>CM034394.1:20632271-22057271 GCA_019925095.2 Dendrolimus kikuchii
AAGTGCTGAGTGGAGAGTTTCCTGCGAAGCCTCGGAGCCACCCTGCGGACCGATGGACGGGACACACTGGCTCCAATCGCGGTAGCACACGGTTATAACTGATCATCGTGATCAATTAATATTAAGTTATTATTGTAATAATTAATTTAATTAAAGTGTAACAATTATATTTGGTTTTTTAAAACTTCCTCCGACGGCCATCTCACATAACTAATTTTTCAATATTGACTAGTTTTATTTAATATGCATACACAACACCAAGCATTGATACACCCACAGTACTATATGCACCAATTGAAAAAATTCAACTCACCTGTATTCCAATCACCCCAAAACACTCTATCCTCATACAATGTCAGCGCATACGGCATCGGTACATCCTCGGCGAGCACAGTCCTTCCCGTTCCGTTCAAATAGGCGTACTCTACCAGCGGTGGGTCCAGTGCCGCCCAGTACAACGCGCGCGCTTCGTTGTGCAAAGCCAGCGCGTGCACTCTGCCGGCTTGTTCCAAGAACACCGTGATAACAGAACCATCCATTCCGGCCCGTTTTATGTATTTAGAACCGAGCTCCGACCAGTACATGTATCTGGAACAGTAAGGAATGGAGTTTAAAAAAAAAATTCACTACATTACCCGCGGCTACACCCGCGTTAAAAATCTGGATAGAAACTATGTTACGTACATACAAATTTAATAAGGTGTTTTATATATAGTGGTCGCCCGTGGTCGAAATTCGACCATATTTTTTTTTCTTTTTTTTTTGTTGCAGGAGTTCAGCAGACAGGCAGACGGCCCACTTGATGGAGAGCGGTTACCATCGCCTATGGACATTTGCAACACCAAAGGTGCTATAGATGCCCTGCTGCTCACTTAAGGGAGACTGAAACTTGGTCACTAATGCCGGAACACAACTCAAGGTTGTTACGGCGACATACCTTAGACCAGGGGTGGTCGCCATCGAGTCGAGCAAATACCCTACCACTTGGCCAATAATTAATGTCAAAGACTATAATACTTCTATAATTACAGATTTTGCCAAGGCTACACTGTTAAATTGGACTTTAACAACAAACAAAAGATAATATATGCGTGGGTGTGTCAAACACATGGTAGTGTTTGTAATGTTTTTTTTTTATTGATTTAATGTATTTCTTATGCATAATTTTTAAAAAATATTAGACTTCGTCGCTTCTTCTCTATATAAACTATAAGTGTGCAACATTTCATACTCCTCCGTCAGCGCAATTTTCGTAAATAGGGGTACAAAGTTTTTGCTTCATGTATTAATATATAGATAAACCTTCAATATTTTAGCTTCGTATTCAATTCACTTCAATTACAAAGTAACTAAGTCAATATAGTGTAGACAACTGTATAGCAAAACATAAAGAAAAGTTGGAGTCAACCTGATTTGAAGTACCTAATACATAATGAAACACATGTGGACAACATGACAACGTATTTGTTATTGAATTATAGTGATGGTTGTCTACATCGCGGTTGGAACGCCATCTATTTTGCTAATCCGTCCATTTTAAGGAAACGACGTCACGTATCGGGATAAAATGTATCCTACGTGTTGACTCGGGTTATAAGTCAGCTCTGTGTCGTGTTTCATCCATATATGTTCAGTAGTTTCCAAAAAAGATGCGACAGGAGCGCCATCTTTTTCGCTATTTTTATTATATTTTTTTGTGTAACCCATGGAAACGACATCATTTTTCGGGATAAAAAGTATCCTAATATACATCCCGGGATATAAGCTAGCTCTATGTTGAGTTTCATTTAATTAATCTAATAAATTTTAAACACATTGTACAAAATCGAGGTTTATATTATAGAAAATATCCATATTTTAATTTCTTACCCTTTCTTTGGATCAAGCGTTATACTCTTTGGTTTCTTCAATCCTTGCCAGATAAGCGCCCTGCGGCTTGACCCATCCAACCTGGACACCTCAATACGCTGCATGGCTGTGTCCGTCCAGTAGATATTATGGCCTGACCAATCAATGGTTAGGCCTGAAATGGAAACGAAAATATGAATTAAGCATAATAGGAACGTTAATAGTCAAGTTAAGTGAAACACTATTATTTTAAAAAATGTCGCAACCTGATGCATTTTGTAGGAGAGTACAAAGTTATGATGACGTCAATAATCTTTTACCCTAGCATGTAAACGATTTTTTTGTTATTTACTGTGGTCACAGTGGTCCATTGTGTATTACTCGTATTATAATAACAATCGGCAGACAAACAAACACATCGTATATCCCCAAGCTAAGTAAGTTACGCTTGTATTATGGATGATATACAACGGACCACTCTAAGGCCTATCGCAGACACCCAGACTGTTAAAACTTCCACAGGTGCAAAGGTGCGGCTAGTGCAGCGATTGTACAAGTTGGAGGTAGTTACTCCAACGACAAATAGTTCTCCTGATGCAGGAGCTAACATTAGACAACAACGTACTCGGAGTAGCAGGTCGGTTCAACTTTTATATATATATAGTATTATCTATGGGTTCAACTGCCAAGTAAGCTTCAATTGTATGCGTAAACTGAAATATTATCTTCATTGTGTTTTATGTTTGTTTATGGTAATTATTAATTCAGATGTAACGGTTTCACAGTAAGTGTTGTCTGTTGTTTAAATATTTGATTTCTTTTAGCGTTGGGAGGATGTTTGAAATAAAACCTTTATATTTTATACCATAGTGTTTTATAAGTTGTCTTTTTCATATTTGTCGTTGGATTCGAAATATAGATATGATAAATAAAATACGTATTCTTCCCTTGATAAATTTATATCTAAACATTAATTAAATAGAGCTTCGAGAGGTATTGTTAATTCAATTTTTTTACACAGACCATAGTAAATAACAAAAAGTACGTTTCCGAAATTTACCATGCCAGAACTCAAACCCGGAGTCTCTGTGTTCCAACGAGTTCGGCCTGTAGACGCAGGAACAGAGGATATCCAAAATGAGAAGTTTTTTCGTATTAATTAGTATAATTCGTTTTTACAATAAATCGTTACGCAGGTAAAATTTGAACGTATGTAATGAAGTGATGAAGTGACTTAAAGTTCGTAAGAGTGACATTTTATCTGTCACTGTTCATGTGACGTTTACGCATGGAAAATGTCGTTATTGTCGATGGCAACTATCCAAAAGGCCAACGTGTTGGAGCCAGAGCCGGAATAGGTGTATTGTGTGTGAATACGGCCGGCTAAGACTTAGCCCCGCTCAACCACAGAGGCCGTCAAGCCGTATTACAAGCGTAACTTGCATAATTGGCGATACGATGTATATTTGTCCATTTATTATTTTTTGTATATATTTTTATGTACATAGAGTAGGAAGTAGACTTCATTTTTAAGTTGTATCTATGATGTAGGTGTTGAAATAGTGGGGTGGTGCGTCTATGTTGGTTACCACGTTGGATGGGGTGACCCACCACTGGCCAGAGCACACGGCTCTATCGCCGCAGGAGCTAGACTGACCGCTTGAAAGGGGAGTACAAAATAATACGACGAGTATTGTGCTCTGGATCTAATTATTGCTTAATTAATTTAACTTAGCCTCTGTATCCAGCGAGGTTAATGCTTCCAGCCTTCTAGGTACAATACCCAGCGACAGTGGTCTGGTGGGGCTGGACGGGCTTTAATATAGGTTTTTATTTTTATTTAATTTTTTTACTATTGTATGTATATTTTTAAATTAGGTTTATTTATAGGATAGTTTAGTTTTTCATAATCATTTAGAAAAAATGTTTAATCTAAAACAAGAAATAAATTTATATAAAATAATCTTCTTAAATAACACCTTAAGACTATTGGCCTTACTAATAATAGTCTGGTTAAGAAACGATTAGGCATCTTCTAAGTAAGAGAATCAGAATCTATATACAGAAATTTAAACTGCTACGTGAAATTATGTAAAATGTAGACATGTTCGTAGATGCATCTCTGAAGGTTTTCTTTTTTGACATTCTGGCACCTACTTGGACTACTCAGTTTTAACCTTGCTAATTATGTAGCTAAAAATTATTCCATGTACGTGACGTAATAATATATGACTTTAAAAATCTGTTCTTCAGCTGTGTCCGCGTGGGCTTCAGCAGCACAAAACATTTGATCAGTTATGGTTACTCAAAATATAATACAAAATGCAGCTGCTGCACAACAGGAGACCCTAAAACGCCGCAAGTACTCAGCGCCATCGGACCATGGGACCATGGGGGCCTGAGGCGCACAAGCTTTATCGAGACATAGCCAAATGTCTGGTGGATGTCTCACGTGACCAAAAGACTGGTTTATACTTCGGGCAGGGCTAATGCGTTTAGCCCTGCCATTCAGCGAGGCAATGTGGCAGGTCTTTTGGGCGCGTTTCCGACTAATAGCAGTCTGGTACTAGATTTTATAGTTTATTTTTAGTTTAAAATTTTAAATTATTTACTCTAAATAACATAATTACAATAATAATTCATTTATTTCAGAAATTGAGTGTTTCCATATTATACTATATTTAACTAAAGAAAGTTTAGTGCTAGATGGCGGTTTAACACCAGCGGAACTTGTTTGGATAAAAATGTTTTGATTTTATGTCGCTAAATCGATTTTTCAAGAGTTTCTGGCGACATACCTTCAACTAGACCGAGTCCTTCCACAATTTTCTCCACATCCAATCCGTTTAAGGAACATCGGTTTATAGTTTTCGTTTTGCCATCCGCCCAATATAGCTTAGAGTTTGCGAAATGCATAGCCAAGGCACTGAAAATAAAGTACACATGTGGTTGTCAACACTACAATATTTGTATTGAAGAGACATACATGCTTGGTAGCAACACTGCTGTTGATATAGTATAGTTGATATAGTTCAAGATTTAGAGAAAGAGAGAGAGAGAGACAGAAAGAGAGAGAGGGAGGGGGGGGGGTGTTATACTACACATACTTTTATTATCACTTTATTTTGACATTATTAGCCGTGGTTGCGTAATGGCTAGGCAACGCGTCTCAAACTCAGAGGGCGCGGGTTCAATCCTGGCCGGAACGCACGCACCACTTAGGCAGTTTTCTGACCTAATGTGCATATTGTTACAATTACCACGTGCTAACAGCGGTGAAGGAAAACATCGTGATGCAACCTACATATCGAGATGGCCGATGTGTCAAGCGTGCTAAGCCGCCTTGGACAAGCGTGGCGGGTATACTGTCCGTTCCCTATAATGGGAGGCCCGAGCTCAGCAGTGGGACATTTATGGGCTGATATTATTTATATATATTTGAAATTATATTCTACAAAACTACAAAAATAGAATAGGTCCGTTTTTGTGAAAATGAAAATGGCTAATAATTAAATACATATTTTGCGATAGTCAATTATTTTTCACCGCACACTATTCATAGTAATTAATTATTGCACCATTTCGTATCAATATAATTTTTATCTATCTATACTACTATATATTATTTCTGTGAAATTTTGGATGGGTGTCTGTTGCTCAACCACGCCAAAACGGGACATATCTGTATGAAATTAATCAATAGCACATAGTTTACTCTTTATTTCGGAAAAATACACTAGCGAAGCCGCGAGCAAAATGTAGTGTATAACAACACTTACCTGACTTCCTTCAGCTCTTTAATGGGCAATACGGCGTCATTGTTTTCATTCTCAATACTTATTCGTCCGATGACATTTTTACGACTGTACACTAAAAAAGCCTCAGGTTCAATGCAGGTTTTTCTATCGCTACTGAGTTCCAGGCCTGAAATATACTTATTATTGTAATTTTGTCGTCAATTTAAAGGTAAAAAGGGAACACCTTATGGTCTCATTGTGCTGTCTGATAGTTGATTATCTTTTTTATTTATTTATTTATTATCAAATATTCTTACATTCACGTACATTAGAAACACATTTGAACTGTGGCACAGAAACCTCACGGGTTTATTCGTGCCGCAGGGAGTCGTGTACACAATAGGAGCAGAGGCGAGTAATTGATATCATTAGACATCGGATTATATGCATTTGCATGTTTGCATATGCCAATGCATATAAATCTATTTTTATAGCGTTATTGCATATTTTGGTACTTCTTCATTGACAGTGCTTATTTCGGTAGTTATACCTGGTAGGCGTCTTGTATTATGCCGACGACACGACGAAAAAACGATTGAACAGAGTAACGCCCTTCCGAGTTCACTATCGCAAAAGGTTTGTGGCAAATTAAATGCAGTTTTGTATAAAAACCCCGGTCTTAAAAGAATAAAGAAAATTGACGCATTTATCAACGGCACCGGACAAACTCTACTTGAAGAAGTCTCTGCAGAAATGGCGCCAAATTTCAAGCTATTTTCAGCCTATAAATTAATATTAAATGACAAGCATCACAAGTTTGCTGCAGAAAACCTGGAAAATATGTTATTGTTTACTGCCACAAGAATTATAATAAGTTAATTATTATAATAATAATTTATAACTAATATTAGGATATGTTCAATATATAAATATAATGTGAAAATAAACTTAAATTCTAATTAATCTAATAATAAATGGTTTATTGATTGTGCATATTTCGCCCCTTTTTAGTGCATATTTTGCCATTTTGATAGTGCATATAATCCGATGTCTAGTTATCATCATTCTAGTGTTTAGTTCAGGTTTGATAATAAAAGCGGGTTTAATCTCAGTAGCTAATAAGGCCAAGGATATAAAATTTAGCACACATAAATGCCTCATGTCTTTGTACCTTGAGGTAACGGAGCCCTATACTCTGTCCAACCATTTATTTTACTTTTGACAGGTCGATCATTGAGCAATTAGTTTTGTCAGTTTAATGCACCTATACCATTTGCTAAAAATACTGTATTGCATAATTAAGTTATACATCACACATATTTAAGTGAAATAAAAGAAAAACTACGACATTTTAAATCTATCATGACGATAGTCTTCAGTGTGTGCATTAGATAAATCACAGAACATCACTATTATGTCATCTGGAGCAATGAAGTATGACAATTATGACATTTGTAGTATACGAAATGTACTGTCAAAAATGCGCAATTTGATGTATTTACGCCGACATTGGCAAAATCAATAAAGCCATGTCAAGCGTGCGAACGTTAAAACTAAAATATTGATTGGACAGAGTATAATCAATAATTGCAAGAATTGAAAAAAAAAAATGACAAACCTAATGGACAGCTGCAAACGTAGTAATCGGGCCTATTGAAGCAGAGGTGGGAACAGCCGCCATTGTCGTCCGCGCACCTGTTCCATCCAATGGCTTCTCCCAAACGAAACGCTTTGACGCCCATCATATTCGCCATCTGCTCCACTACCGGTTGTCTCTCTAAACCTTCATAATCATAATAAATGATAAATACTTATTTAATTTAAAGAAGTAGCTTTGGCCTAAAATGTAAGATATAGTGAGTGGTTTAAGAGAAAAATTTTTAGGGGACTACCATCAACTAAATAACAGACGAAGATTAAAATGAATGTATTCAGAAAATCGTACAGAGCTAAACTAATTAATGACAAATATTTAAATGATATTGTATTCAACAAGAAGACAAGAGCTATGAATGTCAAAGAAGCAAGTGAGGTGTGTAAGAATAAGCCTAAATGAAGCTCTGTTGTTCGTGCCTACCCCGCATGGGAACTGGCGTGAAGTTATGTATGTATGTATTCAACAAAGAGAAGTATTTCAGAGAGAATAATCTCAACAATCATTTTCAGTAATTACTTATTTATGTAATCCCTTTCCTTGATTGACTAAATAAATATAAATTAAGTTATTTAAAAATGATTTGATTATTCAGCAACATATTTAATTTTATTGTCATTACTTATAATAATCACAAAATAAAAAGCCTGATTTGACACTTAAGAAAGTCAATAGAACGTAACTTTGAATAAAGTCAACAAAACTAATAGTGAATAACGATTAATTTATTTGGTTCATAATATATATTATATAATGTCGTATTAATCAATGCCGAAGTTCCAAAAAACAGTTACATTCTAAGGCGTCTTATTTTTAGTTTTAGTGTTGCTACCAAAGGGTTGTTTCATTTCATTAATTCTATTCCATTCAGTAAAATGTATATACATATTTATTTCAAAAACTTAGATAATTTGTGTTTTTATACTAAAATAATACTACATATATGTATTGAAAACAGAAACGATTACACGGGTTAAGTAATAAAAAATTGTAATGTGTGATAAATGCATGCAGTACGCGAAAGGCGATGTGAGACAAAACTTTCTCGCTTCATTTCGATTTTGTGAGGTACTTTTGTAACACAAAAAGTAGTGAACTTAAAATAAATCAAACAATCACAAACTCATATAATTTATAATCGATTTTTCGTTATAATCGGTTAACTTGGTTAAAGTTTTAGAGGTTTCAATTCTTAAATATGTAATGAGTGCTGTCCAATCAGACATATTATTTTACTAAAAATGGAGAGCAATATTTACCAGTATCTTTATTTATTCTATCCAAAGTTCGCTTTTGCATATCAGTCCAATATAAGTGCTCTCCCAGTAACGTCAGACCGAAAATGTGCAATATTTCAGAGTTATGTAACTCTTTTCTGTTTGTACCATCCATATTTGAAACCTAAAGCAGACAAAAAAAGTATTTTCAAATGCAAGAAAATAAAATCACCCCAATTTGATGAATTTATAATGCCAGAAGTAAAATGACATCGAACCGTCGTCATTATTAGATACATTCTACTGCTTGGCTTGAATTTTTAGATCCCAGAGACAAAATTTTATATCTACTCCAGAATGATTTTTGACTGCAGACAATTTTTTTCTGGGGACATTCCCAATTTAGAGACTATTGCAGAACCTTGCAACATTTTCATTTTCACAATTAATATATCAATCATCGATTTTCATATTAGTATTATTCTAGAATACGGGCTTAAGACTAGTTGACATATTATTCATTAGAACGTGTGACGACTCAAAAGAAAAAGAAAAAAAAGAAGTCTTCGCAGTTAATGTAATGTAAATTATTTACCCCCTTATTATTATAGTTACACGAGGTTTATAGACTCGTTCAAAAATAGTTACAATAAACATTTTAAATCTAATATATAAACTTCTCGTGTCGCGGTATTTGTTACCGAACTTCTCTGAAACGGCTGAACCGATTTGTATGAAATTTTGTGTGCATATCAGGTAGGTCTGAGAATCGGCTAAAATTTATTTTTCACACCCCTAAATGAAAAGGGTGACCCACCTCAATTTTTTTTTAATTTTCTTTACATTTTTTTTATATTGATTTTTTTGATTCGGCATTAAAAAAATACATACGAAACCAAAATTTTCACCCTTCTAACACTAACATTTTTAATAGCTATATTAGTATTTTAATAATTTTCTACTGGGGTGATTTAGATTCAAATTTGAACAAGGTAGATGGCGTTGCAATCGGGTACCAGAATTTAGGTGTTTTTTTTTTGTATGTGTTTAAGTTTGTCCCGGAATGGTTTAAATTAACGATTGGACCCAGTAGGTGGCGCCGCAATAATCCTAAACGGTGGGCATGATTTTGATGAATTTTTGCTTGTTCAAGTGGATTTGAGAATAGTTTAGATTAACATTTGGTCCCGGTAGATGGCGCTGGAATCGGGTTCTACATTTTTATTTTTTAAAGGCAGGACAACGTCTGCCGAGTACAGCTAGTTACCCTATAATAATAATATAATAGCCCCCTAAATCATAATACAACGGTTTTATAATGATGTTTAGTAAAGACACAAGAACATAATTAAACTAAAACTGAATGAAACTAGGCATAAGTTTTATTTGTATGTATAGGCATAACAAATTACCTCAATCTTGTGTGTCCTTGCATCACCCCAATAGAGTTTATTATTAACAGTGTCCAAAGCAATTCCGTTCGGCCATGTTAGTTTCTCGGATACCAGCAGAATCCTTCCACTTCCATCCAAATTAGCCCTTTCAATCTTGGGTTTCTTGTCATTCCAATCCGACCAAAACATCCAACCAGCAGTTGGATGTAAAGCTATAGCTCGCGGATCGTAAAGCTCGTCATGAATTATTACCTGTTTTATGATCATTTCAATTATTTATTTGCAAACATGGTATAGTCTCGATTTTAAATGATATTGCGTTCATTCACACGTTACACATTATCAGAAAAATCTATTATCTAGATTGGTTCAGACATCCTTTTTTGTGTCCACTTTTGGCTGGTTCCTACACCTTACTATTCAGTCACTTGCCTTGCCATCAGTTGAATTTTGACATTTCATGTACAGAGCTTATGTCAAATTTTGTTTGATAGTTATGAAAATGAACGGTCAGTAAGGTATAGGAACTGACCATAAATAACACAATAAAAGAACTCAGTGGATAGAAACATTTAAATTATCGATACTGGCCAGTTACAATATTAATATACAGTATTGCTATGGAGAGAAGTTCACAAACACACAGTGAAAGTAGGGCTGACATGAGAACCTTGAACGAAAGGTTTCAAGAAGAATGTTTGATGTTTGTCTAGCGGATTCTTTATTATTTTTAATATTTATTGCTTTGAAACATGAAATTGAAGACATAGAAATTGCCCACCTGTAAGCTTAGCCGGATGTACAATATAACACAGTGATAGCATACGATACCTTGGAATACACTTGGACGGACAGCTGATGTGGAAATCTTATACTAATATATAAAATTGAAGAGTTTGTTTGTATGAACGTGCTAATCTCAGGAACTACTGGTCTGATTTGAAAAATTCTTTCAGTTTTAGATTGCCCATTTATCGAGGAACGCTATAGGTTATATATTATTGTGCTAAGACCAATAGGAGCGGAGCACCAATGAAGAATGTTTCAAAATCGGGGGTCTTGTAAACAATATCCACGCGAACGACGTCGCGGGCACAGCTAGTCTCATATAAAAACGAAGAGAAATGAGCTCAATATCAGATACAAAAAACCTCTACTAGCTAAAGGCTCAAAACTCTCAACAGACAACAAACTGCTCATGTATAAAAGCACCCTAAAGCCATGTTGGTATGAAATACAGCTGTGGGGAAGTGATAGTGAGTCAAACCTCAATATTTTGCAGAGACTTCAAAATATAATAATAAGAAATATAGCACATAACATAGGGGAGTGCTCTGATGGGCTATTTGATTTGGTGCCTACGTCGCCATTCTATCATCGCACCACTCGCCGGCGATTGGGAGTTCATCCAAACTTCCCAGACACTTGGAAGTCCCCCACGGTACATGGCGAATGCTCCTTCATGCCATATGTGTCCAAGTTATGGAATTAACTTCCTCCCGCGGTTTTCAAAAAGGGTGTGAACAGATAGTCTCAACGAGGTAGGCAACGCATCGGATCCCTTAGTGTTGCAATGTCCATGGGCGACGGTAGCCACCTATCACCAGGTGGTCCGTTTGCCTACTAGCAAAAATATAAAAAAAGTATAACAAATGCCTCATGGCTTATTACAAATCATGAACATCTGCAAATGAACACTGTGAGGGAGGAAATCCGAAGCTACAGTAGCACATACAAAAAAAGGCTAGCTAAACACCCTAATAAGCTAGCAGCACAGCTACTGAAACCAGTTAACACATACCTTATGGGAAGTGGTTGCCGCTGGGAGGCACGCTCGCACCGACATTTCATGCGCTCAACACATTTGCTAGTTATGAAGACTGATTGCAGATAAAGAGTACAAAAAAAATACCTTTGAAACATAAATGTGTTGGATGATGTTCTCATCTCAAACATTACTGTAATTATACTAAGCTCACCTTTTCATAGCTGCCATCAAGCCTTGCCACATTGATTGTGTCTGTGAATGGATCACTCCAATATATATTCCTAGCTATGGGATCTATCGCTATACTATCAGGTACACCATTACTATGAATAACTACAGATTGCTCGCTGCCATCTAAACGGGCTTTTGATATTGTTTTTGCCTGAAACACAAAAAGGAAATATTACAATATACATGAGTTACCTTTACATACTATAAAACAAAGTCGCTTTCTACGCCTGCATACCCGCAAGTTTTTTCTAAAACACGCAATGCAATTTTTAAGCAGTTTTTACCATAAAGTAGATAATTTTTCACTGAAGGTTTATATTTATAAGAAACCTAATTAAGATCTTTGTAAGTAAAATAGAACTACATACTCCCTAGGGATTGACACCGGTGAAAACTCTAGTAAAATATAAAATAAATATTGGTCATACTTAGTGCAATATAAAAATGTTACTTACAACACTATCAGCCCAATAAATATACTCGGTCTTTGGGTCAAAATCCACAGTTAGTGCTCTTTTCAAATCCTTCAATGGTAATGTGTATGGTGTGAAATCTGGTGAATCCAAAGATATTTTCGATATCGCCGACCTTTGGGCAACAATTAACAACGACTGCGGTCGGTCATAGCAAGTAACGTTGCTGTTTTCTTTTAGTTTAACACCCGTTGGACACGCACATTCGTATCCTGCAATACAGAATTTAAGTAATAAAAGAACTAGAAAAAAATGTGTGTCGATTCCGACGCACGACCGGAGTTTACTCCGTAAGTACGATTGTTGTTTTAGATTTTATTTCTTTGCATTAGAATTCGAAATTGTATAATAACAAGGCCTTCTAATTTCAAAACGCAATTTCTTACACTAATGTATATTGTTTTAGATCTTATTTCATTGTATTGCGTCGTTGGTCGCTGCTGTACTCGTTGAGCAGGCGCACGTCAATAAATAATATTTAAAAACTTATTGAATAACTACTATCTGGTAATTAAAAAATCGGCCCTTAATCAAATACACAAAGACTAATAAGTGTTGCATTAAGTAGAAGAACTAGGAATTATAAGCCGGCCAGCTTCCCCTTGTGTCTGGTATCGCGGCGAAAAAGGAGTGGTGAACTTATGGTGATCTGAAGGACGTACTTATGATAAGGTGAGTGGGCATATTTTATTAGCCGCTCCAGTGGTGGTTGTATGAGTTTGTCTTGATTGCCCAGCATCGCATACTTTGGTTTTATATCACCATTATTAACTTTGGGCTCGAACATTGGTTCATAATAGCCCCTATACTATGTGTTATGGCTATTTACACGCTTTAACAAACATACTATAGATAAACAGACGGAGTAAACACAAAACAGCTAAAGACCCCTAAAAAGTTGATGCTTTAGCAATAAGAGTGACATACCAGGTGGATTCGGTGATAAAAGGCACAAATGTGAACAACCTCCATTAATTGTTTTGCACGGATAATCTTCTGGTGTGATCTGTCTGCTGCCATCATACACTTTGATATCCACCGGCACTGGTTTCGATTCAATCAACTCTTTGATTGTGGGCCCATTTGTGGCTATGTCCCAAGTATGGATGGACCTAAAAGGACAGATTATGGAGTAGTCATCAATGGAGATGAACCAATGATTAGTCTAGGCGACTTCATAAATGTTGATGCCGCTGAAGAAGCTGGCGGACTTCCTGAAGGAGTTTCTACCTCGCATGCAAAATAGGTAATTCGTCATCAAGTTGCGGAAACTGCCCTCTTGCAGAAGATTATTATGAAATTTGTGCTTTTTTTATTTTATTGCACGAGTCCAGCAGACAGGCAGACGGCCCATCAGATGGACAGCGGTTACCATCGCCTATGGACATTTGCAACACCAATGATGCAACAAATAAGCTACTGCTCTCTTAGGGGAGACTGGTACCTGGCCACTGATGCCAGAACACAACTCAAGGTCAAGGCCCACAATCCAGACAGGCAAATACCCTACCATTAAATACTTTCGTATTTTGCCTTGATTTCTATACAGGTTGGAAACTTTCAGCGAGTCAGTAAGGGAGAGTATCTTAACTGTTGCAGCTACACAGAACTGGTCTAAGAAGATCAAGCATAATTTTTCTTGATATTTTCATCACAATTAATAGATTTTCAAAACATATACAATTGGCAAGAAAATAGGCATTTTACACAAAAACAATTTTGATGTCAATCAATCCTGTTTGTGATACTGATTAAAAACTTCTATCAGACTAAGTCGTTGTAGTAGAAAGAGAGTCAGAAATAACAAAAAACTTTTCACAAATATCTTTTAAGAAGTCCAATGTACCTTTTTTGTTTGTCAAACCTTTTTGTTGTCTAAATAAAAGATAAATTTAAAAAATAATCTGTAATCTGGGAGGCTGTGGCATAGATAAAATGGGCTGTGGTCAATATAAATTACTGTTTCCTAAAAAAATAATGTTTCGGTTTAAAATACTCATTTGACTTCATTAGTAATTATCAACTCACCAGGTTTTCCAATCTGTCCAATATAGTTTTTCACTAAAAAATGTCAGTGCATACGGATAGACTAGACCTCCTTTGACCACTTTTCTCCTCTTCCCCCCATTAAAATCGACAACATCTACAAAATGCAATTTAGCGTCCACCCAGTAAATGAGGTTATTGTCATAATCTACAGTTATCCCATTGGGCCAGAAAATTTTATCTTTTACTATGACCTTTCTTGTTGCAGGATCACCATTCATGCCAGCCTTCTCAATTTTGGGCACTTCTCCCCAGTCTGTCCAAAACATTAACCTAAAAAAAATATTATAATTACATAATCTCTGTGGTTGCCTGAGCTAAACCTTTATCGGCCTAGCTCACTGTAAAGCAGACATCGGAGTTTGATTCTTGGTGTGATAAATTTCGTAAATGAATTTTAAGTTATTTACATTATATTGTATTAATCTTTTACTAATTTTTATATTATTAAAACTAAACTATATATTGTATAATTATATAAATTAAAATGAAATGTAAAAAATTATGATAATAAAAATGACATATAATATATATATCTCTCAAATCACCAACAAATGGGAATGTTCCAAAAATGCTGGCGGCATTTCCATCTTGAAATTAAACTTATTTACTATGATCTGTGGATTTGGGGAGTGGTTTCAGAGTGATCCTAGAGATCCTAAGATACAAATCTTACCCATAACACAAGCGTAACTTGCTTAGCTTAGGGAAGTGCAATATGTGTGTTTGTCTGCTGATTATTATTTATATATTAAAGCATCTTCATACAGTTTCCATTGCATGGTTTGCTCTGGGCATCACTGGGATTGATTGGATGAGCATCATATAACTTAAATTTTTACTATTTAAATATATACTCTTATGAGGTTGTTGGTAACAGCAAGCATAGTAAAGTTTTTACCCCTCTTTAGGAACAACAGCAATGGCTCTTGCCAAGTCAACATCCGACCAGAAGAGCACTTTTCTATATTTTTCTTCTATACTTATAACTTCTATTTTGTTGGTCTCACCATCCGTCCAGTATATTTTATCAGTGTACCAGTCTATTGCTATACCTGTGGGTGTTATGAGACCTTCAGATACTATTCTAACCTGAAAATAATAATAAATAAATATATTAAATTGAAATTTTGTATCTCTAATTATTCCCGTGACTAAGTATTTTTTTTTTTTTAAATTGAAAGCTTTGTATTTTTTATGAATGCTAATAATTATGTTAATATGATATCTATTTAAAGGTAGATGCGCAAGTATACCTGAGTGAAAAGCTACCAAAACTTGTCATAGAATGTGTGTGACTTAAATGGTCTTAATATTACATTATAGTATTTACTTGCATGCAGAATTTCTATTAATAACAACAATGCAATAATATCTTTTGCTGATAACCTTTTGATACATGTGCTAATTAAAGAATGTTAATGTCTGATATCTCTATAGATACTGTGATTGAATTATGTAAGGTTAAGTAGGTAAATATACAATATTATATGAATGATATTTATTTGCATGAAATAAAAAGACTTTTAAATTAATAATATTGCCTGCAATTTCTTTGACTACTCAGACTAATTACAATTATTAAAAAAAATTCATTTCATAATTAAAAGTTAGAGAAGAGGGGGAAAATATTTCTGATTTGACTAGTGAATGTCTTCCTTCATATTGACTATTTAAGTTAAAAAGTCATTAATATATTTTAAAACTTGGGTAATGACACATCGGCACATTCATTGGTATCAGTGCTGGACCTTATAACTACATTTTTGGTGATATAATTTTTTTGTCAAATTATTAACAGGTAATGTAACAATTTTGACAAAAAATAAATAAATAAAAAGAATGTGGTTATAAAATATGGTCTGATTACACCATTCGGTAGTGACATATAAATACCTCCCTGTCAAATTTCATTCATGGCTATGTTACATTAGAGACTCATAATGACCATGTTCGAAACTGCAACTTTTCCTGTTCCACTTGCTTGCTGGCATTACAATTGTAAACCCAAGTGCAACAGTTATTCAACCTACCTCTTGATATGGGTCATTGTGTGGTTGAGTGATTGAAAATGTTGATGTCATTAGTGACATTTTCACAACGACCGTGGTCGCCTTGTGGAACGGCTAACGGAGCATTTTTGGTGTTGTGAGCTACTAATGGAAAGTGCTGTATATAGAACCGGTAGTTGGTTAGCAAAATGAACATAGAAAGACAGATGGATGGATTGACATGACAATTTTTACTATATGGTTATGAAACTCTAAAATCAAGTCCAGCAGTATTAAGATCTGGGGACCAAGCTACTGGCGTCTTTGGCTTTGTGAAAGTCTGTGATCAGGCCACTCCAAGTGTACTTTCAGAATTTGAAAAATGAAACTACAATTATATCAGCAATCAATATTATATTTATGGTAATCAGAGCTCAAGGTTCAGATTTGAATTTTGTTCCTTTCAATATTCTTAGAAACAATATCTTGCAGAGTGCAGATCCTTACTTGTCTCACCATAAGTTTTCAAAAATCTTAACAATTGCCTTAAGGTAGGTAGGTGTACACCATTTATTTATATTTTCTATATTCATTTGTAATTTTAAAATTCATTTCTATATATTCAATTATAATTTTATTAATTTAATGTAACATTTTATTATTCATATTTTTTATTTTTATTACAGGAGTTCAGCAGACAGGCAGACGGCCCACTTGATTGAAAGTGGTTACCATCGCCTATGGACATTTGCCACACCAAAGGTGCTACAAATGTGCTGCTGCTCTCTTAAGGGAGACTGGAACCTGGTCACTAATGCCGGAACATAACTCAAGGTTGTTATGTCGACATGCTTTAGAACAGGGGTGGTAGCCATCCAGTTGGGCAAATGCCCTACCACCTGGCAAATTTAGAGGTATGTTACACACTGGACCAACCCATTCTTTTATCAAAGCTTATTATCTGAAGTTTGTCTCGAATAATTGCTGTAAGTAAGTGATGAAACCACCAATTGTACTATTTAAAACATTTTTAATACTTATGTAAACTACTTTCTTGGAAAGAAAGAAATTTCTATCCTATTTTAATTGCCTTAGCTTATGCTAGCTAGATGACATGAATTATTTTTTACTTACTTTTTCACCTATATAAGTTTCATTATACTTCATACACTGTATTAACTCCGCTGTCTGATCAGACCAGCATATCAAGTTCTTACTGTATAGGAAGTCTACTGCAGAGCCTTGTTCAAGGTCCTTTACAATAGTGTTAACTTTGTTTAGCCTTAATGTATTCACCACACGTATATCTGATGCAGTTGAGAACAGTAATATTGGATTACTAGCTACTGAATAATAACCTGAAAATAATTAAAAGTAATATACAGTTATCAAATAGTAATCGGTTATAAAGAAGTAAGCTATAGATATATTTTTTGCCACTAAACTTGGACTATAGCACTGAAAAATTAGATTGCATAATACAAAATTAGCATAAATTGTAACAAATGGTTTAGTGTACTAAAATATTTTAAAATACTGCCAAGAATTAGTTAACATTGAACATAATTAAATCTAATGGCTATATTTAAATTATAATTATATATACCTACTAATATACTATTACTACACAATCTTTCAAGACTAAGATTACTGAGCCTGTTACCATATCCTATTTAGACATATTTTCATAGGATCACCAATCCGATCTATTATGCGAGGTAGACACGAACCTTTTGACCCCTGAGATTATCAGGAGCTTTTAAAAGCTATATAGAGAAGCTTCTGACAAATAAATAGATGGCCAAATAAAAATGAGACCTTTACCTTTCAGTTGTAAAAACATTAATAAACAAAACACATAGATAACATTTTGTATTATTTTGTCCGCATGAAGTATTCTCCGGCGCTTCGTCATAATGAAAACAAATGCGAACCGATGGCACTTCTCAATTTCATGTGTTTATTTTATCTAATACAGTTGATATAATAACAAGTTAACAACTACATAAGGCACGACTTGAAAGCAACATAGTTCACTTTATCTTTAACTAGCATCTTCAACTTGTTTCTTGAAAACGATATTTTTTTGATATTTCTCAGAATCATGGAGATTTAACATCAACAAAAGTAACATTTTTTTTAAGAAGACGCAACAGGGTGACCCTCTTTAAATTAAAATTTGTGTTAACCATTCATATAAATTCAGCGATATTTAAAATTAGTTTAACTCATTATTTGTGTGAAAATATTATAAGAGATATGTAAAAATAATTGTAATAATTTATGAAAAATTAAACATAATTCTTAATTTTCAATGTTACCTGTTTGTATTGTCAATAATTTTTTAAATGGCCGTTAAAACTAAAAATTAGGTATGATCTTGGTCCTGATATGTACTTAAAGGAGCAACCGTTTTTCCATTCATATTGATGTATCATATTTATTATGTTTGTCAGATAGAAAAAATCAAAATGGGGTTTATCAATGCCTTTTTCTATTTAAGACGTTAGGTAGGAAATATTCGCTTTGAAACCTTAAAAAGTAAGTCCCTATATTTTTCAAAGTATGTGTAAAATTTTGCAAAAATTAAAATGGAAAAAGATAAGACTTATAAAGTATTTTTGAAAACGTTCCGTTAAGTAGCAGCTTTATAAAATATATTTAATTTGGATTACAAATTTTTTGTGTTCTTTGCTCGAATGACATAATATGAAATATTGGTTACTTATTCATATTTAGAGACATTTAATTTTGCATGGAACTTACGCACTTGACCAATTTTTAAAATATTTCCATAAATTGGGTTTAACTTCTTCATTTGGTAAAATAGCCGCTCACTGCACTGTCTAAATATCAACTCACTGTACTTGTACATCCTATTCAGTAACTAAATTAGGACATTCAGAAACAGTTTTCGCCAAATTTATGAAATCCTTTTATATGGTGCGTCCTTTTACAGATTGAAAATTTACATTCGCTCAAAACATTTAATAAGAAATAAATGCGATTTTAGTCAAACACAAAGCAGTAAGCAGGATCAAAAAGATTGAAGGTGCTGCATGAATGTTGTAAGAGTAACTTATAAACGGTGAATCCTACTTATTTACTGTTGAGGTTCTATAAACTTCTACTAATTTGCCATTTTGCTATCTAATTCTGATAAAATTTCGCAATTCTGCTAAATCTGGTCACCCTGAAACACACACGCGACTTTATAATGCGCGACTACGTTTCATTTTACTTAAGTAAAATATTTTTGTGAGTTGCAGCTTACTCATTTTTATATTATTTACAGTTTAATTTTTATTTGAAACTTCATACCGCCTCAGAATCAATAAATAAAAAACGTTGATTTCTGAACAATGGGACGAACATCAAACGTTTGACATTCAAACGAAAAAAAATGGAAAAAATCTTCACTTTTAAATTTAATTTGATTTCTAAACGACGGGACGAACATCAAATGTTTGACAGGTAGGAATAGTTTCTAAGGGAAAGTGAAATTGTTGTTTTTATTATATTCCAAGCATTTATTTCGTATTTACTCACATTTTAAACCTTCCCTGGACTTCCACAAATAATTCAAAACCAAAATTAGCCAAGTCAGTCCAGTCGTTCTCGAGTTTTAGTGAGACTAACGAACAGCAATTGATTTTTTTATATATAGATTATAACAGACATTGCAATTTTAGTTCAAAATATTCTGGCAATGCGTGACATGTAGACATAAATAAAGGTACCGTGAAAGTATCAAACTTAAATGTGGTTAGTCTTCATTTGGTATTGTACTGAATAATAATTGTTTTAGATTTCTGTATGTTTGTTTTAGTGATTTTACAAGCTTTTATATGCACATTTTTCAGTAAACAAGGCAAATCGTTCTAAGAAAGTTGTCTAGTCTAATTAAAAATTAAGCTGTCTAGGCAACTTTTTTGCTTATGTAGGTATTTGAACAATCGTATTCAGGAAACAGATGTATGACTATTCCCAGTCCCTGAATAATATGTTATGTGTATATCTACACATTTATAAATAGATGAACTAGAAATACTTCGACTATTAAAAAAAATATTGACTATTATGAAAAATCGATATAGGTATAGGTACTGGTGGCTATGTCAGGCGACTGTCATAAAAAATAAAATTTTAATATGTATTTAATAGGTGGTATAAATTATAATCACGTAAATTGAAAGCACATTTAAGTACCTACTTTGAATCTTACACTGTAGAATCGGTCTCATTATAATTAAATATAAAATTAGTTATTTTACAAATATAGTACAAATAATATCCGTGAAAACATATTCCACAATAAGTTTTGGCATATATTCATAAATTATTTTTCCGATTTTTGAAGTGAAACTTCTATATAGACTGGGGGTCTAAGGATTTTTCTGTCACGAAAAAGCGTTACGGCCGCGTGGAGATGCGTCATATGTTTAGAGTAGACTATGGATGCATTTTTTGGTTCCGGATCGAATCTAGTTTTTTGTTTGATAAAATATGTGTAACATGAAGGATTTATTCTTCAGCGCCAACTTCAACCAACGTTTAAGAATATATAAGGTTCACGTCATGTAAGACAGACTTCGCTTATGTCTGCGATAGTATAAGACGTTTTCTAATTACTAAACAAATCCAAATTTATATTATATATATATATATATATATATATATATATATATATATATATATATATATATATATATATATGTTTAAATGAAAAATACATTAATTAAAATGTACCTTTTTTTACCAAGGAAAATCCGTTTGAGGACTAAGCCGCGACAGACACAGAAGCCTGGGGGGATAATTCGCGAACCGTGAGTGTGGGATTCGTCAGATCGGCGGTGGAACTAGCGTGCCCAGTCAGAACAGGGTGCCACGCTATTGCCATTCCCCAGTTAGGAATACCCATTAAAACCCCTGGGTGTTCCGTCCTACGCCTTATGCTAGGGCTACGGGACAGCGGGATTACCAACTCCGCGTGCCCTGGCAGGCGTGGACCTCCCTCACTAGACCTCTTCCAATGCCAGGGGACTAGGCCCCCGGCCATCTAGTAGGTCTTTTCCGAGCGTGGGGCGGTTTATAACGCGCCCCACGGGAAGAGAGATGAGCGCCCGCGGAACACTCGCTCTCTCATCTCGACGGCATGTGCAGGTGAGTGCGAACCCCTATACCCCAGGGGGCCCTATCGGCGCCGCCCGCTTACGGCGATCGATATCCGATCTTCGGCCGATCTTCTTTGGCGGGAGCGGAGCAAGGAGGTCCGCTCACGCATTAAAACGTACCTAACCTAACCAAATCATAATGTTGCGATTCGTTTTTCCACTTGTCCGTTGAAGTTTCACTTGTACTATGTGTCCCACCACACATTTCGATATTTTTTTTAAATAAACTTTTGTTTGTAGTATTTGAAATATAATTTGGTATCTTCGTTACCATAAAACATGTATCTAAATCAATGAAAACCAACAAATTAATAACAGAGTGGTGGCGACTCCACAAGCTGCGGTTACCACCCGCGCGTGGGTTCCGAAGCCTCTGTAAAAAGAAAAAAAAATCATTAATCAACTATTTTATTCATTAAGTTAACTGAATGTTAATACAAATATAAAAAAATAATAGTGTTTTGATACGTAGTCGATTTAAAAATTTGTCTGTTTCAGTTACTCAACCATGAATTTAACCATAAAATAATGAAAATGCTGTACGGATTTGATATTTGTCATAATAAATTACAAGTTAGAAACAGCGGAAGGTTGAGGGCTGCGATATATTTTTAAATCCGTGAAAAAGGTTAAAAATACTGGCCGAAACTACGGATGGGATACTGGAACTGCTGCAATGCACACTGCATTGCAGCAGTCAAAGTATTGTATTGTATGCTATTATTTAACGTAACACATAAAGTATATTTTGTATTAGTTAACATAATGAGAGAGTATAATTTCGATTTGGCACGCTGTTGCCATCACTAACAATAACAACTAAGCACCACAAAATTCAATGCGCAATGAACGTAGGTCCGTAATATCGGACTGCTTGGGCTACATGACAAACTGTTTTGGCCAACATTGGTTATTGGAAACCATACGTGTAAGGGGTTAATTACGTTAGGATGATTTTGACGATTTTTGACCCGTCCTACCCCCATAAGGATACATAAGATATCTTGAACCCTCTTCCTCTTGTTACGTAAGATTCAAACTCGTTTTTCCGAATAAGAAAACGTTGTTAGAAAAAGATCAAATTGATTGTGTACTAGCAGAAGGTGATGTCAGGAGCCTTAAGAACAGACGAGCTTGCATGACAAGAGTTATGAATGTCAAAGAAGCAAGTGAGGTGTGTAAGAATAAGCCTAAATGGCGCTCTGTTGTTCGTGCCTACCCCGCAAGGGAACTGGCGTGAAGTTATGTATGTATGTGTTAGAAAAAGATCAATTACACTGCCCACAATTTAACGTAAATCAAAGATTTTTATTCTTTAACAGATAATTTAGTTTATACTCTTTTATTGCTATCAGATATAGATTATATAATATTTAATTTCGACTTATAAAATATTACGTAAGAATGGGTTTTAGCCCTCCTCCCCCCAGATAGGCCATATATAGATTTTTTAACCCCCTTCCCTCTCGGGACCTTGCGTAACTATTGAATGGCCCCTAATAACATATTATTATTGCCTAAATATGTACCTTACATGTGAATGTTTTTATGTAAAAAACTTGAAAGAAGACGAAAATTTGTGTTTAGAACATGTCAATTGACATGCACTGCGTTCCTTTAGTATCTCACAATGCTCCGTTTGCCGTTCCACATGGCGACCACAGTCGTTATGGTGGCGAAAACGTTTCTAATGATGTCATGATTTTCGCTCACGCAGCCCTCACAACGACCCATGTCAAGAGGTATCCACCTCTTGACATAGGCCACCATTGACGAATAAGCGTTCCACTTGAGTTTACGATTGTGACGCTGGTAAGTGGAACGCGGATAAATCGCGGCCGTGAACGTGGTCGTTGTGAGTCTCTTGTAGAACGTAGCCACCAAGGTGATTAACGTTTAAAATTCATCTGAACTCAATATTTTGTTATTCCTATCTAACTGAAAGTTGGCAACACCAGGGGCGAAGGCAACGCGTTACCCGCCTTTAGGATGGATTAGGTGAGATAGCATAGGAGGGATGGGATAAAGGGGATGAATTGGAGAGATGGGATAGGAAGGGATCAAGACAGGAGGAAATGGATGGAAGTGGGTCATCGGAACTCTCACTCATCGCATAAAACACGATTGGCTCAAGACTAACTGTTTCACGTCGATATTCTGTGAGAGCGTGGTATCACACCGACCGAGTCGGCCTTAGGAGCTGTAATCAAGTAATGATTCCAAATACGGCAATATCGGTCTTAGGTTTTTCGCTTGAGTTGGGTAAAGTTTTCAACAAATTTTGTGGAACTTATAAGAATATCACGTGATAGGCAATTTACATAGATAGATAACAGTTTATTGCTCACCAAAATAACATATAGAATACTTTTAGGCTTTTAGGAAGCCGTAGTAGCTTAGTGGTTCGTGCACGCATTCCGAACTCAAAGGGTGCGGATTCGAATCCTAACCAGAATGCACCGGTTAGAGAGTTTTGCGTACTACCGGCGAAGGAAAATATCGTGATGAAACCCGCACATCGAGATAACCTATCTGTCAAACGCGCCAAGCTGCCTTGGAAAACCGTGGCGGATAATATACTATCCGTTTCGTTTTGTTTAAAAGTGTAAGTTGTTTAAAAAATGCAACCTAACTTACTTATATGCTACTAGAGGTCCCGGCAGACGTTGTCCTACCTTGAAAAAATAAAATTCTAGAACCCGATTCCAGCGCCATCTGCCGAGTCTATTTGTGAATCTATACTACCCCGGAACCCATTCAAACACGCATAATATTTCATCGAAATCGTGGAACCCGATTCCAGCGCTAAGTATTTTGTTTACATTATTGAAGTTTTTGTAGGGATCCCTAAATGTGTATAGCCTATATTAATCAGGGATAATGTAGCATTAGAATTATTAGAAAGAATTTTTCAAATCGGTCCAGTAGTTTTTGAGTTTATTCGTTAGAAACATACAAAAATACAAATCTTTCCTCTTTATAATATCATTATAGATTTGTAGGCGATTTAGTTGGTCCATGTTTTAAAATTTGCCAAATATTGCGTATTTGGCCCAATGCGCACAACTGCGTGTGGCAACTGCTAAAACCGCACGCTGCGGTAGAAAATTATAGTTAGCCAGTAATTATGAAATAAGCGTCGGCCATTTCACTATATAGTACGGGTATTAATGAAGCTAATGTGCTACACGCCGCGGTCGCTGAATTACTTTAGAAACAGTCTGTAAAATAAGCAATATAACGTGTGGAATGACTACCAGCCTGTTTCCCGTAAAGTACAACCCGGGGCCCTAAGTCTGTAACTCAAATTGGCAATCGAATCGAATTGAAATAGTATCTTTTGACGGTTTTGGTAGTCTGTAAACCATCTAGGCTCAATATTGAATCAACCTTTATTTGACCGAGACTGGTTTAATAATAATTATGGATTTGACCATTTGTCAGTCGAATAAATCTTGACTGGTATTGGCATTTTTTTTATGTGCAGGCTCCCATGAAATGTTAATAGATATTGTAGAAAACATTTATTTTGTGCTTCTTAGTTTCAGGTTGGTTTTGTTTTTGATAAAAAAAATATCATATTATTTTTCTAAATTAAATTTATCACTTAAGCATACTTCTCCCTTCAATTAATTCAAAATTGAAAATATACATAACTTCTTATCATAACGAATACTCAGCAGACGTAAAATGATAAATTGACTATTAAGTAGATAACCATCGTAAAGTTGGGAAGCATGTTGAAAAATTCGTCTACCCTCATTCATATTGCTAACTTCTGACCGAGGGTTCACTCCGCCCGAAAGACGATTTTGAAAGTTTTGTAGGAATATCTCATGTACATTTGGCGATGGTCATGGCTATAAAGCCATCATATGCGGAAAGAGTGTCTTTACAATTAATTGTCTGAACACCTGTATAACAACTGTGTTCTCCTTTCCTTCTTGCTTCATAGAAATATATATTGTTATAGCAGTATCAAACCTGTAACATTAACGGGTACAAATGTAAAGGTAGACCAAAAAAGAGATGGATGAATAATAGTGTAAAGAACGACATGATCATTTGTTACAGTTATTTAGTAGCGTTATTTGTTCTTTTCGTGTTTCATTTTAACGTCAATAATTAATTTTGTTATGTACCCTCTTATTTCTAAACGATACGATCGGCCATTTCCTTAATTGAATAATAATGTTATATTTTTTTATTTATTCTGTGATTAGCGCTTGTTTTGTATAGAGTAGTTCTCCATAATTTACCTCCATTTTATATAACAATAATATGTAGTGATTGTGTACAGATTATAATTCAAAATCTCTCAATTGTATATAGACGGTATTCACTACATTTTGTTTTCATGTTGGCAGACGCGATAGATTTGTACTGTGTTCAGTTTATTTTATTAGGTGTAAAACTTTAAGTATAATGTTTTGTATGATATCTTGTATAAAATATTATCTGGAATTTCCAAACAGTAATGTATTAAATTCTGTTCATTCATAACATTTTAATTAAAATAGTTTATCAATGACTTCAATCCGCTATCGGTTGTGCCAATTGCTAAGTTTCATATACTGTAAAATTGTTGGAGGTACGGCGAGGTGTTCTAAAATGCTTGCAGAGTATGAAAAGTTAGTGTATAATATATGTTAAAACCATAAGGTCCTCTGATTATAAAGTATTGTGACCAGTTGCTGTTCTTTTATTACCATAAACCCTTCCGAGTTGTTGCAAGTACTTGTGGTATGACAGAGGACGTGTGGCAGATTAAAGGAGTATGGAAAGAAAAGACATATTATGCCGACCTCAAGTAATTGGAAGAAGGTGAAAGAAATCAGAGAGAAAGAGTAAGTAATATCAATCCTTAACCGTTCCTCTTGTAGATCCGGACCTCCTCATTTATTAAGCGAATTGTTATAGTCTTTTTCCTTAGTACACATGTGTTAATATTAATAATATTCATATTAACTTATGAACTACAAGTACGTAGTGAAAGTTTAGAAAAAATTAAGATTGTAAAATTTGTTTAAACAATATCTGTTGAGTAGTTCTTGAGATATGGGATTTAAAAATACTTTTTTATGGTTCCGTAGGCAAATAAAGAAAACTGTGGACATTGTCACCTCTAGGCAAGTAAGTGTACGTAGTTTGTGGAATTCCAAGCACTTGCTACGACTGATTTTTGCAGCTTTTTATATTAGATTCGGTAGCTATTGATGTTTTTAAACCCGTTAGATGGTATGTATGATTAACAGATAAAATAAAATAATCACAGACAAGAGAAGTTCAGGGAGCCTAAAGCGGTTGGTTTTGGAGAATCGCTTTGTAAAATTGACACGTGTCTAGATATAATAGTAAACCTACTATCTACTAGTATAGTATAAAAATCAATATTATTTTGATACTTTCCATATACGTAGTACGAATCTGTTAAAACGGCCGCTAAAGGCCCCATGATGTACAAATAATTTTATATGAGACCGACAAACAGAACGTTCCCTGATATATTATTAGACATTCGTCGGTTGTGGATGTTATTACGTAGATAGACGAGGGTAATGGAGTGGCGAACACTCGTAATTTGTAAGGAGCTGAATTAAATTGCCTCCCGTATAATGATACAGCTTTCGCGTTAATAAGCCCCAATCACGGAACTCTACGGCTCGCCGAGGCCAATATGTTGTATTAAAAATTATATAAGTAGAGAGTTGATGTATTTATTTTTCGATAAAAGGGGCTGTATACTAAATGAATTGAAGAAACGACAACAGTATACAACACATTTACTAAAAATAAAGAGCATGTAATATTTAGCATATTTTAATCCATAAACGCTAAAGAATAAAAAGACGGAGTTAATTTTCTTCCCGGAAAAAAATATTGTAAATGATTAGTATTTTATGCGTTTGGCTTTGGGAATAAATGAGTAATAATTATTCACGTATTTTTAATTTTTCTTTGTCTTCGACCGGCTACTCGGGGATGTTTGCAACCTCCACACCCTATCTTTTATAGGAAAATAATTTCAGAATTTATACTGTACTTATACTGTTTTTCAAACGGATAGCAGAAGCGAGATTGAGGCTATATCGAGCAGCGTATTGCGATTGGTTGACGACGACAGCATTTTCAATAAATACAATCTGTAATATTTAGTGCCACAGCGCTAACGAAGCGTATTACAATCTGCCTGAACGAATTAATTAATTAACTTGAATGTATCTAAATGCTCGTAAACTCTGTAACGGTCGTTGACAAAATTAATAATCCAAAACAAGCTATGCTTAGCCGCGCAAAGTGTACAATTTAATGCCATTATCTGGTTGATTGAAATTAATTTTCCTTAATGAAATTTATATATTTTCTACATGAAATTCTAAATGGGTTACCTTTAATGACGTTTTGATGAATGATATTTGCAAAAGTTTTTATTATAATTTACATTTATGTGGGAGGTAGTTTTCCTTTCAAGGCAGTAAGTTGTTTAACTACGAGTCGTAAGTCCAGTGTGGCTAAAGCACAACTGTTTGTTTTAAGTAACATACATGCAGCGTAGAGTTTCGAGTGTTCGAATGAACCCTTGAGATAGCATATAGTCATTAATGTCTTTAAAGAAACGGTTTACCAATGGACCAATTGGGGCCAATGTTTCAACCCCAAACGGTACTAACTTGCAACCTTTTTCTAAGGCTCCATATTTGCGTCGTTTAACGTTTTAAAGCCCTCGACTCGGTCGTTGGAAGATTTGTGTAAACAATAACTTTAGTAACAAGTTGCAATAAATTAAACTTAAAATTTACTTAATTTATTATTGTGCATTAGTACTTTATATGTTGTCTGTATGACATGTACCAGTCTGTTCGAAAATTAAACTGGAAGATTCTGTGAAAGATGACATGATGATTTGTGCTGTGATGAAGAACGTATGCCAGAGTAGAGAAGCAGTAGAAGAAAAAGACATACCAACCCTAAATGATAAAAAGAAAGAAAAAAGATATTGGCAGCGGAAATTACAATTTTTTTACCTCGTATCACGAAAACCCGAATTTCTCGTGATATATTATGCCGGATCTCTATATTGTTACGAGTTTAGCGGGACTCGAACTAAAATGTCGTTGGAATTATTATAGGGTTTATTAGAACTATACAAACACGTATAACACATGTACAAATATAACCGAACACAACAAATTCAAATGTAATGCAGAAGGTCGTAATTCAATAAAACGCGCAAAGTCTGTCACTATTAGCTTTCCGATTGTACACACGTCACGCCTTGATCGTAGTTGTCGTTGAACTGTCCCTCTCTCCCCATCAGCCCGTCATTTTATACCTCACAAATACAATTGTGCCCGTATCGTAGTCGAGGTTATCCGAAACACCTGGCTAATTATTCAGTCGCAAGCGGACTCTAGAAACGTATACCAATAAATAAGTAAACATAAGAAGACGATCATAAAAGAATTACAATTAGATCATATGCCGACGGGTAATAAATGTGCTTCTACAAATCTGTACGTTGAATTTGTCTTTTTCGGCGCCTAGGTTGTTACAATATGTTACAATTCGAACATGTTTTATTACCGGTTAAAGTTTATAAGCCCCGTCATATATGTAACATCGATGTTCTTTGAATAGTAAAGTTTAACGAATGCAGAATAACATAATATACATAGAAACCTATGTCTAAACTAGCCATGTTATTAAGTTGCACTAGTCCTTTGGATTACAAACATTATATTCGACCGTATACATTTCCAAAGCTAGGTGTAATACGGAATAAAAGCATTTAAATTAATTTTGGCAAATGAATATTAAACCGAACGCATTTGTCATAATCATAATCATTTCCGCTGGTTCGGCGGCGATAGCGTGGCAGCGGACGCGCGCACAAATGAACCGATTCCACCAAATTAATATTGAATGAAAGTTGGAATTACATTTTCGATGTAATTTATATACGATTCATATGCCTCTATAGACATGTATAAACAATTAGAATAAGAGACATACAACCTTAAATCTCGGTTGTGTCATAAACTCGCTCTTCGTATTTCCTTCACAAGTTATTTTTCGCGGGCTTTGTAACTGTCACTTCCGCCACTCTTACTTATTAATTTTATTCTACTCTTAATTCGGTAAAGACAATAATTTTCACACTACAAATATTGTAAAATGTACTGAACTTAATTGTTATCTTTTACATACTATATTCTAGTAAATAAATATTCGATTTTATTTTGCAACTAGAGTTTACCTCTAGTGCGTGCCTGTTGTTTAAAAAACAGGCGCTAATACAGGTTTCATTATACTAAATTTTTATGTTAGTGCTATTTGCTCCCGGAAGATTTACTTCATTTTATATCGCAAACTCTATCATCTCCATGAGAAGTATCTATGTCCATTTTCGATATTATAACTAACTATATTAAAACTAATTTACAGCAAAACCGCTCCAATACCCCAGTAGTTTTTCCGTGAAAGCTTAACAGATAGACAGATCCATTTACTATAGCATTTTTGTATAGACGATGATTTTTTATATCTACAAACTTGAGAAATGATTGTTCTCTCATAAAAAATTTTATGCTCTATTTCAATCCATTCTAGTTTCATTTATCTATCCTCTGTCTATCTATCTTAAAACTACATAAATTACAAAAATGATAACAATGACTAAAATGATCAAAATGACTGAACTGGCCGAAATGACCGCAGTTATTGAAATGACCGAAATGGCCCAACTGACCGAAATTACCACAATGACCGAAATGTACCGCAGTTACTGAAATGACCGAAATGGCCCAATTGACCGAAATTACCACAATGGCCGAAATTGCCGAAATGATTGAAATGACCGAAAGGACCGAAATGATCGAAATGATCGAAATGATCGAAATGATCGAAACGATCGAAATGGTCGAAATGACCGAGATGACGAAAATGGAAAATCACTACTCTATCCTACTTTCTGCAATAACTTTTACATAAATCTATCCCATTATCCGGGAACCCCTTGCCCACCCTCGGTATTAAAATTACACATATACCAAGTTTCAGTCAAATCGGTGCAATAGTTTTTCCCTATAAGCATAACAAATTTGTGACGAAATCGTAAAATGTTATACTTAATTGTAATGTAATTTATATGCAACATTTGCTATTGGTGAGTGCCTGGTCTGCTTGTTTACCCATCTTTCTCACACTAAAAAGTAGTTTTTGTGAAAACATCTTTAAATTATAGATAGACAGCCGATCGATCTAGATATGTGTTGCTCATATTTAAACTGTTAAGCTTGCCATTACAGACAATGTGTAATCAATGTTAATCACCGCTTTCAACCGCTGTAATAATGTAATTAAGCACTTAGTATTACAGAGCAGCATTTCAATAGAAACCACTAAACACAAGGTTTCCATGCTACACTACTATAGTCGTATCTAATGCTGTGATTGACGAGGAACTAGCATTTGCTAATGACAAAATTATGTTTAAAGCATTTAAAGACGAAATCCTTTCATTTGAGGACTCAAAGAGGGTGGGAATGTTGAGTGAAATATGTGACAAACCGTGAAAACTTTATGGACTAAGAGTCTAGGGGCGCCAGACCTACCTTATTTTCTCAGTAGTAATATGTGTAGGATAAATTAGTATTCGTATTTACTTTCAGCGTCTACGTACGTACTAGCTTGGGCCGACGGCCAATTTTCAGATACCAGGTGCTAAACGTAGGCAAGAGCTCAACTCACGATCCTCTAAGTATCAGAGCTGATTTTAATATTATTTTGAAGAATATTGTAAAAGTTAATAATTTATTAATGCCAGACACTTCCCGTTGGCGGGTAATCTTTGCCAGACGCTTTAAAGCTCCAAAAAATATTAAAAATTACCTTACATTTTGTCTTGATTTTCATAATATGATACTCAGGGAACTATTTCATACGTTCTGTAAGTAGCCAGACCATTAGATCATTTTATAAACTTATGTTATTATTGTTGTTATGGAAGTCTTCATAGTAATTAAATGAATTTTGAACGGTTAATTCTTATATATAAAATCAATATAGCTTATCTGATGAATCTCTTATACACTTAGATTCAAAAACAATGATAGTAATTCCCCTAACTCACAGAGTTGAGTGACTTTTCAATTTTATTAAATATCGAACTCAATTTTATTAAAGTAGTGTCTCTTTATACGAGTATATACAGTGACTCTGTGGCAGTGCCTGAGATTACAATCCTTACTCGTATTAAAATTAGAATAATATTAATAAAATGACACCTCGCTCTGTTTGGAGAATCGATGTCTATAAATAGATATAACAATGTTGTTTTAAGCGTGATTACACGGCTATTGACTAAAAAGAGATGGCTATACTAAAAACGAAAAATAAAAATAAAATCACGCTCATATAAAATAATATTTACCCATATAAATTAAAAATATAAATGTATTGACGGTAGGTTCTTGCAATTTCAATAAAGCGTGCTTACATGATTATCGTCCAGTTTGTTTCGATATTTTCACAGATTCATATCCGCATAAATACCAATCCATGCGAATAACGATATGCTAGGCTTAAGTAAAAGCCGCGTATGTACCTACCTACATGTTGTGATTGGTGATTTTAATTGCAAAATTATAATAATTTGCAGATTCGGATGAAGAGTTTAAAATATAGGCTTCTTTTTCTTTTTAAATATGGCTTTGCACAAATTGTGTATGTGTTTAGTTTACCAAACTGTAACTTGCATTTACAAAAAATAAATAAAAACTACCTGCAATTTTAGTATTTGTGCTTTCTTTCTCGTTGTACTTTAAAATTTATTTTTAATAACTTACAAATGTTTTCATAATTTAAGTGAATTATAAAAATTCTTTTATGAGAAATAAAGTTCTGAACTCCAAAGTGTACGCCTAAGTATCAATTAACTTTTAAAATCTTCAAGCAAATAGGAATTAGATTAACGACAAAATCTTCCTTTTCTTTGTCTGAGACCAAGTGAGATAGTTCATGCAGTAGCTCCCGAGTGCATATTATTGTGTATACAGGTAAGCAAACTGGAAGACTGCACCATCGTAAGTGGTTACCGCCGCCAATGGACACTTGCATGCAATACTAAAGTAGCTGATGCGTTACCTATCTCGTTGGTATTTTAAGAATCCGTTTATGTTCTTTAGGATCAGCCCATGTTATAGCGCTCTGGAATAAAATCGCGGAAGGTGGCTCATTTCACTAAAAGGTTGAAATTTTTGACACAAACACAATTCTTACTTAAAACAATCAAGAACCTACAATTTTTCTTCGTTCTTACCCAATAATATACACACTTTTTTCTCATAAAATTGCACAGTAAATGCGCATTATTGTATACTAGCTGTGCCCGCGACTTCGGTCCGCGAGGAATTTCTTTTCGTAGAACCCTAAAAAAATAGCCTAAGTTACTCCTTATAACATCAGCTATCTGCCAGTGAAAATCCCGTCAAAATCGGTCCAGCCGTGTCAGAGATTAGCCGAAACAACCAGACAGACAGACAGACAAAAATTTTAAAGGTTGATTTTATTGTATACGTATTAAATAAAAAGCTGTTATTTTGATATTACAAACATGCACTTTTATTTAACTGTATCGATTTGTATGTGCGTACAATGTAATTAACGACTTTGATGTCTTATAGTATTAAGGACTATAGGTAGAGTACAATATAAGTTTTTAGTATACGAGTTTATAATTCAATGTATTTAAATTTTAAAACGTTGTTTGGATTTATATTTTGAAGGAAAAAATATAATAGTTTGTCAAATATGTAGATATGTTGTAGAATGTACGTCGAATAATACTCATCTCGTGAGAAAATGCGATACACAATTCCTCTTTAACAGAATTAAAAAAGCACAAAGTACCGCAACAAGGTAAATGTCATTATTTTAATACGACTTTTTACTATCTATATAAAAGTTCTGCGAACACCTAAATTGCAAAACACGAGACCATAGAAAGCATTCCCAATGAAACTGTAAATGAAATAACTGTTGAATGGCCGAGCTATTTTAATATCGTACTCTCAATTTCATAACAATTGAAAGCATTTAATAATATAATTTCAATAATATGCTATTTATGATGTCTGTGCATAAAAAGCATTTTGCTTTTGTAGAAAAGTTGGTATCTATGTGTTTATTTCCAGATTGTTATAATAGCCTAGGCTTTTAAAATAATAAAGTCTAAATTTGCACCAACAATGCTATTTTTTTCAAATTACTTCACAAAAGTTTTACTCAAGTGACTGCTTTCATACAAGGAGGCAGTTGAGTCAATTTCAAATATCAATTTTGGCGAGGACTTCAAAAGGCAATATGACTTTTTCGTACAATTTGTCCCAAAAAAATAGTCATAAGATAGTATAGAGTATACTTTATTCCATAACATGGCACAGTTGAAGAATTATAAGTACAGAAAATAATTGGCGGCTTTATCCCTAAAAGAAGTTTCCAGACAACCTTAGGATGAATTAAGAAACATATGTGTTTTGCAATTGCATATCCGTGCAGGAACGGAGAAAGAATACAATTTCCTGCGGCCCGGCGGCCTGTCGTAAGAGGCGACTAAACAACCCACAGCCAGGTGGTAAAGTATTTGCTCGACTGGATGGCGACCACCCCTGGTCTAGAGTATGCCGCCATAACAACCTTGTGTTGTGTTCCGGCATTAATAACCAGGTTCCAGACTCCTTTAAGAGAGCAGCAGCGCATTTGTAGCACCTTTGGTGTTGCAAATGTCCATAGGCGATGGTAACCGCTTTCCACCAAGTGGGCCGTCTGCCTGTCTGCTGAACTCCTGCAATAAAAAATAAAAAAATAAGATAAGGTACTGATTGTTTTCGTATTAGAAATGTGTGAACACTTTTATGTTCGCTTATTCTTCCGTAACTTACGTTACATTTTATTGCTCTACAACAAGTGCAGTTGTAACTTTGACAAATCCAATAAATGTCTGCCAACTTGCACACTGTTGTTTATATTCTCTTCACACAATAGCTGTAAATACGAGGATAATGAAATGTCAGAGAACAACTGACCTATGAGTTGGCTTAATCCACGATTTTCCTTGTTCTATTGTAACTCGTTTAATAAACAGGCCAGGGCGAGTCCGCAACAGCGCTAACGAGATCAAAATATTTACACAGGACGCCTAAATTAGAGCTAATCTCATTACAAACGTTATTTCACTTAGTATAAATTAAATTTTCACAATGTTTGCAAGTTGAATCGTGAAGTCTCAGTGGATTAGCTGATGTATTCTCGTCTCATTCCAATGTCATAGAATCCAGGGCTTATGTAGTTATTAATTGCCCACGCAAAAGCGAAATGTTACAAGTTTAATGTGTGTATCAGCGTGACTCTGTATTTGTGCGTCTGTCTATGGCATCGTAGTTCCCATACGAATGAATCGATTTTGATGCGTTTTTTGTTTTGCTGGTAATATGCGTATTGCTATATAATTATAACAATATATACACGAGGTAATCCTCGTGTTGACAAAGAATATGAAGCAGATAAGGACTGGAGTGGAGACCGGGATTCCAGGTGGATCGAAAACCTGGACAAGGTCGTCATTGAGAACTGGACGAGGAAAGCAGAGGACCGGGATATGTGACGTAAACTTTAAGGAGCTTAAGTGTAGCAGTGGCTTGCGATTAGCTGACGACGATACTGAAAACCAATATCGTGAGCATACGCACACAGAGTTCATTGACACAACGTTCATTGTACAATCAGGGTGGGTAAATAAATGGTACAAGATCCTGAAATTGGGAGTCCTATAGCTAGCCCTAGATCGTTTACGAGTTGATATAGTTACACAATGATTATTTAAGTAGACGATATTAGACAAAATGTTCAGAAGAATACCTATTAATTTTATATTAAATCTGCAGACAAACGCATGCTATATTGCTATTGTTAAGGCAAATATATAACGGACAACTCCTACGCCATCCGGACATCCTGACCAGAGCAAATAACGGAAATTTCGCATAGGAAATTTATCATGTCGAGAATCGAAATTAGCCCCTATGCATTTCATTGAAAGCTTAACCCACTAGATCACAGAGGATGACGTTAAATTAATTAAATTAGGTCAATGACGTTTCGTTTGAATTATATACAAGTTTTATTTTATTTTAAATAACTATATATAGCAATTCACTGCAAGTTTGGTTTCTAACTTCTATTTCGATGTGGTTGGAGTATTCCCAGAACACAAACAACGTTGCAGCCCTCAGTCCGACTTCATGAATGCAAGCAAATTGTTAACGTTGATTCTACGTGTATGCTATGATTTGTATGCGTGAAAATTTCAAATTACGTTACGTACGTTACAATGCTACTATAACATTATTTGCCCGATGTTAAAATATACGAGTATAAATTACCCATCGAAATTTAAAATTGCGTAAGCCAAGATCTCTTAATCGATGAAGATATGAAGAGCAGGTCGTGATGATAAGCATAAGTATGTATGTAAGCCATCAGGTTACAACAATATACCGAATAACTGATCTCTTCTGATTATGAACTAAAAAAATCAGTTAAGTGCATTACATGAATTATGCTGGATGCGGTAGAGGAGATAAACGTGTTTCCCAATTAATTTTTAATTAAATTTTAAGGACATAAAAGTACTCTCATGGTGGTATGTTGTGAGTATATTAACCGCCTTATCTCTATAAATATTATAAACGCGAAAGTTTGTAAGAATCTATGGATGTATGTTTGTTACTATGTCACGCAAAAACTATGGAATGGATTTTGATGAAACTACAATAATATAGCCTACACATCAGAATAACACATAGGCTATAATTTATAAAGACATAGTGTGAATTATCCCCAATTTAACGATTTTCCATCACAACGCGGGTGAAATCGCGGGCGCAGCTAGTTCATAATAGTTACGTGATGTAATAGTTTCGTAAAAAAAGACATCAAGAAGTGTTTAATTACTTTTTTAACGAGTCTTTATAGGTTCGTTTTTAGCTCGTAAACTATTATTAATAAGAGGATACGTGTACCTTTAATAAATACCATATACACTAATCAACACCCATAATTTAATAGCCCCGTGTAAACACAGAAATTGTGGATAAAATTTGGTCATGGTCAAAAATAAATGACATAAAACCGTTCATTTGAATTTAATAAGGGTTTTATGAATGTTTTATATTATACTCTAGTGGTTACAGGTATTAAATCACGGCCAGAATAGTTGCAAAATTTGCATAAAGCGCCGCTTTGTATCCCGAAATTGCTATCATTTTAATTTAATATTAAACATGTCCCGGCTAATTTACTTTTTAGTAGTATTGCATGTAATGCTGGGAGCGTTTAATGTAACAAAATATTTTATGTCTGTAGCCAAATGGAATATGTGGTTTGTAGTTAGTTGCCTGTGTAACTAGTCTGCCTTTGTAAACATACGCTGATAATAGTGTTGATAATAACTTATATGAATTTCAGACTTACTGAAACATTTTTAATTTTTGAAATTTTGTAGTCTGCCACGATGTTGCAACCGCCATAACCGTCTGCCATTTTAATTTTTCAATCATAATAATAATATACTTTAAACTATACAAACAACTTTGCTGTTGCAAATGTCCATAGGCGATGGCAACCGCTTTCCATCAAGTGGGCCGTCTGCCTGTCTGTTGATCTCCTGCAATAAAAAAGAAAATGGCAACGTTACTGAAATACTTTCGAAGTTCAACTAATTTTTGTACTTGATACATCTGCGCACTACTAAAGCTACCACGATCGGGCTTAACTAGTCCCCACCTCATGTACAGTGAACTTAAGAACTTGAGAGTCATTTGGCAAAACTCAGAGTTTACTGAAATATGTAATATCTGCTTTTCACTGGCATTCTTGCTATAGATATCCCGGTTTACTCATTTTTTTTTAATGCGTGAGTTCAACAGACAGGCAGACGTCCCACATGATGGAAAGCGGTTATCATCGCCTTTCATTCTGTATTTCATATTAGTTACTAATAAAACAGACAGTAAATCAAAGACATATCATTTGATCATATAAGTTTTATAAATTACGTTTGTTTTAGTAAGTAAAAATTTAATGATAAATTTAAAATTTATCTTATTTACTTTTGTGCTATGTATGGGTGATTATTATAGACGAATTCGTGGTCGATCCCAGATATCCAGATTAGGGTAAATAATAGAATGTTTACTTTCAAGAGAACAAGTGGGCCAACTTAAAGTAACATATCATAGAAGCCCTAAACACCGTTTACTGAACTATATAATCTATAATATTATAAAATTTTAAATATACCGTGTACATCGAAGCTATGAAAAAAAAACTACTGGATATATAAACGATGGAGAACACAAAGCAATTTTTATTATGTGTCTTGTCTGTTTGTTCGGGATTCACGTAAAAACTACTGGACCGATTTCGATGATCGACAGATAATTCTTAGACTTAAACTCTGCGTTACTTTTTATACTGGGAATCTCGCGGGAATTTCCCCGGGAGCGATTTGAACTTGTTCGGATGCATAAAACTTAGCTTATTCTGACACAGTTTGCACTAAAACGATAGCTTATATTATTTTTTTAAATGCTGCGATACTTTGTGTCACTGTATCCCGCGGGAATTTCAAGTCAAGCATGGATGAAGTCGCGGGCATGTCCTAGTTGTTTAGACAGATGTCGTCGTCATCATCATAATGTTACATTTTTTGTGAATTTGGCAAACAGGTACTCACGGCCCACCTGATGGAAAATAGTTACCGTTACCTATAGATCAGAGATTTCCCTAGCATATTGCAGGCCTCGAAGACTTTTTATGACGTGCTTCATGTCGTAGGGCAAAGGGATAAAAAAAAAATAATAAAATTTAATTATCTGTTTGCAATGTCATAATAAAAATGTGAAAAAAATCAGGAGGATAATTCAGACCAGGAGATTCCGAAAATGCAATTTTTAGAATTTTTGTCTGTCTGGATGTTCCGGCTAATGGCAGATAGTTGATGTCATAAGGAGTAACTTAGACTGTTTTTTTAGGTTCCGCGAAAAAAAATTCACGCCGTCGAAGTCGCGGGTATAGCTAGTAAAAAATGAAACGACGTAATTTAGATATAAAAGAAAAGAAAAGAAATTAAAAAGAGAAGATTTTTTTTCTTTTTTTTTTATTGCAGGAGCTCAGCAGACAGGCAGAAAGCCCACTTTATGGAAAGCGGTTACCATCGCCTATAGACATTTGCAACAACACAGGTGCTACAAATGCGCTGCTGCTCTCTTAAGGGAGACTGGAACCTGATCACTAATGCCGGAACACAACCCAAGGTTGTTATGACAACATACTTTAGACCAGGGGTGGTAGCCATCCAGTCGGGCAAATGCCCTACCACCTGGCTGTGGGTTGTTTTGTCGCCTCTTACGACAGGCCGCCCGGCCGCAGGAAATTGTATTCTTCCTCTCCTGCACGGATAAATTCCTGAGCTTTTAGCCACAGGACAATACGATTGCGTGAAAATCCCATTTTAATACTCGGAACATGTACAAGCGATGTTTAAATTAATAAACCTTCCATTATACAACTGTTATGGTTTTTATTTGAACGTTCAATATCCCGATAAAATTAAATAAGGGCTTTAAAATTCAATGAACGAGTATTGTTCACACTTATTTGTTGTCGATAGGCTGTAAAATTATCTGTTTATGCGCCATTACGGGAGTTGATTAATTTTATTGTCTTTATTGTAAAAATGATGTTATATATTGCCAATTTGGCCAAGTGGTATTTGATTTGCTTCTTAGAAGGCTATTATCGGTAGCCCACTGATACAAATATATCGGAGGGAGACGACTGATTCATTTGTCTCCTTCCGATATATTGGTATCAGGGGACTATAAATAATAGCCTACTGATCAATAAAAAGCGTATTTCTGGAGCATTCCTCTGTCATTCTTCATTTGATTTTTGAAGTTTTAGATGTTAAATATATTTTTTGGACAAATTTTTGAAATTGTGATGCTAGTAAGTTGGCAGACGGCCCTGCTGATGAAAAGTAGTTACCGTCACCTATGGACGTGTGCAACATCAGGGGAATGAGATCTAGGGAACAGACAGGAGGAATGCGATAGAGGAGATAGGAAATAAGTACGGAGACGTACACGCTTTTTTTAATTTTTGTACTTGTGTTTGTAGTAGTATACTTACAAGCTAATAGATGGCGCTATGCAATAATTGAGGTCGCAAACGATTTTCGACACGTATAAAGAATATATACAAATTTCCAACAGTAATGGATGGGCCTAGGCCTGCGACGAGCAACAATAGCATCGCTGGAAGATCTTCCTTTGAGACGGAGGAGCCATCCATCTCGCTCCTCCAAAGTCCAACCATTAGGGTTAGCCCAAAAAGTTCAGTAGACAAGCACTCGGCCCACCTGATAGTAAGGGGTTATCATCGCCTATGAAAATTTACTAAAAAATAGAACGGAAAGAATAAGAAAATAGTATCATAACACAATAGATCCTATTCTCACAAGGAGCAGTATTATCCGGCTGAATGGAATAGCGCGTAATGAAGGTGTACTTAATATGGAAGTGGAAGGCTTCGCCAATTAACGGCACTACCTCCATTAGCCAGTAAGACGTGCTTCACTGGCAATAACCGGCCATAACCGGAGCCCAGCTTGCGACATGTAATCCGAACAACGTAGAAAACGTAATTTACTACACAGAGTATTCGCGGCGGTTTTTGCACGTAGGTGTATAAATTGTAAGCGACTTTATTAAACATTTCTGTCTTGATATTCTTCATAATATTTATTAATCTAGATTTTATTTAGCTTAAGAGCAACATAATTTAGAGTATTAAAATTAATCTTTCTTTGTCAAAGAAGCAAGTGAGGTGTGTAAGAATAAGCCTAAATGGCGCTCTGTTGTTCGTGCCTACCCCGCAAGGGAACTGGCGTGAAGTTATGTATGTATGTATGTATGTAAAATTAATCTTTGACAGATCGAATAAAAATGTAAATAAGAGTTAAACTATAAATATCCAGTACCTCACCTCCAGTATCTCCCTACTACTTAAAATTCATGCAATTTTAAGTAGTGGGGAGACGAAGTTAGAAGGAGGGAGTTCACAGTGAGGTCCACAGTTCTTGATATATTATTTTTTTGGTTAACATAACGGTGGCGTCCCATCCGGGTCTGAAGCTAATCTAACCTAACTTACTTCTACTCACTGGTCACGACAGAACTCTGGACCATAGGGGTTGCAGAAGGGGTAAGTAACCCTCCCCCACTACTTAATATTCATTTACTGAACATACATGAGTCTAAAAAAATGATTGAATGTGGTTAGATCGTGACACCGGAGACAGCGAGAGAGAGATTGTACACCATTACAGAAAACATAGAAAAACTTATAGCCTGAAAATATTCTAAATGTGCACAATGGGCGGTCTTATCGCTAAGAAACGATCTCTTCCAGACAATTCGTGGCAGGAATAAAACAGATTCAATTTGTCAAAGGTGGTATACATAAATATTGTACGATATGCAGTTACTTACATTATATTTTATTCAATAATAAACATATATGTATGTAAAATATTATACGAGTAAGAATTATACTTATTAGGCATATATAAATAAACCTATTAATATTACATATATACACAAATATACATACTACTCTTTTATATTATGTACTTTTCAGAATTTTTTATTGCAACTAACTTAAAATCCGATACATACAAATAAACATGAAATAAGATACGGTGGAATATTAAGACACAGTGATTGAAAAATGAACTTTTCAGTATTGCCGTATTGAGAACTATCAACTATGCTCCAAATAAAAAAAGAAAATAAGGACTCTGTTTGCTCCATCTGATAAATTGAATATACTATGCCGGACAAATGAGACGCGAAGGATGACATCCACTCGCTAATTGGGGGATGAAATTAAGTGGTTCTGTTCTTGGACTTGTTATAAAGTTGTTTCAGATAACTATTTAGGAATAACTGCCTTGTAATGGGATATAATTAGGATATTTGATGGGGATATAAAACGAAGGTACGCTGTAAATTAATTTGCATATTAGCCGCCTTCGAAAAAGATGAGCACTGTGATTCGTTTTCATATTTTCTATTCTGAGAAGAGTGTTTGAGTATTTTCTTGTATCATAGAATAAAAATGCTATAAATGGCAATCGTGCAGTAAAAAACGTTGGTCTGAAAAGCTTTTAAATCCTATATGACTAAATGGCGCCACATGTAATTTATTTGCTTTTTGATATTTTATTATCATAAAAATTTAAAAAATATATTTGGTTTCATTTGTGTATGAAATAATAAAATGTTCTAAATAAATTGAATGCCAAAGAATAAAGACATGTAGGGCCTTCTAACCATGTAAGAATATTTTTTTTCAACATTACGATTTTACAGGGTGGTAGTAATTTCTAGTATTATACGTGTACTATTACAATATATTCAGGAAATTTGACAAAAGTAATTACGTAAAATATTAATGCTAGGCTAAAATAAAAAAAAATATGGAGGGGAAACCTAAAGCCCACTTTCAGAACGAAAATACATAATGAAAGCAGTCTCATGTACATTCATACATGTCGTTTTTCATTTGTACTTATGTTGTTGGAAAGACTGACTCGTAGATAATACACTAGACTGACTTCTTACGCTGTTAGTTGTACATGCGAGTTGCGTACGTGAATCGTGATAGAAACTTGAATCACCTGACATTTTTATGCAGGAGAAACTGTCGGTAAAGCCTCGCTTTCAGAACGACAATATATTATTATAATGAAAGTAGTTTCATGTATACTTATACCTGTCGTATTTCATTTGTACTTATGTTTTCGAAAAGAGTAACTTCTTACGCTGTTACATGCGTATTGAGTGAATGAATCGTTATAGAAACCTAAGCCGCCTGACCTTTTCATGTAGAAGAGATCGCCGTCAAAGCCCACTTTCAGAACGACAACATATAATGAAAGCAGTCTTATGTACACTTATACCTGTTGTATTTGATACGTACTTAAATTGTTGAAACGACTAATGCTGCAAGTCGTAGTACACGCGAGTTGCGTACGCGAATCGTGATACAAACAAGAGCTGCTTGATCTTTTCATGCAGGAGAAACCGTCGTTAAAATCTCACTTACAGAACTACAGTACATAATGAAAGCAGTCTCATGTACACTCATACCTGTCGTATTTCATTCGTACTTAAGTTGTTGAAAAGACTAACTTCTTACGCTGTTAGTCGTACATACGAGTTGCGTACGTGAATCGTGATAGAAACTTGAGCCGCCTGACCTTTTCGCCTCCAACCGATTTAACTTTGGAACTGAGTCGTTTGATAAAGGAGCGCGACCAAAACTTTCACTCATACACTTGTTTTTCAAGCGCCATTAGACATTCATATTTCGCTTTTAATGTATTTATTATAATATCACATGCTTTACAGGGTAATTTGTTTGTTTAGATAAAGTCATCTTATATATTGTTTTCTTATGGGGGTGGTATACCTACGTGCGAATGATAAACTTGCTTTTTTCGTTCATCTGCCACGCATATACGAGTAAGTGTGAAATTATAGGCGATATTATTATAATTCTATTTAAATAAAATATACATTATATTACAAAGTAGTACAATGAATAAAACTTAATTTATATTGTACTCTACCTAAAATACCTTAAGTCTAAGGTAGGTCATCGAAGTCGATGGGTAGGGTTCCTAGGAAGCTGGCTATGTTACCTTGCTGGTCACCATACCGATTCGTTGTTCGAGGTATGAACCAGTCTTCTGTTCACCTGACGGATCGATTAGTCGTTTTGGGAGCTCTTTGTAGAAGTTCATGGCCTAGGGGAACCCACGGTCCAAGCCTTTCAAATGTAAATGGCATCAACATATAACTCTAACTGAGGGTTGCATATTTGCGCCTTTGGAGACATTCAGCCGTTTCCTGATTTATAATTCTCGCTAAAATATATATGCTCTTCGTTCTGTCACACAAGTCGAGTAAAAAATCAACAAGATAAACATCAAGAGGACCTTATTACGTCAATATACCTCCCGTGCAGGGGCGAGCAGCTCCCGAGGCGACACTTGTTCATAAATTAAGTAGAGCCCCACTCATTCCAGTCTTATCTTTACGAGGGTCCCTGCCCACTCGCCGTGGAATTAAGTAATCACACAACATACTAGCGAAATTGATCTCGACTGGGGTTTTTCTTAGAAAGACGACTGGACGCTTTTGATATGGAGAATCCTGCTTAAAAGGCACCCGAAATCTTGTTACCCTCATCTAACAGGGCATTTCATTACCTTAATTGGAGATGTCCCTAAATTATTTAGAATTATTTTGAGCTTGTGAGAATTTATGGTGCTTATAACTATGTATTTTTTTGATACATACTGAAGAGAGCCTTTCTTGTCTTTAGATCTCTATTTTACCATTGGTCTGGCTGATGCATGTAGAATTCTAGATGACAAGCATACCTATTATGGCACTAAGTTGCATCACTTGCGGCAGACTCTGGAACTAATACTGTATTAGTATTAATCATATTTTAACAATGTTTTAGTTCATTGGGTCTATCGTGCTTAGTGTCTCGACTAATATGCACCAAAATTGCGGCAGTCAAATAGGAAAAAATAAAGTGACAGTAGACTTTTCATTGATAATAATAGGTAAAGGTTAGTGCTTTCGTCAAAAAATCACAAGTAAATGACATTAAAAATGCTCTAACTGTGCATAGACTAATGGGTGGTTTTTGGCATTTAGGATACGGAATTCTAGAAAGAAAATATCTTTCGGTCATTTAATTTGATTAATAAATAATTGATTAATTCATAATCCTTTTTAGGTAATAGTGTTCAGCAACGTTCTTAGGGTAAAGAGTGTTCAGAATAAGAATTGAATTTTACGTTCCCTTTGAAGAAAGACAAAATTAATCTTGCAGGTTGCAGGCATTACCTTTGCACCCACTTGAGGATTGCGCTTTTAGCAGCTGCGGATATCCCTTCTCCGTTCTTCTAAAGTGTTCTGGTATTACGAATTTTAAAATTGCCGATCCATGAGATCTTCGATGATGAAATAGTCTACCTATAGTAAGTGATTACCGCCGTCTATAGGTAGACATCTGTAATATTTGTAGGAATATATTTATTTCTAGGATATGTTCTCAACTTCGTCCACTCTTGACTTGAAATTAAAATAAGCTAATTTTTATGCATTCGAACAACTACAAACCGCTCTCGGGAAAATTCCCGTGGTATTCCCGGGATAAAAAAATGTCACATATTTTATTACATAAAATTTGCTATTGATCAGTGAAAAAATTACGTTGGAAATATTTTTTTTTAATCTGGCCATTTTAAATAATTCCCGCGGGATTCCCAGGATAAAAGTAGCGCAGATTTTAAGTCTATGAATTTGCTGTCTATAAGTGACATCGAAATCGGTCCAGTAGTTTTAACGTGAATCCCGAAATAACCGACAAGCAGACAAGAAATAAAAAAACGGCATCGTTCTCCATCATTTATATATAATGTTTTACAGTTTTTTTAATAGCTTCAATGTACAGACACGGCATTTTTAGAATTTTATAATATAGACTTTATCTATCTAAATCAATGCCATTTAGTATGAAAATCGATTGCGTTGTTTAGCTTTAGTTTAGCCTTAGAGATGAATCTTGTACTCAATTAGGATTAATATTACAAACACTACTTTTCGTATGACAGTCGATCATGAAATGAATTTAATATATCTGTTGACAGTACAACAATGGCTGTACACGACATTTCAATAGATGCATCCAACAACAAAGTAGCAAGAAAGCTAGAACAAAGAAGCCGTAGTTCGGGCTTGGTCGCGAACTCAAATACAACTGGTGCCGGCTTGAATGTGTTTGCTGTCGCCCCGCATACAGGTCATCGTATGGTGTTATATGTTTCTGAAGTTAAGGGTTTATTATATCAGATACCCGGCACACAGGGTGCAGCTAAAGATTCCGACTCTCTTTTTCTTATTACACCACTCTGTTTAGGTAAGAAATGAAAAATTTATTTCTCCATAAATATTGTTGTGTATAGGTGTTATTATTATATACTAGCTGACCCGGCAAACTTCGTACCGCCTCAGAATCAATAAATAAAAAACGTTGATTTCTGAACGACGGGACGAACATCAAACGTTTGACATTCAAAACAAAAAAATGACAAAAAACTTCACTTATAAATTTAATTTGATTTCTGAACGACTTTTAAATTTAATCGATGGGACAAACAACAAAGGTTTGACAGGTAGGAATAGTTTCTAAGGGAAAGCGAAATTGTTGTTTTCATTATATTCCAAGCATTTTTTTCATATTTACTCACCTTTTAAATCTTCCCTGGACTTCCACAAATAATTTAAAACCAAAATTAGCCAAAGGAGGTTAGCCGTTCTCGAGTTTTAGCGAGACTAACGAACAGCAATTGATTTCTATATATATAGATATGTCGCTACAATTATAACGCTTTAGTAAAATTGGGAAAAAAGTAAATGCTAGGAATGTTCGTCAAACACAACTGAATGCTGATTAATATTTTTCAGTGTACATAATTATGTAGGATATAGTTTATAAAAATATCACGTGTCATTTAAACTGTAAAGTAGAAAAATTTAAAAATACTGGAAAAATTCTTTTGATTAAAATTTTGTTTGAACCAACGAGATTAATGTTATAATAAAACTACGTTTTAAGCGCGGTAATTTTATTTGATTTTGGTTTTTCCGACGTTTCGGCCACTTTTCAGTGGCCGTGATCACGGAAGGCAAAGATGTCAAGTGTCAACGAGTATTGTTAAAGTTTTATTTAGCCTACCGCCATCTTGTTCATTTTAATTATTTAATTTTGATTTTGTTTATGGTTATTATTTACTTTATAGGAGCCTAATTTAATTTACTACCGCTTCGCAACATGTTATGGCTTGAAGAGAAGAAGCGGCGCAAGAAACTCTTCAGCAAACATGCCTAGCTGTAATAATTTTATATAATATTAAAATGGGTGGAAGGAAAAATAAAAGTTCCTATTATCTCGATGGTTTGAAAAAAGTAATCATTTTGCATATCATAACTCCTCCTTTGAAAATTATTAAATTAATAAACTTCCGTTGCATACATAACAGAGTTTGTTGTGTATGTAGTTAACTATCGTTGCAAAGATTATATTGCACTTGCACATATTGTGTTCTGGATTAAATCGTATTGTGTTTAGGTGGTCACTGGCGCGTAATAAAGCGCCCTTGTCTCGTGGATTGTGAGCCTCGAGACAATACCGCATTCCCCTTGACCATCGATGTTGATGTGAACAACTTGCACTAATAGGTCTGAGAATGGAATGTGACGTCATGGAATGTTTTCAGTTAAGCAGTATCAATTAAAAATCGGGCAAGTGCATAACAGCCGCGAACGGGTTCCCTTGTTGTGACCAAAGTCGATTATTTTCATCACTTGGCTACGTTACGGAACTATAAAAAGCATTTAATCTAAATACCTTATATCTCAAGAACGACTAAATGGATATTGGTCAATGTCATTTTTGTTAAAAGTATTATTTCTTAATTTCCACTTCATAGTTCAAAAAGAAAATAAATTATTGTATATTATGTATACTCGTATACATTAACTCCGTTGGCTTAGCGACCCAAAGTGAGTCTTGGCCTCCGAAACGAGACCACGCCACTTTCCTCTGTCCTGCGCAGTGTCTTGCCAATTGTGGGCTTGTAGTGCGGTCAGGTCAGCTTCCAGTCTATCCTTCCATCGATACTTGGGACGACCAACCGGTCGTCGACCGACTGGTCGCCCCAAGTATGCTTTCTTCACTCCCCGATCCTCCTCCATCCGCTCTACATGACCGAGCCAGCGGAGACGGTGAGATTTTATCTCCCCAATTATGTTGGGCTCGGCCATGAGGTCTTCTATTTCGGAGTTGGTTCGGACCCTCCAGCTGCCATGTTCTTTTATTGTTGGGCCCAAGATTTTTCTGAGAACCTTCCTCTCTGTGACCAACAATTGACCAACAACTCATATACATAAATATAGAAAAATCTTTGTACCTACTCATTTTTTAATTTATTACGTGCACGGAAGAGTCTGAGATTTCGATAGTTGAAGTTTATATGGACTGGAGGTATAAAAAGGATATCTATAATATGATAAAGGTGTAGCCTTTTGTTTTTTACATTTTGTGTGTTTGTCTGTTTGTCCGGGATTCACGTTAAAACTAATGCGCTGATTTCGATGCGGTTTTCGCTGATCGATAGTAAATGCCCGGACTTAAAATCTGCGGTACTTTATATCCCGAGAATCCTACGGAAAACAGTGTCAAACACATTTGTGGTCAAACTTTCCCACAGAGTAGAAATTATTGTCAAGCAGTTCAAAGTTAACAAATGAATTACGGGCAAATTTCGACCAAATATCGGCTAGTAGTTCAAGAATCTATTTCAATTTAAATTTTCGAATTTAACATTTAGTCAAATTTTTTACTAAAACTATTTTAGTCCAGTCATCAAATTGTAAATAACAATAACAATTTTCACTCCTAAAATGAAATAAACAGAACAAATCCCTAAAAGTAAGAGCATTAATGATTGATCCAGTTTAATAACTGGCAAATAACAACTCTAAATCAGTGAGCAGTGACAATCCGGACGTATATACCTCGGCGCCCCGCCAAATTGACAAGGGACCAGAATTTGTGGCAACCATCTTATGGAAAGTGGACCCCAATAATTCTCCGGGCAGATTCACGAGTTTTCAAATAGCCGATTTTGCTATTGTCCCGATTTCGTTGGGTCGGAACTGTCTCTAGGTTATCTATGTAAATTCCAAACAATAGATACAATGAGGCGTTGAGATGTTTTTGATTTTTCTCATTTCGTTGTTTAAAGTCATATTACTAAATACATAGAAACGAGGGATTTCATTACATTAAGTTACAAGCATTAATTAAGCAAAAAGTCGTGGTAGCGTAAAGGCTAGCGCGCGCGTCCCTAACTCAAAGGGCGCGGGTACGATCCTGGCCGGACGCATGCACCACTTAGTCAGTTTTCTGACCTAATGTGCATGTTGGTACATTTATCCGTGCTAACAACGGTGAAGGAAAACATCGTGATGCAACCTGCACATCAACATAACTGACGTGTTAAACCTGCCAAGCCGCCTTGGAGAAGCATGGTGGGTATACTGTCCGACATTTAGGCTGTTATTCTATTATATAGAAGCATTAATTATATTATTTAGGGCTTTTTACGTAGTTTTCCTAGGTTTCTTTTTGAACATTGCAAATATATTTTTCCAATGGTAAAAAATTACCTTTCTATGTATATACAATAATTATTGTTATCCTTTAAATTGAAAATCGTTCCATTACGTATTTCTTATCTAAGTATAAATATCTATATAGGATAAAGATGAAAGGTAGAAGCGAAATAGCAAGGCAATTTCGATATATAGATCGAATGCTTTTAGCTACGCCAGTGCGCTTAGTTCAAGAGTTAAAGTTTTAACACGTGGTAGAACTATGCTGGATCTTAATTACCTACAGATCTTAGGACCGACTCAGCCTGTGTGATACCACGCTCTCACAGTATATCGGCATGAAATTGTTAACACTGAGATTTAAGGTTATTTATAATAATAATGGTTGTATATGTATGTATTACAGCTATGGAGCATTAGGGTGAGTTTTTATTCGGTCCCCACCCAAAATTTTCTTATGTTTGCTAGGGAAAAAATACCTTAAATATTAATAATATTCCCTTAATATTAATTTTAAGTACTTTCCCTAAGTGTGAAAAGATTTTCCATGTAAAATACACGAAATCAAGACTATTTTTTTGTTTTTCTATAACTCAGCCGTATTTTATGCTATCACATCGGGCTTGGTCGCGATGAACTGAACATTAAACAATCTACAATAGTTTGCCATTGCGGCGAAAGTGTAACTTGTACTGGTGAGTACTGAAGTTGATTTTCACCTAAAATTCTTATATTTTTGCTATTATTTCCGAAGCAATGGACTTTATTAAAAAAATATAAATAGCTTTGCTGGAAATTTAATTGCCTACAAAGTCTCATAGACCTTGCTTAGAATTAGATCAATATTTTCTGAGATTTTGAACTTTTTCTTATTACTAGTATAAAATTTTTATGATTTATCGAATGTAGTTTTATTTATATTGCCCACTTGATACGGGCATTATGTATACAGCCCGGTCATTATTCATAGTAACTGGATTTATCAAATTGCCTATAACATATACATACGTAATTCAGTGATGAAACGACAACCGTGTATAAATGTTGTGAATAAATCAAGCGCGCCGCGGGTTTATATCGTTACTATTGTGTTTACGAGGTCGAAACATGCGCCCACGCTACCCTACCCCTACACAATTTACGATAAAGTTTCATTTAGATTTACACAGGGCATTTTCAGCGGTTACTTGATGGGTAGTGTGAATGCTTGTTTTATTGAACGTCTTGAGTAATAGAGTATTAAGATCTAACAGGTTTAATGGGAAGAGTGAGATCATCAATAATCTTAATGTAACGTCCCTGCTCCATCTGGGATAATATTAGTATTAGTGACTGTGCCACGCAGATATACCTAATAGTTAGATGCAATATTTGGTGACGTCCTCTAGCGATGTTGGATAATTTATAGATAACTTCAGTGCGGTGCCCACTCGCCAGTAGATGGTGCCTGGATGTTATTTGTCTTTTTCGCACATACATATACGCATCGTCGTCGATCGCTGCTATACACGATGAGCAGGCGCACAGGTTAAAAAATACTAATATTTATAACTTATCGAATAACTGCTATCTATTGATTGATATTTATTGAAAAATCGGCCCTAAATGAAATAAAGGAAGACTAAAGTGTTGCATTAAGCGGAAGGACTGGGAATAGGTTATAAGCCAGCCGGCCTTCCCTTGTGTCTGGTGTGATGATTCGTTTTTCCACTTGTACGTTGCGATTTGTTTTTCCACTTGTCCGTCGAAGTTTCACTTCTACTATGTGTTCCAGCACACATTTTTTTATTTTTTATTTTCCGAAAATTGCATAAATGTATAAAAAAAATAAGTGAAACCATTTGTAGTGTATGTATCATTTTTATTGTATAGCATAATGTAGGGTAGTTTCACGAATATTTAGTACCGCAATAAATACATCTGCGAACGATGTGTTTTGTTTGTGTATCCGTTATCTTTCAGTAAATACCAAGACACAGATAGTTAGTGCTTAGATATTTATCACTATTTAAAGTTATTTTGCTTAAAGCATTTATTTTCTGTAACAACTGGTTTTGTCGATTAAATAAAGAAAAAATGAACAGTTAAAAATATTATCTGAACATACTTAGTAGTCCCCTTTTCAGCCAACCGTGATAGTAAAATGTCAGAGGTGAAAAAACCCTATAAGGACTATGTAAACCACCAAGTCATGGTGATGAATTAGATGGTGAACTTATGGTGATCTGACAAACGTACAATGTTAAGGTGAGTGGGCATATTTCATTAGCCGCACCAGTGGTTGTTGTATGAGTTGTTTTGATTGCCCGGCATCGCATACTTTTTGTTTTTTTATCACCGTAATTTATTTAAGGCTCAAACTCTAGTTCACCATAGCTATTTACATGCCTCAACAATACTGTTATAAATCAAATAACGTTAAAGTTATTTGATTAATACACACTTATATAGCTAATCATGAACGGCGTTTTTTTAACGCTATAAATGAGGCGCATTCGGCCAGAGTCACTAGCACTAACATTATTCCAGATAGAACAGGGATATAACAATTATAGGACAAAAGGCAACAATAGAAAAAATAGGAAGTTCTCTGTACATACATATATGTTGCTTCGGGCAGAACTGACAATATCTTCTGTTTTAGCCAGTCCCTGGCCACTGCTGGACGTAAACCTCTTAAGTTAGTGCCATATATCCTGGTCTCTCGTCTTCGTCACGCAGGCCCTGCCGGCAACCTTGCCCAGGTCGTCAGTTCACTGAGTGCAGCTCAGTGAACTGACGACCTGGGCTGACAATATTTCGTTGCTTATTTCGGTCTTTAAAATTAAGACTTTTAATTCCCCTTCCACCGGACGAACAGGATTTGTCGGCCCTTGTTTATTTTTTTTTCTGGGCGTACTCTTTTTTGTTACATTTTTATCTTTTTTATTTATTATTTTTCTTTTTTTTTATAATCATACAAAGGTCCTTAAACTCTATTACAATATCCTTACCTGGCCTATACACCTACATATATTACTGCATTTAATCTATAATACTATAAAATTCTAAACATGCCGTGTCTGTACATTGAAGCTATTTAAAAAAAACGACTGAAATAGACTATACAAACGACGGATAACACGATGCAATTTTAAAGTACTGGGCCGATTCCGATGCGGTTTTCGCTGATCGACAGCAAATTCTTAGACTTAAAATATGCGCTACTTTTTATCCTGGGAAACCCTTGGAAATTTTCTGAGAATGATATAAATTGGCCATATAAAAAAAAAATCAAATTCCAACGTGTTTTTTTTCACTGAACGATAGCAAATTTAATGTAATAAAATGTGTGATATTTTTATTCCGGACATCCTTCGGAAAATTTCTCGGGAGCAGTTTGAAGTTGTTCGGGTGCATAAAAATAGCTTATTCCGGCACAGTCTTCACTAAAATGATAGCTTACATTCGTTTTTTAATGCTGCATGTATGTTGTGTCTCGGGAATCCCGCGGGAATTTCAAGTCAAGCAAGAACGAAATCGCGGGCATATGCTAGTTATTAATAATATTTTTTTTGGACTTATCGTGATTAAAATTGATACCTAAATGACAAGTGGCTCGCAAGAATTTATATAGGTATTTTAATTTGGTAGGGCATTTGCCCGACTGGATGGATACCACCCTTGGTCTAAAGCATGTCACCATAACAACCTTGAGTTGTGTTCCCGCATTAGTGACCGGGTTCCAGTTTCCCTTAATAGAGCAACAGCGCATTTGTAGCACCTTTGGTGTTGCAAATGTCCATACGTGATAGTAACCGCTTTATATCAAGTGGGCCGTCTGTCTGTCTGCTGAAATCCTGCAATAAAAAAATAAATAAAAATGAAATATAGCCTAGCAAAATAATGCCAATGACATGCCATTTCAAAACTAATGTTTTAGATTACAATATATAATAATGAAAATGAATGACTTTCGAGTAATTGTCTCATAAAAAATGACAAGCGAAAAAGTTTAAATTATATCATTTTTTTGGTCAGGTGACCGAAGAACACCTCAGTGCTTACTTCAGATTACTCGAGGATCATAAAGCTAGAACGCGCGTTCCGTCCACGTAGTACCCTGTAAAGCATGTAAGATATATATAGATTAGAAGGAAATATTTTTTGGCAAACTCATATTTGTTATTCCTTTAAAGCTGTTTAAGTAATTAAAGTTTTTTTAACTATCCCACGGGGACTCTTTACTTTTTCGGGATCAAAAGTATCCTATATGTTGACCAGGGATATAAGCTACCACCATACGAAATTTCATTTAAATTGGCCCAGTCGTTTCGGAGATTAACTCGTACAAACGGACAGACAAACAGAGAAATAAAAAATTAAAAAAAAATCTAAATTAGTTCTATTTCACTTCTCACACCCCTCTGACTCGGTTTTTAGCATTTTTTTTCATTGTACAGAAATTCGACCTCTACAGTTTTATTATATGTATAGATAATGTTATTATTTTAGGTATTTATCACTGTTTTAAAAATACATGAAGGTACATAGTAGCTTGTTTGAGTCCATTCTGGTTCTGGTTTTATGGAGGCTGGAACTTTAAATTAGTGCAGTGTCCGCCCCTGACACAGCATAATGATGAGTTTTCAGCGTCATTGCCGTGAAATTCATATTACGTATACATACATTTCTTAAACTGTATATATTTATAAGTAAAAATTCTTGTATTTTATGTATGAGCATTTATTTGCGACAATAAATATTTTTGAAGTGATAACTTCTTATGGGAGGGTAAATCGCTTCGTTACGAAACGCGTTACAGCTCTAGTCTGTCTGGCTTCCCTTTCACGCATACGTCAGCGGTAGGCAGGCTTCTCCTCTCTCACTCCAGCCCATGCGCTTTAAACATAAAATTTAAGTAATAACTAATAAATTATTATTGGTAGTAGCTGTGAATACAGCATAAAAATATTTTTTTAGTAGAGGTGAAAAACTAGGAATTCAGCCTAAAGTAGAAACTGAGGATGCAGTTAACACCCAGAACGTTGATGATGAGAATCTTGTTTGAAAATCCAACTACGAAGTAGCTCTCTGATCTCAAAATAAATTTCAAAATATAAGCCTATGCTGCTATGCATAGACTAATATTAAGCACCTATTTATGTGCTATTTATACGAGTTTTATCATAAATGACTAGAAGTTTTTCTAAAATATGCTGCGAAAAGGCTTAATCGATTTAAATGATAATTTTCTTTATTAAAACAGCAATTTTATGTTCTACTTACAGACATATACTTTGTCTCGATATCTTGAAAACGTCCTTTTGTTTGCTTATAAGTAATTTTGGACGTCAGTTTGATCTGTTGATGATGTTTAAAGCTGGTGTTATTACAAAATAACATTTATTATATAAATTTATATTTCTTCGCTTTTCTTCGCCAGTCTTTAATGTTTTGTTCTAATAAAATTGTTTACATTATAATAATTTTTCAATCTATCTTTTTACTGTACACGTTCCACGCAACCAAAGGGCTGGTAATATACTTCGGGGAACATAACTAGAGTTGCTATAGAACGAGGCCACGCAGCCAATCTTTCCGGATTTTTCTTCCATGACAGCAATCTGGAGCTAGCTTTACTATTTAAATTTTAAATGTAAGCCTTAAAATACATACAATTTAAGTGTAGCTTCTTTAATTTAGTACAACAATGCCTTTATATAATCTTAGAGGTGAGCAAAGCGAGAGGCATTATACCAACTTTATACATTTGCGCCTTTCCGTCGTCAGGCTAAAAGGATGTAATATGAAATTATTATAACTCTGCCATTTTACAATACCCCGAGTTATTGGCCACTCGGTGGGTTAGTAAGATGCAATTTTACTGCCATAGAGAGTTTCCTTAATGTCTGTTAGAATTTTTATATGAACATTTTGTTCGTATGGCTTACTGTTTTCTTGGTTTATATTATTTTGAATGAACGAATGAATGAATGAAAACACTTTATTGTTTACCAAAATTAAAACTACGTACTTAAAAACTAGATACAATAAATGTTGAACAAAGGGCGGCCTTATCGCTTAAAGCGATCTCTTCCAGGCAACACCTTAATTGAAGGAAAATATTAAAACATGACTGTGGCGGTGTAGACAATAAATAATATAAAACACAACACAACACATTTTATAGAATGTATAGAAATTTAATTTTGAGAAAATTAGTATCAGTACTAACACTTAATAGTAAGTCCCTTCGACTAACCGTTTGGTATATAAAAAAACTTCGTTTAAAAAACCGACTTCAAAAATTAAAAAGTATAAAATAACTTATTTCTAAAGCTATTATTATTAATATATATTATCTAAAACATCTTAAAGTCGGTGCTTAATAATTTTTAAAATATAGTAATTTTTATGTTTTACTTTGCACCGACTTCAAGATGTTTTAGATAATATATATTAATAATAATAACTTTGGAAATAAGTTATTTTATGCTTTTTAGTTTTTGAAGTCGGTTTTTTTAAACGAAATATTTTTATTCTTTTGTTACTTTTTAGTGTCTAGCTATGTATGGGTAGACCTGCGAAAGGTGCCGCGCTCCTTAAAAATTATAGGTCCCAAGAAACGGGAACAAAAAAATGTTCGTAAAATGAAAACTACGGGGTCAAACTATATTAAATTATTAGGGGACCAAATGGCAACTATTCCGCGTCGAACAAAAAAGGAATCACGTAAATCGGATCATAAATCTCGGAGTAATCGGTGAACATACATAAAAAAAAGATCCCGACGAATTGAGAACCTCCTTCTTTTTTTGAAGTCGGTTAATAAAGCATATCAATCACTCCATAACATACATACATACATAACTTCACGCCAGTTCCCTTGCGGGGTAGGCACGAACTCACTCCATAACGTCATATTAAATACTATAAATTGTAAAAAATATTGATGGTTCAGATATTTATTTGAATGATTAAATTAATGCTTGTCAGTACTTTGAATGCGACTTTCTTAAGTTTTCTCGTCTAGTGCACGTAATTAAAATTACGTTTTAACGTTTTTAAAAGCGACATATTTTACTTGACATCTTTGCCTTCCGTGATCACAGCTATTGAAAAGTGGCTGAAACGTCAAAATAAAAAACAAAACATCAAAATAGATATCAAATAAAACGCCGCGCTTAAAACTGTTAATACGTAGTTTTAAATACGAGTACTTTTAAATGTTTATTAATTTTCCTTTCCGAAAAACATAACAATGAAGAAAAAAAATAACTACAGGCGGAAAAGTTGGAAGCCCAAACTAGGAAAAAATCTTTTTATTATTATGGCACTCCGGACTTCTCACCTCCAATTAAAAATATATAAAAGCCGACACTATATAATATAATAACAGCCCATAAATGTCCCACTGCTGGGCTCGGCCTCCCATTATAGGGAACGGGCAGTATACCCGCCATACTTGCCCAAGGCGGCTTGGCAGGTTTGACACATCGGTTATCACGACGGTTTCCCTTCAACGTTGTTAGCACGTGGTAATTGCAACAATACGCACATTAGATCAGAAAACTGACTGACTAAGTGGTGCATGCGCTCCGGCCAGATCGAACCCGCACCCTCTGAGTTCGGGACGCGTGCGCTAGCCATTACGTCACCACGATTTACTACTTACTACACTAGCCGACAAGCTATTATATTAAATTATACGACACGGAATAGAATTTACATTCCATTATAGATATTGCGCATAAAAATCGCATCGTGGAGCGCGCACGGCCTTATCCACATTTTGTGAATTGTCATAATTTTACATTGTCATATTTTATACTTGAAGCTTAATTCGCATAAAGCACACGCTTGGACACAACTTGCTATTTAAACGCAAGTTATCAGTCGTAACTTGTTACTTAACTAATGGAAATGTAAACCAGCCTTAATTTATATAAAATATGCAAGTTGTATAAGTTCTGCCTATGTATGTGCATATACGTGTGTTGGTGAACGTGATAGTGTGCGTGTGTGTGTTTGTGTATGCGTATGATCTTTATTGATATATTACATTGCTTTTTTCAATCAGCTGTTGAATTTTTGAATGGGAAATGAAGAGCGATGTTCTGTCTCTGTAAACACAATCAGGCCACTAAAACAATTAACCGACGCTATTTTATAAACCTCTATTAAAGACAACGGTTATTTATTGCACGAACGTCACAAACCGATAAATTTCGCCACAAAAGTCCGTATATTACAGTGCACCGACAGCCATTATTGCGTTTAAATTACGCTTAAATAACCAGCCAGACAAAACTGAGTTTAGTGCATTAGAAATGATATTATCCCCCAAACATTGACCACTGTTACTTTTTTATTTTTATTGCATGAGCTCAGCAGACAGGCAGACGGCCCACCTGACGGAGAGCGGTTACCATCGCCTATAGACACTTGCAACACCAAAGGTGCTACAAACGCGCTGCTGCTCTCTTAAGGGAGACAGGAACCCGGCCACTAATGCCGGAACACAACTCAAGCTTGTTATGGCGGCAACTTTAGACTAGGGTTGGCAGTGATAGAGACAGACAAATACCTTACCATCTGGCTGCGTGAATATAGATGTATACACTGTATTCATATATATTCATTTAGGGGCGATTTTTCAATCGTCAGATAAAATTTATCAGTCGAGTAAATTATAACCTAAATGAATACAAGGCCGAAATCTTCGAGGCCGGTTGCGCGTTAGTGACATCTCTGGTGTTGCAAATGTCCATAGGCAACGGTAACCGCTTCCCATCAGGTGGGCCGTCTGCCTGCCTGCTGTACTGCAGCTTTAAAAAAATAATACAAAAGTACAACCATTCAACTGTATTATTCATGCAATTGACATATTTAATTTTTCAATCCTATACTTTATTCTGTGTATGACTTTTATCAAATGATTGGAAAATCAACCCTTAGAGAATTATTAGGCGCAAAATCACGTTTACGATAATAAAAGATGCTTAAAATATAATTAATTTACATGGATTCCTTTTCAATGCTCTTAAATTATTTAAATTCGTTATTACTAATTATGCAACATTTCTTTCGCACCTGTCTTCAGATAGTACCTAAAGCAAACGAAAAGCGTCATAAACAATAATCATCTATATATTAATACGTGAAGCAAAAACTTTGTACCCTTCTTTATGAAAATTGCGCGGACGGAGGAGTATGAAATTTCGCACTCTTATAGATTATATAGAGAAGAAGCGACGAATGCTAATATTTTTCTAAAATTATGCATAAAAAATACATTAAATCAATAAAAAAAACATTACACACACTAGCATGTATTTGACATATACACGCATATATACTCTTTTGTTTATTGTTCAAGTCAAATTAACATTGTAGCCTTGGCGAAATCTGTGATTATAGAAGTACAGTCTTTGACAACAAATTAATATGGTAAAAAGTAAAGACACAAGAAAAATCTCATTCGACCGATTTCAAGAAAAATGTATACAATACAAATAATAAATATAGCTCTAGATTGTGATCTAGTCTTCGTATACATATACTGTTAAATGTACTATACTGGTATGTATACTATACACTATACATAGGTGTATGCCCAACGCGCTTTACCACCGCATTGCATTACACGCACACTTCACAAACAAACCAAGACACACAAAGAGCCTAAAAATTAATAACCCAGGCACAGAAAAGAAAAAAACAACACACATGGCACTAGATAGGACAATATATATAAGTATAGATATAAGGCCCACACTGCACATGCACTTCCTCACAACACCAGCATGTAACAGATACACTCTACATTAGTATAAGTTTAGTATTAAAACTAGAATAAATTAATATAATAAGTTATTCGTAAGATACATACACCTCAACACAAAAATCAATAAATTAATGTCACACACAAGAACTAAAATAAATAATAAGCGTGTTAAATTAAAACACTTAAATCTAGAAATTAAGTTTTAAAAAGGGTACGGAACTCGAGTCCGTAGAGTTGTTAATAATATTAAAAAAAAACTGTACATATGCAGTTGGTAGATATACATTTACTTTACCGATGGGGACGAATATATAATAATGTAGGATAGTTTTTATCCCGAAAAATGCGTTTTCCGTGGATACGGATCCAAAATTTACAAGAGGGACGATACGTCTCTTCAAACAGAGCGTAATTAAAGCCTAAACGTGGCAGGAAACATATAGGCTCCCTTGGTGTTGCAGATGTCCATGGCCGACGGTATCTAACCATTCGCTAACAAGTGGACTCGTTTGCCAGTTTGCCTACAAGCAAACCTAAAAACAAATTATATGGCCCGAATGTTAAACATGATTGATATTGAATAATTTATAATCAAATACGAAAAACCTGGTTAAATGTTTCAGTAATTCCATAATGAAGGCAACGCGAACGCATATCCTAGTTGCTTCGCAAATTTACTAAGCTACCGTTGCAATGCTACTATCCATTATTGCCATTGCTTTGGACTCATAGTATTGAGTATTCCGAATGTAGCGTGCTTTGTTCAAATACCGCAACGCTGTATTACCCGTTTGTTATGTCGATATATAGCACATACGAATTTGGACCTTATGTTTATCCATAAAAGGAACAAATAGCTGCCAATAGAGTATTTAACGCATACTATGTCATTGTTTGTACTGAAGCATTGTTTAGAAGTGTATCAGCACCCAATACAAAGGACGTTTAAATAATTTGAATAAAACTACAAGTTATATATAGTTTCAGCAATGGTCTGTAATTTCAGAGATTAAAATAATATTAATGTATGTTGGCGCGGGCGGGAGCGGGGATTTTTTTTTTATTGGACTTGACTTTATGTTGTTGGTCCGAAGACCTCACAACTTTACCGGGGTCTTTGGGGCAAGTGCCTTCGCGAAGCGAAGGCGCTCGAGCCCGGGAGTGCAACTTGCTCGAGGGAGCTCCCTAAGGAGTTATACCTCGGCTGGACTGTTGCCATGAGAGGGGGATGAATTTAATGATGCCCACCATAGGGCGACACAAAGCACTAATTGAGAACGGGCGACGGGTAATATAAAGCCCGAGGGGAAGGATCCCGGCGGGCCGGGATCGATGGTTCGCGGCGGCCTACGCTATCTTACTGCCGTTTCGCAACGTGTTATGGCTGGGAGAGAAGAAACGGCGAAAGAAACTTCCCAGCAACACGCCTAGTCTATCCTGTGGGGGGAGCTATGTCTCCTAGTGTCCCTCGCGGAGACGTGGAGAGATCTTGATTGGCGGCGTCTCAGACGCCGCCGTCTGTGTCTGTCTGTCGGTGTCTGCCAGCCTACCGTCCTAATCGCGGGCGGACTGATCCGGGTCAGCCGTTTCGTAATAACGTCGACTCTGTCCGTCAGGACGTTACGCGGTCGTCGCACGAGAGCCTTTCGACGAGGCTTATAATCGGACGCAGAAAAGGGAGCGGGGATAAAAGAGAAGGAAAGGCCTTATAGGATAAGGTCGCCGCACCAGACACGCTACGAACGATGCGGTTTTCGCAGCGGCAGGCATTTCTTCCTCGTGATCCTTTCTTTGCGTCTTGCGGTTCCTTCGATAAGTGGCCAGCTGGAACGGTATAGCATGCACCTTTCAGCGCGCGTGTTGGTGTATAGCGGGTGTAAAAAGCGGCACAACACACAAAACGCGGCTAGGTTTGTGTGGAAGCAGCGTCGTGTTCAGCGGTCGAACGTAGACTATGTCACATTGCATAGTGACATGCGGCGAAAGAAAAAAGGAAACAAAGAGGCGGTGGCCAAATAGGTCGGCCTTAATAATGTACGTAACATTATATCTGACAGAAAAGTAGACAATATTTACTTGTAAACAAGACAAACAGAAATGTACTCGTAATAGACAGAAATCATATCTATACAGTTGCAGTTAAAATATGTTTATATTATATATTACATAGTTAAATCATAAAATATTTTAGTATCCACCACCCTGCCTTTTGCTTCTTTCCTTTTCGCTAGACTCATAGGTTTGCTGAAAAAAAAAACTCTTTTAGGGTTTTGGTCACCTTTCTATATTACCACTATTCTATAATTTTGTATGTAATTTATTGTGTACAATAAAGTATAAATAATTTTCTGTGATAATTTTTATTTTGTGTCTCTTCTTTTCGACCCCTGATTTAAAATGTAGAAGCTCGAAAATAAGTATGTACTTTCTATACAGCCTACAATTTCTTGATTACTAAGCACAGTTTTTCTTAGGGTCTTAAATAAATGTTTTTTAGGTCGTACGGCAAAAGATGTGTGGAATAAAAATAATTAGTTGAAAAGTGGATCCTAGGCTGCGATATGAACCAGATTGGGTCGCGACCGTGATTTAACGCTAGGATTATCAGAAGATTGGAATGCTTCAGGGATTGAGCTACTATGAGTTGACTATTAATACATTTTCTTAATTTAAAACTTTATAGTCTAACATTCAAAAATCATTCGTTAAATACAGTTAAGCACAAAACGTATTTATTACCAACTAATTACTCAATATATCATCTAATTACTGTACGTGTGGATAGTGGTTTTTACTGTACCCATATATCTCTCGTTTTAGCCCCCATTTATCATAGGATTAACTTAATCCCAGTGTATATTATTTTTATTCGTCCTCAGGGAGATATAACGCCTGCTGCCGGGGTTGTATCCTGCCGAACGTGTATTTAAACTATAGTAAGGCTGCCTTGTTTCGGGTTTAGTTGTATAACAAAAATTGATATAAATTGGGCGTGTAATGCACGGGGCGTAAGGTAAATTAAGTAATTAAAAAGTTTATTTTGAAAAGGGAATTTGTAAATTTTCAGCTCACATAAAAGGTTCACAGGTTTTATGTGTGGGTTAGATACATATACTATACTAATATTATAAAGAGGCAAAGTTTGTGAGTTTGTTTGCTTGTAGGAAGTAATCTCTTGAACTACTCAACCGATTTTGAAAATTCTTTCACCGGTGGAAAGCTACATTATTTCTGAGTGATATAAGCTATATTTGATTGTGATTATTATTATTTTTTTAGTTTTTAATGATGCCCAGCAGTGGCACGGGAACGCCTGTCAAAAATGTTACAGCAATGACGTTCCACGCAAGAATCGCGCACATCCTCGTATGAGGCACTGCGAGTGCTTCCCGCGTTTGTAAATTAATTAACGGTTACAAAGCTTAATTAAACCTTGATTTGTGTGCGTGGGTGCGTGCGTATATGCATGCATGTCCAATTTTTAATGACGTATGGGTCAGCTAGTATATATGTAAAAAAGCTTAACTTATAAAACCTGTTCCCAAAGGGTACGCCTTGATATTAAAAATGATTATTTTTAATTATAATTTTAACTAGCATTTCAGAAGTAACTTGTTAAGGTTAGAATCTAATTCATTTAAATAATCGATATTTTGCGGTTTAATCGCCTACTTATATATCCATGTCTATCCTTTCTAACACACAAATATAAAACAATCAGTTTTCATATGACATCGGTTCGCTTTTCATCAGCATTGTGTCTGATTTTATAGTATTGACACAGTGGTATTGACATGATGTAGTCCACGAAGAAGCATTCCTACCAAGAAAATTCCTACACACCGGACATGTATTGAATATACTCCGAAGAAGGTGACTTCATGGTTTTCGATTAACATTTTTTTTTTCTCAGTAAGTAAGTGTATAGTCGATGATATTATTATTATCGAGAAACGTAGACTCTGGTAATTAATTCGTTTCATGTTATTTTTTATAAAGAACATGCAAACGCTTTGTCCATAATTATGTTGTCCATGGTGTAACAGCTTTCTGAATTCTGATTGTACTTCTTTACGGCTTCATGCGAAATACTGAATTGTTTTTAACATCGACGATGTTGAAATCGATGGAAATTTATTCAGAAGTTTGTTAAACTCATAAAAGTTATTTCTTAATTACAGAAAAAGTAAATAAAAGCAACAACGATCTCGCAACAAGTCGGGTTAACTTTCTTGTTACTGAGAAATTTATAAGAGGGAAGCTTTGCAAACATTCAGACTTATAGTGAAATACTTACCAGGAACATAACACTCGTAAAGAGTTCTACGAAACCGAATACTGGGAATTGTACAATTAGACAAAAAATTGGAATTTCGAAGTACGGCGACGTCGTTAGTGGATATTTGCTGTTATTGTGTTTTGAACTTCGTAGTTTACGTTCTTAGTGATTTGAATGCCAAGGAAAGGAGTCGTTGTGGGACACAAGATCTAGTAGATGCTATGATTTATTATTTAAATCGATAACTTTAATTGCTAGTTTAGTTTTATATAGCTGTTAATCAATTGTAAAAGGACAGTATACTCTACCATATAGTATTTAGTTATGGTGTACAAAATACATGAAATATTAAATTGACATAAAAAAATTAAAAGACATGCTAATTTAAGAAGAATGTTAACTAAAATCAAGACAATTAATTAAAATAACTGAAATGTATATCAAAAGGGATTAAAAAAATAATTTACTAAGATATATTTTAACCATATAAATAAAAAGATAGGTAGTGTTTATGGCTCAAATAAGCTATATAAATAAAAATGAATCGTAGAAATGTATGTACGCGTATAATTTGAGAAAGACTTTACAGATTTTGATAATGTTTTATGTGTGTTTGAGTGGGTCTCCGAATGGTTGAGATCCACAGTTGGAACCGGTAGGTGGCCCTGGAAACAGATCCTAAATTTTTATTTTTTCAGGGCAAGACCACGTCTGTCAGAACGTCTAGTTTATAATAAATTTGATACCTACAGCCTACTTACCTTCCATACCATACCAGCCATCACTACTGCAATATGAGTTACATCTCTGCAGTCTGTATTGGAGAGATATAATTCATATTTAAACAAAAATTAAGAACATAATATTTTTTATTAAATGAAAGCTATTAATTATAATCAGAAAAGTTAGGTCGCTTAGAGGAGATCCCTCCAAGCGATAAGGCCACTTATTATTCTGCCTAAAAATACTGTAATTAATGTATTGTGTCTGTTATTTTGGTGAGCAATAAAGTAGGTAAGTAATAATAAGTTTCAAGAGATCAAAAAATGCATACTTAATCAAGTTTGTACAATTTACTGCCTACCTCGGACACCGGATCATTATAACAATCCATTAATATAAGACAGTGATCTAGGCTTAGTATTCTACTGATAGTCTCAAGGGAGTAAAGGTAGAATATAGCACAACTAAGTTTTCTTTATTGTATAGGGGCCGTTTTTTCAATCACCAGATAAAAGTTATTTATAAGAATAAAATATAACATGGGAATATTAAAAATGATAGTTGCATAAATAAAACAGTTGTAAAGTTTTATTCCTTAATCTAGTTAGGTTATATAATTTATTTGACTGATAACTTTTATCTGATGCTTGAAAAATCGCCCCTTAATGTATTATACATTTTGGTTAAATAAATTGTTACTCTTATGCTGGGGCTTCATCTGCATTAGTGTTAAAGATTTAGGCTGTGGCGGAATGCGTCTTATATAAAGCGTTAAGAAATAACATCGTTAACGCATAGCCAAATTAGTGAATATAATGTATATACGTCATCTGTCTGTACCAACTTCATCGTTTGTTTAATGTATTAATTTAAACTGCGCACCTTTTTTTTTGAAAGCCAACGCTAGATGGCGTTAAGTGGTAAAAAGATGAGTAGTAGTGAGTCGACCATTGTAACGTGTGCGTTCCCAAAAACCCAAAAACGAATATTTAATCGTCAAAAGTACTTGTAAAATAACAATTGAACCCAAATGTATAAAAAATTATAGTTAGTTTTGAAATATTTTAATGGTGCCGAAACCCGGGAACTGTCCCTTTATATTCGATTTTATAATTATTTCCAAGAAATAACTCAAGATATATATTTACATAATTTTATTTACATTTATTATATTCAACGTCATTAACAATGTCTGTCTATACATTTAGCCGCACCATTACTGCTAGTTGAAACTCTATAATGGGTGTAATCATCTATAATATTATAAAATTCTAAACATGCGGTGTGTGTAAATTGAAGCTATTAAAAAAAACCCCACTGGAACAGACTATATAAACGATGGTAAACACGATGCAATTTTTTTAGATTTATTGTCTGTTTGTTCGGTATTTACGTAAAAACTACTAGGCCGATTTGGATGCGGTTTTTCCTTATCGACAAAAATTCTTACATTTAAAATCTGCGCTAAATTTTTTCCCGGCCATCCCGCGGGAATTTTTCTGGGAATGATATCCAGATTTTTTCATTGATCAATAGCCAATTTCATACAACAAAATGTGTGATACAATTTATCCCGGGCATCCCGCGGGAATTTTTCCGGGAGCGGTTTGCAGTTGTTTGGATACATAAAAATTAGCTTATTCCGACATACTTTTCCCTAAAACGATAGCTGAAACGTATGTTTGTTTGCGGGGTTTCGGTGGCACGCCCGGAAGGCAAGAATGGACGGATGGCAGATAATAGATGATGACGTGTATTTAGCACAATCTGGAAGTTACACGCTGCAAGGTCTCCCCCTACTCTAGATCGGGGTAAGAGTACGGCGTGGTAGATGACGGCACGGAACCGAAGCACACGACGATCAAGCGATGCGATACGATGTGATGCGGTGCGGACCGATATGTTGCAGCTACGCGACAGGTGAGAGTGCGAGATAAGTAAGACGCGAGAAGGAAGTCTACACGTTCCGAATTGTTCCCGAACGGAAGCTACGATGAAGCGTGAGAGAGGAAGTAAAGTACCGCGTTCCAGAATAGTTCCAAGTAGGTAGCTATCCAGAAGCACTGCGGAGCGAGAGGTAGTTGTCGAAAAACATGGTTTTCCCGCGATGTTGATGTTTTGCATTAAAAACTCGTCAGCGCGATGTAGTTATCCGCCGATATTGTACAGCGCCATCTAGTGATGCATTGCTAAACTAAGCATTACAATCGATGTGGTTTCTTTTTATGTTGATTATATTAAGTGATGTTGTTACATAGCTTATACTTTGTGTTTGTTGAAACCCGGAATTTCAAGTCAAGCGTGGACGAAGTCGCTGGCATATCCTAGTATTAATATAAAGTTATCAAATACGAACGAAGTCTGGTTGAACTGGAACGAATGAGAAAAGCACGAATATGACTGGCAAGGATGGGGTGTTATTTTATTCAGGGCGTCGGCTGCACTGCGCGCTTTCAAGTAACTGAAAACTTCTCGAGTTTGTTTCGAATTCTCAACGGGTTTCATTCTCATCTGGGACGTGCTCTGTAATGGTAGCTTGTTAACGAACTTTGGCAAAAATTGTATGCAATTGTTAAGAATATAATGTAACTGACGGAATAGAAGGGGACAATTTAGCGAAGGGTGTAACAGAAACAATAAATCACTGAGCTGATTTTATAAATGCGAATGTAAGTTAGTGCATGTAACATGTTGTATGTAGGCAACGGTTTCACGCCCTAACAGCGCAACAGATCATCGCGCCTTTGCGTAAACGTTACCAGGGCGTAGAACATAGGGGGTACCTTTAATTATTTTTTTTTATTGCTGGAGATCAGCAGACAGGCAGACGGCCCACTTGATGGAAAGCGGTTACCACCGCTTATGGACATTTGCAACACCAAAGTTGCTACAAATGCGCTGCTGCTCTCTTAAGGGAGACTGGAACCTGGTCACTAATGCCGGAATACAACTCAAGGTTGTTATGGCGACATACTTTAGACCAGGGGTGGTAGCCATCCAGTCGGGCAAATGCCCTACCACCTGGCTGTGGGTTGTTAAGTCGCATCTTACGACAGGCCGCCCGGCCGCAGGAAATTGTATTCTTTCTCCGTTCCTGCACGGATATAAATTATTTCATCCAGTAAAAAAGTAATGTTCCCAAGGGATTCAACTATATAGGCGCCACCGTTGCAATTTACTAACAAATACATGGTCATGATAAAGCGAATAATAACGAGATATTAATGTGTTGTTCTTAAGGTTAGTTCCACTTTCGCTAGATGGCGCAACTGGTATTTATCATTAGTGAATTTGAATTAAAAATTAAGTACGACATTTCTGAGAATGACAATATGCCCAAAACGGAGATAGAATACAATTTCCTGTGGCCGGGTGGCCTGAGGTGAGAGGCGACAAAACAACCCACAGCTAGGTAGTAGGGTATTTGGCTATTTGCCCACCTGCATGGCTACTACCTCTGAGTTTAGAGTATGCCGCCATAACAACTTTGAGTTGTGCTTCGGCGTTAGTGGCCGGGATCCAGTTTCCCTTTAGAGAACGTCAGCACATTGGTAGCACTTTTGGTATTAACATCTTGCTATCGGGTGGGCCGTCAGCTTGTTTGCTGAACTTATGCAATAAAAAAATCTCTTTTTTTTGGTTTTGGTTTTCTCAATGAATAAAATAATAATAATAATAGTCAGTATTTGACGTCAGTCAGCTGCAAAGTAATATTGAAGTTGTATGTATGACTCTCAATAATGTTGATGAAGAAGACACTTTTTTACTATATTTTAATTAATTTTAAAAGTTAATCGTACATTAAGAGCTCTGTGTGCGGAAATTAACTTTTAACCAGTCTAAAATTTGTCATAAAAGAATAAATGAACAGGTATATCGAATAATATATTTTATCCGTGCAGGAACGGAGAAAGAATACAATTTCCTGCGGCCTGGCGGCCTGTCGTAAGAGGCGACTTAACAACCTACAGCCAGGTGGTAGAGTATTTTTGCTCGACTGGATGGCGACCACCCCTGGTCTACAGTATGCCGCCATAACAACCTTGTGTTGTGTTCCGGCATTAGTGACCAGGTTCCAGTCTCCTTTAAGCGAGCAGCAGCGCATTTGTAGCACCGTTGGTGTTGCAAATGTCCATAGGCGATGGTAACCGCTTTCCGTCAAGTGGGCCGTCTGCCTGTCTGCTGAACTCTGGCAATAAAAAAAAAAAAATAATATCCCTAATGTCTATCTAATAGAATCAAGATATGTAATACGCAATAATCCGAAAATCTGCGGGAAAGCTTAATAAAATTAATAACATAGGGCCATTAATAGTATAGAACTTAGGAACGAGTTCGGAGGCTTTTATCTTTTATTGGGAACCGCACACGGCCTGCCGACCATATTGGTACAGAAAACTTTCGATATTAATACTCGTGCAGACGGGCATTTGATAGCTAGTTTCAACTGTACTAAACCACACCCAATCATAAATAAACTACTTGCAGATTATGCAATTATTATAACTAGTGGTCGAAATTTGACCATAATTAATTTAAATTATAAGATTGAATATTATTACGGTTCTGTTGTCAAAGACTATACTTCTATAATCACAGATTTCACCAAGGCTACATTGTTAATTTGAATTTAAAACTAAACAAAAGACTATATATTTATATGCGTGTGTGTGTCAAATACATGGTAGTGTGTGTAATTTTTTTTATTGATTTATTTTTTATCCATAATTTTTAAAAATATTAGTATTCTGCACTCCTTCTCTATATAAACTGTAAGTGTGCGAAATTTCATACTCCTCCGTCCGCGCAATTTTCGTAAAAAGGGGTACAAAGTTTTTGCTTCACGTATTAATATAATGATAAGAATAGTTAACGACAGTGTTCTGTATACTCTCATTTGGAATATATGAATTATACTAATAATTATGTATGACGGGTCGTAGCAGCATTAAACAACCCACGCATTTATAAACTATAATTTTGTATGAAATATTTACATATTGACATGTCTTGATAAACACAATATAAACAGAGGTTTTAGGATTGAAATTCTATGTGATTTCTTTGCCCTTAAACTTCTTATGGTACCAGCATATGCGGTTACTAGATTTGGAAGCAGAGCGCGGTTTTTTGTCCGCACGGGAACGACAATTACAATGCGACTGCTGGACAATTTCAGCAAATAATTTGATTAGGGCTGCTACTTGCTGATTCTTAATATCGAACTCTGATGAGTTTGGGGAACTAGCAGGTAACGCGGTCGAGGAGGAGGAAATGACAACAGGAAGTGGTTTCGCGATAGCGGCTTGTAACGGTAATGAAATGCTATATTCTGTCATAGGAGTATACTCCGGAACACGTGAAGTAACTTCTACGAATTTATCCTGTAGATCCTTGACCTGTTGCTGGAGAATTACCATGGAAGACATAATGAAGGATTATATGTACAAAACAAAAATATAAAACAGGATATAAAAAAAACATATTTTATACACTCGAGAAAAAATGTACAGACATAATATATACCCTAACTATTTACATAAATATTAATATATAACACAGTCGTTTAAAAAAAAATTTGAATGTGCAAAGCCTTATGTGTAAAATCTGTATCCGATCGCCCTTATTTTTTATCAATTAAAACATCCTTCGATATCATTGTCGGGATTGTCCGCTGCGGGCCATGGATATGCCACTGTAATTCCAATCTAGGTGGTCTCGCCTGGAGATGCGAGTCTGTGCTGCGCGCTGAGGGTATACCGCTGCAGTTATCTCAAACGTCCGCGCCCGCGGAGCGCTCGGTTTGAAACTCCAGCCCAAACAGTTCGAGTTGTGGGCGACGACGATAAGCAGTTTCCAAATAAATTTTATTGTTGAAAATTTTGTTCAAAGTCTGGAGTTCACCATTAATGATGGGTCGGTGTGGGAATTAAACAACCCGTGCATTTGTAAACTATATAATTTTGTATGAATTATTTACATATTGAGATGTCTTGTTAAATACAATATAAATAGATAATTTAAGATTGAAATACTATGTGATATTTTACATGACTTTCTGTCTATCTATATAATGACAGTTGTCAATCATAATGTACATCATAATACCTGGCCTGGCGGCCAGCGGGCGAGACGCAAGCTTTATTCGCCACATGTACATTGATAGTTTCGTAATTTTACTATTCGTTAACTTCTATTAAGCTGTATAGTATAGTATACATGTTTCTGATACTAATAATAATACAATTCAATTTTATGTTGTAAGAAGAAAGTAATAATTTTTTAAACTACCTCAAAAAGCAGGAGTTTTTCAACTCACCGCACCGACTTCAAGATGTTGTAGAAAATATTTATTTTTTGCTTTTTAGTTTGAAGTCGGTCTTTTTGTATATTTTATTGCAGGAGATCAGCAGACAGGCAAATGGCCCACTTGATGGAAAGCAGTTACCATCGCCTATGGACATTTGCAACACCGAAGGTGCTACAAATGCGCTGCTGCTCTCTTAAGGGAAACTGGAATCTGGTCACTAATGCCGGAACACAACTCGAAGGTTGTTATGGCGACATACTTTAGATCAGGGGTGGTAGCCATCCAGTCGGGCAAATGCCCTTACCACCTGGCTGTGGGTTGTTAAGTCGCCTCTTACGACAGGCCGCCCGGCCGCAGGAAATTGCATTCTTTCTCCGTTCCTACACGGTCTTAACTTTTGTTAAAAAAATTAGATAGATTTTTGGAAATAACATTTACATAGCCATTACAATGCAAAATGGTAACTATTTTGTATTGTAATTAGCTCTAACGCATCAGCATCGTTTTATAATTAACAATGTCTTAACGAAGATAATGTTAGGTGTTATAATTAAAATAAACAGCTTAATGAAGTTGCGTATATATTTTGTACTAGCGTTTAAGCAATTTGTAGAAGCGTTTTTGCCGCTCGTCTGAAAAGTCCGCATCACATGTCCGACTGTGTCCGAAATACGAAGGCGTACTTCATTAATAATTCCTCGGCCTGTGCGAGTTCGGGGCGGCTTTTGTTTTGAACGGACACCAGTGCTCAGACTTCAGTCTATTCTCGACCAATGAAACGTGGTTAGTTTTGCCATTTAAATTACTTATATATTTTTTTTTTACGGTTTATATATGCTATGAAATTGCAAGTCGTTGGATATGTCATAAAAGTTGACTGTACAATAAGAGAGTTGTGCTATAATTATATATTAACTAGCTTTTGCCCGCGTTACTAAGGCATGTGTATGTCACGAAGTGGGCCTGTTATAATTCTTAGAAAGGTCGATCTTCGTTTTTAATTCAAAATAAATCCGTAACCCCATCTGGTGAAGATGGAATTAACCATAAGAACAACACATTAAAATTATCGCTGCCATTTCGTTGTCATATCGATGTACTTGTTAGTTTATTACAAAGGTAGCGCCTTACAGAAATTGATTTGGAAGATTACTGGATAAATTTTTCTCTATGTATTTATAATCTTATATCCACCTGACATTTTACCACCTACTGTGACATTGTCCAAATCAATGCAAATTGCGCTGGAGCCAAAACCTCTTCAAAAGAAGAAGAAGGTGACGCTAATGAAATGCGATCGGACCGCCATCTTATTACCTATGATCGTCTATTCTTCGGGAACAGTAATTTTTTCTGAGTGAAAGGTACCTTATGTCCTATTTTAAACCCCTAATAACGTATTGTGTAAACTCTACATAACGACACTGAAGAGCTCTGCGTTTATGGCGTTATAGAGAGTTGTCGTTAAATGGAGAGAAGTCTGTTATTTGTGTCTAACGCTTTTGCTGCACCAGTAATTATGTTGTATTTTTTTTGCTTATTTTATTCATATCTTGCGATACTGAGGCATCTTGGTGATAAAGGAAGTCCTTAGAAATTTCGGTATTTCGCAATTTCTTAGAAATTTCAGTATGCATGATGCCGATGTCTAGTTTATTACGGGCTAGGATAATAAAGCGATAAAAAAACGTACACAGCTGCGCAGTTTTTATTAGTTTTCCGTTTAAAGGTAATTTTTATTACTTAATTGTTATCGTTATTGAAAGTGGGTGTAATGATACATATATAGGGTGTATCGTTGTATGGAAAACAAGCTAAACCAACCTAAGCCACGTGATTTGGGCGCTTAAGGGAGTTTGTCGTTAAATCGAGTGACGTTACATGGAGTTTACACTGTATATGCAAAATTTCGTGACATATTTTTTTTTGAAGTGAAGTTTCTATATAAACGGGAGGGTCTTAGGATTTTTCTGTCACGAAAAAGCGTTACGGCTGCGTGGAGGAGCGGTATAAATTTAGAGTATATTATTATTATATTATATATATTATACATACATACATACATACATAACTTCACGCCAGTTCTCTTTCGGGGTAGGCACGAACAACAGAGTGCCATTTAGGCTTATTCTTACACACCTCACTTGCCTCTTTGACATTCATAACTCTTGTCATGCAAGCTCGTCTGTTCTTAAGGCTTCTGACATCACCTTCTGCTAGTACACGATCAATTTGATCATGGAAGGTATGTAGTGGCCTTCCACGACTTCTGCATCCATCCACTTTTGCATTGTATATTTGTTTAGTCATTCTTTCATCATGCATTCTTTCCACATGTCCGAACCACCGGAGCATTCCTTTCCTTACCTTCACCCCGACACTCTCTTTCAGACCAACTCTCTTTCTTACTTCGGTATTACGGTATATATATATATATATATATAATACTACGGATGCGTTTTTTGGTTCCGGATCGAATTCAGTTTTTTTGTTTGATAAAATAAAATAAGTTTAAATAAAAAATGCATTCATTAAAATGTACCTAACCTAACCAAACCATAATTTGCAGTAAACCTGCGAAAAATCGAAACGTGTGTTGGGACACATAGTAGAAGTGAAACTTCAACGGACAAGTGAAAAACGAATGGTAGCGGATAAGTGGCAAAACAAATCGCAACAAAATTTTAATTTGGAAGTTTTACGGCCAGATTGTTAATGTACTTGTCCAATTTGAAAACCTGCCTGTAAAACTTCAAGTTAAAATTTTGTTGCGAGTCGTTTTGCCACTCATCCGTTGCCATTCGTTTTTTCACTTGTCCGTCGACGTCTTTTAGCTAGGGAAAATCCGATTGAGGATCATAGGCCGCGACAAGGTCAGAACCTTGGGGGCGACTGTTCGCGACCCGTGTGTGGTTCGCCAGGTCGAGGGTGGCACTAGTATGCCTAGTCTGAACTGGTGCCATGCCATTGCCACTCGCCAGTTAGGGATACCCACTAAAACCCCTGGGTGTTCCGTCCTGTGCCCTTATGCCAGGGCTACGGGTATATAACCTAGCCCCTCCGCAGCCCTGGCAGGCGGGTTGTGACACAAAATACGGTAACATGTGTCAAGCCGCTAAGAGCGGGTAAGTATTAATAAAATCGGACGAAATAAAGTCGAAATTTGCAAAGCACATTGTACTTCACTTTACGTGATTCTATTAAACAAACGATTTTTCATAATATAACGATAACACCAAACAAAAACTCATAAAGATGACTCAGGAAGTGGCATTTCTTAATGTCGTAATAATAAAATACAAGTTTGATGTTTGAAAGAGGCACTGGAAAGCAAAGAACTCTGAACATTGGAAAGTGCTGTTTCCATAAAAAGCTCGCATCGAAACTTCTTTTTCTTTAGGCGACAGTTGTGCCGATATTAGGGTACGCCATATTTCTTTATGACCCCATTTAAATAAAGAGACACTTGAACATAAGGTTGGAATCGTTTAGAAAGTTTATCAAGGCCTCTTTGTTTCAGTTCATGAGCGGCATTTATGACCAAACGAAATAACAGCCTGTAATGGTATACTTAGAGTCAGATAATGGAATATTGAATTAGGTTTATGTACCTGTATTCTAAGACTAGGTGGCTCTCTTGAAGTCGACATTTAAGAACCCATTCACGATATACATATAAATGAACTAGAGCTTTTCAAGAGGTAGGAGGATTTTTTTTTGTTTGCCAGTAAGCAAACTGGTAGACGATCTATCTGACGGAAAGTGGTTAATACTACCCATAGATGTCTGTAACACCAAGCTAGTGCGATAGTAGCTGACACCTACTTCGTTGAAACTTTTAGTAGCTGATTACGCACTTTCTCCAGAGCCCCATATTATTGATGTTTGGGAAAACCGCTGGGAGGAGTTCATCATTATCCCACAATCTATGCATTTTTATGATACACTTAACCGAGAAACTATCACACTTTCAGATTTGGGCGTTAACATAGCAATTTCAATTTATTTCTAGACTAGCTGCGCCCTGTAGTTTCACCCGCGTGGTGATGGAAAATCGTTATATTTTGCTTAATTCACACTATATCTTTATAAATTAGAGCCTATGTTTTATTCTGATATGTAAGCTATATTATTGTAAAGTTTCATCAAAATCCATTCGGTAGTTTTTGCGTGAAAGAGTAACAAACATACATCCATACATTCTTACCAACTTTCGCGTTTATAATATTAGTAAGATCGTCTTTCATAAAAACATTATTTTATACACATTAAGAACAAGTATTTCTAACGCCATCTGTCGAAGAATATAAAGCCAATAAGACATGTGGTTGTTACTACAACTATTTATTCGAAACTAAAGAACTAACATCGATATAAACATGTACCTATACAAAATGGTGTCTAGTTAAAAATACACCGTATTTTATTGGAGAAGAATGATACATAGTCAGTAATTAATTAATTATTAAGCTCTCCTAAACACCGCTTTTTGCTAGTTATACAACTAAAGATGGCGATGAGCTTTCGAAAGCGTCCAGTATTTTTGCCATACCCCATATTTCAATAGCTACTCAACGGATCTTGTCTAAACTATTTTTAACAATATTTCAAATAATTACCTTTTAGAATTTTATCAGAATTTTCCACAACACAGTTAACAGTTAGTGAGGGGATATAATTACGCTCATTTTCATTTTTATCCTTTAGTTAGGTACATGAATGATGGCTTATTGGCCCATAAACGTCCCACTGCTGGACTCGGGCCTCTCATTATAGGGGGAACGGATAGTATACCCGCCACGCTTGTCCAAGGCGGCTTGGCAGGTTTGATACATCGGTTATCTCGAAGTGCAGGTTGCATCACGATGTTTTCCTTCACCGTTATTACCGTAGTAACTGTAACAATATGCACATTAGATCAGAAAACTGACTAAGTGGTGCATGCGTTCCGGCCAGGATCGAACCTGAGCTCTTTGAGTTTGGGACGCGTGCGCTAGTTATACGCTACCACGACTTACGTAACCGTCAATTTTTTTTAGATTAACTGCGAAAACCCGAAAAGAAAAGAAAGCCAGATTAAATACAAAAAAACCTAAAATTTAAATAACACGAGCTAAATAAAGTAAACAGTGAAGTGAAAATCCCTGTTTAGTTGTCTATCGTGTGATTTGCTTAAATGGCTACTTAAATATTAAGGCGTTCGATACACGCCCCCGTTCAAGATATTCCATTTCAATTATAAAGGTAAACAAAATAGCGTCGTGTCGGGACTTATTTCAGACCAATTTGCAGATAGACAGGGATTAAAAAATGTAATAAATAAATAAATAGTTATTTATGATTAGGCATCCTACCTACAAATAGCCGTTTTCACCTTCATTTTGGCATTATTTTTATTGCATGAAGTTGGCAAACAGGCCGACCACTGATGGAGAGTGGTTACCGCCCTGGCATTAAGGGCAAAGGACGGAATACCGAGGGGTTTTAGTGGGTAGCAATTTTCTCCAGTTCACTGCGCGGCTGAAGGTCCTTAATGGGGTTTCCCCTCGCTAAAAAAAGGAGGAATCGGATAGAGAGGATGAGAAAAGAGATATGCAATACGAAGATGGTATAGGAGGTAGAGGAAGTGGGCTATCGGTGCTCTTACTCACGGTAGGAATTACCTCAAGGCGAAACATATGACGCCGATATTCTGGTATCGCGTGGCATCACACCGGTCAAGCGGGCCCTAAGACCTATAATTAATATAATGTCTTTTTTATATTTTTATATACAATATAACAACCTTGTGTTGTTTTTATAACAACCTTGTGTTGTGTTCCGGCATTAGTGACCAGGTTCCAGTCTCCTTTAAGAGAGTAGCAGCGCATTTGTAGCACCTTTGGTGTTGCAAATGTCCATAGGCGATGGTAACCGCTTTCCATCAAGTGGGCCGTCTGCCTGTCTGCTGAACTCCTGCAATAAAAAAAAAAAAACAAAAACGGCCTCACTTTTAGAATCTGAGACTCCGTCTTTCTATATCTAATAAAATATTTTATTTACGTCTATTGGTAATGAGATATTCGATTCGTCGTAAAGTGTTTCGCCTTCTGTAACTTTTGAACTGTGGCGTAGAAATTTAAACTTTACTCATCCCTAAAGAAATAAAAGCGGAATATAACATGAAATAAAAAAAGATGTAAACCCGACATTGAAATGATTTAGAGTATTTTGAACGCGGCAACGATGATACCCATTTCCGTAATATTTTGTTATGTGGCCATTCTAAAAGTAGCAAAAATATAATCCGGGCCCCGTGCGCTGGCTAGCCAGCGGCGAGATAACTTGAAAATATTACACTCCTAAAAATTCCATTTTGATTTTCGCTCCCGAGGCAAAGTAACAACATAACCTATAAAAAAACTTATTTACGAGTTATGAACGTCAAATAAAAACGACCAGTGGTTTGGAAAATAACCTCTTCGCATTTATCCCGGCATAAGACCAGGTAAAAAAAATATTCTGAATGCGTGTTTTGCCAAATCTGTTAGAAAATATCCACTTCACGTTTCGTATTGTTGTATTATATCGGTTTATTATTCATATTTGTTTCATGTCGTTTACGTCAAGTCTTGCTTGCTATATTATTTTCGGAGTCTCTCTTCTGGATACAAATTGAAACTAAGACATTTTCAATAAGAGCAGATAGGGGGGTACTGTATGATTGTTTACACCCTGTTAGTTTATTTAAAACTGACGGGGACATCGATCATGGCCTCAAGGCCCGTATCTCAGCAGCTTAGGCCAAGTGGTGTGAGGTGACAGGTGTCATTTGCGACCCTAAAATGCCGGTTAAGTTAAAAACACAGGTCTACAAACGCATTATGAGACCTGTCCTTTTATATGGCAGTGAAGCGTGGCTTGTACTTGTTCGACACAAGCAAGAGCTGTGTGTCACGTAAATGAATATACTTCGGTGGATGTGTGGAGTCACGCGGAAGTATCGCGTCAGGATCTCGCGTATCCGCGGCAGTCTTCACATCCGTGACATAGCAGACAAACTGCAGGAGAGTCGCTTATGCTGGTAGGGCCACGTGTTACGGAAACCGGCTAGTTACGTGGGGAACAAATGTCTACCCATGCCACCTCCGCCGGGTCCCGGCCGAAGGGGTAGGCCCAAGAAATGCTGGCTTGACGTTGAGAGGGATGACATGCGTACCAATGGTCTCAGTACAAGGGATGCCGAAGGTCGCGCTAAGTGGAAAAGAAAAAGTAAGAAAGCGGACCTTGGACGTCAAAGTAATTACTCCGAACGCAAACGGGATTTAACGCTCGGATAATAATGAGGTTATTTAAGACTAGGATATGCTTGTAACTTCGTTACACTCTTAACTTAAAATTCCCGTGGAATTCCCGGGACACAAAGCAAGCGTTTAAAACAGAATGTAAGTTATCGTTTTAGTGAAAACTGTGTCGGAATAAGCTAATTTTTATGAACCCGAACAACTACAAACCATTCCCGGGAAAATTAACGAGGCTTTCCCAGGATAAAAAATATCACACATTTTATTAAATAAAATATGCTATTGATTAGCGAAAGAATCACATAAGAATTCATAATTTTTTTTAATCAGCCCACTTTAAATCATTTCAGGAAAAAGAAAAAATACCAGGATAAAAAGTAGCGTAGATTTTTGGTCTAAGAATTTGCTGTCGATCAGTGAATACCGCATTGAAATTGGCCAAGAAGTTTTACGTAAATCCGGAACAAGCAGACAAATAGACAACAGATCTGATAAACATTGCATTGTGTTTTCCATCCAATATAGTATTCCAGTTGTTTTTTTTAATAGCTTTATTTTACAGATGCAACATGTTTAGAATTTTATAATATTATAGATACATATAAAGAAATCCTATTACGTCTTATTTTGTAGCCGTATCATAATATTATTATTATCATTGCATAGCTGAAAAATTAAAAAACTAAGGAGATTCTTAAATGTCTTGAATAAATTAATAGGGTACCAATCATATTTCCAAATGATTAGTTAACCCTACATCCGTGCAGGAACGGAGAAAGAATACAATTTCCTGCGGCCAGGCGGCCTGTCGTAAGAGGGGACAAAACAACCCACAGCCAGGTGGTAGGGTATTTGCCCGACTGGATGGCGACCACCCCTGATCTAGAGTATCCCGCCATAACAACTTTGTGTTGTGTTCCGGCATTAGTTACCAGGTTCCAGTCTCCCTTAAGAGGGCAGCAGCGCATTTGTAGCACCTTTGATGTTGCAAATGTCCATAGGCGATGGTAACCGCTTTCCATCCAGTGGTCCGTCTGCCTGTCTGCTGAACTCCTGCAATAAAAAAAAAACATACAAAATTATTCGACAGTTTTAAAAGTAAAAAAGCTGTAGTACCTGGTACTCAAGATCGATGGCTGATACAACGTAGTATAAGTCTTAAAATGAGATCGCGTCCTGGCAAAACACGATTTTGTCTGGCTTCAGAAGAAGAAATGCAAGAAAAGATTGACTTGTTGTTCCCACTACAAATGTGAAATAGAGTTTAGTGTTTTTTTTTCTTAATCTCATTTCATGTACAAAAGTATTGTTATGTCTGCTACGACGCAGTCTCCACTTCAAGACTTATGTTATGATCTAACAGCCGTCGATCTTAAGCGGTGCCTGTCGCATAAGCTTTTAGGCTTATTTTGCGAGCTATCGAGTAATTAACTTTTATAGTAGATATGTATGGTCTAGTCGCGTAGTCGTGGTAGCGTAATGGTTAGCGGACGCGTGCCAAACTCAAAGGGCGCGGGTTCGATTCTGGCCGGAAATCACGTACCACTTAGTCAGTTTTCTGATCTAATGTGCATATTGTTATAATAACCACGAGCTAACAACGGTGAAGGAAAACATCGTGATGCCACCTGCACTTCGACATAACCGATGTGTCAAACCTGCCAAGCCGCCTTGGACAAGCGTGTTAGGTATACTGCCCGTTCCCCCCATTAATGGGAGGCCCGAGTCCAGCAGTGGGACGTTTATGGGCTGTAATTATATATAATATGTATGGTCTGGGTATTTGAGATCAGTCTCAGACTTGTTCCTGGCATATTACCAGAACACCAGCGTAACTTGCTTAGCTTGAGGATATACAATATGTGTGCTCCCTTGTCTTAAAACTCTCAATATATTTAATGACGTGTCAATTTGACTAAGCGATTTTACAAAAGCAACCGCTTTATTCTTGCAGTAATAGAGAGAAAATACAATTTCCTGCGGCCGGGCGACCTGTCGTAAGAGGCGACAAAACAATCCATAGCCAGGTGGTAGGGCATTTGCCCATCTGGATAGCTACCACCCCTGGTTTAGGTAACCTTGAGTTGTGTTCCGGCATTAATAGCCAGGTTTCTGTCTTCCTTTAGAGAGCAACAGTGTATCTGTAGCACCTTTGGTGTTGCAGATATCCATATAGACGATGGGAACGGCTTTCCATCAGATGGATCGTTTGCCTGTCTGCTGAACTCATGAAATAATAAAAAAATATGCGCTTAGTAACTGCAATAGGCTGATGGGACTTCATTATTGATCCGAAAGAAAATTATACAATAAAGAATGCCACATTGGACAAACAGAAAAACGTTTAATAAAAATATATTAGGAGCCGATGGGAAGTTATTAAAATAGCAACAAGGCAGAAAGAACGTTTTACGGAAATAATTAAATTGTAAAAAAGTACGTCCGACAGTCCATGTTAAAATTTCACTGCCCATATTACGAGGTTGCGATGTTAGGAAAAACTGGCGAATAAACTTCGGAATATTGCTCAAAAACATTTTCGTGCGCCTAATAATAGTACATGTGTTTGCCTTAAGGCCTTTGACCTATGACCTAATACGTAGTATAATAGAAACAAGGCATTTTTAGAAGAACTGTAATGAGAAAACTTGTATATAATTAGGCTTTGTTTTTGCCTTTATACTCGTAGTAACGTCTTTTGTTTTAGAGATCTTTAAATAACTAAAGAATTTTCGTGAACAGCACGGTCGTTACTAATGCCAGTTACGCTTGTGTTACGGCTAATATACAACGGAATACTCTGGGGCCGATCTCAGACACCCAGACCATAGTAAATAACAGAAAATTCGTTTTCGAAATTTACATACGTACATTACATACATACATATTGTTACGCCTGTTAACCACTTTAACATTTATTTTTCAACTCTTGTCACTACATCTTCTTTCAACATACCAGGAATCGAACCCGAAGCCTCTGAGTTGCAGTGAGGTAAGTCGGCAATGGCTTAGCCCGCTCAACCACAGAGGCCGAGAATTTAAAAATATTTTTTTTTATAAAAATCTATTATAATATAAGTACGGGTTTGTAAATGAACCAAATCTCATGTATTTATACGGCTTTAGGTCTTATAATACTTTCACTGGACTGCATTTATACTGTCCTTATTTAATAATAAGGATTATATTATCATAAAATGTTTTCTATTGTATTCTAGTATAGTTCGTCACCAATATTTGAATCATTATATTCAAGTGATAGTCGATGGGACCTTGTTAGTGTGAATATTACAGTTCTCTCAAGAGAATAAATTCCTACAGTTCAGACTAGGGATGTGACTTAGAAAAAATATATTCTATACAAGTGTAATTAAATACCTCTACATAAATTATTTTTCTTAAAGCAATCATTCAAAGTATTTAAGTATAACATATATAAGTCATTTATTAATAAGCGTTAAATAAAAGGAATATGGCGGATTATAAGTGTATAATTTTATTGTATACTATGTACTAGCTCAAAAGCGTTAAGTTCGATCACTGTTGTTTGTTTGTGTATGTGGTGAACAATGAACAGTTGTCTATCTATATTTTATCTATGTACCAGAGTACTGACAGAGGGAAGCAAGCTCGGAAAGCCTAAAGCTGCTTTCAGAGGATCGCTTAGTAAAATTTAAAGAATTTATTAAAAGCCAAAGAGCAAATTGACAAGTGTCTACATATACTGTAAGTTGTAAGATTAAATATTACAGTTCCATTTTGTTCTGATACTTGTCCTGTTCTTAAGCCCTCAGAAGGCTGGCTGTTGTAACATGCTGCATACTTATAATGGTGTGCTAAGCAAAGTATGAGTCACCTGTCTAATAATGAATAGCGCCAAAGATTTTTTTGGTGTAAACTGTAACTAATTCTAATTAATTTATATTTATTAGTTATGTTGTATGCCACCTATGATTCGTTAAGACTATAAGTAGATTATTGAGCTTAGATGATTGGTTGCACCGAGGAACACCTTCTTATAAATTCTTCCTCCGCATCCTCGCCATCAAGAAAAGAATAAACTTTCAACTGAAGAATGCGCAATACAAGACGTTTAACTAGTGTCAGTGCTGTCACCGCAATATAGATAGTAAAATGATTGTTGGAACACAAATAGAAATAAACCATTATAATTTAATTCTCCTAACAAATCCTAGTGAGTGTGTGAACCCCCGGGGGACGAATGCAGTGTGGTGGTGGACTGGTGGCGAGGTAAGTTACTCTTCCCTTGCTTCTTCTTCCACGTCCCTTTGCCTTCTTCCGGCCATCGCATCGCGCCCGCAATCATCGTGATCTATATGTAATGTATCTAAAAGCTGGCTATGTTACCTTGCTCGATATTAACTTTTTTTTTTAGCTACGTTTCTAGACAACATGTCACAATCTGCTAGCAATAACTAAAAGGCATCTGCGTGTCGTTCTGATAATGTGCTTGTAGTATATGCACTGGATTATGCAATTTTTGATTTCTAATGCACATTGCACGTTTGTGTTACAATAATTCTACACTGACAGTGCGCGGTGAAGCAAAATCCACTTAATTTATTAAGACAAATATAGCGAGTTAACTGTTCGTTCGATTAAAATAAAGGCTAATATAAAATATAATGTTACAACCTACACGCTGACAAAAGTGGATTCACATCTGCATACCATAAAAGCAAACTTTATTACTTTTCCCGCATTTGGATTTCTTTTGTTTACTTTGTGTTCAAAATTTGTAATTAGAAAAACAGCCCATTGTGTATTGTAATCTTTTATAGCAGTCATTAGCTAGGTGTGTTGAACTGTTTCTAAGAAATTCGGTCTACGTGGTCGGGCAGCCATATTGTATCGGTGCAGTATAAAGCAATGGCCCAATGGAGAGATCGGCAGTCGAGCGATAAGCACAAGCGAAGCAAGACGTGTGTACTACATTCGGTAATCTATTTAGTGACGGACTTTGCGCGTGTTATTATATTTGTACCTGTGTTATACGTGTTTGTATAGTTCTAATAAATTCTATAGGAATTCTAACGGCATTTTAATTCGAGTCCTACAACTCGTAACAATATTACGAGATTTTACTCAAAACGCTCGATCTAAAGATTTTTTAAAACGCATCACTAGTTCAGGCATTTTAATGAGAACTTCAGTCTTTATTATACCTAAAGGAATATTTTTGCCATAAATAGAAATGAATAATTCATTACATTATTTTAATGAACGGATCTCGGGTAGATATGATTGAGATAGTTTGAAGTTACTCTGTGTTCATTAGAAGTTTTATGCAAACTACCTCATGAAGTTACTTGCTTTGAATCATAATTATGTGTGGAAAGGTTGTTGAATATAATGAAATATTAGGGAAATAGCATATTTTTATTTCCAAATGCGACATACGCAAGATAAAAAGAATACATGTTACGGCTGCAGCCAGCAACTAGACCGGTTGGCGCGGGGCGGCAGCTGCGGCGGGGGCGACGCGGCGCATCGGCCGGTGTCACACATCATAAGCTTTTTTTGCTAACGATCCTCTCACATCAACGCGCGCGCACCATATACATATAATTAATTGTAATTAATACCAGCAAAGCAATAAATAAATAAATAAATATATATATATATATATATATATATATATATATATATATATATATATATATATATATATATATATATATATATATATATATATATATATATATATATAAAACGTTCATCATTCATCATAATAGTACAGTCCACAAATTTATAACCGGAGTCTCAACAGGCTCAGGCCTTTACAACACATGTACAGAAATTGTATAACGCAGCTTCAGAAATGTGATTGGCACTCAGTATATTGCTGTGCCGGAGACGTAGTCCGATACAGCATAGATTTTCAGTGTTCACATCCTAAATCACACGTATATGGGACCCTTTGCAAAAATAAGAAACATGATTATAATTAAAAAATGTATAACTATGAAATGAATATAATATAAAAGAAAAATAGAATAATATTAATAGCTTAATAATAATAACAACAATGAACTAATTAAAGAAAGGAATAATAATAATTATATAAGCACATTAAAGATCCTTACAATACACACTTTGTTTGACTTTTAACATTTACCTATCCTTTGCCTGTCATTGTGGCGAATTGTACTTATTCACTGTTTGTATACGTAAGTCACAAAACTGCTTTACTTGGATAAATCATTGTAGCGAACTAGTGGGAAGCATTTGACAGCTGTCTATTATAGCTAACGCTATAATAGACAGCTGCTTCGAGACGAGTTGTGAAAAACGATTCAAAGGTTTCCATGACTTTTAATATCACAGAAAGAGGTAGCGGAAATCAGATGGGAACCGATTTGTTGCTGCCAACCATAGTAAAAGTTATAGTTGATATCGATGAATTGTAGAGGGCTCTCTCAAGCCTCCTGTAATGTGGTAATGCCACAGAAAAAGGTGTTCGCAAGGTAAGAAGCAGGTTCCTCATTACCGTCGTCGCAGAACAGGGTTTCAAAGGAGCTGGACCATCAGCTCCTTCCACTTTAATAACAGCGGTGTGGCGGTAAAACTCTGGGTTAAAATAAGCGTTTTGATTTTCTAGAGAAGGCGCAATATCCCTTCTGTCAAGGGAGAGGCTTAATGAGAAGAAGTTGTTAGGATCTTCAGAATTGTCTTCGGTTTTCGAGATCCTTGGCCTTACGGCCATGGGTTGAAACATTCAGATGGTTTAGTCAGTAAGTCTGAGTGCGCCGCCATCGCGAGTTCAATACAATGCTACTGCTGTCTCCCTATGGTAAGGTGCCCCTGACGGATTATAGAAAAAAAAGTTATTTACAATTACTGCATTTGCTTTCTGAGAAATTATCTTTCCCTGTAATAAATAATTTTATTTTTACAGACGCATTCCTATTTTACGAGCTTCAATAAATTCACCATTTGATATTTGGAAATGCTTTTCATATGTACTTCCCTACTTTCTGTTATGAAAATGTAATAGCGCCAGATGCAGTGTCTGTAATATTTGATCTCTTAAAAATTGTTGTAAGGGAAATATTTATTAATTGTACATAAAAAACTTAATATAATTTCTATCATTTACACTCAATTTATTCAAATTTACCTATACTAATAATATTTATATATATATATATATATATATATATATATATATATATATATATATATATATATATATATATACAGCTTAATTTACAAAAGATAAAAACTACAAATAGTAAATACATACATACATACATACATACATAACTTCACGCCAGTTCCCTCGCGGGGTAGGCACGAACAACAGAGTGCCATTTAGGCTTATTCTTACACACCTCACTTGCCTCTTTGACATTCATAACTCTTGTCATGCAAGCTCGTCTGTTCTTAAGGCTCCTGACATCACCTTCTGCTAGTACACGATCAATTTGATCAAATAGTAAATAGGTCCCAAATTACCGTCAGTTAGGATTATTTTTATTACCACGTTGTATGGCAACGCTTATGCGTTGCCAAAAATACCGGCCAGCGTTTTGGTTTCGTGAGACATCTATCAACTGTTTTGATAGGTCTTGATAAAAGCGATGGGCTTCTGGACCCCATGGCCCGAGAGTTTCGACACCAACAGCCGCAAATATATATCCACTACCACCGGACGCATATTTGCGGTATTTTAGGTCCTCTTGTCGGGCGGCAGCTGCACCAGCTACCACAGCCGTATCGGAAAGATGGGACGCTGCCAAAGTGTCAACGCACGTTACGTCCCAAACTAATGGTTGACCCATCTTCCATTGTACCAAAGACACCACATCTCTTGCCATCGTCGCCAGACAGTTCATTTGGCTCTAAAATGGCTGGGGTCCCGGTGGTGGGTGACAAGAGGTGATTGCTATCATTATATTTTTCTAAAATCTGTCTAATAATACTTTTTTTTTATTGCAGGAGTTCGGCAGACAGGCAGACGGCCCACTTGACGGAAAGCGGTTACCATCGCCTATAGACATTTGCAACACCAAAGGAGCTACAAATGCGCTGCTGCTCTCTTAAGGGAGACTGGAACCTGGTCACTAATGCCGGAACACAATTCAAGGTTGTTATGGCGACATACTTTAGACCAAGGGTGGTAGCCATCCAGTCGGGCAAATGCCCTACCACCTGGCTGTGGGTCGTTTTGTCGCCTCTTACGACAGGCCGCCCGGCCGCAGGAAATTGTATTCTTTCTCCGTTCCTGCACAGATAAAAAAACTTCTCAAGTCTATGTATTTTTCCTCAGTTACATATATCATCATATATGATGATTCGGTTCTATTGCGATTTTACTATAATACTATTGAGTAGGTTGTAGCGACCTATAGAATACACTTCACCTGTATACATGCGATAGCTTTGGAGAAAAATGACCGTAACACAATTATATAGACCCAAAGGCGAATAGATTGATGGATGAACAATTAATATGGTCAAATTATAAGTAAAAGTTGCGATTTTGCCATTTGGCGCACAAATACGGCACGTAAATTCTTAGGTTTATTTACGAGTAGCCCTAAAAAGAAGTGCTGTGCTTTGTATTATAATTTAATATTGCTATTAAGAATCAATTTCTAGAAGTATTGATAATATCTCGGACTACAGGAATGTGTTATTTAAAAAAAATATCCTTAATTTTTTTATATTCATTAAAAATAAGCGATTGTACAGCATTATTTTCAAAAAATGTTCCTATATAGTTATTTCTATACACGTTCATCTTTTGTATTTAACTTTCAGTTCATTTCAGTGCATTACGCGTATACTACATTGATTGCCATAAGTTTAAATGTTCAGCGGGAACTAGTTTTAAGCATGCGCTTTTGCATTCCTCATTGTGTAACAGGCATGCGTCAGAAGATAATGCAAGATAAATACGGAAACGCACTGGTGTAGATATACCCTTTCAGCACTTTCTTCATAAAATACTGTTCATTTTTCTCAAATAGTTATATCTGCATAAGTCAGTGTTTAAATAATTTGGGCATTGTCTATAGGAAGTAATCTATAACTTTGTAAAAAAAGGATAGAATAAAATCAGTCACTCGATAATGTCCAAAAGCATCGAACCAAACGCTAACCGGACGAAAATTGAAATCTCGATGGGTAACGTCCGGAAATCAATACATTATGCTTGTGACGTCACAATATTCATAAACGTTCCACGTTCCGGGACGCGGATCATGATTGAGCGTTCTATAATGTACTTTTAACGTAAAAATCGTATGACATTTTTTAAAGCATTTCAGAGAAAATTGAGCTTACGTAATCAACTAAATTGTTTCTTCTTTTTTTATTAGGCTTTGGATGATTAATTTGTTTATCTAACCAGTGACCAGTATTTATGAACTTCTAGTTTCAAAATAATCTTCAAATATATACACACTAGGTGAAAGTCGGACCCGAAGAGATGTCTTTGGTCAGACTCATGTAATAGAAGCCTGAACGAAGTTGTAAGGTTTTTGAGTGACGGCATATTAGAGAGTTCTTGCAGTACCTCAAACGCTACATGACAGTAAACAGTTGAAAATATAAACACAAACAAAATATAATATATAGTTTTTATATTGACAACAACCCATCTTTATTTACATGATCTCCTCGAGGCGCGCTTTTGTAATGTAGTTCACATAAATGCTCAGAGATTCCAGCTCATTTTATAGATATGTTGGCGTTGTTTAGTCAAAAAAATATACATGCCAACTAGTTTCAAAGTCCTGGTTGACACCCTGTCTCTCCTCAACAACTTACACCATACCTGGTTACCAGCTTATAAGGAATGACCGTACGGGCAATGGTGGTGGAGGTATCGATATTTATCTTCGATCGCACATTCCATACTCAATCGTTAGCATGTCTCCACAGCCTACTCCGCCTGATGCTGGTGAACATCTGTTTATTGTGATGAAACTATCTTCAACAAAGGTATTGGTTGGTGTGTTTTATAGTCCTTGCCTTAGAATAAATTACTTCACATCATTCGAAAATTTTCTAGGAAATATAGCTCCTATTTATTATTATGGGTGTTTTCAACACATGTTTTTTTTTCAATTTATTTTCAATAAAAAGTTACAAGATTATAATAACAATTACAAACAAGTTTGTGGGCAGCGTTCTCGTGGATTGCATTAAATTACACCTTATAACTTCTACTTTATATACTGAAGTACATTAAAAAAAAAATTATAATATAAATTGAAAATTTTGAGTAAACCATTTTTTGTATTATACCTTGCTTTAATTACCACCGTTATCTAAAGTACATATACGCCAAACCCCTTTAAAATCGTTTAAAACGTCTGCATTGATTCCTTGATAACAGTACCATATCTCACCGCGTACATACACCACCACTTATCACACACATATATATATATATATACACACGCGTACATACACACACACATATATATACGCAACGAAACACGGCACCATCATGTCTTCTTAAGCGTGATCATCGTAGTACTTCCCTTGAGTCCCTATACAGCTTTAGGCCTGACCATCCTTCCGCTGAAAGCGACTCATTGTTTCCCTAATTCTATTCCTTCTCAGTTAGATTTGATTATTTTATCTTCACTCCCCCACGTCGTCACACATGGTCAGTGCACGGCGGATGCTTTCTCATATCATGAACTGATTTTTCTCTCGTATAACATTCGTCTGAAAAAAGCCAAGTCTAAAATTATCCTGCAAGGTAATTTTGGTAGTATTAATTCGGATAATAATGTATTTAATGCAATTCTATTGAATTGCATGACTCACATGCACCCGTACGAAGAGTTAAAATGAAACAACTTCCTGCACTCTAGCTTACCGCTGAAGTCAAGAAGTTTATTCACAAAAAATCTCTGGCCAAGACCAAACATAAAGTCAATCATCTACCGACAACAAATTGGCTTTTATAACTATTCATAATCACTGTAATACAGTGTGTAGGGACTTTCAAAGTCGGTACAATCATGAATCAGTTGACAATGATAATCCGTCTAAGACATGGAAATTTTTCAAATCGTTGGGAGTCGGTAAGTTAGTCCAAAATTCTATTCCAAAAAACTTCAACATTGATAACCTTAATCAACATTTATCATCTGTTTCAAACTTTGACATTACCATAAAGTCGTATACACCGAAAAATATTTCTACTGTTATTAGTTGGTATTATGTGCGTGTAACAGCGTGTTAGCCGTACTATTACATACATAAAGCTCATATTAGACGGTTCATTTGTGTCTTTCAATGTGGACGATTTAACCAAAGTGACCAATATAAACATGAATAATTAATTAGGCCACGACACACCTTCCATGATCAAATTGATCGTGTACTAGCAGAAGGTGATGTCAGGAGCCTTAAGAACAGACGAGCTTGCATGACAAGAGTTATGAATGTCAAAGAGGCAAGTGAGGTGTGTAAGAATAAGCCTAAATGGCACTCTGTTGTTCGTGCCTACCCCGCAAGGGAACTGGCGTGAAGTTATGTATGTATGTATGTATGTATGTAATAATTAATTACGTCATTAAACAACATCGTGTTCTTTCAAGTCTGTGCCTTTCAACCGAATTGATTCAATTTGATTGATCTGCTTAATATCAGTATTAGCAAACGCAAAGTGCCTATATAATTTGCGTTCATAGGCATACATAATAATTATCTAGAATTTTTATAACTAGATTCTGGTACAGACTTTCAGTAGGTCATCCAAATAATTATTCGCAGTAATTTGTCTGTTCCGGTCGGGCATTAAACTTGTTAAGTAATATAAATGTACAGTGTTGGTATAAGTTGCGCGGGGTAGGCTACCCGATACGGTGCCAAATCAAATGAAATATTGCCACTGTTATTGTTTGGAACTTTACACGATTTAGTTCAGAGATATTGGATACGTTTAGAAACGATTATTTATCGCGGGAGAAATGTTTCGCCTTTAATACTTTCGCAACTTCCAAGTCTATTGAAAAAATTGTTTACCACGCCTTTATAATTGATAAAGTCAATTAAATTTTGTGGCGATTTTTTAATCTGACATTGAATTGTACTTATTATACAAGAATTTATTTAGTATCAAATTCATTACATTTTTTAAATGAATGAATGAATGTCCTTTATTGCATACATAAGTTAAAAGTTATACATACATATACAATAGGAGGTCTTATCACCGCCGGCGATATCTTGCTGACCACATTTACAATGATTAAAACTAATCTAAATACAATATACTTAACATAGATTATAAAGGAAAAAATTAAATATCAAGAAATTCTAATATTGATGATACGCATGTGTTTATTGTTATACCTAAATATTTTGCTGTTTTTTTGTTTATTTATCTATTACATTACATTTATCAAATATTTTAATTTAATATAAATAAAATTTAAATAAATTTAATTTAATATTTTTTTTATACATTACGTAAAAAAACATAAATTTGGTGGAAATACCAACAAAGTGGGCGAAACGCTATGCTTCTTCTTTTATCATACCTACGCACCGCTGAAGAGTGGAACTCTTTACCGTCGTCTGTTTTTCCTGAAAAATACAATATAGGTGTCTTCAAGTCTCGCGTGAACAGATATCTTCCAGGTAAGCCTGCTCCATTTTAGACTGCATTTCCACCTAATATCAGTTGCAATAATAATTGGTAGACAAACGCAAACCTATTCTATATAAAAAAAAGAAATAATATATTAAGCACTTGTAGAATTGTACAACTGGCACGCGTATACAAATTTACCATCTCACTCTTCGGTGCATATGCTCTTTTGCGATCTTGCAATCCGCAAATCAGATCCTCAGTTGGTGACTATGGAAGTTAAAAAAAACAATCTGAAAATCGGTCCACAATTGACGAAGAAAACGCGTAACACATCTACCAAAAAGTAAAGTGCCTGTAAAAAATAATATTGGCACGCGTATACGAACAATTTTTTTTGGAAAAATGTAGGCGCTCGGCATTTTTTAATTAGGGTAACTCTCGATTTCTCTGGGATCCACTCTTCAGATCCTAACTTGGTGACCACGAATCGTCTCGGAAGTATAAACTTACGAATAAAGAAAAAAAAACAAAATCGATTCACAATTGACGGAGAAATCGCGTAACATGACATAAAAAAAATAAGCGCCTGTATAAAATGTATTGGCTACACGCGTATACAAGCTTTTCTCCAAGAATTTAGGCGCACCGCGTTCTTTAATTAGTAATGGTTACTTTTGATTTCCCTGAAATCCACTCACCAGATCCTGACTTGGTGACCTGATTTGGTACCACCTCGAGAATATAGACTTATGAGTAAAGAAAAAAAATTGAAAATCGGTTTAAAATTGACGGAGAGATCGTATTATGAAAAAGTTTGTTATCGATTTTCGTGAGTTTCTCTAATTCCTTGGAATCCATTCATCAAATCCTGACATGGTGACAACTGGACCAATTCGGGAGTATACCTTTCGATTAAAAGAAAAAAAAATGAAAATTGGTTCACAATTGACCGAGAAATCGAGTAACGAACACATAAAAAAATACAGATGAATTCAGAATCTCCTTCTTTTTTGAAATCCGTTAAAAAGCTTTCTTTTCTTGTAAAGAATATCGTGTTCTGACTTCTGAAATATATTACATTCAGCAAGATTTAATCAAAATTTTGTTCTAACTGAATTCATCTGGAAATAGTAAGTCGAAAATTATTTTAATAGAATGAAAATTGAAAAATATGTGAAGAGTTTTACAGACCAATTTAAATGGTCCTCTTGAAAACTATGGATTTGTCCCCTCCCCTACAACTATTGAAATTTTTAGTATCGGTATTAATAAAACTCAGCAGAAAGTTATGTCGATATATTTTATCAATGTATGTATTAAGGCGCACGTTAGAAACGGCCTTGAGCCACCATTCCTATCGAGAGTGATCTAATATACTTTTTCACATTTTCTTGTAGATGGATTTACATTTTAAAGACGTATAAATAAAGTTTTCTCATCACAATACATTTTTTGTTCTTAATACCCCAAAGACGTTAGAAATCTGAAATTATGAGAAGTTGTAACTTACTTACTCTAGGGTAGCGTTTACCTCAAAATTGTGCGGTACAAGCCAAAGCTCTTACACATTTTTACATATTTACTAGCGCCTTACTGTATCTCCGCTCATATGGGAGAGAAACATAATTACATTTTAGGATATACACAACCTTACTAAGTCATAAGCGCCATTGAAGTTGTTTCTTTTAACACTAATACCCAGTTCCTATATACTACTATTCATCCACTTCCTTTACCATAGATAGAAATTTGACATTACTTTAATGCAGCATACGTCAAATTTTAACCAGTAGTAGTAAGGCAATGAATGAGTGATATAGGAACCGGCTATAACTAACTCGATCTGTTTTTCTGAACTTACAAATGGAAGCAGTAGGGTGAGTTCAAAAATAATCTCATAGCGGATTCGACGTTCGAATTATGAGTGAGTGAGTATGAGTGAAACGCGGTAATGGAACGCGCTTATATGTAAGTACTTATAAATTCTGACGTGGTAGATAATAATTATAATCTTGAATGCAGCTCGCTTGGCGGGCTCGAACGGTGTGTATATAATATCGATATGAAACGGTTAGCCTTGAACTAATCGTATTTCGTACCCCCCCCTCTCTATTCCATCCCCTTTATCGTATCCTCCTCTATCCCATTCTATAGGTTGGCAACACGTTGGCTTTGCTCTTTGTTGTTGCAAACGTCTCCCAGCGAAGGTAACCTCTTTCCAATTAGCTAGGCCGTTTAACTGTTTGCCAGCTTCGCAACAAAAATTGAACAACTAACAGGTTGATGGAAATTTCCTTAGCAGCCTTCGAAACTGAGTGGGCGCGAACGAAAATCACGTATTCTTAAAACCCCTCAAGTTTTATAAAGTTTGAATGTAAATTATTGGTTAAATGTATTGAGTTTTGAACTTTCTGCTCCGATGTTTATATAAGGTACCCGATGGAATTATATTGAACGTTGTAAAATAAATATTTAAGATTACAAACTATGTATTTCGATAAGAAAAATAAAAGTAAGTATTAGAAAATGTAACTAATAGCGCTTAGTTTTCTCAAAGGATTGATAATTTGTGCTTGGGCCAATATTTGACTATGGCTGAAAGGTCCCATTGCTGGACTGGGGTCTCCCCATTTAGAAGTGGGGGTGTAATTTTTAGTGTATATTACATAGTATTCTTAGTTTGTAAACATAAACACAAACTCTTAGTCTCATAAATCTACACACACGCATATACACACACATTATTACACACATTCATACACACAGATACACAACACAAAAAATGAATGAATGAATGAACGAATGAAAACTCTTTATTGTTCACCATAAACATAAATCTAGACAATTGATATGGATACATTTGCATTAGAACAGTGGGCGGCCTTATCGCTTAAAGCGATCTCTTCCAGGCAACCCAGTGTCTAAGGAGATTTTAAAGGAAATTTCAAACGATATTTGGTGGTGTACTAAACTAAAATAAAAGTTTTTTTTATTTTTTTTTATTGCAGGAGATCAGCAGACAGGCAGACGGCTCACTTGATAAAAAGCGGTTACCATCGCCTATGGACATTTGTAACACCAAAGGTGCTACAAATGCGCTGCTGCTCTCTTAAGGGAGACTGGAACCTGGTCACTAATGCCGGAACACAACTCAAGGTTGTTATGGCGACATACTTTAGACCAGGGGTGGTAGCTGTCCAGTCGGGCAAATGCCCTACCACCTGGCTGTGGGTTGTTAAGTCGCCTCTTACGACAAGCCGCCCGGCCGCAGGAAAATGTATTCTTTCTCCGTTCCTGCACGGATAAAAAGTAACAAAATTACAATCAAATACTATTAAAAATAAAATATAAATATACTATGCAGATGCCTCCTATCTAGACATACCCAGGAACAACTAGATAAGCTAGAACGCCTTCAAAATGTTTGTATCTGGTTCATATTTGGATTGCGTAAATATGACGAAGTCTCCAAATTTCGTGATAAGCTTAGACGATTATTTATTCGCTTTCGCCGGAATGTTCACTTACTCTCATTTTTGCACAATATCCTTTACAATCCCTGTACGCCCCCAATTTTAAAAGAACTTTTTTGTTTTCTCTATCAATCTCATTCCTGTAAATTGCGCTCAAATGAAAATCTTTTGTTAACAATACCTGCACTGATCTGGCCGATTGCCAGATTTCAAGGGTGCAAGGGTAAGAGGGAATGGAGATAAATGGACTCACCCGTAATAATATGAGCTGAGTAACCGGAGCGTCTGCGATACAGGAGCAGCAGTGCGTGTTCTCTTGTTATATATCTCCCGCTTCACAACTAGATTCACTTGCCACTTATCACCAAGCTCTTGGAACCCGATTAGTATTGCAATTGGGTGGATATCTCAAATGCGCGCGCGATGCGTGAATGTCTTTACGACGGGTCGATTCAGACTGATCGTTGAGACGCGGAAGTGCGGGGTAAATTACTTTTTCGGGGAATCATCGTTCGTTACGCGGTGGCTGAGCCAACGCTTGCAATAAGCGAAAACGTCGTAGGGTTTGATGGAGGAGAGGATTCATGGGAATGTTCGGGTAATGCGGTAAGTCCAAAATGCTGGCGCCCTATAAGGAAATGACCAGCGGTTAGGACTTCGAAGTCTGTAGGGTCTGAAGACAGAGGGCAGAGTGGTCGAGAGTTGAGAACGGCCTCAATACGGGCTAAGAGTGTAGAAAATTCTTCAAAGGTCAGATGCTGCTCACCTAATACGCGATAGAGTAATTGCTTAGTAGATTTCACGGCTGCCTCGTGCAGACCGCCAAAAGAAGGAGCTGAGGGCGGATTGAGCAACCATGTGATCTGCTGTGTGGCTAGCTTGTGCGTAATTCTATCATCATTGGCCTTTAAGAAGTTTTGTACTTCTATGAGCTGATTTCTTGCGCCGACATAGTTTGTACCGCAATCAGAGCGAATTAGGGTAGGGATTCCGCGCCGACTAACGAACCTTTGCAATGCCGCAAAAAAGGCGTCCGTAGAAAGTTCCGAGACAGCCTCTAAGTGCACTGCCTTGGTGGCGAGACAAACGAAAACACAAAAGTAGCCTTTGAGAAGTTTGGCATTGCGTAGAGTACTTGATTTAATTAGGAATGGTCCGGCAAAATCCGTGGACACTTGACTAAACACCGGTTGTGGGCTGACTCGATCAGCCGGTAGGTCGGCCATAAAAGGGGGATTCGGCTGAGCTCGATGCCTAAAACAGCGTACACATTTAAAGACACGGTGACGAATGACTCGCCTTCCAGATAAAATCCAGTATTGTTGACGGAGTAGTGCGTGTAGTGTATCTGCGCCCGGGTGGCAGTGTATAGTGTGGAAATGATCTATAATTAGGTCCACAAGGGGGCTTGAACTGGGTAAGATGAGGGGATGTTGTGTGTCATATCTAAGGGCTGAGTTGGACAAGCGCCCTCCTACTCTAAGAAGACCATCCTTGAGAAAGGGCGAGAGGCGTTGTATTCGCACTGTACATAATTTGTTAGTTTGCAGTCGGTGGATGTCTTCAGCGAACATATTTTGTTGGACTGAGCGTACCCAGTGTAAGAGCGCTTTCTTACGTTCGTACCATTTTTCTGGGTTTTAGACCAGGCAGTACGTGATGACCCAAAGCAGGGGGCATCGTGGGCCAGGTATCAGGTGGGGCCTTGAGCCAAGTAGGCGACCACCATAGGTCATAGGCTAAGAGTTCCTGTGCTGATATTCCCCTGCTAGCACAGTCGGCAGGGTTAAGAGCTGAGGGTACATGTCTCCAAGTAGGGTTACATGGATTGGCTGCAATGGCAGAGACTCGATTGGCCTCAAAGACCTGTAGGGATTGAGAAGGAGTTTTAAGCCAGGCGAGTACGATAGTACTGTCTGACCAACAAAAGTGTTGCTGAATGGTAATGTGGGCAGAAAGTTGAACAGAGACGCGAGAAATGAGCAGCGAAGTGAGGTGTGCAGCTGAAAGTTCCAGCTTTGGTATAGTCTGTCGGGTTTTAATGGGGGCTACCTTGGATTTAGAAACAAGTAGTCTGACGTGTACCTGACCCGTGATATTCGTTTCATGAAGATAGACTGCGGCTGCATATCCGGATTCGGATGCATCGGCAAAACCGTGTAGGGTGTAGGTGGAATCTTTGCTGGTGCAAATTGTTCTGGGGAGTCGAAGAGCAGAGAGTAGAGGTAAGTCTTCAAAAATGTGCTGAAATTGAAATGTGACATCATTGGGAGCCGATTCATCCCAGTCTAACTTTAGAGTCCATAGGTGCTGAATGAGCAGTTTTGCGCGGAAAATAACTGGGCTGATCCATCCACTAGGATCGTATAAACGAGCGATGGTACTGAGTATTGACCTTTTGGTAAATTTTTCCAGTGTAGGTACCGAAATGTGATATGTAAATTCGTCCGTTTGGGGTATCCATTGCATACCAAGTACCTTGATTGCATTGGAGTCGGGTACAACATCAAAATCCTTGGGTATGTCACATTGATCATCCGGGAAGCGTTCTAAAAGCTGACGAGAGTTTGAGGTCCACTTTCGCAAATGAAATCCCCCTAGGGCTAGTAACTCAATGAGTTCAGTCTGCAGAGCTATTGCCTTGTCAACTGAATCATGCCCAGTCAGAATGTCATCCACGAATATGGAGTGCGTAAGAACCTGTGCAGCCTGGGGAAAACGGTGACCTTCATCAGTGACCAGCTGTATAATAGATCGATTGGCGAGGAAGGGGCTGGGTCGTAGGCCATACGTGACAGTGGACAGGGCGTAAGTGAGCAGAGGTTGATCTGGAGAAGAGCGCCATAGAATGAGTTGGAACCGTCTGTGGTCTGGGTGAACTAGTATATTTCTAAACATCATCTGGATGTCTGTACTAAAGACCACTTTGTGAGTACGAAAATTTAGAATGATGTCAGTAATATCACGTTGGAGCGGTGGGCCAGTGTGCAGACAGTCATTAAGACTGACACCATTAGAGCTCTTACAGCTGCCATCAAAAACCGTGCGAAGTTTTTCAGAGTTGGCTTTGAAGATGCCATGATGCGGGACGTAAAAATGGTCTTTTCCTTTAAATGTGCTGGGGTGACAAAGAGCCATGTGGCCCATGTCAATGTATTCCTTCATGAAGTCGATATATTTTGAGCGGAGGGTAGGATCTCTTTGGAGTTTGCGCTCCAAATTAAGGAATCGTCGTAGTGCAATAGCGTGGGTTGCACCGAGCTTAGGTGCCTTTGTAAGAAAGGGAAGGGATACTATGTATCGCCCTGTGGGATCACGTGTGGTGGTAGAACGAAAGTTCTCCTCACACTCGTCAGAGGTTGAGTTGTCCTTTGATTGCACTTCTTCGACTTCCCAGAATCTCTCCAGAGCGGAGTGTATTTCTTTATTTGAGTGTTGGGGTTGTAAACAGTCAATATTTACTAGTGCTGAATTAACTTGAGGCTCAGGCTTTGTGTAGTTTGGATTGATAGGACCTAAAAGAGCGAAATTGAAGATCGTGCCGAAGGCTATTGGCCTGCCGGGGCCCAAAAAAATTTTGTTACCATCCAAAATTTGGCCCAAGACATCAGAACCTATAATCAAGTCAATAGCGGCTGGAAAACGATAAGACGAGTCTGCTAGGGGAAGCTGTGTCGAGTCGAGGAGTGGAACAACGTCAGGTAACATTGTTAATGGTAAAAGACCTGTCAAATCTGGTAGAATGTATGCCTTTGCGCTAATTACTGGGACTTCGGTGTGAATAGGGCGGAATGTGATGGTAGTTGAAGAACTAGAGTTTTGAGTCTGCTGATTACCGACTCCTGTAATTTTTAGTTCTGTGTGCTCGACAGGCAAACGTAATTTTTGTGTCATAGTTTTAGTTAACAAGGTTAGCATGGAACCGCTGTCTAATAATGCTCTTGCCTTATGAAATTCTCCAGCGTTGTCTGCTAGTTCTAGGGACACAGTGGGTAATAAAACTGGTGGATCGTGTACTGTAATGTGCTGAGTATGTGCTGAAATATGACTGTCATTTTGGTTAGCTTTATCAGAGGAAGTAACAGGGCTGCCGGGCAAGTGATTATTATGATAAACTTTATTATCATAGTGCTGAGTATGAAACTGGGATTTATTTTGTTTACGTGATGTAGTGGATGGTGTATATTGTAGCGATGGTATGGGTGGGTGTAGTGTAGTATTGTGTAAGTGAGTAGCAGGTAGTCATTGTTGTGAATTAATAGGTGAATTACGACGAGAAGAGTTTCTTGATTCCGTGGTTGGGCGGGTGTGTTCTTGTCCTCTTAGTTGTGGGGGCAAGAGGTGAGAATTGTCATATGTGGGTGATTCAAAGCCACTGCGATGTAAGGTGGTATGGTGTTTCTCGCTATCACATTCTCTACACCGTCCTGTGGATCTGCACTCGTCAGAGTAATGGGGTCCTAGACACTTACGGCACCGTTCATGAGCTTGGATAAAATCCCAGCGCCCTTGCGTAGGCTGTCTTAGGTATTCACCGCAGTTCAGCAACCTGTGTCCTCTAACGTGACACCAAGGGCAGTAATAATTATTGGTCGGTGCTGGTGGGTGGGCGGAATCTTGTGCTATGGGCTCGAAATATTGTGTAGACTGTGGGTATCCTTGAGCGTACTGTACAGGGTACGCTTGACTTTGTAGAGGATATGCAGGGCGCGTTAAAGGTGGGCGGACGGAAGTAGTGGGCTGAAAACGAACGTGCCGAATTTCTGGTCTGGGTGCAGAAGCGCGTGGTTGGTACCGTGCTGAGGGAGAAGCACGTTCAGTTTGTCTGTATGTCGGGCTGAGGGGAGGGGGGGGTGGGTTATATGTCTCAGTTTCTGTGCAACGTGCATGGTCTTCTAAGAATGTGATTACATCCTTTAAGGTGGGCAGAGTGTCTGAAGACCCATGCGTTCGTTCAAATAATGTGCGAAGCTCGCCCTTTAACTTCCGCACTACTATTGACACTAGGACGTAGTCTGAGTCATGTAGTGGTAAGTTTAGGTTTTTAAGCGCCGATTGGGTTGAAATAAGAGGGGCTAAAAATAACTGTCTGATTTGTGAGCGGGTGGTGATGTGGGGTAACTCTAGTATCATATCTATAAACCTATCAATGAGAACTCGGCGATTTTCGTAGCGATTGGCAAGTGTTGTCATCGCTACATCGTAGTTCTCATCGGTAACCTTGAGGTGTGATACCATACTGAGAGCTTCTCCGGAGAGGCAAGAAAATAAATAGTGTAATTTAACTGCACCTGACAAATTACCGGCAGTGTCCGTAAGGCTTTTGAAAATTGTTATGAAAGATGGCCAATCCTCAAGCTTGGAAGAAAATTTGGGTAGATCTATTTTGGGCAGAACAGTAGACGTGGAGAATGTGGGCGAGCTTGGTTTGATGCTTGAGCTGATGGTGATGTTTGCCACCAAAATTTTTTCATATGCTTCTATAGCCGAGGTGTAGTAGTCAAAGTACCATTTTTCCACTTTGTCGTCAAGGTCTTTAGAGTCCAAGATCTCATAATATACTGTATCCAACTTGCCCTTTATATCGTCCAATTTTGTAAAGCGCCCTATGAAATCGTTTACACTATACTTTTTGTCTCCTTTTAATATAAGGTTAGCTATCTCTAATAGGAAAGTTATGTACTTATGGGTTTGCATAAAGATGGCAGATTGCGATTTGGTAGGCATGACGATGAGAAGTGCACAATAAGAAAAGGAAAAGCAAACGAAAAAAAAAAAAAAAATTTTTTTTTTTTTTTTTCTTTTTTTTTTTTTTTTTTTACTAATGCTAATAAAGAACACGCAAGAAAGCAGCCAGAGAAACGTAAGAAATACGAAATAAATAAAAATGATTAGGAAAAAAAAATATATATCAAACTGTCGTGTGCGCTGAGTCTTAATAAACACGAAGCTATATATAAGCTATAAAAGTTGCACGGCAAGCTAACCACACCGAGTGAAACGAATATAATATTCAATATTATTATATCGATCCGATATCACGTTTAGTGCAAGTATTCGAGAATAGGTGTGCTGAATAAAGTACAGAATACGTACTCGAGGTTATATTAACCTACCTACGTACCAAAAAATAGTTATCGTGTAGCAATTTGCGTAATTATCTGAGGAATGTGGAATGGGTATTCAAATATATAAGGGCAGAAGTAATATGTTTATAAGAAAACAAAAAAGAAAAAACAAGGGCAGAAAACGGGTAAATGGGCAGATTGATAATGATTGTTTATTTAACTTTTTAGGTATGCGAAAATTTACAATTTGGTTTGAATTAACCATAAAATGGCAAAATACGGTTGTTGCAGACTGTATAAATAGGTCGCCAGTTGGAATATTCGGTTCGAAAGACCATATGATCTGGCCGATTGCCAGATTTCAAGGGTGCAAGGGTAAGAGGGAATGGAGATAAATGGACTCACCCGTAATAATATGAGCTGAGTAACCGGAGCGTCTGCGATACAGGAGCAGCAGTGCGTGTTCTCTTGTTATATATCTCCCGCTTCACAACTAGATTCACTTGCCACTTATCACCAAGCTCTTGGAACCCGATTAGTATTGCAATTGGGTGGATATCTCAAATGCGCGCGCGATGCGTGAATGTCTTTACGACGGGTCGATTCAGACTGTCTTCCGTTATCACGGCCACTGAAAAGTGGCCGAAAGGTCGGTATAACAAAAATCTAATAAATTATCGCGCTTAAAACCGTTAAAACATAGTTTTATTTTGAAGTTTATTTAGAAAATCGTCCTTTCACTCCCGATACTGTTCAGGCATCTGGAAATACATATTATTAGGTTTTTGTTTTTAATTATATGGAGCTATCTTGCTCTCAGCCTACCCTAACGTAGTCAGGGACCTTGTTTTTTTTCATATGTGTATCTTAATTTGTACTATTGATATAATTAAAATAATAATATTTACTTAATTTTATTATTATTATACTTATTAACTATTAACTACTAGCAGTTTCGGCAGAGTTGTCCTGTTCCGGAAAAATAACAATCTAGAACGCGATCCCAGCGCTACCTATCGGATCTAATTATGAATCGAAACCGTCCCCGGACCCACTGAAACAATTTTTTTTTACCCCTTTACATTATTGAAGTTTTAATAGAGATCCCTAATATTTTCTAGTAATAAATATAGCCTATATTAATTTGGGATAATGTAGCATTCTAACGGTGAAATAATTTTTGAAATCGGTCCCGCAATTTTTAAGTTTATTTATTATAAACGTACAAAAATAAAAATCTTTCCTCTTTGTAATAGTAGTATAGTTGTAAATTATAATGTCTCAGATTTTTGAGTCTAACCTTCCTTGTTTCTAATATCACAGAATCCATGTTATTTACGTATACTCTAATGTGTACAATATGTCCTTGATTTATCTTTATATTTACTACTAGCGGCCCCGGCAGACGTTGTCCTGCTCTGAAAAAATAAAAATCTAGGACCCGATCCCAGCGCCACCTACCGGTTCCAACTGTGGGTTTGAACCATCCGGGGACCCACTCAAACACACAAAAACAAAATCACCAAAATCGCACCAGGTGATTAGGAGGATTCTACAACCGGATCTCAGCGCCACCTACCGGTTCCAACGGGATAAAAAATATCCTATGTCCGTCTTCTGGTTCTAAGCTACTTCCTCACCAATTTTCAGCCAAATCGGTACAGCCGTTCTTGAGTTATAAATAGTGGAACTAACACAACTTTCTTTTATATATATAGATTTACTACTATGTGATTTATTTGTATACTACACACACACACACACACACTTACTTGCTGTCGTATCTTATAAGGTTTATCTACTACTACATAAATAATTACTTTCAATTTTGTTTAAAACTGTAAAAGTTGTATAATATAAATATTAAAATATAATATTATGTATACAAGTCGCGAAAACTTAAGAAATTATTAACTTTCTAAGTTTAAAGGTTTTCTTTAATAAAAGTCCATTGCCCATACGTGTAAAGTGACAGACTCCAAATCCCGCTGAGAATGCAACGTTCGCAAAAATCCCGTCCTTCTATATTCCGGTTCCCGCAGGACGCCGTCATATTCCCGATATTCAATAAAGCGGACTAACACGTTTAGGTGTCGGCCCGGACCTTTCAATGAAATCCCTAGTGCATTACTATATACCATCCGACATACTGTGTTGCCAAGTTATAAAAGTAAATTACTGTACTACAACATTATAATACAACCTATAACCAATTAAAAGCAGAACATTTAATATTTATTTATTAGATTTTTTTTCACACTAATAAAGGAATTATAGATGCATATAATTTATCCATTTTTGTTTTCTTTTTGACGACTATTTTAATGTTAATGCAGATGAAAAGCTCTTGTTTGGTGGTTATTAAGGAATCCTGTGTTTGGTATTGCTAATCGGATTTTTACTTAGATATGTGTTATTATTAATAAAAAATTCGACTATACTTAATATATATGCTTTTATACATATACTATACAAAATACGTTTTAACTTATTCTGTATTATTTTGTTTTATTCTAGCCTACTATGTGAAAGTGGTAGGATTGTATCAAAATAAAACAGAATAATACTTCATGGTGTAAGGACCTACAAAACATCTTGAAGTACAATTTATTATGATAGATTAACATAGAATAAATTCGTACTAATATTTAGGTAAAAATGTGAAAGTGACTTTGTTGGCTGTCTATATATTTATTTATTTATTTTATTTTAGGAAGGCTTACAGTCTAAATATACAAAATATAGAAACAATAATATTTAAAAAAAGATGCTGATAATAAGCCTTATATATATTATTGTATATATTACTTATACTTTTTTTAGTATCGTAGTATATACCTTCAATGAAAAGATGAGTGTATGATACTCTTTACCGCAGAAAATGGGATAGTTTTCGTAATATACCTATACATAGATGCCAAACTTATGGGAACGAAGCAAGTTGGAATGTTATTTAACGAAAATTGATTCAGATTACAAAAAATATTAATTAACTATTTAAAAATATTATTTAATTCGGGGAAAATTCAATACCTGGCAATATTTATAGAAAACCTCATCTCTCGCTATATACCCTCGGATATTACGGTACACCAGAGGTCGCTGATGATATTTAAATCAGAATATCACCCACTGCCACCATTCCGATATTCCTTGGGTCTCAGACTTATATAATTTAGTTTCTTTTTATGATTACTTCGACGAGAATTGCGTGTAGAAAGAAATTCTTAGGGCAATCGTGTTCAATGTTATTTGAATATGAGACATATCTACATTGTATTCGTTTTGTACAAAGAAATATGTATAAGTCAGTACTATTGTATATAGATTTTTATAATTACGTTCTGTATTGTATTTTTGGTCCATGTTAAGCACATTTTTTATGATTATTAAAAAACAGAACAGCAATAAAAGTATTACTTAAAGTGTAAGCATAGTCGTGACGGATATCCACTGCAAATTGCAGACGAATGATACACATTATAGTTCAAACCAGCTGTGCCCGCGACTTCGTCCGCATAGTTTTTTTTGCAGAACCTTAAAAATAGTAGCCTAAGTTACTCCTTAGCATCAGCTATCTGCCAGTGAAAGTCCTATCAAAATCGGTCCAGTCCTTTCAGAGATTAGCTGGAATATCCAGAAAGACAGACAAACAAAAATTCTAAAACTTGCATTTTCGAATTATTACCTACTACTCCGAATTATTTCCCCTGATTTTTTTCAAATTTTTACTCTAACATTACAAGCAGACACTTTAATTTTTATATAAATAGGTCAAAAGCACTAACACCTAGACAGATAGTGTATAGATGTTATTGTTTTAAACTTTAGAACCGCATATCCCACCTAATGCTTGTTGCTGTTAATTTTATTAGCCGAACACAGGTTGCCAATGCTTATTATCAGGTAATACAAGAGAATATTACTTTATAAATCATATTTATTCTGAGCGCACTCTTTCCACTAGAATGCCGATACAATTAATTATAGGTTATGACTCGCACAATAATTAGCTACCTTATAGTGCTACTAAGACATGTGCGTCGTATCAAAGCCGAAGTGAGAACGATCGATGGTTGCTACGCCCGCTCGCTTTTATATCCGAGTTATGACAAACAAGTCGAGGAATACTACCCGCAAAAAAATATCTACAATAGTACAATAATTCAAAATATTATTTATAAAAACTCTATTTTTAACATTTTTGTTTTTATATTATATAAATATCTACTGATCTCATCTCTCTCTCTCTCTCTCTCAAATGATATCAGGTGTCGGAAACGTTCATAACCTATAAGATAACCACTTGACTAAACAGATATACAATGCAAAAGTGGATGGATACAGAAGTCGTGGAAGGCCACGACACACCTTCCATGATCAAATTGATGGTGTACTAGCAGAAGGTGTTGTCAGGAGCCTTAAGAACAGACGAGCGTGCATCACAACAGTTATGTATGTCAAAGAAGCAAGTGAGGTGTATAAGAATAAGCCTAAATGACGCTCTGTTGTTCGTGCCTACCCCGCAAGGGAACTAGCATGTAGTTATGTATGATGAGCGTTTTGATAATAAAATACTTTATTCATAGTGCCGACATCGAATAAGAATATTAATCCTATTTTCCAGTTTTCGCACGAAGAAAAACGACTAATAAATAAAAGCGACCATTGTCTCCTGGAATAGCGGATTATTCGCCATAGCTTATGTACAAAAACTTCCTATCGATAATATATTGAGTTTCGGAGGCAATTAAGATAAAATCTCCATGGCAGGCGACATTATCGGGTAGCCTTCTTTATATTTAATGGTATTGTTGGACAATATTGGACGGGGATTATTGATATTAGATTTCTCCGAAAAGGAACGATGAGACAAGGCTATCTGAAGAATAATAAAGTATGGATTTACATACAATACCTCCAGTCGAGGTAGCTTAGCGGAAATATTATGGTTTGTTCAGGTAGAAAGTCGATTTGGGGACATTTAATACAAATTGTAATCCGCAAAGATAATTTCCTTAAACAAGATAGTTACTAATATTCAAGCCTTTTTTACAAGCTTTTATTTAACTTGCAATGGATGTATGTAAGTTCGGGTGGAATCTTGCAAGTTAAATTTAACCAACTTCCCGGTTTCTGATTGAGCTGAAATTTTGCAGGCATATGTATATTGCGAGACGATGCAATAATATGGTACCATAGAGCTGATCTGATGATGGAGTCGGAAGGTAGCCATAGGAACTCATGTACTAAACAAGATAGACCCGTCGTGTTTGGGCTCGTTTTACTTGTCTGGGCTAGGACTCTGCTGCTACATGATATCCAGGATCTCAAAGGCTTGTATTTAAAAACCTTTTTAAAAAAGCTTATTTGTCACTTTTTTTGGGAGGACGCTAATTCTTGAAAGTTATAAGTCTATAATTTTTTGTTTGTAGCTGCACTCCAAAAAAAGACGGTTTATTCACCACTTCAAAGCCTTTTCATAGTACGTACCAGGTACAGTTGTTCTTCGTTCAAATATTTGAACCACATTTTCAATTTTCTGATTAGCACTCATTAGGCTTATGTCACGATTTTGCAAATCTAAACTCAGCTCACTTAGCTCTTGAAGAGCAGCGCACATTTCGTATGACGCGACGCGGTAACTGTTCAGGAAAGATAGATTAGATTTTGTATTTGGATAATTTTGACCTATTAAAAAAAAACATTTTTTGTAAACGTTACCAAAATGTATATTTTTCAAATTTTTTCAGTTTTTATGGCAATTTTTCGATATTTTCGAAATTTCCTTTAAGGGCACTGCGTGCCGCCACGTGCCCCCACAAAAATAGCCCTGCTTATATTATTATTTTACTTGGCTGGCCGCAAAAAAGTTTCAGGACATAATATTAAATGGTGAAAGGTTATTGGTTTCAAGCAATATTTTGTATTGTAGAATATGCCGTTTATCGTTAAGATGTCTTAATTTTTTACAATGTGCACTGCCACTTTACAATGTCATTATATTACGCACGTGCAGTTTTCTTTTATAATTAAAATAATTACAGTCCACAACAAATTAATATTTAAACAAGTGTTTAACATATTCTTTATCGCTTGGTCACTGCCGGTGAAAAATTATATACTTCTTTTCTCTTGGTGGTGGTATATCGACTGGTGTTCTGTCTAATTTGTGCTGTACTTTGTATTCCGCAAAATATACCAATTACCCCTCCACCCACACATATATTAGGCTGGCTGTCTGCCTTTGGAACTCTTTACCCGTAGATGTCAGAAAAGCTAAATCACTTGCCATATTTAAAAAATCTGTCAAAAACTATTACCTTAGTTTATAATAAAATATATATTTTTCTATTCATTTTTCTTAACTTAGCTGTTTACTGTCCACATTGTATTGTTCTTCCTTTTTTATTTTACTTCTTTTAATTTAATTATACATAGACATAATTTGTTAAAAGTATCCTCTCAGTCAGGTTGCCTGGAAGAGATCGCTTTAAGCGATAAGGCCGCCTTTTGTTTTGCCGTTAAATTATTGTAATTATTTATTCTTTAATTGTTTATTATGGTAAACAATAAAGTGTTTTCTATTCTATTCTATTCTATTCTATATTACTGCATAAGGGGATTATTTTATCCTAATGTCCTAACTTATGGAAATAAAAAAAATTGGTTTCATGGATACTTGCAGCACCATAGATGTGTGTTGTCGGCTACGAAGGGGGAGACTGGAACCTGGACACTAATGCCAGAATATAACCAAAATACAATTCAGTGTTGTAATGCTGGATACTAGATTGGGGGTTGTAGTCGTCCAGATGGCCAAATGCCTTACCACCTGGCTGTGGGTTATTTAGTTGCTTCTCATGACAGACCGCTTGGATACAGGAATTGTATTCTTGATCTGTTTCTGCACAGCTGTTAAATGGTTTTCTCATAATTGACCTAATCGACTCCTTCAAAACTTATTCAAGGTTAAAGTTGAAGCGATTTCTTTTAGGAAATTGCAAATAACTTGTGAAAGAGTCAATTTAGCCGAAAATATAAACAGATTTTTTTTTGTAGAGCGTTTGATTTCCCATAAGAATATTTTTTTTCCATGTAATTTGAATTACATGAATTACAAAATTCCAAAATTGAAAGATCAAATTGTAAAACTATATCAATGTTTAAGACATGATTGTAAGAAAACGGTTCATCTGACGGAAAATTTTAGTTAAACCTCTTTTATAAAAAAGTCTCGATGTCAATTTCGTTTAGTCAAATATGGGAGTTCTGAGACAAAAACCCGCTCAGTAAATAAATATCTAAATTTGCAATGATAGACCTCTTAATATTGTTAATATTAAGGATTCAAATTCTCACAATAATCTTTTTTTGGCACCCCAAATAATACGATTACATAAAAAATAGTCAAATTTTTTAGGCCTATTCTAATATACTTATTAATTAGTGGTTTATTATGTATTATGTAGTCTTTGACACATAGTTTATCCCAAAGACAATAAATACAAGGCAACGTGATCCATAACAGTACCAGGACATTAAAAAGTAAAGAAGTAAAGCTTCAAATTTTAATAATTTCAGGTGTAGAACCTATATGTGATGTATTTATATATAACACGTACAATCCGGGACTCGTCAAAGCAAAATGAAATATTAATAGGGAAGCCCGTTTCAAATTAAACGGGAGCTTTCATATACTAAGATAAATATGTATGGAAATTGTATATAATACCTTTATGTAGCTATCAGGACGTGATAATACCTATATGTGTATTATGGAAATAACGGCGTTTCTGTGGCGTTTATACATACAAGATAAGTTGATAAGAATACATTTTAATAAGCATTAGTTCTGTAACCAAAATATATGCATGTATTGTATATAACATAAATTGTTAAACTAACACATCATAGACAAATACAATAAAAGAAAACTTAACTTTGTAATGTTGCGTTTTACCTATAATTCCTCAAGGCTATAAATAGGGTATTCCACCTAGGTCACCGTCTCTTATATGGGTAAGGTTTTCAGAAGTCTGGCTACGTTTCCTCGCTGGATTGCCGTACTGATCCGTTGCACGAAGTAGGCACCAGCCTTGTGTTTACATAATACTTTGGATATAGGAGTTGTAATCTATCAAGGAGTATTGGCGCCAACACTAATGTATGGTAGTAAAAATTGGGTATGGCAGAAAAAGCCTGAAAGTAGGATAAATGCAGTAGAAATGAGAGCTTTGAGATTTATATGTGAGGGTGCGTTGAATGATAGGATAAAGAACAGAACGGTGTGGATGAATGTATAGTATATAAGGAACGTTGTGGATTGAAAGAAAATATTATACAACAGTTGAGAAAGGAACATTAAGGTAGTTTGGTCATGTAAAGGAAATGGATAAAAAGAGACCGACTAAACAGTGGGAATGGTAGAGTTGGTACTGGTAGACCGCGACGTACTTACTACGATCATATCGCAAATGTTGTAAAGCACATATAATAAACGTCTACGTATGAAAAGATTAACGAATATAGATGTAGCTAAAGATGTATGTCAAGATCGTAGCAAGAGGAAATCCATTGTTTCTGTCTACGCACAAAGAAGGGTCCCGTGGAGGCAACGATCATCTACTAGTTTTTTTTTATTTAGCTATGAAACCTTAAAAAAGCATTTAATCGGAAATACCTCATGTCTCAAAAACTATCCAACAGATTTTGATCAGTTGTTTTGTTTGAAAGTATTTTTCAATCTTTAGTACATTGATACATAGGGTAGATGAAGATGACATTTTTTTGATGAAACATTGGGTTGCCCTACCTTATTTATATTTTACACTTTTAAATAAGCTTTTTTAAATACAAGCTTTTAAAACCCTGGATATCATGTAGCAGCAGAGTGCTAGCCAAGACAAGTAAAACGAGCCCAAACACGATGGGTCTATCTTGTTCAGTACAGGAGTTCCTATGGCCACCTTCCGACTCCATCATCAGATCAGTTCCATGGTACCATATTATTGCATTGTCACGCGATATTCATATGCGTGCAAAATTTCAGCTCAATCGGAAACCGGGAAGTTGGTCAAATTTAACTTGCAAGATTCCACCCGAACGTACATACATACATAGGTACATCCATTGCAAGTTAAATAAAAGCTTGTAAAAATACCAAAGAGCTTTTAAAAACTAAGTTTGTATATAAAGGTTAAAGTAAACTATGTTCGTAATAAGTGGAGATGCTTAGTTATGCCTATTCCTATGCAAAACAGGCGTGTTAATATGTAATAGTAATGACTGACCAACTTGTCCTAAAATAGAATGTTAGGGCAAGTTAGTCAGTCACAACGCTATATCGATCGAAGAACTTGAGCGACCGCAGTACTTTGTGAAAGATTAAAGGCAAACTTGAAGAATTCAGAAAGGGACGACCTTTCGATTGCGCTATAAAAATGTTGCTGCCCTTTATTGGATATAGAAATATAAGAACAGGACTCATCTGTCCTTAGTGGGCACGAATTTTTTCTCTATATGTGTCAAGTTTCAGGTTTTTTTGTTTCCATTATTGTTATTGAATTGGGTCTTCTTTATAAGAGTCATCGCCATCTAATCGATGTTCACTACTGGACATAGACTTAAATGGAAGATAAATCCTTCTTTATTATAAGTAAGAACACAAATTATGATAGTTAATTAAAGTTAACAATATATAAGTTTCTAACAATACAAAATTGTTTCAACAGCGCATTGCTTATAAGTTTTTTTAAGTGTGTTATAAAAAATTTACATGACGGGCAACGCATTAGTCCTGGGTCCCGATTCTGATATTATAATATCATCAGAATGATCAAGCACTGATGTTATAATGGTGTTTTTTTTTCATACAAAAGAAACGGCGGCGTCCATTTTCATAGTAGGTTTGGTCTAACTGTGGTCTACGATAGGGTTTTTTTGTTTATAGAGTATATTTTGTTGGGGTATTTGCGGATTCTAAATTAATGGCCTTGGGAATGAATTGATTTTATCATAGACAAGGGAGGAACATGAGTACTTTATATCACATAAAAGGAAATAATTTAGTTTAGATTTGAATGAAAAAATACTAAAGGTAATCGAGATCTTTTGTATTAATTTTTGTATCAATACAACATTAGATAAGTCTTAGGAAGACGAAGTTAATGATAACAATTTATGTGGCCAACTGCGCTTGACCTAATAATTTTTGTTTTAATAAAAAAAACTGACTTCACACTAAAAACCGTTGAAGTCGTTAAAACATTTATTTTTTGGTTTTTAGTGTGAAATTGGTTTTGTTTTTGTTAAGACAAAAATTATTTTTTACTTTTGTCAGTTGCAAAAATATTTCAAAAGCTTTAGAAATAATAATAATAATTATTAAGCACCTGTAGAAATTGTACAGTTGGCACGCGTATACAAATTTGCCATCTCATTCTTCGTTGAATATGCTCTTCAACAAGAGTTGCTCTCGATTTCTTTCCGATATACAAATCAGATCCTGTCTTGATGACTATAGGACCATCTCGGAAGTAAAAATAAAACAATTTAAAAATCGGTCCACAATTTACGGAGAAATCGCGTAACATGTCTACAAAAAAATAAGCGCCTGTACAAAGTGTAATACTTACACGCGTATACAAGCTTTTTTCCAAGAATTTAGGCGTACGGAGTTTTTTAATAAGGGTTATTTTCGATGTCCATGGGATCTGATCCATTCATCAGATCCTGACTTGAGATCATGAGACTACCTCGGGAGTATACACTTACGAGTAAAGAAAAAAATAAAAATAGGTTTACAATTGACGGAGATATCGTATTACGAAGAAGTTGGTTAACAATTTTCATGGGTTTCTCTAATTCCTTGGAATCTATTCATCACATCCTGACATGGTGACAATGGGATCAGTTCGGTAGTATATATAGCCTTTCGATTAAAAGAAAATTAGTTCACAATTGACCGAGAAATAGAGTAACGAATATACTAAAAAGAAATACAGACGAATTGAGTGCCTCCTCCTATTTGAAGTCGGTTAAAAATTATTATTAACACCAAAATAATTTAATGGTTCTAAAGAAGGTTTCCTTCAATCATTTAAGGTTTCGGATTTCACCATCATTTTGCCATTGAAATAACACGATACGTTGTTTGAGGTTACTATCAAACGTTCTCGTAATTATGTTGATGAAAATCTATTTGGGAAATCAGTATTCAATATTTGGTAATTGGCGGTTAATGTTTTGTTAATTAGTCCGGATTTTCCTGTGGTAAACGTCTAATATGACGATAGAATTCGTATTATTGGTTTAGGAATATCACGTAATAATTGATAGGTATAATTAGATTAACGTGTACACAGTGTTCCGGAAACCCTATCTAAAGAGAGGTAAATTCACTTGAGAGCAACTAAGATGTATGATAGATTTTTATCCGTGCAGGAACGGAGAAAGAATACAATTTCCTGCGGCCGGGCGGCCTGTCGTAAAAGGCGACTTAACAACCCACAGCCGGGTGGTAGGGCATTTGCCCGACTGGATGGCTACCTGCCCTGGTCTAAAGTATGTCGCCATAACAACCTTGAGTTGTGTTCCGGCATTAGTGACCAGGTTCCAGTATCCCTTAAGAGAGTAGCAGCGCATTTGTAGCAACTTTGGTGTTGCAAATGTCTATAGGCGATGGTAACCGCATTCCATCAAGTGGGCCGTCTGCCTGTCTGCTGATCTCCTGCAATAAAAAATATATATATATAATTTCAAATTCAAAAGTTTTTATTCTAAAACTTTTTCGGCATCAGCAATAAAATTAAAAACCAATCTAAAACCACCTCAAAAATTAAACTACACTATAAAATAAAATAAAAACTTACAGATTAAATAGTATATAATAAGCATATTTACAGATAAAAAATGTAGTCCAAGTCACTGTCGAAATGCTCTAAGGTTATATAATAAAACTGTCTACAATATTGTAAAATTCTAAAAATGATGTGTCGGTACATTGAAGCTATTAAAAAGAACTGAAATAGACTATATAAACGATACTTTTTTTTTAGATTTCTTGTCTGTTCGGCAAGACAAGAGTTATGAATGTCAAAGAAGCAAGTGAGGTGTGTAAGAATGGGCCTAAATGGCGTTCTGTTGTTCGTGCCTACCCCGCAAGGGAACTGGCGTGAAGTTATGTATGTATGTATGTATGTATGTATGTATGTATGTATGTTGTCTGTTCGGGATTCACGTAAAAACTATTAAGTCGATTTCGATCTGGTTTTCACTAATCGACAGCAAATTCTTAGTCTTAAAATCTGCGCTACTTTTTATCTTAGGAATCTCGCGGGTATTTTTCTGGGCCAGATTGAAAAAAAAAAGGATTGTAATGCGATTTTTTCACTGATCGATAGCAAATTTGATTTATTAAAATGTGTGATATTTTTTATCCCAGGAATCGGGAGCGATTTCCCGTATTCCCGGGTGTGGTTTTTAGTTTTTCGGATGCATACAAATTTTCTTATTCCGATACAGTTTTCACTAAAACGATAGCTTAATTTTTTTTATATGCCGCGGTACTTTGTGTCCCGGGAACCCTCCGCGAATATTTCCGGGAATGATAAAAATTATTTAGATTTCGTAAATATTAGATGATTTCGATACGATTTCACTAGGACGATAGCTTAAGTCCTTTTTCAAGTGATGCGATACTTTATATTCCGGGAATCTCGCGGGAATTTTCCCGGGAGTGTTTTAAAGTGGGTAGTATACATACAAATTAGCTGATTCAGATACAATTGATAATAAAACAATATAAGCCGGGACTTTTTATATCCTCCGGGATTTCTTAACTTCGAAACCACTGATATTAGGACTTGCTTAGTAGGTCAGTTTTTATGTTTATTAGACATCTTTAGTAGAACAGATTTAGTTATGTATGCTTTTAGTAATATTACTTATTCCGGGTTTTTTCGGGAATCTTCGGAATTCATGTATTTTCATACTAAAAAATCCGTTGCCGTGCTGAAATTTAAATACTGGCAAATATCTGTAATAAACGTTACCTTACAAGCGTAGAGGAAGCCGCGGGAAAATTCTAGTAAATTAATAAAAATAATACCCACTTTCACCGGCAGCAAGCAGGAAGTAGGCAACGAAAGCTAAGCTGGCAGCGTGGGAATGTAAACACAGCTGTCGAACATGGTATACTCGTGCTGCCGACTTCCCTCGCCACTCACTCGCTCGCTGTCTTGGAAATGATCATAACGTGGTATGCGCGGGGGCTGCTGGTAGTCTGAGGTGGTAGTAGTATTAAAACTATATTGTCGCAATGTGAATGATGCCTTTATTGTTGTGTTTAACAAAATGAAAGCCTTATATACTACATTTATGCTACGTGTACAATAAACAATATAAATGCTTACATACATACATACATACATAACTTCACGCCAGTTCCCTTGCGGGGTAGGCACGAACAACAGAGCGCCATTTAGGCTTATTCTTACACACCTCACTTGCTTCTTTGACATTCATAACTATTGTCATGCACACTCGTCTGTTCTTAAGGCTCCTAACATCACCTTCTGCTAGTACACGATCAATTTGATCATGGAAAGTGTGTCGTGGCCTTCCACGACCCCTACATCCATCCACTTTTGCATTGTATATCTGTTTATTCATTCTTTCATCATGCATTCTTTCTACATGTCCGAACCACCGGAGCATTCCTTTCCTTACCTTCACCCCGACACTCTCTTTCAGACCAACTGTCTTTCTTACTTCGGTATTACGAACGCGGTCCGCAAGCGTCACTCCGCAGATTTTGCGCAGTGCTCGCATCTCGACCGCGTTTACTCTACTTTCATGCTCTTTCTTCCATACCCAACTCTCGCTTCCATACGTGAGCGTAGGTACCAGCACCGCGTTGTGTACGGCGAGCTGGGCCTTCTGGCTGAGGTTCTTAGCGCCTAGAAGTTTACCTAACGCTCCATTCACACTATTCCCCAAATTCACTCTTCTTTCTATATCAGCGGTGTACCTTCCATCCCTGCTAAAAGCACATCCAAGATATACAATCTCACTCACTTGCTCCAGCATAACATCATCGACCATTATCCTTGCATTCGTTCTGGTTTCTTCTCTTTCAAACACCATAACCTTTGTTTTCTTCGCATTCAAATGTAAGCCTCTCGCCTGACAGTCATCTTTCATCATTGTGACTAGTGTTTGCAGTTCTGATGGCGATTCGGCTAAAAGCACGGCATCATCCGCATAAAGCAAGGTGCTTACAACTAGGTCACTCATCCGCACCCCAACATCCATCAATCTTATTCTCTGGAGACAATCGTCCAGGTATAGGATGAACAGCAAAGCCGACAGCACGCAGCCCTGTCGGACGCCAATATTGACGTCAAACCAGGGCGACAGGCTGCCATCCAGCCGCACGCATGCCATACAGTCCTCGTAAGTGGACTGCACAGCACGCATCAGCTGGCCATTAATCCCATATCTGGGCAATATGTCCCAGAGGTCCTTCCGCACAACCCTGTCAAATGCTTTCTCTAGATCCACAAAACCGCAGAAAACCTTCCGGCCCATAGCCAGCTGCTTCTCTACGATATTGCGGAGAGAGAAAACTTGATCCATACATCCCCTTCCATTTCTGAAGCCACCTTGTGCATCCCACAATAATCCATCGGATACCACTCTCATTCTCTTTTCAATAATCTTCGTATACACTTTAGATGCTGTGCTGATCAAACTGATGGCCCTGTAGCTGGCGCACTCCATACGTGACCCCTTGCCTTTATACAAGGGCACGATGACAGCGCGCCTCCAGTCCTTGGGAACCTTTCCCGTCCTCCAGCACAAATTGCATAAGGACAGGAAAGCGTCCCGGACGCAGGTTCCACCATATTTGATCATCTCAGCAGACACACTATCGATTCCTCCTGCCTTTCCATTTTTCAGACTTCTTATCGACCATTCGATCTCTTCCAAAGTGATCTCGGATGCTGACTCCTCGGAGTCGGTCACAGACTCAGTCGTGGTGCCAGCATCCGGGATATTATCATACATTTCTCTAAAATATTCACTCCATCGCGCTAACACCTCTTGTGGGTGAGCAAGAACGTCCCCAGCTTTAGATTTTATTCTTTCCATTCTGGAAGCTGACGAACAACTCCGAGACTTCTTAACCTCTCTCCAAAAGAGTTTGGTATTCGCCTCGAAGTTCTCCGTCAGCTTCTCTTCTTCTTTCAATTTTATTCTTTCGCGCTTCTCTTTCACTAAAGCTTTGGTTTCATTCTTGCAGAGGCGATAAATTTCTTTCTTCATCTCTTTCATACTGTCATTCTGTTGCAAAGAAGCAACATAATCCAGCCAGGCTTTTCTCTTTCTCTCTACGCTGGATTTAACATCCGCGTCCCACCATTCATCACCTTTCGTTGTTATGTGCCTCTTTGCGCATCCACATGCTTCTTTTGCGCTTTCCACTATACTTTCTTTCATACTATCCCAGTCATTTTCCACATCTAAGTCGGAGAAGTCCGCTTTTGCAAGCCTTTCTTCGACTAGGCGCGCATACATACTCCTTACACTAACATCTTCCAATTTTTCACACTTTATTCTTTCAAGCTCCCCGAAATTGGTACGCACTCGCCAGTGTCTCCACTTCTTGAAAAGGCCCACAAACCGGCTTATCACCAGGTAGTGGTCCGTTTCAAGAGTGGGGCCTCTGTAGGCTCTTGTATCCATTATTGTGTTTCGGAGGCGGCTATCTATTAAAATCAGATCAATCATACTTTTCTGATCATTCATTCCCCATGTATACATGTGAATATCCTTATGATGGAATAAGGTGTTCGACACAAGCAAGTTTCTTTCCATGCATACGTCTATGATTGGCCTACCAGCATCATTCACTCTCTTGTCACCATAGGGTCCAAGGACAGCCTCAAGGCCGTCTCGTTTGGTCCCCACCCAGCCATTAAGATCACCACACATAATTAATCTTTCGTTCCCTTCAGCCAAATCCAGAATTTCTCTCACAGACTCCCAAAACTTCTCGAGTTCTTGGGGATCCGCTGAGCTTACGGGAGCATAAGCTGCGACCAGAAAAACTCGCGTGATCCCCAGTTTTAGACGTACCCAGAGAAGTCTCGGGTTCACCAGACAATAGTCTTTTACTCCAGACACAAAGCGGGATGAGACTACGACGCCTACCCCCCCACTTGCACGCTCGTCCAGGTCCACGCCGGACCACAGAGCAAGCATGCCACCGGGGAGGTCATCGACGCTGCACCCCTTCCGCTTTGTCTCTGTCAGACATAGGGCATCCAGGCTTCTCTCATGCATTATATCAATCATTTCGTCCATCTTATCTTTCATTCCACCTCTCACATTCCACGTGCCTATACGGCACTCTGCTTACATACTACAATAACAACGGTTTAAATGTTCATTAAAACTAAAACATGTTAACTTATTGTTCTGTAGAGAGATTTCAGAGTCGCAATGATAATACAAGGCATTTATCTTTATTATTTTCTTTCGGGGGAAATTAAGTGACATCCGGAAAGCTGAACGCTCTTTGTGCCTAAACAATAACGCGGCAATCTTATTAGATGTTTTTATTATCAGGCTGTGACATCAATGGATACGAAACAAGTAAACAGTGAACGAAAACTAAACGCTAATTTGTCTTGTTTCATTTTGTAAATTAAATATAATTTTCTTTAGCACTTTGTCTTTTATGCCGTAATATAGTAAATTTAAACATAAACATTGTTGGAATCTCCAACAAAAAGTTTTTATTAATTTGGTGTGGCATGGTACTGGCCACCAAACATACTAAATGTTTAAATTTAGAACATAGATGTTCTTTTTTATCTGTTCCCCCCCCCCCCCGTTATTATTAAAATCATTATTATGTCACGCACGTGCAATTTTCTTTTATAATTAAAATAATTACAGCCCACAACAAATTAATAATTATTGAAATAAGTGTTTAATAAACATTCAAAGTAGCAGGATAATGAGTCAACAGAATTAGTACAAAGTCAACATCGCTGAGTGCATGGATGTGATTACTTAGAACAATATAACCTATATTATATACATAATATATTGTTTGTTAGAACAATCTAGCTATCTAATTTTAAAAACTAGCAACTGACATTGTGCTGTTCTTACTTTTTTATTTAATTATACCTAGACATAAGTTGTTAAAGTGTCGTCTATTTAAGTCGGGTTGCCTGGAACAGATCGGTTTCAGCGATAAGCCCGCCTTTTGTTTTGCCGTATTGTTTTTGTAATAGTACAATAAATTGTTTTCTATTCTATGCTATTGTCTTTTAATTGAGTATTTGTGCATTTATTGTCTTAGTATGCATTTGATAACGCATTGTGCTTGCCAAAACATGTGAAAAGTGTATAAAAAAAATAAGATATCTCAAAAGAATTAATAAATAGTTTTGAAATAGTATGTCGTTGTTCTTAACATTTTTCTGTGTAGTATAAAATTTCATGGAATGTTAAATAATTGCTAGTTTTTAAAATTGTACAGCTCAATTGCATAATTACAATACAATATACAATTACAATAGCCCATTTTTTGGGTTCTGTAGTAGTTAATAAGAATCTGTCTTAAAACTTTTAAGTGTATATTAGCTGTCCTGGCAGACGTTGTCCTGCCCCGAAAAATAAAATCTGGAACCCGATTGTAGCGCCACTTACTGGGTCCAACTGTAGATTTAAACCATCGAGGGACCCACTCAAATAAACTAAAGAAAAAATTCGTCAAAAACCTGGAACCCGATTCCAAGGCCACTACCGGGTCCAAATGTGAATCTAAACCATTCTCGAATCCATCTGATCACACACAAAAAATTCATCTAAATCGGTCCAGCCGTTTAGGAGGAGTTCAGTTACATACACACGCACAGAAGAATTATATAATATAAAGATTGATGAAATTTATCAAAAAGATTTGTTAGTATTGTAGATGCCCCTACATAATGGTGTAGGGAAATTGCGGAAGTAATATACATACCATCATACTAAACTGAGATACAGTTCTAGCAATATAAGAATGCAAATGGCCTTTACTTGTGGTAAGTACGTATCTGTGCGTGTGTGAGACCAAATGCAAGTATGATTGGAACGACAGGATCACGACTGTTCGTTCCATCAGAGACGCACTCTATCTGAACATGACCTCTCGTCATGATTCTTTCCATTGTTAGGAGTCTTATTGGATGGAACGCCTTCTTTTTATGAGCATGTCATGTTCGCCAAGGAGAAGGCGGAGCGCGAAGGAGGACGCGTCGGCGTCATTGAGCCTTCAGCCGCCGTAAGCTTTTCCTCGGGAAGGTCGCCGGAACGTGCCGATGTATCGAGCACGTTTGCCTCTTTTGCCATAGAACGCGTTACAATCCGCCGCTGAAGACGCCGGCTATAGATATGGTTGATGGGCCACCACCTACCAGTGCCTCGTGAAATGGTGAGGCCATATACACCAAAGGGTTTAGTGGGTATCCCTGACTCGGATGGAAGGTACAAGTGCCACCGTGCTCCCCCCACGAAGGTAAGACCTCAATCGGATTTCTTATCGTTAAAAAAAAGACACGCACACTAACTCAATGTGCATGTAGACATTCAACCACGAGTAAAGCTTGCTCGCCTTCATGGATTAAAAGAACTATATGGTTTTTTTTCAATGTACATAGTCGTGTATGTCTTGTTTTTTATTTTAAACTAGTGATCGCCCAGTGGTCGAAATTCGTCTATAATTAATTTAAATTATAAGCTTGAAATTTTTTAGGTTCTGTTGTCAAATACTTCTATGATCACAGATTTCGCCAAGACTGCACTGTTAATTTGACTTTAACCATAAACAAAAGAGTATATATGCGTGTGTGTGTCAAATACATGGTAGTGTGTGTAATGTTTTTTTTTTGTTGATAATAATAAATAAAAATAATGGCATTCTGCGCTCCTTCTCTATATAAACTATAAGTGTGCGAAATTTCATACTCCTCCGTCCGCATAATTTTCGTAAAAAGGGGTACAAAGTTTTTGCCTTACGTATTAATATAATGATAAATACAGGAAATTATTTAAAGAAGTGTTTCACAAATATTATCAAGACTTTTGAGGGCAGCAAGATGTATCAATTTAATAGGTTCAGATTAAGTTTATGTCATGTACTGCCTGACATATGTATCTTATACAACTTATACAAATGCAAAGTACACGAACAAAGTATCTTAGTCGATTATAATGATAAAGGTTCCCTGTCTCACGAAGTTTCTGTAACAATGTCCTAATAACCTTTAAAATGATAAATTAATAAAGTTTACGGATTCAATAAGTTCCATTATATTGCTTTGATGTTTAAAAGGGTATGGATACCTTGCTTATCTATTAACCCAAAAGTTTTGCAAGTATAAAAAGACTTTGTGGTTTTAATATTGATTGAGTCAACTTGGTATCGGTTTTTGACAGTTTTCATACAATGAAGAAAACTCAGAACAGTAAATAATGCTAGTGTTACGACCTAAACGCCGACAAAGACAAATTCACACCTGCATACCTGTAGAAACACATTTTATTACCTTTCGGCATTTGGTCTTCTTTTGTTTACCTTGTCTTTAAAATTTGTGATTAGAAAACAGCCCATTGTGTGTTGTAATCTTTTATGGCACGATCTTCATTACGTTTAGACTTGTTGCGTTCGGTTATATTTGTACCTGTGTTATACGTATTTGTATAGTTCTAATAAACTCTATAATAATTCCAACGGCATTTTAATTCGAGTCCTGTAACTCGTAACACTATAAATTTAATACTTTTTTTAAATATGTATATAATAACAGCCTATAAACGTCCCACTGCTGGGCTCAGGCGTCCCACTATAGGGGAGAACGGTCAGTGTACCCGCCACGCTTATCCAAAGTGACTTGGGAGGTTTGACACATCTGTTATCTCGATGTGCAGGTTTCATCACGATGTTTTCCTTCAACGTTGTGTGCACGTGACAATTGTAACAATATGCACGTTAGCTCAAAAAACTGCCTAAGTGGTGTATGCATATCGATCAGGATTTGAATCCGCGCCGTATGAGTTTGGGACGCGCACCTTAACCATTACTCTATCACGACTCTTTTTTTTTTTAGTTAAGACGATATTAGACTGTTCATTTGTGTCTTGTAACTGAGAGGAATCAACTAATGTTACTACATCCAGTCATATTCCCGGAAAGCATCCATTTCCCGGCAACATTTCTTCTTCCACCTTCATTCGGCCGGTTCTAACCAGCGGGCGCTGCGCACACACATGCGTATCTCTGGAAGAGCCGAATCTTCAATGGCTGCCTAAGTATCGTCCAAAAACGTTAATAGTCCAAAAACGTCGGAAGACTACTGTATTGTGCCCTAAAACCGTTCCTTGTAGTGCCAACTGTGTCCCGGATATCTGGTGTAGTGTTTGTGCAATACCAGGACACGCAAATCCACGGCAATATTTCTTCTTCCACCTTCATTCGGGCGGATTTAACCACAGGGCGATGCGCACACACCTGCGTATCACTGGGAGAGCGGAATCTTCAATGGCTGCCTAAATATCGTCCAAAAACGTTAATAGTCCAAAAACGTAGGAAGACTACTGTATTGTGCAATAAAACCGTTCCTTGTAGTGACAACTGTGTCTCGGGTATCTGGTGTAGTGTTTGTGCAATACCAGGATGCGCGAATCCACGGTTACTCTTACACGGTTCCAGTGACGGTGAGCGTTCATTTTTTTCTACTTGCTTCACTAGCATTTGTGAGGCGCATGTCTGACAGACAATCAGAGTTTGTTCCGGCTAAATAGCCATTCATATCATATCTAATGAACACAAATATGAGTCACTCAATGTTATTAAACACCGTCATGGCCTATACAATTAAATTTAATAGTCTGTCGGAAATCATCTTTAAAAGAAGAGTTAAAGAGCACTCTGTCTGTCCTAATTACCTCGTACATATGTTTATGTATTATATATATAAGAATATCTGTCAAATAAGTAAATGTACACTTAGTGTAAGAATCTATATACTTATGCATGTAACACTTTAATGGACACAATCCTGCCCCTTGTTTTCCCACTCTTACTAAATCTAGGATTGCTGAAAGAAAACTCTTTTTAGGGTTAAGATCGGCTTGTGTACATCACTACTAATTTGTAGTTTTATATGTAACTATTTGGTGTACAATATAAAATAAAGAAAGAATATATTTATTAAATAATATTTGGTTAAGCCATCTAATATAAAGCATTACATGACATAAAAATATGAATTATTTTCACTATGATGTTATATCCAACAGATAAGGGGTATTATGGTAGTCGTACATGCAGTATTATTTACAAGGTTCTTACTAGTTTAAAGGGAGACTGCGAATAAATCATAAATGACCGTTATTAGATCTTGTTTCCTGTTAGGCTGTTTGCAAATGCATGTCGAATAAGATCCGAAATAACTAAACGGATTTTAATGAAAATTTCATGCATAGAAAAAGACATTTAAAATTTCCATAATTTTCATTTCTAAATGTTGCAGGATAAAGATGATATGAATATGAAGTGCCAGTCCCACGCAAACGCAGTGCGAGACGTTAAATCTAAAAAAAAAATCTATACATTTAAAATCCTGTTGAAAATTTTCTTGAATTTAAAGAGCAACATGTAATACCTACAATATTTTTCTTTTTACTCCATTTGCGTTGAAAAACTTGCAATGCATATTTCATATTCAGTCTGAAAGCCTGAAAAACAATACGTATCACAAAGTGGAGGCAAGCAAAGTAAGAGTGCTTGCTTGCCAAGTACCTACCAGGAATGCAAACATGAGCTAGAGGTGAGGCAAAGTTAAAGAGCAGTTTCTAGAAAAAAAGAGTCTTACAAGTCTAAATGTTTCTGCCAAAAAAGTAACTATATTACAAGACGCTAAGGTTGAATTTGGTAAAGCAATAAACATTGTCAGATGCTCACATTTATACGCGCAGTTGGTATGCGACTGTACCATGATATGCTAAGCAAAAGCCAAGCAAACAAATTGGTAGCGACGCAGACGAGGTGCACGAATAAAATGTTTCTTAAGAGAAAGTACAGTGTAGGGGAAATTTAAAAAAAATATTTATGCCTCGCTCGGAGTGAGAACGCTGGTAATGGAGCGTGGTAGATTTATTTAGGAGAGACGCTTGCTGGGATTTATGTCGCCTTGTGTTTTGCTGAAGCTTTAGATGTTAGTATTTCTGAAATTTGCTAAATATATTACATTTCAAGTTGTTACAGAACGTTTTAGTCAACGACTTCAGCGTGTATGTAAATTAAGATTATATTTTATTGCAAACAGTATTTGGCATCATTATGATATCAAGTGCAAATCAGAATTGCCAATTAATCATCAAGTGGGAATATAGTCAACCTTATGGGCGACTACGCTTCACTTTGATAGTGATCTGGTAGTACGTAACTTATCACCTTAATCAATAATTTCTTTTCTATGTTGTTATATAAAAACATATTCTGGAAGACAATTTCAGTGAAAACTTATTTTCACGATTTGACTGATTTAACCTCAAGTATACTTCTCTCCCTCATACCGATAGAGTTGGAAATGTTTTGAGGTTTTCCATTAATACTTCAACTTTCGTGTTTCAAAGCTTAAATATATTATAATATATGAAATATGACGTCACGAAATTTAGAATACCTCCCACCTCTTGTCACACTATGTTTCACTTCTATTGCGTGTGAACTGCACACACACCTTTGTTTTTATTTCGACGCTAGTAAGCAACAGAGACTATCTAACGGAAAGTGGTCACTGTCGTCTATAGATGTTTGTAATACCAGGAGCAAAGCCAAACGTGTTGCCAGCCTTTAGGATGGGATAAACTGGATGGTATTGGACGACAAGATAGAGGGATCAGATTGGAGGAATGGGATAGAAGGGATAGGATATGAGATTGGAATATAGGGATGAGGTAAGGTAGATTGGGGGTGGGATATAGGATTGAAATACAGGGATGGAATAGGGTGGAATGGGGATGGGATATGAGATTGGAATATGGGGATGGATCAGGGAAGATCGGGGATGGGATATGAGATTGGAATATGGGGATGGATCAGGGAAGATCGGGGATGGGATATGAGTTGGAATATAGGGATGGGATAGGGAAATGAGTTATCGGAACTAAATAAACTAATAAATGTATTGCTACATTGATTAGTTTATTTAGTTCCGACTAAATAAACTAATAAATGTATTGCTACATTTATTAGTTTATTTAGCTCCGATAACCCATTTCCCTATCCCCGAATTGCACTTGCATTAATAGACATTTTTGGGTTTTTCTTTTTTTTTTTTAGAAATTTTATCCCAAGCCGCTAATCTATATAGATAAATAAAATTGAAATGTCTGTTTATAATGGAAAAATAACAATGTGAAAAAATCAGGGCGTATAATTCGGATCAGGGGATGCCGATAATGCAATATTTAGAATTTTTGTCTATCTGTCTGGATGTTATAGCTAATCTTTGAAACGGCTAGACCGATTTGTTGAGACTCACTGGCAGATAGCTGGTGTTATAAGAAGTAATATAGGCCACTTTTTTAGGATTCGATGAAAAACGAAGTCGCGGGCACAGCTAGTACAATATAAAACTTTTCGAATTTTTAGAAAACAATATACGATTTACCCGACTTTCGCCAATGCACATTCGATGCCAGCATGCAATGTAAGTGCTTACGTGTACACTGTACAGCTGACGGTACATAATGCCATCGACTTACTGACCCCAATCCGCTGGCGAAAAGGCACTGCCTTTTACTGTAGTCCTTTTACAGAATATATTTATTACATACTAGCTGACCCTTGCCCACTTCGCTGAGCATCAGAAAAAATAATAATAAATACTTATTATTAATCACAATCAAATATACCCTATGTCACTCAGGAATAACGTAGCTTTCCACTGGTGAAAGAATTTTCAAAATCGGTTTAGTAGATCCAGGGACTACTACAATGTCACAAACTCACAAACTTTAACGCTTTATTTTTTGTTGAGGTTAATTACCTACTAAGCGAATTCAAAATATTTCCCCTCCCGGACTGCCTGTACCCCAGTGACGCCTACATCGCATAAGCCTATCTAGCCGATTAGGGTGCGCGGCGACCACGCAACTTTTTAGGTATTTTATTAAACCTTGGGTTACACTATTGGAGCTTTAGTAAGGATCCCTAATTTTAAAAAAAATAATATAGCCTATGTCAACCGGGAATAGTGTATCTTGCCAACAGTGAAAGAATTTTTTAAATCGGTTCAGTAGTTTCGGAGATTACCCCCTACAACGTCACAAACTCACAAACTTTACCTCTTTATAATGTTAAAATAATAAAATATAGGTTAGATATAGTTCATTACATTACATGTAAGCTGATTATACGTGGCGGTAAAAAGTAAGCGACCCAATGTGTTATTTACAGTGTTGGCAGATATGGTTGTAAGTATAACGTTTCTAATGTACAATCACTACCCTACTGCTCAAGAAATCAGAGTAAATACTTACAACCAATGTAATCGTGGAAACGTTTGATGAACCAAGCGGCGCCTTTTATAATATAAGAAACGCAGACGTTTGTTCCATATTACATTCCTTCTACCTTAGTAACAGTGGGTGATAAAATAATATGGGATAGCATTACCGGACCGTTTGTTTTTACGCGATACACCACTACAGTTAACGAGTGTCGGTAACTATCCGAAGGGCCTACCATTACTATTGTGTTAGTGAGCCATGATCGTTGTAACGAAGGGTTTTGCTTCTCTCTTTGTACTTCGTAAGTATTAATTTGTAGGGCGTGGAGGGAGTTAGCTTTGTTGTAGTATATTCGCTAGTGTTGTATCTAATATTTGACCACTGTACGATATTCGGCAGAAAACTGAAGTTATATTACTACATCTGGTCCAGACTGAATATATTTTTGAAAATAGTTAATTTTGTCATGTAATAAACCATACTTTTATACAATCTAATTATATAAAGAAACTATTTGCCCACTGCTACCAAAATTACACTCGTTCAGTCTCTCTTACTTCCCATACTTGATTACGCTGACGCCTGCTGTCTAGATTTAACTTTAGAACAGCTGAATAAGCTTGAGCGGCTTCAGAATTTTGGAACCAGGTTCATATTTGGTTTGAGAAAATATGACCATGTTTCCGAATATCGTAAAAGACTCAAGTGGCTGCCTATTCATTTCCGCCGGAATACTCACATTCTCACTCTTCTTTATAATATATTATTTACTCCTAATAGTCCCCAGTACCTTAAGGAACGTTTTAAATTCCTTCGCCTATCCACTGCCCACAATTTGCGCTCTGATACGTATCGAAAACTTATGACACCTGCACACACTTCATCCTTATTATAATTCTTTTACAGTGCAGGCTGTCAAACTTTGGAATATGCTGCCACTTACTGTCAGAGAGGCCAAATCCTTACCAACATTTAGAAATTTACTCAGAAAACACTATTTGTCCATAAATAGCTATGTCTGATTATCATAATATAATCATGCTAATACATTTATTACAATAATTTATTTATTTTTAAATACATTATTGTACACGTGTATATTTATGACTATGTATTTGTATATTTATTTGTTAAATTAGTTTGAGTATTTAAGTATCTATTGCCTTTTCCCTGCATCACCTACATCGCCTGATTCAAATTTGTTTTTGATTAAGGTTGTCTGGAAGAGATCGCTTTGAGCGATAAGGCCGCCTATTATATTGCCTATAAAAATATTGTAAATGTGGTCTGTATTTGTAATTGTATATTTTGGTGTGCAATAAAGTGTTATGTCTCTCTCTCTCTCTCTTTCTCTCTATTTGATACTATTATACTATATACAAAACAAATGTTGTATTTGTCTGTATAAAATTTATAATTTTATAGCGGACTTTATTTGAATATTAAATTAAACTATACCCCCTTATACATAGTGCATCGTCTATGGTATACCCTTTCTAAGCATTTATTATACTTATGACATCTTGTGACGGATCAATTAGTACTGTCCTAATGCATCACGCATTACCGACTCTAGTTGTTATAAAATTCGACTTAATTTACAAATAAGTTTTATTCAATTTAACTTATTAATATATTTTTGCTAAATATATCGTGTAATAAATATACCCACATTTCAATAAACATCGTCGTCTTTCAGCCATTCGCAGTCCAACTGCTGGACGTAAGTCTCCCCAAGTCGGCGCCACTCATCCCTGTCCTCTGACATCCTCATCCAGTGCCTACCGTCATTCTTGCACGGGTCGTCGGTCCATCGGGCTGGAGGGCGTCCGACACTACGCTTACCGAGATGCGGTCTCCACTCCAGGACTCGTCTGCTCCATCGACCATCGGTCCTGTGGCAGACGTGACTAGCCCACTGCCACTTCAACTTGCTAATTTTGCGAGCTATGTCGGTTACCTTGGTTCTCTGACGGATATCCTCATTTCTTGAACAAAATGAACATATTTTACATATATTAAATAAGCCATTTTTGTAATAAAGTATTTATTTTTAAATGAAGTAGAATATTTTTTAATTTAAAATCGATTAATTTCGATTTATTTACGTATAGTGTCGATGATTTAATAGTCTGTGCGTTACATGACTTACAGAACATCACTATTACGTCATCCACAACAATAAAGTACGACAATTACGTCATTTGTTCCATGTGGGATTTTCTGTCAAGAAATATGTAACTTGATAGACGTGCATACGTCAAAAGTGAAATAAACCCTTGGAAACAGTGTAAAAGTAATATTTTAGAATATGTCTAATCTAAGCATAATCTTTGTCAATGCGAGTAAAAAATAATAATTAAAGAATGCCATAACAAAAAAACATACCTATGTCAAAGCACATTTGGCTGTTATAAAAAGCTTTTTCAGAATATGTTTATTAATTATTTTAGAACTGTCATCATGTGAGCTAGTTTCGGTTTGCACAATTACGCTCTATTGGGGATCAATTATTTTTCATCATATTTGGTTTACATGTTGTTTTGATAGCAGTAATGAATATAGGCTACATTTCATCCCATAAAATGTAGTAGTTTCTGCGCCTGTCTATTACGCAACGTATTCACGAACGACGTCCCGGAAGAGCTATCTAGAAATTAGAACTACACCACAAATGAGAATACATTACACTAGCATAAATAAATAAATGTATAATGTAACATGCAGTTAATAAAAAAAAGGAAACAAATGTTGCCTCTAAATTGGTCCTAGCAGCATGTTGCTGTTTGGGTTGACCAGCTCTGATCTTCCGCTAGGGCCATTAAAGTGACATACGTACACAGACACTGATGCAAATAAAATAAAAAGTGAAAAGAAAGTATTGTTACATGCCGACAAAAAGTGAATGCACATCTGCCTGCCATAAAACCTTTCCCGCATTTCGACTTCTTTTGTTTACTTTGTGTTTAAAATTTGTAATTAAGAAAAACATTCTATTGTTATTGTACTTGTTTTATGGCAGTCATTAGGCAGGAGTGTCAAACTAATTCTTAGAAATTATTATTTTACGTCGAGGCATATTGTATTTGTACAGAATAAAAGGAATGCCTGAAAGGAGGGGTGCGGCAGTCAAGCGAGGATTACGATGCGAGCAAGACGTACATTAGATGAGCGATATAGTGACGAACTTTGCGCTCGTTATTGAATCGTACAGTTCGTACTAGTAGTGTCTAGTTATATTTGTACCTATGTTATACGTGTTTGTATAGTTCTAATAAATTCTATAGTAATTCCAACGGCATTTTGATTCGAGTCCCTCACTCGTAATTCGTAAAAGGAACATCATGTTTGTATTCTTTAAATGTAAAAGATTGTTATATTTGATTATTTTAGAAAATGGTCCCATTACTGAAAATAAAGTCTCTTTAATCTTTGATATTCAAGTGTTTTCACAAAAATTGCCAGAAATGATCACAAAACTGTATTTCTTTTGCGAAACCAAATTAAATTTTCCCAAGCTTTACTTTGGGGCATTGTCATTCTTCTTTCCCTAATATTTCTCATTAATATACAATTTAGCTTTAACAGGCGTTCATAATTAACTTTTCCCTTAAAAAATATTGTTTAATAATGTACCTGTTTACCAAACATTATGGAGAAGTTTCCTTAGGCTTCGCCTTGTTCGTACACCGTATCGGCATATTACGGCACAGTCACGGCGGAAGTTTACCCAGATTTATTCATGACTTGGCCAAATATTTGATTGATTACTATGTCTGAAGCAATTGGGGAGCCTTCGATAAACTTGCAGACCACTTCATTTTGTGAAAAAGGCTCTTGTTTAAAGTTTTCAGAGCGGAAAGTGATGTTGCTGTTTTTTTTATTAGGGTATCGTTGACAGAAATTGGGCGAATGGAATTTGTTTGGTTTTTAAATATTAAAGTATTGTTACAACTCAGATACCGACAAACACAAAACCCACCTTCATATCATTTGAACTAATACCATTGGAATTCTTTTATGGTCGTCGTCTTTTGTTTACTTATTGGCATACGGCCTATTGTTGTATTGTGGTCATTAGCTAGGTGTTACGGATTTAAAGTACAAGCTGCTTCTAGGAAATTCGGTCCACGCGGACGGGCGGACATGTTGCATCTGTGCAATACAAAGCAATGGCCCAATAATGGGAGCAGTCAGTCGAGCGAGAACCACTAGCGAACCGAGGCGTGTGTAATCTAATAAGTGACGGACTTTGCGCGTGTTATTGAATTACGACCTTCTGCATTACGTTTGGATTTGTTGTGTTCGGTTATACTTGTACCTGTGTTATACGTGTTTGTATAGTTCTAATAAACTCTATAGTAATTCTAACGGCATTTTAATTCGTGTCTCGCGACTTGTAACAGTATTATTTGCTTGTTAGTAACTGTATTTAATAGCCGAAAAAAGAGATGGATGGATTATATGAAGGATGATAATTATGATGAGTTGTGGTGTGACAGAAGATGTATATCAAAATAGAGGAGTGTGGAAGGAAAAAATAGTTTATTTTTATTTTTATTGCAGGAGTTCAGCAGACAGGCTGACGGCGCACTTGATGGAAAGCGGTTACCATCGCTTATTGGACATTGGCAACCCCAAAGGTGCTACAAATACGTTGCTGCTCTCTTAAGGGAGACTGGAACCTGGTCACTAATGCTGGAACACAACTCTAGGTTGTTATAACGTCATACTTTAGACCAGGAGTGGTAGCCATCCAGTTGGGCAAATGCCCTACCACCTGGCTGGTTTTGTCGCCTCTTACGACAGGCCGTTCGGCCGCAGAAAATTGTATTCTTGCTCCATTCCTGCACGGATATAAAGAAAAAATATTGTGCCGACCCCAAATAATTGGGGAAGGTGAAAGAAAGAAAGAGAGAGAGAGAGAGCAATAGTATTTAATGAGCGTAATCTTGTTGTCCTTTTCATCGCTCCAAGCTGGCAGATACCGGTCAGTTACATGGATTTCACCGTCACATTAGAAGAAAACTTCCTTGTAAAGTTGAGTTAGTATTGCATTTTTTCAATAGATTACCCTTTCCTGAAGCAATTCCTACCTTATATATATATATAAAAAGCTGACGAGTTTGTTTGTTTGTTTGATTGAATGCGCTAATCTCGGAACTATTGATTTGATTTCAAAAATTCAAATTTCAGTTTCAGTCAATTTTAAGTCAGTCAGTCAATTTTAAATTTCAGTATTAGATAGCCCATTTATCGAGAAAGGCTATAGGCTATATATGAATGAATGAAGAATGTTTCAAAATCGGGGGATTTTTTGTAATTTACTTTTTTTAACTATTCCACGCGGACGAAGTCGCGGGCCGAAGCTAGCTATATTTGTATATTGACTTGGTCTTGCAATGTGTTAATTAGCTCTTTAGCTTACTATTTTGCAATGTAATTTTGGATCTAAATTTGACCAAGATCAATGTTCACGGTGTTATTGACCGAAAGAAACGAGGAAAAAATCTAAACGGTTTCCGGCGATGAAAAGGAATCGATAAAACTCATATTTAAATATTAATGTATGAAAAGACTTGTTTATATTGTATTTGATATAAACACACGTGCGTGCCAAAGAACTCTGTGGTGCGTACGATATACGTCTTTATATATAGAAGGTACTCTTTGGTCATACTTATGATATCACAGTTTAATAGGGGAGAAAAATTTACATTTAAAGAACAAAAACATGTCAATGTTCTATATTTAAAATATTATTTACGGCTAGCATGAGACCAGCGTTTAAAACTTATTGTTGGAAATTCTACTTTCTAATACTTACTTCTAGATGTTCCTGCCAGGTGATATTAGGCAGTATTAATTATACTTGGCAAGTTGGGGCTCAACTTTCAAATTATTTCTCATTCTTGAAATATAGTTAGGTACCTACATTTAATTTTGGAAACCTGTGTATATGAATATTTTATGTGCGTTTAACATTTTGAGAACTATTTTAAGATAAAAGGATCGCTTCGATTAATCATTACTTTGTTAGTCGTATATTATGGTATTGTGTCCTCTATGTTATGCACTACACGTTGCAGTTCCGCGCACATGAACAGATGGCTTCATTACTTTTTTTAAATATGTACAGAGCCATAATATTTACAGTAAACAACTCGCACTTTACCGAGCCCCACGTTTGCCTTACGTTAAAGAAAACATAATTTCTATTCAATTTTGTTAAAAATATTGGAAAGAGGGTCGGTAAAGAGGTATTGCAGCGTAAACAAAATCCTTAAGCGAGAGAAAGAGTGAGACAACTCGAACCGAGTTGAGAGTTATCGATGTTAAGCGATACGATTTTAGCAGTTTGTTTTGGGCGTTTGATATATTTGATGCCTTTTGTTTTCATAAGGAATATTTTAGTGGGAACTTAGGAAGAAAATTTTGTTAATCCGTTGAATTAGAGTATGCCGCAATAACAGTCTTGAGTTGTGTTCCGGCATTAATGGCCAGTTTCAGTCTCTCTTAAGAGATAGCAGTGCATTAGTAACGCCTTTGGTGTTGCAAATATCTATAGGCGATAGTAACCGCTTTCCGTCAGTTGGGCCGTCTGTCTACCTGTCTGATGAATTCATGAAATAAATTAAATTGTTTTACATGAAATGGTTTTACATGATTTTTATATCTAACAGTATAATCTTTTTTTTTTTCTTTTTTTTATTGCAGGTGTTCAGCAGACAGGCAGACGGCCCACTTGATGGAAAGCGGTTAGCATCGCCTATGGACATTTGCAACACCAAAGGTGCTACAAATGCGCTGCTGCTCTCTTAAGGGAGACTGGAACCTGGTCACTAATGCCGGAACACAACTCAAGGTTGTTATGGCGACATACTTTAGACCAGGGGTGGTAGCCATCCAGTCGGGCAAATGCCCTACCACCTGGCAACCATCCAGTCGGGCAAATGAGCCATCTTCAAGCAATCTTCAAGCAAACAGGCACCAGGTGAAACCGGTCTCATATAACAGAAGCCCAATTACGTTGTAGGTTTTTGCCTGACGTTTGGTGTCACAGATCAACTGGTGGTTAAAGGTATATGTCTCAAAAAAGTTGAGATATTTAACACAAACACACGATTAAAAATAGATAGATAGATATAACACTTTATTGTTCACAATAGATTAATTACAGTATTTTTAGGCAGAACAATAGGCGGCCTTATCGTTTAGAGCGATCTCTTCCAGGCAACCTAACTTATAGGATATTCTATGCTAATCTGGCGATGTAGGTGGTGCATAATTTTTTTTTTAATAAAATTGCACAGCAACACATCGCCCTTCAAATTTCAGTTAAAATTGACTAAACAATAATGTAACATCCCCATATAGCAACAGCAACTCTTCCCAGGTCTTGTACCATGTATGCTGTTCGTTCCTCTAAAAATGGGCTGCTCTAATCCCAGCAGTGAACTATTTACTGGGTGATATATTATGTTACATGTAAAAGACAGAAAGAAACTCTATTTGAAGAAATAGCAACATTTATCATACATAATAGTAAATTTTGAGAACATGTAATAATAATAATAATAATTATCGGCAGACAAACACACATATTGTATATCCCCAAATTAAGCAAGTTACGCTTGTGTTATGGGTAATATACAACGTACTACTCTGGGGCCGATCCCAGACACCCAGACCATAGTAAATAACGGAGAAAATACGTTTCCGAAATTTACTATACCAGGAATTGAACCCGGAGCCTATGCGTTGCAGTGAGGTAGGCCGGCAAAGGCTTAGCCCGCTCAACCACAGAGGCCGTCATGTACGCCGTATTTCAGCAAATAAGGTTTATGTACTTAGTTTATTGGTATATGGAATTTAGTAATCAATTTTAATCTTCCTTTAAAATTATTAACCATCCTTCACGCGCTTTATGGGTGTGATCGTATTTTTTTCATACCTTGGCCTCAATAGTCAGCTCCTAAATGGAACTACAATTTTTCAAAGCACTACGAAGCCATAATATTATTTCGCCGGTAGATTTCAGAGCGGATCAGCTAATGGACGGCTCGCCCTCCGAGTACAGCATATAAAAGTAATGTATTAGCTGGATTTAGTTAAGCCGTAGATAGATCGGGCGGTGGTGTCATAACTGGCGATGTCAGAATCGCTGACAGTTTTACTAATGCCAATATTTGTTGGAATTGATAGATGGGTTTGTATTCTATAGGAGGCTCTTTGTTCAAGGTTTTCAATTTGGTTTTAGTCTCTTCTTGAAAGAAAGTGTATAGCATCGTTTATACGTTCTGCAGTCATACTCAGATTAATAAAAGTATAGACGAAGCCTAATAGAACAAAAGCTTCAAAAGAAGTGAACCATCTATCTTCTATCTATCGTCTTCTATCTATCTATACTATAATAAATCTGTAAACGGTTCGAGTTTGTTTGAGTGTGTTTGACCAGGATATTCCGAAAATTTTATTGTTCAGAATTTAAATGAAACTCGACGTAGAGCTAGATTATATCCCGGGGCGTAACTTAGGAAATTTTTTATCCCAATAAATGACGTCATTTCGTAAGAATAACAAAATAGATGGCGTTGCAATCGCGTTTTTTTCATTTCATTAACAAATGCCTTCGTTGTCATAGGAAACAAGTCATCCAATGTATTACTTCAAATCTGGTTGGCTTCGACTCATCTCTATGTTTTGGTGGGCAGCTGTTTAGACTATATGGACTAAATTTCTTTGTTATTGTAGTGAATTGAACAAGAAGCAGTAAAGTTTTAGGTCTAATATATATAAAAAACCTAATTTAGTTTTTATGTAATTAACATAGAGCTATATATACTACCTAGGGGTTTTCAGGCGGCGTAGCCACGGGGAAATATCTAATTTTTATATTAACTTCTGTTCATAATCTTATGTAGTGTCGTCCGAGTGGGGGACAGGGGAATGTCGGCCGTCAAACTACCCACTGAAACTAAACTGCGCCCCTCTCGTATTCGCTTTTATGGGGTGCCACAGGAACTGAACCATTACTCCATCTAGGGTACCCCTGGGGAAGGGTAGCCTCTTCACCAACGCTTTCGCTTCGCTCCTGGTGTTGCGAATATCTATGCAACGGTAATCACTTTCCACGAGATGAGTAATCTGCCGACCCCGATTCCAGCGCCAACTACTAAGTCTAATTGTGAATCTAAACCATCCTATTGTTGCCAGGTGGTAGGGTATTTGCTTGACTGGGTGGCGACCACCCCTGGTCTAGAGTATGCCGCCATAACAACCTTGTGTTGTGTTCGGGCATTAGTGACCAGGTTCCAGTCTCCTTTAAGAGAGCAGCAGCGCATTTGTAGCACCTTTGGTGTTGCAAATGTCCATAGGCGATGGTAACCGCTTTCCATCAAGTGGGCCGTCTGCCTGTCTGCTGAACTCATGCAATAAAAAAAAATCCCGGGACTCAAACACACATAAAATCGTAGAACCCGATTCCAGCGCCAAGTATTTTGTTTAGATTGATTGGTTACATTATTAAAGTTTTAGTATAGATCTCTAATTTTTATATATTAATCAGGGATAATGTAGCATTCGAATGGTGAAAGAATTTTTGAAATTGGTTCAGTAGTTTTTGAGTTTATTCGTTACAAACATACAAAGTTCCAAATCTTTCCTCTTGATAATATTAGTATAGATAATATCTATATATTAATACGTGAAGCAAAAACTTTGTACCCCTTTTTACGAAAATTGCGCGGACGGAGGAGTATGAAATTTCGCACACTTATAGTTTATATAGAGAAGAAGCGACAAATGCTATTTTTTTTTAATTATGCATAAAAAATACATTAAATCAATAAAAAAACCATTACACACTACCACGTATTTGACATACATACTCTTTTGTTTATTGTTCAAGTCAAAATTAATAGTGTAGCCTTGGTGAAATCTGTGATTATAGAAATACTTCTATAATCCCAGATTCCACCAACCAATTTCGACCACGGGCGACCACTAGTTAGTATAGATGTATGTTGCAATTTTGTTAAATCTTTAATGGTTTTTTGATAGTCATCAATTTTATAGTGTAAACACTTTCTTAATTTCTGTTAAATAACGATAGCATTTAGTACACTGTCTCGCCCATTTGTCTGTTGCATAATATGCTTAGTTCAGCTCGTAATCAGTTCAGAATGTTGCACTGTGGCTGTGGGATTACAACAGATGAGGGGATTTCAGCATCCGTCCATTACGGGATGCGACAACGCTCTTTCACTTTGCAGTGTTTGTTCACAGACGTGTCGTATTATGTATATATGTGTTACTGTATATATGTGTGTGTGTGTGAATTAATCTATTTGTATATATGTGCATTAAATCCCGGGCTTACATCTGGAAGTCATGATGGCGTAAACATTTTTAGCGTGCACTACGATTGTTAATACTAAACTCATTCTTTCACAGTTGAATCCAATATTGATAAAGAGTAGTACGCGCTTAACCTTAAAGTTTACGCGAGCATTATTTACAGATGTAGACTGGGCAAATCAAACAGATAAAAGATGCACATACAGATATTTAAAATTGAAGTGTCTGTTTGTAATGTCAAAATAAAAATGTGAAAAAAAATCAGGAGGGATAATTCGGACCAGGAGATTCTGTAAATGCAAATTTTATAATTTTTGTCTGTCTGTCTATCTGGATGTGCCAGCTAATGATTGAAATGGCTGGACCGATTTTGACGAGACTTTCACTGGCAGATAGCTGATGTTATAAGGAGTAATTTAGGCTACTTTTTTAGGATATCGCAAAAAAAAAAAAAATTAACGCGAACGAAGTCGCGGGCACAACTAGTGTATAATAATAAGTAAAAGTATTTTTTCTACTGAAGTTAATTTTATTATTTTATTTTTATTCACTTGGGGGCTTTTACAGCTTCTTCTGGTCAGTAAATAATGAAATAAACAATGGAAAGTTATTCAAAAACCTTCAAAAATTGTTAAAAAAATTAATTATACTGGCTTGGATGCCTATATCACTTTCGCCGTATTCTAACCTAATGTGTCCTTTTTCAGAATTACCATGCGCTGACAGTTAAGGAAAACATCGTGTTAGAACTGAACATCAAGATAAACGATGTGTTAACCCGCTAATTTGCCTTGGATAAGCGTGGTAGTTATTTTAGTCCGTTCCCCTAAAAATAGGGAAGCTCAAGACCAGCAGTGGAATGTTTATATGATTTATGTAATTACTACTTATAATATTATTATACTATCATTCACTTATGAATTAGTCTACGGAATAGACTTTAATTTTCGTAGATGAAATTAAATCCAAAGTACTATAATTTTTTAATTAAGAAAATAAAACTTATTTTGTACTATGTATTAATAAACATTATTTCATAAGCTGTTTAGGTACCATCTTTGTATTAAAATATTTATAAAATAATATTATTATAACAAGTATACATGAGTAATAAGCAAACGAAGTTTTTGAAGAGTAAGCTTTTTTCACAGGCGGCAAAAATAGGTTAGTTCCATTCCTTTGGGTCTATTTAATTATATAACTTAAACACAGTTAATAACTATAAATTATTTGGAAGTGTGTAGCAGACCACAGACTATTAGATTTCGTAAAGGTGACACATTTCCGTTATTTGGCTACGGAACTATAAAAAAGTTGTTAAGCAGAAGTAAAAGTAGTTTTTGAGTTACAGGACATAATATCTCAAAAACTACTAAACGTATCTTTTTAAATTTTCATTCAATAGTTGGCTAGTTATTCATCCTCGAAAAATTTGACCTCTTTTCTAACGTTAATTATAAGGTTTAAAAATGAAAGTAGTAGCACATTATTATACTGTATTAATAATACAATACTAATACAGTATAAACAATACTGTCCTCGAAAATTGGGTTAAACTAAATTCGTTAAGTAGTTTTTAAAATAAGGGATTATTTCGATTATATGCTTCTTTAGGTTTCTGTTACTAAATGATCACGTCCACGGAAACCATTACTATCCGTGGACTATCGCTCGTATGGCCTATATTTTTTGAAGGTTAGTGTACATCAAAAATAGGGATGCAGACATATGTTATAAAAGATTCTCAAATATTTTTACATATATAATAAAAGAACAGGCGTTAAAATAACATCTTATCATCAAACTTTTGAAATAACATGTTATATATAATCTTAATTACTTTTCAAACACTTATATGTAATTACTTATGACATTGTAAATAGGTATGCTCTTACAAAACCTATGATTTCCTGACATTATAATATAAAGTATTTTAATAAAACTACGTTTTAACGGTTTTAAAAACAAACTACCAGACCGCAAGACACTGTGAGCTCATGCTGCGTTTTTTTTTTCAGGCGGGGGAACGCACATATCGGGTCCTTTTCAAGGGATTAGACCATTATCAAGCACCAACACAAACCAAGTTGATTGGCAATTTATGTTTATTTTACCTTCCACCCATTAATAGAGCTAGGCATGTTGCTGAAGAGTGTCTTGCGCCGCTACTTCTCTTCAAGCCACAACATGTAGCGAAGTGGTGGTAAATCAGATTAGGCTCCTATAGAGTAAATAATAACCGTAAGAAAAATTGAAACTAAATAATTAAATGAACAAGTTGGCGGTAGACTAAATAAATATTTAACAATACTCATTGACACTTTACATTTTTATCTTCCCGTTGGAATTGTAAAAATCAAATAAATTACCGCGCTAGAAATCGTTACAACGTAGTTTTATTATGTATACTAGTCGCGAAAACTTAAGAAGATACTAAAATATCTTAGTTGATATGATCGTCTGCTCCTCTATTCCATTAATTTTAACTTTATCAATTACATATAAAGTAATGTAATTATTTATATATTTTATCACATGTTATTTCTTTACTCGTATTTTACTCGTTCGTAGATTAATTTTCTTCTGGTTGTTTCGTGACTAGTGATATCTTGCCTATGGGCTTCTTCTTGTTCTTGTCTTTCAGGAGTTTCTTCTCAGAACTGTACACCGAATAGTACGGAAGTGGCACTACGGTCGATGATATAGCCAGGAGATCTGTAACAATATGTAAACATTTACGGTCTCATTCATATTGAGTTAGAGTAGGTTTGAACGCTTCTTTAAGAACATTAAAGCACTCAAAATTACTTGTTTATGTCATTTATAGTATTCACCAACTAAATTAATATTAAAGCTAAAATCCACATTTAATAAATTCGATATGTGCAATTGTGGTAGTATAATAAATAAACCTTCGCCTCATTATTTAATTAAAATAAAATCGCTTGAGTGCATGACGTGTAATTGTCCATCCCTTTCTTTCCTACATAATTCCCTATATTTCAGCCAAATATACCTTGCTCACTGGGTGAGAAGAAATCGACGGAAAGAAAGGAGGTAGTCCAATTGTGCTCTGTGCACTTAATAATAATGGCCATAAGATATAATAATATAGAAGAACTGTGCCGTATAACCATTTGAAGGAGATCAGGTGAGTTCCCTTTGTGTCCTTCCAATTTCATGAATAAGAGAGAGAATGTATGTAAAGGGCTCACCACATTCTTGCGAGAACCTTGTGAGAATGCGAGAAAAGAACATGAGAACCCACATGTTGGTTTCTCGCGTTTTTCCCGCTGTATGCTAGCGAGGTTCCCGTGAGAATGTCGCGGGCCCTTAACTTTTAATGGATTTATAAATACGTGTTTAGTTTAATTTTGTGACACAAATGCTCTCTTATGGTAGCTTTTTGCGCTGTTATTATCGTCATATTGATAACCTTAGTGATAAATTTCGCTTTTACGGAGCCAAGAATTCGCAATTCTATTGTTACTTCTCCACTTCGTGTGGTCTTCGGCATCCCTTTTTGTTAGTGCATTGGCACGCATGTCGTCCTTTACGAAAGTCATCCTTACTTCACATCACTACATCCTTATACTTACTCCTACCGAGAGCTAGTGAAGGTGGTATTGCTAGACATTTGTTCTCCATATTTATTATTTACATATACATACGCAACAAGTTATACATTAAAAATAGATTAATTTAAAACCCTCTTACAAATATTTGTGTAAAACATGTTATGTGGAACATCTACATACATAACTAGCCGATTTATGTAAAATGTTGTATAAAGCAATAATATTTTTTGGTACTGATGTATTTTAATTTAATTAGTTTTCTTTAATTTGAATCATCCTAAATAATTATTTTGAAATACAATAAAGACAATTAGGTCGTGGTTTTCCGTGGGCCTTATAAGTAAACTCTTGACCGTGGCCCGACGCGGCAAGGTCGGCTTGACCATTCAACCGCCACATGCCGCTTATATTAATTTAACACAAGCATGTAAGTATAAAAAACCGGAAATTATTAGCCAGTGTAATAATTTACTTGCACAAACAAAATATATAACTATTCGTTCCTAACACTTTTTAAGATTTAATTTTGAGGCTATTTTTTGTTTTTGGGTAAGGTTTGTTTCGGAGTTTTTTGATTTAGACTAAAATAGTGAGCGTCGTCTGAGCCTCGTGTTCTAGAAGTAAAGCCTAAAGGAAGCCGATGCGTTACGAGAACTTAGTAAATATTAAATAATCGACTTAATACGGATAAAGTTGGAAGAGTTTGTAGTGGATACATTACGATTATCTACATAGATGCAAACCACGTGTAGGCAAACAGGTTTAAAAAAAATGCTTCACTTCATTTGACTTCATTTGTTCAAGTAGGCTCCGTCTATCCTTTTATCCTTTCGTGTGAGTGAGCTTATGATTGTTTTAATTCTGGTTTACAGATATTTTTTAATAAAGCTAAAACCTTTCGACGGCCTCTGTGGTTGAGCGGTCTAAGCCTTTACCGGCCTACCTCACTGCAACGCGGAGGCTCCGGGTTCGATTCCTGGTATAGTAAATTTCGGAAACGTATTTTCTCCGTTATTTACTATGGTCTGGGTGTCTGGGATCGGCCCCAGAGTAGTACGTTGTATATTACCCATAACACAAGCGTAACTTGCTTAATTTGGGGATATACAATATGTGTGTTTGTCTGCCGAATATTAATAATAATATAAACCAGAATTATTAGTTATAATACGGATAAGGTTTTAATAAACGACATTCTAAAATTTAAATTGATGAATGATTAATTTCGCAATATCAAATATTGTATTTCAATTTGTACGAAGTTTATTTGAGACTAATGTTTAGCATGTGTACCATACACATGTGCTAACTATAATATTGTGTCGCGTATGCGTTAATTTGTGATTTAAAATACTTATCATTTGTGTTGTCTTCTGTATTGATTCATAGTGTAGATTTGATGAAATTATGAAATATGGATAGTAATATACTTGAGTTTTAAAATGTTTTTACTACAGCTTTTTCATTTTGTTTACTCCCATAAATTTCGTCTCCCAAAAAATATTACGACAGTAAGTATATACAAAGACTCATGATAATTAATTTAATTAGTGTTTCTTGTACAAAGCTACGCTCAGAATTCTGCTGGAATAATTCTTTTTTCGCTAATAAAAAACATGATTTGTCTAAGTCATCTTCTCAACGCTGTTAAAAAGTAATAGACAAACTTTCAAATAAAGTTGTTTTCATATCTTTATATTATCATGGATGAGATTTTAAAATTTAAGTGATATAAACACTTCGTTAAAAAAAACCGACTTCAAAAATTAAAAAACTATAAAGTATAAAATAACTTATTTCTAAAGATATTATTATTAATATATATTATCTAAAACATCTTAAAGTCGGTGCTTAGTAATTTTCAAAATATAGTAATTTTAATGCTTTACTTTGCACAGACTTCAAAATGTTTTAGATAATATATATTATTAATAATAGCTTTAGAAATAAGTTATTTTATACTGTTTAGTTTTTGAAGTCGGTTTTTTTAAATGAAGTTTTGTTTATTTTATTTGTTACTTTTTAGTGTCTAGCTATGTATGGGTAGACCTACGAAAGGTGCCGCGCTCCTTAAAAAATATAGGTCCCAAGAAACGGGAACAAAAAAATGTTCGTAAAATGAAAACTATTGGGCCAAACTATACTAAATTTTGTAGAGGACCAAATAGCAAGTATTCCGCATCAAAATAAACAAGAATCACGTAAATCGGATTATAAATCTCGGAGTAATCGGTGAACATACATAAAAAAAAACAAAAAAAGATTCCGACAAATTGAGAACCTCCTCCTTTTTTTGAAGTCAGTTAAAAAGTGAGTAAAATAAGTGATGGAATTATACGTTGTTATACACAATTGTATTATGTTTCTGAATGTGATCTACATGTTAATAATTAAAAAAAGAAAACAATATAATAATTTTGCTAACACAATAAGTAATATTTGTTTTGAAATGAAGCCCATATAACGCGGTAACGAAGTGAGAAGAATCCATTTGAAAGTGCACCGCTCAGGGCGACGCGTGCGCATTTAATTGTCAAGGTTATACAATACAACCTGATACTGCGCAAATAACAGTTTAACTGCACTGTAATGGTTATAACACCTTTTTGCAAAAGAATTCAGGTAAGTGCGCAACTTTAGTGTTTGTATGATGTAAATATATATAGACAAATAATAGTATAGTGTATACTTTATTTTACAAAAATGCTACATAATATCACGAACATTATTATACAAGTGCAATCTGCGGTCGTATCATCTATGGCCATATTTTCCAGACAATCTTTGGGTTGGAATGTATACCTTTGTATGAGTATAAGAAGGACAAAAAAAGCTGGTAGTATAATATAATAAGCTGACAAACACATACATTGTAATATTTCCAAGCTTCTTTTTTATTGCATGAGTTCAGCAGACATGCAAACGGCCCACCTGATGGACAGCGGTTACCATCGTCTATGAAAATTTGTAATACAAAAGGTGCTACCAATGTGCTGACGCTCTAAAGAGCCTTTTAAAAAGGAAGACTGAAAGCAAATCTGGTCAGTAATACCAGAACAAAAATCAAGGTTGTTACGGTGGCATACTCTAGACTAGGGATGGTACGAGGAATCAGGTCCCTCGTACACAAAGGCCGGAGAGGAGGGACGCGAACCGATCCGTGCGCCCCCTCTCACCTCGTGGTGAGACCCGAGGTAGTCGGAGAAGCCCAGCTCTCCAGCTTACACTTGAGGGGCCAGCCCGCGACCGGGCCGGCCATCGTCCGTCCGGGCTAGAGGTGAATGCGTGAGCGAGCCCACAGCCCGGACATGGGACGCAACGAGGGTCAGCCAGGGGTTTTAGTGGGTATCCCCAACCGCGGTGTGGCAATAACATTCCTGCGGGAGTGCTAGTGGCACCCCGACGGGGCGAATCCCACACGCCCCACCGCGCTTCCCCCGCGGCGGTTTGTCCTCAAGCGGATTTCCCCTGGGAAAAAAAAAGACTAGGGATGGTAGTCATTCAGACCGGCAAACACCCTACCACCTAGCTGTGGGTTGATTTGTCGCCTCTTACGGTAGGCCGCAGGAAATTGTATTTATTATCCATTTCTGCACAGATAACAAACAAATAACCATAGTACAAAACGAAAAGTTTGTTTAGGAGACTTACCATGCCGGGAATTGAATTCGGGCAAACACAAATAAACGTGTCGAATTTTTAATTTTTGTATCCATTTATTTCACTGTAAACTTTTGTATTCGATGTCAAAACAATACTTAAACGGTTGATAGTTAACCATTAACAGTATAACTGCGCGATTGCCCTCAATGGAATTTGGTGAGAGGTTTGGTACCTATGGTATTATTACAAATGCAGTTAAAGTGTTTAAATGGTGCTGTTCGCAATATGTATACACTTTGTTTGTTTACAAATGTCATATTCTGTAAGAGTTTAAACATTCTATTCCTACGACTTACAATGATTGTAAAAGTACATGTACATTGAAAATGACGTATTTTTTTTATGTGATTTTTTTGTAATAAATAACTTAGAATAATTTAATGACATGATAACTATAATATATTGGCCAAACAACAGTGTAATCTACCTCTATTGTGCGTCCAAAAGGACAAACTGTTATCCTATAAATATGGTAACATCGTTCTTTAATTATACGTATGTGACAGTTCACGCAATAAATAATATTCGATTCTATTCTATTCATTCCTATTACAGACGAGAAAGTTTGCGAGGAGGGATTACGGCTACTCATTCACACAAAAATTACTGAAAGGATTTTGATGAAATTTAACTCTGATATAGCTACATCAATGTTATATCAATAATACATACATACATACATAACTTCACGCCAGTTCCCTTGCGGGGTAGGCAAGAACAACAGAGTGCCATTTAGGCTTATTCTTACACACCTCACTTGCCTCTTTGACATTCATAACTCTTGTCATGCAAGCTCGTCTGTTCTTAAGGCTTCTGACATCACCTTCTGCTAGTACACGATCAATTTGATCATGGAAGGTGTGTCGTGGCCTTCCACGACTTCTGCATCCATCCACTTTTGCATTGTATATCTGTTTAGTCATTCTTTCATCATGCATTCTTTCCACATGCCCGAACCACCGGAGCATTCCTTTCCTTACCTTCACCCCGACACTCTCTTTCAGACCAACTCTCTTTCTTACTTCGGTATTACGAACGCGGTCCGCGAGCGTCACTCCGCAGATTTTGCGCAGTGCTCGCATCTCGACCGCGTTTACTCTTCTTTCATGCTCTCTCTTCCATACCCAACTCTCGCATCCATACGTGAGCGTAGGTACCAGCACCGCGTTGTGTACGGCGAGCTGGGCCTTCTGGCTGAGGTTCTTAGCGCCTAGAAGTTTACCTAATAATACATAGACGGCTATATATAAAGATATTGCCTAAATAGTCAAACACAAACGCATCGTCTATGAGTGTTGGTGTGCGGCGGCGCGTAGTACATATGCAAGGGGATGGAGCTCGACAAATACCACGCGTCCTCGCCGGGTGCGTTAGTCGAAGGCAGGATGTCATTGATTTATTGACAGGGTTGAATAATACGGATAGACAAACGCAGACGAAGAACTCGTGGCCACTGATTTATCTTATAAAGGCAAGATAAACTATTCATAGCAAAAATATAATAAACATAATACACAAAATAGTAGATAATCTTAAGAGGTTTGTGAATTTATAATTGGTTTATTAATTAATATATACACTAAGGAAGTGATCGCTAATCAAACCACTATGCATTTACGTATTATATGACTTTTATAAGAATCTAAACTGGTTTTAGTAATATTTTAATATTAATCAACTGCGACCTAGAAATATTATTATATTCTAAATGTTAAAGATTTTAATTTAATGACAGAAACATGCTAAACATCCACTAAAATGTGACTTTTTAAGCGTCGAAAATTATGGCCATAATTACTTTAAAATCCTTAACATCTTTATGATGGCATTTTAATTCTATATCTAATACGTTTGTCTATCTCTAAATTAACGCACAGATCACAGTTAAATTTAATGCAAATTATTTTCTTCAAAACATGGAACAATATACTCTATTAGTGTACATACATATGTAAGGATCATCCCTTAAACATGTATATACAGTAATAAAGTATTGTTGTATTTGTATTGTATTGTTCAAAACATCCAAGCAAATAATATATTCTATTAGTGTATATATGTTTGTAGGATCATTCCTTACATGTGTATATATAGTAATAGAGTATATATGTTTCCGCATTTTTAAAGAAAACAATTTTCATTAAAAATAAACTAATTTAACTTTTATGTATAAACTGTAATATGTATAACATTTTATATATAAAACATTCACATTTTACATAAAACTAGTTTTATTTTTAAAATAAAAGATTTTGAATAGTGTAAGATGTTTTTACAGCAAGATCAGATGTACTTCATATATATTTTTTTGGTACTTTATATTTTGTGATATATAATTTAAATTTACTTTTTATTGTAATTATGTATAAAACTGGGTTTATTTTAATGTTATTTTATAAGAATAAAAGTTAATGTTTAAATACTTAAAGATGGAAGAATTATGTATTTAAATTACTTATTTATAGAACCAAAAAAATTCAATTAATTATGATTTAATTTTATTCGAAATATTTTAATAATGGTCAGCTTACCTGGTTTCAAAACATCGGCATCTCGCCTATACAGCATGCCTTCGCTCCACGCGAAAAAGTACCCGAACAGGACGAACACCAAACAAAAATTCATCGTGTTAAAATCTCACTGGTAAACAAGGATCACGACTAGACAGGTGCTGTATATCAACCTGTATATAGTTGACAGTATGTGTCGCGGCGGCAGTACTCTGGGCGCGAATAAAGTATCGAATGTATAGACATTTGTGATGCGGAGTTAAGACCGTTGCAGACTGGCCACTTGCGTCTTGTTTATTGAAAGGTTGTGATTGTTTGATTTGAATGTTGCTGTAGGAATTTTATTTTCTGACGGTCTAAGTGTCAAGGCGTTTAGATGAATTCGGACATGATGAATTCGAATTTCGACAGAGTAAAATTTGTAAATATACACACACGGCACAATTAGCGGATCAGAAAAACTTCGATTTATCGGACTTTGTGTTGATGGGAAACCAGAACAAATCAACGAGAAAAATGCCTGTCAGCTTTTTCGTTACAAATGAGAGCTACATAAGCAAAATGGTTGCATTATTTTTGAATTGTTAAGGGTTTTACTAGCGTTCCGCTAATTTTGCCGGAATGTTCTGCTATACAATTTGGTCTGAGTATCTAAGTTTATTATCTATAACACAAGCGAAATTTACTCAGCTTTGTGGAATATACAACGTATTTAAAAAAATGTCTACGTAATAAAAAATAAATGTTTTTAATAATTTTATAATTTACTAGGCCTTTCCTAAGAATATTTCTTTCGAACGGAGAAATTGCGCAATAAAAATACAAAAAGAAACATACCGTCCAATTTAAAACCACTTCTTTTTTGAAGTCAGTTGAAAATGAAGAAAATTAAAAATAAATAGAATGAAAAAGAAAAAGTTTTAAACCATTTTTTTAATGTATTAATTCTATTTATATAGCAGCAGCGCATTTGTAGCACCTTTGATGTTGCAAATGTCCATAGGCGATGGTAACCACTTTCCATCCAGTGGGCCGTCTGCCTGTCTGCTGAACTCCTGCAAAAAAAAATCGAATAGCCTATTTTTTATGTCTCCAGGTTTAATCTAGTTTATAATTTATCTAACCTCTTCGAAGTCTCAAATTCCCGGTTCCAGTTAACCAAAGTAGCACGTGTGCGGCAACTTACACTAAGGTATTGGAGATCAGGAAATCTAATATGAATCCGCTTTTGCTTGATACGACTCGGATCACTGGTACGCGGTAAATAATGTGGAGCGCGCCTAATAAAAGCCAACTCATTGCATAGTGCTGGGTATTACGTCAATAATGTATTGTCGCGCTTTATACTAAGGATGTAATTTTATTTGTGCAAGAACGGAGAAAGAATACAAATTCCTTCAGTCTAGCGGCCTGTCCCAAGAGGCGAAAAAACTACTAACAGCCAGATGGTAGGGCATTTGCACGTTTGGATGACTACCATCCTAGTTCAGAGTATGTCGCCATATCAGCCTTGAGCTTTGTTCCGACCTTAGTGGCCAGGTTCCTAGTCCCCACTTAGAGGCAAGCAAGCATGCTCAACTACCGGGATTTTTTTAATTTTTAATTTTCCTACTCCTGACGCACGCGTTAGTCATGGTATTTTTGTTTATTTTATAGAGTAGGTATTTTTATTTTATTATTTTTTACGTCTTTTCTCTTTTTTCTTACTTTTTTTTTTTAATAAATTCTTTATGTTTGTTGTAGGCAATCTGGAGAACGGGTCCACTCGATGGCGAGTAGCTACCTTACCCTCGCCCATGGACATCTGCAACACTAAGGGAGCCGATGGGTTGCCTACCTCGTTGACACTTTAAATATCTGTTTACGCCCTTTATGAAGAGCCCCATATTGTAGCGCTCTGGGTAAACCGCGGTAGGGAGTTCATTCCATAGCTTGCTCACGTATGGCATAAAGGAGCGAGTGCCACGTAGTGGATGACTTACAGGTGTCAAGGAAATGTGGACGAACTCCTAGTCGACAGCGAGCGGTGCGGTGGTAAAATAGCGACTTAGGCACCAAATCAAATAGTTAATGAGAACACTCCCCATTGTATAGACGGTAGAACACGTTTAAAACGCCAACATCTCTTTTGAGACGTAAGGCTTCTACATTTTTAAACTATTTACATACTATTGCTACGTTCCATTAGGGATACACAACGACCACGTTCACGACCGCGATTTTTCTCGTTCCACTTGGTTACCGGCGTTACAATGGTAAACCCTAGTGGAAGGGATATTCGACCAATCTCTTGACGTGGGTCGTTGAGAGCGTTGTGTGATCGAAAATGACGACGTCATTAGTGACGTTTTCGGCACGATCACAACGGCCGCGGCCGCCTTGTGGAACGGCTAACGGAGCATTTTGGGCGTTGTGAGCTACTAATGGAACGCTCTGTATGTTTTTATTACTAACTATCGGGATAAGAACTCATGTGATTGAAATTAGACACACACTCCATCCGTGCAGGAACGGAGAAAGAATACAATTTCCTGCGGCGGGGCGGCCTGTCGTAAGAGGCGACAGAACAACCCACAGCCAGGTGGTAGGGCATTTGCCCGACTGGATGGCTACCACCCCTGGTCTAAAGTATGTCGGCATAACAACCTTGAGTTGTGTTCCGGCATTAGTGACCAGGTTCCAGTCTCCCTTAAGAGAGCAGCAGCGCATTTATAGCAACTTTGGTGTTGCAAATGTCCATAGGCGATGGTAACCGATTTCCATCAAGTGAGCAGTCAGCCTGTCTGCTGATCTCCTGCAAAAAAAAACATTTACTTTAGCTACTCCGTCTGCCATCAAAACTTATACATAGACATTCTTGCCATGGGTTGTCTGGTAGCAATCACTTTTTGGCTATAAGACTGCCCTTTATGTACAATTAGAATAGCATTGAATTGTAAGTTTTGTGTAATGGTGTACAATAAATACTATTCTATCTATCTATATATTGAAGTAATATGATCTCCCTCTTTTGTTTCACCTTCTCCCAAACATTTGGCGTCAGAATTATGTGTCTTTTCCTTCTATACTCCTCTGTTCTGATATACTTCCCCTGTCACACCACAAGTCATCTGTTATCCTTCACACAATCCATTAATCTCTTTTTTGGCCTGGCTTCAAATTGAAGTAATAAAATATAGCGTACTAATTGGAATGTCTATTAATATAATACCTTTTAATTATCTCTTCAAATCATTTTAGATTATTATTTTAATTACATGTTATTTTATAACAATTTTGTGCTGCAATTAAAATATAAACGGAAGAAGGTTTTGTAATTGACCCCTTTTCAATATTATTGTCGTGTAAAATTGTATAGTGCAATTCAGGAAATCATTAAATTTCGTAACTTTTTTTGACAAAAATGGGTAAATTTATGTTTTAGTTATATCTGACTGTCTGTCTGTCTTTGTATTTCGATGAAATTTAACAAGAATGTAGTATATTTGGCGTTGTAGCGCTTTCATCCTCCATTGTAATGGAGTAATAAAACTGCGAATTAAGTAAGAATGAGTGTTAGCCTCCATACATATGTAACTGAGGGTTGATCTCAAAATTAGTCAAGTTATTCAAGTCTAATACTTAATAATTATAACGCATAGATAACGATAGTAAATAGTTGATTAGTTAGTAAGATAACATATGCCCCGAAGAACATTCTGGGAGAGGACAGGCGATTATAAAAAACTGTTTGTGTGTGCCGTTCACATACAGTAGAAGTGAAACTTCAGAGAATATACTCATAGATAATTTTTCTCTAAATTTTATTAATATAAATATAATTCCTGTAGCTTACATCTGTGAATATTTTATAATTAAAAAAAATCAATCTAAAACACACTTTAAATCACTAACATAAAGTTCAAAATTCAATATACTGTTACACACAATGTCCTTTGATCTACGTGTGAAAGAATATCTACCTTAATTATATACAAATAGAGCTACAATTCATTTAGAATCTTTTAAGTTTTGTTTAAATTGAATATTAATACTAACTAATTAATTAAATGAATTTTATATGTTTATCTCTTTTAGTGTCAATTTTTTGTTGCATTTATTTTCAAATCACAACAATTCTAGAGAAGTTTTACTTCATAAATACGTAGACTTACCACATTTGCCTGGTTGCTTGATCGGATGATCAGTTTCAGAAACATTTTTTTCTTTTTCTGCTTAATCCGCCTTTGTTTCACTGTCGTCAGTGACGCAACCGTGTCATCTGTAATTATTCTTGCTTATGGTAGTTGACTACAGTCTGCAAGATTAGTGAACGTGTATATTAGCACCGCTCCTATCGACCGTGTCTTGTTGTAATGAATATTAATTTTTCCGAGACAGACTGGTAGTTCTTGAGATATCAGCATTCACAAATGTATAGACGAATAGTTAAAAAATCAATTTACATTTTTATTATATTATATATTATATATATATATATATATATATATATATATATATATATATATATATATATATATATATATATATATATATATATATAATTATTATTATTATATTTTATATACTGATTGCGAAGTAAATATGCGGAATATAATTATAAACTGTACACAATGTTGTTTTAATACCTATACGTATCATTCTCTTTTCCCTTTCTGCTATTTGTATAATGAGTGTTCTGAGGCGTTGTTTTCTATCACAGCACAGCACGCCATCGGCCGGGTTTTTATCCCCATTTCTCCCTCACACACACGAACACACACACACACACACACACACACACACACACACACACACACACACACACACAGAGAGAGAGAGAGAGAGAGAGAGAGAGAGAGAGAGAGAGAGAGAGAGAGAGAGAGAGAGAGGGGGGGGTGGAGGGAGAGAGGGAGAGACGCAAACACACACAGACACACACACACACACACATATATATATATATATATATATGTATATATATATATATGTATATATATATATGTATATATATGTATATATATATATATATATATATATATATATATACATACATTTGGACATAGTTGCGTACGTATATATACATACGCAACGATTGTCAAGCACGGTTTTCCTTATGTACCTTAGGGATCTGGTGGTTGGTTAGCCTCCTTGTTCTACACCAGCTATAAATAGTCACTTGAGGATGGCATAATATGCTTTTACTTTCGCGCATAAGGGCGTCACGGTGCAGTAACCACATTCGGGGTCGACCACGGCGGGGTCCAGTCCATGAGAGTCCCACACGCATTCGTGCTGGCGGCCTTAAGCGCTGCATTTGTCCTTCCCCCGTAATGGCCTGAGTGTCGCAAGAAAAAACATTCCCTGCGCTAACAGAATAAAAATTGCTTTTACTTTACCCCTCAGAAGGCGAAGAGAGGATCGGAAGCGACGTTACGCTCACCTCTCCCTATTGACGTAGTGGAACTAGGAGTGGTAGGGACGAACCACATATAGAAACGTGGGGTGCTCTGGTCCCTGGAGCACCCCAGTTTGATGGATTCCGTGAGGTGTCGCAGCGAACTGCCTAAGTCACATCCCGTCGACGCTGGTAGGTTTAGTGGCTAGACAGGCGGCTGGCATCCTACAACTCCTCCGCGAAGGTGTGTCCGGGACCGACCCCCAGGGAGCCTCATATACCTCTCGTACACGTCCCCCGGAGTCCGAGAGGATGCTCATCAATTCTTTTACTACCATACTTTTATATTTTTGCATAATTATGATATTAATCACGTCACAACCTTATGCGCATGATCAAATTGATCGTGTACTAGCAGAAGGTGATGTCAGGAGCCTTAAGAACAGACGAGCTTGCATGACAAGAGTTATGAATGTCAAAGAGGCAAGTGAGGTGTGTAAGAATAAGCCTAAATGGCACTCTGTTGTTTGTGCCTACCCCGCAAGGGAACTGGCGTGAAGTTATGTATGTGTATGTATGTACAACCTTATGTTGTGTTCCGGCATTAGTGACCAGGTTCCAGTCTCCTTTAAGAGAGCAGCAGCGCATTTGTAGCACCTTTGGTGTTGCAAAAGTCTATAGGCGATGGTAACCGCTTTCCACCAAGTGGGCCGTCTGCCTGTCTGCTGAACTCCTGCAATGAAAAAAAAAAAAACAAATATTTATGTCATCCTTTACAAAATCCACCGCTTTTTGACTTATGTTATGATTCAGTTTTACTCTTTTGTCACAGGTTTCCATTTCTCTCTCAAATTGTTAGTCACAGGTGTGACAATCAAAATTCCCATTAAGTGAATGTTATTATATCGATAAAAGAAGTTAACTTTTTGTAACTGTATACTTGTACTCCAAAAAAGCGTAAAGGCTTATCAAGTTACCATATTTGTATCATGGTGAGATCATTGCTGTGTTTACTGTATTCAATGACTCAATGCGGGGGCAGTGTAAAGATGACACTACACTGCCAATTTCAGCTTTCCAACAACGAATTGTGTTCACTACCTTAAGAATTTGAATTGTGAATATTTCAGTTATATGTCACGCCATAAACTCTAGAAGTGCACTGTGTTATTGTGTGTTAAAGTTAAAGTGTTTCCTTACTTGTTCGTGGATGTGTTTATTTTAATATTAGTTCTTTCCTCAGCTTCGCCCGAATAACTTTTAGCTTAGTCTTGTGTTTTCATGATTAAAAAGTCATTACCAATTCACGTTTTTTTTAAAGAAAGTCGGGACATGCAATGAAAGAAGATTACTAGGAATCACAATCTTATTATTCTCTCTTTTCTCCATCTTTATATTTCACTTCCCATATACCTTTTGTGTACAGAATATTTTCTTTTGATTTTATCGAAACGACTCATTGACTCTTCAGGTGATTAGAGGGCTGGTGCTTACCTCGGCCAACGGATCCGTATGGCGATCCAGCGAGGAAACGTAGCCAGCCTTTTGGGCACCTTGCCCATAGAAGACGGTGATCTGGGCTCAAAATTCTACTTGTAGTCTTGAGGGACTATGAGTAGAATACAGTACAAATAAGTTAAGTTTTCTTGCATTGTATTCGATAAAATGTAATTTTATTATAATAGCAATGTATGTAAATACACAAGATATTTTTTGATTTTTATAATTTTTGTTTTCTATAGTTATGTATATTTTAGATGTATTTTTACATTTCAACTTAATATTTGGCTAAGCGAGCCTAAAATATGGAGTGCGAAATTTAATGAATACAGAGTTTATTCAGAAACGGTTCTATGTCTATTTAGGGAAGGCAGTCTCAGACAGGAAAGTTGGATTAAAATGTCTTGACGTCATGGTCACTTAGTATAATGCAACAAGAACAGACCTCAAAATAACTAAAATAATAAAATGTACACAGGCGCGTGGGTTATTTCTAGACAACTTTTAAAACATCATAATGATGTTCCTTTATTACTTTTTGACATATCCAAACACATTATGGCAAGAACAGAACTTTCATGTTGTCATCATGTTTCCCGTTCATTATGTTTGCCTCTTATTGTATTTTATAAACATTGTTCTCCGAACCTGTTACTATTCTTTCACTTGCCTTACCAACATGTCAAATTTTAATCGATACTAAATAATCTTTTTTTATTACTTTTTTATTGCAGGAGTTCAGCAGACAGACAGACGGCCCACTTGATGGAAAGCGGTTACCATCGCTTATGGGCATTTGCAACACCAAAGGTGCTACAAATGCGCTGCTGCTTTCATAAGGGAGACTGGAACCTGGTCACTAATGCCGGAATACAATTCAAGGTCGTTATGGCGACATACTTTAGACTAGGGGTGGTAGCCATCCAGTCGGGCAAATGCCCTACCACCTGGCTGTGGGTTGTTTTGTCGCTTCTTACGACAGTTCCTGCACGGATAATCGTCGTAAATCGACCCTAAATTGGTATAATATCCGTGAATTCAAAATAGATAGTACTGAATCCGCAAGAAAAATCTAGTTTCATTCATATAAAATATATAAAAAGGGTTAAGACTTGAAATTAATAAAAATCCGAGCACACTAGCGGCGTGTGACTTGCGACCGTGCACCACGAGTCAACATACAGATCTACGTGCCAAACATTCATTATTAAGCAATAACCTTAACCCTCCTCTGGGTCTGATGTGCCGAAATGTCAGGGGGCCGTTGACACAGGTCCGCAGGACCCCTAATTTGAAATTGAGAGTTACGCAAAACAAAGCGGCCGACTTCAAAGTTAGGCAAATTATTCGTCTCCGCACAGGTTACTTGATGAATTACAAATGCGGTGTTAGAAGACCTTTGAATATATGAAGCGGTTAAAATATTAACTTGGAGCTATATTAAGTCTTTCTTTGTAAAATGATTAAATACTTGGGTACATGGTAAAGAAAAAGAAATAGTGTATTAAAATATTATATGGTAATCTTATTTACAATATTATGAATTAAAATAACACCATAAAGAAGATAACAAGTGTGAAGTAACTCGGTTAGTTTTTCATAACTAAACGACTGAACGGATCTTAATGGCTTTATGAAAGAAAAGATTAGAGATATTTAGGAGAAGATGAGATGTTTAGAAGAAGAACATAACGTCCGTGAACTTCTGATATCTTCTAACTACTACAAACAAAATTTTTCAGGAGGGACATAAAACCTAATTATTCTGTCTGACCTTTACCAAAAGATGACATCCAAATAAAGTTTTGCGCAACAATGCTAGTTAGGAGGTATCAGAAGTTCACGGACGATAAGATTACTTTTTGCCTTAAAAACGATTCAAGGAAGTGAAATAGGGGGCGATTTTTATGGGAAACCCATAATTGTTCAAAATAGAGATAAAGGAATGCATGTTTCAGCGTAACAATTATGGTACTACCCCATTCAAAGTAAATGTGAAGGAAATCACTGGTATAAATTAGTTAATTATAAAATTTGAATATTAAGTGGGTTTGCGATTTTCACACTACATTAATCTGTCCTTTACCATAAGCATGCGTTAAGACTAACTGATTTCGTCGCAGAGAGCGGAGAGCGCCGCGGGCCGGGCAGTCCGGCATACGCGGACGGTGTGAGGTGTGTGGCGGACTGCGCGAAGCATACGTTGCACATACATGCAATAACGTCAAATAATGCGTCATCTGAATGAATGAATGAATGTTTTTTATTGCATATATAAGTTACGCATACATACAATAGGAGGTCTTATCACCACTGGCGATATCTTACAGACCACCTTTACAATGATTAAAACTAATTTAAATAAAATAACTTAACCTGATTTAAATAAAATATGAAGAATAATATCAATAATATAAAGAAGGAAAAGAATGAAAATTTAAATGTCAAAAAATTCTAATATTGATACGCATGTGTTAACTATAAAAATAAACACATTCTGTATTATTACACTAAATAATAGTGAAGCTTGATAGGATCAATATCTGTGAAGGAATAACAAACGGCAAGCCAAGCCAACGGCATTTTATTCATTATGGAAATGATGAACATTATTCTATTTTTAATAGACATCTATATAGGTATATTAATATTCGAAACGCACGTTATACCAATTAATCAAATCAGTCAATTGGTAAACATTGATTGCGGTCAAATGAGTCGTGGACAAATAACCGGCACAATTTGATGCCTAATTAAGTATGGGAATATAGACAATTTTGTTAAAAAAACCCCTTTCCCTTAGGTATGCTGTTTCACATTCTTTCACAGAAATCGATCCCGACAAGCTACATTATGATTTGGTATAATAATACAGAACAAGTTTTTTTTTCAAATTCGATTCCTGACAAGGGTAATTGATGATACTACTTTAGTTTTCATCTAAATCGGCCTCGAGACTCCTTTGAGTGTTTTTCGCTATTTAACATAGTTTAGGGTTTAGCTCCGAGGGCCCACTTGAAAAATTCAGCCTGTATAGAGACTATACATCCCCCGACCAGGATTCAAACGTATATCATTGAAATGAGATGTAGATGACTTGACCACTAAGCTACCATGACGCATCAACAGTGTGATACTTACCTAAATCTCAAATATCTTAAATTCAGCACAAAATTATGAAGACTTGTTTTGCTTATATTAAGACGGAAGTTAAAAACCAATATTTCACTATTATTTCTGCATACTTATCTAATTAATTCGCTGTTTGTATTAAGGGGAAGCTGTTCAATATTTATTAAATGAGATGTATGCCTGGCTTCAACGGGAATGTGTTTGTCAGAAATTTAATTTCCTGCTTTCGTTCAGCTCTTGTTTTATGAAATTCATGTGGTGTTTATGAAATTATTTATATATGTTATTATAATTATAAGAAGAGGTTTAGTATTCTTATAGTCTTAAGGGGTTATAGGTAAAATACGACAGAATTAGTATTAATAAATTAGCTTTACTTAAATATATAGATATGTAGTTTCATGACTATGGCGTATAATGATAGACAGATGGACGGATGGACATAACCAAAATAAGACATAACAGAACTATAAACTATCGTCTGTGTAGCGTTTTTATCTTCCTAAACATGTAAGGAATTTATGAAGATATGTTGCAGTATAAACTTTAAGTACATTTCAGCATTATTATAACGACAATAATATTCTTATTTCCTTTTATTTACTTTGTCGTACTGTTATGCACTGTTTGCGACAACTCCATTAATTCTTCGAAAGTAATTTCGTAACATACTTCTGTATAAAACTTATAAAAAAAAGACCTTGAGATGACGCTTGACGTGTTGCTGGGGAGTTTCTTTCCGCTTCTTCTCTTTAACAGCAATAACACGTTGCTAAGTGCTATACATAGAATAGGAAGTAAATTTAAATTTTAACTTATATGTATGCACTTCTAAAAGTGTTCTCCAGTAGAATTTATTTCGAATAAAAACCTTTTTAATTTCAATTTAATTTTTTTTAAAGAGCGCCCATATCACCGCGCCCCTATTGGAGAGTACAATAATAATAATATCACGCTGAACTAATGCGCTATGCGCATACCGTTTTTTTACCAAAGGGAAATCCGGACTATCCACCGTGGGGAGTGTGGGATTCGCCACGTTGGGGTGGCACTACCACCGCAACGAAGTGCTATTGTCCCTGGAGTTGGAGATACCCATCAAAACTCTTCGTTGTCCCATCACTCGACCTTATGCCATGGCCTAGCCATCTGGCAGGCGGTGGCCCAATGACCTCGTCTATTGCCGGGGGAGCCGCGCCCTCGGCGTCTTAGAACTCTTATTGTGTGGCCCCACGAGAGTAGAAGTGAGCACGTGCGGAACACCGGCACGGTCCTATCTTGTCGGTGTAACGGTGGGGGAGGTTTCCCCCGGCGCCAAAGTATAATATGCCTAATTGTGCTTTGATTTAGTATTTAGGGGCAGGTGCGCGGCGAACTTTTACGTTCTGTTTACACCACTCAAATCATAGATCAAATCATATTAATAACTAGGATACGCCCGCGACTTCGCCCATGCTCGACTTGAAATTCCCACGGGATTCCTGGGACGCAATATACCGCAACATTTAAAAAAGAATATAAGCTATCGTTTTAGTGAAAACTGTGTCAGAATAAGCTAATTTTTATGCATCCCGGTATGCCCGGGATAAAAAATATCAAACATTTTATTACATAAAATTTGCTATTGATTTTTTAATCAGGCCATTTTAAATGATTCCCAAAGAAATGCCCGCCGGATTCCCAGGATAAAAAGTCTAAGAACTGGCTGTCGATCAGCGAAAACCGCATGCTTATATAGTGTATTAAAGTTGTTTTTTTTTAAATAGCTTCAATATACAGCCACGGAATTTTTAGAATTTTATAATATGAAATGACTTTCTATAAAATATCGATACTACATAATCAACCCTACAATTTGTTTTTATTTGTCTTATAAACAACATAGTTTGTTTTGTACGAATAACAACAACTTTAGGGTCAGAAAATTAACATATTATTGTTCCAAATACGCCGACCGTAAAATGTAAAGGAATTGTTTTGCAGGCCAACACTTAGGTGTTTAATATTCACATGTTATAAGTAATCAGTCTTAATCCAGTGCAATAAGTAAGACCATGATTTGTTTGTGAACATGAATCAAGCCACATTTGAATCTAGAAAAATATAAAACAAAATTAGAATTGTCGCAGCACGATTTACCTAAGTAAGGTTCATACCGGTCCAGCCGAGTATGAAATCAGTACGCTCGCGCCGGTGTGTACACGCAATATCAAAATTGGCTATGACAAACGTCATTGTCTACGGCCAACCGCCAATATTCAAAAATTCAGTACGGAACGAAGACGAACAATTGTACGCGCACCAAAAATTATTATTAAAGCAAAAGGTGCTTTATTGAAGACTTCCTACGCTTCAAGAATAGAATAGAATATTATTTGTTGCACAGAAGAAATCAGTACATAGCATTTAGAATTTTAGAATTAAAAATATTTCAACTAGTACAATCGGCGGTCTTATCTGTAATAGCAATTTGTTCCAGACAATCTTCTGGTCTGGTCTGATAATTTTACATATTTCGTACGCATAGTTTAAAATATATATGACACTGCATACATAAATAGATATACAATGCAAAAGTGGATGGATGCAGAAGTCGTGGAAGGCCACGACACACCTTCCATGATCAAATTGATCGTGTACTAGCAGAAGGTGATGTCAGGAGCCTTAAGAACAGACGAGCTTGCATGACAAGAGTTATGAATGTCAAAGAAGCAAGTGAGGTATGTAAGAATAAGCCTAAATGGCGCTCTGTTGTTCGTGCCTACCCCGCAAGGGAACTGGCGTGAAGTTATGTATGTATGTATGTATGTATGTACTGCATACATATATTAATAGTAAATTAATACACGTTAAAAAATAAAACATACAAGGGTAAATCTCCTGATAGCCTCGTTGTCAGCGTGTATTTTTTTAATCTCGTGCTAAATAGATTGTTAATTTTTGCTACAATATCACTCATTAATTGTTGTTATCAACAAGGCACTTGAAGAATTCTTAAGATATAGGATTTTAAACAAAACGCGGTTGCTGACAATGATGCGCTCAAGAGATTCATCCACAAAACTGTTCCACAGTGTGGTTTAAGAATTAAACATATAAATCCTCATAATACAATAATAACTATATTATACTTCACATAGTATAACCTCAACAAAGCCATATTTGTTTCAGCAAACATATTTAGGCAGGTATCTAATAATGAAAATTGAAGGCGAAATTTCCAAATCCGTGTCACAGAAGTCGAGTAACACAAAATTTCTCACATAATATCCGCGAGTACAGGTGCGAATTACAACCCTGCGGGGTAAGGGACCCTTGTATCACGTACATCCCGTCCAAACAATCTAGACCTATGAAATTTATCTTCGCAGTTACATTTTGTTGGACCCTTTATGTTTATCGGCTGGGGCCAAAGGTCGTGTTACACTGGTGGTAACTTGCAATAATATGACTGTCAAGGGAAATAACCGACCGTCCTGTACTAAAGGGACCATATTGCTGCCTAAGATAGTTCGTGAACATAAACAGAGGGGCCGTTTTAACATTAATTTTCATTTGCCTTGAGAAAAATGTTCGGTTATTATTACGAAATGCGGCGTCTGGTTATATTGGATTCGCGGACTGTGGTCACAGTGTCAAGATTCTAGGTTGTAATTGGAATCTTGTTGGGTGAACTCAGTTTTGTTTAATATGTATTTCAATCAGGAAATAATAAAATACTAAGGAGTAGATAGATAACTCTTTATTGCAGACCATTACAGAAAATATTAGAAATTATTTAGAACGCTTTGAACGTCTTTCATGCTCTCATAATTTACGCCCTTCCACTAAAATTAAACTGAACAGCCCTGCGCATAATTCGAATTTCTACAATAATTCATTTACCGTCAATGTTCTACAGCTTTGTTTAATTTTTTTTTATTATGTGAGTTCAGGAGATAGGCAGACGGCCCACCTGATTGAAAGCGGTTATCATCGCCTAAGGATTTTTGCAAAACCAAAGGTGCTACAAATGCGCTGCTACTCTCAAGGGAGACTGGAGCCTGGCCACTAATGGCGGAACACAACTCAAGGTTGTTATGGCGGCTTTTGCTATCAGACAAGCAAAATCGCTACCGATATTAAAAACCATGTCTAAAAAATATTACCTGTCGTTAGAGTATGATGTTTGAACGTATATAATATACATATATATACTTATATGTACATAATACACAGATATTTTATTCATCTATAGAAATTTACATATTTTTGTTTGTTTCTATTTGTATGGTATGTATGTAAAGTATATGTCTAAATAATATATAAAACTTCTGCACGTATTAATGTATTTCTGTAGAGACCGCGGGCCATAAAAATGGCCCAGATTTTTGGAAGGCTTGTGTGGGACCATGGAAAGGCCAACACGTAGAGGTCCCTTGACAAATTTAATGTAAATGTGGCGTGACACTGACCGGCGATTATCGCTGTCTACACCATATAATTATGCACCTAAGGACAAGCCCCGGCCAGTGTAGGACTATTGTGGGAAATGAGAACAAAAAGTACCGGGCTATTGGGGTGAACTGCTAGTGGTATTAGGGGTCTGGGAATATGGGGACTATGTCGTCTGCCCGTCGCAATTTTCGGGAAACATGGAAAAATGGGCAGACGGTGGCTCGCCACTCCCTGCATGGGCCCCAAAAAAGGCCATAGAAGACGGGCAACATGAGTGTGAGTGGCTAAGGGGTGTATAGAGGTGGGTTGCAGGTTCACCGAAGATACTTCCTATCACTTCCACCCCTGGAGCATGGGTCTTAGCTATAGCGATTTCTACTCCATGCCGGCTGGTTAAGGCAAGCAAGGATGCGTGGGCCTCGCCTTGGCCCCTGGAGTCAGGTCCGAGGTGTTGCTACTCACCTAAGGCTTCGCCACAAAGCCCCCTGCTGATTTATATATGTATTTATTATTAAAATGTAAGTAGTCGTATTATATGTTACGTATACCACCATCGCCATTATCGTCTCAATTCATTGCTGGGGTTGTCTGGAAGAGATCGCTTTTTAGCGATAAGACCGCCCTTTGTGCACAATAAGATATAGTTTTAGTCTGTAAGAATATTTTTGTATTGGTGTACAATAAACAGTTATCTATCTATCTAGTAGTACTATTTGGTTGCGGCGAGGAACAAACACCTTTTTGTCAATTGCCCTCCCCAGCCTCGCCATCGAAAAAAGAATAAACTTTCAAATGAAGAATGCGCTAAGAAAATGAGAAACTCTCAAATCTGCTGTCAGTACTGTCACCGCAATATGTGGTTGGAACACGAAATGAAGAAAATCACTTATAAATAAATAAATAATTATTCGACTTAGTTAAATTTTAGTGAAGTGTGAAAAGGCCCCGGAGATAAATGCAGTGTGGTGGTGGACTGGTGGTGAGGTAAGTTAATCTTCCTTTGCTCCTTCTTCAACGTCCCTTGTCTTCTCCTGGCCATTGCATCGCGCCCGCACTATTCTAGTCATGTACAAAGGGCGGTTTTATCGCTATAAAGCGATCTCCTCCAGACAACCCTACAGGAATGACAATTACCCAATAAAAACTGTAACGTAAGGTTCGTTTTGCTTGAAACCGATTTGTAAATTATTTAGTAAGCAGTATCACTCAGAGTCCCCAGATTGGGAATATTCTCCACAAATATTTTTATTTCGGGTGAAAATTTGACGTAATTATAAAATTTTGTTTTTGGGCTGTAAAAATTCGTATTAAGCATTTAAAGACATGGAAAATAGATTGCTTTATTATAAAACTTATCTAACAGACTTTTATAATTCTTAATGAAATATTAAGAAATTAAAGTAACTTATAAAAATACAATTAAATACTAAAAATAAACTAAGTTATACATTCTTCTGGGCACCATACCCACAGAAGACGGTGACCTAGGCTCAGTATTCTACTTATAGTCGCGAGGGACTATGGGTAGAATACAATATAACTAAGTTAAGTTTTCTTTTATTGTACTAGTTTATAAAGTCATCGTACTCATAATATTTATATTAAGTTACTAGCTGTGCCTGCGACGACATCTGCGTGGAATTGTTTTCAAAACCCCCCGGTTTTGAAACATTCTTCATTGGTGCTCCGCTTTTATTGATCTTAGCGTGATGATATATAGTCTATAGCCTTCCTCGATAAATGGTCTACCTAGCACTGAAAGAAAATTTTAAATCCGATTAGTAGTTCCTGAGATTAGCGCGTTCAAACAAATAAAGTCTTCGGCTTTATATATTAGTATAAGATAAATAAGCTAATACAAACTATGTAACAAATCGTTTGAGGGAAGCGTACCCAGAAAGCTGGCTGCGTTGCCACGCTATATGGCAATGCTGATTCGTTGCGCGAAATATGTCTTCATGCAGGTACGGAAAAAGAGTACTAATTCCTGCGGCCCGGCGGCCTGCCGTAAGAGGCGACAAAACAACCCACACTCAGGTGGTTGGGCATCTGTCCATACGGATGGCTACCACCTCTGGTTTAGAGTAGGCCGCCGCAACAACTTTGAGTTGTGTTCCGACATTAGTGGCCAGGTTTCAGTTTCTCTTTCGAGGCCGGCAGCACCTCTGGTATTGTTAATGTCCATAGGCGACAGTAACCACTTTCCACCATAGTTGGGCCATCAGACTATCTTCTCTGTTTCAGCAATAAAAAAGTACGAACCATCTTTCTGATTTCGGGGGGCAACAAAGAGTTTCTTACAAATTTCTTTGACAAAACTCTTTGCCGATCGACCCACCGGATCTGATGTTTCAACTCCAAACAGTACAAATATATAACCTCTTCCTAACGCTCCGGATTTGCGCTGTTTGAGAGCTTCAGACTTCTGGAGTTATTGCTTTTAGCAAAATAAATTCAACAAATTGGGTTAATTTCCAAAGCTTAATCTGGGGAGCCCGAAACTATCGCCGGCACCTCTCGATGATTCGCAACCTGTGAATTTATTCTAGACATTAATAATTTTAATATTTTGTAGTTATGCAATACCTAATATTATTTTATATATGTTTTCTTTTGATTATTTACTACTAAAGTAGTTCAGATATTCTCGTAGTAATGAATTTTGAACTATATGATTGACACATGTAAGTGTTTTAACAATGTAAATGTTTTGAAAACGTTTGCGTTGGATAGGATCGGACTTTGCAGCGATACAAACCCACAGTATGCAAAGCCAAAAAGCACTTTAATACTATTGTTAAACGTCGGTTTTCGTGTGTAACTTATGTGGGATCGAGCACCAGAACGTAATGAAAGGCGGGATAACATTTTTATAGGGGTTTCAACGACTCTCAGCGCTGGCAGCGAACGTTTTACATTAAGGAATTCACATTCTATTATGCGACGAACACATCGCCGCGTGCCGTTTACGTGTGACAAGTATCTGTGTTCTATGTTTCAAGTGTTTGTATCCACACTTAAAATGAAATCCGGCAAGTGCGTGGTAGTCCATGAACTGTGAAGGATTCTCTAAAGGTGACACTAGTACACTTTTTAGGTTATTTAGCTATGAAACCTTAAAAAAACCTATTTAATCAAATATATCATTAAAATCCGTGTAAAAAAATTAATCCGTGCAGGAAGGGAGAAAGAATACAATTGCCTGCGGGTGGCCTGTCGTAAGAGGCGATAAAACAAGCCACAGCCAGGTGGTAGGGTATTTGCCTGACTGGATGGCTACCACACCTAGTTTAGAGTATGCCGCCATAACAACCTTGAGTTGTGTTCTGGCATCAGTAACCAGGTTCTAGTCTACCTTAAGAGAACAGCAGGGCATTTGTAGCACCTTTGGTGTTGTAAATGTCCATATGCGATGGTAAGCGCTTTCCATCAAGTGGACCGTCTGCCTGTCTGCTGAACTCCTACAATAAAAAAAATCAATAATTTTATTTGAAAGTAAATATTTTGAACTTCTGAATATTTTTTTCCCGACATTTCCACTTCTCGTAGATAGGGGCGTGCTCACGTCAGCCAGGGCGGCGGCCGTTCCCGTGGCCCTGGTATATGACGTCGGAAAGAACATCAGGGTGTTTTGTGGTTTATAATAAAAAAGCCGGATGAGTCCTACTAGTACCCACTGTTATACTTGCCCTCGAGCAAGGAGGGTGTCCGCAAACGTATTCACATCGAAAAAAAATGGCATTTCCACTTTATAGTTCAAAAGATAGAAGTGCGATACAATTTCCACGACTTTGGAAGCTGTCTAAGAGTTTTTGAATATCGGAAGTAAAGAGAGAAAGAAAAATTAAGGTAAGTTGTCGGAAATATAAGCAAGTAATGAATGACGCTACAAATAATTTGTTTCATTAAAAGCTTGGTCCGAATATATTCGAGTCATATGTGAATCGGTAGCTTCTGGGTAAGCGTACTCTATTCCCGACATAAAATCGTCTCTTCAAAAAATCTCACAGAATGTACACCTACGTATATTTAAAAAAAATATTTATTCAGACAAAAACACATAATTTTTACATATCTATCTACATCTTAAAAACCAAAAGGGTTTGACGAAGTTCCTAAGTCTGCGCTTTATGTACAATTAATAAATATGAGGTAGTTTGAATTATTACATCTACCCTTTCTCCATTTCTAGTACCAAGTGAGAGGTGGTCAGCGAACATTAATGCTGCATTAATATATGTGTGTAATACATTTAACTATTACATCTTAATGGTGAACTTTTTTATAGCACTTATACTAGTTTGGAGTTCATTACATACATACATACATAACTTCACGTAACTCTTGTCATGCAAGCTCGTCTATTCTTAAGGCTTCTGACATCACCTTCTGCTAGTACACGATCAATTTGATCATGGAAGGTGTGTCGTGGCCTTCCACGACTTCTGCATCCATCCACTTTTGCATTGTATATCTGTTTAGTCATTCTTTCATCATGCATTCTTTCCACATGCCCGAACCACCGGAGCATTCCTTTCCTTACCTTCACCCCGACACTCTCTTTCAGACCAACTCTCTTTCTTACTTCGGTATTACGAACGCGGTCCGCGAGCGTCACTCCGCAGATTTTGCGCAGTGCTCGCATCTCGACCGCGTTTACTCTACTTTCATGCTCTTTCTTCCATACCCAACTCTCGCTTCCATACGTGAGCGTAGGTACCAGCACCGCGTTGTGTACGGCGAGCTGGGCCTTCTGGCTGAGGTTCTTAGCGCCTAGAAGTTTACCTAACGCTCCGTTCAAACTATTCCCCAAATTCACTCTTCTTTCTATATCAGCGGTGTACCTTCCATCCCTGCTAAAAGCACATCCAAGATATACAAACTCATTCACTTGCTCCAGCATAACATCATCGACCATTATCCTTGCATTCGTTCTGGTTTCTTCTCTTTCAAACACCATAACCTTTGTTTTCTTCGCATTCAAGTGTAAGCCTCTCGCCTGACAGTCATCTTTCATCATTGTGACTAGTGTTTGCAGTTCTGATGGCGATTCGGCTAAAAGCACGGCATCATCCGCATAAAGCAAGGTGCTTACAACTAGATCACTCATCCGCACCCCAACATCCATCAATCTTATTCTCTGGAGACAATCGTCCAGATATAGGATGAACAGCAAAGCCGACAGCACGCAGCCCTGGCGGACGCCAATATTGACGTCAAACCAGGGCGACAGGCTGCCTTCCACTCGCACGCATGCCATACAGCCCTCGTAAGTGGACTGCACAGCACGCATCAATTGGCCATTAATCCCATATCCGGGCAATATGTCCCAGAGGTCCTTCCGCACAACCCTGTCAAATGCTTTCTCTAGATCCACAAAACCGCAGAAAACCTTCCGGCCCATAGCCAGCTGCTTCTCTACGATATTGCGGAGAGAGAAAACTTGATCCATACACCCCCTTCCATTTCACTGCCTTTCCATTTTTCAGACTTCTTATCGACCATTCGATCTCTTCCAAAGTGATCTCGGATGCTGACTCCTCGGAGTCGGTCGGAGTGGAGTTCATTGATTTATATATTAGCATATGTCATTGTACTTTAGATAAGTAAAGAGGGATATGTTGTCATTTTGACAAAAAATGTGTTATCGACCTTACGGACATTGAATAGCCGAATATTATCATGTATACTTATACTCTTGTACGAAAAAGGTGTGCTTTGATCGAAATTTTCGGTGCAGCCTGACAATTTGTATAATATAACAGAAAAGCACAATGATGGTACGAATATTCTTAACAACACTATTACATACATACATACATACATACATAGCTTCACGCCAGTTCCCTTACGGGGTAGGCACGAACAACAGAGCGCCATTCAGGCTTGTTCTTACACACCTCACTCGCTTCTTTGACATTCATAGCTCTTGTCATGCACGCTCGTCTGTTCTTAAGGCTCCTGACATCACCTTCTGCTAGTATACGATCAATTTGATCATGGAAGGTGTGTCGTGGCCTTCCACGACTTCTGCATCCATCCACTTTTGCATTGTATATCTGTTTTGTCATTCTTTCATCATGCATTCTTTCAACATGCCCGAACCACCGGAGCATTCCTTTCCTTCACCCCGACACTCTCTTTCAGACCAACTCTCTTTCTTACTTCGGTATTACGAACGCGGTCCGCGAGCGTCACTATTGCAACTGCAATATTGCAGTTTTAGTTCTGTTTGTAGCTCAACTGACCCCTCTCTCAATCATGCCGTTGTTTATACTTCACAAATGCATATGTGCCCGCTCGGCAACGTCGACACAGTTTCCTAGAATTAGTCTGTAATTGTAATCCGCAACATCTGGCTAATGATGCTAATGAGCGAGTACAATAGGACAATAGGCTATTCTCCACAATAACTAGAAACGTACGCCAATAAATACGTGAAAAGATCACGATCATAAAAGGATTACATTTCGTTCAAATGCCAACAGGTAATAAAATGTGCTTTTACAGATCTGTACGTGGAATTTGTCTTTGTCGGGGCCTAAGTTGTAACAATACAATATAGTCTAAAACATTAGGTATACAAACTAGTGTATTAACGTTGATCTGTGTTTCAAATCATATTGGAAGATAACTTTTAATATTTTTTAACTTAGAACTTTCCGCGCTTATAAAACCTACACGTATTCTAATTGCGGCATATATCACCCTATTCTGGAATTAAAACTACAGTTATATATCTCTTGTATCCAAACTACCAATTATTTATTTTTATTACTATTTAATTTGTAACAAACGTTGTTATAATTACTTAGCACCTACGAGGCGTAAGGAATACCGTACTTATTACGAAAAAAATTTTCAAGGTCTAATTTATTATTCAACAGAAAATAATACTAAAATAATTACACCAACTTAACGAGCTCTAACCTTGTGTTTGAATTGTAAAAGAAAAAAATGGAGAATACTATTCTAAAGGTGACCTAGTGTGTAAAATTAGAAGCGTGGAATGATCAAAGGGCGGCCGCGGGGGATGCTTCTGTTGCGCCCGTATCGCTAGGCCACACCAACAGAGAACATAGAATAAAAAGTAGAGAAACACTTTAGGCATAAAACAATAGGCTAATTTCACGCACTTTTAAACAACGACATAGTTATTTTTATAAAATGTTGTGCCTAAACAAACATACTACTATTATACTTTAATCTATTGCTTAATATATTACATGTTTATTTAATCATTCTATACTATCCTTATACTAATTTTACTACTGTTCTTACAACCTAGACTCTGGTTCTTTCTAATTACTTTATAATACTTAGTCTGGCCATAAATACTGTTACAATTAAAAATAAACAAAATATTACATTTGAAATTGGAATCTGTCATTTTTGTATGATTGTTCATTGTGTTTTGTCATTAAAACTTGTCAATACATTGTACAACATTTTGCGATATTAAAATGGAGTGAGGCGATAAAGAGAACCGAATCGCTGTGATTGCATTACACAAAGTAAGTATGGAGCCAAATGCAATTTTTAAAACTCTCCATACGCTTGGTATTAGTCAAATGTTTGTGGACCGGGCTATTAATAGGTACAATGAGACCTCCTCTGTTTGTGACAGAAAAATATCTGACCGTCCACGTGGTGTTCGTACAAAAAAGGTGGTCAAAGCAGTAAGGAAAAGAATTCGAAGAAATCCTGTCCGAAAGCAAAAGATTTTATCTCGGGAGGTGAAGATATCACCTAGAACCATGTCGCGTATTTCAAAAGATGACTTAGAACTTGCAGCCTATAAGAGATGCACTGGTCATTTCTGAAGCTATAATTTAAAAAAGAATAGGGCGGTAAAACCGAAACAACTACTGAAGCGGTACGCAAAGGGAGGTCACAGATAAATTTTGTTTACGGATGAAATTTTTTTACAATTGAGCAACATTTTAACAAACAAAATGACCGTATTTATGCTCAAAGGTCTAAGGAAGCTTCTCGATTAGTCGACAGAGTGCAACGTGGGCATTATCCGTCTTCAGTGATGGTTTGGTGGGGTGTTAGCTATGAAGGAGTGACTGAGCCATATTTTTGTGAAAAAGGTATCAAAACATCGGCACAAGTGTATCAAGATACCATTCTTGAGAAGGTAGTTAAGCCCCTTAACAACACCATGTTCAATAACTAAGAATGGTACTTCTAGCAAGATTCGGCGCCGGGTCATAAAGATCGGTCCACGCAGTCTTGGTTGGAAGCGAACGTTTCGGACTTCATTAGAGCTGAAGACTGACCGTCGTCTAGCTCCGATCTTATTCCGCTGGATTATGATTTATGGTCAGTTTTAGAGAATACAGCTTGCTTTAAACGCCATGATAATTTGGAGTCCCTAAAACAATCCATATGATTGGCAGGGAAGAAATTTCCCATGGAAAGAGTGCGTGCTTCTATTGATAACTTGCCTCAACGTTTAAAGGACTGTATTGCAGCCAATGGAGACCACTTCGAATAAGATTTTTATATTTTAAATTGTTTTATATTTATGTATTAAACTAACACAGTAAAACTTATAAATGTTATTTGTAATAGAAAAAAAATAATTCTTTGCTACAATGTTTATGGCAAGACTAGGTAATTTTCATGCTTAACATTTTTACTACTTATTAACACTGCTAATATTCTATGTATTTATTGCTAATCTATTATCTAATTTATTTTTCTTGTCTTATTATTTTCTATCTAGTTATGCCTTATTAGGGAAAATAAGTGGGGAGTCTTTTTTTCTGTTTTTGTTTTTCTTTTATATTATTATTATATATCTCTTTAGTCTACACATTTTACCAACTCTACTATTATGTGATTTCACTTGTTTAGTTAAAACAAACAAGACAATGGGTTACATGTTAATTATATGAATAACAGAAAACGGCCGCTCCAGTAGGAGACACAATCAACGTCAAAGGTATCTTTTTGAAAACTTATTTTGAATTTTTCTTTTATTTCAATAGTTGATATGTAATATTGCTTCTGATTTTTTATTTCATAACTCCTCTGTATTAACTTTAATCTTTGACTAAAACGTTAGTACTATTAGATACATGATTTTTATTTAAAAATTACATTTGCTAATTAAATATTATCTTTACCTTTCGTTAGTTTTCATTGTCTACTTTGTTCGTCTAACAACCACTCCATTAAGTAAAAGGTAATGTAATGGAGGTATAACTAATTAATAATATAAATAACTACTCTGGGGACTTTTGACAATTAACTAACCAAACACTGCAACTGTGGAAAAACTGTGGATTATACCTTCATGGCGACAGTTAACTATGGATGCTCGGTTGTCTTGTTAATTCTTGGGTTGAACAAATTTAATACGGAGTAAAGTGAAAAGACCTCCATTTATTCTGAAAACCACTGAGACTATTGAAGAACAAAGTAAATTTTCTTAAATTAATATTGGTGTTGCCAACAACGATATCACTATTTTTTTTTGCTGAATCACAGCAGACAGGCTGACGGCCCAACTGTGATGAAAAGGGGTTACGGTTGTCTATGGTGCTACCTGTCTCGAAGGGTAGACTGGCCACTGATGCCGAAATACAACCCAAAGATGTTATGACGGCATATTCTAGACCAGGGATAATAGTCAACCAGTCGGACAAATGCCCTACTTCCTGACTGTAGGTTGTTTTGTCACCGCTTTCGACAGGCCGGCCGGCCACAGGATTAGTGGCACGGATAAAACTTCGGGTAAGTGGCTGGTCACGTGGAGCACGAAGGTGCTGAAGAAAGGGGAAGGTAGTAGAAGTATGGAGGGTTCTGTAGAGATTACAAACGTACTTTGTTTCTGCCTCTCGGCGTTCGATCCAGACAAAAATTAATCAACACTACATTTGTCACAAACTCTGAAACATATCTTGTTAATATCCAATTTCGTTAAAAAAAATTAAATCGTGCAATTCGAATTTATTTCATAATTTTTTACTTTAAAGTTTAATATAGTGGGTGGGGAGGGGTAATTTTTACGACTATAGGAGCGAATATTTCGCCACCTATTGACTGTATTGAGATGCGAGTTAATTTGCGAATTTGACCAATTAAGCCCTTATAACATCGAAGCTTCACAGTCATTTTATTGTAAGCGACATTTGGACCGAAGTAGATTTATTGATATATAGTATTAGAGCTAGGCATGTTTGCTGAAGAGTTTCTTGCGCCGCTTCTTCTCTTCAAGCCATAACATGTTGCGAAGCGGTAGTAAATTAGATTAGGCTCCCATAGATTAAATAATAACCATAAACAAAATTAAAATTAAATAATTAAAATTAATAAGTTGGCGGTAGGCTAAATAAAACTTTAACAATACTCGTTGACACTTGACATCTTTGTCTTCCGTGATCACGGCCACTGAAAAGTGGCCGAAACGTCGGAAAAACCAAAATCAAATAAAATTACCGCGCTTAAAACCGTCAAAACGTAGTTTTATTATGTATACAAGTCGCGAAAACTTAAGAAAATATTATGCGAAGTAGATTTTTTGTTGTAAAAGTTATTTTAGACTATTATTTTGTTTTAAGCCTTTCAGTTTTAGTTACATTATACCTTACTAAATCAAAAACTGAAAGTATTAAAACAAAATAATAGTTTAAAATACCCTTTGCAACAAAAATATACTAACGTCCAAATGTCGCTTACGACAAAATAGCGGCAAAGGCTTATGTATTTTGGACATACACAGTTAATCGATAACTTATTATTTATGGACAGCAACTTTCAAGGACGCAAGGGTTTAACTGGCCAATTTCGTAAGGTAACTAACTACTTAATTAAAGCAAATGTAAATCGGGCCTAACAAACATAGTTATAACTTTGAAAACCTGCCTAAAGATACTCCACATATCCGTGTGTAATGAAAAATTAACTTTCAGTTACATGTATGGCAGCCGCTACCCCGATTTTTGTTTTTTTTTCTGCGATTTGACCACATTGTGTAGTGGTTATAAATTACACCCTTTTTCCAAATTTCATCTTCTATCTTCTTGAAGACCGACTAGTTTCTGACAAGAATGATTCTGACATAATATTATATAATAGATAGAAGAATGGATATACAGTGTTGTGTCTAAATAAAATGAGAATTAATTAATCTTTTGTTTAAAGTGTAAACGTCATTGAAACTTCGCATATCAACATATAATAAATCAATGAATGAACATATCGCAACCACAGAAACAGTCGAAAGAATAACTATTCAATAATTTAAAAGCAACATATTTGGAGATATAACCAAGATGACATAAAGATTGGGCTCAACCTGGCCCAGTGTACTTTAATATCCCCTTATAGTCACCTCAAGCCTCACAATTTAAAGTCTTCATATCATCTCAATTCTACACCTTTATCAAATCACACAGGACTTTTCCATAAATAAACATTTAACTTGCTTAGTTTGCCGAAAAGCGCAGCGCCTGGCGAATGGTAGAACAACTATCTGCCTCGCGTCATGCACCGCTTAAATATTATAAATTACTTGAAAGTACCGTCAATTAAATGTTCGCAATACAAAATATCCAGCAACTTGTTAATTAATATCTTTTACAAATGCCCCCAAAACGCTCAGTGGTATTAACTGCAACAGATCAATAAACATCCGCCTTAAACTAGCCATTGTTTCTTGATACCTAACAAAATCAATTGAATTGTGACACTATTATATGAGTAATTACTACAACTGTAGCGTCACTTCATAATATCTCCCATAAATACATATTAGCTGCCATAAATTTAGGTTGCCAACAAAAGTTAATAATATAGAGAGCACAATTGGTTAAAAGCCTACTTAAATAGAGTTCGCTGTCTCGCTCGCATATGACCACATTATGAACATATAAATATACAGAATTTGTCATAAGTAAATTCTTTCAATTTATATGTACAAAAATGTGATAACGCGCGAGCAAAATAGTGAACAATGTTTAGGTAGCTGCATAACAAAGTGGTGGAGGGAGAGCCAATCAAACTATAATATCTGCAGCATTTGAATAAATAGAATATGGGGGAAGGGATTTGAAGGAATAGTATATGTGGGAAGAAACCAATAACTTGGTCGGAATATCAAACTGTTTATTTAATTTTAATGCACCATAATTACACAAACATCGTAACATAGCCAACTGCTTAATACTAAAAAGATTAAAAACTCAACTGACAGTGACATTTACATTTGACATTGACACTTTATAAAGATACAAGATAACAGATAAAATAAAAATATAGTTAAACATTTCAAATCGTGCGATATATCGTTCGAATATAACAGGCATGACGATTTAATAAGTATTTCGTTTTTATAAAATGGTTACGGAACGCTGAAAAATGACAAACATTAATACATTTTTTGCCTTACTAAGATTCAGGGAACAAACTTTGATATTTACATTCATGGAGGCCCTTTAATGAAACTCTTAATATTTTTTGCACTAAGGGCCTTCGTTAGGCGAATATCTTTCATGTTAAACAAGTCATTTCGACTCAAAGAACTGGAACTTCGTTCCGGCATCAAGAAATCATCTTCTTTGGACAACTCGTAAACTTGCGTTCATTTGTTGGGACTTTGAAATTTTAAGTGGAAAACGCGATTTATTGTAGGTGTTGACAAAATCTGTTGAAAAAACAATTTTTATTTTAAGACAGATTTTCGCTACTGAAACTTTGTTAAATCGTCCAATTTAATGCTCTGTTGCTTATTGCCAAATCAAATATTTACACATGACTAAATATATTCATCTACAAGCTATCCCGGCGATTACGTACCTGAGGGACTAGGCCTGGGGTGAATTTCTTGACCACATTGTTGTACGTAGCCACGTTTTTTTAAAATTCGTGCTAGACCATTCATTTTCGACAAAAATATCACTGAGTGAATGATTATTCTTATTAATAAGGCACTTGAATCCGCAAAATGTTGAAGGAAAAGTCTTAAAAAATCTGGTTGTGGCCAATTATGCGCCCTGGACATTAATTCATTTCATATTCTTTTATACTATACATTGAAATGAAATATATGCATAATTTTAAGATTAAATTCTTGTTTTAACTTTGTACTAACTTCGTCAAAATCCATAGAGCTGTTTTGAGAGCCTATTCGAGACAAAATTTCAACAGACAAAGATTCTTAAAACGATCTTTTATGATTAGTTGTTGTATAAATAGCAGTTTTTACTTAAATTTTAACATTTATTTTGAAACCACAGAGAGTAACTTTTTTCATTGGTATAGGATATGACTTCAACATTTACGCCTTTCGTGCACTTAGATGGCCTTTGTGGTTGAGCGGGCTAAGCCTTTGCCGTCTTACCGCACTCACACACACCTCACTGCAACGCAGAAACTCCAGCTTCGATTCCTGGTATAGTAAATTTCGTAAATAAATTTCCTCCGTTATTAACTATGGTCTGGGTACCCAGACACAGAAAAGAAAAAACCAACACACATGGCACTAGATAGGACTATATATAAGTATAGATATAAGGCCAACACTGCACATGCACTTCCTCACAACACCAGCATGTAACAGATACACTCTACATTAGTATAAGTTTAGTATTAAAAATAGGATAAATTAATATAATAAGTTAATCTTAAGGTACACCATAACATATAAATCACTAAATTAATGTCACACGGTAACAAAAATAAACAATAAGCGTGTATGGACTCTAAAATTTTTCATAGAAATTAAGTAGTAAAAAAAGGTACGGAACTCGAGTCCGTAGATATGTTAATAATAATAATAAAAATTACCCATAACAAAAGCGTAACTTGCTTAACTTGGAGATGTACAGTGTGTATGTTTGTCTGCCGATTGTTATTACTTTGAGAGTTTGAAGCGGAAAAAAGTTTTTTATTGCGAAGCTGGTAAACAGGCACACGGCCCATCTGATGGAAAGTGGGCACCGTCGCCTATAGACTAGAATATAGGATGGTATAGGGAAGGAGGAAGCAGGCCATCAGAATTCTCACTTATCGTAGAAAATACTCAGCTCAAGCTTAACCGTGTCACGTCGAAAACCTGGGAGAGCGTGGTATCACATCGATCTAGCCGGCTCTTAGAGCTGTTATCAAGATAAAGCTTAAAGCATGACTCTACCACCTTCGACTTATTTACAGATAAATAGAAAAATAACACTTTATTTCTCAACAAAACAGAAACAAAAGGTACATATATTAATTACAGTATTTTTAGGCAGAACAATAGGCGGCATTATCGCGTATAGTGATCTCTTCCAGGCAACCTAACTTATGGATATTTTAAAATAATCTGGCGACATAGGTAAATAAATAAATCCAGATGAGCATAGATTTTTAAAATACATATTAAGTTTTTGAGATAAATATATACATAAATACTCATGAGATATATTTTAGTGGTAAATAGTAATTATATAATATAACAGTTAAATAATTGTATATAGATAATTTAGGAATAGTTGCTTAAGGAAAAGTAGTGCTTGCTGAGTAGATTCGTAAACGGCAATAATGTTTTGGCCTCTCTGACTTCAAGAGGCAGCGCATTCCAATGTCCGACAGCCTGCACTGTACAGAAATGGCCATATAATAATGACGTTATCATTTATCCAAATAAATATATGTCACTTCACAAGCAAGTTTAAAACTCTTTAGTTTTAAGAATAAACATTAGTTGTATTCAGGTGTGGTTTTCACAAAACGATCGCCAATAAAGGGTATCATGGTATTGACAGTGCAAAAGGTGATCGTTTTCTAAAGGGGAATATGAAAGTCACAAACGTAAGCCTTGCTAGTTTGCATCGGCTGCCAATTCGACTGTCGTCCACAGTACAGGGCACAAAGAGTTTATTGCGGTGTACCTGCTACTGCGGCAGGGAAATGTTTGATCCGGACTAGCGTTGACGGTGGGGTTATTGCTAGTCGGTTTGAGCGATAGTAGCATGATATTTCAGTTGTTAGATGTGAAAATACAAATCTAGAAGCGTGAGTCAAAGCAAAAGTGAGTACCTGGCTGCAAGGAGTATCTTACGACGAAACAGAAGAACTACTTACATACTTGTTTTTAAAATAAACGCACACTCAAGCACGCCCTTACACATGCACGCACACACACACACTCACACACGAACACAGACACACGCACGAAAACACTCAACATACGTTAAATTTTTTAATATAATGCACCCTTAAACTATTAAAAAACCAAAACTGTTATTCTATACTAATATTATAAAAAGGTAAAGTTTGTGAGTTTAAACGTTGTAGGGGGGGGGGGGGGGTCTGGTTTGAATATCTGAATTTACTAAGCCGATTTTAAAAATTCTTTTACTGTTCGAAAGCTACGTTAACAGGGAGTGTCATAGGCTATATAACATGATGCTATATACCACGGGAGCGGGATAGAGCGCGGGTGAAATCGCGCCGGGCCGCTAGTTACTAAATGACTTAATAAGCTCAACTCACCCAATCAATACAAAAAAAACAATTAGAACATACCATTAGCCGAATGTGCCCCCAAAAATACAGGCCTGTTCTAGTTTGGGGGCAAACCGACAACTTAATATAGTCTCAAGTAATGTACCTAGCATAAATATATTGTGTATTGTAATTGCAATTTATTTAAATAAATAAATGATTATTAGTTTAGTTTAGTTGCAGTCAAGTTTCATTTGTGGGGAAAATAAGCTTTGCTGGTTAATTTAAAAACTATATTTTAAATAAAAACAAACTGTATGGGGTAGATTTATTGTGGTGCTCAGGTGGTGGGGGGGGCTAACAGCTATCATATAATAATAACTAAAAATAAGATAGATTTAGAGAAGCTATTAATAAGCCTCCACAGATAACAGTAAAAATAAGAAGAGAAAAAATAATGAAAATTATACAAAGAAACAATAATAAAAATGTGCATAGATAATAATAGCAGCCCATAAATGTCCCACTGCTGGGCTCGGGCCTCCCACTATAGGGAAACGCGGACAGTATACCCCGCCACGCTTGTCCAAGGCGGCTTGGCAGGTTTGACACATCGGTTATCTCGATGTGCAGGTTGCATCACGATGTTTTCCTTCACCGGTATTAGCACGTGGTAATTGTAATATGCACATTAGGTCAGAAAATGGCCTAAGCGGTGCATGCGTTCCAGCCAGGATCGAACCCGCGCCCTTTGGGGTCTGGGACGCGTGCGCTAGCCATTACGCTACCACGACTTACGTAGATATAAGATACGACGTGCATAGATATAAGGTACTTAAACTGATAAATCCGAGTTTGAATAGAACTTGACCAACTTTGCGCTAAACAATGCTACACTATTAGTAAATAAGTCTAAGTCTATATCTTCCAACTTACTTATTAAATTCATTTACTGTTCTGATAAAGAACAAATTACGTCGGTAAGCTGTGCGCGGCAATGGTGTGTGTAATAATTTCCTAGGGCGAACATTAGTAGGAGGAACATACAAATGTACTTTCTCAATGAGATTTGCACAATCATTGTATCTATTCTAAATGTAATTGTTGCTTAATTAATTTACCATTCAACTTTAGACTATGTATAAAGAAATGTTAAATGCTACGTTATAATATTTGAAACCTTTTAATCTATGTGTATTCTGAACATATTCGTAGATGCGTCTCCGAAGGTTTTGTTTGTTTTTTGTATTGTCAGAATTTTTAACCTTACTAATTATGTAGTAATAAATTGTTTAATATCCGTGACGTATCAAACAATAATTGTAGGCTTTTGGAGTCGAGACCCTGGGACTATGGGGGCATGAGGCGCACAAACTTTATCGAGACATATTCAAATGTCTGGTAAAAGTCTCACGTGGCCAAAAGGTTGGATTATACCTCAAACAACCCATTAGCGTTGCCATTCAAGCAACGCTACCAGTCTTTTGGGAACGTTGCCGAGTGGTAGCAGTCTGGATTTTGTAATTAATTTGAATTTTTATATACAGAGTAAATTTTTCAAGTGGGTCTTTAGGGCCAAATCCTATACGAAATAGCAAGAAACACTCAAAGATTTTGACGATAACTAAAGTGGTATAATTAGATTCTTGAAAAATCAATTACCCTTGTCAGGTATCGAATCAGCTGCTTTTGAAAAAATAAACACATTCTGTATTATTATACCAAATCATTGTGTAGCTTGTGAGGATCAATTTCTGTAAAGGAATGGCAAACAAAAAACCAATGAAAAGAGTTGATTTTTTTAATAGATCTGTTTATATTTTCAATAAAAATGTCCATGTTGTTAAACGGTTTTTACCATAAAGGCTGATAACGCGTTGACTTCGCCATTGGTGTTGTAAACGTCTGTAAGTGACAGTAACCACTTTTCATATTCAAATATAGTCAAGGCCCCACCTTGACTATTTTTTAATAAGTCCGTCAGTGGGGTAAGATCGAATACCTCCGGTTTTTTACCTTTTATAAACGGTAATTAACATCAACTAGAATTTAAATATTGAATTAAATGGTGTCTTAGCTTTACTGACCTATATTATGCCGTCGTTGTTTTTCAAACACGGAGATAGCGGGTTCACCCACTGACGGACTTCCACACTTTGAATATATATAATATACGAAATTGATTGTCATTTCAAATACGGAACCCTAAACATGTGTCACCAGTGGCTCAGCTGTTAGGCCTTCACTACCTATAATATTATATATAGGCCGAGATACACTAGGCTATAATCCGGTCAAAGCAAGACAGTGCACCCCCTTCATCTGTGAAGGGGTCTTTCCGAAAATAATAACCGTCCCCGTGGCCACATGTCGACGTAATACCAACCGGCGTGCGCTCGTAAAAAATAAGAAAAGGGCCCCGCAAAATACTCACTATTACATTTTGGGTGAAATTGGAAATACATTTGTCGGGAAGCGAATCGGACTGTGTATTGCCTTATCGGTGTCAGGGCGTTTTTGATATAGTCTACATATACTACATATCTGTCTGTGCCTGTGTCAGATTTATGAATATGGAAAAGTTCCGCTTTAATATTATCAGCACGTTTGCCAGTTTCATCTAATCATTGATATTCAGGCGTTTGTGGAAATCTCAAAATTATTGTTACGAGTTGCAGGACTCGAATTAATATGCCGTTGGAATTATTATAGAGTTTACTAGAATTTCTTAGAACTATACAAACACGTATACTAGAGGTACAAATATAACTGAACACAACCAGTCCAAACGTAATGCACAATTCAATAACACGCGCAAAGTCCGTCACTAAATAGATTACCGAATGTACACAGGTCTTACTCGCTTGTGGTTATCGCTAGACTGCCGATGTCTCCATTGGGCCATTGCTTTATACTGCACCGATATAATATGGCTGCCCGACCGCGTAGACCGAATTGCTTAGAATCAGTTTGACACACCTGGATAATGACTGCCATAAAAGATTACAATACACAATGGGCTGTTTTTTCATCACAATTTTTAAACACAAAGTAAACAAAAGAAGTCCCAATGCGTAAAGGTAATAAAGTGTGCTTTTATGGTATGCAGGTGTGAATCTACTTTTGTATGTAACACGCCGCGACGACGCGTAACATTATTTTAGGTTTTACTTCTCAAAGCTGTCTAGTAAATATATACCATTGCGACCAGTAGTAATTCAATTATTATTGTGTTCATTTCTTACCATACTTCTTTACGTATCTGTATAATATATAAAAATTACATTATTTATTAAAAAAATACTAACTACTACACAATTTTTCTTTTATAAATCTTTATATATAAAATTTTTCTGTGCGTGTGTATGTGACTGAACTTCTAAACGGCTGGAGCGATTTTTATGTGTGTTCAGGTGGATTCGAGAATGATTTAGATGCACAATTGGACTCGGTAGGTGGCGCTGCAATCAGGTTTTAAAATTATTTTTTTCAGGGCAGGACGACGTCTGCCGGGACAGCTAGTAAAAAATATAAAAAAAGTCTAATAAAATTGGTCTCCGCCGGCAGCGGGGCCTAGGGTCCAGGTCCAGGCTACCGGTGATTAATGCTCCAGAGACAAGAGCCTCCTCACAATGCCGGTCGTGTTTAACAGAGCTGCCGTATGTACCAGTCCTTTATTACTATTATCGCTTAAAATGTCGTACAAAGTGTGCCTGCCTTTTTTTCTAACCATTCAACTATACAGTGTAAAATGTGAAAATAAATAAATGTCAATATCACAATATTTATCATATTTAAATCACGTGTATATGAAATATATAGTATTATTAATATAGTTCATGTAGCGCTCTGTAGTGTATAGTGAAAAATAAAAAAGTGCATTAGTGATGTTTAGGACACAAAAATGTGAATACGCGCCCGCCCTTACAGACAGTGATTAGAGTGGCAATGGACACCTTTTTAGATTACAATTTATTTTTTAAGAATATTCGCTTAAAATTAAATGACTTATTAGCTAGATTATAAACGATCGCAATAATTAGTAAAGTAATTGATAACGAAATTTCGATTTGAATAAAATAACTGTCGTGTAATCTTTTGATACGGGCATTGTTGAGATACACTGTATTATTAAGGGGTTGTAGTAGTAAATGCTCTTCGCAGAATCCTTCATTTTGCGTCAACCGACATCCATTTGGCTATTATTTTATTAATTTGATTAGCGTGTGCCCTTTTTGGCCGTCCCTTCCTTTTTCTATTTTCAATTTAGTTCACATAAATCCTATTACCAGCTACTAATACAATTTTGTACATTAAGCTACACCTAAATAGAACTTAATTATATCAAATTTCTCAAATCATGCTTAAATACCCTGTAAAGTAAGACCTTCAATTGTATAATTAAAATATCAAGTCGCTGGCATAATTTTAGTTCATTATACATAATAACAAGCTTGAGTTCAGTTAAAATATTTAGATAGGAACCTGTCAAGAGTGCCCTTCTCTTTACCGTAGTGCTTAGCCACGGAACAGGTGCGGCCGGAAAGATATGATCTGTGGTTCAAGGTCTTTACTATTGTAAATGTTGATATTGATATTTTTATTAAGTGTATGCAGACAGACAGTTGGCCTTACCCACGAAAAGTGGTCGATACCAGGAACGTCGCTAACGTATTGCAGTCGTCGAAGAAATTTTGTGCCAATCCAATGTCGCAGCGCAAAGTGCAAATTGCAGATGGAAGTATCCTCCAGTTATTGTCTGCTGAATAAACGTTCTAGAAGACTAAGACGAATAATTCGGCGGAACCTCTAATGTTGTACCTCTTCAACAACAAACATCCACACTATCGTGTAACGCAGAATTCAGATACCTTGGTTCACTACTGCAGAGTAATTGTGTAATATAGAAGGATGTAGTCGTGGAAGGCCACGACACACCTTCCATGATCAAATTGATCGTGTACTAGCGGAGGGTGATGTCAGGAGCCTTAAGGACAGACGAGTGTGCATGACAAGAGTTATGAATGTCAAAGAAGCAAGTGAGGTGTGTAAGAATGGGCCTAAATAGCGCTCTGTTGTTCGTGCCTACCCCGCAAGGGAACTGGCGTGAAGTTATATATGTATGTATGTATGTAGAAGGATGTAAGAAGAATAAAAATGTAGTATGGCTAAAGTGGAGACAGATAACCGGTGTGACATGCGGTTAATGCTACTGAAACTAAAAGGTCAGATATATAAATCTATCATACGACCGGTTCTGTTATACGGGTCCGAATGTTGGGCCACTAAGGTGATAGATTGCAAACGGCTCCACTCAGCTGAGGTGAGATGTAGCAATGGATTTGTATTGTTACAAGAAGAACAACACTATATTTAAGTGGAATTCTAATTGGTGACTTAATTTTGGTATAAATCAGACTTTTCTTTGCGTTTTCAAATTTAAAAGTTTTTATTCAAAATAAGTTCCACTGGAGAACAATTTTACAAGTTATATCTCAATGCATATACGTTAAAAATTAATTTTATTCCCTATTCTATGTACACCACTTCGGAACGTGTTATTGCTGTTAAGGAGATGAAGCGGCAAGAAACTCCCCAGCACCGCATCTAGCTAAAAATTGTTTTTCTTCATATTTCTTATTCTATTTATATCTTAAGATCTTTTTTTATAAGTTTTATACAGAAGTATGTTACAGAATTACTTTTTGAAGAATTAATGAAATTGTCGCAAACAGTGCACAACCAGTAAGACAAAGACAATAAAAGGAAAGAAGAATATTATTATTGTTATAATAATGACGAGACATACTAAAAGTTTATACTGCAACATATCTCCATAAAATCCTTACATGTTTGGCAAAATTAATACGTTATACAGAGTCAAAGTTAAATGAAAGTTCTACGTAGGTACTGAGGTCGATAAACTCTATACTTTCTAATCGTACATTAAATTTTATCCTTTAAAACTGAAATGACACTGTTTAAATATAACAATAGTCGTTTTATGAGTACATTAAGATAAACTTATAGTCTATATCAAATTCTTAAGAACCTGAACGTTCTTTTCTGTAAAAGGAGTTTAAAATTTTATTATGTAGGTATTGTAAAATTTCTATTACATTCTTTGGTGGAATATTGTTATAATCGTATACTTTTGCTAGATTCCGTGAAGGTTCGTAAAATAAAAATGATTGTTTTGAGGTGTCTAAATTTTGTGGCCTATGTAAGTTTAGAGGGACAATCACCATAAATTTCCTCCCCTACTTTTGAACTATGAAGTGAAAATGTTTGCGAAATATCACGGTTGTAGAGCTCCAAAAATACTTTCAACGAATTGGTACAAAAATATTTGTTCATTAGCTTTTGAGATAGGGGTTTATGATTAATGTTTTTTTATGGTTATCTAGTTAAATAACAAAAGCAGTGAATATTTGTCATCTCTTGGGAATTCTTCGTAGTTTTGATCTGCCATGTAATTAACCGATATTAACACGCTTTTAGTATTAGTTACTTTTATGGTTTTTCTGGAGTCCGATGTGTTTGTCTAAAAATCTATTTATTCAATGTCGAATTTCCTAATAACAGTTTTGTACTGATGATGGAATTAAGGCAGCATTCCAATTTTTCCACATTTCTTCGCGTATAATCTGACAGGGGCGCAGACGAAGGTTCTTTGTGCCCAAATTGTGATTTGGATGCGACTATTTCGATTGAGCTTACACATCTATCTAATCTTTGATTGCTTTTGCTGTGATCAAAAAATATTAATATAAATGGTGTTGCAAGCCGATCTTAATCCTTTCCAGGTATTTTATTGCCGGTTTGAATTTGAGTGATCTATTGTCCGCGTTAATCTCTTCTTTGACGTCGCCGTAAGACGTCATAAAGCCTTCTTTCCTCTGTTGGTATTTCATGCAAATTCTTGGAAGGGGTTAAGCTTTTTATTTAACGATTTCAAGTACCAGTGGGCGGCATGTTGCTAGTAGGCCATGTCTAATTTACAAATGGATGAGAGTCGATAATTCGGGAAATGCACCAGTCGTGTTCTGACTGCGAATGAGGTGTTACCTAGTGCTCTTTCGGAGCGAGTATCTTATAACGACGAACTTCGCGTCAAGCTCCCGCTGCTACCCCTGAATTTATATCCTACAAATCCGTAACAATAATAAATATAATAAAAATATTACATTGCCAGGTGTGCAGTCGTGGCTCTGAAAATCAATTTTATATTCGTAGCAACTAATTGGTTATCGCGCTGTATCGCAAACATCAAATAACGGAAAGACATTACACTTCAACAGGGGCAGTGGCGCAAGAAGTGCTATTGCCACACCACGGCCAGGGATGCCCACTAAAACCCCTCGGTGTTTCTTCCTTCGCCTTAAAGCCAGGGCCACAGGTCTCACCACTCCGCGGGGTCTTGGCGGGCACTGATCCATCGACCTTTTACATTGGCAGGGAACTTCTTTTTGTTCCCGGTGTCCTCAAACTATCATAAAATTCTCTCTTATAACGGCAATTGAGAATACTTTCTTCAAGACCCACTCGCGCCAACGGCTCACGGCGGCCTACGTTCTAAAGATGTCCTCCGGCGCAGACGCGTTCTCCTTGCGTGGAGTACACTCACGCTCTCTCCAAAACACATCCTTTTTTTTTTGATAACGCAGGGGGAATGTCTTTGGACACCGTCCTCGGGCTCTTCGGAGGAAGAGCCAAATGCAGCGCAGAAGCATGCATCGAGGGTGTGTGGGACTCTCAGCGACCGGTTCTCCACGCTAGCTTCAAAGAGAAGCAGTCGCGAGAAACCGACCGCCAAACTACCCACTAAACCTAAACCTGCGCCTCTGTATCAACGCTTTTACGGGACGTCACTGGATTTGGAACAGAGTTACTGCACCGTGCCGCCCCCACACTCGGCAATACTGGGCCACCCCGGTGGCAGAGTGACCCACCCCCCTGTGACGGTAATTATGGGAGGAGGATATGCGCGTAGCGGCGCCTTCGACCGCTGGTCTGCCTCCTGCGGACGGGGTCCGCGTACGCGTCCTCCTTCCTCCTTAACTCTTTCTGCGGCCTCCTTCTGCGCCATGACGGATTCGCAGAAGGAGGAAACCGCAAACAAGGATTGCTGGCCATGCTACGAAGCGAGCTCACAGGGCCAACGACTTTTTCTAAGAGGGCCCTCTGGGGCCCCCAGTAACATCGTCTAAGTTTACTTTTTAATTATCAAAAGTCTTAGCCATAGTTCTGAAAACACGCTTCCTTTCGACCGTCTCTAGTCTTTTCATTCTATCGACTTTCATTTATCTTTTCTTTCATTCCTCATCTATTCTTCTTACTGACACATCGTGCGGATAAACACTTAACTACTCTGTAATCATGCGTTTGGAATTTCATAACACTACATTAATTAATTAGCCTCATCAAATGTTTAGATGTTCAGAAGGTTGGTGCCTATCTCATACAACAGATTAATATGACAATCCACCTTACCTATAAAAGTCGGTGACCTAGGCACGTTATTTTACTTTAAATCTTAAATAACATTAATTAAATAGGTTCAGATGAGGTTCTTCATTGTATTAAGTTAATAAAATAACAACTAATACAAATCTGTCAATCGTCAAAAACTGAAAGATTTACATCTGTGGTGTAAGTCCCTTAAATTTTATTATTCATAATAATCATCATGATCATAATTATACATTAAACCCTGTAAGATATCAAAATGAAACATCACAAAAAATTAACACAAATTCTTTATATTTATTCTTATCCGTTGAGCCTTTGACTGACTCAATTTTTTTTAAAACTGTCTTACGATTAAGCTTGCAATATTGTTATTTACTTTGAAATCCCAAACATATACTTTAACTTTATTTACTGGTACAGATTATAAGGTTAATACACGTACAAGTAGGTAGGTATATAAAAAGCGTCTAAAGAGCCCACCTCTCCCGAGTGGCGCCCAACGAGTGGAGAGCTAATAGTCGATGGTTTATGGTGTGCCGACATGCGAGTGTATTATTTACAATTCACCTTCATATCAAACGTCAACGAAGATCCGATTTAGAGTATTCAATTATCCTGTATTTCCATAGGTCCACGTTGCACATTGGAGTACACTGCAACGTACCGCACCACGCTACACACCATTCAATTGCATTGTATCGCACCAAACTACACTACATACCGTTCATTTATTTTGATTCTATAGATACCTTTTTAAAATTAAAAGTTAATTTTAATTTTGCTGTCAATTTTATTTTCCTTACTTTACTGCTCCACCTAGAATAATATTAGAGTAATCGTTTCACGCAGATGTGGCGATGGGTTTAAAGATTGCTTCTAATCTAATGTTGTTATTAATCGTTAATGTAGCTAATCATTAGCGAAATTATTAACGCTATAAACTACTACTACTACTACACTAACTGTAACATTATCCCAAGATATATATAACGCTTTATTGCTTACAATAGCATGTTACTGTATAGAAATAAGTTGGTAGGAGTTAAAGTACATAACAATATCTATCTACTATCCATGCAGGAATGGAGAAAGAATATAACCCACAGCCAGGTGATAGGGTATTTACCAGTCTGGATGGCCACCACTCCTGGCTTAGAGTATACCGTCATAACTACCTTGAGTCAGCATTAGTGGCTAGATTCCAGCCCCATCTAGGAGTCCGGCAGCACATTGGTAGCACCTTTAGAGTTGCAAATGTTCATAGGCGACGGTAACTACTTTCCATCACAGTTATGCCGTCAGCTTGTCTGCTGTACTCCAGCAATAAAAAAAAAACAATAATTTGGCTTATTAGACAACGACTTTATTAATAAAATAAGATTAAGCTTGCATTTTATTCTCTTTCCTAGTTTAAAGGTTTGACAATACATGGAAATATTTGCTTTACTTAATACGTTACAGTTTGTGACATAAACCTCTATATCTATTGATATGAAGTAGTTCATTTCTGTCTTTCAATTAGGATGAGTTAACCAAAGTGATTCGCATAAATATAAACTTGAATCACTAAATATCATTGAATACCGTCCTGTCTTCAGTTCCATGTCTTTCAACGAAGTTGATTCGTTTTGGTTGATTCCTCTAATATCAGTACTTCACGGTTTAAAAAGGTCGTTTTTGTAGATTCATACATGACATACATGACAAACACATGAAATAAAATTTTATGCTGTGTCTTATAACTATCAGTACATCTAAACACGTGTACATTTCACTAATGGTCAGTTCCAATATTTTATTATTCATTCACTTGCCCTACCATGGGTTGAATTTTGATATTACTTGTATGGAGCTTATGTCAAATTTTAACCGATAGTAAAGCAAATGAACGGTCGGTACGATATAGGATCCGGACCTAAGAAATCCTCCAAAGGCGACCGTTTTTGGCCCTCTGGTGTTTGGTTCCAAAAAGTATAAAAAAGAAAGACAATGTAAAAAAGTAAGTAAATGACGTCTCCACACCGTAAAATATCCAAAGGAGTTACTTAGAGCCACAAACAGTTAATTGGCGCAATGAATTCAACCCATTTCGTATCGGGTGGAACATTTTTTCCCAGTTAACAATGTAGCGAGGGCGGTAGTTGAAGGTAAGGCAATTTACAGAATTAGAACAAGAAAATATTTAGAAAGTGCCTGTGTTTTTTAAACATTCGAAGAAGCGAAGAGTGTGTTGGCATAAGCAAAATCATAGGCAATTAATGGTCTTTAGCTTATTGCGTTAGAGTAAATTTGAATGTAAGCTTATTTAAAGTTCTGAAGTGTAGGAAGTCTTCAATGAAGCACCTTTTGTTCTAATTATGCGTGTATTTCAATTTTTAACTATTTTACAATAATTTTTAGTTGCGCGTACAATAGTTTTCGAAACTTGGCAGTTGGCCGTAGATAAACAAGCGATTGTCATAGGCAATTTTTGATATTGCGTGTACACGCCGGCGCTAGCGTACTGATTTCATGCACAGCTTCACGGGTGTGTACCTTTCTTTAGTAAATCGTGCGGCGACAGGTTCTTAAAGAAGCATACAAACTTACTCTAATTCAATTTTGTTACGAGTTTGCGAGACTCGAATTAAAATGCCGTTAGAATTATTATAGAATTTATTAGAACTATACAAATACGTATAACACAGCTACAAATATAACCGAACGCAACAAATCCAAACGCAATGCAGAAGGTCGTAATTCAATAAAACGCGCAAAGTCCGTCACTATTAGATTCTCGAATATACACACGTCATGAATAGATCGTAGTTGTAGGTCAACTTCAAAAATGCAAATGTGCCCGCCCGGCAACGTCGAGAGAATTTCTAGAATTAGTTTGTACTTATAATCCGCAACACATGGCTAATGATGCTCCTGAGCGGCCGTAAACGAGTACAAGAAGACAGTAGGCTGTTCTCCACAATAACTAGAAACGTATACCAATAAATAAGTGAACAAAAGAAGACGATTATAAAATGATTACAAGTTGTTCAAATGCCGACAGGTAATAAAATGTGCTTTTACAGATCTGTACGTGGAATTTGTCTTTGTCGGAGCCTAAGTTGTAACAATATGAATAAGACAATAATATTTTAAGAGCTTTTATCTGTTACAGTTTTTATTGACCTTATCTCAATTATTTGGTGTCAATATGCCTATTCAACACAACTATAAGACAGACACATAGACAATTATTTTAAATAATTATACAATTTAAATGTATAGGCTATATAGTGTCAAATAATAGCAGTCTCAGGATACATACCAATCAAAATTTTGCGACATAGTTTTCAAATCCCATGGAAGAATTTTCCATGTCAATACCATGAAAATGTTGGATAACATAGTGTATCAGTTATTTAATTTGTAACGATAATTTATTTACGTTGGGGCTTCATCTGCGTTAGTGTTAAAAATTTAGGCAGTGGCCGAATGGGGGGGTCTTAGTTAAAACGTTAAAAAATAACGCCGTGAACGCATAGCCACATTAGTGTATATTGATGTGACGTTATCTGTCAATATTTAAATAACCATGTCGCATTTTAAATAACCCATCAAACTCATCGCCATATCTGCGTGAAACGGCCTATATTTATAACACTATCGCCGATGAAGCCGCACCTTACGTGATACAGTCACTAACACTAACATTATCCTAGGTGTAGCAGAGGCATAACGGTTATACGAAATAACATAAAACCATAATAGTCTTCTAATTATGGCTTCTAAAGATTTAAAAATAAATTGTTGCTATTCCCAACAATAAGGTTTTTTTACTCTATTAGACGTTTGTTGGTTGTTGGTTTGATATAACTGGCCTTCAAACATTTTTTGAATGTGGAACATCAATATGCTTTTTTATCTGTGGATTTCAGTTTTTGACGAAAACTTTCGAGTGAATTTAGTTGTTTAGATTTTAAAAAATATAACACATTGGTTAAAAGTAAAATATAATATTTGTAGTATATTGATTGTATTTAACGAAAAACTGTGTGTTTACTGAAAATATTAATTATTTAGTGAAATGTGCTTTTATCGAGCTGCCAAAACAAAAGAATATTTCGCGCCAGTGAAAGAGCTATTTGGCTGAGGTTTTCGTTTGAAGATCGAAATCGTCAATATTCATGAATTGGCATCGGTTATATACACAAATCGCGCAGAGTCATATTTGGAAAGACCAAGACTGTTGTTGTAAGTATCTATGCGACGTTATTTTAATTAAAATAAATACAGTCCATTAACATATTATACGACCTCTGTAGTTGAGTGGGCTAAAATTTTCTTGACTGGCCTCACTACACGCAGAGACTCTGGGTTTAATTCCTGAATATGGTCAATTACATAAACGAACTTTTCTTTATTTCCTATGGTCTGGTTATCTGGGATCGGGCTCAGAGTGATCCTTTATATCCATAGCACAAGCGTAACAGGCTTAGCTTGAGGATATTCAATGTGTGTGTTTGTCTGCCAATTATAATTATTATATTTACTTATATACATAATTACATATTTTAAACATAAATATCTTTTATCCGTGCAGGAACGGAGAAAGAATACAATTTCCTGCGGCCGGGAGGCCTGTCGTAAGAGGCGACCAAACAACCCACAGCCAGGTGGAAGGGTATTTGCCCGACTAGATGGCTACCAGTACCACTCCTGGTCTAAAGTACGCCGGCATAACAACCTTGAGTTGTGTTTCGGTGTTAGTGACCAGGTTCCATTCTCCTTTAAGTGAGCAGCAGTGCATTTGCAGCACCTTTGGTGTTGCAAATGTCCATAGGCGATGGTAACCGCTTTCCATAAAGTGGTCCGTCTGCCTGTCTGCTGAACTCCTGTAAAAAATGAACATTAAAAAAAGTGTTTACGGTAATAATTAATACCAGATAAAGCACAGCGTAATAAAATAGGAAATCAAAAGCAGAGTAAACGCAACATTAAAATTAATACTGCCATTTTTCAGATAGAGCCCGACATGAACTGACAAATAAATCTCGGCTTCACAAACATTGAAGCAATGTCCATATTGATTGCGCGGTTACAAATTGTGCTATTTTTAAATTGGCTTTAATGAAAGACTTTTTGTGACACTGTTGCTTTAATATTTATTTAGTTATAGGCCTTACAAAGGTGGCGTCACCTTTGATACAGCCAAAGTTTATTTCAGGCTATTTTGGAGTTTGTTTATTTTTTATTTATTAATTTGAAAATAGGTACAAAATACATTAATCAGAGATAATATACATTAATCAGACAGTACATACATACACACATAGCTGCACGCCAGTTCCCTTGCGGGGTAGGCACGACCAACAGAGCGCCATTCAGGCTTGTTCTTACACACCTCACTCGCTTCTTTGACATTCATAACTCTTGTCATGCACGCTCGTAATCAGACAGTATTTTTGTTATTCTACTGACCCCTTAACTAGTTTGCACTGTATTATAGGGGCTAGTGTCCTCTCCCTTAATGTATACAACAATAAGATATAAAATACATTTAACACAACTTTAAACGAAATATCTAAAAGAGTGTGTGTATGTGTGTGTGTGTGTGTGTGTAGGTGTGTGCGTGTGTGAATATGTGTTTGCGTGAATGTGTGTTTACTAGTAAGACTGTTATCTAGTTCAGTTGGATATGAAATCTATAATATTATAAAATACTAAACATGCTGTGTTTGTGCATTGAAGATACTTAAAAAAAAAACAACTACAGTAGACTAAATAAACGATGTAGAACACGATGCATTTATTTATAGATTTCTTGTTTTGTGTCTTGTTTGTTCGGGATTCACGTAAAACCTACAGTGATGCGGTTTTCACTGATCAACAGCAAATTTTATGTAACAAAACATATGATATCTTTTATTCCGGGAATCCCGCAGAAATTTTCTCGGGAGCGGTTCGAAGTTCTTCGCGTGTATAAAAATTAGCTTATTCCAATACAATTTTCACTAAATCGACAGTTTATATTCTTTTTAAATGCAGTACTTTGTGTTCCGGAAATCCCGCGAGACTTTTCCCGGATATGGTAAAAATTCATTATAGTTGTGTTGTGTTGTAGATTTTTTTTTATTTTTTTTTATTTTTGTTGCAGGAGTTCAGCAAACAGGCAGACGGCCCGCTTGATGGAAAGCGGTTACCATCGTCTATGGACATTTGCAACACCAAAGGTGCTACAAATGCGCTGCTGCTCTCTTAAGGGCATACTGGAACCTGGTTTTCCCAAGGTTGATATGGTAGAAAATAATTATAGTTGTGTTGTGTTGTAGTTGTTATAAATATTAACTGATTTCGATACTATTTCACTAAAACGATAGCTTAAGTCCTTTTTCAAGTGATGTGATACTTTATATTCCGGGAATCCGACGGTTTTTTCCGGGAGATCCGGGATACTAAAACAATATATTCCGAGATTTTTTTATATATAATACTTCTTTATTTTTATAGATTTCCTACCTTCGAAACGACGTGATATTAGGACTTGTTTGATACGACTGTTTCTACGTTTATTAGATATCTTTACTAGGACAGACTTAGTTTAGTTATGTTTGCCTTCACTACATTACTTATCCCGGGTTTTTACGGGAATCTTCGGAATTCATCTATTTTCGTACTAAAAAATCTGTTGCCCTGCTGAAAATACTCTGAATTTAAATACTGGCAAAATAACTATAATTTGTTACCTGTCAAACGTGGATGAAGTCGCGGGCAAATTCTAGTAAATTTATATATACATATGTATAGTACTTTAGATTGGCAGAAAACTTGTAAAAATTACTGTTCAGTTTAATCCTTTTTCGAAGTTTTATATATCTATACTGGGTTGGTACGGTCACATTTTAGGAAACCTGGCTAGTAAAATACGGGGGGAACAAATATCTAGCTACGCCACCTCCTTTAGGTTCCGTTAGAAGGGGGTAGGCCCATAATATACTGGTTTGACGTCGTAAGGGTATATGTACTAATGATCTCACAATTAGGGATATACGGCGCGAAGTTGAGAAGAAAAAGTAGTAACCGAACGCTGGAATTCGAAGCAGACGCTTCGAATGCAACCGATTTTAACGCTAGGATGCGGGATCAAGCGAAGACGTGGGTAACAGTTAGTTACTAAGAAAAATACGAGCTCTTTTAACACAATAGAAGGCGTACTTAGAATCAATCTTAACTCTCTTAACGCGGCATTAAACCTCGAGTTTTCAATAAAAATCCGGCGCAGGGTGTACGAAACGGGAGATGAATATAGGGGTAACTGATAAATAACCCCCTCCGGGCAACGTTCATTCGTAATTCAAACACGAACGGGCGCACAGCGATTTATATACAAATGCGTCCAGTCAAGACTACCATATTTATTTTTCCGCGTCCTAATGCCACTACTGAAATATTCATGCAGTGACCGCGCCATCCGTCTTACTGAATAACATGATGTAATGCCTCATCTCACCGCTTGGAGACAGTTCGAACCCACTGGGACAGATAAACGACTGTTTATGCTGGGTATCACAGAGTTGCTTTAATGTATCTCCAAAATATAACATTTCACTTTTCAAATTTAAAAGTCTATATTCAGTGTCAGTGATTTTTTTTTAACAAAAACAAACCGATTTCACACTAAAATCCAAAAAATAAATATTTAACTGACTTCTTTCTACAACATCTTGAAGACGGTGCCAAGTAAAACATAAAAGAACAACAACAAAGGTATAAAATAAAGGGATTTTTATGTTTTACTTGACATCTTGGAAGATGTTATAGAAAGAAGTCGGTTAAATATCTATTTTCTGGTTTTAGCGTGAAGTCGGTTTTGTTTTTGTTAAAAAAAAAGAATTACTTTATAGTTGCGCAAATACTTCAATAGCTTTAGAAATAAGATATTAAGCACCTGTAGAAGTTGTAAAACTAGCATGCGTTGCCATCTCACTCTTCAGTGTATATGCTCTTCAACAAGGTTTGATCTCGATTTCCTTACGATCCACAAATCAGATCCTGACTTGGTGACTATGGGACCATCTCGGGAGTTAAAAAAAAAACAATTTTAAATCGGTCCACAATTGACGAAGAAATCGCGTAACATATTTTACTATTATAGAATAATTAATAATTCTACAAAGCATATATAAAAATCAGCCGTATAAATTTAAGTTAAGTAACTCTTATTTTTAGTTAGCTTTCTTACCTAGTACCTGCCTAGGTGTCACAAGGCAGCTCTACAAGCTCGCAGGTATTCAAAGAACATGAGACGCTACTAAGAACCTAAGGTTTTATCTATGTGAAAATAAGTTATGTCTCATCGCTCTGGGATGTTACTTTATTTTTAACCGACTTCAGAAGAAGGAGGAGGTTCTCAATTCGTCGGAATCTTTTTTTTTATGTATGTTCATCGATTACTCCGAGACTTATGTGATTCGTTTTTTGTTCGACGCGGAATAGCTGCTATTTGGCTCCCTAAAAATTTTTTATGAAAAAAATTTCATTCCGTTCCATATGTATACCAGTTACGCTGAGATTTATGATCCGATTTACGTGATTATTGTTTAGTTTGATGCGGAATAGTTGCCATTTGATGCCCTAAAAATTTAACATAGTTTGGCCCAGTAGTTTTCATTTTACGATCATTTTTTTATACTTTTATTTTTTGAAGTCGGTTTTTTTTTGCACATTGGTGGTGTTTTCACTGTGTAACGATGGCGTAGACCAGAGCGTTTTATCGTCCGAAGATGGAATGGTGATTCTCCCTACAGGTCAAATAATTCGAGCGTACACTCTTCGAAATCAGATCTATAAAAAAAAAACGATACACTAGCAACTTGAAATGAATCGAAGATGGATTTCAAAGCAATCCGTTTAACGTATAATACGAATAAAATTGTTAAATTAGTCGAAATCATGTGTTCGACCCGAGCCGACGATTCGGCAATACGCTTGACTTCAAATAATCTCTATTCAATCTTCATGACGCGACCTTAGAAGGGTTATTTATATGCTAAATTAGAAATATACCCATGTTTACTTCACGAAAATTTATCACTAATATTCAAATATAAGTTTTCCACTCCCGTGAATTTCAGCTACGTATTTCGAGTTAACATGTTTTTTCGACATTGATACATTATGTAGTGTTCATATCTGTTGTGTAAAGTCTGACATCTATTCTAAATACATATAATAAAACTGTAGAGGTCGAATTTCTGTATAATGAAAAAAAATATATGCTAAAAACCGAGTCAGGGGGATGTAAGAAGTGAAATAGAACTAATTTAGATGTTTTACAAATTTTTTGTTTGTCTGTTTGTCGTTTTGTTTTTTGTTTTTTCTTTGTTTGTTAAAACGACTGGACCGATTTAAATGAAATAGTATGGTGGTGGCTTATATCCCTGGTCAACATATAGGATAACTCTGATGCCGAAAAATTAAAGAGTTCCCGTGGGATAGTTAAAAAAAAAAATTAATTACGCGGACGGAGTCGCGGGCATCAGCTAGTAGGTATATAAAAACTGTATTATACAACAATTAGTTCATATTTAAAACTTTAGATCGAGCAAGAAACAAACATAATAATCCGCGTTAGTTTCATTTATATTACACCAAATAGAATTCAATAGCGAGCATATACTCGTAGCTCTGAAGGGGACAATACCTTTTGTATTTGTCCTGAGTTCAAAAGTTCTTAGTTTATCACTCGATAGAACTTTTTACTCTATATAATTTCCCAAAGCACCACAACGTATCTTTATTACCTTCTCATACATTTAACCCCAAATAGTCACCTTAATATGACGTCACTAATTCAGGATAACGTGTTCTGTAAAACAATATGCGCTAAGTGTGTACTATTAACGACTCTGTGAATTAATTGACCATGGACAGTACCAGAACCAGAACGTAGTATGGTACTCAACTAAAAAAACACTTATCTGAAGATTATGTAAGTTCGAATGATTTAGACACAAACCGAGCCTTAAAATAAATGACCAATAGGGAACGTTCTGAGAATCACGAGATACAGATGTTTAGCACGGGTCGCATGCCATATGTGATTTAGAAGGTTGGCACTGAAAATCAGCGCTGTGTCGGACTACGCTTCTGTACAGCAAAATGCTGGGTGCCAACTTCATTTCCAAATTGCGGCTATATCTAGGCATAGACATAGACATAGACAACAATTTATTGTTCACCAAAACAAAAAATACACAATAAGACAATAGTTACTCGGTAAAACAAAAGGCGGCCTTATCGCTAAAAGCGATCTCTTCCAGGCAACCCGACTCAAATGAAATTCTTAAATTATTTATAATTATTATGCAACAAAGAAAAAGGAAATAAAAATAAAAATAACATACATGGACAGCAGATTACAGTCTATTGTAAAGTAGCACATACATTACTGCGTACGACTTACATAATGATTCCTAAGTGAATTTTTAAATATGGCAAAAGGTTTAGCTTTTCTGACGTCAGTGGGCAAAGAGTTGCAAAGTAAAACAGCCTCCATGGCGAAGGAGTTGGAATAAAATGTTTAAGAGTGTGCAGGTGCCATTAACAGGCCAATATCTGTATAATTGTATCTATACTTTGTTATGTTAGTAATATTTTGCGTTATATATTGTGCGTATTGTTACAATTACCATGTGCTAACAACGGTGAAGGAAAACATCGTGATGCAACCTGCACATCGAGATAACCGATGTGTCAAACCTGCCAAGCCGCCTTGGACAAGCGTGGCGGGTATACTGTCTGTTCCCCCTATAATGGGAGGCCCGAGCTCAGCAGTGGGACATTAATGGGCTGATATTATTAATTATTATTGCTATTAGAAATAAATATTTTTTCTTTCTTTCTTTCTAGATAAAGAATTGCATCATATTCAACAACAATTAATTAAGCACCTTCTTTATATTTCATTTGAAATAGTCCTACGGTTTCTATTTTATAACAATTTAAAATACTTGCAATACTTGGGCATTTCGCCAACTCAATTATTTTGTGAAATACACAGAATTGTAAGTTGTGAAATGTAAAATGGTATTATGATTTAAGTTGCTCTGTTCAAATTCTTAGCATGACTGAATAGGGTAGACGACTGTTATGGATTATTTATAAGTACTGGATCTCTATAATAATGATTTATATTTTATTTTGTATATTATCTAAAATTCTAGAAGTATTTATAAAATTTAACAATAGATACAGATAACGCATTATTGTATACTATTAGTTAAACCAAAAAATGTGTGTGGGTGTACAGTTCACACGCAGTAGAAGTGAAACTTCAGAAAATATATTCAAAGATAATTATTCTCTGACTTTTATTAATATCAATATAATTCCGTTAGCCTACATCCGTCAACATATTATAGTTAAAAAAATTTAATCTAAATTACACTTTAAAGCAGTAAGGATAAAGTTCAAAATTCAATGCACTGTTACGCACAATTTCCTTTGATCTACGTATAACAGAATATCCGCCTTAAATCTATACAGATGGAGCTAAAATTCATTTGAAGTCTTTTAAGTTTTATTTCGATTGAAAATTAATAGTAACGGCTAAAGAGAAATGTGTTTTATGTCGAATTAAATAAGGTTGAATTTTATGTGTTCATTTCTTTTAATGTCACATTTTCGTTTCATCAATTTTCAAAACACAACTATTCTAAAGAAGTTTCACTTCAAAAACATAGAAACTAGTAGACTATTCTAATTGTGTACAAAGGGTGGTCTTATCGCTAAAAAGCAATCTCTTCCAGACAAGATGTGGCAGGAATAAATATTTATTTATTTATTATAAGACTAAATGATAAAAAAATATTGAAATCTTCATGCGCTAATGATTAATTAATAATATAATGGACATTCATCAAGTATAACTATAATAAACTTTGACACAAAGGTGAAAATATGTGAAAAACTTGCAATCTTCTATAATTTAATATTATATAATAAACATATTAACAAAAAAATGATACTTAACCATATTAGTTTTTAAGAAACATAGTAGAAGTAAAACTTCAACGGGTAACTGGAAAAACGAATGGCAACGGACAAGTGGCAAAACGAATCGCAACAAAATTTCAACTTGAAGTTTTACGGGCAAATTGTTCATGTACTTGTCCAATTTGAAAACCTGCCTGTAAAACTTCAAGGTAAAATTTTGTTGCGATTCGTTTTGCCACTTGTCCGTTGCCATTCGTTTTTCCAGTTGTCCGTTGAAGTTTCACTTCTACTATGTGTCCCAACACACATTTCGATTTTTCGCAGGTTTACTGCAAATTACGATTTGGTTAGGTTAGGCAAATTTTAATGAATGCATTTTTAATTTAAACATAGTTAATTTTATCAAACAAAAAAATCTGAATTCAATCCGTATCTAAAAAACGCATCCATAGTCTACGCTAAAATTATACCGCCTCTCACCACGTCTAGTCTAAATTTATGCCGCTTTTTCGCGACAGAAAAATCCTAAGACCCCCGTCTATATAGAAGTTTCACTTCAAAAATTGTATGCCAGATGATGGTGAAACATGTTCTCACCATAGTATAAGACCTTGTGTCTTTCTTTTTGTTTCACACAAATAAAGATTTTCATTTCATTTCATTTGAAGGGTAGAGCCTGATGATGAACTATATCGCCGGGCCGCTAGCGTGTTACTATGTATATTTTTCATTAAATCTTTCACACTGCAGCGAACGGTTAACAAGTTTTGAACAATGAAGTACATGGCTTGTGATATCCCATTTATTCCCTGCTTAGTAGAGCGCATTTTACAAGGTGACGTACTAGTCTCGATTTTTCAAAAAACCATGTAGCCGTAAACAAGGTTTCTTTTTCTATCAAAAAGATTATATGATTACTTCCGTTCCAATATTTTTTTAAATTGTATACATATACACATTGTTTCGCAAGATAAGCAAGCTATGTAATATACAACAGGCATAAATTACTATAACTGTTGTTTGAAATTAAATGAATTATATTTAAAAAATGTATAAATTGCACTTCTAAGTTTCTATACATATTTTTCAGATTATTTTAAAAGCATACATATTATTTTAATATTAAATGTAATAAATCAATTTAAGTTAAGCCTTTTAAAATTATTGTTGCCTGTGAAGTTACAAAACATAGGTATATGTGCCTGTATCTTGATCTCCCAAAACTTCAGCAGCTGCCTAAAATAGAGCCGCGAAGAAATGTCGTGAAATTATTTTACATTAGAGTCAGGTCGGTTTTACTTGAGCATGTCGCAAACTTTTGCTCGACAAATGGGGTCGTTTTTTCCAAGCCACGGGCAGGTTTGAGTTCACCCGCTCCTGTGTTTTGGTAATCCCAGTTATAAATGTTGTACCACTATAACCTAAACATCGCTCCATCAACAGAGGAAATCTTGTATGGACCAATCAAAAAGTTTAAAGCGTGGTAATCAAAATTATACATCTGCTACTATTTGTATAATCCTCTCCGCAGGATCTGTAACATCTCTAATTACGAGATTAATATTACGTGAACAAATGGCTGGCTATTTTGTTTCGTAACTGGTTTCCTCTACGCGTAATCGTACAATCATAGGAAACATTTTTGAAGTTGACGGTGTCGTGGTCTTGAGGTTTGTGGATGATACAGCAGTTTCTGATACGGCCCTTTTGCGTGTCTATCTACACATCATCTTCAACATTTTCATCTCTGGATCATGCAGCTACTGTTTGAGATGCTTATGCATATCATTCGTTTAACTGTTATACAAAAGGATCTAATGATAGCTTATCGTGTTAAGTATCTTCGGTCACATTTTGAAAATCATGCCGATGTTCTAATTTAAGATAATGCAGTGGCGAGATAATATTTGCTTATGTCGGTACAATAATAAACACAAACAGATAAATATAATTATATTAATCTGTTACTCGGGATAAAAATGTATTCCGTATTTACACATTATCTCCGAGACCGGGCGAATGTTAACGGAGAACACGTGGTACTCTAAATGGGCGGTTTTCCATTCTGTCTACAAAACTTACATTAACGCAAGCAAAGCCGTGGGCAAAAGCTAGTGCTAGATATTTTGTAGTATAAATATTTCCCACTTTCTTAGGTGTTAAAATTGTAGTGGAACACTTACAAGCTAATAGATGGCGCTGTGCAATAATTGATGTCACAAATGTTTCCCGAAACATACAAAGAATATATACAAACTTTCAACTATAACAGACGGGCCTCAGCCTTCGAGGAACTACAATAGTCTCGCTGGAAAATCTTCCTTTGAGACGGAGGAGCATTCCATCTCGATCCTCCACCCTATACGGGTCACCCCCTTCAAAATAATGTGGAAATTATATTAGATATTATTTAAAAGCCATTCGCTTATGAATTGAACTGTGGAATGCCGTGTCGCGTTTCCTCCACCGTTCTCTAATTTTGTATGCTCCGTTGTTTCACCGCATTTATTTTTCTTCGCGGTCTAATTCTCTTTGTTGTCTCAGTCGTTTTGCAACCAAATTTCGCGGAATGAGGTCCGCGCTTCAAATGAAATTGGTATTCGGAATGAATTGGGCTCCTCCGCATAAGGCTTTGGAGACAACGCGGTATGAGTTCGCTCCGCGCCGGTCTTGCCACAGAAAACCTTAGGCTTTTCGATAGAAAAGCTCAAAGTAAAATTTATATTGATAAGCATGGCTGATGGGCAAAGACATGTGACACATAAAATAATATCTCACCTAATGTTTTTATCTACTACTAGCTGACCCGGCAAACTTCGTATCGCCTCCGTAGAATTAATAAATTAAAAAGCTGGATGATAATTGCAGAATGTTTCAACTTAGTAAAAAATGTGGTCAAAACTTACTTAACCGGAACGAACATCAAACGTTTGACATTCAAAACCAAAGAAAAAGAAAAAAAAAACACTTTTAAATTTAATTTGATTTTTAAACGACTTTTAAATTTAATTGATTTCTAAACGACGGGACGAACATCAAATGTTTGACAGGTAGGAATAGTTTCTAAGGGAAAGCGATATTGTTGTATTTACTATATTCCAAGCATTTATTTCATATTTAATCACCTTTTAAACCTTCCCTGGACTTCCACAAATAATTCAAAACCAAAATTAACCAAATCAGTCCAGCCGTTCTCGAGTTTTAGCGAGACTAACGAACAGCAATTGATTTAGACATATATACATGTTCTTGAGCAGATTGATGATTTGTTAAGTTTTAATAATTGTATTAATTTAACAGGGCCACTGATTATTTTGGATTTAAGTAAAAATAAAAGTATTTTTTTGTCCTGGGAGTCTAAAGCGCCTGCTTTTGCAGAACTGCTTAGTGAAATTGAAACGAGTCTACATTCGCTGGTAGGTGAAGACATAGCATAACGATCCATTTCCTTTGAATACTTGTTATATTCATAATAGGAATCAGCGAAAGCGGCGGCTTTTTATTTATATACCTTATTAGCATTTTCTACCCTTCGCCTCGGGCCAAGCACTAGTGAGTAGTTATAATCCTAGTTTATTTTAAGAACAAGCATTCACACAGGTTACATTGCAATTAAAATTTTATCTATTTTAGTTGCCGCCGAAGAAATCCGATCCGTTCCTCCTAAAAAACTATTCTATTTTCCTTGATAAAAAGTATATCCATTTCCGGTATTGAGGCTATATATCAAATTTCAGCAAAATCGGTATCGTGGTTTAACCGAAAAAGCGTAAGAGACAGACATAATTACATTCTCATTTCTAATATTAGTGTGCATACGGCTTATATATATTTTGATATGATTTTTTTTAAATACTTTAACATTTCCGATGCGGACATACAATGTCCGAATCGCGTACAGACACAGCTGTGTAAACAAAGCCTTATCCAAAGTTTTTCGGACCCTTTCCTCCAAAATACGGCATCTTGATTTTTAATTCGATTTGTTTCGCACGAACGGTGAATATAAACCCCCGTCGGTTTCTAATTGCTATGACAAACCCGTGTTGAATAACTAAAGTCTGTTTAAATCTGCTATTACAATGAAAGTTTCTTTGGAATAATGAAGGTGACCGGGGATATCGCGGTAACTGAGGCTAGACGGAATTTTACTTAATAACTTTGTATTTAATGAAGATAGTGGTTAACCGACCACTTTTAAATAAGTAACGAGCTTTTAGAGTAATATGAAGTTGCACTATTAGGTTTATTTAACACTGTACAGTCTTGTTAATTATTTAAAGAGTTTTTTCTCATCATCCAAGGTCTTCTTCCTCTTTATCTATATTGAGGAGGTTGGGGCCTCGAGGTTTTACCTCTTTACCCCGGATGCAACTCAGTGGGCAACTACCCACCGGTAACTGGGTTTTGGAGCTGCTGAAGTCTTCTCCGCATGGCAGCAGCTCTAGTTGGCCAATCTGCGGTGTTCGTTGGTCTTCGTGAGCTTTCAGCTGGCGACTTCCGCGGCTTGGTCGGCCATTCATTGGCGTTCGGCGGTCATGTCGGGCTTTAGGTGGTCTGTCAGCAGCTTTGTGGGTTTTGTGACCCCACGCCATCGCTCTGATTAGGTGAGCGTATGAGACCAGGAGTTTTTGCTACGCTCAGTGTTTTATAGGGTCCATAGCGGTTTTGACAAAAATGAAACCATTATTCTTCTCCGTCGTCACACTCTTGGCAGAGTGGTCGTGGTCCTCATGACAGGGGTGGTGGCAAGCTTCACAATTCGTCGCCATTCCTCTCGCACTGTAGCTTTCCTCGTGCATTCGTGAAGTGGGCCATTTAGTGCGGATTTGATTTGGTCGGTCCAGCGCATTGGTGATCTACCGCGCGCCCTCGTGCCCTCCACTTTGCCCTGGACCACGAGTCGCTCCACCGACGTGTCCTCGGTGATGATTATAGAAACATCATTTTATTCAGAAACGACTGAGTTTATTTGAATAAAACTTGGCATGGCTGACTGCTCAACCTGCTTTCAATGCCAACTTCTACCTCTATCTACGCATATTCTCAATCTGGGTCTCTGTGTTAATTTTTTTACTGTATTATCCTTTTTTTTAGTATTATTTAAGTTATTTGTAGATATTTAGCGTTGTAGAAGTAGTCGCAATCTGTTAAATTTCCACCTTTGTATCTCTTTCCTTCTTTATGTACACATTTGTTATTAGGTATTCAAATCTGCCTCTATATGTCACTAAAATACCACCAATTAACAGTTAACAACCAGCAATTTGCTGAGCTAGAGCCATTTTAGGACTTCATCTTCGTGGTTTTTATTATTGTTATTTAGTATACTTACATTAAATGTGGTTATAAATAAATACCTTTTCTTTCTTTCTTTCTTCTTTGGTACAAAGTTATGAATGAATAAAAATTATTGTTCAGCATCAACTTAAATTTATACAATTAACTAGCTGTCCCGGCAGACGTTGTTCTGCCCTGAAGAAATAAAATTTAGAACCCGATTCCAGTGCCACCTACCGGGTCCAAATGTAAGCTATCCTATCTTTCAAGTCGGATCAAACTGCACACGGTGTGCAAGTTGGATTGAAATCGGCCAAGTAGTTTAGGAGTCCATCGCGGACAAACAACGTGACACGTAATTTATATATATTAAGATATAGATTCATTTTTATTACAACACAATTGGGCGGCGCTTCATAGCCATCTCTTCGAAACAACCTGGTATGCAAGATTTATTCTAGACTAGCTGTTGTTCGCAGCTTCGCCCGCGTAGATTAAAAATAGTCATAATTTGAGCAAAGTTTCATCCCTTTTATAGCCCCTTAAGGGATGAATTTTCAAAAATCCTTTCTTAGCGCGCACTTTCTTTCTCTACGCACTCACAATATTGAATGAACTGTATGCAAATTTTCATGATTATGGCACTATTAGTTTGGGCTGTGCTTTGATATGTCAGTCAGTGAGGCAATTAGGTTCCGTTTACCGCGGGGGGCCTTTAGCTTGCTAGGAGAGCAAAGGACCTTCTACCCCCGCACAGCGAAGTGGGGTGTGTTCTCCCAGGGCACACTCCAAGCACTTTATTGCGCTGGATCGACTGGGCGTGACTATGTTCTAAATCTCAGCCTTTCCAACATAAACAAAAGCGCAGGCTCGACAAGGAGGAGGGGGTTTTTAGTGGGTATTGGGGTTGCTCGCTCGTGTAGCAACGCTCGGAGTCTTCCACACTATTCTGCGACGTCGATCGCGGACGGAGCACTGCCAAGAGCATACTATTGCTGCAGTGTTATCGCCCTCGACCGAAGCGTCTCGTTCCCCTAGCAACGACCCAGTTTGTGCGTAAATCGGTTAAGCATTTTCCCTCGCCTCAAAACAAACAAAAAAAAAAGTCAGTGAGGCAAACAATTATATGTATAGATGACGCTATTTAATGGCGAAGTGTAATTTCGAAAGAAATAAAAACTAAGAATGTCCGTCAGACATGTATTACCGCAGAGATAGAACACAAAACTTACATACGGGACCTCTTCCAAACTAATTACAACATACATAAGTTCGCCCTATATACGCAGCCATTTTCTTACAAATCTATATCATGTATATTCTATACTCCCTCTACGATTGATTACCAACAGTTGGTATGAACTAAGTCCAATATCTTTTGATATTTGAAGACATTAGTTGCTATGTCGTCCAAACTTTTGTATTCAGCACAAAATTTTACACTTGTAATACAATTTGGTGTTATTAATAAATTGCAGTGATCATAGGCTAGACACATCTGCCACGGAAGCAATAACATTTCGAGTTGAGACCGCTTATAGAAAATGTAATATTGAATCCCGGTCCACTATGTGAGAGGGCTGAAGAGAAATCGTTTGCGACCGGTCAGCTTTGAGACTGGCTTAATGCGTTTTGGATTAGGGAAGATGAATCAGTGTCATAAAATGATCAGTGGCTGGCCCTCTTTACAATCCATCTTCTTATTGAAGTGAAACTTCTTCAGAATCTTTGTGATTTGAAACTCGTTGAAACGAAAAAGCGATACTAAAAAGAGATAAACACATAAATCTATAGGGCTAGGCCTGCGAGAAAATGAGATATGAGTTTTACATTATGCAGTACAGATTAGAGAGTCTATAAGACCGATGTTTAATAGGTCCAATTTGGGCTGAAATAAAACTGATCATATTTTTTTTGGTCTAAAACAGTAAAAAATTGAAAGTGATACTTAAGAACTTTATTTTGAATTATAATAATATGTTGACGGATGTAGGCTAATACATACCTCGACAATACGTTTTTTATAAATATATCTTAATTACCCTGTGCAAATATTGTTAAGAATATAAATAAATAAAAAAAAATTAATGTAAAGATTATTTATTAAATAATTGTGTAATCGGTAGCGATCTATATAGCCTTAACAGCTAAGCTCAGTAGCGCGCAGCATTTGTTACCGCTCGCCGCTGCGTCATATGAAAAATGATATTATTTAAACTAATACCGGCCAGTGAAATTTTCTTTTGAAATGAAGAACTTGAATGTAGAACGCGTATTACTAAAAAAAATATTCGATTATCGTACTGAGAAGTTTCAATTTGTTTATTTAAAAGTTAATAAAAAAATATGATAATAACCAAATGAAATTTCCAAAAGAATTTTATGTGAAATTATAGATATTTTACTATAATCGCTGAAAATTTCGTTAAGTGTCTTCAATAGCTTTTTTTAAAATTAAAGTACCGTCAATTTTTATCGTGCAAAAAATTGTTGTTAAATTTAAAATTTTTAAAAACTGTTTTGAGGGATGATTTTTAGAGATGACTACTTTCTATAACTACTTTTATCATCAAGTGGTAAAGAGGGGGTTCACTTGACGTGATCTGACCCATTATTATTATCAGTCATAAATTTAAAGTCCTAATCCGCACATTGGATGAAAAGTTAATATTTGGAATACGTTAGAGAATAAGGAGACTGAAAACTTAACACCATTACCCAAAGAAATCGCAAAATTATAAATCTTAACCTACATTCTCCGACCAAGTTCAACCAACAAACAAGTATTAGTTCGCTGAACTTCGAAATATTCCACATCGTACTTTAAGCCGTGTATAATATTCCGCTCTCGTATCAAGAAACTGCAGATTGTTTCTGTATCAACATTCTTTGGGCATATTTCGCGGTGTTAGTTGAAGTTTCAGAGTATTCCAAGAGCAGACGAACCGCGATAGAATCTTCGTTGTTCACTAAAAATAGTTTCCGGGACATTTAACTATGAGGCAATTTTATAATGCCACCACAATTTATAGAGTTTGCGTTGCCAACGTTCTCAGATATTTAGCTTGCTTTAACATTTTCTAGATATTTTTACTAGATGTTAAGACTCTTCTTACGAGTTTGTCGGCATTGCAAATACGATTATTAGTTACAAGTCAGGCTTTTTATGTTTTTGAAGATTGTATTTTAAGCAGCAATAAGCGCGCTTTTAAATCATACATACATACATACATAGCTTCACGCCAGTTCCCTTGCGGGGTAGGCACGAACAACAGAGCGCCATTTAGGCTTATTCTTACACACCTCACTTGCTTCTTTGACATTCATAACTCTTGTCTTCTCATAACTTTTTTAAATCAATCTCAAAAATTAAGTAAAAGTCGACTAAGCGTGTTATGGAGCGCTGTAGCCCATTAATGTAATTTATAATGTAATTTGCTGGTTCTATGGTTATGGACTGTATGAGAGAGAGATATGAACTAGATCCTTGCAATAGAAAAGCAGAAGCTCCACCAACCTTGAGATCCGCCCTCTCCTGGCTCGATTCAGGTTGCACACAGGAACAGCACATGGCACTAAATTCCACTTTGAAGCTATCACTTTGTACAGTCTAAATATGGTAAATTTCTTGGCACGGCCAGTAATTACATTAAATTGAGAGTATTTGGAGCAAAACAAGGATGAGCGTACGGCGCGATGTTTCCCGTCAAAACGTTAATAGCTAGTCACCAAAAAATGGCTGCTTTTCCCTGCTCTGTATTGGCCGTCGCTTCACATGGAAAGAGGGTAGACAGCAAAATTGATGGAGCGATGTTCTACCTACTCCATACTAGGCAAGGACCGAACACGTGTGTTTGAGATTTAAGGATACTTTAGAGGCGATTAACGTCCGTTAGAATGATTTTTTAACCAACTTCTAAAAAGGAGGAGTTTTTCTATTCGTCTTGTAAATATTTCGCTTTAGTCTACAGTTGTACTAGTTTAGGATTCAGAATTTTCTCTGTATGTGACAAATTAGCCTTTAAATACAAGAAATTTCTTGGAGTCAGATGGCTGCCAATGCTAACTGTAACACAGGTTTGTTCCTAGTCCGGGGTCTTGGCAACCACCTGACTTCACAGCTTGCGTTTCTTTGGAAAATTCTGTCCTTTTTGTACTTTTTACTTGTATGTAACACAATAATGTTGTTGTTGGCTATGTAATAAAGATTTTATTTATTTAGTCTCGTAAAAAAAAATGTAATAGAAATTATTTCATATCTAAAAAAGTACCTAAGCGATCGTGTCCAATGCAATATTCTTGGTAACAATTTTTAAGCTCTATCACTTTGAACTTTTACATAATTTTCCACTCCATTATATCGAAAGTTAGAAGAAGGAGCAGGTCACATTTTAACTTTAGATGTGACTATCCCACCATCTACTGACTTAAATAAAAAAGCTTGTAAGGTTTTTTTAAATTGCGGCCATTGCTAGCGGGCTACACCAAACAAAAATGTATTGGGTGTGATTGCAGATTGGTGCATAGATAGAGTAATTAATTTTATGTAAAATATATGTGAATTAAATGCTTTAGTACTCACCGACTGACTGACTGACTGATGGACATTTGATATTTTTTTATTTTTAAGGTTTTAATTTAATTTAATAATAACAATCTGTAAAATGTGTTGTAATTATGAATCTTTATATCTGAAATAAATAAATAATAATAATTATTATTAAAACCTCTTGAACCCTTAATAATAGCCCATAGAGGTGTTTAAAAACCTATGTATACTAAAAAAAATGTCGCTTAGTATTAATACACCTGCTTCCCTGTCAAGTTATCATCCACATACAGACAGTAGTTTCGAGAAAGTCCTGTAATTTACACGGACAGAGAGACATCAGACAACTTTACAACTATTTCGCTCTTACAAAAGTAAGTGGCTACGGAAACTGAAATAAGAATCAAGCTTAACCACCGTTTAAGCTTGATTTTACTTGAGACCCATTTACTATTTGTATTCTTTCTTTAAATTAAGCTGTACATATTATCATATTAATGTCATACATATTTCTTATAAATCTATTTCTGGCACCAGTCCCACACACCAGGTTTCTTAGTGAATATGTTGTGCTGAGAAATTAGTAAAGTTTTTATTATTATTATTTATTATATAAATATGTATATTTTCTATGTGAATGTAAATTATAATTAGAATTTTTTTTTAAGTCACTTTAAAACCCGATAAGTCACACTTTCAATAGAAGGATGTCATTTTGCTGCAAGTCGCGTACCCACTTAAGGTAAACGGGGCAATAGTCGACAGTTTCCATTATATCCATTAGAGTAGTGGTCGACGTTGCCTGCGATTTGTTTCAGCTGTTGCGCACTCCCGAAGAAACATTTTAAACTATATTTTCTCCTTATTTCATAATTTTTGAGTTATATCCGTGGCGGGTGCAATTTTGAAATAAACTTCAGTACGCCGAGTATATGTTGTTATAATATAATTTCCACTTTGTTACTGGTTACTGGAGTGAAATAGTAAGGACTGGTATGCTAAGCTGATGTGAATGTGGATAGATTCATTTTTAAGTACTAAGGGCTTAACTATTACAGCTAGTGTTGGGGATTGTCTTTACCTTAATTTTTCATTACTGTTTGCACTATGTGTTATATGCGCGCGCGTCGCTGACAAAATGGCCGATAATAGTGATGTGCCACATTAGTTGTATGGTTGCTAGTGATGTGTCAATTAATTCATGTGATGGCTAGTGATGTGCGTTAACAGCTAGCATTCACGCGGTACTCATATATTTTCGTCTCTTATTAACCGACTTCCAAAAGGAGAGGGTTATCAACTCGTCTGTGTGTTTTTGTGTATGTGTGTTACTCGATTTCTTGGTCAATAGTGGACCGATTTTCAATATTTAAAAAAAATGAAAGGTTCAAATACTTCCTAATTGTTCCCATTGCCACCATGTCATGATCTTATGAGTGGATTCCAAGGAGTCAGAGAAGCTCACGAAAATTCTTAACCAATTTCTTCGTAACACGATGTCTTCGGTAATTGTAAACCGATCGTCAATTTTTTTCTTTACTTGTAAGTGGCAGTCCAACTCTCGAGGCAGTCCCATGCTCACCAAGTCAGGTTCTGATGAGTGAATATGAGGTAAATCGAAAATAACCCCCATTGTTAAGGAACGCCGTGCACCCAAATTCTTGGGAAAAAGCTTGTATACGCGTGTAGTTATTACATTTTCTACAGGCGCTTAATTTTTATACATGCATTCGTTAATTATAGATCGAATTTCAATTTTTTTTTAAATTCTAAAGAACATACTACCCAGATGATCTCATGGTCACCAAGTCAGGATCTAACGAGTGCGTCACAGAGAAATCGAGAGTAACCCTTATTAAAAACGCCGAGAGCCTAAATTCTTCTTAAAGAAGCTTGTATACGCGTGCCAGTGTTACACTTTTTACAGGCGATTCATTTTTTGTAGGCATTTTACGCGATTTCTCCGTCACTTGTGTATCGATTTTGATTTTTTTTCTTTAGTCGTAAGTATATACTCCTGAGGTGGTCCCATGGTTACCAAGTCAGGATTTGATTAGTGGATCGCAAGGAAATCGAGAGCAACCCTTGTTGAAAAACATATACACCGAGGAGTAAGATGGCAAATTTGAATATGCGTGCCAGTTGTACAAATTCTGCAGGTGCTTAATATATTGTTTCTAAAGTTATTGAAGTGTTTCCGTAAATGAAAAGTAAAAATTATATATTTTTTTTGTAGAAAGAAGGAAAATAGTATTTGTAGAAAGAAATCGATTAAGTCGGTTTTGTTCCAACCATTTGGGGTCGGCAAAATATCTCTTTTCCTTCCATACTTCTCTATTTTGGCATACGTCATCTGTCACAAAACAAATCATGATGTGGTCTTAAACACAATCCATTAATCTCTTTTATGGTCTACCTGTATATTTGCACCACCCGATCATTTTTTAGTTCAACATTCTTTTTGTCACATGTCTTTCATCCCTCTTCATCTCATGCCCATACTTGCCACTTTCTTTTGATATCTTTTGTACATCTTCTGTACTGTCGGCAAAGCATTGGTAACACCGTGGTGGAAATGTCCATAGGCGACGGTAACCGTTTTCTGTCAGGTAGGCCATCAGCTTGTCTACTATACAATCCCAATAAAAAGATTTTCGCTATGAAAGTTAAGCGAGATACAGATTTGAAGTTAACACACGCTAGTCGCTTGGAAAGCCCTAGTAATTTTTATTAACACAGTTGCACGAAATTCGGATTTTAGCGTATTCACAAATTGCGGATAACATTCTAATTGTAGTCCAAAACCATCCAATATGCATGTATTATATTTGACAAACGTAAATATTTCGTTTGTTAATTTATGCATGGAATTGTGCTTTGTAATCTATTCAATTATATTGACACGTGAAGTCGTCCCTTCGGGAACGATTCGGCTTATAAATGGACTGGATTTGTACTGACTGAACATAAGCCTAGGTTTTATAGATGTAGAATGAAATGTGGTTTTGAATTGTAATGCCTTGCAAAGTATTTTTTTAATTTATCATATAGTTTCTCTTTCACGGTATCAATGTATAGCTTGTATGACTTTGTATTATCTGTTTATATCAATTTCCAAATTATAGCTGGTTCCTATATGTTACTAATAATTCTGAGATTACTTCTATGGAGCTTATGTAAAATTTGAATCGATAGTAAGGCAAATGAACGGTTGGTAAGGTAGAGGAATGGAACATTAATCTTTTTATCGGTGTAGAAACGGAGAAAGAATACAATATCCTGCGGTTAAGCGGCCTTAAGAAACGGCAAAACAACCCACAGCTAGGTGGTAAGGTATTTGCCTCTCTGGATAGGTACCACCCCTGGATTAGAGTAAGCCGCGATAAAAACCTTGAGTTGTGTTTCGGCATTAGTGGCCAGGTTCCAGTCTCGCTTTAGAGAGCGGCAGCATATTGGTATCACCTTTGGTGTTACAAATGTCCATAGGCGATGTTAACCGCTTTCCAACAGGTAGGCCATCTGCCTGTCTGCGGAACTCACGCAATAATTTTTCAAAGTATCGTTTAAGTAATCTCGCGTCTTTTTCAGTATTTTCAGTAAATTAAAGAAGACTAAAATGGTAGTCTCTCCTAAGTTTTAATTAGTTTTATACGATTCTACTACCGAACTGTGTAGTGATATAAATACAGCACACCTTCCTGCCAAATTTTATTTATAATAGTAGTTTTGAAAAACTGGCTGTGACATACAAACACAGACACGCGGACATGGTAATATTATGACTTCACACTAAAAAGCAAAAAATAATGTCTAAAACATCTGGAAGTTGAGAAATTTTGCATTATTTTGTTGTTTTTACGTTTTACTTGGAACTGGCTTCAAGAAGTCGTAGGAAATATTTAATTTAACTTTTTAGATTGTAGTTGGTGTTTATTCAAAAATTGTTATAAAGTAATATCTACTTTTTAGTTGCTTGAATAGTAGCTTTAGAAATAACATTTTAAGCGCCTGTAGAAATTGTATTACTGGCACGCGTATACAAGTTTCCCTTTCGAAGAATGTAGGCACTTGGCGCTCTTCAACTTAATAATAAAAAAATAATAATATCAGCCCATTAATGTCCCACTGCTGAGCTCGGGCCTCCCATTATAGGGGGAACAGACAGTATACCCGCCACGCTTGTCCAAGGCGGCTTGGCAGGTTTGACACATCGGTTATCTCGATGTGCAGGTTGCATCACGATGTTTTCCTTCACCGTTGTTAGCACGTGGTAATTGTAACAATATGCACATTAGATCAGAAAACTGACTAAGAGGTGCATGCGTTCCGGCCAGGATCGAACCCGCGCCCTCTGAGTCTGGGACGCGTGCGCTAGCCATTACGCTACCACGACTCTTCAACTTGGGTTGTCTCAATTTCCCTGGGATCGATTCATCAGATTCTGAACTGGTGACAATGGGACCACTTTAGGAGTATAATCTTTCAAATTAAAAAAATTTAAATCGATCCACAATAGACGGAGAAACCGCGTAACAAACCTCCTTTAGGAAGTCGGTGAAAAATAAAAATAAACACCGTAATAATCCATAACACTTAGCACCTTCGACAATAACGTTTTGTAAATTTACAAACAAAGCTTGCGAAAATCGTTCACCGTCTTAAACAGCGATACAAGGGGGGCTTCTTTCAAATGGTAATTTGATTGTACCCAGTTTGCAGCTTCAAAAGAGTGAAATATTCTTTTCAGGGGTCCCGGACGCCGCGGAAGAATTATTAATGGGAGAAAAACTTTGCTAAAGTTTACTAAGGTCTTTAGGTTATGAGTGTACGCGTTGAAGCCTTCATTACAAAAAGAATATTATATTAAGACCATTATCGCGTTTATTAAGAAACGTTGCCTTCAGAGAATTAGATTTTCATTATATAAAATGTGATTTTAAATATATATAATACTTCAAACAAAACTTGGTAAATGTGTTTTAAGTTGCCTTTGTCGATGTTCAGTGTATTAGGTCCTTAGATGAAATGATTAGCAGTCTTTAAATGAGAGAGAATATTTGATAATAAACTTTATCAGTTACTATATTATTGTTATATGGATAAAGGTAATCTCCACTGTCGTAAGGGACTAACTGTAACTAATCTTACTTTTCGCTTTTAACTGAATATTAAAGTGATCGCGCATAACACTTGAAATACTCAAATAAGATTACGAAATAGAAGAGTTAACCCTTAAAAGGGGCCAAATTTAATATTATTTTTGTCCACAATCTGCTAGCTGGCATCAAAATTGCTGTGCCAAAATCAATAGAATTATATCGCCTCTTTTACTCTAATACAAATTCTATATAAGTATATACTTAGAGGGAGAAAGCATCAGTTCAACGTTCGTTTCAATTATCTCTGTATTTGATCACAAATTTGTGGTGCTTCCCTATTAGCCGTGTGTGACAGTTCGGCAACAAATTTGTGGTGGTTCCGTCTTAAAAGGTTAAACGATAAATTCGTAAAAACTCTTCATTCTTCACCATAAACTTAAACTTAACCTAGACCATTAATATGGATAAATTTGCATTAGTTATTAGAACAATGGGAGGATTCATCGTTCTCATAGCAATCTATTCCAGGCGACCATTATATGTAAAATTTGCTGAACAATTAGTGAGCCGAGGCCCTTAGCCACTTTTGTGATGCCCTTAGCATATCTTGTACGGATTTATTTTGGGGTCCACGCAGGGAGTGGCGAGTCACCGTCTGTCCATTTTTCCCGAACATTAAGATGGGCAGACGCCATAGTCCCCATAGTCTCAGATCCCCAGTTTTACTAGCAGTTCACCTGAATAGCCCAGTATTTTTTGTTCTCATTTTCGACAATAATCCTACATTGACCGAGGCTTATCCTTGGGTGCATTTTTATATGGTGTGTACAGGGATAATCGCCGGTCAGTATTCAGCCATTTACATCAAATTTGTCGAAGGGGCCTCTACGTGTTGGCCTTCCCATTGTCCCACGCAAGCCCTACAAAAGTCCAGACCATTTTTATGGCTCGTGGTCTACAGAGACATACAGAAATGCATTACTTATACTGTTTCCAAGACTTTATTTTACTTTTGACGTGTGCACGTCTATCAAGTTATATATTTCTTGACAGCAAAGCCCACATGGAAGAAAAGACATAATTGTCGTACTTTATTGATGTGGGTGACGTAATGGTGATGTTCTGTGAGTCATGTACCTCACAGATTATTAAGCCATCGTCGACACTATACTTAAATAAATCGAAAGTAGTCTATTTGAAAATAAAAAATGTTTACGACATTTTTTTTTGCTTTATTACAAAAATGGCTTATTTAAATTGAAATGTGGTTATATTTATTACAGGATATAGTATTTTTAGCAAAAATATATAGATAAGTTAAATTGATTAAAACTTATTTATAAATAAAGTCGATTATTGTAAGAAATCGAGTCGGTAACGCATTAGGACATTACTAATTGATCCGTCATCGAGCTGTCAAAAGTAAAATAAATTCTTGAAAAGGGCGAACTTTACGTAGAGAATTTCTGTCTAAGCGATGATAAAGGCTTAACTGGTTTCTTAACTAATTCAAAAGTCAATTAGGTTTTTTTTATTTTTATTGCATGAGTTAGTTTAGCAGACAGGCAAACGGTCTACTGGTGGAAAGAATAAAAACGCTGTTGCTCTCTAAAGGATGACTGGAATCTGACCACTAATGCCGGAACACAACTCAATGTTGTTATGGCGGCATACTCTAGACCACGGGTGGTAGCCAGGTTAAGTTTGTCAAATGAGATTATAGGTATTAATATACGTAACGTAGATCAAATTACAAAGTGAAAACAGACCGCTACATTGCGAATTCTCACAGTGGTGATATTTGAAATTGATATTGATTGACACATCTTTTTAAGTTCGTCACAGCTCGGTGGCGATGTGAGAACTGCACGCGGCATCGCGAATTTCCCAAATTCGCGAGATGTTCATTTTACGAGCAACAATAAATTTCATCTTATACAAAGGGGCACATTTTTATACGAGAAATTTACTCAACGACTCTTTATACATTCGGTGCAATACATTTCGCAGTACAATGATGAAGAAAGTATTAGGCACCTCACTATAATAACATCTCAAATTTAGTTTTTATATATCTTCCGTTCCTTGATCTGCTTTCTTGTCTTTCACTTTATCCCAATAATTTGGGGTCGGTACAATAATACGAGTTCAACAGACAGGCAAACGGCCCACTTGATGGAAAGCGGTTACCATCGCCTATGGACATTTTCAACACTAAAAGTGCTACAAATGCGCTGCTGCACTCTTAAGGGAGACTGGAACCTGGCCACTGATGCCAGAACACAACCCAAGGTTGTTATGGCGACATAATTTAGATCAGGGGTGGTAGTCATCCAGTCGGGCAAATGCCCTACCACCTAGCTGTGGGTTGTTTTGTCGCCTCTTACGACAGGCCGCCCGGCCGTAGGAAATTGTATTCTTTCTCTGTTCCTGCACGGATAGACATACATCATCCCTACATACATACTCCTTTATTCTGGCATAAGTCCGCTTTTATACCACAAATCATTATGTCACCCTTCAAACAATCCATCCATCTGTTTTTTGGTCTTTGTCTGTTCTTCTACCTACCAATGGTAGAGAATTGACATGAATCTTATGGACTGTATGTAAAATTTAAACCTATAATAAGGCAAATAAGTGCACAGGAAGATATATGAACCGGCTGTTAATGTGCAACACAGGAAATATGAAGAGTAAAAGGGCGTGGGGTAATTTTCTACTTGGACAATAACAGCATAATCACACTACTTACTTGTCGTTCAGATCGATTATACACAAGTCTTCCTACATGTTACAAGCATTTAAAGTTTTACTACAAGTTTAGATTAAGTTCGTTTAAAAGAAGGTTCTCGTTTAAACCCGGTTATTAATCTGTCACTTATGTGCTCGATAGAAAATTATGTTCTTGCAAATTTCATTGAAAGCATTACTATGCCCCGTGGCAAAGGCGGTTTTGTAGAGCTTCAACAATAGAACAATATCTGTTAAATAGTTTTTGAATTATGAACGAATTCAGATTAAATTCTTTTCCTGTGGTTTTGTAGCTAAAAGACAACATTAGTCATTTTTTTTTATTGCTTCAAGCAGGCAAACAGGCAGACGGCCCACTTGATGGAAAGAGGTTACAGTCGCCTATGGACGTTTGCAACCTCTACGGCACCCTTTATAATTCGTGTGTCGTCACGTACTTATCCGATCTTTTACATATAGGCATACCAATTAGTACTAGTGGTCACCCAGTCGTCGAAATTCGACCATAATTAATTTAAATTATAAGTTTGAACATTATTAAGGTTTTATTGTCAAAGACTATATATAGGTACACTTCGATAATCACAGATTTCACCAAGGCTACACTGCTAATTTGACTTTAACAATAAACAAAAGAGTATCTATGCGTGTGTGTGTCAAATACATGGTAGTGTGTGTAATGTTTATTTTTATTTTTTAATGTATTTTTTATGCATAATTTAAAATAAAAATATTAGCATTCTGCACTCCTTCTCTATATAAACAATAAGTGCGAAATTTCATACTCCTCCGTCCGCGCAATTTTCGATAAAGGGGTATAAAGCTTTTGCTTCACGTATTAATATAGCAGCGTAATATAGTAGTATAATGGAGCGTTAGGTAAACTTCTAGGCACTAAAAACCTCAGCCAGGAGGCCCAGCTCGCCGTACACAACGCGGTGCTGGTACCTACGCTCACGTATGGAAGCGAGAGTTGGGTATGGAAGAGAGAGCATGAAAGTAGAGTAAACGCGGTCGAGATGCGAGCACTGCGCAAAATCTGCGGAGTGACGCTCGCGGACCGCGTTCGTAATACCGAAGTAAGAAAGAGAGTTGGTCTGAAAGAGAGTGTCGGGGTGAAGGTAAGGAAAGGATTGCTCCGGTGGTTCGGGCATGTGGAAAGAATGCATGATGAAAGAATGACTAAACAGATATACAATGCAAAAGTGGATGGATGCAGAAGTCGTAGAAGGCCACGACACACCTTCCATGATCAAATTGATCGTATACTAGCAGAAGGTGATGTCAGAAGCCTTAAGAACAGACGAGCGTGCATAACAAGAGTTATGAATGTCAAAGAAGCAAATGAGGTGTGTAAGAATAAGCTTAAATGGCGCTCTGTTGTTCGTGCTTACCCCGCAAGGGAACTGGCGTGAAGTTATATATGTATGTATGTATTAATATAATGATGGATGTAGAACAACTTGTTGTTTTCTTTTTTAAAATTTGATATCGGTCAAGTACTTAAAGTACTGAACAGGAAATATCAGGAAACAAAGGCGAGGGAATAATTTTTTGCCCCCTGTTCGGGGAAACTCGATACGTATAGAATTGCCGGGAGCGCCTACTTCCGGTACGCTCATACACGTGCACAATGATATTTACTTTGAAGAATTTCACGATACATTTTTAGATCGGATGTATGTTCAGGTGCTGAATATTTTTATTTTATAAGAATATCGCTTAGCTATCGAAGAATGATACTAGGATTGACTATCGTGTAGTGAAACAGGTAGGTCTGGCTGTTTTTCGACTTTAAATTTCTAGAAAATGCTACGGGTCTTTTTTCTCCTTGCATTTTGATATATAAATACATAATATATTTATATATTAATACGTGAAGCAAAAACTTTGTACCACTTTTTACGAAAATTGCGCGGATGGAGGAGTATGAAATTTCGTACACTTATAGTTTATATAGAGAAGGAGTGCCGAATGCTAATATTTTTTTTAAAATTTATGCATGAAAAATACATTAAACCAATAAAAAAAACCTTACACATCCTACTATGTATTTGACACACACATATATAATCTTTTGTTTATTGTTAAAGTCAAATTAGCAGTGTAGCCTTGATGAAATCTGTGATTATAGAAGTATAGTCTTTGACAACAGAACGTTAATAAGGTTCAAACTTATAATTTAAATTAATTATTATGGTCGAATTTCAACCACGGGCAACCACTAGCATTAATTATTACCTCAGTCGATCATCATGAAATTTGGCAGATATGTTTTTAGGGTATAACAAATACATAGATACACATCTTTCATAATGCCGCTGCTATGAGTTGTGTCATGACGTCCGGTGGCGTGTAGTGCGGGCAGGGCGCGAGCTGAGGTAAATAACACGCGTCATAGCCGAGTCCGCGACCTGAAGGCAGGGAAAAATGATAAAGTAGTCGATAGTGACTGTTATTTTCATATAGCGAATGTTCAAGATAAATCTAGGCGAAGTCGAGGGCGGTGGCTAGTAATAATAAATGCTTAAAAGTTTAGTGGTGATTGTCTATTTCAAAATGTAAGAAAAGAATTATTTGGCGAGCTCTTTACAATATAGAATTTAAGGGCTTCTTTCGAGTCAATTTTCTGCTGGCTGATTGTTATTCTTCTTCCGTGAATTAACTTATTAAAGATTTTTTTATTTAAGTATTTTTTCATAAAGAATTTTTCTCACTAGTGACGATATCAGCCATAGCCATAGGAGATGACATTTTTGCACTATGTTTAATTATCGAAGCAGTAAATCATAGACTTTATTTTAATGCTCATACTTTACGAAAAATTGTCATTCTTCCTCTTATAGTCACAAGAACCAAAACTCATCTTCAAATTTTGGACCGACTCCCACAACTTGTATAAATAGGGACTAGTGGCCACAAAATTTAACCTTGCTTAGTTCCTTAAACTTCACGGACAATGGACCTTTTCGGGTCAACACGACCTCGAGTCCCAGAAACTCTAAAGTTTGGAGGGTCATTCCAGTCCTATAAAATGTAAGCAATAATAGAGTTTTGAACTTGGTAAAGATGTTATTTTTATCGCTTTTAATTCTTTCCTTGTAAACACTCATCAACATTCTAGTGTTAAGTTCTGATTGTAATTGGTGTAACCTGTTTGAAAGTTTTCTATATTCTTCTTTTTTGTGTTCTGGACTTTTAACCGCTATCAGCCAACCGCAGTGAAATCCAGCGCCCACCTTACTTACGCAGGTTGTAGGTCCATCGGAATGGTGGGCATCGTACTCTTAAGTTTACCGAAATGCGGTTTCTAATTCAGGACTCAACTGCTCTTTGGTCATTTCAGCTCGCTAATCTTCCTTTGCTTTGCATGGTCATCGGTACCCTATTGTGATAGCACTGGCAAGCATATCATCCCTGAGGAATAATAAGTATGGCTCGAGTGGTCTTAAATCGCTTAGACAATTTGTATATGCATAGATAACGTTCCAGATCATGAGAATTGAGATCATGTTTTATATATATTGTTACAACTTAGGTTCCGACAAAAACAAATTCCACTCCTAATCTGTAAAAACACATTTTATTACCTGTTGGCATTTGAACTAATTGTAATTCTTTTATGATCGTCTTTTTTTGTTTACTTATTAATTGGCATACGTTTCTAGATAACAGTCTATTGTACTCGTTTACGGCCGTTGGCGGCTGAATCATTAGCCAGGTGTTGCGGATTACGTCGACTACGATACGGGCACATTTGTATTTGTGCGGTATAAAACGACGGCCTTATGGAGAGGGAGGCAGTTGAGCGACAACTACGGTCAAGGCGTGACGTGTGTACAATCGGGAATCTAATAGTGATGGACTTTGTGCGTTTTATTGAATTACGACCTTCTGCATTACCTTTGAATTTGTTGTGTTCGGTTACGTTAGTATCTATGTTATACGTGTTTGTATAGTTCTAATAAACTCTGTAATAATTCCAACGGCATTTTAATTCGAGTCTCGTTAAAATATTGTATGGACCAACTCAAAAAAATATTGAAAATCTATTAAGATTTTTTTTTTTCAAAATTATATAATAACTGCACATAATATCCCATTACTGGGCTTAAATTAAGGCGGATTGTCCTCTTTGACAAATCCATTATCTCGATGTCCAGGTTTCATCATGATATTTTTCTTCCCCGTCAGCAAGTGATAACTGTAACAATACGCACTTTAGACTAGAAAATTTCCTAAGTGGTGCTTACTTTCCAGCCAGGATTCGAACGCACGTCTCTTTTGAAACACGAATTTGAGGATATATCTATCCGTGCAGGAACGGAGAAAGAATACAATTTCTTGCGGCCGGGCGGCCTGTCGTAAGAGGCGACTTAACAACCCACAGCCAGGTGGTAGGGCATTTGCCCGATTGGACGGCTACCACCCCTGGTCTAAAGTATGTCGCCATAACAACCTTGAGTTGTGTTCCGGCATTAGTGACCAGGTTCCAGTATCCCTTAAGAGAGCAGCAGCGCATTTGTAGCAACTTTGCTGTTGTAAATGTCCACAGGCGATGGTAACCGCTTTCTATCAAGTGGGCTGTCTGCCTGTCTGCTGATCTTCTGCAATAAAAAAATAAATAAAAAACAAAAAGGATGGCGAATTCGAGCACTTTATCCAATAAGTTACCAAGGGTCAATACTGATACACTAAATAGGATGTAAATTTTTCAATTTTTTGATTTTATCTAGTTACTGTAATTATATCTAGTTACATAAAGTTAATCCGGAATTTGGATCATAAACTGTTAGGGTTACAGTTAAACGTTTATTCATTAATTGAATGATGTTTATTAATTAAGATTTTAGCCGCTCTGGATGCCTTGGGGTATTTGATCAGGACTTGTTGCCAAAAATTAATTTACAAGCGCCTTCAAATTTGTTGTTCGTATAAAATTAATATACAACATTAAGCAATTAATAATTAAATTGTCTGTAATATCTTTGAAGTATTTTATGGAAAAATTGTTATAGCTAAAACTACGCTGTCGTCGCCAGAGTTTAGCTAGTTTTGATCGCTGTTTCGTTTTAATTCTGGCGTTTGGTCCATTTTTTAGTATTCATTACATAATAACTTTAAAGCGTGATTCAGTAACTTAAAGATGTTAATAAATTTTCTCTAAAACTATTTAAAATCTATACACTTATACACAGTGATTAAAAAAAACCGCGAAGAATATGTCCAACGAGGTTTGGACAATGCTCTTTCAGCCGTTCAACATAGCAACCACGGGCAGGCATTACAGTCGCCGCGAAAACCTCACTAATGACGTCATAATTTTCGATCACGCAGCGCTCACAACGACCTATATCAAGAGGTGGGTCGAAGTGGGCGTTGACCACAGAGTATTAATTTTATATATCAAACATACAGCAACGAATAATATTTGTATATTTCGTCGTTAATGACATCAACGCTCCATAATCCATTCCACTTGAGTTTATGATTAAAACGCCCGCGAAAAAGAGGAAAGGAAAAAGTCGCGGTCGTGAGCGTGATCGTTATGAGCCCAAAGAGGAACGTCGCCATTGTAACTTATACTTATATATAAAGCTGAAGAGTTCGTTTGTTTTTTTGCTTGAACGCGTTAATCTCAGGAACTACTGGTCTGATTTGAATTTTTTCAGTGTTCGATAGCCCATTTATCGAGGAAGGCTATAGGCTATATATCATCACGCTAAGACAAATAAGAGCGGAGCACCAATGAAGAATGTTTCAAAATCGGGGGAGTTTTTTAACTAATTTTTTTTTTACTATTCCACGCGGATGAAGTCGCTGGCAGAAGCTAATGTGTTATATATGGAATTATTTTATATTCAAAATATCACTTAAACCCGGTTCCAATATCTTACCGACCGTTCATTTGCCTTGCTGTTGATTAAAATTTGACATAAGCTCTTTACAAGTAATGTCAAAATTCAACCGATGGTAAGGCAAGCGAAAGAATAGTAACGTTACAACTCAGGTCTCGACAAACACAAAATCCACCTGCATATCTGAAACAAAGCACATTTATTACCCGTCGGCATTTGAACTAATAACATTGAAATTCTTTTATGGTCGTCTAATTTCGTTTACTTATTGGCATACGGCCTATTGTTGTATTGTAATCATTAGCCAGGTGTTACGGATTTAAAGTACAAGCTGATTCTAGGAAATTCGGTCCACGCTGCCAGGCGGAGATATTGCATTTGTGTAGTATAAAACAAGGACCTGATGGAGGGGAGAGGCAGTTGAGCGAAAATCACGAACGAAGCGAGACGTGCGTACTACAATCGGGAATCTTTTAGTGGCGGACTTTGCGCGTTTTATTTAATTACGACCTTCTGCATTACGATTGGATTTGTTGTGTTCGGTTATATTTGTACCTGTGTTATACGTGTTTGTATAGTTCTAATAAACTCTATAGTAACTCGCGACTCGTAACAGTAAGTAAAATATAGGAACCGGCCATTAGAAATTTTACGTATGGTCGTCATTGTTGTCATAAACCTGTATGTTAATGTTTCGAGCCAGTCTGAGCTTTGATATATGCTCGGCTTTGTTTCCTCCCATTTTACCAGTAGAAAGGTTCTTCATGTTGTCCGTTATGATATTTTAGTTGTAGATTGTTTAGTTTATGGAAAGCTAAATGGAGCTTGATATAAATGTGCATAATTTGTTTGAGGTGTTACTCGGAAACCGGAAAATGTGGTGGTAAAAGTTAGGGCCACATTATCTAACTTTCGATTTTAGCATAAGTGTGATATTAGTGTGGGAATTACGTGTTATATTTGTAGTCGTAGAAGGATTCGCTACAAAGGCAGGCAAAGGAATCTTAGTCCATACAGCCAATTGTAATATACTTAATATATATAAATTACGTGTCACGTTGTTTGTCCGCGATGGACTCCTAAACTACTTGACCGATTTTAATCAAATTTGCACACCGTGTGCAGTTTGATCCGACTTGAAAGATAGGATAGCTTACGTTTAGACCCGGTAGGTGGCGCTGGAATCGGGTTCTAAATTTTATTTCTTCAGGCCAGAACAACGTCTGCCGGGACAGCTAGTTGTAATATATAAATAAGTCTTTGTACAGTTGAATTGGAGGCTACTGACACCATTCAGTGGAGTTCTTACAAAACTCGAAAAGCCACATTTGACTATACAGTTCACATTTGTCACAAAAACATATATTTACTTAAAGACTATCGTAATTTTACACATTTCAGTTCCCGGTAATAACTCTCTTTTATATTTGTATTTTCTGAGTATTTCAAGGTATTGATACGAAATATATTCGAAAATTAAAAAGAATCCTGCATCCTTGCGTTAATTTTTAAAAGGCTCTCTGGCCCCAGTGTTCCTATATATATATATATATATATATATATATATATATATAGGATTGTACGCTTGTATTGTGCGTAATATATATATATATATATATATATATATATATATATATATATATATATTATATCTTATCTTATTTACTTTATAAAGAAATATATAAATAGAAAAGCCATTTTAACTGACACCTTGAAACGGGTTTCATGTGTCAGAATGAAAATTGAATTCTGATTAAGCAATTGAGATTGTCATATCCTAAACTAAATTGTATGATTACTCTAATCTTAAATATTTGATAACGATATAACTCCTGTTACCCATGGGTGTACGAAAAGAGGTCGGATCTCCGCTTACTACGATCCCGACAAACACACTTCGATTGATTTACTTACTTTCATTAATCTCTTCCTACGTATAAGTTTATTTGATGTGCTTTTTACCTGACCGTTATTTAATAAGAAATTACGATCAAAATAAGTTGGTGAATATAATATTATAAGCTTAAACTTGGGGTTTATTAAAATAAGACACACATAAGTACTTTCAGTGGTCAAACCGATTTTATACTGAACTACCCACATTGCATATTTCTATTTCTCAAGTAGGTTGTTAAATATTCATACACTACAGTGAAATCTTATTTTATACTGAACTACCCATATTGCAGATTACTATTTCTTATGTTTTTTTTAATTTTTTTTTTATTGCAGGAGTTCAGCAGATAAGCAGACGGCCCACTTGATGGAAAGCGGTTACCATCGCCTATGGACATTTGCAACACCAAAGGTGATACAAATGCGCTGCTGCTCTCTTAAGGGAGATTGGAAACTGGTCACTAATGCCGGAACACAACTCAAGGTTGTTATGGCGACATACTTTAGACCAGGGGTGGTAGCCATCCAGTCGGGCAAATGCCCTACCACCTGGCTGTGGGTTGTTTGGTCGCCTCTTACGACAGGCCGCCCGGCCGCAGAAAATTGTATACTTTCTCCGTTCCTGCACGGATTAAAATGTAGGTTGTTGAATAGTATAAGTACTTATATATTATTAAATAATTATTACATTTTAATGTAGAAATTTCATGTGGTTGCGACCACTATAATCCTCCAACTGCGGGCCCGTGTACTGTGGCCGACGGTGGAGCGTCCCCTGCGCTGCTGTCCTCAACTTTGTTAGTTCCGTGTTTGTTTACTAAATTATTTATTTTGCGCGCATTTGTGGCCGCGTGGAAATTGCGGCTTGGAATATATTTAATGTCTACCTTTTTATTTTCGGTTGGGTTGTTTAGTTGGTAATTAATTAAGTTTTCTACGGTGAAAGATGCCAAACTGCTGCAGTATTAAATTTTCGTTGTGTTGAATATGTTAATGATATCTTATATTAAAATCATCAGTAATATTGTAGAAGAGTATGCCTATTTAGCAGACACACTGATGAGGTGGTTTAATTATTGTGGACTGTATAAAAGATAGATATATAGATAGATGCTGGTTTATTGGTAGTTATAATATACAATTTATGGTCATCGGTCGCACTAGCCGTCATGCGGGCGAGTGTTCCGCGATCCCACGGCAGCCGCCGCCTGCGGCCCAGCCGTGGTCGTGGGGCGGCCCCTCCTTCTCCGCGCGTCTCTCCCCGTGCGTGCTCCAACAAATATACTATTATATATAGGCTAATAAGAATTAAAACAAAAAATTGTGACCAAAAGTCTGGCCTGTATTTTGGACAATGCATTAGCATTGTTATACAGCGTGGAAATGCGGCCAATATTTTGGATTTGATCCCGCCCTACCGACAGTAAGCTGGAACCAATTTCTTATTAGTAAATATGTATTATTCACTTGTCCGGACTTTCTTCAATAGAAACATAAATTCTTATATGAGAACAACATTTATTTTATTGGTTTTTATCTCTCGCGAATTCACAAAGCGGGCCCGTTGGCAGTATTGTCCATCGATAACACTATAATATAAAATAGACGATCAACTCTAGCTTCAAATACCGAAACATACTACTACCGTCCGAACGATAGCATTTCAATAGGTATTATGTTCCTATATAATCCACTAGACGGCGTTTTAATCGACATACCTATAAAATCCATCAGATGGCGTTCTAAACATACAAGTATACTAAATAAAAATACAATAAAATTATAGTTTAAAAACTAAAATAAAACCCACTTAAATAACAATTTAAACAAAATGTAAAATAAATATAGTGATTCGCAAAAAATATTCTAATTTATACATTTTGATTTTTTTTTTAAATAACAATATTTCAATTTTGTATGAAATAGCAATTTAAATGGGTTTTATGTTAGCTTTTAAACCACTATTTTATTCTATTTTTAATCCAATATATTTTTTATTAATTTAAAAATTAATTTATGAAATTGTTTGAATATCAAAAGTGTCAATACCAAAGATCGTGGTATTGTCGATCTTTGGTTTTGACATTTAAATAAAAATGTCAAAACCAATGTCTTGGATTTTTTTTTAAATATTGTATGGTGTAAATATGAGAGATGACTTTTACAATACGCCATTAAAGAAAAAGTTTTAAACTAGTACCTACATTTCTCGTTGCGTACAAAAGGTGGACTTATCGCTAAAAAGCGATCACTCGTAGGACGATATTGCCGAGTTGTAGTGGCAATGGTGGTATACATAATAATTATTGTACGATTACTTACATTTTAATAATAAATATATAAACCCGCAGGGGGTTTTGTGGCGTGGGGTGGAAATTCGGCTAGGGTAAGCCGGTTGTGTTTTCTGGCTAAGTTAGATAAATTAATAATATTTGCATAACATGTGCTGTTACAAACTGAATTGGAATCAACGAATAACAAACGTGGGAAACGAAACATTTTATTCAGTTTGTAACTACCTGTCATCCAAGTATATTTAACATACAAAGATATATGAAAACATTTAAAAAAGCCATCTCACCTCTTGTAAGTAATGATCATGTTTGGTTGAGCACGAACTAATTTAATGACATGTTCTTTGTTTTCAAAACTAAGTGTGGAAAATGAAGTTTATCCGTTAGGCAAGTAGTCAGGGGACCAGAATTCCAAATGAATTAAAGCCGTTTTGGTAAATAATACTCACTGCAATGAACAAAGAATTGTGTAAAATTCGTGAACAATAGCCTAATAAATAAATGTAAACAAAAAAATATAGTAACTCACAAGTACGCACGCCTGAATGGCGAATCATAGCATCAACAGCGAAGCACAGACTTTTAAGCGGTTTTCAGTATCAGTTGGGACAATTTCGAAGTAAGGTTTATATGCTTAGATACAACTTAATTAAGTTGAATCTAAGTAAAATAGAGCTATTCGCCAGAGTTTGATGGCTACGCCGTGGGGAACGCTCTGGTATATTATACAAATAAGATAGTTGAAATCCCTTTTCAGGACAACTTTCTTATCTAAATAATTCCACAACAACCTGTTTAACATTAACTTTTCATAGGACATTAATTAACCCGGTCTAAGTAAATACGGAGTCTTTCCATCCGGCTGTCTTAGAACTTAGATAAATAACTTGACTCGACATTTCAACACTTAAAAGCGTTTAACTTGTGAAACTTTCTTAATATCCATTAAAACATCTTTGTCTAGTATTAATTCGTAATTATTAAGTGAGAACTTAATTAGAGTAACTTGGCAACTTTTTAAGATGTTAAATGCATTAGGGATGTGACACATTTTGATTCGCATCAATTTTAAGATACCATATCTCAAAGTTCAATTCGAAATTCATAAATATGAATTTATGTAAGTTGTAGAATAAACTATTTTTATTCTTTTCGCTATAATTAAAACCTTGTATCAAATATATAATATTATAAAATTCTAAACATACCGTGTCTGTACATTAAAGCTATATAAAAAAACAACTGGAATAGACTATATAAACGACGGAAAACAGTATGCAATTTTTTTAGATTTATTGTGTTTGTCCGCTTATCTGTTTGTATTTTTGTTCAGGATTCACGTAAAAACTAGCTGTACCCGGTAGATGTTGTCCTGTCCTTAAAAAATAAAAATCTAGAACCGCTTCTAGCGCCATTGACCGGGACCAATTATTAATTTAAATCATTCTCGAATCTACGCGAACAAACACAAAAAATAATTTCACCTAAATCCTAGAACCCGATTGCAGCGCCACCTACCGGGACCAATTGTTGATCTAAACAATCCCGGGACCCTCTTAAACACACAAAAAAAATCATCAAAATCGTTTCAATCGTTTAGAAAGAGTTCAGTGACATACAGACGAACATTCCGGAACAGAAGAATTTTATATAAGGACTAGCTGTACCCGCAACGTCGTCCGCGTGGAATTTGTTTTCAAAACCCCCCGGTTTTGAAACATTCTTCGTTGGCGCTCCGCTCCTATTGGTCTTACCGTGATGACATAGCCTATAGCCTTCCTCGATAAATGGGCTATCTAACACTGAAAATTTTTTTCTAATCAGACCAGTACTTCCTGAGATTAGCGCGTTCAAACAAATAAAGTCTTCAGCTTTATATATTAGTATAAGATTTTTGAGTCACAAAACCTCGTGGACGCGCTCAGAAGACCGTACTAAATTTCACCTTATTAAATTTAAATTTCATCAAAATCTGATCAATGCTTTGGGAACACATTGAGGGCAAACATACAAACATTAATTTTTATTTTTAAAGATATATAGATTTTTTAAACCAAAAACCCTTTCGGGCGTCCTCAGAACACTTTACCAAAGTTTTATCACAATCTGATCAATGGTTTAGGAACGCATTAAAAATACATGTAACATAATACATACATACATAACTTCACGCCAGTTTCCTTGCGGGGTAGGCACGAACGACAGAGCGCCATTTAGGCCCATTCTTACACACCTCACTTGCTTCTTTGACATTCATAACTCTTGTCATGCACGCGCGTCTGTTCTTAAGGCTCCTGACATCACCTTCTGCTAGTACACGATCAATTTGATCATGGAAGGTGTGTCGTGGCCTTCCACGACTTCTGCATTCATCCACTTTTGCATTGTATATCTGTTTAGTCATTCTTTCATCATGCATTCTTTCCACATGCCCGAACCACCGGAGCATTCCTTTCCTTACCTTCACCCCGACACCCTCTATGTATGTAACATAATAATATATAATAATGATTAAATAATATGTCACATCGCCTGTGGTCAAATATTTATAGTGCATTCAGAAATTAATTTTGTGTCTAATCTTCGAAATCTATGGAAAGTAAAATAAAAAACTGCAAATTGATGATACATTTACTATGAGAATATACTTAATATGAGAGTTGTACTGAGAAAGTAAAAGTATAAGTATAAGCGGCACTGCTACGATCGAGGAACACTCAATAATATTGGCCGAAAACGGTTTAGACCCTAAACTTTAGTGAGTGAGAGAAAGCTTATTGTATGAGAAAGACAGGAGCTTCGTTCTCATCCCTACCCCGTGCTGTTTACGGGGTGAGAAATGACATCGGCAGACGTCTGGCGGGAATAACTGATTGAGTTGTAATTGATCAATTATCGACCGCTGAGAATAGAAAATTATTAAAGTACTAATATCGCTATTAAAACATAGGCGTTGGTAGTAGAAGGATGAAATTTTAGGGTTGTATGTATTTTTAATGCCAAATCATAAAGAAATTAAAGTAAAAAAAATGACAAAAAAAAGTTGGGTGGACCATCCTTATCACTTAGGGGCATAAAAAATAGTTTACGTCCTATTCTCAGACCTACTGAATATACACACAAAATTTCATAAGAATCGGTCAAGCCGTTTCGGAGGAGATAAGACACGAGTATTTTATATATTAGAAAGACCGCCTATTGTACTTATTGTTACAATTGTATGTACGAATTTAATTTGTAAAATTGTGTGCAATAAGGTATATTCTATTCTATTCTAGAAAGAAGATAAACATGTCAAGCAACATTTAACGAAGACTTCATAGCACCACAATAGTGTTGAAATTTACATTGTATTAGTTAATAATTATTTTTAATCTCATTGTAAGTGAACTAAATGTTCTAATGGGAAATAAAATTCTTTAAACCTAAAAACATAATATATCCGACTAAGAGTTCAGGTCAGTAATTTTATTCAATTCATTACAGAAAATATATTATTAATTTAAATCAGTTCGTAACCAGCCTTCACTAAGCCAAGTGCATTAAGAGAGGCTCACGGGAGAGGCTAGATTAACGGTCGGAAGGTGTTGTTTGCGAAGCCCCGCTAGTTAACCAGACTCATTAAGATGTTTTTTGACTAGCGGGGACGAAATTTATGCTCGGATTAAAGTTTAAAATGTAATAAAGGTAACTTTATTTTCAACTTGGCACACTTAATAAAATCTGCCAAGTGTATCTCGGTTTTAATAACTGACATCCATTTTTAGGGTTTCTTTTTCCTTTTTCCGTTTATTTGTCTTTGTGTGTTATAGGCATTTTTCGTGGAAAAAACCGGTTCAATATTAATACATAAAATCTAAAAAAAACAAAGTCGTGTTAGTTTCACTATTTTAACTCGAAGAACGGCTGTATAGATTTGACTGAAAATTGGTGGGGAGGTAGCTTAGAAGCAGGAGACGTACATAGGATACTTTTTATCTCGTTGGAACCGGTAGGTGGCGCTGAGATCGGATTCTAGAATCCTCCTAATCACCTGGTCCGATTTTGGTGATTTTGTTTTTGTGTGTTTGAGTGGGTCCCGGATGGTTTAAATCCACAATTGGAACCGGTAGGTGGCGCAGGGATCGGGTACTAGATGTTTATTTTTTCAGAGCAGGACAACGTCTGCCGGGGCCGCTAATAATAATATAAAGTCATTGTATGACTACAAAAAATAAAAGTAATACAATATCACGTCACATTTACATCAAGTTTGGCAAGGAGCCTCTACGTTGGCCTTCCCATGGCCCGACAACGCAAGCCTTCCAAAAGCCCGGCCCATTTTTATGGCCCGTGGACTTCAAGGACATACAATATAATAAAAAAAATAGTACAAACATATGCCGCTACAAAAGTCTGTAATGAAATCACGAATAAAAAGTAAATATTAAGCGTGGCTGCCATATATTTCGCTGAGGATTGAAAAAATAGATATTTTTCAATGTCGTATTTACTGTTCTGATATTAAAGATTAAAACGATGTTTCTTAACGATTTTCTATTTAACGCAATATATGTCGAGAAAGTCGTATCCAAATTAGTTCTCCAAAATATTGTATCAAAATTGTGTGTCCTATTTCAACTTTTAAATTAGGCTTTGGGAAACTCTGAAAAATCATGGTAATAGACCGTTTTATGAAAGTAGTTAGAATAATACCGGTTTAGTCATATGGAGTATTTTTGTTGAAATTTTTTAGGACTTTATAGCCAAATAACAAAACCTGTAGACGTTCGTTGCCTCTGTTCTGGCTCCTCTCCTTTCATGTGCTTGCTGCGACACGCACTCAGCCAATGTATGTTTTTTTGCTTTTAGAATACTAAAGAGAGAGGCAAAACATTATAACATTATGAAGTTTTTTGGATTAGAAAAAGAAAAGAATCTTAAATGATTCTACTAAATTGACGATACTCATCTTGACACTATCAAAGTAGCGCTGTACATAATGCCGACTTGTTGTAATTCGTCCCCCGCAAAGTGAACCTAATGTGGGACGACAGCTCTCTCAGATAGTGTTGGCATTACCATAAACACATCTGACACTAGTGTCGGTTAACTTCCGAATTCGTAACGAAGTTGATGGTACGAGTCATATCTGTTTATAAATAACAACACTAGTCAACACGAATTTTGACTCCGAGTTGCTTGTGTCTGATTTTGATTTCTACTATCTAATTAAGGAAATAAGAAAACTGTTTTAACAAAAAAAGTTTGCTTTTTAACCGACTCAAAAAGGAGGAAAGGAAATTTGTGAACCGATTTTCATTTTTTTTAATCGAAAGGTTATACTCTCGAATTGGTCCCATTGTCACCAAGTCAGGATCTGATTAGTGCATTCCAAGGAATAGACAAACCCACGAAAATTGCTATCAATTGTTAATTGTTAAAATTGTCTTTGTAACACGATATTTCCGTCAATTGTAAATCGATTTTCAATTTTTTTCTTTACTCGTAAGTGTATAACTTCCGAGGTAGTCCCGTGGTCGCTAAGTGAGGATCTAATGAGTGGATCCCAGGGAAATCGAGATTAACACTCATTATTAAGGAACGCCGTGCGCCTAAATACTTGGAGAAAAGCTTGTACACGTGTGTATGTATTACATTTTTTACAGGCGCTTAATTTATTGTATGTATGCAATGCGATATCTCTGTCAATAGACGGAAAATCGGTCCGCAATAGTGGATCGATTTAATTTTTTTCTTGATTCGTAAAAGTGTACGTGAGTAAGTATAGGTGTTCCCATGATCACCGAGTCATGATCTGATGAGTGGATCTCAGGGAAATGGAGACCAACCCTTGTTGACGAGCGTGAACACTGAAGAATCAGACTCACCTTGTACACGCCTACCAGTAGTACAACTTCTTCAGACGCTTAAAATATTATTTCTAAAGCTATGTAAAAGCTTGCGCAACTAAAAAGTAAAAAAATAATAAAAAAAACGACTCAAAAGAAAAATATTTAACCCCCTACTTTCTACAACATCTAGAAGTCAGTGCGAAGTAAAACATAAAAATTACTACATTTTGCACATTTGTAATTTTTTTTTTAATTTTATAAATATAATAAGTTTTTGCTTTTGTTAATTGTAGCCACCAAAACGAAATTTCAAATTTAAGGAAATATTTTATTACACAGTCACTTTTTACATAAAAAAAAATGCTTTCATTAAAATATTTCATATAACTTGTTTACAAAACAACACTTAGTCTACAAATACATCAAAATATAAACAGACTTTAAAAATGAATATTATTTTATTCGTTTCAATTGTTGAAAGCTTATGTAAGTAGCCAAACTTCATACTTTTTTTCGCCTCTATATCAACCTAAAAAAAAACCAATTGTATATAATATAGACATGACAAATTAACTGATTGTAAACATTTTCTTTGCATAAGTAACAAAAATATATTAAAATTGACCTTAGTAGTTATGTTGTGTTGTCTTACCTTCTAAAGTGCTTTGCAGATATTACATGAAAAATGAGCAGTCCATTTTTCATCTTGGCTTGGAATAGAAAGTTTAATAGGCTTTATAAAGGCTAAACAGATTCTTGTATTTGCTGCCAAACAAAATTTTGGCTCTAATTTTATTAAATTCGTCGAAAACGTTTGAAAAAGAGAAAAAGTTCTACATTTTTTCGCAGAAATATTTAAACTTCGTAATCCATAAAGGTCTTTTCACTAGAAAGCGTGTGTACATACACTAATTATGAATCAGGTGACTGCATTCTCACTCGAACTCCTCTCCCATTTGGCTCCTTACTTACGTTTTATAAGCCGTTATTGTTCAAACAGTCTACCAAAATCTAATATTTATTGGCGATTGTATAAAGTACAAAAGCAAACTTTTGAAGAAATATGGGTGGGTATTTTTTCTTTATTTTAAAGCATAATTAATAGAAAAATCGTACGATAAATTTTAGGACAAACACAATTTTTATTTTTGTAGAGTTGTGTAATCAATTTACTAGATATTAAATAAAAAAAAGGATGTTATTCATCACCATTCTACTGTGTGGTAACTCAACAATGCGATGGTTATCTATATAAGTATATGTATATATAAATCAATTGCTGTTCGTTAGTCCGCTAAAACTCAAGAACGGCTGGACTGATTTCACTAATTTTGGTTTTGAATTATTTGTGGAAGTTCAGGGAACGTTTAAAAGGTGAGTAAATATGAAAAAAAATGCTTGGAATATAGTAAAAATAACAATTTCGCTTTCCCTTAGAAACTATTCCGACCTGTCAAGTACGAAGTTTGCCGGGTCAGCCAGTTTATAACATTTATGCGTTTTTAACCGACTTCCAAAAAGAGGAGATTTTTATTGTATGTTTAAAGTAATATTAAGGTTATATAAGAGCGGGATTTTCTGATGCACGTAAAAGTTGCTTAAAAGAAGATCTCAACAATAGACTATAAATTCTAAATTTGTTTTTTTTTAAATAAAGTCTTTCATTTTCAATAAGCGGAGAGATTAATTAAAGGGGTATTTGACAGTTGAATCAATAGAGACACTTTATCATCACGGCCTCCTTGTGCAAAAGCAAGGAGGCCGTCATGACACATTACATCTAGAGATATAATGTGTCATGACACCATAATTTTACCGAGTCCAATAGTTTATTTATTACTGTATAAAAGTATGATGGGTTTGCAGTATTTAAAAACACACTTTTTTAGGTTTGAATATGAGGTGGAAAATTATAGAAATAAAATTATACAAATTCAAAATTATAATTATATCAGCCCATAAATGTCCAACTGCTGGGCTTGTCCAAAGCGGCTTGGTAGGTTTGACACATCGGTTATCTCGATGTGCAGCTTGCATCACGATGTTTTCCTTCGCCGTTGTTAGCATGTGGTAATTGTAAAAATTCAAAATTACGCTCAAGGAAAACTTGTTTGAACTAGATCTGCTGACAAGTTTTTCAGGTAAGGGTATTTACATTTAAAGCCTTTTTTACGTGTCACGTACGTGTGACATGTGTTATCTCTACGGAACGTTTAATTGTGTATGGACTGACTTTCACTTGCAAGATTTGATTATCTTTTAAATTAATTTGTCCGGACTTTTATTAAACATAAATCTCACATCTTTTAAAATACATATCATAATTAGGGCTTTATTTTCTTACTACAGCTAATATTATATATGTCGGAATCGTATTGTTATTATAAAATAACCATATGACGGAAGTAGTCAATAACCGGATAGAGTACTCTTTCATGTAGTATTCGGAAGTTGTTTAACCGGATACCAATGTAGAAGCATTTATTATTAAGCTAACGGATATCGGAAATGTTGGAAGTTTATACGTATGGCGGAAGTTGGTTTTATGCAGGAAGTGAAACTGAAGTGGCGCCACAGCATTACCGGATGGTGTCACTGCGGCGTGCTACGAGGACTGCTGCTGTTGCTGAAGAGTTTCTTTAGCTGCTTCTTATTTAGAAGCCACAACATCTTGCGAAGCGGTGGTAAATTAGATTAGGCTCCCATAGGGTAAATAAACACCATGAACAAAAATCAAATCTAAATAATTAAAATAAAGAAGTTGGGGGTAGGCGAAATAATAATTTTAACATTACTTATTGACACTTGACATTTTTGTCTTGCGTGATCACGAAGTGGCCGAAAGGTCGAAATAAAAATCAAACAAATGCCGCGCTCAAAACTGTTAAAACGTAGTTTTGTTTATACTTAAAGTTATCATTAAAATATTGCAATCGCCACGTATCTCTATTTATATAAGAAACTAACCTAAAGTAATATTTAAGTAATACAAAACAAAACACTCTCCTATTGAAGCAATAACGAAGATATTGAGAGGCCATAAAGTCCAGAACACCCGGCCCAATCCTTTTACGTTTGTAGATAATGTGATTAAAGTAAATCGGCCAATTTCAATAAGTGCCTCGTCTCCAGTACAAATCTACATATTTTATTCTGAAAGAATTATGTAGACTTACGTTTTAAACGCCGAAACAAGGGCTTAATAACGCCTTTAATTTAACCAATGTAATTAGGCCAGAAACAGCTATATCACGACCGTGCTGAATTACTTCCTATATTAGTGTAATAGTGGATGCTTCACTGTTCTTTTTCGGCTCCTAGTAGATATTATTTTAGTTCGTTATTTTATTTAACTGAAGCATATAAGACTTTTTGTCGCCTATTTTAAGATTTATATTTCTGTTTTAATCAGTCCTGTTCGAACGTTATCTCTATGGTTTAGTTAAAAAAACCAAATTAAATTTGCTTTGCCAACGTTATATTATTCGATCGCTACTGATCTTCTCATGAAACCCATATATTGGTGTATTCGTGGTCTTTTACCTTAAATCTTTTAGGAATTTTTGCAACGACTACAATATATACAAAATTACAACGCAACGAATATATACAACATTTATAATTTGGATAATTATATATTATTATTTAATTATTATGTGTGTTTTGTCAATCAAGTTTCTTTTTTGTAAAAAAACTTATTGTGAATCTGTTATGTTTTTTTATATATATGTAGTGCGTCGTTTTAAAGTCAACAAATTTTTTCTTTCTTTCTTTCTTCTTTTATTGTGTAACTTGTCTCTGAAACAAAAAATCGAACAAAAAAACATTTTGAAAATAGGTCACTATATTGTCTCCAAGCATTTATTTTACTTTAGACGTTTGCACGTCTATTAATTTACATATTTCTAGACAGTGAAACCATCAAGAAACAAATGACATCATTGTCGTACTTTATTGTTGCGGGTGACGTAATAGAAATGTTCTGTGAGTCATGTAACGCACAGAATATTAAACCATCGACACTATCGACATAAAGCACAGCACAAGCTTTTTTATTAGTAGATAAAAATGATGCTACAAAATATTGTTGTAGAGCAACGTTGCATCTATCTAACCATTTTTATGAAACGCTACGCCTTTATTGAGAAACTGCTCGTCTGCACGACGTACATAAATCCAAGAGCGCGATGGCCGACAGTTCTCCGATTGACATCGTAAATATACGACTCTGGGACCTATTGGCAAGATACGATACAAAGGGTGAGCAATGTCTGTCCTTAATTGCGCTGTAAGTTATAGTATCTTGAAAATATTAAGCGTGTGAATCTTATTGAAATGTATTTCGGCGACCATTCTCCTTTCTAGTCGCTATAATCAAAGTCTTTGATTATATCGTAAGTTGCGATGGACAGTTTGAGACGATCTAGAGCCGATATTATACGGTTCAACAAAATTGAAGCAATTTGTTTAAAAGGCGAAGAGCTAAAAAGTTAAGCTGACGGTTTATGTCTGCCCTTGAATTTGGACGAAGCAAGCAAATTGATCTACATTACTGAATGTCGTCGTTTTCTTTCAGTTCTGTGCCTTTCAACCAAATTAATTCGAATTGTGTGATCTGTCTAATAATCTCCGGCTTCATTCAAATTGAAAGATAGATTTGAATCGTGTAATATAGGTGTAATGTAGCCATTTGTGCCACATGGATTTTAATGCTGCTATAGTAATAGGTATATTTACTTAAATTTGCAACATTTTCTATAATACTCATATATGTGTAAGACTATCTCATATAATAGCTAAATGGTATAAGTATAAGCCCACAAAGGTAACACCCTTGTACACATTTCACTTTTGCACCTGCAAAAAGTAAAGCGTATATATTTTCATTACAAAGAGACATGCCGTGAAACAATAAACAGGGTTTTATGATATTTCATGCGGATTTTTCGCATAAGTGCCACTTTTCACGGTATCTCAGCATGCATAACGTCGCTATAAGTCTAAATCTAATCAAAAATCGGCCAAATAAGTGTCAGTCCATGCCAAATAAACGATTCCGTAGATATATGATCGTTAACTGTTTGGTATTTGATATCTAATTAGCTACGGTATCTTTAAATTATTATACAACTATACCTACTAGGTAGATCATTATATTAATACGTGAAGCAAAAACTTTGTACCCTTTTTTACAAAAATTGCGCGGACGGAGGAGTATGAAATTTCGCACACTTATTGTTTATATAGAGAAGGAGTGCAGAATGCTAATATTTTTTTTAATTATGCATAAAAAATACATTAAATCAATAAAAAAAAATTACACAAACTACCATGTATTTGACACACATAGGCATATATACTCTTGTTTATTGTTAAAGTGAAATTAACAGTATGTAGCCTTGGCGAGATCTGTGATTATAGAAGTATATATAGTTTTTGACAACAGAACCTTAGTAATGTTCAAACTTATAATTTAAATTAATTATTATGGTCGATTTTCGACCATGGGCGACCACTAGTATTTTTAAAAGTTCGACGACAAAAACGAATCTTATTCAAACTAATCTTCATTTAAATTTCGAGCAAAGTTTAAGTCTAATATCACTTTATTTTTTTTCAGAATTTTCCTTCCCATACATCAAAAGATAAAGAGAAGGGAGAACATACTTTACTATTTTATACAGAACTATTCCTATTGCAAAGCTGGCGAACAGACAGACGACCCACCTAATGGAAAGCCATCAGGCTCAGCGCCTTCAGGAAATCCTCCAGTAACTTAACCTTGTTGAATACTTCTTGGAGGCTGCCTGGTCTATTCACATACTTCACCTCCTATTGGGCCACTCCTCCGCGTTCTAGCATGATTTGGGCAGCTGTTTCCTTTGCCTCCAGGCAAGCTCCGCACAGGGGGCTGTCAGTGATATCTATATCGAAAAGATGCATTGTTGCGGACAGAATCACTCCTGACCTCTCCCCCGGAAATTCCGTACCCCTCCGCCTACCGCAAATATGTAGCTCGCTCGGTTAGTTGCTAAGCGTCTGCTTTTTAATAGTACCTTAGTAAGCACGGTGCGAGCCTCCGGTATGGTCAAATATATACACGCATTAGTCAAGTATATACACACAAGGAAGACTAAGAAGACCAACAAGAACAGGAAGCATTCGAAACACTTTGCAGCCATTGGACTCTCAGCGCGACTTTAGTGGATCTTGTGGACCACCAGTGGATTGTGATTAGTGCCACTCGTATTGATCGGTGTAATCGATACAATTAGTGCTATCTTTGATTGACCTTGAACGTGCCCGTTTAATACATTGCTGATGGTATGATTGCTGTTGCTGTTATATCACCTATACATAAATACAGTCCACTTGCTAAGAGGTGTTTTGTTCAGTGCAACCCCTGCGCCGCCACACCCTACGTAACAAACATGCGCGTTAAAATTGCTATATCCAGTGGCTGCACTAAATAAAGTTCCTATTTTTGCCAAAATGGGCACGGAATCCTAATAAAATTCTCAGATCCGTTGAACATTTTCATTTCATTTACTTTGGTTACGTCTTTACTCATACAAACACTTAATCTTTCTTAACGTATGAAAGGGCACGAACACAAATAAGAGCATGCGTGTTCATGTGTAACGTCATAACCCTATAACAAACATCAGTATTCGCAGTCTTCGCCGCACTTAACGAGCTCGCTTGCCATAAATTCAACAAATCCTGCCGAATCCCGGAGAATCCCGGGAACAAGCGCGTTCCCAAACAACCGTCTCATCACTCGACCGTGATTGTGACTACAATTTGATGAATTGCCTTCACTTTTCACTCCTTTACCAAAGTATTTCGATTTATGCACTTCGAACTTTATTGTCAAGTGATTTAAGGTTCATTATTTGAGTTAAAATTGCGCTGTACTTAAGATCATTTATGTGAGTAACGTAAGGCGTTTTCCGTAACAGGACTTAAAAAGACGTCGTCTCTGTATACAGGGCATGCATTAATGGCCCGTTCAAACAGTTCTAGTAATCATGTTTGAAGTAATTATTTATTAATAAATTTCTTTTAGCAGTAAAGGGGATGTTTGACATTTTTCATGATAAATGAGTGTTATATACTACAATTAAATTTAAATGTAATTACGCAAAAGTTATATTTTTTTTACACTGACAACTTCTTTATAATAAAAAATGACAGATACCTCTCTTCACTACCATAAACAGAGCACATTGTATTTCACTACAACCGAGCAAAGTGAACAACTAAACATCTACAATTTGGTAAGTTTTTATCTTACAAAACAATAAGTTCTAGTTTGGGAATTTTTAGTGGAAACTTGAACTATGATTGATGTTTTGCTGTACATATTTATTTCCACAAATTGTATAATATTGGGAAATTGAGAATAGTTGTAAGAATATTGATTATTTTTATGCAAAAATATGTGTTTGTGTTGAAAATCTCAACTTTTGTTTTGCGAAATCTACCCTTTTGAGCTGTCACAAAAACTCCCTCGTTTGCGTCAGTCAAAGTTTACCTATAATTTGGATGAGGCTTCTGCTTTACTTAAGATTATTTTAAAACTTGAATATTCCTGAACACTTAAAAGTGGTTAGATAAATATTTCGGGTAGAATATTCTAATATATTTCTTACAAACTTATTAATGTTCTCTTAATTTAACTGAATTGTAAAAATAATTTTATGAGAAATAAAGTTCTTTATCCTGAAAAGTTCTTCTTTTTTAATACGCTTTTATTAGCTTTATACGTATGTTAGTATGTATGTATGTCAGTATGTAACGGAATCTTTCAAGTTAAATTTGATCGACTTCCCTGTTTCCGATTGAGCTGAAATTTTGCACGTCTGTGTATATCGCGTGACAATGCAATAATATGGCGCCATGGAGCTGATCGATGATGGAGTCGGAAGGTTGCCATAGGAACTCCTGTACTAAACAAAATAGACCCATCGTGTTTGGGCTGGTTTTACTTGTCTTGGCTAGCACTCTGCTGCTACATCATGTGTAGGATCTCAAAAGCTTGTATTTACAAACCTTTTTTAAAAGCTTATTTTAACATAACGTTCCATTTTATCATAAGAGTGTATTTAATTATTTTTTCAAAGTTTCCACGGAGAAGGGAATTAGATCACTAAATAATCACTAAAAAATGAAAAGTAAATAATAGTTTAAAAAAACTAAAAAATACACTTTTTAGAAAATCCAACTAAAAAATAGAAAATAAATTGGAATTAAAAATAGTGTAAGAAAAATGATTTTATTGTAAAAAAAGCGTGGGGTGCATGGTATCAATAGTTTGAAAAGCACCCCACGCTTTTTTACAATAAAATCATGTTTTTTACACTATTTTTAATTCATATTTATTAAAATTTATTTTCTATTTTTTAGTTGGATTTTCTAAAAAGCGTATTTTTTAGTTTTTGTGAACTATTATTTATACATATCGTCGGCCTCAGTGCAGGACTTTGTAATTACATTTTTGGTATGCTATTTTTTTTTGTCAAAATTGTTACATATTCAATGTATAACAGTATATTATATTATACATTTAATGTGTAACAATTTTGACGAAAAAAATAATGTCACAAAAAAAATTGTGTGTGTGTGCAGTTCACACGCAGTAGAAGTCAAACTTCAGAGAATATACTGATATATAATTCTTCCCTAACTTTTATTAATATAAATATACTATATTATAATTCAAAATAAATTTCTTAAGTTTCAATTTAAATTTTTCAGTGTTTTAGTCTAAAAATATTATTATCAGTTTTATGTCGGTACAAATTGGACTTAGGTTTAATGTTCGGTCTTATTGACTGTATCTCGTTCTCTCGCAGGCTTAGTCCTATAGATTTATGTTTATCTATTTTTAGTGATGCTTTTTCATTTCATCGAGTTTCAAATCAAAATGATTCTAAAGAAGTTTCTAGTAAAAAGTCCTACACTAACACCCACGATATAGAACTTCTAGTACAAGCAGCGTATCTAGTGTGAAAAAGGCATTATTAGAGTTGTGCAGAGTCATACGCCAAGTTGTTTGATGTTCAAAATGTTTCACAAGGTGCAAACGGGTTCGTAAATGTGCTTTCTAATTACTCTATGCGACTTCACACAGTCGACACGTGAGTTGAAATGCTATTAATATCCTTCCTTTTGCTTTTGTATAATGTGTTTAAGACATCGACGTTTAGAGATGTTTTCTTTACAACATGGAGCACTGGCTCCAGAATTTAATATTTGTGGCTTTCAGTGTCGAAACTCTAGGGCCATGAGGTCTCGAAGCTCATCGACTCTATCGAGACGTAATAACACGTTTGACAGAATTCTCAAGTGACCAACGGGCTAGCCTGTATTTAGGGCAGCGTATTAGCGTTGCCAAATAACGAGGAAATGCTGCCGGAGTTTTGGGTACGTTCCCAACTGACAGCGTTTTTGGACTTATATATTGTGTGTAATTTTCATTATTACATATATTTATGTTTATTTCTTGTACTATATTTAGTTAATTATCTTTCAGTACTACGTAACATAGTATTAAAAACTATAATCAATTAAAGAAATATTACATGTTTTTAATATATAATATGTTGTCCATATACAGTTAAATCTAAATATATTATTATTAAAAGCACAAATAATCACGACCAGATAAAAGTTATTTATAGCATAAAATACAACATGAAAAAACTAAAAATTACAGTTGATTAAATATCCTGCGGAAGCTATGCCATGTTCCGGGGCAATTGTACCTATTTCATAATATTTCGAGAGTAAGCTTTCATACAGGTTACATTGGATTAAATATTTATGTAGGCGTTATTTTCTCCCGGAAAATTTGGACCTATGCAGTGAAAACTATCCCATTCTCCGAGATACAAAATGTTCGAAGTCTATTCTCGGTATTGAAACTACATATATGCCAAATTTCAGTAAAACACCACCACATACTTAAACCTATAACTACCTGATGCATATACTTAATAAAATACGGTACCTTGGTTTTTCTGTGAAGGCGTGAAAGCATAACAGATATAGTTGCTTTCGCATATATATAAGTACTAGAGTTTACCCCGCGGCGCAGCCGCGGGTTAACCTCTAGTTCCTGCTTCTTTTTTAAAGAGCAGGCGTTAATACAGGTTACAATGTACACCATTTTTATGTTAGTGCCATTTGCACCCGAAAAATTCACTTCATTTTATATCGCAAACTCGATGCTTGATATATTCTCATGCCGATCTCCTGGCATGAGCATATATGTCCATTTTCGGCATTAAAACTACATTTAAACAAAATTACAAAAAAAAAAGATCCAGTATTCCGTGTTTTCCGAAAACTTAACAGAAAGACATATCGAGTTACTATCGCATTTTTATAGACGATGTATTTTTATATCTATGAACTTGAGAAATGATTAGTCACATCCAAACTTTCATCCTCTATTACAAACAGTCCTATTTTTATTTATCTATCCCCCGTCAATGAAAACTACAAAAATGACAAAAGGGACAACATCAGCAAAAAGGACAAAAAGAGCAACATGGACAAAAAGGACAAAAAAGAGCAAAAGAGCAAAAGAGCAAAAGAGCAAAAGAGCAAAAGAGCAAAAGAGCAAAAGAGCAAAAGAGCAAAAGAGCAAAAGAGCAAAAGAGCAAAAGAGCAAAAGAGCAAAAGAGCAAAAGAGCAAAAGAGCAAAAGAGCAAAAGAGCAAAAGAGCAAAAGAGCAAAAGAGCAAAAGAGCAAAAGAGCAAAAGAGCAAAAGAGCAAAAGAGCAAAAGAGCAAAAGAGCAAAAGAGCAAAAGAGCAAAAGAGCAAAAGAGCAAAAGAGCAAAAGAGCAAAAGAGCAAAAGAGCAAAAGAGCAAAAGAGCAAAAGAGCAAAAGAGCAAAAGAGCAAAAGAGCAAAAGAGCAAAAGAGCAAAAGAGCAAAAGAGCAAAAGAGCAAAAGAGCAAAAGAGCAAAAGAGCAAAAGAGCAAAAGAGCAAAAGAGCAAAAGAGCAAAAGAGCAAAAGAGCAAAAGAGCAAAAGAGCAAAAGAGCAAAAGAGCAAAAGAGCAAAAGAGCAAAAGAGCAAAAGAGCAAAAGAGCAAAAGAGCAAAAGAGCAAAAGAGCAAAAGAGCAAAAGAGCAAAAGAGCAAAAGAGCAAAAGAGCAAAAGGGCAAAAGGGCAAAAGGGCAAAAGGGCAAAAGGGCAAAAGGGCAAAAGGGCAAAAGGGCAAAAGGGCAAAAGGGCAAAAGGGCAAAAGGGCAAAAGGGCAAAAGGGCAAAAGGGCAAAAGGGCAAAAGGGCAAAAGGGCAAAGAGGGCAAAAGGGCAAAAGAGCAAAAGGCAAAAGGGCAAAAAGGGCAAAAGGGCAAAAGGGCAAAAGGGCAAAAGGGCAAAAGGGCAAAAGGGCAAAAGGGCAAAAGGGCAAAAGGGCAAAAGGGCAAAAGGGCAAAAGGGCAAAAGGGCAAAAGGGCAAAAGGGCAAAAGGGCAAAAGGGCAAAAGGGCAAAAGGGCAAAAGGGCAAAAGGGCAAAAGGGCAAAAGGGCAAAAGGGCAAAAGGGCAAAAGGGCAAAAGGGCAAAAGGGCAAAAGGGCAAAAGGGCAAAAGGGCAAAAGGGCAAAAGGGCAAAAGGGCAAAAGGGCAAAAGGGCAAAAGGGCAAAAGGGCAAAAGGGCAAAAGGGCAAAAGGGCAAAAGGGCAAAAGGGCAAATCACAAAACCAACCAAAGCCTGTCCCACTTTTGGGATAATCTTTACATAAATCTATCCCAAAATCTATCCCATTATCCGGGATGAAAAATATCCCTTGTCCACCCTCGGTATTCAAATTACATATGTACCGAGTATCAGCCAAATCGGTCCAAAAGTCTTTCCGTAAAAGGATAACAAACAGAGAGACAAATATACTTTTATCCCGGAAACTATCCCATTTCCGGGATAAAAAGTATCCTATGTTCATTCTCGGCATCGAAAATATATATATACTGAGTTTCAGCCAAATCGGTCCAGTAGTTTTTACGTGAAAACGGAACAGACAGACAGACAGACAGACAGACAGACAGACAGACAGACAGACAGACAGACAGACAGACAGACAGACAGACAGACAGACAGACAGAGTTACTTTCGCATTTATAATATTAATAGGGATGAATTCGTTTTTATCCGTGCACGGAGAAAGAATACAATTTCCTGCGGCCGGGCGGCCTGTCATAAGAAGCGACAAAATAACTCGCAGGTAGGAGGGTATTTACCCGTCTTGATGGATACCACCACTAGTCTAGAATATACCGCCATAACAACTTGGGTTGTATTCCGGCATTAGTCACTAGGTTCCAGACTTCCTTAAGAGAGCAGCAGCGCATTTGTAGCACCTTTGGTGTTACAAATGTCTATGGGCGATGGTAACCACTCCAACCAGTCCAATAGATGGACCATCTGCCTCTGTGCTGAACTCGTGCAATAAAAAAAGTTTTTGAGAAAAACACATAGACCTACTGGACGGATGTACATAATAATTTGATAAGGATTAATTTTTTGTGATATCTACGCATCCCTAAAATGCAAGTAAAATTCAAATCCGTCAAGGTATCTCTGCATATTTTACCTTTGTGCTCATATGAAAGGCTTGGGAATTAAAGAGATTTGTCTCGTGACCGTATTACCCTTAGTACTCGTATACCACTCAAGGGAGGTAATTAAAAACTTGAGTGTAATAACAACGTTATGGCATAATGTAAGTCACTTTTCTGACTGTTGCCAAATTTCTGATTATGATGATCATATTAAATGAGCTCTTTAACATCGTATATTGTTTAATAACTGTTTTCGTTATTTATCAAATAATCAGTGTAATATTCTAAAGATTTTAACTCGAAAACGAGATCTAGTTTCGTTCCAAGATTCGGAATTCGAGTCTGGGATCCGATTTCTTTTATCTCTTCGCGTAGCCTTCAAATCCGTTATCACCTTCCCATTGTATTGGCACATCATTATATTTAGTACTATGCGTGAACACATATTTAGCTGGTTTATTTTATCTTTTGCTTTAAGAACAGACGAGCGTGCATGACAAGAGTTATGAATGTCAAAGAAGCAAGTGAGGTGTGTAAGAATAAGCCTAAATGGCGCTCTGTTGTTCGTGCCTACCCCGCAAGGGAACTGGCGTGAAGTTATGTATGTATGTATTTTATCTTTAACTTGATGTATCCCGGTGGTAGGGCACTTGCTTTGGATAACTATCACATTTGTGTTCCAGCATTAGATACCAGTCACTCTTTTGAAGCCGGCAGTATATTCAATCGAGAACTAATTTTCAAAAAATTTTTTTTATCGAAAGGTTATTATACTTCCGAATTGATCTCATGGTCACCTTACTGATGAGTAGATTCCAAGGAATTAGAGAAACTCATGAAAATTGTTAACCAAATTCTTCGTAACACAATATCTCCTTACGCACCTTCCATGATCAAATTGATCGTGTACTAGCAGAAGGTGATGTCAGGAGCCTTAAGAACAGACGAGCGTGCATGACAAGAGTTATGAATGTCAAAGAAGCAAGTGAGGTGTCTAAGAATAAGCCTAAATGGCGCTCTGTTGTTCATGCCTACCCCGTAAGGGAATTGGCGTGAAGTTATGTATGTATGTACAATATCTCCGTCAATTGTAAACCGATTTTTAATATTTTTTCTTTACTCGTAAGTGTTGATTAATTAATTTTTAGGTTGCTCTTTAGTTTCAAGTCGATTTGGTTTTTGTTAAAAATAATTCGTTTCTATGTCACTCTTCAGTGTAAACGCTCGTCAATAAGGATTGCTCTCAATTTTCCTGCGATACACTCATCAGATACTGACTTGGTGACAATGAGACTATTTTGGGAGTATACTCTTTCAAATAGAAAAATGTATTTGAAAATCGGTCCACAATTGACAGAGAAATCGCATAACTTGCATACAAAAAAATTAAGTGTCTGTAAGGAATGTAACAATGCACGCGGATATAAGCTTTGTTTTCTAAGAATATAGACGCTCGGGGTTTTTTAATAAGGGTTATTTTCGATTTCCCTCGGATCCACTTATGGATCCTGACTTGGTGATCATGGGACCACCTCGGGAGTATACACTTACGATAAAGAAAAATAATTGAAAATCGGTACACAATTGACAGAGTAAACGCGTAATACACATACAAAAACATATAGATGAATTAGAGCCTCCTCCTTTTGTAGGTCGGTTAAAAAAGTTCATTTATACATTGTCATTGCACAAAACCAAAGCCTCAACCACAGTAGTGAGTGTCCCCAAAAAACCCAGCTCCGTTACTTTCCTCAAATATCCGGGTCAGCTATTGTTCCTTTGTCAAGCCGGACAAGCTCTCGTGCAAAGTTAACTTTTCCGATGTTGCAGACTCTATTGCATAGTTCTTACTGCTGACTTTATCCCCATTGACTGCAATGTTAAATTGCAATCAAGTACAAAAGATATCTGACGTCGCGTCAGTACTCCCTTGTTTTTCCTCCACTGTGTTCTCTCGTTAGAATTGACCACTGAACAAGTCATTTCGTTGATGGACTCTGATTTATTAAGATTAGTGGTTTTATGCGATGAGTGAAGGGGTAATACAAAGGATGCTGTGACACAGTCAAACAGCGCTTGTAATAAGCGCTGTTTGAAGCAAATCGTTTGAAATTGAATTATTATATTATTAACTAGTGGTTCCGGCAGACGTTGTCCTGCCCTGTAAAAATAAAAATATAGAACCCGATTAGAGCGCCACCTACCGGTGAATCTAAACAATCCCGGGATCCACTCAAACACGTATTTTTTTACACTTTAGTTTACATTATTGAAGTTTTAGTAGGGATTCCTAATTTTTCTAGTAATAAATACAGCCTATATTAATTTGGGATAATGTAGAATTCCAATGGTGAAAGAATTTTTGAAATAGATTCAGTAGTTTTTGAGATTATAATATATAATAATAATAAGAATTTTATGGACACCAAAATTCAGTTAAGTTTCTTAGTTACAAACATACAAAAATACAAATCTTTCCTCTTAATATTAGTATATAGTTAGATAAGTTGGAAATATTAAATCGGTCAATGACAGTTTTTGAGGTCTTATCTTATTATTAGTTAGCTATGTATCTAATATAACTTTTTGCTTACTTACACATATGTCAGTTTAAATCGAATTTGGGTTTTTGTGTGATGTTACAAATAAACTGTAAATTATGATGGTATAGATAAACAAAGAAATGGTCATTCGTAACATTTATTCTCTCAAGGAGGAAATTGAAAAATTCCAAACGATTGCCATGGCCGTACTTCTGACAGGATATTCTATCTACATCCACGCTATATAATAAATCTCAAAAATGTTATGAATAGATTTTTAATTAAATAGAAGTTAAAGACTCCTAGTTCAGTGCAAACTTTTGTACTTATTTTATCCACTTTAGTTTTGCATTTTTGTTTTCCAATTGAAAATTTTGTTTTTGTATCCCATGAAAATTATTGCGTCTCTAAATTCATAATTTTTAAAGAAGGAAGAATATTCGTGTCTATGATGAAATGTAGATACCTTTTTAAGCTGCAAAAAAATCTCCCTAATTTAGCGTCAGTCAAAGACATACAATTTGGCTGGCTCATTTGATGGGTATTTGCCATAGTTAACAGCCGAATATATTATAACCTGAGTGAATTGAAAAGTGAAATCATTGAACTGTTTTATTCATGCAGCTACATTTTTAATTTTTACACGTCATAGTTTATTTTATGAATAACTTTTATCTAGTGATTGAAAAATCGGCCCTAAATATAACTACTAAACCTAAATATTCATGGATAATTGACATTAATCTACTCTGTGTGATTGACACTGCAATTGACAAGTTGCGTCGAACCCTGTCTAAAGATAAGAACTTAATATTCAATGCTCTCACCCATGATGTAGTACCTATATTAACTTTTCTATACCTCTGTATAACAAAAAGTTGATTCATGAATTCTGTTATTACAATCACGATGAAAAATACTAATATTAAAGCGCAATAAGAAATGTGAAATTGAAAAATTATGCTAGAAATATTGAGGGTAAGCTATGAAATTCTAGATGGGCTCGTTGCTACATTAATCTGTGTTTCACGCACGTCCGAGTAATGTACAGGGACGTCGTTTTCAAGAAAATTCTTGCCAGGGCGTTGTGTTGGTTTCTCTCAGTTAAAATATCTAATCAATAATAATGTAAATCAATCTGCATTATAACCGGAATATTATGATAAAAATTAACTCATACTATTTCTATTGCTTGAGTACAGCAGACAGGTTAACTGCTCATCTGATAGAAAGCGGCTGCCATCTCCTATGGATATTTGAAACAGCAAAGGTACATACTACCAATATGTACAATATGTATGTACATTGGTAGGGCCAAATGCCCGGGTTGGTGGTAGGGCCAAATGGCTACGTTAAAGTTAAAGATAAAATAAACCAGCTGAGTATGTGTTCACGCACAGTTCTGAATATATGTGCCAATAATATCCACGCATAGTACTAATATGATTTTGTGTCAATAGGAACGTGATAATGGATTTGAAGACTTCGCGAAGAGATAAAAGAAATCCGATCCCAGACTCGAATTCGGAAGATTGGGACCTATGTGCTGCCGGCCTCGAAGAGAGGATTGGAACTGATGCCAGAACACAATTGAGGGTTGTTACAGCGACCTGATCTAGATCAGGGGCCTGTGGGTTGTTTTATCCTTTATACCTTATTATTGTTACACGCCGACAAAAGTGGATGCGCACCTGCCTACCATAAAACACACACTTTATTACATTTCCGAATTTAGACTTCTTTTGTTTACTTTGTGTTTAAAATTTGTAATTAGAAAAACAGCCTATTGTGTATTGTGATCTTTTATGGTAGTCATTCGCCATGTGTGTCGAACTGATTCTAAGAAATTCGATGTACGCGGTCGAGCAGCCATATATAAAGTATAGTAATAGTATAAAGCAATGGCCCAATGGAGAGATCGTCAGTCGAGCGAGAACCACGATCAAGGCAAGACTTGTGTACATTCGATAATCTATTTAGTGATGGACTTGCGCCTGTTATTGAATCGCGCATTACGTTTGGACTGATTGTGTTCAGTTATATTTGTACCTGTATTATACGTGTTTGTATAGTTCTAATAAATTCTAGAGTAATTCCAACGGCATTTTAATTCGAGTCCTGTAACTCGTAACATTATATTTGTCTTAGGGCCCATTTTCCAATAGTCAGATAAAAGTTATTTTATAGAATAAACCAACATGGGTAAATAAAAATGACAGTCGCATGAATAAAAAAAATTGTTTCACTTTTGAATTTTGTCAGGTTAATAATTTATTCATTGATAATTTTTATCTGACGAATGAAAAATCGGCCCTTAGTAATTAACTAATTATTTTTATAACCCAGAAAATGGGATAATTTCTGAGTTATACAGGAATGTCATGGAATAGAAGGACATGACATTTGAAATTCGTATGAATATTTATGTTATAAATAAATTGAGGAGATTTTATTTAAGTCTTTTAATGCAAGGCAGAAAGGTGTCATAAATTACAAGGTATTCTCAAATACAAGATGAGAAATTACGAAACGACTCTGGTAACACTGTCCACAAGACATAATATCGCATTAAGCCGAGACGAATGGAAACATTATCTGGCGTTCCATTTTTCTAAGCCCGTTTAAGTTGTGAGACACGTAAAGTGTTGCCATTTGTTCAGATGTAAGTTGTGTTTATTCTTTTTTTCCCTTCCGGGGTCCTTTTCGGTTATGAGTAATGGTGGGACGGAGGTCTAGTGACATATACCCGAAGTGAAATACGTTTACAACGCTGTAGGGATTGTTGCCAATATTGTGATTTCTTTGGAGATAAGACGAATGTCTTGTGTATGTGTTTGTATAGGTTAGATAATATATAATTTGAATAGGCTAGATTTGATATTTTCAACACAGTACTTTAAATTAATATTTCTACGCTGGAGTCTGTTTTAGTCTGCCGTTATCAAATGATAAAACGATGGATTTCTTCACCAATATCGTCCTATGAAATGTAAAACGTTTTTTTTCATTTGACGAGCATGTCGTCGTTTTTATTTTAAACTAGTAGACTAACAATTATAAATTTCACAACTGACTGTCAACTATCCTTTTTTTTTTATTGCTGGAGTTCAGCGAACAGGCAGACGGCCCACTCGATGGAAAGCGGTTACCATCGCCTATGGACATTTGCAACACCAAAGGTGCTACAAATGCGCTGCTGCTCTCTTAAGGGAAACTGGAACCTGGACACTAATGCCGGAACACAACTCAAGGTGGTTATGGCGACATACTTTAGACCAGGGGTGGTAGCCATCCAGTCGGGCAAATGCCCTACCACCTGGCTGTGGGTTGTTTTGTCGCCTCTTACGACAGGCCGCCCGGCCGCAGGAAATTGTATTCTTTCTCCGTTCCTGCACGGATAAAATAATATCCTATTGACATAAGATACTTATTAAATTAATAATAAATCTAAATTAAAAACTAAAAATTAATTAAGAAATAAAAACTAAACAGGAAATTTAAAAAATAAACTATACTTGCATTCAGACTAAGATGTAATATGACATTGTAAAAAAATATCGTTTTGGTCTAAAAACTTATTTTATGTATTGTAAAACGAGGCCATGAGTCACTACCAAAATTATCAAAACGACTCATTGACTCTTCAAGTGATCGGAGGGCTGTTGCCTGCCTTGGATAACGGATCAGTATGGCGGATCCAGCGAGAAAACGTAGCCAGCCTGGGCACTTTACCCATGGAAGACAGTGACCTCGGCTCAGTATTTTACTTATAGTCTTGAGGGACTATAGAAAGAATATAATATAACTAAGTTAAGTTTTCTTTTATATTGTTACGAGTTTACCGGGAGTCGAATTAAAATGCCGTTAGAATTATTATACAGTTTATTAGAACTATACAAAAACATATAACACAGATACAAATATAATCGAACACAACAAATCCAAACGTAATGCAGAAGGTCGTAATTCAATAAAACGCAAAAAGTCCGTCACTATTAGATTCCCGAATGTACACACGTCACACCCGTATCGTAGTCGTAGCTTGACTGCCCCCCTCTCTCCATCAGGCCGTCATTTTATACCTCACAATTACAAATGTGCCCGTATAGTAGTCGAAGTAATCCGCAACACCTGGCTCATGATTCAGCCGCACGCGGCCGTAAACGAGTACAATAAAACAATAGGCTGTTCTCTAGAAACGTATGCCAATAAATAAGTAAACAATAGAAGACGATCATAAAAGCATTACGAGCAGTTCAAATGCCGATAGGTAATAAAATATGTTTTTACAGATTAGGATTGGAATTTGTTTTTCTCGGAACCTAAGTTGTAACAATATTTTAGTAAAATAATGATACATATATAAAGAATTACATTTATCCTCGTCGTAAGCCTCAGTATCATTTCAAAGCAACATGGTATGTGTTCTCAAATTTATATAGCTATATAACGTGGACTATTTTTACCCGGTTAACCCAGTCACGATTCACTTAGTTGGTCCATAAAAAACTGAGCCGTACGTAAGCTCCATTACCCTAGTACCTACCGTCTGATACACGTAGTAAAACTGTAATAAAAGTGCGTATGTATTGCCAATTTAGTATATAATAGTTACTAGACTTCTAAGTAAGAATCGAATTCATTGTTTAAGTACTACATATGATATATATTCTTAATTATAATTGTCATTGATTTTATGTAAACGCTATAGAAGAAAATTTATTTCAAGACAAATTGACGAATAATAAATCCAAATTTTATTTTTATAATATTTTCTTAAGTTTTCGCGACTTGTATACATAATAAAACTACGTTTTAACGGTTAAGACAAACATGTCAAGTGTCAACGAGTATTGTTAAAGTTTTATTTAGCCTACCGCCAACTTGTTCATTTTAATAGTTCATTTGTCTTCCGTGATCACGGCCACTAAAAAGTGGCCGAAACGTCGGAATAACAAAAATCAAATAAATTACCGCACTTAAAACCGTTAAAACGTAGATTTATTTTTATTATAATAGAACTCTTTTTCTGTCTTTTCTGTCACCTTCTCTCAATCTTTTGGGTTGATACAATAAGTTCCATACTCCTCAATTCCGGTATAAGTCTTCTGTGAACTTTTGGTAACAAATCATCATTTCATCCATTTTTCGGTCTATTTTTATCTTTGAGCAATCTTCCAGTTTAATATTATTTTTGTCACGTGACTTTCATCCTGTCTTATTACATGCCCATACCTCTTTAGTCTTCTTCCTCTCAATGTTTCAATCACAGGTGCAACTTTCAAAGATCCCCTTGTGTTGTGATTTCTCACTTTATAAATTATTGTAAGACCACACATCCATCTCAACATTCTCATCTCAGTTGATTGGAGACGTTTTTAATATTTAGTGGTTCATTTTAGTGGCCCAACATCGGACCCGTTGTGTTGTTATATTACAACAGTTATTAAAATATACTAGACAGTAGCGTTATTTTACTTATACATAAACTTAATTCGATTTTTTACAAATTAATGATAACAAAGAACCTAAGTCCATATACTCTAGACAACTGCCCAACATAACGTAGAGATGAGTCGAAGTCAACCTGATTTGAAGTAAAACAATGAATGACATGTTGCTTAAGACGACGTAGGTATTTGTTAGTGAATTGAAATAACGCAATTGCTGCGCCATCTATTTTGTTAATTCGTCTATTCTAAGGAAACGACTTCTTTTATCGGAATAAAATGTATCCTAAGTTTTAACTCCGATTATAAGCCAGTACTATGTCGAGTTTTACTTATATGCGATCAGTAGTTTGCAAAAAAGGTGCGATCGCAGTACCATCTTTTTCGCTATTTTCGTCTATCCCAAGAAAACGACGTCATTTATCGGGATAAAAAATATCCTTAGTTACGCTCCGGGATATAAGCTAGCTCTGTGTCGCGTTTTATTTAAACTCATTCAGCAGTTTTCACGTGATGCTGTAATAGACAGACAGACAGGCAAAAATTTTAAAAATTACATTTTTGCAATCTCCTAGTCCGAATTATCCCCATAAGTTTTTTTCACATTTTTAAACGCATTCTACAATTTCGAACCGTTTACATTGATTATAGTATAATAATATGATGTTCTAATTTAACATAATTTACTTCAGTAAACGAGCATGTATTCTATAATCCGATGTGCTATTTTTTTTAATTTACTGTTTTTTTTCGCATTTAGTGATCGCTGGGTTAGTTATTATGAAAACCTTGTAATTTAATATTTAACTTAACACAACAAATAACTACCGCACTTGATATATTAAAGAACTATTAGTTTAAAGAGTAATTTTTTTCGTAATAACAAAATAAATTCATTAATTTTCCGGTAAATGTAATTTAAAAAAAATCTCTTCGCTAGATATCTAAAAAGGTTTCTAATTACAAAAAAATATACGTTGACTGTCTGTGTGTGTGTCTGTTGACATTGAGTGGCTTAAGGAGTTATTTTTTTTTTCATAAGTTATAACAGACTTGAACCTGCACAACTGTAAAAATGGAAACTCGGAAGAAATATGGGGCCAAACATCCATCAGAAATCCCAACGGTAACCTCATCCATGAAAAATGTGAGACGTGAGAGCAAATAAAAAATAACCATTCCCAATTCCCACGCGACCAAACTCTCGTAACAAAAACTAGTAGTAACCTTAATATTGTCATAAAACTAAAACAAAAAGGCGTAATTGTATTAAAGAAAAAGAACGAAATAAAAAGTTTTATTCTTATACCCTAATACTATTCGAAACGTAGTACATCGATATCAATAACCTTTTACCACCTAGAGCAATAGGCGTTGATAAACATGATAAGGAGTCGTCTTAGTATTTCACATACTTACGCTAATATTCTTAAAATATCCTTACAAAAACGATGAATAAATGAAAACTCTTTATATATAGATAGATAGATAACTCTTTATTGTACACCAATACAAACATGAACTTAAAGACTAAAATTATATCTAGTTATGTACAAAGGGTGGTCTTATCGCTAAAAAGCGATCTCTTCCAGACAACCCCAGGAATGAATTGAGATGATAATGGCGATGGTGGTATACGTAACATATAGTACAACTACTTACATTTTAATAATAAATACATAAATGATATAAATACATAAATTTTATATATTACATAGATATATACTTAATATACATACCATACAAATACATATCTACAAAATATATAAATGTTTATAAGTGAATTTAAATATCATATTCCAACGACAGGTAGTATTTTTTGATCATAGTTTTAAATATCGCTAGCGATTTTGCTTGTCTGATTGTAACAGGAAGCGCGTTCCAGAGCTGTATAGCCTTAACAGTAAAAGAATTGTTATAAAAAGTTGAGTTATGCGCAGGAGTGTTCAATTTAAGTTTAGTAGAAGGGCGTAAATTATGAGAGCACGAAAGAAATTCAAAACTTTGTTTAAGGTAATCAGGAGTACTAGGGACAAATATAATACTATAGAGTAAAGCAAGGATGTGAGTATTCCGGCGAAATCGAATTGGCAACCACTTGAGTTTTTTTCGGAATTCAGAGACATGGTCATATTTGCGTAGTCCAAATATGAACCTTATACAAAAAATTTGGAGGCGCTCAAGTTTATTAAGTTGTTCTTGGGTTAAATTTAGATAGCTGGCGTCAGCATAATCAAGGATAGGAAGTAATAAGGATTCTGCTAGCTTAATTTTGGTGGTAGTGGGTAAGAAATTCCTCAACCTTCTAAGGGATTTGGATGAGAGATAAAGCCGCCGGTTTATTGTACACTACAGCCAAAAAAACCCCATTTGTCAATGCGCCACAATTCCAAAAAACATCCCTCACGGTCTCTATTAGTATTGGGATCCTTTCAGGTCGACATAACGAATGATGTACAATTTCGGGGTCATCTGGAAGGCAAGACCAAACTTGCCTCTAAAAAGCTTGATGTGCTAAACCGGTGCTAATCCGCATATGGAGTACTGCTCACATCTATGGGCCAGGGCACCTGCTTATCACACTGACCTCCTCGACTCCATCCAGCGTCACGCCGTTCATATCGTCGACGATCCCATACTAACAGGCGGTTTAGAACCACTTGGCCTTCGGAGGGACTTCACGTCCCTCTGGGGATTTTACTGCCTGTATAACGGGGAGTGTTTCGGGGATTTGATCTGGTGCCAACTCCTCACTTCTACAACCGTACAGCTCGACAACGACAGGATGTTCACCCCCATTTCCTAAAGCTCCTATGCTCAACTACGCAACGTTTCTCTAGAACATTTATTCCGTGTACAACGATGATCTGGAGGAAACTTCCCGCCTAAGAAGGGCATTATAAAAATTTCTTAGAGGTCCGCAACGCGTTGGCGACATCCCTGGTGTTGCAAACGTCTATAGGCGACGGTAACCACTTTCCATCTGGTGGGCCATCTGCCTGTATGTCTACTTCAGGCAATAAAAAAAACTACAAACTTAAACCTAGACAAGTAATATAGATTCATTTTCATTAGAATAATGGACGGTCTTATCTCTTATGGCGATCTCTTTCAGGCAACTCGGTGTCTAAGGAGATTTAAAAGAAAGCTTACACAATTTCGGGTGGTGTACTAAGCTACAATAAAACTGGTAGAATCACAATCATGATGAAGAATGGTGATCGCTCTAGCGAGAAATTCCGTATGCGTTTGCAATGACGGCTTCCTAGTCCGAATTCTACTTTTTATTTCCACTACACGCGGTCTTCAGCAAACCATCATCGTAATACCATTAGTATGCACAATGTTAAACTTGTATTTCTTGTATTATACAAACATTTACAAAACCAAGGAACTTGCTATCACTAGGCTGAAATCTAGTGAATAAACATTTTTAGTTGTAAATGAATACATCGTGTTTCTTGTTTATACATATATGTACATATATACAAAAATATATCTATTCCAGCTCTGCATTAAATTGTACCAGTCAGCACTTGTTTTTAGCTACAGTTAATTAAATACATAACTATAATAAGTTAAGTTATAAAGCGATTTAATTACTCGCTATAAAACATGTATGTATGTAAAGAGAAAAATATAAAAGAACTTATGTGAGTTAATTATAAAGAAATAAGCTTTTATCAATATTCACTTATTTAATACTAGCAGAAGGTGATGTCAGGAGCCTTAAGAACAGACGAGCGTGCATGACAAGAGTTATGAATGTCAAAGAAGTAAGTGAGGTGTGTAAGAATAAGACTGAATGGCGCTCTGTTGTTTGTGCCTACCCCGCAAGGGAACTGGCGTGCAATTATGTATGTATGTATGTAATACTGAAAAAAAAATATGCTCCAACTTTACCTACTTGGCAGCCGCTTAACGAAAAAGGTATCAACTGACTTGTTCTAATATTTGAAGAAAAAAAAGCTACATAGTATTATGAAATAAGTTAGATTAATTTGTTTATTTTTTATTTTTCTCGTATACATAGGATTCTATAATTGTTGCAAGCTTCCATTAAAAAAAAACTTGTAGATTAGCGTTTTGGCTACTCCTTCCTAGGTATACCGCCATAACCATGTACCTTCAAGGCAATAAGAATAAAGAAGCTCGGGAAAATAAAAGACTGGGTAATTGAATCCCTATAATGGTTGGGTAGAGTAATATATGTAAATTACGGGGTATTGGTATAAGAGAACAGTGGGTGGTATCCCGAGATTTTACACTTCGTCGATAGCTGCCAATCCCTCTAATATTATTATGGTAATGCGGCCAATTTCAATAAAAGCGTTCGTCGTGGAAAGACATTTTCTTTCGACGATGTACGTATGTATGTCGCATTGCATAAATCTTGTCGTGAACCCGATGGTTGTACGGATGTGTTCGCGGCTGATTATTCTTTTCATTCTCGATTTTTGGACTTTTTGTTATAAAGCTGAACAGTTTGTTTGTATGTTTGTTTAAACGCGCTAAGCTCAGGAATTACTGGTCTTGTAGTGGAACACTTACATGCCAATAGATGGCGCTGTGCAATAATTGATGTCACAAACGTTTCCCGAAAACATACAAAGAATATATACAAAATTTTAACTATAACACATGGACTTAATCCTGCGAGGAACAACATTAGCCTCGCTGGAAGATGTTCTTTTGAGACGGAGGAGCATTCCATCTCGCTCCTCCACCTTATCGGGGCTCACCCTTCAGTCTTTGAAAAATTCTTTCAGTGTTGGATAGCCCGTTTATCGAGGAAGGCTATAGGCTATATATCATCACGCTAACACCAATAGGAGCGGAGCAGCAATGAAAAATGTTTCAAAATCGGGGGTGCTTTGAAAACAAATTCCACGCGGACGGCGTCGTGGGCACAGCTAGTTTTAAATAAAAAGTTTCCACATTCAATTGTATGACCCTGGGACGATGGGGGCCCGAGGCGCACAAACTTTATCGAGACATACCGAAACGCCTTGTAGACGGCTCATGTGACCAAAAGACTGGTATATAAGTTATATACATCGGACAACGCATTAGCGTTGCCATACAGCGAGGTAATGTTGCCGGTCTTTTGGGCACGTTTCCAACTCACAGCGGTATGGCACTAGATTTTTTATTTTAATTTGTAAATATAGTTTTATTTGGTTTAATTTTATAACTCAATTGTATTATATTGGGCCGTTATTTTAAGAGCATTAAAGTTTTCCGTTTTGTAGACTTTTTGGTAACAACGGATTACGGAACCGTTATAAAATCGTAGTGGCCGTCTGTACGTATGCCAATGTATGTCACAGTCATTATAATGATAAAACTTGTAAGAAAGGTGTATTGTATGTTCAACTATGTGTAGATAAATCGTAATTAAAATAGGTGTAGCCGTCATGTATATAATATGTCTTTTTTCTGCTTAAGCCAATAGATGGGACGATGTACTTGTTCCTCCACTAACTTTTCATAATGTTGAAAATTCAGTACAATGCAAGGAAAGAACTTCTTTACTTCCAATGAATATTAGACTGAACAAGACAATATGTTTTTAAGCTACTGGGCATTTTAAATCATATATAAATGTTTATTATGACAAATGATATAAAATAAATAAATGATTTTCGTCGGATTTATGTGACCCTTGACTATGCATGTACACTTAGCCAAGTGTTTAAGATTACCAAATTTGTTTTAAATACTTCTTATGTTAGAAACTTAACACTGAAAAAATAAACGGACTACCATCCAACTTACATGTTTCAATTATGAGTTAGCAATTAAGCTTCTTATTATGAAATACTAGCTGTATCCGGCAGACGTTGTCTCGCCCTTAAAAAATAAAATCTAGAAACCGATTGCAGCGTCATCAACCGGGACCAACTGTTAATCTAAACCATTCTCGAATTTACTTGAAAAAACACAAAAAAAAAATCATTAAAATCGGTCCTAGTCGTCCAATAGTGAATCTAAATTATCCCGGGATCCACTTGAACATAAAAAAATAATTTTACCAAAATCCTGGAACCCGATTACAGCGCCATCTACCTGGTTCAAATTTGAATCTAAACCATCCCGGGACCCACTTGAACACACACGAAAATAATTCACCTAAATCAGACAAATGAAAATGAGTTTAAATGAAGTCACCATTGCCGAAACCGGCCGGGAAAGATCGTAACAAATGAATGGCTAGACTGATGTTTTTTTAATAATAATGTTTTTATTGATGAATATCATATTTTGATACCTATTATCCCATTCCGGACGAAGGCAATTCCAAAAACACAAAAATCATTAAAAATTGTTCGGCCGTTCTTGAGTTATAACTGGTGTAACTTAACACGACTTTGTTTTATCTATATAGATTTTCATATATAATCAAATATTTGATTTGGCAGTCTCTGTGGTTGAGCGGGCGAAGTCTTAGCCATCATTTTTCATCCGTGCAGGAACGGAGAAAGAATACGATTTCCTGCGGCCTGGCGGTCTGTCGTAAAAGGCGACTAAATAATCCACAGCCAGGTGGTAGGATATTTGCTCGACTGGATGGCGACCACCCGTGGTTTAGAGTATGCCGCTATAACAACCATGTGTTGTGTTCCGGCATTAGTGACCAGGTTCCAGTCTCCTTTAAGAGAGCAGCAGCGCATTTGTAGCACCTTTGGTGTAGCAAATGTCCATAGGCGATGGTAACCGCTTTCCATCAAGTGGGCCGTCTGCCTGTCTGCTAAACTCCTGCAATAAAAAATTAATAAAAAAAAAGCCAGCCGAACTCGCTGGAACGGCCTCTTCATTCGATTCCTGGCATGGTAAATTTCGGAAACGAACTTTCTGTTATTTACTATGCTCTGGGTGTCTGGGATCGGTCCCGGAGTTGTATGTTGTATAACACATATGCCCATAACACAAGCGTAACTTGCTTAACTTGGGGATACACAATGTGTGTGTTGGTCTGCCGATTATTAAAAAAATATTAAATACATACATACATAACTTCACGCCAGTACCCTTGCGGGGTAGGCACGAACAACAGAGCGCTATTTAGGCTTATTCTTACACACCTCACTTGCTTCTTTGACATTCATAACTCTTGTCATGTACGCTCGTCTGTTCTTAAGGCTCCTAACATCACCTTCTGCTAGTACACGATCAATTTGATCATGGAACGTGTGTCGTGGCCTTCCACGACTTCTGCATCCATCCATTTTTGCATTGTATATCTGTTTATTCATTCTTTCATCATACATTCTTTCTACATGTCCGAACCACCGGAGCATTCCTTTCCTTACCTTCACCCCGACACTCTCTTTCAGACCAACTCTCTTTCTTACTTCGGTATTACGAACGCGGTCCGCAAGCGTCACTCCGCAGATTTTGCGCAGTGCTCGCATATATATTATATATAATATAATATTAAATAAACCTATCAAATAATTATATTTAAACAAATGGTAAGAGATATCAGATACAATATGGTAATATAATATTATGAGAACGTCATGTCATAGCAAGTACAAATTTCCATCCTATTAGGTAAAATATTTTTCAACACACTTGCTCATAAAGTGGCTCTATGGTCACCGCAATTAGGCACAGAATGACACCCATTATCAAACTGTGAGTAAAAAACATTATAACTCACTAGTGAGTTATAGATTTTTTTTTATTGTATTGGTTGAGTTGCTTTGTTCTTAAAAAAGTTTTTATTCAAAAAATAAAAAGATAGTGTTCTATCCCTATTAATATTATAAATGCGAAAGTAACTCTGTCTGTCTGTCTGTCTGTCTGTCTGTTCCGTTTTCACGTAAAAACTACTGGACCGATTTGGTTGAAACTCAGTATATATATATTTTCGATGCCGAGAACGAACATAGGATACTTTTTATCCCGGAAAATGGGATAGTTTCCGGGATAAAAGTATATTTGTCTTTTTGTTTGTTATCCTTTTATGGAAAGACTATTGGACCGATTTGGCTGAAACCCGGTACATATATAATTTGAATACCGAGAGTGCCCAAGGGATACTTTTTATCCCGGATAATGGGATACATTTTGGGATAGATTTATGTAAAGTTTATCCCGGAAACTAGGACAGGTTTTGTGATTTGTCCATTTCGTTCACTGGGTCCACTGGGTCCACTGGGTCCACTGGGTCCACTGGGTCCACTGGGTCCACTGGGTCCACTGGGTCCACTGGGTCCACTGGGTCCACTGGGTCCACTTGGACCATGTTATCTATTTTGTCATTTTTGTCAAGTTTTGTCATTTATGTAGTTTACATATAGACGGGTGTGGTATAGTTTGCGATATAAAATGAAGTGAATCTTTCAGGGGCAAATACATACAAATTTAATACAATGTAACCTGTACCACTTTCTTTTTAAACAAGAGATACGCACTAGAGGTTGACCCGCGGCGCAGTCGCGGGGTAAACTCTAGTAGAACAAATAAATTAATGTTCCTATTGCTTGCTCATTTCATGCAACTTCTTATTTAAATAGATAATTTTAACTCGTACGTGTTTAACAAATAAAACTTTCACTCATATATAACTTTTTTTATCTACTAAATAAAATGAGTTTTTGTTGTTATTTTATTCACAAGTGTGTTGAAAAACGTCGTATGATACACGTGTGTATTGATGATTACCGTCCTCGGCTCTCTTAAGACCCTCGCCTACGGCTCGAGTCTCAATGGCGCCTCGGCGGTAATCACCAATGTTACACACTAGTACCATAATGTACTATTAAAATTATTCTGGCACAGCGAACATTTCGTCGAATATCGTTACCAGAGTATTTCGAAATGAAAAATTTCATGCCATAACGATCATTGCTGTTTTAACCTACATGTATCGACTACATATTTTTATCATTGGTTAACGGGAAAGGGATGTGCAATACTCGTAGATAAATCAGATCATTTGTTGGCTCTTGGCCGGTTTGATAGAACGGATTAAAAAATTGGGAACTTCATCACAAAGGAGAGATCTATTGGCCGGTTTAGCTTTTTTTCTAGACTCAGCTTTTTAGCTGTTGTGTATAATGTATATAGTCAGTACCGGTCTTGGTGTGCATTACGCTGGCATGAGTTACATACCGAGTATATGGAGGCAGCTTTATTTTTTTTTAGATTTCACCGTTAAATTGCAGCTCATAAAAGACGGATGTGTTTTTATATGTTTATATTCTGTTGTTTTATGTGTATTGCGTTTAGAATTAAATATTATCTTTCTTTCTTCTTTACTCACATATTTTTCTACGCGTCGTTAAAATAGGAAGAATGGAAAATACTCTTTGAGAAAAATAACTGTGATATATTGACCTATTCACACAAATGAAGTATTTTTATTGCCTGAAGTAGGCAAACAGGCAGACGGCCCACCTGATGGAAAGTGGTTACCGTCGCCTATAGACGTTTGCAACACCAGGGGTGTCGCCAACGCGTTGCCGACTTCTAAGAAATTTTATAATGCCCTTCATAAATAACCCTATATCATAACGCAAGGGGAAAAGCGTGGCAGGAAGTTCCCTCCAAACTATCGTTGTACGCGGAATAAATGTTCTAGAAAACCATATTTATACAAGGCTTTTTTGTTTTTTTTTTTGTCAAAGAAACCTAAACAGACATTCTTGCCATATATGAACAAAATTATATTGCATTTTGTATCTGGACGAAATTGCATTTTGTAATTAAATATGATATAGAATTTTAAACGCCAAATAGGAAATCCAACCGATGTTGCTCAATGAATGACGTGGGTTACGTATGCAAATACGACTACCGGTGATTGAAGCCATTCTGCGTTTTCCCGAACTACAGTTAGTATGAAGTATTCCGATATTAGTGGAATTTTTCGTTGTTTTTATGTTTATTCTTAAATTTATAAATGAAAATCTTTTGTGATTAATAGTTGGAAATGGTTGAATAAATCGATGCAACATTCTGAGTTAGAGGAGAGTGGCCTATTTTTCATAGGGGCAAGCAGAGATGATGGATTTCCAGTTGCTACGATTTACTAACACCTCTTTTGCTTCATCTACTTTCATTAATCTCTTCATACATACACGTTTGTTATAGTTGCTTTTTACCTGGCCATTCTGATATTATTTAAAATAATTATATTAGTAAAAGATGGTTAACTACTGATTTATGTACTTTATTAATATTGCACACGAAATGCATTTTACATTGGCGGACGGCAAAAGAGAAATAAGCAGCGCTAGTGCTGTCCATCAACACTTAATAGTTAGTGATGAGACTTTTTATTTAATCGACTATCAGATTTGATCGCAATATAGTCCCTGATACGATTATTGAGTGGTCAATTTTTCCTACGAACTGTGAAATTTCGATCCTTTTTCGAAGTACGAGCCTTTCGAATAAAGACACGAAAGCATAATATTGTCGATATGTCGATAAATCTCATTGCATTCAATGAATCAATATCTTTATTTGCATTGATTGCATTGCATTGGCTACGATCAATGCGTAAAGCGATCTTTACTGTTCCGCCGACGGCTCAACATTCGTGCCTGGAACTATAAGTACGTTGCTGTCTACCGGCATCAATTCTACAAACCACACTGTTATCATACACTTGTTTTCTCAGTCTCCTTTCATACATTCTTTCTACATGTCCAAACCACCTTAGCATTCCTTTTTCAACTATATTACATACTTTTAGTAGGTATTTATAGTTACGATAATTACTAGACTACTGGCATTGTTACTATTTTTTTTGCAAGATCTTAATATGTAACTGGGATATACGCGCGAATTCGTCCACGCTTGACTTGAAATTCCCGCGGGATTTCCGGGATAAAATATTTCAGACATTTTATTACATTAAATTTGCTATAGCTCAGTAAAAAAAATCACATTGGATTTTTTTAAAATCTGGTTATTTTAAATTATTCCAAAAAAGTTCCTGTGGTATTCCTAGAATAAAAACTAGCGCAGATTTTAAATCTAAGGATTTGATGTCGATCAGAGAAAACTGCGTCGAAATCGGCCCAGTAGATTTTACGTGAATCCCGATCAAACAGATAAACAGACTAGAAATCTAAAAAAAATTGCATTGTGTTCTCCATCGTTTACAATTTATATAGTCTCTTCCAGTTGTTTTTTTTAACAGTTTCAATATACAGACACGGCATGCTTAGAATAATATTATACGTAGATATTCTTAACTGTAACGTCAGAGAATTAAGTAAGAAAAAACAAAACTGGTATTTTGGGTCACGTAATAGGAATATTAGTTCAGACGTACCACTGCATAAAAAGCTTTAGAGCACAGCTCCGCGGATTTCAATATTTGCATTCCATTTCTGAGCAGAATTTCAACGCTTGCACGAAGAAAGCATGAACAAATCGTTCAATTTTCTGTACCAGTTCACTATTTTCTTCAGTTAGGTGAACTGATTAGTTTATTTCATATTACATGGAACATGGAAAATGAAGTAGATTCAAATTCATGATCTATCAAAAATATGTTAGGGGGATTCTCTTCGTACAATAAAAAAAAAAAGAAAAATCAGCTAGAGTCGTTCGCAATAGCAGATCTCAAAAATGCAACTTTTAGAATGTTGATCTCTCTGTTAGTCGTTCTGTGTGATAGACAAATATAGCTAAAAATATAACATTGGACGGTTTTCTAATGTCAGTATCTGAACAATATCAAGGTGGTAAAACCTCAAAAATACTTTCAATGAAATTTTTTTGAACAATATCGGTTGAGTAATTTTGAAGACACTTGCTCTTGTGTACAGTTTTACACTTGGTCTTGCTTGTAGTGCTAGATGCTGGCAGTGGTTTGTTGTTGGAGTGCTGATGATTTCTTGTAGTAAGGAGAAAAAATACACCTTGTTGCTTTCAAGGATTTATTATTGAAGTTAGAGAACTTGAATGCTGATCCCTTGGTTCAATTTAGTAGTAGTATAAGTCGTATATTACGGACTAATAGCAATTCGTGGCTCTCTGTAGCAACTCAGTAGCAACTAGATCTCAAAGTATTTTTGAGCTGTATTTATAGTAATATTAAAGTAGCCTAAAGTAGTCCGCAGCGTCAGAAAAAACGCCGTACGAACCGTACAGGATTTTTAATTATATAATATATACACACACACGTATGTAAGCATATATAATTATATACCTAAGAGCTATAAATATGTTAATCATATAGGTGAGGGTTACTTTTGATTGACTTAAAACACAGGCCCTATTCCTAATTTGAGAGTCAAAGGTATACCTGGTTGTTTTAAGTTCCATAGCCGTATTTAAAGTCACACACATTTACTGTTTACTAATTACCTTTCTATAGTGTGTCCCTTCTTTTATTAAATTGTAAAATACTATTAAAGGCTAGTAAAAATTTATTATTATAAAAAAAGTATATATTATTCTTATTATAAATTCCGTAGTCAAATAATGAAAAAGGGACATTGGTCAGCTTTACAGGACATGTGCAGACTTCTAAGCATTTAATGAATTTATTTTACACAAGTTACTTATTAGCATTTATTCAATATCATCATTTTAAAGTAGCAGTCATGAGATATAGTTTGATTATGTTTTATAAGTAACATCAACTTCCATTAACAGTAACATACGTTTTTACCATTGGCCTTAGCTCGCCCCCCATTTTCGGAGGCCAAACAGTATAACCGCTACGCTGTGTATATATTGTCAGGTTACACAAATTTGTGTAGCACAAATCAATGTTAGGTTTTATCAATACATTAGCCGTCAGAATGTGTGAAAAAGTACACTTTTAGAACTCTAAACATTCCGAATTTCAATATAATTATGAAATAAAAGGCTATGTTGTGTAATACAAATAAAATGTTAAATGATAATAATGAGAATGCTGTGACTGGAGAGCCGATCATCTTGCAGAGTCACTCATTGGTAGTTCAACACTATTCTGTAAGCGATATTCACCCAGGATCTTATTGTTTCGTTTGTATTGCATTGAGCTTCAATTCAATTGTATCACTTGTTTAAAACCGTGTAAATAACTGTCGTATTGTTGCCTTCAGTAGCTGAAACAGTACGCTAAGCACTTGAAGTTACATATATCTTTAGTTTTATTGAGTGACTTTGAGGAGTTGTATCATTTATGATGTTAATATTTGAATTTGTAGTGGAACATACATAAGGCAATAGATGACGCTGTGCAATAATTGATGTCACAAACGTTTCCCGAAACATATAAAGAATATATACAAATTTTCAACTGTAACAGATGGGTCTAGGCCTGCGAGGAACAACTATAGCCTCGCTGGAAGATCTTCCTTTGAGACGGAGGAGCATTCCATCTCGCTCCTCCACCCTGTACGGGGCAGCCCCCTACAAATGAGCTCTTTTTATTTTTTTTAAATAGATTTAAAAAAAAGTTGTTACATGATTCGTAAATGCAGAAAATCGAACTTCACTTTTATAAGGATTTTGTGTGAAGTGCCATGAAGAAAATAATCAATCTATTAGTAAATCTTAATATTGTAACATTGGATAGAGATTTTATACGAAACTAACTTTTACCCGCGACTTCGTCTGCGTGGATTAGTAAAAAAAGTAACTTAACCCCCCCCCCCCCGAATTTGAAACCTTCTTCATTGGTGCTCCGCTCCTATTCATTTTAACGTGATGATATATAGCCTATAGCCTTCCTCGATAAATGGGCTATCTAGCACTGAAATAATTTTTCAAATCACACCAGTAGTTTCTGAGATTAGCGCGTTCAAGCAAACAAACAAACTCTTCAGTTTTATATATTAAATATACGAAATAAGTGTACGGTTGTACAGCGTTTTGCTGATGACAGGCCTACTTTAAGCTACTTTAGTAATACTATAAATATCACTCACAAATATTTTGTGATCGAGTTGCTATTAACTTGCAATGAGTTGCTAATAATAAATAATAACAGGTAGACAAACACACATATTGTATATCCCCAAATTAAATAATTTACGCTTGTATTATGGCTAATACAACAAACTGTGGGGTCGATAAAAGTAATTCTGTAACATACTTCTGTATAAAACTTATAAAAAAGAACTTGAGACATAAATAGAATAAGAAATATAAAGAAAACCGATTTTTAGCTAGACGTGTTGCTGGGAAGTTTCTTGCCGCTTCTTCTCCTTAACAGCAATAACACGCTGCGAAGCGGTGTACACAGAATAGGAAGTGAAATTAAATTTTAACTTATATGTATGACCTTCAAAGTGTTCTCCAGTAGAACTTATTATGAAGAATTATAAAATATTTGAATTTGAACCCAGACACACGGACCATAGTAAATAACGGAGAAAATTCGTTACTAAAGTTTACCATACCAGGAATCGAATCTGGACCCTCTGCGTTGCGGTGAGATAAGCCGACAAAAGCTTAGCTAGCTCAAACATAGAGGCCGCGTCGTAGTAAAGTAATAGCCGTAACATACGATTTCAACAACCGCTAAGTTGAACCGGCAACTCCAGGGATCAGCAACCTAGTACTACTGCTATAAGAAAGAATAAATCCCTAAAGGTAAGACGGTATATTTGCTTCACTCTACTACAAGAAAGAACCAACTCCAACAACAAACTACTGCCAGTATCCACCACTACTACTAACAATAGCAGAAAGAAATTTATAAACTGTACGCAAGGAAATGAACATATGTTTAAAAATCTGAAGTAATTTTTTTATATGTTTGTATTAATATCATTCAAAATACTCAAGAAGTCATTATATTAATACATGAAGCAAAATCTTTGTACCCCTTTTTACGAACATTGCGCGGACGGACGAGTATGAAATTTCGCACACTTATAGTTTATATAGAGAAGAAGCGACGAATACTAAAATTTTTAATAAATTATGCATAAAAAATACATTAAATAAAAAAAAACATTACACACACTACCATGTATTTGACACACACACGCATATATACTCTTTTGTTTATTGTTCAAGTCAAATTAACAATGTAGCCTTGGCGAAATCTGTGATTATAGAAGTATAGTCTTTGACAACAGAACCTTAATAATGTTCAAACTTATAATTTAAATTAATTATGGTCGAATTTCCACCACTAGGCGACCACTAGTATCTTTAAATGTAAATTTATATCTTTGTCGCATTTAAAATGAATTATGTGTGCTTTGGAAAACAAAACAAAAAAAAATTGTGACTGTAACAACTCAAAATGATTTTGTAACTAATATATTATCTTGTCTCAAAAATAAATATTGCAAACTTTTTTGGGCACCCTGACAATCATTCAAAACGAAATTCCTTTGAATTTTAGGATCTCCAAGGAAATTAAGTATCAACACTAAACGCGGCATATTTAAGTTGCCATCAGCGCTTCATTTATTTTCACATCCCCTAAGGAGCACCGTGTTTATTTCTGGAGACATTCAGAAAATTAAAAGCTGAGCAAACGGCCTTAAAACACTGACGTCGGTCGTCGGGCTTGGCTGCGAGTCGCGTCACAAAATACTACAAGAAGGTTTATTTTATTCTCAACCGAAGTGCTAGGTTTAGAACATACAAACATATACTTACAAGTATGTTGTTCTTCTATATACTATGCATCTGAAAAACATCTTATAATTTTTAACTCCTATTTTGCCCCCCATTCATGGAATATTTTGCAATAACCCTGAAATTCGCAATTTTTTTATTATTTACCAAAATACTAACTATTAATTTTCATATTTTTAATTTGAGTTATTATCAGTTTTCTGTATACATTGTTATCCCCTCTTTCATCATCTATATTATATAGTTTTTGTTTAGGACATAAAGTTATATTCTACTGCATGACGCAGTTTGTCTACATACCAAATTTTATTAAGATATTATATTAAGCCATTTAATCGTAAAAGGGTAACAAAAACACAAAGTTATTATCGCATTTTTAATACATATTATGTTCAAATTCAAAAGTTTTTAATCAAAATAAGTTCCGCTGGCGAACACTTTTTGAAGGTCATACCTATAACTTAAAATTTAAATTTACTGCAGCGGCAAGAAAGTCCCCAGCACCACCTCTAGCTGAAATATGTTTTTCTTTATATTTCTTATTCAATTTATATCTCAAGCACTTTTTTTATAAGTTTCATAGAAAAGTATGTTACAGAATTACTTATTCAAACAATTATTGGAGTTATGGCAAACACTGAATACTTAGTAAGACAAAGACATAATAAAAGGAAAGAAGACTATAAGTTGCGGTATAATAATGCCGAGACGTACTAAAAGTTTATACTGCAACATATCTTTATAAATTCCTTACATGTTTGGCAAGATAAAAACGTTATACAGACGTTAGCATAAGAGGCTGGAGCTAGCTGCTATGAAAATGAGGTTTTGTCATTTAAATATTCTACAATAGTAATAATATTACTTTTTAAGCAAAATGCTTTTTAATTTTGTTTTAAATTTAGTGAACGGCAGATTTACATCTCATTAGGAATCTTATTGAAGAAGCATATACCAACCCCCAAGAATATGTAATAAATATTGAGTGGACAAATCGAATATGTTCTCCGTTCAAATACCAATTTTCATAGCAATCATATGAATGGTTTAGAAGTTGACGCGCTGTAGCACCATCTATAGTGAGTTAAACTAACATGTGGTTTGTTATATTCTAAATGGTGCAATAATATCGGCATCATAAAACCGAGAATTATTTAAAATTTATTTTATAAGATTTTAGACAGAAAATCAGTTATACTTTGTACTATCAAATTACTGTACAAAGCAAACCTTTTGTGAATATTCTATGATCTCGTCGTGCGGCGGGTATGGCAAAGGTATTTCGCTAAAACAACTAAACGCTCGCATTCCTCGTTATCTCGTTGGATCGTGTTTAGAATGTCAAAAATGGAAAATGTACCGGTCTCAGTTTCAAATGTGGATTTTAGACGGACGTGCCCTCAATTAAACCGTGAATAACGCGCGTGCCGACCTCCCCCTGTCGAATGTAGAAAATGTTTTGTGTGAGTACTCCCAAAAAGGTCCAAACGCTCTTTATGTTTAGCTCCCCACTTATATACTTTACAGTCCTCGTCCGATTCTACACCGTTAAAAATGTTTTACTCTTAATAAACTTATAGGGACTTTGATTGTAGAAATGAGGCACTTGTACGGCGGGGACCTGGCGCTATGTGATTCTACAAAGAACGCTCCACAAGCGTAACTTAATCTTGTTTTACGGCCCACTTGATGAAAAGTGGTTACCATCATCTATAGACGTCTTTAACACGAAGACAATGCGTTGTCAGCCTTTAGGATGAGGTAGAAGGAAAAGAATAGAGAAACAAAGAGAGAGAGAGAGAGATAGAGAAAATACGATAAGAGGAGGGGGAAGTGAGCCATCGGAACTCACTTATCATAGGAAACACGATAGGCACAAGGTTAACCATTTCACGCCGATATTCTGTGAGAGCGTGGTCTCACATCGATCTAGCCGACTCTAAGAGACTCTGTAATCAAGATAATAATTCCAGCATGGCTTTACCATCTCAAAAACTTTGACATGAGTTTGATATGTCATGACATGACTACTCTCTCACCTGATGTTGAGTGATGACGCGCTGGAGGATGGTGCATGCTTACCTAGAAGATACCTATTATATAAGTGGTGGTAGACTCATGAGTTTCAATAAGTAATTTGGAAGATTTCATTTTGAAATAAATATATTCATTTACATTTTCTTTATGGGTTTTTAATAATGCAAGAAAATAATAAAACTTCGTTTTAACGGTTTTCCGTTCCGTTTAACCGCTACATCAGATTCGATAACCCACAAATCCTCGCGAAAGAGAATCGTTTCATACCTAGAATGATGCGTGAGGCTATTGAAATAAAAAAAACACCCAAATTTCTATAGAGAAGATGGTTGGTTAGTACCACCAGTTTGGGATCCAATCATCCAAATTATTAAAACCCAAATCCCGCAAAAACCAGCTGCCAGACATCAAAACACTGTTAGCTCTTTCTGCGTGCAACGGAACACAAACCAACTTGACTGATAATTTTTTTTTTTTTCTTTCCACCCATTTTAATATTATATAAAATTATTAGAGCTAGGCATGTTTGCTGAAGAGTTTCTTGCGCCGCTTCTTCTTTTCAAGCCATAATATGTTGCGAAGCCGTAGTAAATTAGATTAGGCTCCCATAGAGTAAATAATAACTATAAACAAAATTAAAACTAAATAATTAAAATTAACAAGTTGGCGGTAGGCTAAATAAAACTTTAACAATACACGTTGACACTTGACATCTTTGTCTTCCGTGATCACGGCCACTGAAAAGTGGCCGAAACGTCGGAAAAATCAAATAAATTACCACGCCTAAAACCGTTAAAACGTAGTTTTATTATGTATACAAGTCGCGAAAACTTAAGAAAATATTAATGCAAGAAAACTCTGGATTCAACAGTGAAAATTATATAACTAATTACATATGTATTAGGTAAATTTACAATTTTATCGAGATCAATTTTTTTCACATAGTTCCAAACATTAGGTAAAAATTTGACCTAAGCTCAATACAAATATTAGAATTCAACCGATGGTAGAACAAGTGAATGAATAGTAAGATACTCGCGTTTCAATCATATAATACGGTGTCGAACCTTGACCGAATTTGAACAAATTAAATAATCTATTAAAATGTGGTTTATAATTAATTACATAAACTCATGTCTTTATATCTAAAGTGTACTGAATTTATTTATTTAAACTTTTTTAGATATTATGATAACATGTGTTTCTTAAAGTAAAACGATGCTGTTTAAATTGTGAATTTTATTCATATGTCATACTCGCAATGTATTCTGAGAATAAATTATTCAAAACGAGTCTAGCGCGTACTAGAATATATTTTAGAATAATTCACTTGAAATATTCTGTTCAAACTTGTCAAATATTCTCGTGATAGAATATGACGGAGAAACCAAGTTAATTGTATTGAAATGTTTTCAAAGAACCTTTTAGTTCGTTAGACATTTTCCATTTTTAACAATAAACTGACTCAATAAATGCAATTTCCTGCGGCCGGGTGGTAGGGTATTTACGCGTCTGGATGCCTACCACCCCTGGTCTAAAGTCTGCCGTCATAACAACCCTGAATTGTGTTCCGGCATTAGTGGCCGTTTAGAGAGGGGCAGCATATTGGTAGCACCTTTGGTGTTACAAATGTCCATAGGCGACGGCAACCGCTTCCCACCAAGTGGATCATCTGCCTGTCTGCTGAACTCATACAATAAAAAAAAATCCAACAAAGTTTAGTGTTAATTACTTAATTGTAATCATTCTAAAGCTCACTCCAGTACTGAAGTTGAAATTCTAGAATATTTTCTTACTAAACTTGAATTATAAATGAATTCACTTCAAGAATACGCCTTTTAAAACGTTATGCTGTACGTATGTACTGGCTTTAAATTAAGTATGTCGTTCAAGCCGAGTCAAATACTCGTCGTTAGTACGGTCCGCAACTAAAACGTCACGTCCCAAACATTTTAGCACTCATAGCACTCAAGTGTGTGCTATAATTTTGTCATAATGTTTTAATACCAAATCCCTCTTTACAACTTGGAGAGTGTGCGAACATCTTTATACGATTGTGTGCAAAACATTTCGGTGCAAACTTTTAAACAATTTTGAACTTTAATTACACTTATTTATATGTTGAATTTGAATAATATGTTTCTGTTTATAAATGAACGAGTGGAAACGTTATATTTTATAAAATTTATTTTGTTTGAGATTTTGCTCATTTGTAATTTTAAATTGAGTTGTCTGTTTTCAGAATGTGTTGTTTATTATGTTATGAATTTGAAATATAATATTATTCTACGCTAAGGTAGGACTGTGTAGTTTTAAATTGGGTAGATGAAGGTGTTACAATTAATAATAACCATCTTTTCGTTTTACATTAAATTGTGATTATAGAATTAATTTAAATTATCATTTGAAAAATAATTGCTTTTAAAAAATAATAAAACTACGTTTTAACGGTTTTAAGCGCGGTAATTTGTTTGATTTTTTTATAATAATTGTTTTCTATTTCCATTTTATAATAAGTATTGTGTTTGTACTTTCCTTTTAGTATTTTTAATTTTTATATACAAATTTTTTACATTATAAAATTGCTCTCCCGAGTAGATTGAATAATCAAATCGGCAGACAATTATTAATGTGCTATTTGACTCCTTTGACTTGTATCAACAACTTATGACGTCGAAATAAAAATCAAATAAAATGCCGCGTTAAAAACCATTTAAAACGCAGTTTTAATTATATGTACTAGTCGCAGAACCTTAAGAAAATATCGTAATTTCTTTAATTATAAATCTGTACCATTTAAGCTGTCATTTGTTTTAGTTTTATTTTAGGTGTGGTGAAGACGTGAAAGTCGTGGTAGCGTAATGGCTAGTGCATGCGCCCCAAACTCAAAGGGCGCGGGTTCAATCCTGGCCGGAATGCATGCACCGACGCGTCCGATTATAAGCCTCGTCGAAAGGCTCTTGTGCGACGACCGCGTAACGTCCTGACGGACAGAGTCGACGTTATTACGAAACGGCTGGCCCGGATCAGTCCGCCCACGGTTAGAACAGTAGGCTGGCAGGCACCGACAGACAGACACAGACGGCGGCGGCTCAGATGCCGCCAATCAAGATCTCTCTACATCCCCGCGAGGGACGCTAGGAGACATAGCTCACCCCACAGGATAGACTAGGCGTGTTGCTGGGAAGTTTCTTTCGCCGTTTCTTCTCTCCCAGCCTAAACACGTTGCGAAACGGCAGTAAGATAGCGTAGGCCACCGCAAACCACCGATCCCGGCCCGCCGTGATCCTTCCCTTCGGGCTTTATATTACCCGTCGCCCGTTCTCAATTAGTATTTTGTGTCGCCCTATGGTGGGCATCATTAAATTCATTCCTCATTCATGGCAACAGTCCAGCCGAGGTAAAACTCCTTAGGGAGCTCCCTCGAGCAAGTTGCCCCCCCGGGCTCGAGCGCCTTCGCTTCGCGAAGGCACTCGCCCCAAAGACCCCGGTAAAGTTGTAAGGTCTTCGGACCAACAACATAAAGTCAAGTCCAATAAAAAAAAAAAAGCATGCACCGCTTAGGCATTTTTGTAACCTAATGTAAATATTGTCACAATTATCACGTGCTAACGGTGAAGGAAAACATCGTGATGCAACCTGCACATTAACATAATCGATGTGTCCAACCTGCGAAGCCGCCTTGGACAAGCGTGGCGGGTATACTGTCCGTTCCTCCTCTATAATGGGAGGCCCGAGCCCAGCAGTGGGCATTCATGGGCTGATATGATTATTTATTATTTATAGAGTAAGTAAGAATGTATTTATAGTACTTACTCGTTTTCGTCGGAATGCTGTTGAGGAATATAATAAAACCATCGTTAAATAATAAGATTTTAAACTTACATAGTAACATTTATTTTCTGTCTTATCAGTGCAAGATTGAAAAGGATGTCTTCAATCAAACTGCGAAAAGGCCTAGAGGAAATCTTGTAAGTTAAGTTCAGGAAGACTAAGCTGAGCTAAGCAATAGGATAAAAGGGATGCGGACCGGCGATACGGATTAGTAACGAAATCCTTTTAATCCAATATTATTCATGGAGATTACAAAGAAATATTTCACTTTGACGCCGAAAAAGATTAACAATAATAGTACGTTTAGAATTAACGAAATTATGTCGACAACGGATTATCATTAGGGTAAATGCAGGTCTGGTGTTTTATATTAATAATATCGACCTATCAATGTCTATTGACCTATTAAGGTATAGACATCAAACTGTCATGTTTGACTTCACCAGGTTGCAGCGCCGGGCGGTCCGAATTGTTGACGATCCCGACCTTACAGACGGCTTAGAACCTTTAAGTCTCAGAAGAGACGTTGGCGCTCTAAGCGTGTTTTACCGTCTGTACAATGGGGAGTGTTCTGATGAGCTATTAGATTTGGTTCCTACGTCGCCATTTTACCACCGCACTGCTCGCCGGTGACTGGGAGTTCATCCACACTTCCTTCACACATTGAATTCTCCCTCTGTAGGAGCGCTCGCTCCTTTATGTCTTACGTGAGCAAGCTATGTATTGAACTCCCTTTTCCCAGAGCGCTACAATATGGGGCTCTTCAAAAAGGGAGTAAAGAGATATTTAAAGTCACAACGAGGTAGTCAACGCATTGGATCCCTTAGTGTTGCAGATGTCCATGGGTCACGGTAGCCCTTTGTCATTAAGTGGAACCGTTTGCCAGTTTGCCTACAAGCAAACATAAAAAGACAAGTTTTAGATACATTAAAAATATATAAATTCTGTTATTATTTTTAAACGGATCTAATAAGCCTTGGCACCTTTTAACTGAGTCTGGGTCATTGTGTACTCTTTTTTTGGGCCAAGGTTTATTGTCATTATCTTATGTTTGTTATCTTCGTATATATTTTACATCATTTTTGTATTTGTATGGAAGCGAGAGTTGGGTATGGAAGAGAGAGCATGAAAGTAGAGTAAACGCGGTCGAGATGCGAGCACTGCGCAAAATCTGCGGAGTGACGATCACGGACCGCGTTCGTAATACCGAAGTAAGAAAGAGAGTTGGTCTGAAAGAGAGTGTCGGGGTGAAGTTAAGGAAAGGAATGCTCTGGTGGTTCGGGCATGTGGAAAGAATGACTAAACAGATATACAATGCAAAAGTGGATGGATGCAGAAATCATGGAAGGTCAAGACACACCTTCCATGGTCAAATTGATCGTGTACTAGCAGAAGCTGATGTCAGGAGCCTTAAGAACAGACGAGCGTGCATGACAAGAGTTATGAATGTCAAAGAATCATGTGAGGTGTGTAAGAATAAGCCTAAATGGCACTCTGTTGCTCGTGCCTACCCCGCAAGGGAACTGGCGTGAAGTTATGTATGTATGTATGTATTTACGATTATTTATATTTTTATATTCCAAGAACCCTGTTATTTTTTTAGTGTTTCAAATCTTATATCATTTTAAATGTTATAAGATATGAACAATAAGTTGGTTAATATCACTTTTTGATAAGTGAATGCCATTTAATGGTAGTAAGAGCAACTTTTGAGGCAGCGTCTCCGACCGTAGCAGTGCGCGGAATGACGACGTCGATTCCCGAGACAAGCGTGGCGAGTTTTTGCATGATGCTGCAATTCTTTACTAATCTTATCAATCTTTTTATTTCTTTAATAATCATATCATCGGGAGTACCTCAATAAAATAATAGTGTGTAAAAAGTCTGAGTAGTGATATATGTTTATTTGGCGGACTAGTGAGTTCAAAAGTAGCGACAAACGGACAAGACAAGTAAACGGGGAAGAAATATGTGATGTGAAAAACAGTTATTACTTACATGAATTGATTTTTTTATATATTTTTTTTATTGCAGGAGTTCAGCAGACAGGCAGACGGACCACGTGATGGAAAGCGGTTACCATCGCCTATGGACATTAGCAACACCAAAGGTGCTACAAATGCTCTGCTGCTATTTTAAAGGAGACTGGAACCGGGTCACTAATACCGGAACACAACACAAGGTTGTTATGGCGGCATACTCTAGACCAGAGGTGGTCGCCATCCAGTCGAGCAAATATTCTACCACCTGGCTGTGGGTTGTTTAATCGCCTCTTACGACAGGCCGCTGGGCCGCAGGAAATTGTATTCTTTCTCCGTTCCTGCACGGATAAAATGATTTCGAATAACCAGATTACGTTCGTAGGTTATTATTTAATATGCACGTATTGTCCATCCGCTATAATCTCTCCGCTACCTCTCCACTCACTGCTTAGATCGGGAATGCAGGCGCTAGTCACATTATATCAGATATTCTTCGTCCAGCAATGTCTACAAGTTCTCAATTTTGTTAAGAAAAATCTGCAAGGTGATGTATGTTGATTAGAACGTTTTATGGAAGACCTTAATCGCGAATACAATAACGAGGAAGCGATTCATTGTTCGCGTTTATTCTTTTATCGATTACTAGAAAACTTTTTGCGAAAAGACACTAAAATGGTTTCGAAATGGAATAGGAATGTACCAGTAGCAATTTGTACAGCGGTGATACTATCAAAGCACTCTTTCAACGCTCGCAATTTCAATAACTGCCCAAGTGGACTAAGATTCTCAAAGTAAAGGATTCCTTTTAGCGAAGCGACAGATGCAAGGTTTCATTGATACTAATATAAAAGTGGTAGTAGATATCTAAAGAACAACTTTTTACTTGATATGATTTTTATCAAGGCAATCTAGATTTCGATTGAAAGAAGCCTTTTTCATGATCTAAGAAACTAATATTTTAAAAATAGTTCATAAATACTTTTCTTTTGAATGGTTTTTGTAGAAGCTACGAATAAGTAGGCAACTAAGATTTGATGCTTGGACTTTTAAATAAATTAACCGGATAAAGTTAAGCAAATTCATGACAGTATCTCATATCTGACATAGTATTAAACGTATATTATTCAAAAGATTTTTTTAAAGATATATTTAAAATTTTACAATTTCATTTCTTTTTCGTTATAACAAATATAAAAAAAGCTAGGAAATATTTTTAAGATTAAAAAAAAACCAATGAGATATCCTACAAGCTGTATAACTTTAAACTAAGCTTGATACCACTTTAGTTTTCGTCAAAATCAACCTCAAGACTCCTTTGAGTGTTTTTCGCTATTTCGTATCAAACTATACGGATTTCGCCCTGAAGTATTCACTAGTGAAATACTCACTCTGTATATATACTATATACATTGAATTACTTCGAACCTTTGTTACATAAATGTCAGCCACCCCTTCTCTGATTTTTTTGGCGATTTCACTACATTTTGTAACACCATAGAATTTACACCTTTCTGAGAAATTTATTTCACACATACCTAGTCATTATTTTGTGTGAAATTCCACAAAAAAAGAAGAATGTGATGTACTAAAACACACAATCAGATTAAGGGACATACATTGCGACTTATATTTTAGTAACAGTTTTCATAAAGGGTAACACTCAAAATGTACAAATTCTCCTATTCTAATCCCATTCCTCCTGTCTGATACCTCTTTCTATCTCTCTATCCTTTCTCTTTGACCCATCCCAAACAGCGCCTGGTGTTGCAAACATGTACGCAACGGTAACCACTTTCCATTAGCTGTCGGGGTGTCTGGTTGCCAGATTCGCAATTAAAAATAAAACAAATAAAATCCACAATAATTTTACGATCTATTTATAAAAACACTTCAGTAGGTAATATTTTATTGTTACGAGTGCGGGACTGGAATTAAAATGCCGTTGGAATTACTATAGAATTTATTAGAACTATACAAACACGTATAACACAGGTAAAAATATAACTGGACATAACCAGTACGAACTGCACGATTCAATAACACGCGCAAAGATCGTCATTATACAGCTTATCGAATGTACACACGTCTTGCCTGTATCGTAATCGTCACTTGACTGCCTCACCCCTCCGTTCGGGCATTGTTTTATACAAATACAATATGTCTACCTGCCAAGCGTCGACGCAATTTCCCAGAAAACGTAATCCGCACACCTGCTTAATTATTCCTGCGAACTGCCATAAACTAGTACAATACACAATAGACTGTTTTTCTAAGTAAACAAAAGAAGTCCAAATAAGGAAACTGTGCTTTATGGAAGGCAGGTGTGTATTTACTGTTGTCGGCATGTAACATTATGTTTATTAATTGACAACTACAATAGAGCTTACAGTAAATTGTTTGAAGCGGTCTTATTTCTGTATAAAAATATTGCAAAGTGTGAAGTATCATATAATTGGCATTATTAATATTATATAGAGTTAATTATTCAACTTAATTGTTAAGCTGTTGGATATGTAGTTAAAATAAAATATATCTATATTATTATAAAATTCTAAACATGCCATGTCTGTACATTAAAGCTATAAAAAAAACTGGAATAGACTATATAAACGATAGAGAACACGATGCAATTTTGTTTAGATTTTTTGTCTGTTTGTTCGGGATTCACATAAAACGTTTGACTCGATTTCGATACGGCTTTCGGTGATCAACAGCTAATTTTTAAATTTAAACTGTGCAACTTTTTATCCTGGGATTTTTTCTGGGAATTATTTAAAATTGCCGGTTTAAAAACATAACGAATTCCAATCTGATTTTTTAAGTGATCGATAGCAAATTTAATGTAATAACTTTTATCCCGGGTATCCCACGGAAATTTTCCCAGGAGCGGTGTGAAGATGTTCGACTGAATAAAAATTAGCTTATTCCGACACAGTTTCCACTATAACGTTGGCTTACATTCTTTTTTTAAATGCTGCGATATTTTGTATCCCGGGAATTCCGTTGGAATTTCAGCTCAAGCGTGGATGAAATCCCAGGCATATCCTAGTAAGGATATAATTTTACTAGCAAAAGAAGATGTTGTGTATACTCGTGCGTACACTGTATAGTCTTTAAACCGAGTCCAATCGATTGCTACCGGGTTTTCGCATTTTTTTACAAAACCATTAGTTGGAAATTTATATAATTATCTATACAGATAAATAAAATTGAAGTGTCTGTTTGTAATATCAAAATAACAGCTTTTTACTAAATGCATATGAAAGTATACACGGTACTTATACCAAAAACCAACATTAATTTTTTTTGTATGTCTGTCTGTCTGGGTGTTCCGGCTACTTTTTTTAGGATTCCACGAAAAAATAGTCCACGCAGACGAAGTTGCGGGCACAACTAGTTAGTAATAAGCTAAACGAATGGACAGTAAGTTATAGAAATCTGGTATACATTTAGTTGCAAAAAGGCATAAAGGCGCATTAAATTCGCTTTGAGTACTTAAAACTTTGAGAACAACTGTTAGTGCAACTAAGATCCGTCCAGCAAAGTATGTGACGTAGAGAGCCAGGAATGTCGCTTATTTATTCACTCGAAAGTTCCATCGTATATCAAAGGACTGTCAAATGTTGTGTCATCTTCCTTCCAGTTAGTGAATTGAATACGTATCGAAATTTTCTTTCACGTAAAATGTAAATAACGGTTGTTTATATAAGCACATTTCAGACGAAGAAGGGAAAACTTTCATTTCATTTTTATCTTTAATATTTAATCTACATTGAACGTTGTGCAAACTTTTTTTATTTTCATCTGGTAGCGAACGTTGTATTTATTTCCTTTTCACTTCTTCTTACATAAGTAGATGTTTTATGTTACTTATTTTCATACTACATTTAATAAAATGCAACGCTTAGACCGTGGGGTCCTGAGGCCTTGAGCCTCTACCAAAATTTATCAAAACGACTCATTAACTCTTCAGGCGATTAGTTATCCGTGCAGGAACGGAGAAAGAATACAATTTCCTGCGGCCCGGCGGCCTGTCGTAAGAGGCGACTAAACAACCCACAGCCAGGTGGTAGAGTATTTGCTCGACTGGATGGCGACCACCCCTGGTCTAGAGTATGCTGCCATAACAACCTTGTGTTGTGTTCCGGTATTAATGACCAGGTTCCAGTCTACTTTAAGAGAGCAGCAGCGCATTTGTAGCACCTTTGGTGATGCAAATGTCCATAGGCGATGGTAACCGCTTTCCACCAAGTGGGCCGTCTGCCTGTCTGCTGAACTCCTGCAATAAAAAAAAAGGCGACCTGAAGGCTGGTGCCTACCTCGGGCAACGGATCAGTATGGCGATCCAGCGAGGAAACGTAGCCAGCCTTCTGGGCACCTTAGCCATAGAAGACAGTGATCTAGGCTCAGTATTATACTCACATATAGTCATGAGGGACTTTGGGGAGAATACAATACAAATAAGTTCAGTTTTCTTTTATTGTATTCGATTATTTATAATTTTCTTCAGTATAATAAAATGCAATACTTGCAGATATCTAGCTCTTTGCTATAGAACAGTGAAATGTTTTTATACATGTGCAAATAACTTTTATTATTAGGGTCACGTAGACATTTAGTAACCGACATAGCTCGCAAAATTAGCAAGTTGAAGTGGCAGTGGGCCGGTCACGTCTGTCGCAAGACCGACAGCCGATGGAGCAAACAAGTCCTGGAGTGGAGACCACGTCTGGGCAAACGTAGCGTAGGACGCCCGCCAGCCCGGTGAACTGACAACCTGCGCAAGATCGCCGGCAGGGGCTGGACGATGAAGACGGGAGACCGGGATATTTGTCGCTTACTTGGGGAGGCCTACGTCCAGCTGTGGACCGACTTCTCCGTCGTCACACTCTTGGCAGAGTGGTCGTGGTCCTCATGGCAAGCTTCACAATTCGTCGCCATTCCTCGCGTACTGTAGCTTTCCTCGTGCATTCGTGGAGCGGACCATTTAGTGCGGTTTTGACTTGGTCGGTCCAGCGCATTGGTGATCTACTGCGCGCCCTCGTGCCCTCCATTTTGCCCTGGACTACGAGTCGTTCCACCGACGTGTCCTCTCGTCGTGTAATATGTCCAAAGAAAGTGAGAATACGAACTTAACGATGGAAGAGAGACGTTGTTTTATGTCCAGTTCTACGAGGATTGAGACGTAGGTTCGGAACTGTATCCAGGCTATGCGAAGCATTCGTCTCCAACACCACATTTCTAAAGCGTCTATCTTCTTTCTCTCACTTTCTCTTATAGTCCACGTTTCGGCACCATAAAGAAATATGGGAAACACTAGTGCCCTGACAAGTCGCATTTTAGTGGCCTTTGTGATGTTTCTGGTTCTCCATATCTTTCCAAGCCGATCCATGGCTCCCAAGCTTATCCATGGCGGACCTGGTGATAGCCATGCGCCGTTTGATCTCTTCCGCGTGGAAAAAAAAACACATTTAGACCAAATTTGTCTAAAACCAATGAAATTTTAAAACAAGGTTCAGTATAAATACCGCTACACAATGATGTAGTAAAACCTCGAAACAATAAAGAATTGGGAAATTATGAAAAAAATTGAGGTGGCTTCGAAATTTACTTTTAACAAGATGACTCATTGAAATATGTGGTATTTTTGATTAAATACGGTTTTGTGGTTCCGTAGGCAAATGGTGATGTTTGTCACTCCGACGGAACCCTTTGTACTTCACGGAATGTCATGGACTTGCTCAATTTTTGAAGTGAAACTGTTTTAGGCACGGTAGTGAATTTTTTCGATGGGAACGAAAAAGCGTAACTTCGTGAATTTAATAATAATTTAAACATTATCCTCATACAGATAGACAGATAGAGTCGGTGATATTTTGAAGATTTTCGTCATTTGATAATTTTGAAGTTTCGAAGTTCATAAATAGAATTGAAACTAGAGCATTTGTTTCCTATTTTAGTTATCATAAGCCTCTCGCGTCATTTATTCAAAGTGAAAACATGAAATCTGTATAATATATCTTAAATATGTAATATGTGAAATTTAATATTTTGCATTAAAATATAAAATAATTTTGAAGCTTGGTAAAAATACTATAAAAATAATAAACCTTATAATTATTCTAATTCTCCATTTTTATCTCATTCTCTCGTAGGCTGGTTTTCTGAAATGTCATTCCTGCCGTGTGTGAATTGCACACAGACACTTTTTTTAAATTTATTATTGGAATGATAACTTAGCTTTTAATGAGAAAATCGTGCAACGAAAGTAGCCGCAAAAAAATATCGCACAGTAATATATACACAAAAAACTCATCTCACTCGCAAACTGTGATCGCCAAATCCCGTTTATCCCTAAGACGAAAGTTTGTTAAAAATTTCCAATTTTGCGGCCAAAAGTTTCTAAAAATGCCCCCGTTACCCAGACAATATTATTAATACGGAATAACGTGACTGTGAAATTTAATCTGCAATATTAAAATTTTATTCACCGTTGATAAAATAAGTGTATTCTAGTACTATAAAAAGAGGGCGGTTCGGTTAAATAAGTGTATTATAGTCTTATAGTGAGAGAACGATGAGGTAAAATGTATATTGTAATGTAATGTAATGTATTCTAGTACTATTGAAAGAGGAGGGTCAAGTAAAATATGTGTATTAAAATACTGTAAAGAAGACAATCAGATAAAATATGTGAATCTTAGTACAATAGAAAGAGGACGGTCTTACGTAAAATAAGTATATTTTAGTACTATAGATACTACTATAGAGGACAGCGTATTATAGGTACTATAGAAAAAGAATGGCCAGATAAAATGACTGTATTCTAGGTATTATAGAAAAGGAATGGTCAGATAAAATAAGTATATTCTAGTACTATAGAAAGAGGACAGTCAGGTAAAATAAGTGTAGGTAGGTACTATAGAAAAATAATGGTACATACATACATACATAACTTCACGCCAGTTCCCTTGCGGGGTAGGCACGAACAACAGAGTGCCATTTAGGCTTATTCTTACACACCTCACTTGCCTCTTTGACATTCATAACTCTTGTCATGCACACTCGTCTGTTCTTAAGGCTCCTGACATCACCTTCTGCTAGTACACGATCAATTTGATCATGGAAGGTGTGTCGTGGCCTTCCACGACTTCTGCATCCATCCACTTTTGCATTGTATATCTGTTTAGTCATTCTTTCATCATGCATTCTTTCCACATGCCCGAACCACCGGAGCATTCCTTTCCTTACCTTCACCCCGACACTCTCTTTCAGACCAACTCTCTTTCTTACTTCGGTATTACGAACGCGGTCCGCGAGCGTCACTCCGCAGATTTTGCGCAGTGCTCGCATCTCGACCGCGTTTACTCTACTTTCATGCTCTTTCTTCCATACCCAACTCTCGCTTCCATACGTGAGCGTAGGTACCAGCACCGCGTTGTGTACGGCGAGCTGGGCCTTCTGGCTGAGGTTCTTAGCGCCTAGAAGTTTACCTAACGCTGCGTTCAAACTATTCCCCAATATCACTCTTCTTTCTATATCAGCGGTGTACCTTCCATCCCTGCTAAAAGCACATCCAAGATATACAAACTCATTCACTTGCTCCAGCATAACATCATCGACCATTATCCTTGCATTCGTTCTGGTTTCTTCTCTTTCAAACACCATAACCTTTGTTTTCTTCGCATTCAAGTGTAAGCCTCTCGCCTGACAGTCATCTTTCATCATTGTGACTAGTGTTTGCAGTTCTGATGGCGATTCGGCTAAAAGCACGGCATCATCCGCATAAAGCAAGGTGCTTACAACTAGATCACTCATCCGCACCCCAACATCCATCAATCTTATTCTCTGGAGACAATCGTCCAGATATAGGATGAACAGCAAAGCCGACAGCACGCAGCCCTGGCGGACGCCAATATTGACGTCAAACCAGGGCGACAGGCTGCCTTCCACTCGCACGCATGCCATACAGCCCTCGTAAGTGGACTGCACAGCACGCATCAATTGGCCATTAATCCCATATCCGGGCAATATGTCCCAGAGGTCCTTCCGCACAACCCTGTCAAATGCTTTCTCTAGATCCACAAAACCGCAGAAAACCTTCCGGCCCATAGCCAGCTGCTTCTCTACGATATTGCGGAGAGAGAAAACTTGATTCATGCACCCCCTTCCATTTCTGAAACCACCTTGTGCATCCCACAGTAATCCATCGGATACAACTCTCATTCTCTTTTCAATAATCTTCGCATACACTTTAGATGCTGTGCTGATCAAACTGATGGCCCTGTAGCTGGCGCACTCCATACGTGACCCCTTGCTTTTATACAAGGGCACGATGACAGCGCGCCTCCAGTCCTTGGGAACCTTTCCCGTCCTCCAGCACAAGTTGCATAAGGACAGGAAAGCGTCCCGGACGCAGGTTCCACCATATTTGATCATCTCAGCAGACACACTATCGATTCCTACTGCCTTTCCATTTTTCAGACTTCTTATCGACCATTCGATCTCTTCCAAAGTGATCTCGGATGCTGACTCCTCGGAGTCGGTCGCAGACTCAGTCGTGGTGCCAGCATCCGGGATATTATCATACATTTCTCTAAAATATTCACTCCATCGCGCTAATACCTCTTGTGGGTTAGCAAGAACGTCCCCTGCTTTAGATTTTATTCTTTCCATTCTGGAAGCTGACGAACAACCTCGAGACTTCTTAACCTCTCTCCAAAAGAGTTTGGTATTCGCCTCGAAGTTCTCCGTCAGCTTCTCTTCTTCTTTCAATTTTATTCTTTCACGCTTCTCTTTCACTAAAGCTTTGGTTTCATTCTTGCAGAGGCGATAAATTTCTTTCTTCATCTCTTTCATACTGTCATTCTGTTGCAAGGAAGCAACATAATCTAGCCAGGCTTTTCTCTTTCTCTCTACGCTGGATTTATCATCCGCGTCCCACCATTCATCACCTTTCGTTGTTATGTGCCTCTTCGCGCATCCACATGCTTCTTTTGCGCTTTCCACTATACTTTCTTTCATACTATCCTAGTCATTATCCACATCTACGTCGGAGAAGTCCGCTTTTGCAAGCCTTTCTTCGACTAGGCGCGCATACATACTCCTTACACTAACATCTTCCAATTTTTCACACTTTATTCTTTCAAGCTCCCCGAAATTGGTACGCACTCGCCAGTGCCTCCACTTCTTGAAAAGGCCCACAAACCGGCTTATCACCAGGTAGTGGTCCGTTTCAAGAGTGGGGCCTCTGTAGGCTCTTGTATCCATTATTGTGTTTCGGAGGCGACTATCAATTATAATCAGATCAATCATACTTTTCTGATCATTCATTCTCCATGTATACGTGTGAATATCCTTATGATGGAATAGGGTGTTCGACACAAGCAAGTTTCTTTCCATGCATACGTCTATGATTGGCCTACCAGCATCGTTCACTCTCTTGTCACCATAGGGTCCAAGGACAGCCTCAAGGCCGTCTCGTTTGGTCCCCACCCAGCCATTAAGATCACTACACATAATTAGTCTTTCGTTCCCTTCAGCCAGATCCAGAATTTCTCTCACAGACTCCCAAAACTTCTCGAGTTCTTGGGGATCCGTTGAGCTTACGGGAGCATAAGCTGCGACCAGAAAAACTCGCGTAATCCCCAGTTTTAGACGGACCCAGAGAAGTCTCGGGTTCACCAGACAATAGTCTTTTACTCCAGACACAAAACGGGTTGAGAGTACGACGCCTACCCCCCCACTTGCACGCTCGTCCAGGTCCACGCCGGACCACAGAGCAAGCATGCCACCGGGGAGGTCATCGATGTCGCACCCCTTCCGCTTTGTCTCTGTCAGACATAAGGCATCCAGGCTTCTCTCGTTCATTATATCAATCATTTCGTCCATCTTATCTTTCATTCCACCTCTCACATTCCACGTGCCTATACGGCACTCTGCTCCTCTCGACCCGCCAGGTTTGGCGCTGCGTGAAGGGTGGCGGCCCCCTTCGCCGCATGCGCGAGAATCCACACCGACGGGGGCGCATCGGTGAGTGTCGCCTGCGGGGGACGCCCTATCGTGCACTGCACTCGGGTGAATTCTGGTCAGAATTGTGGCCCTCTGGGCCAGCGGGGATCGCGACGAGCACGCTTCTGCATTTCTCTTATGAAACGATTTCATTTATGATCCTTTATTTACTTTATTCCTGAAGCTTTTTCACATAAAAGGGCACATACACGACATAAATTACTTGATTAGCCTTATAAAGCTAGGGTGAAATTTGTGCCAGATTTTTCTTTGTTGAACGTCAGTGAATCGATTACATTGGTTTAAGTAACGTTTATCTTTCCAAACATCAAAAGAGTTATAGTACAGAAATAAATAATGTTTCTAAGCTTCTTTTACTTTTTTTAAATAATAGATGCGCAGAAAAACACACACATTGTATCCCCAAGCTGAGCAAGTTACGTTTGTATTATGAGTAATATACAACGGGCCACTTTCGCGCCGATCCCAGACGCCCAGACCACAGCAAATACCGGAAAGTTCGTTTACGAAATCTACCATGCCGGGCATCGAGCCCGGAGCCTCTGCGTTCTAGCGAATTCGGCCGGCTAAAATTTAGCCCGCTCAACCACAGAGGCCGTGGCTTAACTAACACGTAATGGATTTATGATATGTGAACTAAAATAATCCAGTAATAATGTGTATATGGTGCGCTTTCTGGTAAACATTTTCGACTCCAATATTTTGTTAAACATGCACATTATATGTATATTAGTTTTCCTTAAACTAAGCAAGTAACTCGTAAGGTTTATTATTCAAAAATTATTTTCTATTTTAATGTAAAATACTACCTTTCATTTTGTTATCAACTTTCCTTGAAATATTTATGTTTTTTTTTTTTAGTTATAACATAATAAGTTTAATATACTTGTTATTTAATATACAGTACAAGCAATTATAGACTGTGTAACACATCGCTGCCAGATGGGAGCGTGCCCAGAAGGCTGGCTGCATTGCCGCGCTGTATGGCGATGCTTATTTGTTGGGCGAAATATGAGCCAGCCTTCTGATCACGGGTGGCATCAAAGAGTTTCTTGCAAATCTCTTTGAAGTAACTCGTGTGTTGTGATTAATATAAGTTTCGCTAGCCATATGCGCTCACACAGACGGGGTAAACAAGGTTCGTCGTTGACGAATACGTCATGGAGGACTATATATATTTATATTATTAATAATATGCAAAGAGAGTGGTCTGAAAGAGAGTGTCGGGGTGAAGGTAAGGAAAGGAATGCTCCGGTGGTTCGGGCATGTGGAAAGAATGCATGATGAAAGAATGACTAAACAGATATACAATGCAAAAGTGGATGGATGCAGAAGTCGTGGAAGGCCAGGACACACCTTCCATGATCAAATTGATTGTGTACTAGCAGAAGGTGATGTCAGGAGCCTTAAGAACAGACGAGCTTGCATGACAAGAGTTATGAATGTCAAAGAAGCAAGTGAGGTGTGTAAGAATAAGCCTAAATGGCGCTCTGTTGTTCGTGCCTACCCCGCAAGGGAACTGGCGTGAAGTTATGTATGTATGTATGTATGTATGTATTAATAATATGCAACGGACAAGTCTGATGCCGATTCCAGAAAGCCAGACCATCGTAAATAACTGAAGTTTCGTTTGCGGAATTTACAATCTCAGCAACCAAAGCCGAAACGTTTCCACTGAATTAGGTGGATAAATGCTTAAATCACAAAGATAATTGAAAATTATGAGTTGAAGTGATTTTAAAAGAATGAAAAAAATCCTACCCCGCAAGGGAACTGGCGTGAAGTTATGTATGTATGTATGTATGAAAAAAATCAACATACGCAGTGTATATTTTATGATATTACAATCGCCTATATGCAGTCGGAGAAACTTGTTAAATATATATCTGTAGTAATAATAAGTAAAGGAGGAGATTTTGTCTGAAAGTATGCCTGGACTTCACAGGGATGAAAACAGTTCTTTTCGTCCCTGAGAAACTATTTTCCTTGCTGTCAATTTTTTTTTTAAAGTTTATGGCTTGGAACTAGGCCTTTAAGCCAGGCGCAGTTGTATTGTAGGCTACAATCGACGCCATTCAACGGAGTTCTTGTGACAACTCGAAAGCCACGTTTGACTATACAATTCACATTTCTCACAAAAACACATAATTACTACTCAAAAAATATCAATATTGTACAACTATTGTTCATTTTAGAGTAATTTTACACATTTTTAGAAAATAAAACTGCACAGCACAACATTTCCTTTCAGTTCCCGCCAAAAACTCCAAATAATTTAAAACATATGCGAACCATAGATAATATACATGCGACTCCGATTCATGACCCAACTTTTTTTACAACCACTATGAAAACATGAGCTATTTTGTAATAAAATAATCTCAACAATTTCGTAACTTTATTTTATACTTATTAATTAGTTTTCATTAAATTAGTATTTAATTTAGACAAATTTGTGATAAATTTTTACTGTCATCAGTGACAAAAAATATTGGCGGGTAGAATGCCACAGAAAAAGAAATTTACTTGACGTTTCATATTTATGTGACGTATTAAATGGGTTCATCAGATTTAGATATAGTTTTAACGCCTGATTGCATTGCAAGTAGTTGTTTGCTTAACTAATCTGTTTTTATTTACTTTCCTCATAATCGAAATGATAAGCAGAGTGTTAGCCTCGGGTGAAAGGCTTAATTAGGCACTCGAAGTATTAGCCCCATCGCTACGCTTGTGCGCCAAACTGTCTCATACCTAAGTAGGTCACTTTCATCTCTCATGTGATAATCTACTATTTCTCCTGTCCCACGATAGAGTGAAATATTTCCACACCTTTTAAAAGTCAGAAATGTAGCAGCCGGGTGGGTGTTACGAAATATTGCATTATGTAAATGAGCAACGTATTAAGCATACCCTACGTAACATGTGAATATTTTAAAAACTCAAACAAATTGTGCCGGTCGAACGAAACGAGGGAATGGAATGTGTTGCTGATAAAGTAGGAAAGCGGAATTTGTTAAGTTATCTTGTTTATGTAATTGAGAGTGAAAAACTGGTACACATTGCCGGGGTCTGTCTTTCCCGATACTTACAACCTCGGTGTCTTCAAGTCCCGTGTGATAAGTACCTTCTAGGTAAGCGTGCTCCATCTTAGACCATATCTCTGTTTCACATCGGGCAAGATCATGGTCAAACGCGAACCTATACTACCATTAAAAAAAGTGGAAAAGACTCAATTTGCTCTTTCAACAACCATGCTAGAAAGTCAATTAATTTTACACCAATATAAATCCATTATAATCCAAATATTAGTGGAAACTCAACTAACTTAAAAATATATGTACATATCTAAAATAAAGTAAGTTATAAATAACATAAGTAATTAAAGACTATGTAACAGATTGCTGCCAAAGGAGAGTGTGTCCAGAAGGGGTTATGTGTATGTTATACGAGCCCATATTCAAAATCCCATTTCTCAGAAACTACTGAAAAGGATCTTGTCGAAACTAATGTTTTTAAACACTTTAGCCCTTCCAACTAGATTTAAAAAAAAATATTCTATCTCATAATAAAAATGTTAGTAGTGCATAATTTTAATGATTTTGTGAACAAATACCTATCGACCCAAATGAAAAAAAAATCATTAACAAACATCATCATAATTCTTTAAGTATAGTCTAATGATATCACAGGTTATGTATTTACATAACTAAAACGTTTCATCCCTCAATGGCGTATCACGAGCACTCCTAATTCTTATAGTTTTTAAGATTTCTCTACATTATTCTGTATTGACGTATAGAATACACCTTCCTGGTAAATTTCGACCATGTAGAGTCCATAGTTTTTGAGAAAAATTATTTTCACATACGTAGACTAATATAGATAGATAAATAGATGGACATGGGGAGATATAAAATGTTTACAACTGTAGGGACACATGTATGTGGCTGGGGTTGACGTAAGCTTGTTGAGTAGGTTACCGCGGGGGGCCTTTAGCTTGCTAGGAGAGCAAAGGACCTTCTACCCCCGCACAACGAAGTGGGGTGTGTTCTCCCAGGGCACACTCCAGGCACTTTATTGCGCTGGATCGGCTGGGCGTAACTATGTTCTAAATCTCAGCCTTTCCAACACATACAAAGCGCAGGGTCGTCAGGGAGGAGGGGGTTTTTAGTGGGTATTGGGGTTGCTCGCTCGTTTAGCAACGCTCGGAGTCTTCCACACTATTCTGTGACGTCAATCGCGGACGGAGCGCTGCCAAGAGCATACTATTGCTGCAGTGTTATCGCCCCCGACCGACGCGTGTCGTTCCTCTAGCAACGACCCAGTTTGTGCATAAATCGGTTAAGCATTTTCCCTCGCCTTAAAACAAAAAAAAAAGCTTGTTGAGTAGGTTGGCCCTCCAGCATCTAGGGAGTGGAGGAGTCATCACCCTGTTGACGAAGTGAGTTTGTTCTGCTTCCCGGGGCACTCTCAAGCACTGATGCGCTAGGATCAGTGTGGGCGTAACTACGCTCTAAGTCTCACGCTCTTCCTGCCATAAGCGCGGGGCACGTGGGAGAAGTGTGGTTTTAGTGGAATATTGCGTAGCGAGTCTCCGCACATGCCGGCGATTGACTTTGATGGCTATTCGTGGCTTCGCCTCTCATAGCTTTGGTCTAATCAATCGCCTCAAAAAAAAAGCTTGTCGAGTAGTCAGTTAACTATAAACCTGTGCGCCCACGTCATCATTGCTTACTAAATATATAGGTATTCTTAGTGTGAATTAATGTGTAATTGAAAATTTAGTTTTCATTTTAAAAAGGTATTTGGGTAAATCTCTCGCGGACGTCATTGGCTGCAATCTCATCAATCAATTCTTAACATATTTTCTAATTTAAGTGTCTTGTTGTTAACATTAATGACGAAAAATGATTGATTCAGTACAAGCTTTAACAAAAACCTGGTTGCGTACTTTGATACATCGGTAGGGTTGAACATGCATATAGTAATTTAGACATTGGTAAACATACACACAGCACACGAGGGTTCAGGTGTTTTTTTGCCAATAGAACAGTAAAAAGTAATGCAGTAGAACAACTCGTTAATTGTACCAATCGATACCTTTAACGGCAGCATGCATACGCACATTGGAATAAAATTCACAAGCACGCACGCCCCGTAACTGGAGATCATAATTTTTGTAAAGGTCCCTTCGGTTTGCGTTACGTGTTCTGTTTACATATAGGGAAACACCCATTCCAGTAACGTTTCGCTTTTAAACTTTTTTTAACCCGCACAAGAACAGCTTTAGGATTTAACGATTTTAGAAATCGTTTTATGTTCGCAAATCCGCGGATATGGTATGTAAAGGACGGGGTTAATAATGTTTGTTGTTCGATTTTATCTGTTTAATGTGGCCGTAGAATTTAGTTGAAATGAAAAATAATTATCAAAGTTATGTGTGTGTGTGTGTGTGTGTGTGTGTGTGTGTGTGTGTGTGTGTGTGTGTGTGTGTGTGTGTGTGTGTGTGTGCGAGCGCGTGTGTGTGTGTGTGTTTGTGTGTGTGCAGTTCACACGCAGTAGAAGTGAAACCTCAGAGAATATACTCACAGATAATTCTTTTCTAATTTTTATTAATATTAATATAATTAATTCCTTTAGCCTACATCCGTCAACATATTATAATTCAAAATAAGCTTCTAAAGTATCACTTTCAATTTCCGACTGTTTTAGTCTAAAAATATTATTGTCAGTTGTATCTCTTTCTCGGGGTGAAGGTAAAGAAAGGAATGCTCCGGTGGTTCGGGCATGTGGAAAGAATGCATGATGAAAGAATGACTAGACAGATGTACAATGCAAAAGTGGATGGATGCAGAAGTCGTGGAAGGCCACGACACACCTTCCATGATCAAATTGATCGTGTACTAGCGGAGGGTGATGTCAGGAGCCTTAAGAACAGACGAGTGTGCATGACAAGGGTTATGAATGTCAAAGAAGCAAGTGAGGTGTGTAAGAATGGGCCTAAATGGCGCTCTGTTGTTCGTGCCTACCCCGCAAGGGAACTGGCGTGAAGTTATGTATGTATGTATGTATGTATCTCTTTCTGTCGCAGGCGTTTTCCTATACATTTATGTGTTAATATTTTCTTAAGTTTTCGCGACTTGTATACATAATAAAACTACGTTTTAACGGTTTTAAGCGCGGTAATTTTTTTTGATTTTGGTTTTTCCGACGTTTCGGCCACTTTTCAGTGGCCGTGATCACGGAAGACAAAGATGTCAAGTGTCAACAAGTATTGTTAAAGTTAGGCTAAATAAAACTTTAACAATACTCGTTGACACTTGACATCTTTGTCTTCCGTGATCACGGCCACTGAAAAGTGGCCGAAACGTCGGAAAAACCAAAATCAAATAAAATTACCGCGCTTAAAACCGTTAAAACGTAGTTTTATTATACATTTATGTGTTATCTGAAACAAAGCACATTTTATTACCCCTCGGCATTTGAACTAATAACATTGAAATTCTTTTATGGTCGTCTTCTTTTGTTTACTTATTGGCATACGGCCTATTGTTGTATTGTAATCATTAGCCAGGTGTTACGGATTTAAAGTACAAGCTGATTTTAGGAAATTCGGTCCAAGCTGCCGGGCGGACATATTGCATTTGTGCAGTATAAAACAAGGACCTGATGGAGGGGAGAGGCTGTCGAGCGAGAACCACGAACGAAGAAAGACGTGTGTACTACAATCGGGAATCTTTTAGTGACGGACTTTGCGCGTTTTATTGAATTACGACCTTCTGCATTACGTTTGGATTTGTTGTGTTCGGTTATATTTGTACCTGTGTTATACGTGTTTGTATAGTTCTAATAAACTCTATAATAATTTGTAACTGGTAACAATATAATACAAATATTAGTATAGTATGTGTTGCATATATACAAAATATATTATAATAATAGGCCCGTGGAGTCCGTCGGCAGTGTTACAGTAAATACATCTCAGAAACTCTTTGACTACTACCCGTGATCAGAAGGCTGGCTCATATTTCGCCCAACGAATAAGTATTGCCATACAGCGTGGTAATGTACCCAGCCTTCTGGGCACACTCCCCTACTGGCAGTGATCTGCTACATAATCTACAATTTAAAATTAATTATTTAGATTATATTTCAAAGTTTAATTATGTTATAACAACATTATATTAGATAGAATATCTTATATGCACATGGTAATAATCACACTCACCAAAGCTAAAGGATAAACGGCAGTCGTGACAGCGAACAGCTTTTAAATGCGTGGGTCTGTAAATGTTGAGAGCAAATAACTTACTTAGTACATAAAACATGGAAATAAGCATTTTCATTATATTCATGTGGTCCGTAAAAGTTCCATGTTGTACAGCTCTTAAGCATTTTAATTATATTCACCTCTTTTGTACTTGTTTGTTTAAGGCGCTCGGAGTTTTATTTTTAACAACAAGAAAAAATCGAATAACATTACGAAGAGGAAAATTATCTTATACTGTTACCCCCGGCTAACTCTGCATTTATTTTTAGTGAAATTTCTACCTCGAGGGCTGTTTTCGTAAAAACGATGAGTTGCGTATTTCTTTTTGAATAAAGAATAACATAAATAGGAATCGTGTGTGTGGTGTGTGTCGTGGCCTTTTCCACCTTCCATGATCAAATTGATCGTGTACTAGCAGAAGGTGATGTCAGGAGACTTAAGAACAGACGAGCGTGCATGACAAGAGCTATGAATGTCAAAGAAGCAAGTGAGGTGTGTAAGAATAAGCCTAAATGGCGCTCTGTTGTTCGTGCCTACCCCGCAAGGGAACTGGCGTGAAGTTATGTATGTATGTATAAATAGGAATTGTCATATCTCTTAACTTAAATTGAAGATTGTTTTTTTGAGACACAGTCTATGTCGCTATAGATGAGCACCTAAAGCCTGAAATGGCCATCGGACGCCGCAGACTGGCCAACCATGCAGCAGACAGAGCCAATCCAAATCGCTAGAGCTAAGACTTAAGCTCCAGGGGTGGAAGTGATAAAAGACCTAACGTTGGTAGTAGCTTCGGTGAACCCGCAGCCCACCTCTTGACATGTTGCTCCTCGCCAACCTTGTATGGCATTTTTGGCGCCCATGCAGGGAGTGCCGAGTCACTGTCTGCCCATTTTTCCATGTTGCCTGATGGGCAAACGCCAAACTCCGCATAGGCCAGATCCCTAGTGCTACTAGCAGTTCTCTCAATAGCCCGGTACATTTTGTTCTGATTTCCTACAATAGTCCTAAACTGACCGGGGCTCGTCCTTGGGTGCATTTTTATATGGTTGTAGACAGGAACAATCGCCGGTCAGTGTCACGCCATATTTAGATTAAATTTGTCAAGGGGCCTGTATGTGTTGGCCTTCCCATGGCCCTACGCAAGCCCTCCAAAAGTCCGGGCCATTTTCATGGCCCGTGATCTTCAAGGACATGCAATATAATAATAATCAGAAGACAAACACACATATTGTATATACCCAAATTAAGCAAGTCACAAGGCTTGTGTTACCGGTAATATACAATGGACTACTGTGGAAAAGAACCTATACTCTGATTTTTAATTACCTGGACTAAAATGACAGCTGTGATCGACCTTTTTTGATTCATAGTGAGTTGTGTGAGTTGAATCAACAAGTCACCGCTGTGAGTTGAATCCTACAGAATCTCTATAGAAATTCTATAAGATTCAACTCACAGAATTGTGTTCCTCCAAGCTTGCAACATAAAAAAAGGCTGATCGCAGCTGTCATTTTAGTTCAAGTAATTAAACATCAGAGTTTTTTTTCCAGTAACGTATTGATATAAAGTAGGACTGATATATATATATATATATATATATATATATATATATATATATATATATATATATATATATATATATATATATATATATATATATATATATATATACATACATAACTTCACGCCAGTTCCCTTGCGGGGTAGGCACGAACAACAGACCGCCATTTAGGCTTAGTCTTACACACCTCACTTGCTTCTTTGACATTCATAACTGTTGTCATGCACGCTCGTCTGTTCTTAAGGCTTCTGACATCACCTTCTGCTAGTACACGATCAATTTGATAATGGAAGGTGTGTCGTGGCCTTCCACGACTTCTGCATCCATCCACATGCCCGAACCACCGCATATATACATAATAGCTATCTAAGAATCAATATATGTTACAAAAAAGATGCACTCTCAAAGTAATGACATTGTTATGTTTATGGAGACATATTGCAGCATAAAATTTTAGTACGTCATGTTATTATTATTATAATAATATTTCCTTACCTTTCATTGTGTCTTGGTCTTATTGAGTATGCCCTATATGCTACAACTCCATTAATTATTCAAAAAGTAATTCTGTAACATACTTCTGTATAAAACTTATAAAAAAAAGAACTTGAGATATAAGTAAAATAATAAATATAAAGAAAGACTATTTTTAGTTAGACGTGTTGCTGGCGAGTTTCTTGCCGCTTCTTCTCCTTAACAGCGATGACACGCTGCAAAGCGGTGTACATAGAATAAATGGGAAGTAAAATTAAATTTTAACTTATATCTATGCCCTTCAAAAAGTGTTCTCTCGTGGAACTTATTTTGAATAAAAACTTTTGAATTTGAATTGATTCTAGTGATTCATATAATGTAGATGATTTTTTTTATGTTTATGGCTTGGCAACTAGGCCTTTAAGCCAGGTGCAATTGTATTGTAGGCTACAATCGACGCCGTATAACGGAGTTGTTGTGAAAACTCGAAAGGCCACATTTGACTATACAGTTCACATTTCTCACAAAAACACATAATTATTACTCAAAACCTATCAATATATTACAACGATTGTTCGTTTTAGAGTGGTTTTACACATTTAAAAAAAATAATAATTGCACAACACAACGTCCCCTTTCAGTTCCCGCCAAAAACTCCATAATGTAGATGAAGTGGCGGGCAGGAGGTAGTGATGTGATATTACGATCAAGTTTTTCATAACGCTTGTACAGTTTTAAGAAACACTTTTTGCAAATATTTTCTTAAGTGTTCGGGATCGTTTTTGCATAATTGAAACTTCTGTTTCATCGGAGCAAACACCCTTAGGGTATACGCCTTTCATCAAACGCGTCTTCGAATTCGAAGAAAACGAACGACGAAAACCTTTTGCGATTAAGGGTTGCGTTGTTTGTAATGTAGCATAATTACAGTTATCGTTAATGTTGTTGTAATTATATTAATAGTTCCTTATGGAACTATTAATATAATTACAACAACATTAATAAGATAAACAGATAACAACATAAAAAGATTATTCTTTTTGAATGAAACAGAAGCCTGTAGTAATGATTATCAGAAATCTTTAGTCTTATATTTAAAAACACGGTACAAAATTAGATCAAGATAATAATACTACGTTTTAACGGTTTTAAGCGCGGTAATTTTTTTTGATTTTGGTTTTTCCGATGTTTCGGCCACTTTTCAGTGGCCGTGATCACGGAAGACAAAGATGTCAAGTGTCAACGAGTATTGTTAAAGTTTTATTTAGCCTACCGCGAACTTGTTAACTTTTTATTTTAATTTTGTTTATGGTTATTATTTACTCTATGGGAGCCTAATCTAATTTACTACCGCTTCGCAACATGTTATGGCTTGAAGAGATGAAGCGGCGCAAGAAACTCTTCAGCAAACATGCCTAGCTCTAATAATTTTATATAATATTAAAATGGGTGGAAGGAAAAATAAAAGTAATTATCAGTCAAGTTGGTTTGTGTTCCGTTGTACGCAGAAAGAGCTCACAGTGTCTTGAGGTCTGGCAGCTGGTTTTTGCTGGGTTTGGGCTTTAATAGTTTTGATGATTGGATCCCAAACAGGTGGTACTTGCCAACTATCTTCTCTATTGAAATTTGGGTGTTTTTTTTATTTCAATAGCCTCACGCATCATTCTAGGTATGAAACGATTCTCTTTCGCGAGGATTTGTGGGTTATCGAATCTGATGTAGTGGTTGGGTTTATCCAGCGTGTGTTGACTAATCGCCGTCGGAAAAACCAAAATCAAATAAAATTACCGCGCTTAAAACCGTTAAAACGTAGTTTTATTATGTATACAAGTCGCGAAAACTTAAGAAAATATTAGATGAAGATAACTTGAAAAGGTATTTATGAAATCACATAATATAGTTTAATACTGTATAAGCGCTTTTGTTGATCACATTACTACTAACTGGGCTTTGTTGGCAAAGTGCTCCCTGTTAACTTGGAATGCTTTTCTGGTTTCATTTATATTAATAACTATTACATACAACTTATATACTAATCATGTACGCTGATACGTGATATTTATTAAGTTTACAATCTCTGCGCGTACCTGACGCCGGAGATAAATCATTTAGGCAACTTAAAGCGTTTATACAGTTTCCAAGCGTTTATTTTACTTTTGACATTTGCACGTCTATCAAGTTACATATTTATTGACGGCAAAGTCGATAATAAATAAATGACATAATTGTCGTACTTTACTGTTGTGTTCTGATGTTCTGTGAATTATGTAACGCACAGACTATTGAACCATCGACACTAAATCGAAAGTAATCGATATGAAAATATTTTTTTTGTAGTTTAAAGAAAATAATACCGTAATTATTATAATTGTTGTTTTATTGCCTTATTTAATATATGTAAGTTATGTTTATTGAAATGTGGGTATATTTATTACACGATATAGTATTTTTAGCAAAAATATATAGATAAACTAAATTGATTAAAACTTATTTATAAATGAAGTCGATTTTTATAACAAATCGATTCGATAACGCATTAGGACATTACTAATTGATCCGTCATAGAGCTTTCAAAAGTAAAATAAATGCTTGGAAAGAATATAGTCGATTGTTCCTGCCAATAAAAGTACCTTTCATTCTTTTATCCCTCACCAAATGTCCAAGTAAGACTATATGACGACGGCGGGTGACCGCAAAACGCATTCATTGCCTGCACGTCTCGGATACGGCTGCAGTGGCACTTACATTAATGGCTATAAAGTCTCCTTTATCGTCAACTTGGGTATATAGCCAGATACGTTAAATTCTTTGTTAGATTCATGGTCAATATGGGGGTTGATTTATTGTGGTGCTTGGGTGGTGGATGATCCTTATTGTATGTTGATGAAGCTTTGTTAGGCACGTAAACAATAAGACGATGAGTAATTGTACCCTAGATGTACTTACTTAATTAATTTAATATGAAAGATAAATTTTTTTGAACCACCCTAATGTATATTGTTGCGGACAGAAACCCTGACCTCTCCCCCGTAAATCCCGCCCCGCTTACCGCGGATACGTAGCTCGCTCCGTTAGCTGCTAAGCGTCTGCATTTTTGTAGTACCTTAGTAAGCACGGGGCCAGCCTACGGCAACCTGGAATACCTTAATCGTTCCGTCGCATATATACACACAAGGAAAAGTATATACACACAAGGAAGACTAAGAAGACCAGAAAGATCAAGGAGCATTCGGAAGACTCTACAGCCAACGGACTCTCAGCGTGTCTACGTGGATATTGTGAACCACCAGTGATTGTGATTAGTGCCACTCGTATTGATCGGTGTAATCGATATAATTAGTGCTATCTACGTTCAGTGTAACGTCCGGGGCTAGTGCTAAGTTGTGTCGGTTAAACTCGAACGTGCCGTTTGATACAGTTGTGCTGATCGCACCTGTTGCTCTTGTAGCGCCTATAAATATATACAGTCAACTTGCTAAGGGGTGTTTCATTTAGGGCGACCCTGCGCCCGCACGCCCCACATATATTATACACAAATCTTAACTGATACGTGATAATATTTAAAATATATATCCTGAAAGTGTTCACAATAATAAAATGGCAGTTGTGCTTGAATCACAGATCTGTAAAGATGGGGCATCTTACAAGATTAATAGTCTTGTGCTTTTTTTTTCATGTAAGTTTTTTTTTTATTACCGATCATTAATGATAATAATTCTAAGGCCTTTGCTGCAGATTACATAAGTTTTACAAAGGAGACTTGGGCCCTGATTGTACAAAGATGAGTGATTTTAAGATTTCTTTTTATTATATGGATGTTTTTAGTAATCTCCAAGGGTTTTGTCTGTTTTTTTATTGGCAGATATTTTGTTTTTATACTGAATAGGTTCGCGTTTGACTGACATTGCGCCTGATGTCAGGCAGAAATGCAGTCTAAGGTGGAGCACGCTTACCTAGAAGATACCTCTTCACGCGAGACTTGAAGACGCCTAGATTGTATTCTTCAGGAAAAACAGACGACGGTAAACAGTACCACTCTTCAGCGGTGCGTATGATAAAAGTGGAAGTATAGCGTTTCGTACGCTTTGTTGGTATTTCTACCATATATCGAAGGCGTGAGTGCGTCTGCTTGTCCGGTGGTGAAATGGTGAGGCAGGAACCAATTCATGTAATTCCGCGGCGCACTCCCCGAAGTGTATTCTATAGAATACCGACAAACTAGCGACTTTACGTCGATGATTTAGGCTCTGAAGCTCCGATGTATTTATAGATGTAATGAAATTATAGTTGTAATAACTATCTATGTATATAACTTATGTGTATATTTGTATATATAGTATAGTTATATATTTATTATTAAAATGTAAGTAATCGTACAATAATTATGTATACCACCGTCGCCACTCCTAAACAGAATATTCTTGCCACGGGCTGTCTGGAAGAGATCGCTTTTTAGCGATAAGACCGCCCTTTGTACCCAACTAGACTCATACTAGTTCGTAAGTTTTTCTGTAATGGTGTACAATAAAGTGTTATCTATTTATCTATCTAAGTAATTGTATACGATGTATAACTTTAACAGTTGTGAAAATAAGTAGTTGCATTGTTATAAAACCTTGTTTCCGCAAACATTCGCTCTTTAAAGATAGCGTCAATTGATATACCGACTGTTTACGGAAATCGGTAGGTTTTAGCGCAATAATATAAAAACGGCTAGTGTTCGTTGGAAACGATTATTGGATCGCGATCTATGTCCCAGTAAAGGTCAAAGTGAAGTGTAACGTCGATGACTGGAATTGGGTTTCGATGTGGAAAGTGAAATAAAGTTTTGTAATCGTGTATTGTGTTATTCTGAAGTTTGGCGTCCCACATTTATAAAAGCAGCTGCGCACAATGAATAATATTTTTAAAGCATAAGGGCATTTAGGAAAATAATGATTTTCGCAGAATTTATCCGTGTGTAACTTTCTCGGAGAAATATTCCTGAAATTTGCCATATGTCGCACATAATACAAATGTATTTAAGGCTAGGTACGAAGAAACGTACAATAGACATGTTTGTCCGGAGATATTGTAAAGAAAACAATCCAAAACATTTTCACGAATTTCTGCAAATATTTAACACATAAAGAGATTACATGTACAATGTACATGTTGAGAGGTGAGAGCTGTTTGTTAAAACAACATTTTGGAAATGTTTCAAGTGGAGTTTAAACGTTTAAATAATCACACAGAAGAGCATAATTAATAAATGATGTATTTTATTATTCTATCTGTGCAGGAACAGAGAAAGAATACAATTTCCTGCGGATGGGCGGCCTGTCGTAAGAGGCGACAAAACAATCCAAAGCCAGGTGGTAGGGCATTTGCCCGACTGGATGGCTACCACCCCTGGTCTAAAGTATGTCGCCATAACAACCTTGAGTTGTGTTCCGGCATTAGTGACCAGGTTCCAGTCTCCCTTAAGAGAGCAGCAGCGCATTTGTAGCAACTTTGGTGTTGCAAATGTCCATAGGCGATGGTAACCGCTTTCCATCAAGCGGGCCGTCTGCCTGTCTGCTGATCTCCTGCAATAAAAAAAAAAAAAAAAAAACCCTAGTCCAGAGCAAGCCGCCGTAACAACCATGAGTTGTGTTTCGGCATTAGTGGCCAGGTTCCAGTCTCCCTTTAGAGAGCAGCAGCGCATTTGTAGAACCTTTGGTGTTGTGCATGACCGTAGGCAATGGTAACCGCTTTCCACCATTGGGGTCGTCTGCCTGTCATCTTATATAAGTACAACTAGCGGTCTCGGCAGAAGCTGTCCTTTTTTTTATACAGGGGAAACCCGTTTGAGGGCCATGAGCCGCGCAAGGGGGAAAAGTCGCAGCTCGTGTGTGGGATTCACGAGGTCGGGGTGGCATTAGCAGCTCACTTGTGAAGTGCTATTGCCACGCCGCAGTTAGGGATACCCACTAAAACCTTTGTCTGATCCTCTAACGTCCGTTGTCTGGGCTTTGGATTCACTCGCACATTCACCTTCAGACCGGACGGACGACAGCCGACCCCTTTGCGGCCTGGCCTCACCATATGCTAGCCGGAGATCTGGGTCTCTTCGGCTACCTCGGGTTTAACCTCGATGTGAGAGGGAGACGTTGTGTTGCCCTGAAAAAAATAGAACCCAATTCCAGCGCCACCTACCGGGTTTAATTGTGAATCTAAACCAACCCGGGACCTAATTTTATCAAAATCGTAGAACCCGATTCCAGCGCCAAGTATTTTTTATAGATTGATGGGTTACATATATACATACATACATATATGTTTTTTTATATAGCCTGTTATGCTAGAGCAAGTGAATGAGTTTGTATATCTTGGATGTGCTTTTAGCAGGGATGGAAGGTACACCGCTGATATAGAAAGAAGAGTGAATTTGGGGAATAGTGTGAATGGAGCGTTAGGTAAACTTCTAGGCGCTAAGAACCTCAGCCAGAAGGCCCAGCTCGCCATACACAACGCGGTGCTGGTACCTACGCTCACGTATGGAAGCGAGAGTTGGGTATGGAAGAGAGAGCATGAAAGTAGAGTAAACGCGGTCGAGATGCGAGCACTGCGCAAAATCTGCGGAGTGACGCTCGCGGACCGCTTTCGTAATACCGAAGTAAGAAAGAGAGTTGGTCTGAAAGAGAGTGTCGGGGTGAAGGTAAGGAAAGGAATGCTCCGGTGGTTCGGGCATGTGGAAAGAATGCATGATGAAAGAATGACTAAACAGATATACAATGCAAAAGTGGATGGATGCAGAAGTCGTGGAAGGCCACGACACACCTTCCATGATCAAATTGATCGTGTACTAGCAGAAGGTGATGTCAGGAGCCTTAAGAACAGACGAGCTTGCATGACAAGAGTTATGAATGCCAAAGAGGCAAGTGAGGTGTGTAAGAATAAGCCTAAATGGCACTCTGTTGTTCGTGCCTACCCCGCAAGGGAACTGGCGTGAAGTTATGTATGTATGTATGTATGTATATAGCCTGTATTAATCAAGGATAATGTAGTAATTCGAATGATGAAAGAATTTTTAAAATCTGTTTAGTAATTTTTGAGTTTATTCGTTACAAAGATACAAAAATACAAATCTTTCTTTTTTGTAATATTAGTAGAGACTAACAATAAAGAATGACGTTAAGATTCCTTTTCTATGTGACCTAAGGAAACAAATTACTTATTTGTTACGGGAGAACGAGTGAGGTTGGATTTCCGTTTATTCCTGTCTCAGTGCCCTAAATCCCGCACCAGATTAGTCTGGGTTATTAGACTGTCGTCTTACTACGTAATACTAGAAACCTATTACCAGATATTGTTATTTGTTACATAGGATAAAATGTAAGTATCTTAGTCTTTTGGAATTAGATAGAGGTAAAGAACATTATTCTTAAAAATGCATTTATATTGTCATAAAATAATATTTTACTGGATTTTTTGTGTGGTTGCTTAGAGGCTCAGATTCGCGCGTGTCATTCCTGATGTGACTTCACTGTCAGAAGGAAAACGTCGTTAGGAAACCTACATAACAGGTTTACCAATGTGTAAAACGCATCAATCCGCTTTGAGCATGTGTACAGTTTGTACACTTGTTCTTGCTTGTTGTGGTGGATGCAGGCAGTTGTTGTTGGAGTGCTGGTGCCTTCTTGTAGTAGGATGAAGAAAATACATCTTGTTGCTTTCAGGGATTTATTCTGGTAGTACTTGGGCTTGGATGCTGATCCCTGGGTTCAACTTAGTGGTAGTTGAAGTCGTATGTTACGACTAATAGCAGCTCGTAGCAACTTGTTAGCAACTCGATCACAATATATTTGTGAACGTTATTTATAGTGATGTTATTATATTAAAGTAGCCTAAAGTAGGCCGCAACGTCAGCAAAACGCTGTACGTTGAACCGTACAGCATGCTTTATTTGATCCTTTGATCCTAGCAGTCAGATGTTTATGAGATAATTATTATTGAATTTTCTTTAGTTCACCATAAAGATGATTAGTTTTAGTTATTTAAATATATTATTATGTTTTCACGACAGTTCACATAAAACTAAGTTTCAACAATGTTTTATCGTTTTAACGAAGTTTTTTTTAAGCTGACTGTTCGTAATTTGCCTAGATTAAAGTAAGTAAAACTTCGCCTCACTAATTTTATTATATACCCTCATTTCTTTGTGAAATGACGGCCGCGACGAAACGAAGAAAAAGCGCCATCTTGATTGAACGCTAAGTCAACGTTAGACCACCATCATATTATGCCCTGTGTGATAACACACACACCTTTTCACTTTGTGAGATTTTATACTTGATTTATTGACCGTGCCGTTCTTTATACTGTGACGTAGAATCGGTGACATGTGTTAATCTTTTGCGAGCTGCAAAGTCAATCGATCCAGGGGAGGTCTCTCTCTCTCTCTCTCTCTCCGTATCTCAAATTTAATGTGGCTTCTACTTTTCTAGTGCAATGATTAAGTTTAAATAATTTTATGAATATTGTACGTAATTTATGTCTACGACAAGCTATGATGGCCTGCGTAACACATTATAACAGGACTTGAAATATCATTATGTCATTTTATTATCGAGAAAAATATAATGAAGTGCGAGTCGCATCTATAAGATTTCGAAATTATAGATAGTAGCTAATTAAACCGAAGATATAATTGTTGACTTAGTATATTTGAATGGAATGAATATTAGAATGAAAATGAATATACATGCATATTTTATTTATATATAACAAACAGATACATACAGAAAGAGACAGAAAAATAGTGCCAGAAAATGCCACATTCGATCAGATTTTCCATACTGCTATTTTCGCTGACGTCACTGTTATGACCATCTATATTATTTACTAGCTGTGATCGCGACGTCGTCCGCGTGGAATTTGTTTTCAAAACCCCCCGGTTTTGAAACATTCTCATTGGTGCTCCGCTCCTATTGGTTTTAGCGTGATGATATATAGTTTATAGCCTTCTTCGATAAATGGGCTATCTAACAATGAAAGTAATTTTTAAATCAGACCAGTAGTTCCTGAGATTAGCGCGTTCAAACAAATAAAGTCTTCAGCTTTATATATTAGTATATAAATTTATTTTCGAAAATATAAACTTTACTCATAATTATTTTATAATCTTTCCTTGTTAATTTAACAGTTATATTTACTACCTTTTTCCAGTCTCCTTTAGTCATATGTTAAAATTAAATATTAGATAAATTTTGTGATTTATTACATCACTATTGACTATAAAGAACAGCAATTTCCTCCTTTAAACGTAGTTATTAAATTATATGAAACTTCATGAACGGGTAGACGTCAAACTGGCCGTCTTAGCTTGCCGCATCCCGTTGCTTGTAGGTTACCACAGCACCTCAGCCTGGGGTTTTAACTAGTTTGCAGCAATCATGCTCACAGAACGAAATAATATTGATGCCTGAAATATACAAAAGCTAAATGTATCTGTGTCTTCATTTAGGAATGTACCACCAAATCGTTCCATAATACGTAATAACATAAATATCGTATTCGCAATGACCAATGGCAACGTAAAAGGAATTTGCTGCTTTTATGACTTGTCCTTTGAATAAATGTAATTAAACATGTTATAGTCGTCTTTTCCAGTATTTCAGAAAATAGATACAAATCATCATATTTTTTTTAACAAAAATTAATTCGATTTCAAACTAAAAAGTCAAAAATATATATTTAACCGACTTCTTTCTGAACATCTTGAAGTCGGTGCGAAGTAAAATATAAAAAAAACAATAAAAAGTACAGTAATTTTTATGTTTTACTTTGCACCGACTTCGAGATGTTGTAGAAAGAATTCGGTTAAATAATATATTTTTTTTCTGTTTGAAGTCGGTTTTGTTATTGTTAAAAAAAATTTTTTTTTATTTTTTGCTGGGGGACCATCGCTTGAGTACTCTTTCGAATAAAAAAAATGAAAATCGGTTCACAATTGACGAAGAAATCGCGTAACATGCATACAAAAAAATTAAGTGCCAGTAGAAAATGTAATACTGTCATGCGTATACAAGCTTTTTGCGAAGAATGTAGGCGCTTGGCGTTCTTTAATAAGGGTTACTCTCGATTTCCCTGAAATCCACTCATTAGATGCTGACATGTTGACAATGGGACCGATTCAAGAGTATATATACCCTTTCTATTAAAAGACAAGTTTTGAAAATCGGTCCACAACTGACGGAGAAATCGAGTAACGAACAAATAAAAAAAGACTCCTTTTTGAAGTTGGTTAAAAAGATTTTAACAAGTCTGACATTATCAGCTATCAAATTCAAGCGATTGAACATCGACTTAAAATGACAAGAAATGGGCTTATCAAGATTCTTTTGACTTGGTATGGATTTTTCCCTGGGTCTCTAAAATGATCATTGGTGTTTTATACTTACTATTATTTTGTTTATGTACCTATATATTAAACTATAAAATATGATTGTTAAGAAAGAAGAAAGGAAAGAAAGATATATTTTATTTAGGACAAAAACAATACAAAGTATTATCAAACAGTAAAATAATAGAAACAGAATAAGTCCTAAAATTGGATCCAGTCTTAGCATATGCTGACCAATTAAGACCAGCGCTGTTCTTCCGCCTGGGACCAGCAAGTGAAGTCACAAAGGACAATACAGCACAAATAATAATATATAATATACAATGCAGTTAAATAATGATAAAATTATAATATATTTAAAACAACATATCATAAATAATCTTTTTTAAAAACGTTTTTAAATACAATCTTTTGAGAACCTGGATATTATGTAGACGCAGAGTGCTAGCCAAGATAAGTAAAATGAGCCAAACACGACGGGTCTATCTGGTTTAGTACAGGAGTTCCTATGGCCACCTTCCGATTCCATCATCAGATCAGCTCCATGAGACCATATTATTGAATTATCACGCGATATACACATGCGTGCAAAATTTTAGCTCAATCGGAAACCGGGAAGTTGGTCAAATTTAACTTGCAAGATTCTACCCGAACTTACATACATACATAGAAAGTGGCCGAAACGTCGGAAAAACCAAAATCAAATAAATTACCGCGCTTAAAACCGTTAAAACGTAGTTTTAATATTTGAATTGTACAGTCCTGTCTTATTTTCCGCGCCGCCTACATCGCCAGATGACATTCATTGAATGTTAATAAAAAGCTTGTAAAAACAAAAATGAGAAGAGAATAATTATATAAAATAAACAAATTATAATAAGGTTGAGAGATTGTTATCATATTGATAAAACTATTTTATCAAAAACTTTTAGGTTACTATTCATGCTCACTGATTATATAAACGTACATGTAAAAGGTGTAATTTTTATTTCTAAGGTTTTATTGTTCCCATATGTGAGGACATATAAAGTACACCTAGCTGCCGAATTTCATCTATATATATAGTCCCAGTACTTTTTGCGTGAATTGATGTATCATAGATAGACTGGCAGACGGTCATTTATAGTAATAACGTGACGAGTGTAGAACTCTCTTTTTACTAAAATGTCTACAAAATACTAAATATGGTTTTTTATCTTAGAAAAAGCAAGATATTGAGTTTCCGAAGTTTATGCTAGCAAAGCCAAGTTAGAATATCTTAACATTTACATTAGAATAGCATGCGCATTTAAAAAAGCGTGTATAAAAAGTAGAATTTTAATAAAACAAATAAAAAGGTGGTAGGGTAGGTCTGCTAGGTGATAGAATATCTGCCGTCTGGATGGCTACCACCCCTGGTCTAGAGTATGCCGCCATAACGAGCTTGAGGCGTGTTCCGGCATTAGTGGCCAGGTTCCAGACTCCGTCGAGAAAGCAGCAGCGCATTTGTATCACCTTTGGTGTTGCAAATGTCCATTGACGATGGTACCCGCTTACTATTAGGTGAGCCGTCTGTCTGCTGAACTCATGCAATAAAAAAGAAACCAGGAAAAAGATTTTATTTCTAGAAATAGCAACGCACTGCTGTAAATAATTTGGATTTATAGATACAGCTCTGTTCGTCTAACCTTACAATATTATAGAAGATAAATAAGTATAATAAAGTTTAGGCGTAAATTTAACGGCTTAAGATGGATTACGAGCGAATTTTAATCGTGAATCGCAGGCTTTGAAATTAAACTCGTTTCCTCTTGGGTTCGCCTTTGATTGTAGTGTTATTATTTAAGCGGAATTTTAGTCTTGTTTAAATGGCGTATTGAAATGATGAAAATCTAATAATATACAAAGAATTGGCGCTTAGGTATTTACTTACTATCAATACCTCACTTATCTTACCTATTATAAATAAGTAAAGTTTGTGAGTTTGTGACGTTGTAGGGGGTAATCTCTGGATCTAATAAACCGATTTTAAAAATTATTTTACTGTTCGAAAGCTACGTTAACAGGGAGTGTCATAGGCTATATAACATGACGCTATATACCACGGGAGCAGGACAGAGCGCGGGTAGAAACCGCGCTGGACCACTAGTTACTAATACAAAATTTGTTCTAACTTTTAAATTAGTTATATAAGCCCATTTTTTAATAGCGTCCATAAACTTATTAAAAATAACACAGGTCCACAAAAAAGTTGTCTGTGCTGGGTGTAAGATAATAATTATTTGGCGTATTTTTTCTTGAGAATTTGGGGTCAATGAGCACATAATTTTCAGTCGGGCGATCGATATTGGGTTTTTCTCTATTATTTGCTCATTTACCTCCAATCCTGACAGCAAACTCGTGTTCAGCGGAAAAAAATACACCACAAAATGATAGCCTGACGTCCAGCACACACAATTTTTTTTGTGGATCTGTGTAATTGACTTAAAGTCACTTTGACATTTAAAATGCAAAAGAGCCTCTACATGTTGGCTTTCCCATGGTCCACAATTTTTTTTTAAGTCTGGGCCATCATACATAAAATTTGTCGCAATCTACGGAATTTAAATCCAACGTGGAAATAATTTTGTGGTGCGCTTACTGCTACAGGGTATTTATAGATTACGACAGATTATGAGTAAAAATCGCAGACCGAATTTAAATGCAATGCGGAATTAGTTCCGTTGCGTGGGTATTTGTATGGAGTTTCAGAGGTTACAGATTGTGCAGGAAAATTCACAACAAAATATTTGTGATGCCCGCCAGTCCTAAGGTCCTTAATTTTTAGTGACATGAAAGTTTAAAGTGAAAAAAAAATCGAATAAGTGACTAGGTTTTTCGATGCATGTCGAACATTTCGCTGATGTGGCGTTTTCTTACCGCAGTCGCGGCATTCCGCATGCCGCGACCTCAGTGTACACCACCGTAGGCCACAACGCACACTCAGTTATCACCTATCAATATTTATCGTGAAATAAATACGATGTTACAAACACATATTTTATTTCCATTTTCACCAAGTGGATCCTTAACAGAGGTTGTAAACATTTAAAAATTATTTCAACATAAATATATTAATATATATGTATGTCTTACAATTCACCTGTAGAAAAATCTAAAAACATCGATATATTTCATTACAGTGCTCATACATTCTTCAAATTAATATCCCAGATAGATTAAGTATTTTGCATTATTGACTTTTTTTTTGTTTTTTTTTTTGTTTAATTAATGTTTATTAATATGCAAATCATCGAAATTTAACTTTCATATTGACATTGTATAAAATATGATATAATGCATGATGTGACCACCTATAATAGGGAGTACATTTAGCATGAGCATTGTTTAGATTTAAGATGGATGTATATGATGTATCTACTGCTGATGGTCCGTAATAAAAATGGCTTTGCAAACTGGGAACGGGCCATAAAAATGGCCCCGACTTTTGGAGGGCTTGCTAATAATATTTATTTATTCTCAAAATTTTTTCTTTTTTTTAAATATATAAAGATATTTTTTTTATAAAAAATAGATGACATTATTATTTTATAAAAATACATCAAAAATAAGATACATATTCAATAAAAAATATAAAATCCTGCAGCTCACCGCCAGCGGGGCCTGGGGTCCAAGCTACCGGTGGTTAGGGCTTCAGAGACAGGAACCTACTCACAATTCGTGCCGTGTCCAAGAGTGCTGCCTTTTGTATCTGGCCCTTCACCCAGCTATCTAGCGAAAGCTTCTTTAGATGACGATCGAGGCTTTTCGCTATAAGACTGTTGATGGTGACAACTATTGACACAATACTCGTTGACTCCAGTCGCCAAGTAGCAGTAACCTCGTGAGCAAGATCTAAGTATTTACTTAGTTTTTCTTTCTTCACGAGGTTATCGTCATGTGGGATACTGATGTCAACGATTATTGCTCGTCGCGCAGATCGATTTATTATCAGGACATCAGGCTTATATTTATTATATATATTTGTATGTCTTTCAAGACCACGGGCCATAAAAATGGCCCGGATATTTGGAGGGCTTGCTTGGGGCCATGGAAAGGCCAACACATGGAGGCCCTTTGAAAAATTTAATGTAAATGTGGCGTGACACTGACCGGCGATTATCTACACCATATAACAATGCACCCAAGGACAAGCCCCGGCCAGTGTAGGACTATTGTGGGAAATGAGGACAAAAAGTACCGGGCTATTGGGGTGAACTGCTAGTGGTTCTAGGGGTCTGGGAATATGGGGACTATGGCGTCTGCCCGTCGCAATGTTCAGGGAACATGGAAAAATGGGCAGACGGTGACTCGCCACTCCCTGCATGGGTCCCAAAAATGCCATAAAGACAGGGGCAACATGGGTGTGAGTGGCTAAGGGGTGTAGAGAGGTGGGCTGCAGGTTCAACGAAGCTACTTCTGACGTGATGCCATTTATCACTTCCACCCCTGGAGCTTGAGACTTAGCTCTAGCGATCTCCATTCCGTGCCGGCCAGCTAAGGCAAGCACGGAGTCAGGTACGAGGTGTCGCTACTCACCTAAAGCTTCGCCACAAAGCCCCCCTGCGGGTTATTTTTTATTATTATTATTTTGGGTATTTTCGATCAAATGCTTTTTTATAGTTCCGTAGCCAACTAACGGAAACAGGGCACGTTTGGCACATCTTCGGAACTATTGTGCGTGGACTGCACATCTACAGAACCTTAGTGCGTCAACTGACAAGCACCGGTCTATTCGGTGGCAAATTATAAAATCGAATGTTATAATTAATTGTAATAGAATTTTATAAATAATCAAATTTGAGAGTCAAAGATTTAATTGCCCAATAAATGAAATAATACCATAATTAAAAAAAAATACTTTCCGGTAGATATAAGTGAAGGAACCATAAAGTTAGCGTAAGCAATAATAAACTTAAGTGACTTAGTGTGTTTTCCACACTGCGGTACAAGCATTGGCTTTTATTAGCTCCCCTTAACTTAATGGTAACTCAGCTTTCACTTAGCGAATTAGAACTTAACAGTTTTTTAGTATTCTCAAGTTGCTTGAGCATTTCCTGCGTCTTGGTCTGGGATAATATCAGTTCTGTATTGAAACTTGCATTCCAAATAAAAAAAAACTTAATTTAAAAGAATCGACTTCAAAAACTAAAAAACTAAAAAGTATAAAATAACTTATTTCTAAAGCTATTATTATTAATATATATTATCTAAAATTTCTTAAAGTCGGTGCTTAGTAATTTTCAAAAAAATATAGTAATTTTTATGTTTTACGTAAATCGGATCATAAATCTCAGCGCAATCGGTGTACGTATGGAACGGAATGGAAAATTTTTCATAAAAAATGTTCATAAAATGAAAACTACTGGGCCAAACTATGTCAAATTTTTAGGGGACCAAATGGCAGCTATTTCGCGTCGAACAAAAAAAGAGTCACGTAAATTGGATTATAACTCTCAGAGTAATCGGTGTACGTATGGAACGGAATGGAAAATTTTTCATAAAAAATGTTCATAAAATGAAAACTACTGGGCCAAACTATGTCAAATTTTTAGGGGACCAAATGGCAGCTATTTCGCGTCGAACAAAAAAAGAGTCACGTAAATCAAATCATAAATTTCGGAGTAATCGGTGAACATACATTAAAAAAAAAGATCCCGACGAATTGAGAACCTCCTCCTTTTTTGAAGTCGGTTAAAAAAAGACAAACTCCATTGAGTTATATGTACTACTTACTAGAGAAGCTATTAAAAAAAGGTTCAAACTTGATCAAAAGCGTGGGCCGGCGCGGCGCGAGCATGCCGTGGACTGACTCATTTTTATTTGCTGAAGCGCTAAAACACTATTTATGCCGTCTAACAAATTTAAAATATGCAGCGTTAGATCGCTTAGAGAGTATATTTAGTCCTAAACATGATCGCAGTGCTAACGCATCGCGACGAGTTAAAATGGATAAAATTTAATTAAAATAAGAAGTTTTGTCGATAATACAACGAATTTACCGGTAAAAAGTTCCTTCGGTACTTCTACTTCAGTACCTTAGTTCACATGAAGGTATTTTTTTAACCGACTTCAAAAAAAGGAGGAAGTTCTCAATTCGTCGGGATCTTTTTTTTTTGTATGTTCACCGATTACTCCGAGAGTTATGATCCGATTTACGTGATTCTTTTTTTGTTCGACGCGGAATAGCCGCTATTTAGTTTCCTAAAAATTTAACATAGTTTGGCTAAGTAGTTTTTATTTTATGAACATTTTTTTGTTCCCCTTTCTTGGGACCTATATTTTTTAAGGAGCGCTGCACCTTTCGTAGGTCTACCCATACATAGCTAGACACTAAAAAGTAACAAAAGAATAAAAAAACTTCGTTTAAAAAAACCGACTTCAAAAACTAAAAAGTATAAAATAAGTTATTTCTAAAGCTATTGTTATTAATATAAATTATCTAAAACATTTTAAAGTCGGTGCTTAGTAATTTTTAAAATATAGTATTTTTTATGTTTTACTTTGCACCGACTTCAAGATGTTTTAGATAATATATATTAATAATAATAGCTTTAGAAATAAGTTATTTTATACTTTTTAGTTTTTGAAGTCGGTTTTTTTAATGAAGTTTTTTTATTTTTAATAGTTACTTTTTACTTAAACACGTAAAGTATCGGCGCAGACTACGCGAGTTCTTGCCATGCAGCATAACGAGTGAAATAATGACAAAGCAATTTCAATTTGTTACTTTCATTGTTAGTTGGTTCACTTTCACTAGATGGCGTTACGGGTTTCATTATTACTTACTGTGAATTAAAAATTGAAGTTCAACATTTCTAAGAATTATAATAAGCCCACTTCATAACATACATAATATCCTTTTTTAACGCGATCAAAGCCACGGGTTTGCACGTGGCTAATGATCTATACTTGTGAACATAATAAAGGGAAGAAATAATATTTTATCTTTCTAATGTTGGTGTGCACCGATATACTTTTTTTTTTTATAGCAGGAGTTCAGCAGACAGGCAGACGGCCCACTTAGTGGAAAGCGGTTACCATCGCCTATGGACATTTGCAACACCAAAGGTGCTACAAATGCGCTGCTGCTCTCTTAAAGGAGACTGGAACCTGGTCACTAATGCCGGAACACAATACAAGATTGTTATGGTGGCATACTCTAGACCAGGGGTGGTCGTCATCCAGTCGAGCAAATACTCTACCACCTGGCTGTGGGTTGTTTAGTCGCCTTTTACGACAGGCCGCCGGGCCGCAGGAAATTGTATTCTTTCTCCGTTCCTGCACGGATAAAATTAACCGACCGTTAAAATAAAATAATCGGCGTTTATGCATACATTAGCGATTATTTTATTTTAACCATTGGTTAATAAAGATGGGTACACACCAGCTTTAATGTCTCAGTGCGTCACTGAAGACACTCGTAATATAATAAATAGAAAAAAAAACAAGCTCATATTTAAATTAATTTATTATAAAACTTATCAAATATGTATTTTCAAATCTTTGACAAGATTCTTTTCGTTGTCTTTCAAAATTTCGGGTGAACGTTGACCGCGTTTTCATGCATTTTTGTTTTATTTCACCTCACTCTTTTGCCGAAGTATAGACGTCTTTTACTAGGAATTCATGGTTGGTTATTTCACCTCTCTTCTTAGGTGTGAAGTGTGGATAGCCTTTGCGATCTAAACCAAACGATAAACATCTACTTTGAAAATCATAAAGAGAGGTGTTTACAGTCTCGTCTCAGTGAGCTTAGGTGTCGTTTACGAGAGGAATTCTTTGAGCTACGAATATTAACAAAAAAATGAACGTGTGAGATATGATGTAATATTCTAGGTATCTTTATTTATTACTAGCTTTGTGTGCCAACTCATGTGGAACTTGGAGTACTGTATCTTGAGAACACAGTAAGACATGTAAATGAAATTATACATGAAAGTTTAAGGACAGAATATAAAAATATTACATAAAATTGTTACAGAATTCCGTTAAATAGTTTCTACCTAAATTTTAGAAATTTGTATTTTATTTATAAGATTTTTGTACGAAAGAGCTAAGGGATGTTAATTTTAAATGAATAGATAAGTAGATAAAACGTTCTAGCTTATCAAGAACAACAAAAAAATAAAGCCACCGAAATCGTCTGCTATTCTCTTCTTTGCTAACCTTAAAAATCATTTAATAGAACATACCGCAAATATCTAAATCTAGTCAATGGAATATGGAAGCTCCCTTTTCACTTTGTGAACTTAGTTTAATTTCTAACTAATACAGCAAATTATAAATGGTTACATAGAGTTTAGTTCATTACAAGGGGCTGTACTTATGTTAGTTATTATATGTATTAACTGCCTAACCCCATAAATTGTGGACCCATTAAATTTGGCCCATAGCTTAACCGGCATATTTAGAGAGACAACCACACCTGAACCAATTGTATGTAATTACCGTTCCTTTGATTACGTTCTTAAATAACAGGGTTAATACCTAGTGTATAGTTTAGTATAGGCTGTTTCGAATACAGTATAGGTAGAGAATACTTGTCATACTTATGAGGTCATATGTCATACATCCGTGCAGGAAAGGAGAAACAATATGTTTTCCTGCAGCCGGATGGTAGGATAGTTTCCCGCTTAGAGAGCTACCACCCCTGGTCTAGAGTATGCCGCCATAACAACCTTGAGTTGTGTTCCGGTATTAGTAGCTAGGTTCCAGACCCCCTTTAGAGAGCGGCAGCACATTGGTAGAGCACCTTTGGTGTTACAGATGTTCACAGGCTGTAACCGCTTACCATCAGGTGGGCCGTCTGCCTATCTGCTGAACTCATGCAATAAAAATTAAAAAAAGATATAACTTCCTGGTGCTTTCAGTAGCTAATTTTTTTATAATTTTGTAATTTACAACATTAAAATTACAACCTAATCTAGGAAATAAGACATGAGTAATTTAAATCCGACCTAAAACAACTAGATATACTAATAATATAACCTCAATTATTGTACAGCGCCATCTATTGGCTTGTAAGGGTTCCAGTATATGGGTGTCAAGTTTCTACAATGAATTTAAAAATGTGACAAATATCAGGGGGGCTAATTCGGACGAGCAGATGAATATGCAACTTTTTAAAATTAAAAATCAACTTTTAAAATTATTTATATCTTTCTATGTGTATGTTAGAGTATCACGTCAAAGCTACTGAACGGATTTAAATGAAACTCGACACAGAGCTAGTTGACATCCCGTGTCAACACTTAGGATACTTTTTATCCCGACAAATGACAAATTTTTTGGTACCGACTTTATAATTCACTAATAAATACGTAACCATATAAAGCTCTAGAATAAATACAAATATAGGTCACTTATTATTCAAGAAACCCCTGCAAAACCAAGAGACAAGCAAAGCCAAAATCCATTACACGCAGGTTTTCGTTTCAGTTTCGAAAAATCCTAAACATTCACTAAATTAAACAACTCATATTTCGTTCTCGAAACTTGTTTGCGAAATTGAGCACTTCCTTCTGTAATCACAATATTGGTTTGGCCCGGAATGGACTCGGTATCGAGTTTGCTGCAAAGAAATTAGCAGCAATTTATTGCTGCCAGCAACAGTTGCCCTGCTTCGAGTGACTTACTTTACTTTGAAATTCGTCTGGGCTTTAATTTGTTTGTCGATAATTGGTAGGCGGGAACTTGGTGTAAGCGCTGAAGCGGGCTGCGGATAGCGAGTGGAAGGTTAAACAAACATGTAATTATGCTCACATATATATATTACAGGTATATATAGACATACTTACATAGCTATTTCAAACAGTCTTAACAATGCTTTTCAAACATAAATCCAGGATGTATTTGTTTCGTGATATTTAATTATAGTCTGGCCTCGTCATATCTTCCAATGACTGAGCCAGAGACTTCAGCAGCTGGAGTCCTCACACGGTGCAAATATAGATCCTTAGAGAAGATACTTATTTCTGCCGTTTGGAGTTGACACAATAGATCCGTGAGGTACATCTGCAAAGAATTTATACAAAAAGAATTTTAGGAAAAACTTAGATGTTGTTCACGCCACCGCGTAACGAACGATGATTCCCCGAAAAAGTAATTTACCCCGCACTTCCGCGTCTCAACGATCAGTCTGAATCGATCCGTCGTAAAAACATTCACGCATCGCGCGCGCATTTGAGATATCCACCCAATTGCAATACTAACCGGGTTCCAAGAGCTTGGTGATAAGTGGCAAGTGAATCTAGTTGTGAAGCGGGAGATATATAACAAGAGAACACGCACTGCTGCTCCTGTATCGCAGACGCTCCGGTTACTCAGCTCATATTATTACGGGTGAGTCCATTTATCTCCATTCCCTCTTACCCTTGCACCCTTGAAATCTGGCAATCGGCCAGATCATATGGTCTTTCGAACCGAATATTCCAACTGGCGACCTATTTATACAGTCTGCAACAACCGTATTTTGCCATTTTATGGTTAATTCAAACCAAATTGTAAATTTTCGCATACCTAAAAAGTTAAATAAACAATCATTATCAATCTGCCCATTTACCCGTTTTCTGCCCTTGTTTTTTCTTTTTTGTTTTCTTATAAACATATTACTTCTGCCCTTATATATTTGAATACCCATTCCACATTCCTCAGATAATTACGCAAATTGCTACACGATAACTATTTTTTGGTACGTAGGTAGGTTAATATAACCTCGAGTACGTATTCTGTACTTTATTCAGCACACCTATTCTCGAATACTTGCACTAAACGTGATATCGGATCGATATAATAATATTGAATATTATATTCGTTTCACTCGGTGTGGTTAGCTTGCCGTGCAACTTTTATAGCTTATATATAGCTTCGTGTTTATTAAGACTCAGCGCACACGACAGTTTGATATATATTTTTTTTCCTAATCATTTTTATTTATTTCGTATTTCTGGCTGCTTTCTTGCGTGTTCTTTATTAGCATTAGTAAAAAAAAAATTTTTTTTTTTTTTTTTTTTTTTTTTTTTTTTTTCTCGTTTGCCTTTCCTTTTCTTATTGTGCACTTCTCATCGTCATGCCTACCAAATCGCAATCTGCCATCTTTATGCAAACCCATAAGTACATAACTTTCCTATTAGAGATAGCTAACCTTATATTAAAAGGAGACAAAAAGTATAGTGTAAACGATTTCATAGGGCGCTTTACAAAATTGGACGATATAAAGGGCAAGTTGGATACAGTATATTATGAGATCTTGGACTCTAAAGACCTTGACGACAAAGTGGAAAAATGGTACTTTGACTACTACACCTCGGCTATAGAAGCATATGAAAAAATTTTGGTGGCAAACATCACCATCAGCTCAAGCATCAAACCAAGCTCGCCCACATTCTCCACGTCTACTGTTCTGCCCAAAATAGATCTACCCAAATTTTCTTCCAAGCTTGAGGATTGGCCATCTTTCATAACTATTTTCAAAAGCCTTACGGACACTGCCGGTAATTTGTCAGGTGCAGTTAAATTACACTATTTATTTTCTTGCCTCTCCGGAGAAGCTCTCAGTATGGTATCACACCTCAAGGTTACCGATGAGAACTACGATGTAGCGATGACAACACTTGCCAATCGCTACGAAAATCGCCGAGTTCTCATTGATAGGTTTATAGATATGATACTAGAGTTACCCCACATCACCACCCGCTCACAAATCAGACAGTTATTTTTAGCCCCTCTTATTTCAACCCAATCGGCGCTTAAAAACCTAAACTTACCACTACATGACTCAGACTACGTCCTAGTGTCAATAGTAGTGCGGAAGTTAAAGGGCGAGCTTCGCACATTATTTGAACGAACGCATGGGTCTTCAGACACTCTGCCCACCTTAAAGGATGTAATCACATTCTTAGAAGACCATGCACGTTGCACAGAAACTGAGACATATAACCCACCCCCCCCTCCCCTCAGCCCGACATACAGACAAACTGAACGTGCTTCTCCCTCAGCACGGTACCAACCACGCGCTTCTGCACCCAGACCAGAAATTCGGCACGTTCGTTTTCAGCCCACTACTTCCGTCCGCCCACCTTTAACGCGCCCTGCATATCCTCTACAAAGTCAAGCGTACCCTGTACAGTACGCTCAAGGATACCCACAGTCTACACAATATTTCGAGCCCATAGCACAAGATTCCGCCCACCCACCAGCACCGACCAATAATTATTACTGCCCTTGGTGTCACGTTAGAGGACACAGGTTGCTGAACTGCGGTGAATACCTAAGACAGCCTACGCAAGGGCGCTGGGATTTTATCCAAGCTCATGAACGGTGCCGTAAGTGTCTAGGACCCCATTACTCTGACGAGTGCAGATCCACAGGACGGTGTAGAGAATGTGATAGCGAGAAACACCATACCACCTTACATCGCAGTGGCTTTGAATCACCCACATATGACAATTCTCACCTCTTGCCCCCACAACTAAGAGGACAAGAACACACCCGCCCAACCACGGAATCAAGAAACTCTTCTCGTCGTAATTCACCTATTAATTCACAACAATGACTACCTGCTACTCACTTACACAATACTACACTACACCCACCCATACCATCGCTACAATATACACCATCCACTACATCACGTAAACAAAATAAATCCCAGTTTCATACTCAGCACTATGATAATAAAGTTTATCATAATAATCACTTGCCCGGCAGCCCTGTTACTTCCTCTGATAAAGCTAACCAAAATGACAGTCATATTTCAGCACATACTCAGCACATTACAGTACACGATCTACCAGTTTTATTACCCACTGTGTCCCTAGAACTAGCAGACAACGCTGGAGAATTTCATAAGGCAAGAGCATTATTAGACAGCGGTTCCATGCTAACCTTGTTAACTAAAACTATGACACAAAAATTACGTTTGCCTGTCGACCAGCCGCTATTGACTTAATTTTAGGTTCTGATGTCTTGGGCCAAATTTTGGATGGTAACAAAATTTTTTTGGGCCCCGGCAGACCAATAGCCTTCGGCACGATCTTCAATTTCGCTCTTTTAGGTCCTATCAATCCAAACTACACAAAGCCTGAGCCTCAAGTTAATTCAGCACTAGTAAATATTGACTGTTTACAACCCCAACACTCAAATAAAGAAATACACTCCGCTCTGGAGAGATTCTGGGAAGTCGAAGAAGTGCAATCAAAGGACAACTCAACCTCTGACGAGTGTGAGGAGAACTTTCGTTCTACCACCACACGTGATCCCACAGGGCGATACATAGTATCCCTTCCCTTTCTTACAAAGGCACCTAAGCTCGGTGCAACCCACGCTATTGCACTACGACGATTCCTTAATTTGGAGCGCAAACTCCAAAGAGATCCTACCCTCCGCTCAAAATATATCGACTTCATGAAGGAATACATTGACATGGGCCACATGGCTCTTTGTCACCCCAGCACATTCAAAGGAAAAGACCATTTTTACGTCCCGCATCATGGCATCTTCAAAGCCAACTCTGAAAAACTTCGCACGGTTTTTGATGGCAGCTGTAAGAGCTCTAATGGTGTCAGTCTTAATGACTGTCTGCACACTGGCCCACCGCTCCAACGTGATATTACTGACATCATTCTAAATTTTCGTACTCACAAAGTGGTCTTTAGTACAGACATCCAGATGATGTTTAGAAATATACTAGTTCACCCAGACCACAGACGGTTCCAACTCATTCTATGGCGCTCTTCTCCAGATCAACCTCTGCTCACTTACGCCCTGTCCACTGTCACGTATGGCCTACGACCCAGCCCCTTCCTCGCCAATCGATCTATTATACAGCTGGTCACTGATGAAGGTCACCGTTTTCCCCAGGCTGCACAGGTTCTTACGCACTCCATATTCGTGGATGACATTCTGACTGGGCATGATTCAGTTGACAAGGCAATAGCTCTGCAGACTGAACTCATTGAGTTACTAGCCCTAGGGGGATTTCATTTGCGAAAGTGGACCTCAAACTCTCGTCAGCTTTTAGAACGCTTCCCGGATGATCAATGTGACATACCCAAGGATTTTGATGTTGTACCCGACTCCAATGCAATCAAGGTACTTGGTATGCAATGGATACCCCAAACGGACGAATTTACATATCACATTTCGGTACCTACACTGGAAAAATTTACCAAAAGGTCAATACTCAGTACCATCGCTCGTTTATACGATCCTAGTGGATGGATCAGCCCAGTTATTTTCCGCGCAAAACTGCTCATTCAGCACCTATGGACTCTAAAGTTAGACTGGGATGAATCGGCTCCCAATGATGTCACATTTCAATTTCAGCACATTTTTGAAGACTTACCTCTACTCTCTGCTCTTCGACTCCCCAGAACAATTTGCACCAGCAAAGATTCCACCTACACCCTACACGGTTTTGCCGATGCATCCGAATCCGGATATGCAGCCGCAGTCTATCTTCATGAAACGAATATCACGGGTCAGGTACACGTCAGACTACTTGTTTCTAAATCCAAGGTAGCCCCCATTAAAACCCGACAGACTATACCAAAGCTGGAACTTTCAGCTGCACACCTCACTTCGCTGCTCATTTCTCGCGTCTCTGTTCAACTTTCTGCCCACATTACCATTCAGCAACACTTTTGTTGGTCAGACAGTACTATCGTACTCGCCTGGCTTAAAACTCCTTCTCAATCCCTACAGGTCTTTGAGGCCAATCGAGTCTCTGCCATTGCAGCCAATCCATGTAACCCTACTTGGAGACATGTACCCTCAGCTCTTAACCCTGCCGACTGTGCTAGCAGGGGAATATCAGCACAGGAACTCTTAGCCTATGACCTATGGTGGTCGCCTACTTGGCTCAAGGCCCCACCTGATACCTGGCCCACGATGCCCCCTGCTTTGGGTCATCACGTACTGCCTGGTCTAAAACCCAGAAAAATGGTAGCTCACATCGCGGTTCCTGATCTAGACACGGATTTACTCACGAGATTCAGCTCCTTAGACACACTTGTAGGCGTAACCGCATGTATTAAACGTTTTGCACACAATTGCTTGGTATCTTCTCACTCTCGCATCGTTGGTCCCATTACCGTAGACGAACGTAAGAAAGCGCTCTTACACTGGGTACGCTCAGTCCAACAAAATATGTTCGCTGAAGACATCCACCGACTGCAAACTAACAAATTATGTACAGTGCGAATACAACGCCTCTCGCCCTTTCTCAAGGATGGTCTTCTTAGAGTAGGAGGGCGCTTGTCCAACTCAGCCCTTAGATATGACACACAACATCCCCTCATCTTACCCAGTTCAAGCCCCCTTGTGGACCTAATTATAGATCATTTCCACACTATACACTGCCACCCGGGCGCAGATACACTACACGCACTACTCCGTCAACAATACTGGATTTTATCTGGAAGGCGAGTCATTCGTCACCGTGTCTTTAAATGTGTACGCTGTTTTAGGCATCGAGCTCAGCCGAATCCCCCTTTTATGGCCGACCTACCGGCTGATCGAGTCAGCCCACAACCGGTGTTTAGTCAAGTGTCCACGGATTTTGCCGGACCATTCCTAATTAAATCAAGTACTCTACGCAATGCCAAACTTCTCAAAGGCTACTTTTGTGTTTTCGTTTGTCTCGCCACCAAGGCAGTGCACTTAGAGGCTGTCTCGGAACTTTCTACGGACGCCTTTTTTGCGGCATTGCAAAGGTTCGTTAGTCGGCGCGGAATCCCTACCCTAATTCGCTCTGATTGCGGTACAAACTATGTCGGCGCAAGAAATCAGCTCATAGAAGTACAAAACTTCTTAAAGGCCAATGATGATAGAATTACGCACAAGCTAGCCACACAGCAGATCACATGGTTGCTCAATCCGCCCTCAGCTCCTTCTTTTGGCGGTCTGCACGAGGCAGCCGTGAAATCTACTAAGCAATTACTCTATCGCGTATTAGGTGAGCAGCATCTGACCTTTGAAGAATTTTCTACACTCTTAGCCCGTATTGAGGCCGTTCTCAACTCTCGACCACTCTGCCCTCTGTCTTCAGACCCTACAGACTTCGAAGTCCTAACCGCTGGTCATTTCCTTATAGGTCGCCCACTTACCGCATTACCCGAACATTCCCATGAATCCTCTCCTCCATCAACCCTACGACGTTTTCGCTTAGTGCAAGCGTTGGCTCAGCGATTTTGGACCTTGTGGTCGAAATCCTACCTGCACACTCTCCAATCCCGATCTAAATGGACTACGGAAACCAGTCGACCCAAGATTGGTGAGCTGGTACTCATAAAGGAGGATAATCTTCCCAGACTCCAGTGGAAGATGGGAAGAATAAAGAAGATTCTGCCCGGAAAGGATGACGTCGTCCGAGTCGTAGAACTCAGCACCAAGGATGGCAGCTTAACGAGACCAGTCACAAAGATTGCTCGTCTTCCCCTCGACGACAACAGCACTTAGTCAGCACTATAAATGGGAGCCGTCACCTTTTCCCCGGGCCCCAGGATGTTCACGCCACCGCGTAACGAACGATGATTCCCCGAAAAAGTAATTTACCCCGCACTTCCGCGTCTCAACGATCAGTCTGAATCGATCCGTCGTAAAAACATTCACGCATCGCGCGCGCATTTGAGATATCCACCCAATTGCAATACTAACCGGGTTCCAAGAGCTTGGTGATAAGTGGCAAGTGAATCTAGTTGTGAAGCGGGAGATATATAACAAGAGAACACGCACTGCTGCTCCTGTATCGCAGACGCTCCGGTTACTCAGCTCATATTATTACGGGTGAGTCCATTTATCTCCATTCCCTCTTACCCTTGCACCCTTGAAATCTGGCAATCGGCCAGATCAGATGTCATCTATGACCAGAAGCCTGGTTTATACTGTACAAAACAAATTAGCATTGCTATCCAGCACAGCAATGCAGCCAGTCTTCTGGACATACTTCCCTCTGGCAGCAATGTGGTATATAATATTTTTTAATAAGCTTATAGGATAAAAGTCTCGTAAGAAAATTTTAATTGTTATGGTAAATTAATATAATGAGTTATTCTTAAGGTACACCACAACATAAAAATCACTAAATTAATGTCACACACAGTAACAAAAATCAATAAGCGTGTATGGACTATAAAACTTTTCATAGAAATTAAGTAGTAAAAAAGGGTACGGAACTCGAGTCCGTAGAAATGTTAATAATAATTAAAAAAAAAAATGGTTATGGTAGTTTAGTGGCGTATCTTTGCGTCTCGTTCTAGTACTATCACTTCGTCAATCGTTCAAATCTTGAGACTACCTCTTCTACTAGATTTAACCCCTTCTATTAGGTGTTATGTCTAGACATTTGCTCTTCAAATAACTAGCCGTCTTCATTAAAACGTGGCTATACCAGCGTAGGTAGCTGTCTTGTCAGTTTGTCTGCTTTCTCACGGATACCAAAGCTTTGTGGGAGTTTCTAGTGCAGTTTATAATATCAGTGGGAATAACGCAACGACCGCGGATACGGGAGTTCCTGACACAGTACATTCCCATTTATGTGAATATAACGACGGCCCATAAGCATGCAGTTGGTGCTATAAATAACGTCATTTTAAAAATAACACGCGTGTCTCAGTATGTAGGGTGTGTCGTCACAATAAACGAGGCGCGTTATAGCCTTACAGGGACACCGCGACCCCAAGTCTCATAGAAAGGGGTTAGAGAAACGAGGAAAAATGGTTTTAATGCATAATGTTACACATTCTTTGGATTATGCAACATTTTTATAATATAGAGGTTTTGTTTTGTTAAAATGGTCTTCTTTTCTTTCACCTTATCCCAATAATGTGGACACGGAACATTTTGTCTTTTCCATTCTCCTCTATTCTGGTATACTTTCGTTCTCAAACCACAAATCATTATGCTATCCTTCACATAATATCCATTTCTTTTTTGGCCTACTTTTACACTTTTATCAATCTTTCTCTTTCTCTTTACATGTCCGTACCACCTTAATCTCCTTCCTATCATTTTTTGGTTTACAGATTCATTTGTTTGAATAGTATCAGAATATATGTTAATTGATTTTATAATTTCTAGAATTTTCTAGCCATTTTGCTAAGAACCTTTACACGATTATCATGTTCTTTCGTTGAATCTGCCCATCTATTCGTCAGTTCATCTCTGTTTTTCAGAGTACTGAATCTAAGGCTGGATATGGATGAAAATTTGCAATAAGATTCTATATACCTCTTTATGTATAACTTGGATATGCCCGCGACTTCGTCCACGCTTGACTTGAAATTCCCGCGGGATTACCGGGACACAAAGTACCGTAGCATTTAAAAAAGAATGTAAGCTGTCATTTTAGTGAAAACTGTGTTGGTATAAGCTAATTTTTATGCACCCGAACAACTACAAACCGCTCCCGAGACAATTCCCGCGGGATTCCCGGGATAAAGATGTCACACATTTTATTACCTAAAATTTGCTATCGATCAATGAAAACATCGCATTGGAATTCGATTTTATTTCAATCTGGCCACTTTAAATAATTCCCACTATAGTTCCCATGGTGATTTTCGGAATAAAAAGTAAGATTTTCAGTCTAAGAATTTGCTGTCGATCAGCGAAAACCGCATCAAAATCGGCCTAGTAGTTTTTACGCGAACCCTTAACAAACAGACAAGAAAAAAAAATTGCATCGTATATTCCATCGTTTATATAGCGTATTCCAATTTTTTTTTAATAACTTCAATTTAAAGACATGGCATTTTTAGAATTTTATAATATTATAGTCATCTATAGTATTATAAAATTCTAGTTCGTAGTAAATAATAATGTAGTGTGTGTAACGTTAAAAAAGGAAAAAATAATTAAACTTGTTTAGTGTAGGTATATATTGCGGCGGCCGGGGGTAGAACTTTCTGGCAGCGCAAGCCGGTCTCAAGACTTCTAGAAAAAGATAGGAGATTCTGGAAGAAAAAGACAAGGACAGATAGATGTAAGAAAGGGATAGATGTATAAACGAAAGTTCTCGAATAGAAGGTTCGGGAAGGAAAGACCGAGATAGATAGATGTTTAGAAAGGGACAGATACTAAATAAAAGAATAACGAAATTATGGGTTCTAGAAAATTCTTCCGGGTATACAAGCAGCGTAAGGCGCACCTACCTATAGTTTAGAGTTCAGTTCAGTTCAAGACGGCGAAGCGATAAGTGCGATACAGAAGAGTTGGAAGAGCAGTTTAAGAGAAGACAGTGACGAGTTAAGTGGTGAATTTAGTGACAAGTTTAGTGGACAGTTAGTGAAGGACGAGTTTAGTGTAGTTCGAGAGACGTACCAAAAGCGAGCTACGCTCGACAATATCGGAGGTGAGCACCGCAGTAGCAGGAGGTGGCTGGTCTAGGCAATATCGGTGACGGTGCATCGTTAGTCGTGCGTATAGGGGCAACCCTGCAGCGAGGTATTACATGCGGCTGTTGTAAGTCAATAAAGGCGTTACTTAAAATAACTGGTGTTTCCTTCCAATCCCAAGTGCATACCCCCGCTCGCACGTAACAATATTTCAAAATATTATAAAGACGTTTGTAGAAAAATCTAACTGCGGCGACTCAGAGACACAAAATAAGCCCTGGCCTCCGTAACGAGAATACCTCAATCTTTTCTGTCAAACACGGTCTCCTGCTAGTTACAGGCTTCGCGCTCACGCAGGTCCGCCTCCACTACGTCTATCCAGCGATATCTGGGACGACCAACTGGTCGCTATTTTTCTTGATGATTTTTATTTAAGTTTTATTTTTTTGGTAGTCTTCTTATAAAATGACTATGTCAGAAACAGGCAAACAAATGACATATGAAACTAGTATAATGTCTTTGCCATTTAATAAGCCTTGATATTGAAACATAAAGCTTTATTTAAAAAATACAGTCAGGCACTATAAAGTCTTTTAACTGAATGTTTTCATGTAAAAGAGGTAACTTTTCTCAACACTTGCGTCGTTGGGAAGCTTTTATTACCGCACTAGTTACCTAACAGCGTATTCATTTATGAACCTGTTGAAGGGAAGTTACTTGAAATTAACTATTTGGCTTCATTTACTTTAGAAATGATTCTATTTATGTCCTTTCTTCCTTTATACGTGTTATATTTACATACTGTTTATATGTACGTATTGTTACAACCTACACGCCGACAAAAGTAGATTCACACCTGCATACCGTAAAAACACATTTTATTACCTTTCGGCATTTGCACTTCTTTTGTTTACTTTGTATTTAAAAACTGTGATTACAAAACAGCCCATTGTGTATTGTAAACTTTTATGGCAGTCATTAGCCAGGTGTCGGACTGGTTCTAAGAAATTCGGTCATGTGGTCGGGCAGACATATTGTATCTGTGTAGTATAAAGCAATGGCCCAATGGAGAGCAGTCGCGAGTATAATTACAAGCGAAGCAAGACGTGTTTATATTCAGTAATCTATTTAGTGATGGACTTTACGCGTATTATTGAATTGTACATTACGTTTGGACGGGTTGTGTTTAGTTGTATTTGTACCTGTGTTATACGTGTTTGCATAGTTCTAATAAACTCTATAATAATTCCAACGGCATTTTATTTCGAGTCCTGCAACTCGTAACAGTATTATTAAGCCTGTTTTCTTTAGGGTTCGGCAAAGAATATGAAAATTTAATTGCTATGATCTTGGTACACGTCTTTCACCACCTATACTTTCAATACTCTTCATACATGGACATACATATTTCATCTCCGGCCTCTTAAAGTTCGAAGAAATATTGCTAATATACGTTTCTTGATAAAAATTGCTCAGTCCAACATTGAATGTACTAGTCTCATCGAAAACCTACATTCATATTTTCCCTCTAGTCTTGTACGCCCTAGAAAATTACTACATTCGCCTTTGAAGTGTACAACAGCTTTCAGACGCCACTCATTTTTTGTCAGAACAGTTAACGAATTTAACAAACTCCGCAAATTAGATTATGTGGACGTTGACATATTTACGAATAGTCTAACATCTGTGAATGGGATACTAATCAAACTTTATTTTAATTATAATTAATTAGGCACACGTTCACGAAATTTATATATTATTATCTTTTCTTCTTTCTGAAGCTATTTTCTATTAGTTTTTTGATTTTTTTTGTCATCTGTGGAGGAATAATAGCTTTTTTTATTGGACTAAACTTTATGTTGTTGGTCCGAAGACCTCACAACTTTACCGGAGTTTTCGGGGCGAGCACCTTCGCGAAGCCCCTCCTTATAAATAGCTCATCTTTAATTATGTCTTATAACTTAGTTTGTAAGACTAAGGGTGTTAGCCCTCCAAATAAAATAAAATAAAATATAATCTTTTAAATAATACTTTATAAAACACTAGTGCTTTACACGTGGTTTCATTCCTGTATACTTCGAATCTGTGTCCCGTTGTAACTATTGAATTTTCCATTTACTTTTTATTATATTTGGCCCTCTTATGTTGAGGTAGGGATTTGATTTTTAAGAAAAGTCGCTACATTATTAGTTTCCTTTAAAAGTTTAGTATGATTTTTCGTATCTATTACAAAGTAGTGTCTTGCAATATGCTGCCCAGGGGTTTGTACGTTTGACAGAATCAGCGGAAATGCAATATATTGTTTGACGTTGACTATATATAGAATCTGAACTTCGCACATAAAGTTTCTTTCCCGAATATTTTTCAACCAATTCCCAGCACTGGGATAATATTCTTTCTTACTAGAATATACCCGCGACTTCGTCCTTGTTTGACTTGAAATTCACGCGGGCTCCCGGGACACAAAAAAGCGCAACATTTAAAAAACAATGTAAGATATTGTTTTAGTGAAAACTATGTCGAAGTAAGCTAAGTCTTATGCATCCTAACAACTACAAATCAAAAATTCCCGCAGGATTCCCGGGATAAAAAAATCACATGTTTTATTACATCAAATTTGCTATCGATGGATGAAAACAATTACATTGGAATTTAAAATTATTTACAATCCGGCCGTTTTGTATGATTCCCAAAAAAAATCCCGCGGGATTCTCGGGATAAAAAGTAGCGTAGATTTTAAATCTAAAAATTTGCTGTCAATCAGCGAACACCACATTGAAATCGACCCAGTAGCTTTTACGTGAATCCCGAACAATCAGACAAGAAATCTAAAAAAAATACATCTTGTTCTCCGTCGTTATATAGACTATTCCAGTTGTTTTTTTTAAATAGCTTCAATGTCCAGATACGGCATGTTTAGAATTTTATAATATTGTAAATAGACTACATAAAGGCAGAAATTAAACTCCATAAAAGATATGGAGTTATTTTTTAATGTCATATAAAATTCATTATTTTTACGTCGTGGTGGGTTAGTGGGCAAGGCACTGGTATTTATCTGGTTTCAATGATGTAGGTTCGAATTTTGTAATGTCTTCGCTTTAGATTTTTTTTTTGCTTTATATATGCAATCATGGCATCGACACGAGATTGTATATGTGTTAATCCGTCAATCCAATTTCAGCAGGCTTAGCATATATACCATCAATTCCCTCTCGAAGGAGGTTAGATCCCAGCAGTGGGACGTTTACAGCCAGATACTCATTATTATTAAGCACAATTCATCTCGAAAATTCGCGTACACCATCATACATTTTAAATAAGAATTACCCGACCAACTGAAGGAGACACCGCGAGGAAGTTACCCACGGGCGTCTAACTATTACTCCGAGAAATGCCAATTTAAACTTGTAACGAGGTTTCCCGCGAGTGGCTGCGGAACGAAATTAAAAAGTCCACAGACCCCCGTAGAGTGGCTTCGGTGACTGGATGGGCGCTTGTAACAGGCCTAACTTTCATACTCACTTTGTTATGTAGTTCCCTCACGGCAATTTTCAGCCTTTTCAACATGAGATCACGATGCAAAAATTGCTAGTGATCGTGGTTTTTTAAGTGAAACTTCTTTACGCACGTTGGGCACTTATGGGGAAAAAGAAGTGAACTCGCGTGGATGTCACGCTAAAATACATATATACAGATGTGTGTGTATATATAAATCTGAATTTGCAATACCGTCACGCTAGATGCAAAGCTTTTACTTTTGTTTTTCAAATTCAAGCGTGAGTTTGGCTTTGAAATATGCAGTGATGTCAACGACTGGGTAGCGGTTCAGGCGAGATTTACAACTCAATTTTACAGTGTTATACGATTTTTTCATTTTCGTTCATCAACATTGTGTGTTTACTGAACTGTGTGCTTTTTATATGTCTTGTCATTATTGCGACGCTAATTTTTCTTTTGTTGTGTTCTGTTTGCTATAATTTCATTAATTCTTCGAAAAATAATTCTATAACATATTTATGTACTTTAAAATGTAAGGGTCTGATATTAACAAATATGAAGTTAAAATATGGATATCAAGACTTGCGATCTTATTCATATTGAGTTAGAGTTAATTTGTAGGCTACTTTAAGGTTCTTAAAGAAGCCTACAAACCTACCCTAACTCAATATGAATAAGGACGTTAATATTTATCTTGTATGTGCGACCTTCAAAAAGTGTTCTCCAGTGGAAATTTGTTTAAATAAAAACTTTTGAATTTGAATATAAAGGTAAAAAAAATAAGAAATAATCCTATCGTCCGCAGGAGACAGCAACCACGATCCATCAGGTGGACCGTTTGCCTGCATTGCATACTTCAGACAACAAAAAAACCTTATTGAGTTTTTTGGTGTTTGGGTACTTTGTTTGCTATTTTTAGATAGATATATAGATAGATATTTTACGTTTGATTGTAGGCTAACGGGCTGACCATCTGGTGATAAAAAGATACCATTGTTCATGGACGTCTGCAACGCGAAGGGAACTGATGCGTTGCCTACCTCATTGACACTATTCATCAGTCATACATACAAACAGTAAGTAATTTATTTGTTTCATTCTAAACTTTATTTTTCATTTTATTTATTTGAAGACATGACGAAAAAGCAATTTGAATGTTAATAAAGGAATACTTTCCTAGAAAAACGAAACAAGTCTTTTTCTTAAAGGATTCATGATTATATTTTTAAAAGATGAGCAAAATAGAAATTCTAAAGGACAAACTTCATCGTTCTTTTATTTTTAATTTAGAATTTGTTATCTTTCAATTTCCTTCGTGGAAAATTCATTTTCATTGAAGCTTAAAAAACCTTTGTTTTTTATGAATGCATGCTCTCTGGTTTATTTCAATGCGAATAAAAACTTGCTATTAAGCATTATAAAGTAACGATGCTAAGTATCTGTATTTTTCCCAAAGGCAAACATACATCAAAATTATATATGTATGTATATAATTTTATTTTACTTTTATTACTAGTACAATGAAGAAAATTGAACTTACACTGTATTCCAGGAATTGAAAATAAATTGTTCAATTGATTCTTTTATTAGTAAGGTTAAACAATTATGATTTTTATCACGTTTTTAGATTCCGTAACCGTTTTGGGCCTACTATATTTTACCTATAATAATAATAATAATCGGCAGACAAACACACATATTGTATATCCCCAAATTAAGCAAGTTACGCTTGTGTTATGGGTAATATACAACGGACTACTCTGGGGCCGATCCCAGACACCCAGACCATAGTAAATAACAGAGAAAATACCTTTCCGAAATTTACTATACCAGGAATCGAACCCGGAGCCTCTGCGTTGCAGTGAGGTAGGCCGGCAAACGCTTAGCCCGCTCAACCACAGAGGCCGTCAAATTTTATTTTATATATATAGGTATAGACATAAGGCACACACTGCACATGCACTTCCTCACAACACCAGCATGTAACAGATACACTCTGCATTTGTACAAGTTTTGTATTAAAATTAGAATAAATTAATATAATAAGTTATTCGTAAGGTACACCACAACACAAACATCAGTCACTAAATGTCACACACAATAACAAAAATAACAAATAAGCGTGTATACATTCTAAAAATTTTTTTTCTATATCAAGTTTGAAAAAAGGGTTCGGAACTAGAGTCCCTAGAGTTGTTAATAAAAACCGTTTTGGGCAATAATGGAATCCTTTTAAAATTATCCTATCATGTCCATTTGTTATATCAATCCTATTCCTATATCCTTTCTAACTTTCAATAGTTAATTGTTTAAGCATTTTGTGTAGGTCATCTGGTGTTGTGCTTAAAAGTACTAAATCATCGGCATATTCAAGATGGTATAATCTTTCATCGTTTGTATTAACTCCATATTTATCCTCATTTATTTTCCTCAATATTTGCTCTAGAACGGGAAATATTTGCTCGAGAAAAGCTTACGTTACAATGCATCTCCTTGTCTAACACTTTCTTTCTTTAGGGTCTTTAATTTTTTTGGTTCTTGTTGCCAGTCTATATTTTATTATATTTAATGTTTTTTTTCTAAGTACTGCTATCTTCTTCTTTTTTTCTTTCCGATATCGTAAAAGTCTTTGTCTTTTTGATTAGTATTCTTGCTTCAGAACCAGTATTAACTGTTTTGGACTTCAGTAATTTGTATTTTTTTTTATTCCAAGATTCATTTTTGATACTACTCTGAAGATGGAATAATTTCCAGTGAATACATTACTATTAGCCACATAGATCAAAACCACGTACATATATACTACACACAAGTTATAAGAAATGCTTCACTTCAATTGACACTTAATTACGTGGGTTCCGTCTATAATTTTATTCATTCGTTTGAGATGCTATACAGTGATGTGATAAAATACTGAAAAAATCTTAATTAGGGATGTTTGAAAAATGAAAAGAATACCACTGTAGGTATGTAACTATATAGTTACATACGTATATATACGGATATGTATATACATGTCCGTGCAGTAATGGGGAAATAATACAATTTCCTGCGGCCAGGCAGCCTATCGTAAGAGGCGGTAGGGTATTTACCCGACTGGATGGCTACCACCCCTGGTCTAAAGTATGTCGCCATTACAACCTTGAGTTGTGTTCCGGCATTAGTGACCAGGTTCCAGTCTCCCTTAAGAGAGCAGCAGCGCATTTGTAGCAACTTCGATGTTGCTAATGTCCATAGGCGATAGTAACCGTTTCCGTCGAGTGAGCCGTCTGCCTGTCTGCTGATCTCCTGCAATAAAAAAAAAGGCGACAAAACAACCCACAGCCAGCTGGTAGGGTATTTGCCCATCTGTATAGCTATCACCCTTGGTCTAGAGCAAGCCGCTACATTAACCTTGAATTATGTTCCGCCATTAGTGGCCAGGTTCCGGCCCTATCTGCGAGTTCGGCGGCACATTGGTAGCACCTTTAGTGTTGCAAATGTTCATAGGCGACGGTAACCACTTTCCATCACAGTTGGGCTGTCAGCCTGTCTGTTGTACTCTAGCAATAAGAATAACACATCTACAGTGTCTATATATCCCTCATGCTTATGTAAACATGAGGAGTATGATTAGACAAACCTTAAAAATAATAACTAATTTCGTACTAACTTGTTTATTTCAGGCAGATGTCCTGTTGCCGAAGGCGGGTAATCAAAGAGACACACAACAGGCTCACCTGAGAAAAAGTGGATGCCGTTGCCTAGGGATGTTTGTAGCACTAGGAACAGTTTCAACGCATAGCCAACCTTTAGGTTAGGATAGACGTGATGGGCTAGCGACGATGAGATAACTTTAACCAAGATAATGATTTGAGCATAACTCTATATGTCAGCAGGGTGGTGAGCTATTCTCATTTAAAGTCATACTAAGTGTGTGTCCCCACTCAAACTTTTGAACGATGAGGTGGAAGATTGTGAGTAATTCAGAATGGTAAAATCTAGAAAATAGTTTCAACAAAAATTAATTTGAACTAGATATGTTAGTACTGTTTAAGACCTGAGGAATTTTCGTTTAAATAAGTTTTAGGGTTTGCAAGCCATTGATAACGACAGCTGCAGTTCCATACGTCTACTGGACCCTTCAGTTTGCCTTCATTGTTATTATAAAACCCCATAAAAAAGTTTATAGGAGTCACAGGATTATGACGAAAATAAGTAAAAATAGATGTAACGATTTGTTTCGAAAATAATTTCATTAACTTGGATCTTATCTCATAATCCTTTTTAAAAGGTTCGTCCAATTTATTTACTAAGTCTTTCCACGTGTTTGCCTTTGCGTCAGCTCTCGATCTATAAATATCCCGGGGAAAGATTTGATTTATCGGGATAAAGGTACTTTATGTTATCAAAAGCATATTATGTTTGTCAATATTTATGATAGTTCATTCCCAAGCCTTCAAAATGAAACAAATAAACCAACTATTCATTTTTATAATCTATACTAATATTATAAAGAGATAAAGTTTGTGAGTTTGTGACGTTGTATGGGGTAATCTCCGAAACTACTGAACCGATTTAAAAAATTCTTTCGCTATCGCAAGCTACACTATCGCCAGTTGACATAGGCTACTTTATATTTTCAAAAAAAAAATAGGGATCCTTACTAAAACTCCAATAGGTAACCGAAGGTATAAAAAATACCTAAAATCGCGTACGCTGCGAAAACTATTGATGAAATAATAAAATAATGTACTACGACTTTGCAGAACACATCATTATTTACAAAAAGTGTCGCGACAGCATATATCTACCTATTATAGTTATGCCACAATAAGTGTTCTTTTATTTTAAAAATTTAATTAAAACGCCGCCGCTAGAAAAGGCTGTTTATTTGTATCTTGGTATTCATCCTTATCACAATAAATTACTTTATATTCAAGACTGCTTCAATACCTTTATATAACTTTTGAATTATTCAATTCAGACATTCCATTCGAAAGATATCACGAGTTTAAAAATGTAAGTATTAGAAAAAAGTTGCGTGGTCGCCGCGCACCCTAATCGGCTAGATAGGCTTATGCGATGTAGGCGTCACTGAGGAATGGGCAGTACGGGAGGCGAAATATTTAAAATTCGCTTAGTAGTTCGATTGTGATTAATAATAAGTATTTTTTTAATTTTTTTCTGATACCCAGCGAAGTGGGCGTGGGTGAGCTAGTAGTGCATGTAGTGAAATTTATGGAGGTATATAAGATTATAATGCAGGCCATACTAATGCAGTAATGTGGAAGTAAAATTGTATGAATGGTTCTATGCCTTTTCCTCATCGTGGCTTTGGATATAATAACAGCCCATTAACATCTCACTGTTGCGCTTAGGTCTCCTATTTTTGTAGAGGAACGGATAGTACATCCGTCATGCTTGTCCAAAGCGGATTGGCGGGTTTGGCATACTGATAATAATACTAATACTTGAAATTTTATACACATTGATAGATAGTAAACTCTTTATTGTTCACCACATACACATAAAAATAAATCACTTACAAGAATGTTATGGAAAGGCAGGAGCAATGGGCGGCCTTATCACTTTTGATTGATCTCTTCCAGACGACCCTAGTTATGGGTTTAAAAAAGAGAATCAATGGTATAACCACAATCACACAATTGATTCTCTTTTTTATGCATCTTCTTCAGCCAATCAATTTCCACTGTTGGACGTGGGCCGCCCAAGTTTGCACCGTACACCGCGGTCTCCTGCCTTCCTCATCCAGCCCCTGCTGGCGACCCTACGCAGATCTTCGGTCTATCGGGCTGGAGGGCGTAGTACGCTATGTTTACCGAGACGCGGTTTCTCCTCCACGGTCTTAATTCTATTATTACATTATTGTCAAAATGGTTAACCACTGGCGTCATAATGGCAGTTTGTCATACGAAAACAGAATTAGGGCTCAGGTGCTGTGGAGAGAAAATTAATGTAAATAAGATACATAAGTATTAAATTTCAAATAAAATTTTAAATTATATACAATTTTCTAACAAAAAAAATTATTACAAATAATATATAAGTCCCAAATCGCTGTCTATTGAGAACGTGCCCAAAACCGCTGGTCGCATTTGTGCGCTGGACGGCATCGCCGACGCGTTGCCCTAATTACAGCCCAGCCTTTTCATCACGTGAGACTTCTATCCAACGCGATGATAGATCTCAATAAAATCGATAGGCTTCGGGACCCCATGGCCCTAGAGTTTTGACACCGAACGCCACAAATATGTATCCATAAATAATTAATACACTTACTATTAAGCGACAGTTAAATTCATGTATTATATAGGTATATATTTAATGTTATATCTCATATTTTGACCAATCGTGGAGGGTATATATTCCAAGAAACGTGACCCTTATATAATTGTCATCTCCGTCTGTCTATGTATGTCATAGACTATTTTATTAGCAGCTATTGGCTATACATAGATTAAATTGAGCAGTGCTGAAGCGAATCGCGAAAGAACTAAAAATGGGGATTGGCCGCCATAAATGTTTAGGGTGATTTTTTTTTATTTTTTTTTATTGCAGGAGATCAACAGACAGGCAGACGGCCCACTTGATGGAAAGCGGTTACCATCGCCCATGGACATTTGCAACAGCAAAGTTGCTACAAATGCGCTGCTGCTCTCTTAAGGGAGACTGGAACCTGGTCACTAATGCCGGAACACAACTCAAGGTTGTTATGGCGACATGCTTTAGACCAGGGGTGGTAGCCATCCAGTCGGGCAAATGCCCTACCACCTGGCTGTGGGTTGTTAAGTCGCCTCTTACGACAGGCCGCCCGGCCGCAGGAAATTGTATTCTTTCTCCGTTCCTGCACAGATAACGTGCACAGATCTTGTTACATACTACGAGTAGTATTCCAGTTTTTTCTCGAGTATATCCATCTCGTTTTAACATTTGTCTGATTCTATATTTCTATCCTGCTCTTTCGTGTTACTTTGTATATGCAACATTGTATTGTGTTATTGTTAAGGCGAAGACTACGCGCTATTTTATTAAGGGGAAGAAATTCCGCTACATGTATTCGTCACAGTATGGTTTGAATTCGCTCTAGTGTCAAGCAGAAGAACAGCGTTTGTGTAATTAAGAAACAAACTAATTACACAAAAACAATGTTATCATGCTGAATGAATTATGTCTAATTTTTAAAACTAATCTTATCATCAATTTTATGTTTTTTCTTTGTACATATTATTTACTAGCTTTATCCGGCGGCTTCGATCGTGTTAATATTATCCCACGGGAACAATACATTTTTCCACGATAAAAAGTAGCGTCTGTGCTATGCCAGATAATGTATCTCTGTGTCAAATTTCATGTAAATCCGTTGGCCGCTCTGGCGTGATTGAGCAATAAATATCCACACTTTCGCATTTATACTGTTACGAGTTGCGGGACTCGAATTAAAATGCCGTTAGAATTATTATAGAGTTTATTAGAACTATAGAAACACGTATAACACAGGTATAATTATAACCAATACAAGTATTCTTTCTCCGTTCCTGCACGGATTTTTATAGTGTACATATTCGTTCAACAAGAGTTTCTATGACATACAATATCTAAATGCACTCGAGTAAAACCGTATGGTAAGTCACAGTTTTATGTATAAAGCGTTTTTGAAATGCTAAGCATCATTTAAAACGCAGTTCAACTTTCCATAGAGAAACAACTCAGTCTTTAAAGTCCGTCTAGACAGCTGCCACTTTAAAAACAAACTCAACGACAGGAGACTATACAGCGTGTTACAAAACAATCCAGATGCTAAGACAGCGTCGTACGTGATTCGAATATTATATCCGGTTATCCGGCTCACAATCTCACCCTCAATAGTTGTGTATAAAAGCGGTTATTGAATATTAAACTCACGAAATGGGATATTACGTACGGACAACTTAAGAGTTTACTATTAAATTTCCTTCTTACGGATTTTTTTGGTTTTTATGCCCCTGTTTGGGTAAATAGATTTTCGGATAATAGTTTTTTTATTGAAGCTTATGATCGTTGGTATCACGAAATATATGTTTTTTGAAATAGATTTGACATTCTAATAAGTTCTTGATATTTTACGGCTTAGAATGCGAAGTTTAGAAAACGACCAATGCACAGCTTACCTTGCTTGCTGTGTTGTGGGCATCCTTTGATTATGGATTATAAATCACAAGTCACTGGCATATTTGCTGATATGCTAGAGAATTTGGTAACTGAAAATTTTGGAAAAAACACTTGTAAAAAAGGACGAAAAACAAGAAGGTCGATGCGGCGCTTGTGGTGTCGCTAGTTGCACTGACTGTCCACGAGAGGGCAGCGTCGGTGTCGATAGCTCATACGTGGTGGTGATGCTGTTGTTTCAAATTTACAAATAATGAAAGTTACAAAATACGCGGGAAGATTGATTGTACAAATGTTACGGAACAAATATTTTTAACACACTAGAAACAAGCGATATTCAGTGTTCACATAATTCTGTGATTTACCCCAAAAGCTTTCAGTGACTGCTTTTACTTATACTTGGATTTTATTTAAAGAATTATTATATCATATTTATACATAATATGTATAATATGCCACAAGTCGGTTAATTATACAATTTTATTGGTAACGAAAATAGGATTCCCACCATTTCGAAAGCTTGTGTAATTAAAATTACTAATATTATTTTAATGTATGAAAATAATCTTAGAAAGCTACCCATTGTGGGGCATATTATTTCTAGAAAGAAAAAAGATACATTGAGTTTTATTGAGGGTTTTTACTTTTATTTATTCCTTTTTTACGCGTTTGGGTATGAACAAATTTATACGAAAATTATATAATTTACTTTTAATAACAAGGATTCTAAAATAAATTTTGATCCCAGACAATAAAATTGGTTCCACTGAATATTTACAACTTCAACATTTCGAGCGTGCGAAGCTAAGTGAAATAATTTGATTTTAAATTAATAGAATGGTTTGTCGATATGGAGACATATTTTTTTTAAATCCTAATGCCTAATCAAAGAATCTATATATATATTTTGATAAATATTCCATTCAAACACACTTCAAATTCTCAACCAACCCACCGGAAGTCATGTAAAGTGTATTTATGAGAAATACAGCATTAGTTTGCGTAGCTCAAAGGGTCCCGTATGTCCGCAGAGCGTGTTCCCGGAACACCAAGGCGGGCTGTACGTGCGACGAATGCAAGTTCCACCCGGCCTTAAAGATTTTAGATCAGCCTGTACCTACTCCGGGTGTACATTGAAAAATGGCCGTCTTAGGGAATATTATGAATTCTTTAAGTCATCGTGCAATTTATCATCTGAGACTTGAGATCTTTAGTTTTCGCACGGACTGTGTAAAGAGCAAGGTTCACTTAAAGTTGTAGGTTTGCTGATGAATATAACTTTAGTTTTCTAATTAATATAACGAATAAAATAAACGCTGTTAATCATTATCTCATATATAATAATATTCTGTTTATTTTAGTTTTATTTAAGTGGGTCGCGTCGTTGGCGAAAATAAGTGATTCGTAAATTTTATTATAAAGTGTCTGTGCCTGTAACATAATTCCTGCGGAATTGGATAATTAGCACTGAAAGTTGGGAATGACATTGGTAAAAATTCCAACATGTCTGTAGTTGGTCTATAACTCTCATATTAGACGGATTAACCAAATTGAATAAATTTGGTTGAAATACATAGAACTGAAGGGACACGACGTTTTCAATGATATTGAATGATTACAGATTATGTTTATGTGGATCATATTGATTGACTCATTCAAATTGAAAGACAGCAATGAAACGTCTTATATCGGGTTAATAAGAAAATACCGCTGATATAGAAAGAAGAGTGAATTTGGGGAATAGTTTGAATGGAGCGTTAGGTAAACTTTTAGGCGCTAATAACCTCAGCCAGAAGGCTCAGCTTGCTATACACAACGCAGTGCTGGTACCTACGCTCACGTATGGAAGCGAGAGTTGGGTATGGAAGAAAGAGCATGAAAGTAGAGTAAACGCGGTTGAGATGCGAGCATTGCGCAGAACCTGCGGAGTGACGCTCGCGGACCGCGTTCGTAATACCGAAGTAAGAAAGAAGTTGGTCTGAAAGAAAGTGTCGGGGTGAAGGTAAGGAAAGGAATGCTCCGGTGGTTCGGGCATGTGGAAAGAATGCATGATGAAAGAATGACTAAACAGATATACAATGCAAAAGTGGATGGATGCAGAAGTCGTGGAAGGCCACGACACACCTTCCATGATCAAATTGATCGTATACTAGCGGAGGGTGATGTCAGGAGCCTTAGGAACAGACGAGCGTGCATGACAAGAGTTATGAATGTCAAAGAAGTAAGTGAGGTGTGTAAGAATGGGCCTAAATGGCGCCCTGTTGTTCGTGCCTACCCCGCAAGGGAACTGGTGTGAAGTTATGTATGTATGTAATAAGAAAATAAAGTTTATGGCAACTTCCTCCTTCCTGAACACACACACACATATGGATGTATAACATTGTAGTGACGAGCACTTTACGGTACAAAAAAATAGTTTTTGTATTTATTACTGATTCAATATTTAGTTAAAATTCATATCACCACGTCAATTTACGGTAAACTAAATTAATTTTTCACAAAACGCAACCATTTTTAGAGCTCCCGGACTATAGTTTATTTTTAGTATTTTAAGTGAGACGATTATATCACCATATAGACGTAGCACTTGCGATGATGTTAGTGATATAGTCTGTGGCCGAATGTATCTCATTTAAAGCGTTAAAACTAACGCCATTATCGAATAGCCACATTATTTTATATATATTTAACGTCCGTTATCTGTCAATATTTAACGTCCTTAATAATTTTAATAAATGTTGCGTCATAATAATACATTACACCCATTTTTCTTTATTTATTTTTTTATTGGAGGAGATCAGCAGACAGGCAGACGGCCCACTTGATGGAAAGCGGTTACCATCGCCTATGGACATTTGCAACACCAAAGTTGCTACAAATGCGCTGCTGCTCTCTTAAGGGAAACTGAAACCTGGTCACTAATGCCGTAACACAACTCAAGGTTGTTATGGCGACATACTTTAGACCAGGGGTGGTAGCCATCCAGTCGGGCAAATGCCCTACCACCTGGCTGTGGGTTGTTAAGTCGCCTCTTACGACAGGCCGCCCGGCCGCAGGAAATTGTATTCTTTCTCCGTTCCCGCACGGATAAAACTCATCGCCACATCTGCGTGAAACGGTCTATAACTGTAACATTATCCCAGATGAGGCTCCACCAATATAGATCATGATAGACACAATAAATTTATAGAAGGATAAGAGGATATCGGGAACAAAAATTGTTAATCGGAAAAAGGGTTTCGCACCAAAAATCAGCGTACATACATTGGCAGTTGAAACCAGCTGTTGGACAATTAACTGGTGAACTCATTAAATGAGTCGAAGTGTGCGGGCACGCGTGTCAGTTGGCTTTAAGTATTAACAAACAAACATTGGCGCATGTGTAATTAGTACTTCTTCAGAGTTTGTGGCTTTACCTTTGAGCCTCTTAATGAGTTTGCAATTATGATGCCGACAATTACAGGGACTTTACAGCTTTTTATGTGATATTCGAAAATGAATGGAATTATACGAATCACGTGATTTTGTTTTGGAAACTTTGTTAGTGCGAAACAGATTTTGTAATTGATATTGAATGTTTTATATTTGTCTGTCGGGCTGTCTTTTGCTCTGACAGTCATTTTTCTCTGATACTACGAGTTTCTATATAGTTGTTATTTAACAGAAGTGGGATTCTTTTTTCTAAACAAACTACTTATATATACAAATTATTGTTGTGTTTTTTTATTTTTTTATTGCAGGAGTTCAGCAGACAGGCAGACGGCCCACTTGATGAAAAGCGGTTACCATCGCCTATAGACATTTGCAACACCAAAGGTGCTACAAATGCGCTGCTGCTCTCTTAAGGGAGACCGGAATCTGGTCACTAATGCCGGAACACAACTTAAGGTTGTTATGGCGACATACTTTAGACCAGGGGTGGTAGCCATCCAGTCGGGCAAATGCCCTACCACCTGGCTGTGGGTTGTTTGTTCGCCTCTTACGACAGGCCGCCCGGCCGCAGGAAATTGTATTCTTTCTCCATACCTGCACGGATGAAAGTATTATAGTATGTTAAATTAAGTATTAAAAATGAACTATATATATATAATATATATATACAAACAAGGGATTCTTTATATCGCTCTAATATGTTTTGAACGCGTGATATACATATATATATGGATGGACGTCATACTCTTAACTGATGGCTAGAAAAGTATTCAGTGTTATGTGCACTGAAAAATTATTAAGAGCTCTTAATTGGTATTGAATTATCTGTTTTTATGGCCCGAAGAAAAACATCAGCAGACGACATTAGTTGTTGTTGGCTATCCAAATTATAAGTAGTCGTCATCACCAATGAACGGTGTGTATATTTAATAAAATGTTCACTAATTCTGTTTAATAAATATTACTGTTATGTATGAATGTATGTTGTGTAATGCGTCGTTTACATTATGTATGGTGGGAAATAAATTCACCATTTAATTAGGGGTGGTTGTGAACTGTATAGGTTGGTTCAATATTGGGAGTAGAAGGAACTCACCGTATACTACTGCTCTTGGTACACTTCTTTAGCCCCAGCAACAGGTCCGACGAGTTTGTAATTTATTTATATATTTTTATTGCCACTTCGCTAGACGTGCGCACAGTCTTGATTATTGGAGCGGTTTTTTTATAATGACGGAGACGTGAAATTAAAGCGTGTGGTGCGAACGACGTACTGAGACAAAACGGGACTTGCGGCTCTTGTCGTAGCGTTTTTATTTAAAGTTTTCAAAATGGTGGAATATTCACTTTGATGCGGCGAGAATAAGGACGGGCGGGAAGGTTTAAAGGAATGGTAAGAAATTACAAAAAAATACGATAATTAATTACCATGTCCGTTTCTACGGCAAAGCAGGAGAATGATGAGCGAAGTGGGACACTACGAGTATATATATAAACACAATTTATTGGAGCAGTTGACACTCGCGCTGCCCACTTCCTTCGCCGTTTTTCCGCTGGTAGCCGCGGAAGTGGGATTAATGCAAACGAGTAGCAACAGACTCAATTTAACGATCGAGTTGAAAAAACTCCAATGAGAAACTCTGAAAATTTAAAAACTTGTGGAGCGTCAGTTCATTAAACTTTTGCCGCGGAGTCCCCAATTTACTTTCTATCGAATCCAATCTAAATTCGTTCAATTTTTTAACATAATCGCCGATCGGATAACGTTGATATTCGCGAGACAACGGCCGAAAGAGGGCGAGAAAGGGAATTGTAATAAACGGTTTATCGAAAGAATCGCTGCGCCCGGGAGACACAAGAATTAAAGAGTCCGCTAATGAGATGTTGATTGCATCCGCCGCTCCGTTTGTCGTCTATTTTGCATTGAATTCCTTTTTAAAAGTTTTCACCCGCTCGCGTCGGCTAAAATGCACAATGCGTTCGGAGTTGCGTTCTTTTTTTTTTAACGAAGTTAAGGTCTGTCCACTGCGGGGAAACACCACAATTTCCCCCGGAGTGTAGGATTCGGCATGTTGGGGTGGCACTAGCATCGCAAGCAAGAAGTGCCACGCCGCGGTTAGCGATACCCACTAAAACCCCCGGTATTCCGTCCTTCGCCCTTATGCCAGAGCTACAAGTATTTGGCCTAGCTGTTTCGCAGGCCCTGGCAGACGGCGGCCTATAAGGGCGTCATGCTCTCTGAGCGTGTGGCGGATTGTAACGCGCCCCACACACAGAGACTAGAGCACTAATATAATTTATAGCTACTTGAGGTTCCCAAGTACTAGTTATAGTATTTTTTTAAAATGTAATGTAGCTTTTTAAATTATACCGCTAACTAGATTTTTATTCCGAAGTAGTGATTGAAGTAATAATACCCAGAAAGCCCGTCGTAAACATTAATTTATTTATCAAAATTAAATAAAATATACATTTGACATCTACGTAGAGATACAAAATTGTAGGAATTATTTAACAATAATAATTATTATTAATTTATTTCTGGAAATTGAGTATTTCCATATTATACAATTTTATACTATACATAATTATCAAAGTTCAAATAATAATAATAAACACGGCACAACAATTAATAAATAAGACAAATACTAGGGCATTACACCCGCTTCACCATAATAATTATCAATATTTTACTCCACATCCTCTATATTTAAATGTTACCAATGCGTCCATAGCATTTACCTTCGACTATTAATTAAGATGCTTGAAAGAGCAATTTTAGAGGTTTTAAAAATATACATCCCTACTGATTTAAATAAAAACATTTTAATCCATTTCGGTAAAATGCCTCAAGTAATGATTTTACTAATTTGTAGCTGATTTTTTTTATTAAGTTTACAATGTTATAAATAACTAGGATATGTTCGTGAACTTCGTCTATGCTAGAAATTCCCTCGGGATTCCCAGGACTCAAAATCCTCCAGTCAGTTCGCGCGCGCACGACCGATCACGCGTAGAAAAAGAAATGTCTACCGCGACAATTAAGTGTTCTCAATGTAATATAGTAATTAATGGGTTACTATGTTTTGTTCAAAATAAAATAGATATTATGGACGAGGAAAGTTTAAAAAAAAAAAAAAAATATGTATCAATACTTTTTCATTGCAAGAAATCGCGATAGCGAAAGAATTACTTTTTGGTTCAATTTCGACGACTATCAAAAAGGTAACAAGACGAGCTAATAAAGAAAATAAAGATGTCGAGGACATTATTTCAGCATTTAAAAACACAGATCCTGATAAAACGCCTATTTTTGTAGCTTGGGAGTTGCAAAAATTGCCACCGTTGACATTTGATCATATCGACATTACAAGATTACTCAAAGATATTATTGTTTTGCAATCTGAAATTAGCAAAATTAAAGAAACATGCGTCACAGTAGACCAACTAGAAAATATACGAACAGAAATGCAAAATCTAAAATATGCCTCAATAATAAACAATAGTCCACAAAACGGTAGCGTTAAACGAAGTGCGTATATGCTAGACAGCGGGCCGCATGGATTTTTAAATATTTCAAATACCTACAATTCTAAAAAATCACCCGAGAAAGAAACAGTGCACGCTCCAAATCAAGTGATTGACACTCTGTCTCAGTCACTCCTACCACAAACAAACACAGGACAGAGTAACGCCGTCCCTTTCACTGCCGGTGTACGTTCTGAAGGACAAAATCATACGCCTGCAACAGGTCGTTTGTGCGTGCGCAATGATAATAGTAATATGACAACTCCAATATCGGCGCATAGTGGCGGTGATAGAGATAATCAGAGGGAGGAGGCCGCCTATCACACCGTAGCGAACGTAGTTACGAATCAAACAGTAGAAGTGAACTCCGCAAATTCTGAAAATAAGAAATCAATAGCTATAGTACTAAATAAGGAAGGTGTATGGAAACCTGAACATAAAAATGATAACTGGATACAAATACAAAGAAAAAGATATAGAAACAGAACACATGGCATCACAGGAAAAGCTTTAATTAATCCTAACGATAAATTTAAACCGGCGGAACAAAAGGTCCCTTTATTTGTATCGAACGTACACAAGGATACTTCGGAGGACGATGTAATTCAATATATACTTAATAAAACAAATGAGAAAGTTATTTTACAGAAAATAAAAATGAAACAAGAAAAAACATATAATGCTTATAAAATTTTAGTTACAAAATATAAATTAGACATATTCTTAAAAGACGACATATGGCCACAGGGAGTAACATGTCGACGTTTCATGCCTTATAAAAGTCATGAGCAGAAGTAAGAAGAAACAAAATAAATAATGGTTGTTAATATGGTAACATATAATTGTAAAAATATTAAACGTTCTGTGGAAGGAATAAAAGAATTGTGTATGGTGGGAGATATCATCGCATTACAAGAAACTTGGCTATTACCATGCGAATTATCGTACTTAACAGGAATTCACGATGAGTTTGGTAGTACAGGTACATCAGCCGTAAAGATTGACGCTGGTATACTGAAAGGAAGACCCTTCGGCGGAGTTGCGTTACTTTGGCGTAAATCGCTCTTTCCATATGTGTCGGTAATACCATGTTCCTGTCCGCGAATAGCGGGTATTCGTATTTCTACCAACGACAAGCCCATCATAGTGCTAAGTGTATATATGCCAGTGGACTGTGCTGACAATTTGCCGGAATTTACCGATTGCTTAGGTGAAATTAGTGCGATTATCGATGAGAATGACGTAGAGAATGTATTTATTCTCGGAGATTTCAATGCTCATCCTGGAGAGCGTTTCTATAATGAACTACTAAGGTACTCAGAGGAACAGGATTTGGTATGTGCGGATGTAAATAAACTGTGCTTAACTGATACGTTCAGCTTTATCAGTGATGCTCACGGTTCCCGGAGATGGTTGGACCATTGCATCGTTACCAAGGCAGCATGGCTATGTGTTGAAAATATCTATGTCAAGTACGATGTATATTGGTCTGACCACTTTCCTTTAATAGTTAAATGTAATTTAAATGGAATTAAGCAAAAGATTGTGTTAAATACAGCATATATAAGTAATAAAATTATTTGGAAAGATAGAACTGTAGCACAAATTGAGGAGTATAAGTCTTTTTGTGATTCTCATTTGAAAGATATTGTCAATCTTAGTGAATGTACTAAATTAAAATGTAGTGATGAAAACCATAAAAATATAATAAATAATCTGTACAAACAGATTGTGAATATTTTAGGCCAAGCTGCTAGTGTCACGTACGTGGGTAAAGTGTATAGTCGTAAGAAAGTAGTTTATGGGTGGAACAAGCATGTTAGTGAGTCTCACTGGAATGCTAAGCTTAAATTTAGTAATTGGGTTTGTCACGGAAAACCCCCAAACGGTTCAGTATATGAGGAAATGAAACTAGCACGTAAAATATTTAAAGGAAAACTAAAATGGTGCCAGAATCATCAAGACCAAATTAAGATGGATTCTTTGGCTAAATATCATGCAGGAGCAGACTTTAAGAATTTTTGGAAATGCACTCGAAATTTAAATGTTAAGCCGATAGCGCCGGTGAGCGTTGCTGATGCCTCAAGCCCTGCTGAGATTGCAAAATTATTTAAAGAACAATTCTCTATTAAATCACCACTGGGACCATCCTGTTGTCGGCGTGATAAAGAGACTGCTAAAATAGCTCAAATTTCATTTAGTGTTTCTGCAGAAGATATAAAATACGCGTTAAAGAAAATGAAGAAAGGAAAATCGCCAGGACACGATGGTCTTAGTGTGGAACACTTGCGATATGCGGGTTCACACCTGAATCAGATACTGGCGTTGTTGTTTAACATGTGTGTGAATCATGCATATTTGCCGCCTGATTTACTTAAAACCATTGTAGTACCGATTGTAAAAAATAGAACAGGTGACGTGTCTGACAAGGCAAATTACAGACCAATCTCGCTAGCTACCATTATTGCAAAAGTGTTTGATAGTGTCATTAGTAATTATATAGATAAACACGTTATGCTGCATGATGCGCAATTCGGGTTTAGGCCGGACTTGTCAACTGACTTGGCAATACTTAGTTTAAAGCACACTGTTAAATACTATGTAGACAGAGAGACGCCTGTCTACGCTTGTTTCTTGGACCTCTCGAAAGCATTCGATCTAGTATCGTATGATCTTCTGTGGCAGAAGTTAAAAGACAAGGATCTACCAGTTGAGTTAATAGAGCTTATTCGATCCTGGTACCTTGGTCAGGAAAACGAGGTGAGATGGGGAAGTGAATTATCGGATCCGTACCGGCTGGAATGCGGAGTACGACAGGGTGGACTGAGCTCACCCTTGCTTTTCAGCATTTATGTTGATGATTTAATAGAGAAACTCAGCAGCTTGCAGGTCGGATGTTCCATTGACGGCGCATGCATAAATAACATCAGCTATGCGGACGATATGGTGCTGCTGGCTCCATCGGTTGCAGCATTACGTAAGATGCTTGCAGTTTGTGAAACATATGCCTTATCTCACGGTTTGGTATATAATGTGAAAAAGACCGAATACATGGTGTTTAAAGCTGGGGCCAAGTGTCCATTATTTGTCCCGCCTCTATTGCTCAATGGAACTCCAATAAATAGAGTTAAGGAGTTTAAATATCTGGGCCATTGGGTAACCGAGGTCCAGGACGATAATGTGGACATGGATAGGGAACGTAGAGCGTTGTCAGTCCGGGCAAACATGTTGGCCCGCAGATTTGCTCGGTGTACAGAGACGGTTAAAATAACGTTGTTTAAGGCTTACTGTACCTCTCTGTACTCGGCAAGTCTGTGGTTCAAATATACCCAAAGAGCTTACAATGCCCTACGAGTCCAATACAATAATTCCCTCAGGGTGTTGTTGAGGCGACCGCGTTTCTGCAGTGCGTCGGCTATGTTCGCCGAAGCACACATAGATGGCTTTGATGCTTTGTGGCGTAAAAAAACAGCGTCGTTACTAGGCAGATTGCGTGGTAGCTGCAACAGCATCCTGAAGGGAATAGCTGATAAGTTTGACTGCCCACTGATTTGGTCCTTCATTAAAAGAACTAAATCAGTGCTAGTCATTAATTACTAACATAGACATAAGGAAAAAAAAAAAAACTAATTACTAATAACATTATAGTGTGTATTTTTGTGTATATTTGTATTAGACTGTTTATTCGTGTATGTATATTTGTATTGGACTGTGTTGTCTTTAAATAAATAAATTATTATTATATATATTAAAATACCGCAGTATTTGAAAAAGAATGTAAGCTATCGTTTTAGTGAAAACTGTGTCGGAATAGGTTAATTTTTACGCACCCGAACAAGTATAAACCACATCCGGGTATATTCCCTTGGAATTCCCGGGATAAAACATATCCCACATTTTATTACAAAAATTTGCTATGGATTAGTAAAAAATAACTTTGGAATTAATTAATTTATTTATTGTGACCATTACAAATCATTCCTGCGTGATTCCCGCGAAAAAAATACCGCAGATTTTAAGTCTATGGATTTGCTGTCGATCAGTGAAAACCGCATCGAAATCGGCCTACTTCTTTCTACGTGAATTCCGAACAAACAGACAAGAAATTAAACAAAAAAATGTATCGTGTTCTCTGTCGTTTATATAGTGAATTACAGTTTTTTTTTTAAATAGCTTATATGTTAGACACGGTACTTTTAGAATTTTATAATATCATAGATAATGATTTTAAGCATCGATAATTTATTTAATTTTTGCTTAATATTTCATACGTGTATTTCTGGAATAGGACTCCATATGGTCTGATTGGACTATTAAAAAGGCAGACAAGATCTCCAATCAATTCCATGTCAATCCTTGTATCTTAATAATAATGTTGTGCGTTTAAGGACTTATGCAAATATACCAGTTTTCTCAACGTATATTTTAATTTTTCTTTTTTTTGAATGAAAATTGAATGAACTAATTTTGTTTTGCATTTTTGATTAAAAGTTCAGTTGGCATTGTACAAAATGGAATTTCACGTTTTATTTACTCGCTTTTTCATTTATTTGTATTCAAAGGTGATTGTTTGATTTAGAAATTTTAGAATTGTATAAATACCAAACAAATTTTGAATGATAAAAATATTTATTTTATACGACTATGAGAATTTTGTTTATTTATGCTATCTTTTTGAAGTGATAACTTCTTATGGAAGGGTAAACCGCTTCGTTACGTAACGCATTACGGCGCCAATCTGTCTGGCTTCCCTTTCTCTCACGCATACGGCAGCGGTAGGCTGGCTCCTCCTCTCTCATTCTAACCCACAGTGCTAGCTTTATTTCTTCTCATGGACATATTAAAGAATTGTAACTAAGAATAAATTAATATTTTATAATCAATAAAAGATTTTATTAAGAAATAACCTTTCCTTACACTATCATATTAATATACATAGAATTTAAGTAATATACTAAGCTTTTTTCGAGTTAAACTATTTCAATATTAAATAGTTGAACGTAGATTAGTTTAAGTTATCACTTCTGTCGGGCGTCCCGAGACGCACACGATTTCTTCAAGGGCCTGGGTATAAACCGATTTTCATGAAACTAAATAATTATTTAAGTGTTTTTGAGATAAAATGTATTAGAGGTTTCATGTTAACTGGGATTTTGTGACCAATGTGGGAAAAGAAAAAAATTCTATTTCTCAATATTTCGAGTCTTTCAATCGCGGCAACCTGGAAAGTGATCAAACCGAGTGATTTAAAATGAGCTATTAAGCTCAAGTAACCAATGATACAACATAGTTTTGATATAGTCATTTTTATCATGAAAAAAAGCGCTAGTACTCATATGATACCGAATCAGAAACTCGGAAAACGCCTGACAGTTACAAGGTATACGAGACATTAAGACTTGGATAGATAGGCATTTGACAGTTTGAAACATCGCTTTATGCTGGGGCTTCATCTGCGAAGTGTTAAGTAAGATTGAGGGTCATATTCATATAGTTAGAATAAGTTTGAATGCTTCTTTAAGAACCATATACAATTATTCAAACTAACTCTCAATGAATAAGACCGTTAGGCTGTGGCCGAATGTGTCTTATTTATAATGTTAAAAATCTCATCGTTAACGCATAGCCACATAAGTGTATATATATTAAATACTTTATATGTCGATATTTAACGTTATTAACAATGTTGCATCTCCAATTACGCATTACATCCATCTCCACATCTGCATGAAGCGGCGTATAGCTTTAACTTTATCGCAGATGAGGCCGTACCATTCCACGCGAAAAGAAGCCTAATATATAAAACGATTATTAGCCTCTATTGTGTTTTATTAAAGTAATTACTTTACTTCTTTTTCATAAGTTGATACTCAACATGTTAACAATGCACGTGTTTTGGTATCTTGATCGGATATGTTGCATGACGCGATCCAATTAAGTACCGTCGGCATGTTTTGACGATACGAAAATTTGCTTCGTAACAATCATTACTTCGAGGCCGCAAGTATATATAAAGACACTTATTACATACAAATTAATTGGTTAAACCTTACATTAGCTCAAAATATATTTAAACAAAAATAACCATGCATGTACTCATGTATATATAGGTATATACACTTTCATAAAACATATTACAAAAAAAAAAATACAAGTTACTGGGGAGATTACTGCGTCGCTTGTTCTCCTTCAACAAACAGTAAGTAACTAAAATTCTTTTGGAAGCGGTGGTAGACTCATGACTTTAAATAAGTAAACTGAAGGATTCTGTTTTGAAAAAATATATTTAGTTTTATAGTGTGGTTTCGTCCGCGTGGAATAGTAAAAAAAAGTAAGTTATAAAAAACCTCCCCGATTTTGAAAAATTCTTCATTGGTGCTCCGCTCCTATTAATCTTAGCGTGATGATATATAGCCTATAGCCTTACTAGATAAATGGGCTATCTAACACTGAAAGAATTTTTTAAATCAGACCAGTAGTTCCTGAGATTAGCGCGTTTAAACAAAAAAACTCTTCAGCTTTATAATATTAGTATAGATTCTTGAACTTATAATTTCTTATCGAAATTCCATAAATGAAGATATTCATTTAATAGCTTATAATATGTGAAAATATTCAACATTTTATTAAAAGGTTTGTGATTTCATGGTTTATCTTGTACCAGAAGTGCCGGCAGAATTCCTCGTCATGCAGCACTTAATGACATAATCCGTCGGGCTCTTGTCACCGCCGGGGTACCTGCCGTTCTAGAACCGAACGGCTTGTGCCGCAGCGATGGCAAGAGACCCGATGGTATGTCATTGGTGCCCTGGAGGATGGGTCACCCTTTAGTATGGGATGCGTCTTGCGTCGATACTTTGGCGGCGTCCCATCTTTCAGCTACAAGCATGTCTGCTGGTACAGCTGCTGCACAACAGAAGGCCCTAAAATGCCGCAAATATGCCGACAGCGGGAATGGTTACATATTTGCGGATTTTGGGGTCGAGACCCTGGGACCATGGGGGCCTGAGGCGCACAAACTTTATCGACATATCGCGAAACGCCTGGTAGACGTCTCACGTGACCAAAAGACTGGTCTGTACCTCGGACAACGCATTAGCGTTGCGATACAGCGAGGTAATGTAGCCAGTCTTTTGGGCACGTTTCCAACTGACAGCGGTCAGGGACTAGATTTTATAGTTTAGTTTTAATTTGTATATATGCTTATTTATTATTTAGTTTAGTTTTTATTTAATTGTTAATATCGTTTGTATAGTTTATTTATGACATATTTCAAAAACTACACATTTTCAACCGATTGTAATGAATTTTTTGCTACATCTTCGAAACCCAAAGTCAGATTTGTGATAATATAATTATATAAAGTTCATATAAATGATAAACACTTTTTAATCAACTTCAAGGATAAGAAGTGGGACGTTCCTTCACTGCATTTTTTTATTATAACTGAACAATTAAATATGATAAAAATAAATTAAAAATATATTTCAAATATGCTAGTAGAATCCTTTCAAATGTTATATCAATTGGTGATATTGCTTAACATTTGAATTTCGACTACATTTGTACTGCTTCTAGCAATATTCACTTATAGTATAATAGATTCTAAGAAATGTAAATAATAAGACCGAATAACTTCTAAAAGACGTAAGTTTTAGTGATAAATAAAAAAAGAAAATTAAAAAGATAAAAATGTCTGATTCGTAGGGACATAGGGAGAAACGGATACAAAAATAATCAGTTAAATGATTTTGCAAATTTCAAACTACATTTAAGATGGTATACAAAATTTTTACTTCTTCTTTTTCTTCTTCAGCCAGTCTTTGTTCACCGCTGGATGTAGGCCCCCCTAAGTTTGCGCCAACTATTCCGGTTTCCTGTCTTCCTCATCCAGCCTCTGCCGGCGACATTGCGTAGGTTGTCAGTCCACCGAATAGAGGGCGTTTTACACTACATTTACCGAGAGGCGATCTCCAGTCTAGGGCTCGTTTACTTTATCGGCCACCGGCCCTGCGACAGATGTGATCGGCCAACTGCCACTTCAACTTGCTTGCAATCGAGCTATGTCTGTTACCTTGGTTCTTTTACGGATATCCTCATTTCTGATTCTACCCATAAGAGAAACATCTAACACAGCTCGCTCCATAGCTCGTTGAGCGGCTTTGAGTTTATGAACCAGTCCCACTCTCAGTGTCAGTGTCGATAATTCTACGCGTGTACCAAAGTACATGTAGTTACTTTGGCCAAATATAACCTTTAAGCCGATGTTAGACAGTTCATTCTTGACTTTCAAATTGGATGAGTCAACGAAAATGAGCCATATACACGCAAAATTGTTTCTTCAATGTCAGTGAATACCATCGTTTCCTTTCAATTCTGTGCTTTTCAATCAAACTGATTCAATATGAATGATATGTATTATGGGAGCTGCATACGTCCAGTCATCGCAGCGGAGGACGAACTACTGGCTAGCGCTTTTTTTTATTGGACTTGACTTTATGTTGTTGGTCCGAAGACCTTACAACTTTACCGGGGTTTTTGAGGCGAGTGCCTTCGCGAAGCGAAGGCGCTCGAGCCCGGGGGGGCAACTTGCTCGAGGGAGCTCCCTAAGGAGTTTTACCTCGGCTGGACTGTTACCATGAGAGGGGGATTCATCCCCCTATGTGTCACCCTATGGTGGGCATCATTAAATTCATTTAATGATGCCCACCATAGGGCGACACAAAGCACTAATTGAGAACGGGCGACGGGTAATATAAAGCCCGAGGGGAAGGATTCCGGCGGGCCGGGATCGGTGGTTTGCGGCGGCCTACGCTATCTTACTGCCGTTTCGCAACGTGTTATGGCTGGGAGAGAAGAAACGGCGAAAGAAACTTCCCAGCAACACGCCTAGTCTATCCTGTGGGGGGGCTATGTCTCCTAGCGTCCCTCGCAGGGACGTGGAGAGATCTTGATTGGCGGCGCCTGAGACGCCGCCGTCTGTGTCTGTCTGTCCGTACCTGCTAACCTGTCGTCCTAATCACGGGCGGGCTGATCCGGGCCAGCCGTTTTGTGATAACGTCGACCCTGTCCGTGAGGACGTTACGCGGTCGTCGCACGAGAGCCTTTCGCCGAGGCTTATAATCGGACGCGGACACGACGAGCGGATTTCGATGGTGCGGCGCGAGATCGAAATACTTACGCGAGAGCGACGTAATGTAGTTTTTGATGGAGGGAAGCTCCAGATCGCGGTGGAGGTCGACGTTACGCATATAGAGGGGAGCACCGACGGCTCTGCGCATGAATTTGTTGTGCACGATTTGCAATTTATCTAAAAGGGCAGGCTTGGCATGACCGAATACCACACTCGCGTGTGTCATGATCGGGCGGATTGGCTAGCGCTTTTTTTTTTTTTTTTATTGGACTTGACTTTATGTTGTTGGTCCGAAGACCTTACAACTTTACCGGGGTCTTTGGGGCGAGTGCCTTCGCGAAGCGAAGGCGCTCGAGCCCGGGGGGGCAACTTGCTCGAGGGAGCTCCCTAAGGAGTTTTACCTCGGCTGGACTGTTGCCATGAATGGGGAATGAATTTAATGATGCCCACCATAGGGCGACACAAAATACTAATTGGGAACGGGCGACGGGTAATATAAAGCCCGAAGGGAAGGATCACGGCGGGCCGGGATCGGTGGTTTGCGGTGGCCTACGCTATCTTACTGCCGTTTCGCAACGTGTTATGGCTGGGAGAGAAGAAACGGCGAAAGAAACTTCCCAGCAACACGCCTAGTCTATCCTGTGGGGTGAGCTATGTCTCCTAGCGTCCCTCGCGGGGACGTGGAGAGATCTTGATTGGCGGCGTCTGAGACGCCGCCGTCTGTGTCTGTCTGTCGGTGCCTGCCAGCCTACTGTTCTAACCGTGGGCGGACTGATCCGGGCCAGCCGTTTCGTAATAACGTCGACTCTGTCCGTCAGGACGTTACGCGGTCGTCGCACAAGAGCCTTTCGACGAGGCTTATAATCGGACGCGTTGGCTAGCGCAAAGCGGTAGCGCACATATTAATAGTTGCTCTATCTCGCTCGCACATCATCCGTCCAGCTCACATTGTGCTTGTATGAATTGTTAATAATTATAATTAAGGTTACCGTTTCCAAAATAAATTAGTTTATTTCTGTTAACATTAGTACTCGACAGTGAATACTACTTTCTTCCATCAGAAGTATCATTTAATTTCTACCTCTCGCTGCTACAGTATAATATCAATATTACATAAACGGTAACATAGAACTGTCTATACATCCATCTTTGTATATTTTTAATTAATATTTCAATTTCGCGTGTTCTGACACACAATTACCCAATTTTATAATCTTTTGATATCAGAACCCTAATGTTTGTATTGCCCTGTGAACAGACAAGGTTAATGACGCCATTATAAGCTACTTTACAGCAGACTTAATTTTAATTACAAAACGTTTTATACCAGGAATACTCGGATATTCCTTTAGTTATTACCCAAAATAATCTTTTATATTACAATATCAAGTGTCCCGGCCAGAGGTCAGATAAGATGTAGGTTTAGCTTTTGTACAGATAAACTGTGCCGGGTCTAAGCTTCATTATTACTTATTCATTGCCAGCGACAACTTGGGAATATTACGCCTTTGAAGATTTATGTTGGCTTTTCATGGGAGAATTAATCATGATATTGCTAAGGTTTACTTAACGATCTTTTAATGGTTCCGTATATATATTACCATTACAAACGTATTGTCAAGCCTTTTTACCATGGAGGTAGTACGCTGAGGCGACGGATTTCCAATTGAGACGATTCTGACAAACGCCTTTCGCTTCATCTACTTTTTTTTTTATTATGAAGCTTGGAAATAGATGTTTGTGACACCAGGGACGAAGTCAACGGTGAGATAGAGAGATGATATAGAATAGGAGATAAGGGAGAAAGGGGAATAGAGGGAATGAGATAGGATAATGGAGTAGAGATTTGGGGCGCGGAATATTGGACAGGGGCAGAGAGAAATAAACTATTAGTAATTTTTACTTTGGTTAATCGCTTCATACATGCATCCTTTTTTAAGGTTCATTTTACTCGAGCTTGCAATAAAACGTCTGCTATTTGATCACGGTGTACGTCGCGGTCTACCGGCACCAACTCTACTGGCACCAACTCTACCACACATACTACTGCCATACACTTGTTTTATGATTCTGCTTTCAACCATTGTTTTTACATATCTAAACTGCCTTAAGTTTTTTCAATGTTTATCACAACATCTTCTTGGTTCCGTACACTATTATAATTCCATACGTACTAATAAATAAAATGTGGGTAAGTTTATTTGTTCCTTTATAATTTAGGGTTGTATAGCAATTTTGGTAAGAAACAGGAGCCCTTATCATTACTACCGTTCGTCTGTCTGTCTTTGTATGTCGAAGTAATTTTTCTCGGACATTACTAGGTGTATTATAGATAAATTGTAGTAGGACTGTGCAATATGCATGTCACCATACATGAAATTGAGGGAGGAAGAAGAAAAAATCGTGATCTTGAAATATATGACATGTCGATGTTTCTTAATAACTACTTTGTTTAGGTTAACAGGTTCAGTTGTCTATCTTCGAAGTCCAAAGTCCAATATTAATGAGAGTAAAAAACTAAGTCCAAAAAAAACATTAAAATTCAAAATACTCTTTTGCCAGGTGGTAGGGCATTTGCCCGACTGGATGGCTACCACCCCTGGTTTAAAGTATGTCGCCATAACAACCTTGGGTTGTGTTCCGCCATTAGTGACCAGGTTCCAGTCTCCCTTAAGAGAGCAGCAGCGCATTTGTAGCACCTTTGGTGTTGCAAATGTCCATAGGCGATAGTAACCGCTTTCCATCAAGTGGGCCGTCTGCCTGTCTGCTGAACTCCTGCAATAAAAATAAATTCAGAGAGGCCAAAACATTACCGACATTTCGGAACTCACTTAGAAAGTACTATCTGTCTCTAAATAAATATGTCTAATATATTAAACATTTACTTATTTATCTATTGTAATATATAAAATGCTTGTCACATATAATGTTAACACATATATTTATTTAAATTATTTTGTATATACGTACATATTATTATATATTTTTTTTATATATATGTATTAAATTTATAAATTAGTGTAAGTATGTATATTTAAATTGTACAGTCCTATCTTTTTTTTTCTGCTTCACCTACATCGCCAGATCAGTTAAGAATTTCTTTTAAGCTAGGTTGCCTGGAAGAGATCGCTTTTAGCGATAAGGCCGCCTGTTGTTTTGCCAAGAAGTATTGTAATTATACATTTTGTTTTTGTATTTGTTTATTTTGGTGAGCAATAAAAATAAATACTCCTTTTTTGAAAAGTCGTTTAAAAAGGTTGTAAACGTAATTGTTGATGGATATAACAGTAAAGGTAAGCCAAAAAATGCTGGATGGATTGTGTGAAGTATTGTGCTGGACAGAAGACCTATTTCAGAATAGAGGATTTAGTATAGAAGAAAAATACGTAACTGTAACAATTGAAAAAAGGTGAAAGGAATTAGGAGATTATACATTAACAAAGAAAGCTTTGTTATCAAAAATAAACATATTATTAAATATCATATCAAAACTGTTATGGTAAAACATCGTAAGCGACAGAATTTAGGTATTTGAATTTTTTATTGTAATAGACAGATCAAATAATTTAGATCCCAATACAAAGATTCTTGGGCTTATTTGCTTTTACCATTAGCACGTATCCTGCGTTAATAGCAAAATTGTGAATATATCTATTAAAAATCGTAAATATATGAAAATCTAACTTGTCAAATAGTTCTCTAATAAAATTTAATCATTGTTGCTTACGATATTCTTCCATAAAAGGCACGTTATTATACTTACAAAGTTTAATAAAGAAAGTCTGTTAGATATTAAGTATCAAAAGCTATTAAGTAAGCATTTCTTTGAAATAGTTGTTATTGAAAGCTACTCTAACAAAGTAGGTAGTAATCGGATTTCTTATCTTCTTCTAAGAAAACTCTTCTAAAATTTCGTAATACATATTTTGATGTTTATTTTTTGGAGGATTAGCTTTATATATACCTCACTAGCTGTGCCCGCGACGTCGTCCGCGTGGAATTTGTTTTCAAAATCCCCCGATTTTGAAACATTCTTCATTGGTGTTCCGCTCCTATTGGTTTTAGCGTGATGATATATAGCCTATAGCCTTCCTCGATAAATGGGCTATCTAACACTGAAAGAATTTTTCAAATCAGACCAGTAGTTCCTAAGATTAGCGCGTTCAATCAAACAAACAAACTCTTCAGCTTTATATATTAGTATAAGATTGAAAGAATACTCCTCTGTATATTTAATTGGGGTATAAAATGACAATTCCCTAGTAAATGAAAACATCTGATAATCAGGCGCCAGATTTAAGTCTTCTTTAACGTTGACTTTTTATCGGCGTATATACAAAAAAAAAATGTTTTTATACTATACTAGCGGCCCCGGTAGACGTTGTTCTGCTATGAAAAAATAAAAATCTAGGACCCGATCCCAGCGCCATCTACCGGTTCCAATTGTGGATTTAAACCATCCGGGGACCCACTCAAACACATAAAAAGAAAATCACCAAAATCGCTCCAGGTGATTAGGAGGATTCTAGAACCCGATCTCAGCGCCACCTACCGGTTCCAACGGGATAAAAAGTATCCTATGCCCGTCTCCTGGTTCTAAGCTACCTCCCCACCAATTTTTAGCCAAATCGGTACAGCCGTCCTTGAGTTATAAATAGTGTAACTAACACAACTTTCTTTTATATATATAGATTTCACAAACATATTGATTACAATTTTATTTTTTATTGCATGAGTTGAGCAGACAGACAGACGGCCCACTGATGGATAGCGGTTACCATCGCCTATGGAAATTCGCAACACCAGAGGCTCTACCTACAAAGCGCTGCTACTGTCTAAAGGAAGACTGGAACCTGGCCACTAATGCCGAGATACAACCTAAGGTTGTTATGGCGGTATACTCTAGACCAGGGGTGGTAGCCATTCAGACGGGCAAATGGCCTACCACCTGGCTGTGGGTGGTTTTGTTTCCTCTTACGACAGACCGCCGCAGGAAATTGTATTCTTTCTCCGTTCCTGCACGGATAAAAACAACAATTTTATGTCAATTAAATATGTTTTTTAGGATTTAGAATGAGGAGCATTTAGATGTATAAATATAAAACTCTCATAGTCCTTTAAATTCATGATGTCCCCACACTTAGGTCATTAACCTTGTCTTTTTATCAGTCAAAATTTAAAGATATTTCTGTTTAAGAGTAGGGTTGGCAGATGTTTTCGAAAAAAATCTGGACAAGTTTTTAATTTCTTTTTATTAAAATATAAATTAACTGAAAACTTTTTTAGTTACTAACTTTGCACCGAATGCTATATCTTAATATACCATTCTATTTTTATCTGCAATCTACTTTTTCATATCTTGTACCGTACACGGCGGGATCGGTAACCCGACGGCACAAACCCACAAGGTAAATTCTGGTACTTATATTCTAGGTACTTACCTGGTACTCCAGCCGGCGATGGTGGGAACAGGAACAAGGGGGAACACTAATATGTCAGTATTTTAAGGGAGGGGCGCCCCTTGAGAGGAAATATATAAAATATCCTACCAAACTACTACTACAAGGGAAACACTACGGGGATAGATAAATGTCTGTCCAAATACACCCGCGCCTCGTCCTATTTCGTCACAACCACTTGTTCACTGAGTATATTAATTATTATATTGTTCCACTAACTGGTATTTATCAGAAAATCTCAATAAATAATTTAATATTAAATATATTGCGCGAGAGCAATCACCGTGCGTCTTCGAGGCAAATCACCGGCATACCCGCTTTTCGACGCGATAAAAAAGAGTACCGCGTAACAATCGAAAACCGGCGCTCAATATCTGTATTCCGAACAGTCCCCCGCCCCAGCCAGGAGAAACCTGGCTGAGTCCAAAGCCAGAGAATCAGACAGAATAAACTAATCGATTGGGAGCCTTGACAATCCAGATACAGCTCTCTTTAATACAGTGTCTCCCACCAAGACCTCAGCCACTCGTGGAATACCATCGGAACCGAAGAATAGCTGCACAATACGACCTCGTCTCCAAGACAAAGGTGGCATATTCACTTCTTTTACAAGAACAAGGTCCCCTATTTTAGGTGGATCTGTTTTATCAGACCATCGAACACGCTGCTGAAGAAGATGAAGGTACTCCAAATTAAACCTCTTCCAAAAATTCTGTGAGAGTTGTTGCAACAATTCAAAACGGGACAGCCGGTTAATTGGAACATCAACTAATGGATACTCAGGAAGAGCTGTCAGTGGACCACCCACCAAAAAATGACCAGGAGTCAAAACTTCCAGATCATTTGGGTCAGACGAGACAGGACAAAGTGGCCGGGAATTTAGAACTGCCTCAATTTTACAGAAAACAGTAGCCAACTCTTCAAATGTAAGAACTGTTTCGCCAATTACTCTATAAAGGTGAGTCTTAGCTACCTTGACAACAGCCTCAAAAATACCACCCCAGGAAGGACATGCGGGGGGACTGAATTGCCAAGTGATCCCACGACGAGACAAATTTGTGCCAATATTAGTTTGGTTATCTTCCAAAAATTTGTAAACTTCTGATAAGTATCTATCGCTACCCTTATAATTTGTCCCGCAGTCGGACCGAATCAAGCTCGGTAACCCACGACGACTGACAAAACGAGACAAACAAGCAATGAAAGCTTCAGTGCTAAGAGCAGAGACAACTTCCAAATGTACAGCCTTAGTTGCAAGGCAAACAAAAACGCACAAATAGGCTTTAACTACTCTAGCATTACGCACTGAAGAAACCTTTACCGAGAATGGACCTCCAAAATCCGTGGCTACTCCAGAAAAGGGTCTAGAAACTGTTACCCGATCTGGAGGAAGGTCCCCCATTTGAGGTTGAGTTATAGTCGCCTTTAACCTATAACAAGGAATACAACGAAATATCACATTTCTAATTGCACGTCTAGCCGACAAAATCCAAAATTCCCTATGAAGGATGGCTAGAAGTGAGTTCAATCCAGCGTGAGCGTTCTTCAAATGACGGTCAGATATGATAAGTCTTGCAAGAGGGCTCTCCTTTGGGAGTAATAGAGGATGTCGTGTCTCATAGGGCATTTTAGCATTACGTAGCCTGCCTCCTACACGTAAAAGACCCTTATCGTCGATAAACGGGTTAAGGCGAGCAACAGCACCTTTCAGCTTAGTGCGGCCTCCTTTTAAAGTCGAGAAGACTGGTTCAAAGTGCTCAGCCTGAATAAAACGAATCCAAAACATAAGAGCTTCCTGTCTCTCTGAAGGCGACAAGACGGAAGACAAATCTCTATTAAGAGGGTGTCGTGTATTGAGAATAAATCTCTTCATCCATCCCGTTACACCTAACAATTTATCAAGGGAACTAAATCTATTGAGCAGAGACTCGAGATCATGCGGCACACCCTTTGTAACAGCGAGAGCTCTTAATCCTGGTAAAGGCTCAACGGACTCAACTATAGAGTGAGGCCAGCTATCTGCAGGCTGAGATAGCCAGGCTGATCCCCGCCATAAAGGATGATCTATCAAATTTGGAGCCGCACAGCCACGTGAAGCACAGTCTGCAGGGTTCATTTCACCCGGAACGTGTCTCCAAATCAAGGTAGTTGCCGAATTCTGTATCTGAGACACCCTGTTAGCAACAAAAACTTCTAATGCATGAACGGAAGCTCGCAACCAAGAAAGAACTATTTGACTGTCAGTCCATGCAAATACAGTTTTAATATCCAAAGTCAGACCCAATGTTGACATTAAATGATTCAGAAGTCGAGTTAGGAGAGCAGCTCCTGATAATTCTAATTTGGGTATAGTAAGTCGTGATCGAACAGGAGCGACCTTACTCTTTGCAAGAACAAGTTTACATCGCACAACCCCTGCATTATCTACAGTACGAAGATACACGGCAGCTGCATATCCATTTTCAGAGGCATCACAAAAGCCATGCAGCGTAGCTTTATATTTACCAGGAGGTAGAAAAGCTCTATCCAATTTAATCATTTGGATGTCAGGGAGAGACGAAACATAATTAGTCCAAATTGACAGCAAATTTCCTATAAAAGGGGCATCCCAAGTTAGTCCTTCTAACCAAAGTTTCTGAACGAAGCATTTTGCCCAAAACACGACAGGACTCAACCAACCATTTGGATCAAATATCCGTGCTACAGTGGACAATACCAGTCGCTTTGTCCATGTTTTGAATACATCTAAATCTTGTACACGAAATGTAAAGACATCCGGTATTGGTTGATACTGCACGCCTAATACAGCAACAACATCAGGATTGTTAACATTGTGAAATATATGTGGATCCTGCTGATGCTCTTCTGGCAAGCCATCAAGTAAAGCTTGAGAGTTGGATATCCATTTCCTGAGCTCATAACCACCAGCCTTCAAAAGGCCTATGAGCTCATTACGCAGTACTAATGCTTCTTCTTCACTAGCAGCACCTGTACAAATGTCATCAACATATGTATCGGTAGACACAACAGCCGAAGCTCTAGGAAAACTTAGTCTCTCACGTTCAGCCAACTCTAACAATGCTCGAATAGCAATAAAGGGGCTCGACTTTAGCCCGTATGTATTCGTATTAAGCTCGAAAACCGTTATAGGCTGAGATTCATCTTCACGCCACAGGATGAGCTGATATTTACGATCGTCGGGATGAATTAATGTCTGACGAAACATCATTTTAATATCCGCTACAAAAACGACTTGATGTCGGCGAAAGTTTGTCAGAATATCAGAAATATCTCTTTGCAACTTGGGACCAGAATGCAAACACTGATTTAAAGATACTCCATTAGAAGTAGGAGCTGAGCCGTCAAAAACTACTCTAATTTTGTCCCCTTTAAATACTGCATGATGAGGAATGAAGTAGTGCTCATGAACATGCCAATCTAACTTTGAAATAGACATGTGTCCCAAGTCCAAATATTCACGCATAAAACCAATATACTTCTGTCGAAATACTGAGTCTCGCTTCATACGTCTCTGCATCGAAGCTAACCGCTTTTCCGCTAGCATCCGTGAGTAACCAAGTTGAGGCCGAGACGGCAAGAAAGGCAACCTGGTCATAAACCGACCTGAACGAAGACGACCTGTATTATTCTGAAAGAATAATTCGCATTCCAGATTTTCCGGGCTGTCACGAGTAGCAGTTGGGGGCTCTTCCACTTCCCAGAATCGCTGAACCGCTTCAGCGAGGGAGAGACCCACATACGAGTCACATGGTTCGACAGTTTGAGAACCAGGAGAAAATATAGGTCCCATAATGACGTCACCAAGATCACTCGAGACCGTAACTAGACCACCGTGTTGCAATAACCTCGTGTTACCAAACTGGAACATTCCTAACACGTCTGCACCTAATAATAAGTCAACAGGACCTGGAAAGTGAAAGTCCGGATCTGACAATACTAAACCGGATGTCAAATTTCTCACTTCCGCAGGTAAGGCTACTAGTGGATGTCGACCCATAATATTATTTAGAACAACGGCTGAGGTAACAACAGACGGACGAGGAGATTGTAAAGGAGAAAAGGATAGTAAAACCTGTCCTACCAAACCAGAAACCTTTACTCCACCTACACCTCGAATGAAGTCTGCCCCACGATCTAGGCGCAGTTTTAAACGCTCCACCAAACGTGATGATGCAATACATCCCTGAGATCCCGTATCCAAAATTGCGCGTGCTGTTACGTATTCACCCCGAGAAGAACAGACGCGAACCTGGGCAGTAGGTAATAAGACAGTCAATAGAGGGGGAGCCGACACAGGTGGAGATTGCGATACTAGTCAAAATGACGCACGAGAATTCTGATGTTGGTACGAGGTTGACGGACAAGAATAACCTCGCATGAGCATAGGATTCCACTGCGAATAAGTTTGCTGCGGTAAAAACGCAGTCATATAACGCCTATCCAAACGAGGCCACTCGGCATATTGATGTGACATATCCGAAACAACTCGACGTGCTTGATCAACAGCAGCGTTAGCCATACGAGGTGCTTGTCGGGAACCCCCGCCCGTAGCGGGACTGGAGCGATAGGTATTATTAGAATGTCCTTGAATAGTAAAATTATTGACTGAACTACTTCTTGGTGGGACTGCCTGTACACCACCAGCCCATTGGTCTTCCAAAATCACCTGATTCTCTTCAACAACGTCCATAGATACCGGAGCAGCCGGTTTTGGAGATCCACCGTCACGGTTGCTACAAAGAAGATGGTGATGATTACCCTGACACTGATGACAGGGTCGAGTAACTTGACATTGGGACACAAAATGATTACCGAGACAACCAAAGCACCAGTTACGCTGCCGAACTATGTTACGTCTAGCCTGCCAACGTAATTTTCTAAATGCAGGACAAGAATCAACAACATGTTTATTATTTTTGCAATAAGCACACCGAGAACAGTGGTGAGGTGTAGAAACCGCATTAAAAGCACGAACATCACGCTTCTCAGATATGCGGCGATCCATACGCACTTGTTGCAGCTTAGGCCTACTATTAATAATTTCGCCAAATCCAGGAGGGAGAATATTCTCTAAACGACGACACTCATCTTCCACAAAGGTAACTAGATCATCAAACTGTGGTAGATGAGTGGCAGAGTCTCCACCATACTCCTGTTCAAATCTGTTCCGTAACTCAAGTGGAAGTTTATTTAACACAATGTGCACCAACATAAAAGACCAACTCGGAATAGGTAAATCTAAACCCTTTAATCCATTAACGGCAACTAATAAAGGGTTAAGAAGTCGGGTACGTAACGTCTGAGTTGCACGTAAAGTAGGCAAATTTAAAATGGCCGACATGTGGGTATCCGCTAAACGTCGAACATTTTGATAACGTCGCATAAGCAAAACCCGGGCAATATCATAGTTTGCATCAATAAGTTCTAAATGTTGAACGAGTCCTTTGGCCTCTCCTCTAAGGGATGCTAACAAATAGGCCAATTTCTGAACGGGAGTTAAGTCGTTGCGAGAATGTACAAGGCTCTCAAATAAATTATTAAATGCAACCCACTGACCTAAGTCCCCATCAAAATGGGGTAAATCCAACTTAGGCAGTCGACCTACCAGTGCAGGGGAACATTCACTATCATTCTTATAAATATTTTCACTATTCGACCTTTTTAATATAGTACCCACAGCTTGGCGGATTTGATCCGCTAAGTCATCGGCTTGATTTACATCCGCATTTATTTTGTCTAAAAACTCCGACTCTGGACTCAGTTCCAATAGCGCGCGGTACGCGTCGTATAAATCAGACATCTGGTCGTCTAAGACCTCATGACGTGATATTAACGCCTGCTCTCGATCCTTACGCGATATATTCAAAACGGCAGATCCGAGCCACCGTAATACACCGGCTATCCGGGCGGAATATTTACCGGCCATACTAACCGCGAATTAAGAAATATACTCAAATAAATCGATCGATACGCAAAAAAAAAAACAATAAAAAAATCACGAAATAAAAGTTACCAAAATCTACCAAAAGTTACAAAAAAAACCGATATTTGAAACTAAAACCACGCTCTGCTACCAAATTTTGTACCGTACACGGCGGGATCGGTAACCCGACGGCACAAACCCACAAGGTAAATTCTGGTACTTATATTCTAGGTACTTACCTGGTACTCCAGCCGGCGATGGTGGGAACAGGAACAAGGGGGAACACTAATATGTCAGTATTTTAAGGGAGGGGCGCCCCTTGAGAGGAAATATATAAAATATCCTACCAAACTACTACTACAAGGGAAACACTACGGGGATAGATAAATGTCTGTCCAAATACACCCGCGCCTCGTCCTATTTCGTCACAACCACTTGTTCACTGAGTATATTAATTATTATATTGTTCCACTAACTGGTATTTATCAGAAAATCTCAATAAATAATTTAATATTAAATATATTGCGCGAGAGCAATCACCGTGCGTCTTCGAGGCAAATCACCGGCATACCCGCTTTTCGACGCGATAAAAAAGAGTACCGCGTAACAATCGAAAACCGGCGCTCAATATCTGTATTCCGAACATATCTATATATATATATAAAAGAAAGTTGTGTTAGTTACACTATTTATAACGCAAGAACGGCTGTACCAATTTGGCTGAAAATTGGTGGGGAGATAGTTTAGAACCACGAGACGGACATAGGATACTTTTTATCCCGTTGGAACCGGTAAGTGGCGCTGAGATCAGGTTCTAGAATCCTCCTAATCACCTGGAGCAATTTTGGTGATTTTGTTTTTGTGTGTTTGAGTGGGTTCCCGGATGGTTTAGATTCGCAATTAGAACCGGTAGGTGGCGCTGAGATCGGATCCTAGATTTTTATTTTTTCAGAGCAGGACAACGTCTATAATAAATACTCTATGCTTTAATAATGTGCTGCTGCACTGCTTTTACTAAAGTTTTATTACCTGAATCTTTGAATCATCTTTGAATTCAGTGCCACTAGCAGTTATCTATACTAATATTAGAAAGAGGAATTGTTTGTATTTTTGTTTGTTTGTAACGAATAAACTCAAAAACTACAAGACCGATTTCAAAAATTCTTTCACCATTAGAATGCTACATTATCCCAAATTAATATAAGCTATGTTAGGAGCCTTAAGAACAGACGAGCGTGCATGACAAGAGTTATGAATGTCAAAGAGGCAAGTGAGGTGTGTAAGAATAAGCCTAAATGGCACTCTGTTGTTCGTGCCTACCCCGCAAGGGAACTGGCGTGAAGTTATGTATGTATGTATGTATGTAATATAAGCTATATTTATTACTAGAAAAAATTAGGGATACCTACTAAAACATTAATAATGTAATCCAAGGTTAAAAAAATATAGTGTTTGAGTGGACTCGGGGATAGTTTAGATGCACAATTAGACGCGGTACGTGGCGCCGGAATCGGATTCTAGATATTTAATTTTTAAGGGCAGGACAACGTCTGCCGGAACCGCTAGTATTATTATTAAAGAATTTTCTTTAATAATAATACTAGCGGTTCCGTAAATACTGTAAAAAGTGAAAATTGTGCACATGCACAATTTTTACTTTTTACAGTATTTACGGCGCAACACGAAAATTCGCCTCTTTATGATGTAGGTGAAAAAGAGACTTACAGTTTGTATGAAAATCCGTCATTTTCAAGATGATAAGCACGAAATTTGATATACCTGCTTCTGTTTAGAAATAAATGTACACGTGTATCGGTGTTTTTGGAAATTCAACCCCTAAAGGAGTAAAAAGGTGTATAAAGTTAGCTCAAACTATGATTATTTTTCATCTACGCGAGTGAAGCCGGCAACAACAGCTAGTTTTAGTATAAAATCAGCTTATTAATTAAGTCGCTCAGCGGGCTATGGAGCGAGCTATGTTGGTGGGTGTTTCTCTTATGGGTAAAATTAGAAATGAGGATATCCGTAAGAGAATGTAATCCAAGGTAACCGACATAGCTCGCAAAATTAGCAAGTTGAAGTGGCAGTGGGCTGGTCACGTCTGTCGCAGGACCGATGGCCGATGGAGCAGACGGGTCCTGGAGTGGAGACCGCGTCTCGGTAAACGTAGTGTCGGACGCCCCCCAGCCCGATGGACCGACGACCTGTGCAAGGTAGGCGCTGGATGAGGAAGTCAGAGGACAGGGAGGGCAGTGGACTGCGAATGAGTGACGACGACGAATTAATTCTACTTGTACCTATTTTATTCCATTTAAACTAAGTTTAGGCATTACATACTACAATAATATCACCAAATACAAACTAACTAACAATACTGTATTGGAACATTTGAGAGACTGAATTGATTAAACAATAAATACTCCATTGAAAATCATTAGAGCAACGCGTTAAATGACTTAACAGTCCCTACAGTTTACTACAAACTGTAGCTCCCGAGGGTCGGATCGTCAAGTTAATTTGCTCTAAACAGTGTAATCAATCGAAACCGAACGAGTCATGAATAATTCGAGTAACAAAGCGGCAACTCTCTAACTTCTTCAACCAGCCCCCTCATAACGAATAATCGATAGACAATTCGTCGAGTTTAAGTTTTAACTTACACCTACAACGTCAATAGAAATCGAATCATATTTTTGTAAGAGATAATCGAATATACAGTTTTTTTTTATTTTATTTTATTGCAGGAGATCAGCAGACAGGCAAATGGCCCACTTGATGGAAAGCGGTTACCATCGCCTATGGACATTTGCAACACCAAAGGTGCTACAAATGCGCTGCTGCTCTCTTAAGGGAAACTGGAACCTGGTCACTAATGCCGGAACACAACTCGAAGGTTGTTATGGCGACATATTTTAGACGAGGGGTGGTAGCCATCCAGGCGGGCAAATGCCCTACCACCTGGCTGTGGGTTGTTAAGTCGCCTCTTACGACAGGCCGCCCGGCCGCAGGAAATTGTATTCTTTCTCCGTTCCTGCACGGATGCACAGTGCCGAATTTACCAATAGGCAGAGTAAGCTGGAGCCTAGAGCGGCAGATTTTTGGGTGATTGCAAATTTCGGGTCCAAATTTTTTTGTCTTACAGAAATTAAGAGATAAAAAAGGCGAAATTTTGTGTCCCGCCGTAAATACTGTAAACGGTATGTTTTCTATATTATTAAATAACTCGATGCCACTTCTTTTAATCTTTGAATTCAGTGCAACTAGTTATAGTGTCACGCCACATTTACAATAAATTTGTCAAGGGGCCTCTACGTGTTGGCCTCCCCATGGCCCCACGCAAGCCCTCCAAATGTCCGGGCCATTTCTATGGTCCGTGGTCTTGTAAGACATACAATGAATATATATAATTACTGTGTGATACGTTGTTGGGTGTCTCATCAAAGCGAAGCTATTCACGGAGGTTCAGCTTGATAGCAATTATTTTTACATCAGGGATCTGTACTACAACCTTTGAACGTGGGACCGGGATAATGTACCACGCAATTTGTAGGACAATGTTGCTGTTAAATTATATAAATACTAGCTGTGTCCGCGATGTCGTCCGCGTGGAATTTGCTTTCAAAACCCTCCGATTTTGAAACATTCTTCATTGGTGCTCCGCTCCTATTGATCTTAACACGATGATATATAGCATATAGTCTTCCTCGATAAATGGGCTATCCAACACTGAAAGAATTTTTCAAATCAGACCAGTAGTAGTTCCCGAGATTAGCGCGTTCAATTAAACAATATATTAGTATATTTGGCTATAACACTAATACTTACATTTTATATATCGCGATATCTTTTGAATGAAACGTCCGAATTGAATAATTCAAAAAGGTCTAGAAAGGTATTGAATTCGTCTTGAATATGGAGTAATTTATTTTGATAAGGATTAATACCAAGGTACAAAATAAAGAGTTTTTGAAGCGACGGCATTTTAATTATTTAAAAAAATAAAAGAAAACATTTATTGTGAGATAACTACAATAGTTAGACATATGGTTACAGGATATTTTTTGTAGACAATTATATGTTCTGCAAAGTGGTAGTACATTGTTTTATTCTATAATCAATAGTTTTCGCAGCGCACGCCGTGTAAGGATTTTTTCGGGTCATTTTTTACACCTTGGGTTACATTATTGGACTTTTAGTAAGAATCCCTAATTTAAAAAAAAATATAATATAGCCTATAGCCTTCCTGGATAAATGTACTATACATCACTATTTTTTTTTAATCGGACCAGCGGTTCTTGAGATTAGCGCGTCTAAACAAACAAACAAACTCTTCAGCTTTATAATATTAGTATAGATGAACTAAGCAACAAAAAAAAAAATCAGCTGGTTAGTTATCATTTTTGATGACCTCGTGATCGATACATGTTGGAAGGACTCTTTGATCAAACCATACATTTTGCAGGACAAATATTTTTTCAGATAATTATCTTGAGATTTAACAAAAAAAGACCCAGATAGTAATACATTTTTGAGAATCATCAAACCGACTTATTTCATCCCTGCTACCCCTTATCGAATCTGATATAGTGGTTGGGTTTATCCAGCGTGTATATTATTCTTGGTACAACAGAATGAAACTTGGAAACTCCGTCATCGTAACGAGTGAAAGTACACAAAACAATTCACTAACTATATAATTTAAGATTCAATTCGTGACCTTAATTTGGGTATTATTTTAATTAATCGTATTTCTATGATAATAATTATTATAAAGTGTGATCTGTTACAATATAATATTGAGCTGCTAAAATATGTCTGTGGCGATAAGGAATTTAAAGTTAATTGGTGATTTGATGTGCAGTTTTGTTTTCAAAAATCGGCCAAATAGGGAAGCGTAGGCAAAAAGAGCCTATTGAGAAATATTGTTAACAAAATTCATAATTTTATGTATATCGGAAAAGACAACTGCAGTTGTGGTCGTTGAACGAGAGATATAATAATTTTTAATAAGAAATATTTTGGGTTTTATGTTATTTCAATAGTTTAATTGTAATAAACGTATCGTAAGATTCGTGGTAACGTAATGGTTAGTGCACACGTCCCAAACTCAAAGGGCGCGGGTTCGATCCTGGCCGGAACGCATGCAACACTTAGGTAGTTTTCTGACCTAATGTGCATATTGCTACAATTACCACGTGCACATCGAGATAACAGATGTGTCAACCTGCCAAGCCGCCTTGGACAAGCGTGGCGGGTATACTGTCCGTACCCCTATAGTGGCAGGCCCGAGCCCAGCAGTGGGAAAGTTATGGGCTGTTATTACATTTATGACAATCGTAATAAACACAACAATGGATCGTTAATACGTGTGTATTAATAATTTTCACACGAAAAAAAAAACAGTTTAACATAAAACATTTAAATCACATTCTATAAGAAAAAATAGGATTTACACTAATGAGATTGCAACATCAGCTGAGTCAAAAATGTAGCTTTCAAGTTCCTAAATCCAGAAGGATTAGTCTTTCTCCGCTTGCGTTTTGATGTGGAAAGACGGACAGTCATGGCGATTTCTCAAGGGTTCCGTTTTCGGGAAAATGGCTACTAAACCTATAAAATAAAAAAAGCTGTCTTGACGTCGCGTCGTGAGGAATATCAAGCATGCCAGGGATCTCATAAAGAAGGATACTAAAGACCGGTCGAATTGAAAAATAACTAAGAAAAGAAATCTTGAGTTCCGAAACGCGTGTGCCATTTTTTTCTATATCGCAGGAGGAATAATAATAACAAGTGAAGAGCCTTGTCCGCCACCTTGAAAGGCTCTCGCTTGGTATCTGGGTAAAGGGTCCGATGCAGAAGGCAAGTCTGTTGGATACAGCCCGTATTGTATGGAGATTCCTATGTCTGGAACCTTAACCACGGGTAACCTGGACCCTAGGCCCCACTGCCGGCGGAGATTAGTTTTTTTTTTTTTTTTATAAATTAATGTACATATTTTATAAGATATTTATAAGAAAAATGTAAAAAACTTGAAAATAAAACATATATGTAATAATAAAAAGCGGCAAACAAATACACTCATTGTATATTCCAAAATTAAGCAAGTTACGCTTATATTATGGGTAATATACAACGGACTACTCTGGAGCCGATCACAGACACTCAAACCATAGGAAATAACGGAAAATTCGGTTTCGAAATTTACCATCCCAGGAATCGAACCCGGAGCCTCTGAGTTTCAGTGAGGTAGGCCGTCAATGACTTAGCCCGCTCAATTACACAGGCTGTCAAATGAAGGAATGGATTTACCCATTGTCTCCAACCATCGGGTGTGGTTTACGAGGGGTTGTGGGTCTCCCAGACGTCGGCTCTGCATACACCTACTTTTAAGAAGGAGTTGTGAGATATCGGTCCCCATATCACCCATTAAACCTACCAGCGTCCCTCCTCTTCTTAGCGATGCTTTGCTTCTTTTTTCTTATTGCGTGAGTTCAGCAGACAGGTAGACGGCCCACCTGATAGATACTGGTCACCATCGCCTATGGACATTTGTAACACCAAAGGTGCTACAAATGCGCTGCTGCTCTCTTAAAGGATACTAGAACCTGGCCACTAATGCCAGAACACAACTCAAGGTTGTTACTAGTCTACTGGTTGTTACTAGACCAAGGGTAGCCATCCAGATGTGCAAATGGCTTAGCACCTGGCTGTAGGTTGTTTTGTCGCCTCTTACGACAGGCTGCCCGGCCGCAGGAAATTGTATTCTTTCTCTGTTTGTGCACGGATAGAATGTTTGTACGCAACCGGTCACAGTTGGGTACCCTGAGAATAGGGCACCCCACGTCACCTGGTCTGGCTCACCAGATAGGTCCGATCACAACCTGGTTCCACTACGTCATTGGGAGGAGTAGCGGTGACTTCGACCCCCTGTTCGCCGTCTGTGACAGAAGTCGAAGTACGAATTACGATCTAATAATAACGATGTATTTTTTCCATTATTTTGTCTGTTTCCAATAAACTTCAATCCATTCGTTTATGAATTTCATGTTGTTTGTTCAAATCTTCATTAAAACTTGTCAAAGATTACCTTGTTAAGAGTTCCACAGCTTGTCCATTAAAAATTGTCTAAACATCTGTTAACTTTGAAGGACGTCGCAGTATATTCGAAATTTAACAATTTACGTCTATTGCTGTGAAGGATTCCGTCGTAAATATTATGGCAATAATTTTGGAACTCGGTAATTGTTTTTCAAAAGTAAGGAATTCACCAAAAACTTGTTCAAAGGTTTTAAATTCTTCTTTATTTTGTTTGTGCTAAAAATATTTGCGGGATCACAGTTGAAACAATTTTACAACTTCGCTCGCATATACTGTAGATTCGTATCCCAGTGGAAACTATCCCATTATACGAGTTGAAGAGTAAGTACGTGGTATACTAGATTCATTCATTCCCTTATCAAAAATCAAAAGACTTATCTACATTTTAATTTATACTTTTCAAGGTTATCAGTTTATTTGTTTTCGTCACTTGGTAGGGCTCCCGAATGGATGGCTACAAACCCTGATCTAGAGTATACCGCCATAAACAACCCTAAGGTGTGTTCCGGCATCAGTGGTCAGGTTCTAGTCCCACTTTCGAGGTCGGAAAGACATTGGTAGCATCACTGGTGTTGCAAATGTTCATATGCGTCTGTAACCGCTGTACTTTATAAAAAAAAATCCCCTATCGTGTTTATAATAAAGCTATATAATTGACAAGCTGTTGTAACTTAACTTAAAAACTTGGTACAAATGTATATACATCCTTATTAATATTATAAATGCGAATGTGCGTTTGCTCGTTTGAGACGTTTTCACCCCTTAACTACACAACTACATTACATTTGAATGCGAAGAAAACAAAGGTTATGGTGTTTGAAAGAGAAGAAACCAGAACGAATGCAAGGATAATGGTCGATGATATTATGCTAGAGCAAGTGAATGAGTTTGTATATCTTGGATGTGCTTTTAGCAGGGATGGAAGGTACACCGCTGATATAGAAAGAAAAGTGAATTTGGGGAATAGTGTGAATGGAGCGTTAGGTAAACTTCTAGGCGCTAAGAACCTCAGCCAGAAGGCCCAGCTCGCCATACACAACGCGGTGCTGGTACCTACGATGCGAGAGTTGGGTATATAGCACTGCGCAAAATCTGCGGAGTGACGCTCGCGGACCGCGTTCGTAATACCGAAGTAAGAAAGAGAGTTGGTCTGAAAGAGAGTGTCGGGGTGAAGGTAAAGAAAGGAATGCTCCGGTGGTTCGGGCATGTGGAACGAATGCATGATGAAAGAATGACTAAACAGATATACAATGCAAAAGTGGATGGATGCAGAAGTCGTGGAAGGCCACGACACACCTTCCATGATCAAATTGATCGTGTACTAGCAGAAGGTGATGTCAGGAGCCTTAAGAACAGACGAGCTTGCATGACAAGAGTTATGAATGTCAAAGAGGCAAGTGAGGTGTGTAAGAATAAGCCTAAATGGCACTCTGTTGTTCGTGCCTACCCCGCAAGGGAACTGGCGTGAAGTTATGTATGTATGTATGTATGTAACTACACAACTAAACGTCACGAAATTTTGCATATAGGTTGTCAGGGTATAGAATAAGACACAGGGTTCTTTTCATCCAGAAAAAAGTAATGTCCTCGAGAGATAGACGAATATAGCGGAAAAGATCGAATACATCGTCATGGCTACGACAGCGACATGACAGCTACAAGTTTAACGGCTTGCTCTTATGATTAGTTCTATATTCGCTTTGTTAAATGGCTTTACCATTTATCATTAGGTACTTTGAAGTAAAAATCAAGTTCGACAATTTTAAGACTTATAACATGTCTACTTCGTGACATACAAATGCTATTATAACTAGCTTCTGCCCGCGACGTCGTCCGCGTGGAATATTTAAAAAAAAAAGTATTTAAAAAAAACCCCCGATTTTGAAACATTCTTCATTTGTACTCCGCTCCTATTGGTCTTAACGTGATGATATATAGCCTATAGCCTTCCTCAATAAATGGGCTATGTAACACTGAAATAATTTTTCAAATCAGGTCAGTAGTTCCTGAGATTAACGCGTTCAAGCAAACAAACAAATAAACAAACTCTTCAGGTTTATATATTAGTATCAGATTTAATGTGAAATACATCTACATCTAGGCCTTGAGTAAAATATTTGTAATTGATGTATTTGTAAGTGAAACTGCGTAAAAAAACCGACACCCCCAGCTTCCTGCATCGGACAAAAGGCGTCGACCCAACGAATCGTATAAGTTGTTTCCTCCTATTCAGTCACTAATTCGGGGTCTTTCATTTAAACATAACAATGGTGGATGGTTGAGTTCACGCAAATGGTTTTCGAGTGTGCTATAAGAATTCCTTGTCCTTCAAATAGCTTAGAGAAGAAAAGGTCGCTTCATAATAACCCGGAAAATATTTATGTACAAGTTCTCACAAGTATTATGTCAATATATTGTACGAGAACTGTAAGGAAATCTTCACCCCAGATTATTAATAATACAAAATATGTTTATTTTTAGAACGATTTTTCATATCAAAAGGAAATATATTCAAGGTATCAAAATCTATACTTTAATAGTATTGTTACAACTTCGACAAAAACATATTCCACTCCTAATCTGTAAAAACACATTTTATTACATGTCGGCGTGTGAACTAGTTGTAATCCTTTTATGATCGTCTTCTTTTGTTTACTTATTTTTTTGGCATACGTTTCTAGTTATTTTGAAGAACAATCTATTGTTCTATTGTACTCGTCTACGGCCGTTTGCAGGCTGAATAATTAGCCAGTACGGATTATAAATACAAGCTAATTCTAGGAAAGAGGCAAGTGAGGTGTGTAAGAATAAGCCTAAATGGCACTCTGTTGTTCGTGCCTACCCCGCGAGGGAACTGGCGTGAAGTTATGTATGTATGTATGTATGTAATTCTAGGAAATTATGTCGACGTGAATATTTGCATTTGTGCAATATAAAACGATGGCCTGATGGAGAGAGGAGGCAGTTGAGCGAGAACCAAGATCAAGGCGTGACGTGTGTACATTCGGGAATCTGATATTGACGGGCTTTGCGCGTTTTATTAAATTACGACCTTCTGCATTACGTTTGAATTTGTTGTGTTCGGTTATAATTGTACCTGTGTTATACGTGTTTCTATAGTTCTAATAAACTCTATAATAATTCTAACGGCATTTTAATTCGAGTCCCGCAATTCGTAACAGTATAAATGCGAAAGTGTGGATATTTATTGCTCAATCACACCAGAGCGGCTTAACGGATTTATATGAAATTTGACACAGAGATATATTATCTGGCATAGCACAGAGGCTACTTTTTATCGTGGAAAAATGTATTGTTCCCGTGGGATAATATTAACACGATCGAAGCCGCGGAATAAAGCTAGTAAATAATATGTACTGTACAAAGAGAAAACATAAAAAATCAAGATAAGATTAGTTTTAAAAATTAGATATAATTCATTCAGCATGATAACATTGTTTTTGTGTAATTAGTTTGTTTCTTAATTACACAAACGCTGTTCTTCTGCTTGGCACTAGAGTGAATTCAAACCATACTGTGACGAATACGTGTAGCGGAATTTCTTCCCCTTAAAAAAATAGCGCGTAGTCTTCGCCTTAACAATAACACAATACAATGTTGCATATACAAAGTAACACGAAAGAGCAGGATAGAAATATAGAATCAGACAAATGTTAAAACGAGATGGATATACTCGAGAAAAAACTGGAATACTACTCGTAGTATGTAACAAGAACGGGAATATTTGTTGGACAAGGATAGACATATAGTCGAATGACGTAATAAGGTTAATTTTAGACCGTCGACCGGATATATAAGCGCGACAATCTGCGCACGGAGGCAGACTCGCACGGGCTAGCGAACCGAAAGCAACGAGAAAAGAGCAAAGGGATTAAAAGCGCCTTCAGACTGCGCGTCAACGACACGGCGGAGCATCAAGACGTGAGGCTTCAAGACCAAGAACGGATCAGAACCTGAGTCAATCGAGATAAGCGTGTGCATAATTTAAAGAGGTATTTTTATTTAATTAATCTTTAATTAAATAAAGGCAGTTTCTCTTTAAATCGGTGTTTCCTTCCAATCTCGGTACCCACAGCACGTAACAATACTATACATTAGATTATGATAAATTTAAATTCACTAACAATAACGTCGTCGTAGCTACGCGGACGAAGTTTCCCTAGCACTGCTCCTACAATATATCACTATAACAATTCCATTAATTTCTTATATAAACTACCCTTGTAAAAGTTTTAAAAGATTATAAAAACAAAATGATTTCTAAAATTACATTTTAGAGCAATAATACCTTCACCGTTGTAATAACAGTCTGTTATCTTCGTTTAGTGAAGCGCTTAAATGACGTTATCAGGAGATGGGAGCTTTAAAATCGCATTAGTTACACTGTAACCGAAGGGCATTCTCAGGTCCGAAGAAAATTAATCCTTAAGCAATCATCTCGCTACTTGACGTGAGTGAGCTTGAGTTGAACAATGGAGTTTTACAATTTATGGTATCGCAGTAATTTCCTTTAATCGATTCTTTGACCGTAAGATGTCTATAACAATAGAATGCGCTAGCAGAGCTCATGTTTTCCGAAAAGTACATTTTTTTAATGTTTTTATTGCAGGAGTTCAGCAGACAGGCAGACGGCCCACTTGATGGAAAGCGTATGTACATTTACCATCGCCTATGTACATTTGCGCTGCTGCTCTCTTAATGGAGACTAGAACTTGGTTACTAATGCCGAAATACAACTCAAGGTTCTTATGGCGACATACTTTAAACCAGGGGTGGTAGCCATCCAGTCGGGCAAATGTCCTACCACCTGGCTGTGGGTTGTTTTTTCGCCTCTTATGACAGGCCGCCCGGCCGCAGGAAATTGTATTCTTTCTCCATTCCTGCACGGATAGAATAGAATTCGTAGGGATACGCATTTTTTTTTTTAAATCAACCTCCTGGCCACATCTTTACATATATTATTCTTCTGTTCATATGTAGTCACTGAACTCCTCCTAAACGCCTGGTGTTGTGGTCGGTAAGGATAAATACAATGGTTCAAAATAAAGAAGTATTCTGGGTTTTGTGTTATTTTACCCTTATTAAAAAAAAAATGTTAATTTTTATTGTCTCTATTCTTTTTTTTAGCATAATGGCTAGCGCACGCGTTTAAGCTCAAAGGGCGCGGGTTCGATCCTAGTCGGAACGCATGCACCACTTACGCAGATTTCTGACCTAATGTGCATATGGTTACAATTACCACGTGCTAACAACGGTGAAAGAAAACATCGTGATGCAACCTGCACATCGAGATAACGAATGTGTCAGACCTGCCAAGCCGCCTTGGACAAGCGTGGCGGGTATACTCCCCGTTCCCCAATAATGGGAGGCCCGAGCCCAGCTGTGGGACAGTTATGGGCTGTTATTATTATCAATTATTTTTGTTTGTTGGCTTTTATTTCCTAATTGCCACTAAACTATTTGTATTAATTCTATGTTAGTTTTGTATTGCTACATTATATCATTGCTATAATATTTGTATTTGCATTCCATTACTTAATAAACTTGTGTCATATGATTAATATCTAAAAAAAGGTATATTTTAAACGTCTTTGCTTGTATATATATATGACATCTATTTTCATCGGAATCTACTGTAGTATTAAGATAAATAACAATTTGGTATAAACTTGCTTACTTTTCTTTTGTACGGCTCCATTGTATTGTTATATTTTTCCGCCTTAAAAATCTCTTTATACAAAGAGTTTCCTGAAGACATAACAATGAATGATAACTGCTGCCTATTGTTCAATATTATCTATGTTTAATTTCTAAAGTAAACAATACAGAATTTTATATATTTTTATTATTCATCCAATCGACTCATTGTAAAAGATTTTTTTGCTAGTTTTATTTATTTTATGTACTTATAGCTCATCAGCTAAGGCAGATAAGCGTCTCTTCCGTCTTCGTTCTCTTCTTCTTTATCCGTGCAGGAATGGAGAAATAATACAATTTCCTGCGGCCGGGCGGCCTGTCGTAAGAGGCGACAAAACCACCCACCGCCAGGTGGTAGGGCATTTGCCCGACTGGATGGCTACCACCCCTGGTCTAAAGTATGTCGCCATAACAACCTTGAGTTGTGTTCCAACATCAGTGACCAGGTTCCAGTTTCCCTTAAGAGAGCAGCAGCGCATTAGTAGCACCTTTGGTGTTGCAAATGTCCATAGGCGATGGTAACCGCTTTCCATCAAGTGGGCCGTCTGCCTGTCTGCTGAACTCCTGCAATAAAAAATAAAAAAAGTCTTCAATTAAGTGGATTCGAACCTTGCTAGAGATATAGCTCTGGAGGCATTCTTTCTCGACTAGTTAGCACATTAAACCCTGATATAACTGAAAGATAACATTGTGAATAGACAACCCCCGATTAATACTTATGTATCAAACCTATTAATCCGCTGCGGATAAGTGTAGTTAGGATGCTTGCCGCCTGTTAGCCTTGAATGAGGAGGCCTTAGAACAATATTGGAAGTTTATTAGCTAATATAAATCTTATATATAAAAATGAATTGTAGAAATGTATTTACGCACATAACTTCAGAACGACTTTACCGATTTTGATTAAACTTTTTGTGTGTGTTTGAGTGGGGCTTTAGACGGGGGTCCCCGGATGGTTTAGATTTACAACTGGAACCGGTATGTGGCGCTGGGATCGGGTTCTAGGATCTTCCTAATGTCCTGAGCCAATTTTGATGATTTTGTTTTTGTGTGTTTAAGTGGGTCCCCGGATGGTCTAGATTCACAATCGGAACCGGTAGGTGGCACTAGAACCGGGGCCTAGATTTTTATGTTTTCAGGGCAGGACGACGTCTGCCGGGGAAGCTAGTTTAATATATATCTGTGGATAGCGAGAACAAATCGATGTCTAGATATATACATATTTTGTTTTAGATAATGCTAATAAAATTAAAAATTATTTTAGATAAATTTAAGTTAATCTTAGAACAAAATAGACAATCTATAGCAAAAAGGTAATTTGATTTGATAATGACAACATTTAAAATTACAATCCTGTGAAATCCTTATTTCGAACATATAAATATATTCGTACTAGCCACGTGTAACAAGATTATTAAACCATTTGGTAATATATCGACGTCCCCGTGCGATAATAGAGTGTTCGAAAAACTCAACTTTTACAGGAAAAGATATTTTGGGCTTTTCGGACGGTTAGAAAAGTTTCGTACAATAAGAATATCATGAGGATATTTTTCATAAGAAACAGTAAGAAAAATATAAAAAAATGTATATATGGATCCCAAGTCAAAGATGCTAAATTAGATATAATATTTTCAAATATCTAATTTATATGTAAATTAAGTTATTGGTATATATAGGAGTAATATAGTATATATAAAATTATCTTATTATGTATTATTTTAATTATTAGTATTGTATAGCTATTCCTATACACATATTACATACATACATACATACATAACTTCACGCCAGTTCCCTTGCGGGGTAGGCACGAACAACAGAGCGCCATTCAGGCTTATTCTTTCACACCTCACTAATTTTCACAACAAATTTAATTTGACATAGTTTGGCCCAGTAGTTTTCATTTTATGAACATTTTTTGTTCCCGTTTCTTGGGACCTATATTTTTTAAGGAGCGCGGCACCTTTCGTAGGTCTACCCATATATAGCTAGATACTAAAAAGTAACAAATAAAATAAAAAAACTTAGTTTAAAAAAACCGACTTCAAAAACTAAAAAGTATAAAATAAGAAATAAGTTATTTTATACTTTTTAGTTTTTTAGTTTTTAAAGTCGGTTTTTTTAAACGAAGTTTTTTTATTTTTCAGTCACGATACAATAATTAAGTAATTATTGCAGCATCGATATATAAGCATCATAAATGAGTACAATATTCGCTAACATTTGAAATAATATCCAACGTTCTGTTCTGTTTGAAACTACGAAACAAAGTAATCACATGATCCGTATTAAACCTCACAGATGCAGATTAAGCCGGACCAATCCGGTCTCCCAAATCCACGGCTACTTACACACGTGGCGCCGCGTTGCGTATGCAACGGAACGTTGCATTCTGAACGCGCATTGCTCGGAAATTAACGCGATTTCCACTATCTAGAAACTAGCTCGACACGAAAATGCACATGTGCATGGAATATTTCGGATTTTGCTCTGTTTACTGAATCAGTGAAGCGGTATCTGTTTCAAAATGTTTCCTAATTTTAGTTCATTTATTTGAAAGCTCTGTCTTGTAAAACGAATAGTTAAACATTTAGTTATAGATAGGTATAGGCTTAAAATAAATCAATCAGTACTGTGATATCTATAATATTATAAAATTCTAAAACTATGATCAAAAAATACTACTTGTCGTTGAAACATGATATTTAAATTCATTTATAAACATTTATATATTTTGTAGATATGTATTTGTATGGTATATATATTAAGTATATATCTATGTACATACATACATACATACATAACTTCACGCCAGTTCCCTTGCGGGGTAGGCACGAACAACACAGCGCCATTTAGGCTTATTCTTACACACCTCACTTGCTTCTTTGACGTTCATAACTCTTGTCATGCACGCTCGTCTGTTCTTAAGGCTCCTGACATCACCTCTATATATATATATATATATATATATATATATATATATATATATAATTTATGTATTTATTATTAAAATGTAAGTAGTTTGTACTATATGTTACGTATACCACCATCGCCATTATCATCTCAATTAATTCCTGGGGTTGTCTGGAAGAGATCGCTTTTTAGCGATAAGACCGCCCTTTGTACATAACTAGATATAATTTTAGTCTTTAAGTTCATGTTTGTATTGGTGTACAATAAAGAGTTATCTACCTAAATTCTAAAAATGTCGTGTCTGTACATTGAAAATATATAAAAAAAACTGGATTAGACTTATATACGACGGAGAACACAGTGTATTTTTTTTATGTTTCTTGTCTGTTTGTTCGGGATTCATGTAAAAACTACTGGGTCAATTTCGGCCTCTGTGGTTGAGCGGGCTAAGCCTTTGACGACTTACCTCACTGTAATGCAAAGGTTCTGGGTTCGATTCCTGGTATGGTAAATTTCGAAAATTAATTTTCTTCGTTATATACCATGGTCTGGGTGTCTGGGATCGGCTTCAGAGTAGTCCGTTGTATATTACCCATAACAAAAGCGTAACTTGCTTAATTCGGGGATATACAATATGTGTTTGTCTGCATCCCGAGAATCCCGCGGGAGTTTTTCAGGGAATGATTTAAAATGGCCAGAGTGATTTTTTTTTCGAATTGCTTTACGATTTTTTCACTGATCGATAGCAAAATTTGTGTAATAAAATCTATGTCACTTTTTATCCCGGGTTTCCCACGGAAATTTTCCCAGGAACGGGTTGAAGTTGTTCGGGTGCATAAAATTAGCTTATACCGACACAGTTTTCACTAAAGATATAGCTTGTATTCTTATTAAAAGGCTGCGATACTTTGTGTCCTAAGAATCCGGTGGGAATTTTCCCGGGAGTGGTTTAAAGTAGTTAGTTTGCATAAAAATTAGTCGATTTTGATACGACTCATACTAAAGCAATACTTTACGTTCTTTTTCAAATGTTGTGGTAGTTAGTGTCCCGGGAAACCCGCGGATTTTTTTCCGGGATTGGTATAAATTAGTTAGATTACATAAATATTAGCTAATCTCGATACGATTTTTCTAGAATTATAGCTCAAGTTTTTTTTCAAGTGACGCGATACTTTATATTCCGCGAATTTGGCGGGTATTTTCCCAGGAGTGTTCTAAAGTGGGTATTCATATAAAATAGGTGTTTCTGATCCGATTGATACTAAAAGTACATAATCCGACATTTTTTATGTTCTACGGAATTTCCTAACTTCAAAACTACGCGATATTAGAACTAGCTTGATATGACAATTGCTTTAGTAGAAAAGATGTAGTTATGTATGTATGCCTTTAATAACATTACTTATCACGGGTTTCTATGGGAATCTTCCGAATTCATGTACTACCCTGTTGAAAATATCCTTTGATTTTAAATACTGGTAAAATAATTGTAATTTTTTATTTTATTGCAGGAGATCAGCAGACAGGCAGACGGCCCACTTGATGGAAAGCGGTTACTATCCGCCTATGGACATTTGCAACACCAAAGTTGCTACAAATGCGCTGCTGCTCTCTTAAGGGGGACTGGAACCTGGTCACTAATGCCGGAACACAACTCAAGGTTATTATGGCAACATACTTTAGACCAGGGGTGATAGCTATCCAGTCGGGCAAATGCCCTACCACCTGGCCGTGGGTTGTTAAGTAGCCTCTTACGACAGGCCGCCCGGCCGCAGGAAATTATATTCTTTCTCCGTTCCTACACGGATAAAAATCTACGTTGTAATCTACGTTGCCTGTCCAACGTGGACGCAGTCGCGGCCAAATCCTGTTTATTTATATTAATACAAAATAAAAATCAAAACAAAAACACACGTTTGTTAATAATTATTACACGTAATACCTACCGTATGAGCTAAATGAATAAAAAGTATGAAATATTATGTTGATTGATTGCACTAGGTTTTGCCATAACAATTTTTCTTGCGATACTTTAAAACTATCTTTAATTGTTTCAATTGACGTTTGACTAAATGAAAGTGGAACATCAGAGAATATATTAACCGAGAAATCTTCTTAACTTTTATAAATATAAACAAAATTCCTTTAGCCTACATCCGTCAACATATTTAATTAAAAAAATTACTCTAAATTACACTTTAAATCTCTAGCATAAAGTTCAAAATTCAATACACTTTTTAGGTACAATTTCCTTAAGGTAGGTAGGCGTAAATCACTACGTATAAAAAAATATGTTAAGTGTATACAGACAGAGGTAAAATTAATTTGAAATCTTACATTTTATGTGTTTATCTCTTTTTAGTGTCACTTTTTCGTTTCATCGATTTCAAATCTTAACGATTCTAAAGAAGTTTCACTTCAATAATTGGCTATGTCCAAAGGCATTACATGCAAGATTTCTAAGATCTCTTGATTCCTAGATAGATAGCATCTCCTAAGATATTGGCCATATTGTCCTAATTAGAAAACACATTATTATATTCCAATTAGATTGTTTGATTTAAGTTTTTTTCTAATAGTTTTGTTTCTTTACAATTGAATCGTTACATTCACGGGTTAGTCAAGTACTATTTACAGTTTGTGTGAATAATTAGAACTAACTTACATCTACAGTTAAATTGCATGCTTGTTAACCTTTCGGTTACAATACAAACATAAACTAAAACAATATTTCTTTCATTATATTCATTTTATTCTGTTGCGTTAAATTCATATTTTGTATTTATTAAGCATTGTTAAAATAATGGCTGGGTTTTACTTTGATAACCTCATAATTTTCACACGATATTTGTATTTTTACGATTTTATATAAACTGTTAATAAAAATTTGAGTATGATCAAAATGTAAACGGTGATATATATTGTGTAAATGATTGTATGTATGAATGAATGAGTATTTATTTGTAAAAATACAGGTAACAGTTATACATAGGAAGGGAACAAAGTCAAATGTTCTCACTGTATTTGACCTATACAACATGGTCATACAAATATTTGAGTGCACGCCAATCTAAAAACAAATCAAAATATCACAACAATTCTAATATTATAAACTTAAACCAATTAATTCCTCATATTAAAAAATAGAAATAAAACAATGTCAAGAAAACGAAATAAATTAAATGTCAAAAATGTAACTAACTAACCAATTGCTGCGGCTCAACGACCCATAATGAGTCCTGGCCTCCGAAATGAGAATACTCCACTCCTTCCTGTTCAGCACTGTCTCCTGCCAGTCTTCGGCATGAAGCTCGCGCAGATCAGCCTCCACTGCGTCACTTCAGCGATATCTGGATATCTCTATCCGTGCAGGAACGGACAAAGAATACAATTTCCTGCGGCCGGGCGGCCTGTCGTAAGAGGCGACTTAACAACCCACAGCCAGGTGGTAGGGAATTTGCCCGACTGGATGGCTACCACCCTTGGTCTAAAGTATGTCGCCATAACAACCTTGAGTTGTGTTCCGGCATTAGTGACCAGGTTCCAGTTTCCATTAAGAGAGCAGCAGCGCATTTGTAGCACCTTTGGTGTTGCAAATGTCCATAGGTGATGGTAACCGCTTCCCATCAAGTGATGCTGATTTCCTGCAATAAAAAAAATAAATAAAAAAACTGGGCCCACCAACTGGTCGCCGTCCCGTTGGTCAGCCTAGATAGGCTTTTTTCACCGCGCGATCCTCCCCCATTCTATGTAGGTGGTTAAGCCAGCGCAAACGATGTACCTTGCTCTCGCCTATTATATTGGGCTCAGCCACCAGTTCGCCAGTTGCAAATAAAATATATAAGGAGTATTAAAATAACATCTCCTTGTCATATTTAAGGCAATCATCAACTGAGTATAGCATTTTTCCAGTAACAATATTTTTAGCTTTTATTTACATTGTTTCAACGACAGTTCTTTGATCGATGGAGGTAATTTATTAAATACTCGTATGCACATCGACTAAGAGTTTTTCATAAATAGGGTTGTTCTTGGGACAAAATCAAATACTAATCTATCCCTATTTCTTGTTCGTTGTTAATAGAATATATGGCACTTATACATCTTCCGGCGGTTACAGTCCGGTCGCATTCGAAATATCCGATATCATTTGGACCTTAGGGTCCATGTTCGTATTTTGTTGATCTTCGATATACCTTGTCGTCGGAAAATTGGCACGCATGTAATCGTTTACGACGTCATACCAGTAATTTCTTGGGTCTACCTCTTCTTACATTTACTCCCCCTTACATCCATATATTTATTTGTACCAGCGTGGAGATTCTCTTAAATTGTTTGCTGTGTTACGGAGATGAAGTCTGCTCCGTATGCAAATGTTCCTCTTCGTCAATCCATACATCCACTGTTGCGTAATTTGTCTAAATCTCAAATCTACATTTTATAGTCATAAAAATAGGACACCCAGACCATAGTAAATAATGCTGGATTTCCAAATATGTCCTTACAGCTTAATCGGTGTTGAATTTTCTTTCTGCTTTAAGTCACTCCCTCACTGCTAACGATCGTGAATTGATAGCAGTGAATAATTGCTCTTATCCGACAAGATTAGTTTTACATTGTACAATAAATGAAATTCATTAATTATAAGAACTATAGCCGTGTATACGTCCGTTGAAACTTCAAATTCATGTCTCCTAAAATATCTCTTTATCGAGGTATATACTATACCTGTTACTAAAAGTATACTAAGTTTAATATTACCTAGTTCATTCAGCTCAGAAAAATTGAATTTTTAAGCAGTGAAAAATGCGAATAATGCCGCTTGGGAGTTTTTGTTTTATCCTTTTAGACACTTTTGTAGGTACTTTCCGTACTAGCGTTACCAAGTTTGAGTACTTAATATAATACGTATTGTAAGCTAATAAAAAGATATTTTATACGCTTGCAAATTATTATTTAACACTCCTTCATAAATAAACCTATGTTGTATAACAGTTTACTACTTCATAAAATAACAATATAATTTTTGAGGGGTCCGTATTTTGCAATTTATTTTTGAAGTGAAACTTCTATATAAACGAGGGGTCTTAGGATTTTCCTGTCACGAAAAAACGTTACGGCCGCGTGGAGGAGCGGCATAAATTTAGACTAGACGTGGTGAGGCGGCATAATTTTAGAGTATACCATGGATGCGTTTTTTGGTTCCGAATCGAATTCAGTTTTTTTGTTTGATAAAATAAAATATGTTTAAATAAAAAATGCATTCACTAAAATGTAGCTAACCTAACGAAATCACAATTTGCAGTAAACCTGCGAAAAATCGAAATATGTAAGACTTCAAGTAAAAATTTTGTTGCGATTCGTTTTACCACTTATCAGTTGAAGTTTCACTTCTACTATGTGTCCCAGCGCACATTTCGATTTTTTTTATTTATTGAAGAGATAAGATACTGGCATTTTTTAAGTGCATCGTTCGATAGCTAAATCCCGATTGCGTAATTCGACATTTTAATTAGTATTATAAGGTAACTAACTATGCGTCTCTCTTGGAGGGAATTTGCGTCTCACTGCGTATTCTATCGCGTGTACAATGGAGAGTATTCCAACTGTTTGATTTGGTGCCAACGTCACATTTTCACCTCCACACCGCTTGCTGTCGGTGAGATGTTCACCCCAATTCTTTGAGCTACCACATTTAACACTGCAACAGTTCTCTAGAACCTTCATTCCGCGTACAATAACGACTTGGAAGGAACTCCCCGCCGCGGTTTTCCCTATGCAATATGACATGGGGTCATTTAAGAAGGGCGTTATAAAATTTTGTTCAAAATCAGCAACGCGTTGACAAAGCCCCTAGTGTTGAAAACGTCCATAGACGGCGGTGACCACTTTCCGTCAGGCGGTTTGCTTGTTCGCCAGATTTTGGCAATAAAATTAAAATAAAAACCTAAGTTACACGAGAGTTCTTATGTGTCAGGTAGGAACGTCCACAAAAGACTGGCTCGCTTACCTTCTTAAATGGCAACGCTAATGCGTTGCCTGAGGTTGTAGTGTATTTTAAGTTCCAGGTTAAAACAGGCTGTATAAGCTACGTGCAACAATAAAAGTGGTTCGAAAATCAGAGTTTTCATTTTCAAATTACGTATTTTTTTCATTGCAAAACTGGCAAACAGTCAGACGGCCCACCTGGTGGAAAGTAGTTACCTTCGCCTGTAGAAGTCAGCAATACCAATGGCGAAGCCAACAGGTTGTCAACCAGCCAATAATAATCTTTAGACAAACACACATATTGTATGTCCACAAATTAAGCAAATTATGCTTGTGTTACAGTTATAGTGATACACTTACAAGCCAATAGATGGCGCTGTACAATAATTAAAGTCTCAAACGATTTCCAAAACGTACAAAGAATGTATACAAATTTCCAACGATAACAGGCCTGCGAGGAACAACAATAGCCTCGCTGGAAGATCTTCCTTTGAGACGGAGGAGCATTCTATCTCGCTCCTCCGTCCTATACAGCGCACTCTCTTCGTGGGTAAATATACAACGGACTACTCTGGGGCCGTTTCCAGACACCCAGACCATAGTAAATAGCGGAGAAAATTCGTTTCCGAAATTTACCATACCAGGAATCGAACCAAAAGCCTCTGAGTTGCAGTGAGGTAAGCCGACAAAGGCTTAGCCCGCCCAACCATAGAGGCCGTCGAAATAAAATAAGACAGCCTTATTCATTCCAACAACAAAGTCGGGGTGCTACTATTACTAGATAGACAGAACTCTCGTGATAAGAATACGACACCAATTGTCCAGTTTTTTATGATAAGACGTAAAATCCATTACCTTCGGTTTAAGAAGCCTATTAGAAATTTAGTAATTACTGTTTTATGATCTTACAGATAGTCTTAAAAATTAGAGATGTTCTCACAAAACACCTTGGTAAATGGATAATGGTAACCTTAAGAAAATTTACTACCAAAGTTTCCTTTTCAAACTAGAATAAAATTATGGAGTAGTGTAAATTGAATTTTTATTCATTAAAATAAATAAACAAACTTGTTTATTTTTAATTTAAAACATGGGTCCGGATTTTGTCTGATTCCTGTTTGCTAACTAATCTAGAAGTTCAACTAGATCCGCAAAGCGTACGAATTCATATATAGCCATACGTTTCTAGTGCAGCTTTCTAATGCACACAATCTAGAATAATTGTCATGTACATTCTGAAACCTAAAAAAAATATAATAATCCATCAGAAATAACCAGTATTTTTTGGATGTACCTATGTATGTTTGTATGTAAGTTCGGGTGGATCTTGCCAGTTAAATTTGACCAACTTGCCGGTTTCCGATTGAGCTGAAATTTTGCACGTACATGTATATCGCGTGATAATGCAATAATATGGTACCATGGAGCTGATCTTATGATGGAGTCGGAAGGTGGTGATAGAAACTCCTGTAAACAAAATAGACCCGTCGTGTTTGGACTCGTTTAACTTGTCTTGGCTAGCACTCTGCTGCTACATGATATCCAGGATCTCAAAAGCTTGTCTTTAAAAACCTTTTTATTAAAATTTACGATTCTTCATAGACCGTATGATATTTTAATTTTATCTATTATCTGGTAAAATACCACTCGGGTTTCAATAGTTTTTAAAACATCAATCGTTGATTATAAAATATAAGTTTAATGATACTTTACACTTATCCGTGGTTTACCCGACATTTGCACTTATAATTGCAATGTTCACGCTCTAGCGGTAATATTGAAACAAGGGAGATGTCTCAAGGAAACATGCACATCGAGTTTATTGATGTGTAAAACACGCCAATCTACCATAGTCGAGCGTGATTGATAATTTGATGAAAAGGTGGGTTAGTTCACCCCAGTAATGGCTGTGTATGAGCTAATATTAATATAATATAATAATATCAGCCCATAAATATCCCACTGCTGGGCTCGGGCCTTCCATTATAGGGGGCTATATGAGCTAATATTATACCTATATTGTAAAATACTATTCACATTCATTTTTATAGTTTTGTATTAATGGAAAGGTTTTGTAGCCATTTTGGCAAAACTAGTGGCCCGTAGCACGTAGCATGTAGCACGTAGCACTAGCGGCGTAGTGTGAATTAAATGAATCGTTTGCTCTTGCCAACCATTCATATAATTAAAACTAGTTTTTTTATTGCACGCGTTCAACAGATAGGCAGACGGCCGGCCTGATAGAAAGCGATTACCATCACCTATGGACATTTGTAACAACAAATCTGCTACCAATGTGCTGCCGATCTCTAAAGGGAGACTGAAACCTGGCCACTAATGCCGGAATACAACTCAAGGTTGTTATGGCGGCATACTCAAGACCGGGGGTGGTCGTCAGCCAGACGGCCAAATACCCTACCACCTGGCTGTGGGTTGTTTTGTCGCCTTTTACGAAAGGTCGCTCGGCCGCTAGAAATTGTACTCTTTCATCGTTCCTGCACGTATAATAACAAGACTTAAGACGTTTTAACGGTTTTCAGCGCGGAATTTTAGTTTATTTTTATTTCGAAGTTACGGTCAATTTTCAGTACCCGTGATCACGGAAGACAAAGGTACCATAAGTTGTTAACACTTAAAACGTAGTTTTGATAAATTACTTATACTACGAAAACCAAAGAAAAAACCATTAATATTTCATGAACTGACATGCACTTGGCTGATTTATTTCCATTTTAGAACACTCCGTATAAAATACCCTCACAATAAATTAAAGAAATTTCACCTGATCGAATTGACGATCCCTTTGAGAGTACATGTGGCTGAAAATTGGAGATAACAGGCAAACAACGACTTGCAGATGTCCCAGTTGGCAGTATTAGGGCCAAATCCTTATTCCCAATGTCGATGCATTCGTTATGGCGGATTACCTCGTTTCGTATTCACAAAAAAGTCAGAGCTTTTTATATCGGGAATTGCTTTGTGAAGCGCGTAACTAACAGTCATTTAGGGATGTAAGATTATCGGTTTCAAAGAGATATTATTTTTAAAGAATATACAGTAGTAATACTTCGTTACTTTAATTGGATTATTTTTGTACATTACTTAATAAGTTTTGATAAACTCGTTAAAGGTTATTTCATATTATACTAGAGTTTACCCCGCGTCTACGCCGCGGGTCAAGCCCTAGGGAGTAGATCTATTTCACTTACATAATAACTTAATTAGGTTTATTATATACCCATATATAAACCTTCAATGAAAAATTATCTAGCCAATGGTGAAAACCAAAAATCGGTTGCGTGATTTAGGAGGGGTTAGCAGATATAAAGACAGACAAACAGATGCGAAGCAAGTTTGTTTTATACTATGTAAAGATTGAAAAGTAAACAATGTACAGGTGGTACATCTGGTGTATATAAAATCATTTCTTAGTAGTTTGTTGGAAGATTAGAGAAGTATATATTGCGATGAAGGTAATTTATTACCATTATATTAATACGTGAAGCAAAAACTTTGTACCCTTTTTTACAAAAATTGGGCGGACAGAGGAGTATGGAATTTCGCACACTTACAATTTATATAGAGAAGGAGTGCAGAATGGTATCTTTTTTAAATTATGCATGATTAAATCAATAAAAAAAACATTACACACACTACCATGTATTTGACACACACACGCATATATACTCTTTTGTTTATTGTTAAAGTCTAATTAACAGTGTAGCCTTGGCGAAATCTGTGAAACAAAACCTTAATAATGTTCAAACATATAATTTAAATTAATTATGGTCGAATTTCGACCACTAGCCGATCACTAGTTCTTATTAATATTTTAGTACTGAAGCTGATTTTCTCATTTGCTGTACGCTCGAAGTGTATTTTCAAACCTATTTTATATTTTTTCTGGTAACTGTTTGTCATATCTGTTTTATGTTTCATAAATTGTGTTACATTCTGCTTTATGCGTTAGTATTTGTGTATTAAGTATTATTTGAATATGTTATTGTTACGTACGAGCGAAGGTACGCACTTACGATTGGAATTAAACACCAGTATTTTTAACTAAACGCTTTTATTAACTTACACAGCCTTACGTGATTCTTATTCGCCGGGTTGCCCCTACACTACTACTAAATTCACCATTAAACTTCCCACTACACTCTCTACTAAACTCGTTACTGTCTTCTACTTAAATCTTCTTCCAACTCTCTCGTATCGCACTTGTCGCTTTACTGTCTTCAACTGAACTAATGGAACCCATAATTTCGATCTTATTTTCGTTATTCCTTTATTTACTGTCTGTCCCTTTCTAAACTATCTATCTATCTCTGTCTTTTCCCTCCTGAACCTTCTATTCTAGAATCGTCTATTTCTTTCTAAACTGTATCTGTTCTTGTCTTTTCCTTCCAGAATCTTCTACCTTTTTCTAAAAGTCTTGAGACCGGCTTACGCTGCCAGAAAGTTTTACCCTTGGTCGCCACATTATTGTTTAAGTTAATTATCCACGATGGGTCAAATATTAATCAATGAGGCGGGTTTGGCCCTAAAACAGCATTGTGCTCGAGGAAATTCGAACACAGCTTTATTGACTGCCTCATTTTATGGAGATGCGATATACAAAATTTTTAATTAAATTACAAAAATGTATACATTACTTCTACATCTTTATATTGTCGCTTTCCTAGCAAATAGATATTTTTTCTTTCTTTCAAGTGTCTATTGGCCGTTTAAAATTTTGGGTTGTGGGCTAGCAAAGTGAAAAAACCAGTTATACAACGCACAGTGGTATACTTCATAACGGTTTTACAATGATATTTGAGAACTTTTATGACACAGTGAAACAGCCGTAATAACTTGACAACTATTTTTACACAGCCAAACATAGACCGACCGTAGACATTGTCATTTTACTTTTAATTAACGATATTGTTGCCAGATTAATATCGAATATAGCACATTATATTTAGAATTCCATAATAATTTTTACAAAAGCAGAACTATAATGCAATAGTCATGTTCACCTTCTACCCGTCTGTTCATTTCATAATTTGGCCATTTGTCAGTCTGTCTATTCTATATATGCCATTTTACATTAAATTACAGATAAATCTCATATTTTGTACCCACAAGTAAAGTAGGTTACACTTATAATATTGGTAACATACAACGGACACATTTTAAACCCATCCCGGCCAATTTTTCTGGAACAAAGCAAAACAGGATAACTATTGCATAGAAATCTAGTGATACAAACAGTGGTATACCAGGCGAGCAAAACGTGCAAGGAAACGTTAACCGAGACAAACAAGCTCATTACTCGCGCGGTCGACCAACAGGCGAGAGGACGACTCATCAGATTGGCGGTGCTGTTTCTATCCGCCAAGATTTATGTAAGCCTAGTACAATTATTCGTTGTTAGTTAGATTTCCAAACTAATAAGGTGGTAGTTTTGGTTTTAGTTAACTGTTTATTGAGGCTGAGGGTATTGGAAATTGCATGTTGGGAATGTGATTGATGATTGTGTCTAAATACATATCGTCATCGGGTTTGGATGAAAGGCCAAATGCCAAATGGCGTTGGGTGATCGATGTTGTTTTGCTAGAACATTCCGTAAACTTCAGTCAAATTTCTACTTTAATAAAGTCAACCATTTGGTTGCTATCCAATGAACGTTAGATTATACAACAGAAAGGTAACTTTTGCACCCAGTTGCACTCTAAGTTTTCTTACATTGCCTAGTCCACTTTCGTGGTCGTCGATATTGGTCATTATGAGCTCATTGACATGCAAATATTCTATCATGAAGTCAAGTCAATATTTCTCAAGACTCCTTCTACTAGGACTAGGTGGAGACGGCATGGTTTGCCGATTCTCGTAAATCAAGACGGTACCATTACAGAAGACTCTCTTATTGTTTATCTACTTAATCACGGATATGAAGACTACATAGAAATTCGATTCTCATAACTCTGCACATCAACGCAGACCATTCTTCGTAATAAGCAGATAAAAAGGGTGAAAAGTATTACACTTGTGTCGTCATATTTATATTGTCATTATTATTATGTTAATAAAAAATCACATTCATAACGAATATTCTTACTGCTATAAATGTAATATAAAGTGTTCATATTAAAGGGATGTAGGTATATTAATTTTTTTTATTAATAATCTTTTTGTATTTTTTTTTCTTCAGCCAATCTCTGTCCACTGCTGGACGTAGGTCTCCCCAAGTACGCGCCACATATCCCGGTCTCCCGTCTTCTTCATCCAACCCCTGCCGGCAACCTTACGCAAGTCGTCAGTCCACCGGACTACGTCTCCTCGCTGGATCGCCATACTGATCCGTTGCCCGAGATAGGCACCAGCCTTCTGATCACCCGACGAGCTAATGAGTCGTTTTGATAAATTTTGGTACAGGCACATGGCCTCAAAATCCCACGATCCAAGCGTCTCGAAATCAAACGGTACTAACATATCATATAACTCTCACTGAGGTTTACATATTTGTGCTGCTTGAGGGATTCAGCTGTTTCCGCCGCCGAACTGGCTGATCTAGACAATTATTATTATATTATATTAAATATCTGAAATATTTATTTAACAAACAAAACAAAAATAATGCTTGCTTAAATTGAACCTATATAAGTAAGAGGAGTATCGAAATAAATGCAATAATCGAAATGTTCATTTTAATTTAATTTTCATACATTTACGCTCTTTGGAATTTCATACAAATATTTCAAGTTTTGAAAAATTATTATAAATAAATTTTAAAGTATTGCGAAGTATTATAACCTTAAAACTGTGTACTTTTAAATTACTACATGTGTTTAATAAAATTATCATTAAATAAATGTAACAATTCTAGGAAAAGAAGGAGCAGTAAACATCAGAAATAACACGTACAGATTATATGTAATATTCACATTTATAAGAACAGCAATATAAATCTATAAAAGAGAAAGCAAAAAGCCTTACATCATAAGTGTCGACGTGGCGAAATCATTGCCTTTTGTCTAGCTATGACAGCACAAAGGGGACAATATTCGTAAAATTGCTCGGGTAATGCGAGAACTCGTAGCATTGTTCGCTGTCTTTGTATCAACCGCTCACTTACACTTCTTCTTAGTTCGTTTGCTTAGAGAAATTGAGTTTTTTCGTTTTATCTTTTGGTACACAGCTTATATTACATCTATTTTATTTGAGAAGAAAACCTCGGTATAAATGGGAACAATCGTTTTTATTTATGTTTTACTTGTTACCGGGAACTTCCTTTAATCCGCGTCGGAACAGAGAAATAATACAATTTCCTGCGACCGGGCGGCCTTTCGCAGGAGGCAACAAAACAATCCCCCAGGCAGGTGATAGGGAAATTGCCCGTATGGATGGTTATCACTCCTGCCTAGAGCATGCCGCTATATCAATCTTGAGTTGTGTTCCGGCATCAGTGGCCATGTTCCAAGTTCCCTCTAGGAAGCGACAGCATACCGATAGCAACAGTAACCGCTTTCGATCAGGTGGGCTGTTTTCTTTCTGCTGAACTCGTGCAATAACAACAAATCTTCATTATTTAACGTGTTTGAAGTCAAAAGTTGATCGTCTTTTCCGAGATTCACCTTAGAGCGAATCAAACTGAGGACCTTCTGCGTCCTAGTAAGTCATGCATGCTTGTGCTTAGATTAGACTACAGCGTTGATTTAAGTTATGGTTGTTGGCGACAGAGGAACGCCTAATAATTTATACTTTTTTGGTGTTTTAGAATTGTGACATTGTATGTTGAAAAATTGATAAATTCTGAATATACATTTGCTATCGAAAATTGTTTTGAGTTTAAACCACCTCGTCCGTAATAAATAGTGTTTTCATTTATGCACCACTAAAATTTGGACGTTTTATTTAAAAAAAATAGGGCTTAAAGTTATTCAATGCTCTAAAATTCAGAAAATGTCATTCAATAATCGAATAAATTTAATTGATTAAAACAAGATTATATTAATATGTTTAAGTTATGTTTTGATCTCATAAAAACAAAGAAATTTAATTAAACTAAACAATTTTACAGTAATAATAAGATACAAGTAATTAAAAAATAAGGTATTAATGTGTGACAGTTATGAATGTCAAAGAGGCAAGTGAGGTGTGTAAGAATAAGCCTAAATGGCACTCTGTTGTTCGTGCCTACCCCGCAAGGGAACTGGCGTGAAGTTATGTATGTATGTATGTATTAATGTGTAAATAAACGTCAAGATACTTAGAACTGAGAACTTCGTTTGCGGAGTGAATTTCTCTGTTTAACAGACATTTTTTAAATTTATTCATTATCAGATCGTTTATCTACACTAATATTATAAAGAGGTAAAGTTTGTAAGTTTGTGACGTTGTAGGGGGTAATCTCTGCATCTACTAAATCGATTTTCAAAATTCTTCTACTGTTAGAAAGCTACGTGAACAGGGAGTGTCATAGGCTATATAACACGACGCTATATACCACGGGAGCGGGACAGGGCGCGGGTGAAACCGCGCCTGGCCGTTAGTATTTCATATATTCAGCAACAGCTTATACTATACTAAGTATTTATATAATATTTCATATATTCTGTGATCATGTCTCCATATAACTATGGACTTATAGTTATAATAAATTATAATTTAAACATTAAAATGTTTCCATATTACACTACACTTCGTTCCGCAAACGTAAATGCTGCATGCCAAAATTCCAAGGGAAATATTCACACGGAAACACGGACACTAAAATGTGTCAGCCATGTTACATATTGATATTGCTTTCATGAATTCTCTGCTTTTAATGCGTGAAAGATAAATTTAAATAAAAGTAATTTTGTCTCTATTTTTAACATGTAATAATTTTAAATAACTTGAATAGTTATAGTAATATAATCATAGTAAACGCAATGCAATTTCCTACTAAAGACTTACCTATTAAAAACAAATAACAATAATAATAATAACCCGCAGGGGGCTTTGTGGCGAAGCCTTAGGTGAGTAGCGACATCTCGTACCTGCCTCCGGGGGCAAAGGCAAGGCCCCCGCCTCCGTGCTTGCTTTAGCCAGCCGGCACGTAGTGGAGATCGATAGAGCTAAGACTCAAGCTCCATGGGTGGAAGTGATAAATGGCATCACGTCAGAAGTAGCTTCGGTGAACCTGCAGCCCACCTCTCTACACCCCTTAACCACTCACACCCATGTTGCCCCTGTTTTTATGGCATTTTTTGGGGCCCATGCAGGGAGTGGCGAGTCACGGTCTGCCCATTTTTCCATGTTCCCTGAACATTACGACGGGCAGACGCCATAGTCCCCATATTCCCAGAGCCCTAGTACCACTAGCAGTTCACCCCAATAGCCCGGTACTTTTTGTCCTCATTTCCCACAATAGTTCTACACTGGCCGGGGCTTGTCCTTGGGTGCATTGTTATATGGTGTATACAGGGATAATCGCCGGTCAGTGATAGTGATAACGCCACATTTACATTAAATTTGTCAAAGGGCCTTTACCTGTTGGATTTTCCATGGCCCCACGCAAGCCCTCCAAATGTCCGAGCCATTTTTATGGCCCGTGGTCTTGAAAGACATACATATAATAATAATAACACCTTGACCTCGCGCACGAGATTACGGCCATGTGGCATATGCAGTCAACGATCACCGTACCGATAGTGGTGTCTGTTAACGGTCTGATAGCGAAGAGCCTCGACCGACACCTAGAGAGGCTCTCGCTCGGTAAATGGGTGAAGGGCCAGATGCAGAAGGCGGTTCTCCTGAGCACGGCACGCATTGTGAAGAAGTTCCTGTCTCTGGAGCCTTAACCACCGGTAGCTTGGACCCTAGGCCCCGCTGCCGACGGACGTCATCTTTTTATATTTTTTTAATATGTATCTATTCTTTATATATATGTGTATTAAAAAACCTTAAAAAAGAATGAATAAATATATATGTGAAAATAATAACAACAATAAAATAGTACATCCCAATAGCCCGGTACCTTTTATTCTCATCTTCTACAATAGTCTTACACTGACCGGGGATTGTCCTTGGGTGCATTTTTATATGGTGTAGACAGGGATAATTGCAGGTCAGTGTCACGCCATATTTAGATTAAATTTGTCAAAGGGCCTCTACGTCTTAGCCTGCCCATTGCGACGTAAGCCCTGCAAAAGTTTGGTTCATTTTTATGGCTCCTGGCCTGCAGAGATATACAAAATAAGAGTAGTAGTAGTTTCTCTATCCTATAGCTCCAGTCTGATCTCCCGTATCCCATCCCCTTTTTCCCATCCTAAGGGTGATTTTCCACCAGAGATGTGCTATGCAGCTATGAAATTATGTGACTATTTCCATTGATGCTAATTTATGTAGCGGAGTGAGTAAGATTTACTAAGAAAATGCGCCGCCGCAAGGTAGCTGTGCGAGGAAAATGCGCAGCTCAAGCCATGCGACGTATCAACAATAGAGAGGGCACGCATCCATAGTAAGCATCCATAGCACGCATCCATATCACGCCTTTATGGCACGGATCCATATCACGCGTCTATAGCTCGCATCCATAGCACGCATACTTCCACATAAAAAACATAGCTTAGTTGAATCGATTTCCACCAGCGCTATGCTATGCGGATAATATGATTGGTGGATATCAAACGCATCCAAAGCAATGTTACATAGCAAATGTTTGGTGGAAAGGTACCCTAAAGGTTGGCAACGCGTTGATTTCATCTCTGGTAGTGGAAAAGTCTATTGGTGACGGTAACAATTTTCAATTAGTTGGGCCGTTTTCCAGTTTCCAACAAATAAAGTTCTCGCTAATAAATAAAGTAATACAGCTATAATAAAACTACGTTTTAACGGTTTTAAGCGCGGTAATTTTATTTGATTTTGGTTTTTCCGACGTTTCGGCCACTTTTCAGTGGCCGTGATCACGGAAGACAAAGATGTCAAGTGTCAACGAGTATTGTTAAAGTTTTATTTAGCCTACCGCCAACTTATTAATTTTAATTATTTAATTTTAATTTTGTTTATGGTTATTATTTAATCTATGGGAGCCTAATCTAATTTACTACCGCTTCGCAACATGTTATGGCTTGAAGAGAAGAAGCGGCGCAAGAAACTCTTCAGCAAACATGCCTAGCTCTAATAATTTTATATAATATTAAAATGGGTGGAAGGAAAAATAAAAGTAATTATCAGTCAAGTTGGTTTGTGTTCCGTTGTACGCAGAAAGAGCTCACAGTGTCTTGAGGTCTGGCAGCTGGTTTTTGCTGGGTTTGGCTCTTAATAGTTTTGATAATTGGATCCCAAACAGGTGGTACTTGCCAACCATCTTCTCTATTGAAATTTGGGTGTTTTTTGATTTCAATAGCCTCACGCATCATTCTAGGTATGAAACGATTCTCTTTCGCGAGGATTTGTGGGTTATCGAATCTGATGTAGTGGTTGGGTTTATCCAGCGTGTGTTCACTGATCGCAGACTTCGTAGACCTTGTGTGTTTCATGTCAGCAATGTGTTCTTTTACTCGTGTTTTTATGCTCCTCTTTGTTTGCCCAATGTATGACAATCCACACTCACAATTAAGCTTGTAAACCCCTGCATCCTGGAGTGAGATATTGCATTTCACAGGTCTCAGAAATTGGGTAATCTTTTTCTGCGGCTTGAAATATGTTTTGATTGAAGCTCGCCTGAGGATGTGACCAATTCTGTCTGTGACCCCCTTGATGTAGGGTAGGGTAGCAGGGCACCGCTCAACTGAAGGTGGTTTGGGGCCTTTGTGACGTTGGTGTGGAGTCTTCAGCTGATTGCGTTGTAGAACTCGCTTGACATGCTGAAGCTCTCCAGCTATGTGGTTCTCGTCACAAATTTTCCGTGCTCTCTGAAACAAAGATTTGCCCACGGTAGCTAACTGACTAGGATGGTGGTGAGACGAACCATTAAGGTATTTATCTGTATCGGTAGGTTTCCTATACACCGTATGACCAAGAGTATTGTCAGGGTTCCTTAGGATGAGCACATCCAGAAAAGCTAATTTATTATTTGCCTCTAGTTCCATAGTAAATTTAATATTACTGCTAATGGAATTGAGATGATCTAGAAATGCAGAGACTTTATCGTTTGGGAGGACGGCAAAAGTATCGTCTACGTACCTTTTATACATCTTCGGCTTAGCCGGAGCGGTATCCAGTGCCTTCTGCTCGAAGTCTTCCATAAAAGCATGTCAAGCGAGTTCTACAACGCAATCAGCTGAAGACTCCACACCAACGTCACAAAGGCCCCAAACCACCTTCAGTTGAGCGGTGCCCTGCTACCCTACCCTACATCAAGGGGGTCACAGACAGAATTGGTCACATCCTCAGGCGAGCTTCAATCAAAACATATTTCAAGCCGCAGAAAAAGATTACCCAATTTCTGAGACCTGTGAAATGCAATATCCCACTCCAGGATGCAGGGGTTTACAAGCTTGATTGTGAGTGTGGATTGTCATACATTGGGCAAACAAAGAGGAGCATAAAAACACGAGTAAAAGAACACATTGCTGACATGAAACACACAAGGTCTACGAAGTCTGCGATCAGTGAACACACGCTGGATAAACCCAACCACTACATCAGATTCGATAACCCACAAATCCTCGCGAAAGAGAATCGTTTCATACCTAGAATGATGCGTGAGGCTATTGAAATCAAAAAACACCCAAATTTCAATAGAGAAGATGGTTGGCAAGTACCACCTGTTTGGGATCCAATTATCAAAACTATTAAGAGCCAAACCCAGCAAAAACCAGCTGCCAGACCTCAAGACACTGTGAGCTCTTTCTGCGTACAACGGAACACAAACCAACTTGACTGATAATTACTTTTATTTTTCCTTCCACCCATTTTAATATTATATAAAATTATTAGAGCTAGGCATGTTTGCTGAAGAGTTTCTTGCGCCGCTTCTTCTCTTCAAGCCATAACATGTTGCGAAGCGGTAGTAAATTAGATTAGGCTCCCATAGATTAAATAATAACCATAAACAAAATTAAAAATTAAATAATTAAAATTAATAAGTTGGCGGTAGGCTAAATAAAACTTTAACAATACTCGTTGACACTTGACATCTTTGTCTTCCGTGATCACGGCCACTGAAAAGTGGCCGAAACGTCGGAAAAACCAAAATCAAATAAAATTACCGCGCTTAAAACCGTTAAAACGTAGTTTTATTATGTATACAAGTCGCGAAAACTTAAGAAAATATAATACAGCTATTTTATGATTATGTCAAATAAAAAAAATACGCCAAAATCAATTAAATCTTAATCCTAATTATATAGTAAACTCACTGATTAAAATCGTAAAAAAAAATCCAATTAATTCCGTTTAATATAACTATGTTTATTTCCATTGACTGCCTAACGTTAGTTACGATAGTACACCTCAAAGTGCCATCCCAAACTCATTCCTACATATAAACATTCCAGTACAGGTAGATTTCGAGTAGTTTATTGTATTTGAATTCACGCTGGGTCGGAACGGTCTTGAACAATTGTCATTCTTGTCCCTAGCCACCAGTGGTTTCCAAAGCATCAAAAAACTAGTTATTGGGGGTCACAATGTTGATCTAAAATAAACATAAATCGAAAATTGTATCAAATAAAAACGAGTCTTGTTTATACACTAACAAGGTTCTTCCAGGCTGTTTGTTTTATGTAAAATTTAAATTTCTGTTTCACAGATATAATATCTTTGTTTCAAAATCAATTACAAATATTCAAATAAACTTCATATAAACGATGTATATCATAGCCAATTTATTTCCGAGATATACAGAAAAATAGATTTTAAATGGGCCAATTACGTTTCTAAGTGATTAAAGACTGTTAAAATCTACTGGCTATTCGTTAATATGTCGTATGGAGGACTTCGGTCGAGTTGAAAATGAAACCAAAGGGAAAATTAAGAAGACACGTCTATTTATAGTGTGCGTTTTATTGAATACAGGGAAATAGAGAGTTTTCACCTGTGTTCCCTTTTATAATTCTATAAGCTTTGATATTATTATTGTACAGTAATAGTGTATGTTACAGCATAATATTTCGATAGATGGATAAATAACATTTTATTTTTTGCAAAAATTAATAGTTACAATACTTTTATGTCAAAATAAAAAGCAGTAGATGGATAAATAACATTTTATTTTTTGCAAAAATTAATAGTTACAATACTTTTATGTCAAAATAAAAAGCAGCCTCGTCGCTTAAATCAATCTTTTCCCGGCAATGTGATATATTGTTACATGATATTTTATTACTTATTTGCCTACATTTTTTTGTAAATTAGTAAGCTTCGCTTTATGTTTAAAGGCATAATTGACTACAAAACTGTTTTTTTTTATTATATACATAAAATTAGAAATCTAAAATTATTATAACAAAATTTTTATATCAACAACTTGTTAACCTTAATTAAATAAATAGTTATCAAAGTTAAGGAGGTCATAGTATATATAGTTTGAGCAACAGTGCAGACGTCTGTGCAGTTAGAAATTCCTATGGCATTGGCACCGTAATATCAATATGTTGCCGACACCACACGGAAGTTGGCTGTAAAAGTATTCGCTCTCATGTCCCTTTTAGTTTTAAAACATTTGTTATTAAATTATTCTTTCAGTGCTTTTACTGTATCGGTATTGTAAATGTGAAATGAATAGTGAAATATCTTTTTTGACTTCATTTAATATGATTTCGTTTGACGAAATAAATCCGCTTTATATCATTGCTTTTATATGGCCTTCAAAAGTCCCAGTAATTAATTATCAAAGGCTGATATTCTTTTTTTTTATTTCCTGAAGAAGGCAAACAGGCGGACGGCCCACCTGATGGAAAGTGGTTATCAATGGACTCTTGCAACACCAGGGGTGTCGCTAACGCGTTGCCGGCCTCTAAGAAATTTTATAACACCCTTCTTAAAGAACCCCATGTCATAGCGCAAAGGGAAAACCGCGTCGGGAAGTTCCCTCCAGATCATTGTTGTACGCGGAATAAATGTACTAGACAACCGTTCAAAGTGATGAAAATACATTTATTGCGCTATACTCTTACAAAATAAAGACTAAACGTGTTATGAAGATTGACAAATCAAATCATTTTTAATGCGAACCAAGTGTGACATATGTCTTATATACATACATATCAGGTATCATTGAAAATAGCACTTAATACTTGGTTAGCCTTTAAATATCATCATCACAAAGTTAATGTTACTTAGTCTACTTATTTGGGTTCCTTATAATTTATTTAAATGGTGTCACAATTTTATACGTGTCTTTGTTCTTACCTCTCACTTAAATAATATATACTGATCTGTACCGTCTACGAGTCATAGGTTTTTTACAAGCTTTTATTTCACTTGCAATGGATGTACCTATGTACGTATGTATGTAGCTCGGGTGGAATCTTGCAAGTTAAATTTTACCAACTTCCCGGTTTCCGATTGAGTTGAAATTTTGCACGCATGTGTATATCGCGTGATAATGCAATAATATGGTCCATGAAGCTGATCTGACGATGGAGTCGGAAGGTGTTCATAGGAACTCCTGTAATAAACAAGATAGACCCGTCATGGTTGGGTTCGTTTTATTTGTCTTGGCTAGCACTCTTCTGGTACATGATATCCAGGATCTCAAAAGCTTGTATTTAAATACCTTTTTAAAAAAGCTTATTCACATATTTTATATATTTTTTTTTAAATATATTTACATAGGTAAATCATAGAAATATTTTAGTGTACACAAACCTGTCTTTTGTTCCTCTTCTTCTTCTCCTACCCCCTACTCGCCTGACTCATAAATTTCCTAGAAAAAATCTCTTTTAGGATTAAGCTCACCTTCATCACTATTTTATGGTTTTGTATGTAACTATTTGTATAAAATAAAGAATAAAGGTGTTGACGATGTCAGTTTAAACGGCAGTTGTTCGCCAATACGTCGCAATTCCGAATTCCGAATGTTGTCTCCCTCGGCACACTGCCATTGGGTTCTATGTGAAGTGACATATAGATTGCTATTTGGTTTGGAGCCTTATTTAAATCATGGTTGAATTCCATTCGTATATTGAGAAGGTGTATTTTATAGTTTGCTGCTGTAAAATTAGTTATACGAGTATTTGGAGATAACATAATAAATAACGGTGTACACTAAAACCGTTTAATTAATTTCTTTATCCCGAATAATGGGATAGTTTCCGGGATAAAACTATATTTGCTTTCTGTTTGTTATGCTTCTACGGAAAAACTATTGGACTGATTTGGCTGAAATTCGGGGTAAGGGATACTTTTTATCCCGGATAATGGGATAGATTTTGGTATAGATATATGTAAAGGTTATCCCAGAAAGTAGGATAGGTTTTTTTGTGATTTACCATTTTCTTATTTTTGGTTATTTAGATCATTTTGGTAATTTTAGTCATTTCGGTCATTACGGCCATTTCAGCCATTTCTGTAATTTCGGCTATTTTAGCCATTTTAGTCATTTCGGTTATTTCGGCCAATTCAGCCAATTTGGTTATTTCGGTAATTTCGGTTATTTCGGTTATTTCAGCCATTTCGGCCATTTCAGCCATTTCAGCCATTTCGGTTATTTCAGCCATTTCGCCTATTTCAACCATTTCGGGCATTCCGGCCATTTTAGCCGTTTCGGCCATTTCAGCCAATTCAGTTATTTAGGCTATTTCGGTCATTTCAGCCATTTCGGTCATTTTGGACATTTCAGTAATTTGGGCCATTTCGGCAATTTCGGCAATTTCGGTTATTTCAGCCATTTCGGCTATTTCAGCCAATTCAGTTATTTCGGCCATTTAAGCTATTTCGGTCATTTCGGCCATTTCAGCCATTTCGGTCATTTTGGACATTTCAGTAATTTGGGCCATTTCGGCTATTTCAGCCATTTCGGTTATTTCAACCATTTCGGCCATTTCAGCCATTCCGGCCACTTTAGCCGTTTCGGCCATTTCGACCATTTCAGCCATTTCAGTCTTTATTGTCACTTTAGTCATTTTTGTTACTTTGTAGTTTACAAATAGATGGGCGGGGGATAAATAAATAAAACTACAACGGGTTGAAATAGAGGATGAAATTTTGTATGGGAGACCAATCATTTTTCAAGTTAATAGATATAAAATTTTAACATCTATTAAAAAATGCCATAGTAACGCGAACTGTATGTCTATTAAGCTTTAAAAAAAAACTACTAGTAGTACTGGATCGGTTTTGCTGTAATTCTGTACAATTATGTAGTTTTAATTCCGACATGGGATAGTTTGCGATATAAAATGAAAATCCACAAAAGGCAAATAGCACTAACATAAAAAAATAATACAATGTAACCTGTATGAACGCCTGTTCTTTAAATAAGAGGTACGCACTAGAATTTGACCCGCGGCGCAGCGGCGGGGTAAACTCTAGTTATAGATAATGACAATAGGTGACCTTTTCGTCACGTTTGGCCTCAAATTTCTTTATAGAATTCTTTTCAAAGCTCTAGTTATTTGAACCTTCACTTCAATCTATTGATGACTACTAAATCCCACTGCAGTGGGCGAAGACCACGATTTTCAATGTGCCTTTTGACTTTTATATCTTACACGCCACCCACTCTGTTTTCGTTTTTCATAAGTATTTTGATTCAACCCACATATGTTTAGGGTTATTGTTCATTCAATAATGACGCCCAACATGGATTTTATGGGGTGACAGTACATATTGTTCATGTCTTAAATTCTAAAATATGGAAATTGAACTGCGAAGGATGTTTAGTCAAATTATCCCGAATTTCGGCTACGTCGTTCTCAAATGCAAAGTAGCAATGAGGTGTAATGTACTACGTATTAAAGAAGGTGTCCCGAACCAGCTTATTTGAGCACTCGTTATGGTCCACGGACAAGGACTCGCTTAGTCTGCGCCGGGCTGTTGTCGATACTTCACGTGTTTAAGTGAAAAGTAACTACATATTAAAAAATGCCTTCATGCTGAGGTAATCTTTACACCAAACAAGAAACTCAAACAAGTGTCAAGGAGTAAATTTTCACCGTTAAGTTTGTTGTATTCTCGATAAAACATCTTATTTTAATTAAATTTTATCCATTTTAACTCGTGTCGATGCGTCATCGCTGTGGCCATGTTCAGGCAAATTTCATACAGTAACAATTTGTGCCTACGCAGATAAGACAAGCTACAGTATTGATGTATTTCTAACAAATGTTTACAGACAATGAAATTATTTTAATGATTGATAATATATTTAAGTTTAAATAAACGCATATCAATTACTTTTATTTTTGATATGAATAACCATTTTTTTTTTAATTGTCCGTCCGTCTGTCTGTTTGATCCGGCTAGTCTCTGACACGTCTGGTCCGATTTAATGGGAATTTCACTGGCAGATAGCTGATGTTATAAGGAGTACCTTAGGCTACTTTTGTATTAGAAAAAAATGTCATGAAACTGCGTCTGGGCGCACGTCGCCGCCGTCGCTGTATAGGAAGGCAAATTAAATTAAATTCCACGCGGTCGAAGTCGCGGTTAACAGCTAGTAATAGATATTTTAACCTGAGCTACATATCAATTCACATATATGCATTAGCAATGCTTTACTTTAATTGGATATTTATAAGAAACATTTTTTTCTACTTATATCATTCATCAACGCTCGCGGACCGCGTTCGTAATACCGAAGTAAGAAAGAGAGTTGGTCTGAAAGAGAGTGTCGGGGTGAAGGAAAGGAAAGGAATGCTCCGGTGGTTCGGGCATGTGGAGAGAATGCATGATTATAACAAACTTTTTTTTCTATTTATATCATTCCCGTTTGCTTTTTCATCTGATGTTAAATGAACTTGACAACTTTTCAGTCATGATGTTATTATTATTAACATCTTATAGCAGCAGGATGTGTCTTAAAGTACGTGTTATGTGTACAGGGCAAGCGATACGAAAGCCTCAAGGAGCAAGTAAGCAATTTAGCAATATTGCCGAGTATTCACGTGTGAAATTGCAATGGAGCAGTACCTAGCAGACCGAGGCCATCGCGATCAACTTAGATCGGTCCGCTCAATTGGCGGTGCATTAAATGAATCGAATATTCTAGAACCATCGGACATTGCGCTCGGACTTGATGAAGAAATTAATTTTGTTCAAGCTCACCCGTTGCTTGAATGCTGAAGTAAATGGAAGCTGTATTTTCAGACGGACATTGAAATGTTGAACGTTTATTTTTATTTAATTGAAAATAGTCTTTCATTCTTTTTACATTAAGCAAAATTTGAAAGAAAATTAAATCATTTATAGAATTTATGTTGAGTTTTCTATTTAAGATTCTTCTAGGAGCAAAAATTCAAACATGTATTAAAAATATGCGTTCAACCAAAAACCCGATTATCATGCAATCAGGTCGTCTATTTGTCCGCGTGTTAATGTTAATATCACAGTTATTATTCTGAGAAATAACTTGGCCCAATACATCAAACTTGGCTGAAAGTTATAGTATAATGTTACGAGTTGCAGGACTCGAATTAAAAAATGCCGTTGGAATTACTATAGAATTTATTAGAACTATACAAACACGTATAACACAGGTACAAATATAACTGAACACAATCAGTTCAAACGTAATGCGCGATTCAATAACACGCGCAAAAGTCCGTCACTATATAGATTATCGAATGTACACACGTCTTGTCTCGCTACTGATTATCGCTTGACTGCCCATCTCTCCATTGGGCCATTGCTTTATACTGCACCGATACAATATGGCTGCCCGCCCGCGTAGATCGAATTTCTTAGAATCAGTTCGACACACCTGTCTAATGACTGCCATAAATGATTACAATATACAATAGGCTGTTTTTCTAATTACAAATTTTAAACACAAAGTAAACAAAAGAAGTGCAAATGCGGAAAGGTAATAAAGTGTGTGTTTTATGGTAGGAACACCTGGTGCATCCACTTTTGTCAGCGTGTAACAATACAGTAGCTATGTCGCTATACTATTGCAAACAAACTAACAATTAGGAGTGGCCACCATATATGTATGTATGTTACAGAGGAATGAAAAAATGTTTTTAGTGTACATAAGTAACAAGAAAGAGAGTTGGTCTAAAAGAGAGTGTCGGGGTGCAGGTAAGGAAAGGAATGCTCCGGTGGTTCGGGCATGTGGAAAGAATGCATGATGAAAGAATGACTAAACAGATATACAATGCAAAAGTGGATGGATGCAGAAGTCGTGGAAGGCCATGACACACCTTCCATGATCAAATTGATCGTGTACTAGCAGAAGGTGATGTTAGGAGCCTTAAGAACAGACGAGCGAGCATGACAAGAGTTATGAATGTCAAAGAAGCAAGTGAGGTATGTAAGAATAAGCCTAAATGGCGCTCTGTTATGTATGTATGTATGTAAGTAACAACTATATATACATAGTGTGGGGTATTGTTAGTCAGACTTTAAGAAATCATAACTGTCCAAACCTCATTGGACATATTATTTCCAGAGTGATTCTTTCATTTAATTTTATTCTTTTGTGTATACTACTCTCAATATGGATTCTTATCATAATATTAATTACAAGAAACATTTTCCATTTACTTTAATTTATATTATCTAAACATCAGTTCTTATACAATAATGGTAGTTATTGATCGCCTACTTATTTACAAAAAATGTGTGTGTGCAGTTCACACGCAGTAGAAGTGAAACAAAGTATGACAAGGGGTGGGAGGGATGCTAAATTTCGTGACGTCACATTTCATATATTATATACTATACTATATAATATAAAATATAGTGCCTTAAAATATATTTCTTAGCTAACCTCTACTAGGCGAAAGGAAGGTCCATGCCAAATTTTAAGTCTATATGTATTATATAATATATAGTTCCTGAGCTATCGGAGTCACTATACTTATATACGTGGATTTCAATTGTCTATATACACACACACACACAGTGTGTGTGTATACACACACACACACACACACACATATATATATATATATATATATAATTGAAATTCACGTATATAGTGAGTTTGAGCTTTAAAACACGAATTTTGAAATATTAACGAAAAACTTCAAAATATTTCCAACTCTATCTCGATGAATATAGTGTTTAAATGATTAAACATAATGTATTCTATTTCATTTTCTCGCAGACTTGGTCCTATAGATTTATTTGTTTATCTCATTTTAGTGTCGCTTTTTTTTTCAACGAGTTTCAAATTACAACAATTCTAAAGAAGTTTCACTTTAATAAAATAATAAAAGACAAATTCGTTTTCGAAATTCATTAAGATCCGATCAATTCAATTGTGAAAAGATAACAAAGACACAGAATGCGCATACATGTATTTGTAGACCACGGGCCATAAAAATGGCCCGGACTTTTGGAGGGCTTGCATGGGGCCATGGGAAGGCCAACACGTAGAGGCCCTTTAACAAATTTAATGTAAATGTGGCGTGACACTGACCGGCGATTATCCCTGTCTACACCATATAGTAATGCACCCAAGGACAAGCCCCGGCCAGTGTAGGACTATTGTGGGAAATGAGGACAAAAAGTACCGGGCTATTAGGGTGAACTGCTAAAGGTACTAGGGTCTGGGAATTTGGAGACTATGGCGTCTGCCCGTCGCAATGTTCGGAGAACATTAAAAAATGCGCAGACGGTGACTCGCCACTCCCTGCATGGGCCCCAACAAATGCCATAGAAGGCAGGGGTGTGAGTGGCTAAGGGGTGTAGAGAGGTGGGCTGCAGGTTCACCGAAGCTACTTCTGACGTGATGCCATTTATCACTTCCACCCCTGGAGCTTGAGTCTTAGCTCTAGCGATCTCCACTCCGTGCCCGCTGGCTAAGGCAAGCATGGAGGTGGGGGCCTTGTCTTGGCCCCCGTAGTCAGGTACGAGGTGTCGCTACTCACTTAAGGCTTCGCCACAAAGCCCTCCTGAGGGTACATGTATATTATTAGTATGTATGAATTGTTCTTTGCTGGCAAACGCATATACTCGTAAGCATAGAGCTACTCTAACTCTAAGCCCGTTTTAACAATAAATAAGTAAAGAACGAGAACGCTTTATATATTTTTTCTTCAAACCTAAAGTTAACGAACAATTAGGAAATTTAAATTACAGTGCGATTGCAGACAGCGTGGTAAAAAAGGAGAAGAGGAAACTACAGCATAGTCGCTAATTGCCTATTGCAGTTGGTTGAAAATCAGCTTCGAATAAGCAACCAGGGGTATAATTATGATAGCCGACGCAAAAGTTTTTCCGCACAGTTTGTAAAATTGTAATCTATGTAGTTTGCATGCTGAAGACTATTGTATTCGGACTGTTACTTGAAGTACTGTGTTGTTAGTCGAAATCTGAGTAAGCTAAAGAACATTGTCTTGAATAACCAATCTCCAAAAACTTATTTTGGATGGTTACTTTTTATCCCAAGTAGATCACGCCGAAAAGAGATAGAGAAGCTGAGAAATAATATAATAAATACTATATATTAAAAATTAATTAAACCCGGTTTTAGCACACAAAGGGCTGATTTTTAAATTAGCAGATTAGTGAAACAATTCAACTGTTTTAATTTTGTACAGTCGCGGAATTAAAAAGTTCGCCAGTTTTCAAATTGATTCATTTAACGTTCTGCGAGCACATGTTAACTTTTCAAACTAAGTCACAGAACAGACTCTGACACAAAAAAAATATGTATAAATCTTTAACAACTATAGTTTACAATTACTTAGATCAAAGTTGTTTGAATTTCTATCTTCTCTAGAAAGATTGTTTAGATATAAACCTTTTATTGGTTTTAATATTTATGATAGGCGTGGTCATTATATCCTCTTTCTTCTGATGATTAATACTATTGTTAATTTTCTTTTTTCACGTTTCTATATTTTATAAACGTAACATTTATTAAAATGTTGGCGTATTGTTTCTTGTACTCGTGCAAGCAAAAGTCGACTTTAAGGTGATGAACCTTTTCATACCGCGACTATATCTGTCATTTTTATTTTCCCAATTGTATTTTATTCTATAGAATAACTTTTATCTGGTGATTGAAATATCGGCTCTAATACAAATTGCATCTTATGACTTTAACCTACGTTTGGAATCAAGTCGAAACAGGTTCATTAACGCAGATTAGTTATTTGTGATCGGATTATAAACTTTTCTAATTAGCTTCTTCGCTATTCACGAAACGAAAGTCTAATTCGAAAAATCCGAATCACAAAGGCCAAACAAACAGTCCAAATTAAAAGAGCGTAAACAAAGACAGTGGCGCAATCGTGGGACACTTAGTTACCCGGTAAAGTGGGGGAGGCGTCCGAAATCAAGTGGTTACTCCAGTCGGCACAACAATCCGTTTCGGTCGGGGTGCCTTGTTAGCGCGCTAACAACCGACAGGATCGCGAACAGAGAGGCGCGGCACGGATTGTGATTCGCACGAACGTAGGAAAATAATAACGACAGTAAGTTAACTTTAATCATTATAACCTATCAAACAAATGATCTACATAAATAGTTGTGATTTAACATTTAAATTCTCTAGAATATGTAGCCTGTATTTAACTTTAATTTGTAGTTAGACCATTAGACGAAAGTTCATAAACACCATTATATTAAAGACAACTAAAGTAACCGATATAGGTAGCAAAATTAATAAGTTGAAGTGGCAGTAGGTTAGTCACGTCTGTCACAGAACCGACGGCAGATAGAGCAAACATTATCCTGAAGGGGAGACCGCATCACGGGAATTGTAGCACCGGACGCCTTCAGCCTAGGTAGATTGACGACAGGAGGCTTTCGCCGAAGAAAGCGGGAGACCGGGATATGTGGCACAGACTTGGGGAGGCCTACGTCTAGCAGTGTACATTAATTGGCTGAAGAAGAATAAAACTACGACTACGAAAGTTTTTTATGTAACTAATTTGCTTGGTCGGGGTCAAAATCAAGTTAATAAAATTATTACGTTAATATATTGGACCTTTTAATGCTACAGTCTGTATGTATGTAGTCTTTAGAATTTATTGAACAGCAACACTTGCTGCCCATCTAAAATAAATTGAAAATAAAATGTTTACACCACAATTTAGTTCGAATAATAAAAACATTATTTTACTTTAAGTACTTGACTTTCAAGTTTGTATTCACTTGTGGACTGGTTGGCATCTCACTTAGTCACGTAATGTCCACTTGAACGAAATTCAAGTGTCGATCTTACATTGACATACTGTTCTTATTTCTCCCGTTGCCATGGTGACTTGATTCTTTTTTGGCCCCTTTTCGTCTATTTCCTTGAGAACAACGTTATCACGTATCACGGAGCTTGTTTGGTATTATTGAAAGAACACGTAAAACGAGTTTGCCAGTTGATAGAATGGTATCCATATGGAGTAATACAATGCCACTTTCATGGTATGTTTATTCTCTTCCATGCCAAATTGCCAGTTCGTATAATGAAATTAGTCTGCGTTGTATTTGTAGCGAATTGTATTATTATCTTTGGATACTGATTTGAGGGTTTTCCTTGTCACCTGTAGTGATTGAGGTACTGCTGGTTATATTTTTCTTTATTTAAGGCTCCTATTGCCACAAAAGGTTGAAAGTGGGGTGCATACGAATAATTTTTCGTTACTAATTACTAATCAGTAATTTACAAAAAAATATCATATATCTTCACGATATGTGTGTGAATTTTCCTATAGTTGTTTTAAGTTAAGAAAAAAAAAACACCAAGTCACCTATAAATTATTGACATGAAATCATTTTGCTACTTATAATCGTAAATACATCTTTATAAAAGAGAGATAAATATTTTCTTTTTAGTTTTTAAAAAACTACTTTATTTTATTCACAATAAAATATTAGTGTTTCTGAAGAAAGACCGCATCTATCGAAAAAGCCTCAAGAATTTTAGCGTTGCTACAAGCCTTAAACAAAAATAGTCTCTCTCAACTGAAATATACTGATTTTCCTGTATTGAGATGATTACTTGTTATTGATTGGCAATATTTTTTTAATTTAGAATAGAATATATATAAAAACATAATAGTGGCATGGGAGAATATTACTATTAGTAATAAGAATCGTCTTGTAAAAATGTAACCCTGAAAAAACTCGTAAAAAATACCAGGTACTAAACTTTCAACCAGGATTTCATTAGTGTAAGACATGTTTTATCTCGAGTGTTTCCCCTAAAATTTTTGTTTTGCGGTCTTTGAAATACTATTTATTGGTCGTCATCAGCCAATAGCAATCTACTGCTGGATGGAGGTAGACCTCTTCAAGCCCTCCTTCTATGGTAATCTTTCTTTTTAAGAAGATAGTATTTATTAAATCATTATATTAATACGTGAAGCAAAAACTTTGTACCCCTTTTTACGAAAATTGCGCGGACGGAGGAGTATGAAATTTCGCACACTTGTAGTTTATATAGAGAAGGAGTGCAGAATCACAATATTTAAAAAAAAATATACATAAAAAATAGATTAAATCAGTAAAGAAACATTATACCCACTACCATGTATTTGACACACACACGCATATATACTCTTTTGTTTATTGTTAAAGTCAAATTAACAGTGTAGCCTTGGCGAAATCTGTGATTATAGAAGTATAGTCTGACAACAGAACCTTAATAATGTTCAAACTTATAATGTAAATTAATTATGGTCGAATTTCGAACACTGGGCGACTTCTAGTTTAAAAAAATACATCAATAATAAAACACTAAAATATTTTTACTTCGCTATGAGATGTTAATAATAATAATATATTTACTCAATTTGGACGGATATTACTATCGAGCGAAACGACTCGAAGACTTTTTGAAACTACGATGTCTAATTACAAAAGATTCCCGATAACTATTTTAAAAGTGCACCGTCGGGGAAAAGTCGTTCTGGTATTCGATCTTTGCTTAAGAACAAAGTAATTTCAACCGGGATACCGTTTGCGAGTGGCTTCTTAAGATTAAAAATGAAATAAGGTGGTGTTGCTTTCAAACTATAAAGATAAGAGTAGTCGGTGCACCCGGCAGCGTTAGTTTATGTAAAGTTACAGATAAGTTTTTCTCATACTATCCAAGTATTCATATTTTTTTAATCTTTTGAAATATAGTGGAATATAATCTAATATATAAAATTCTCGTGTCACAGTGTTAGTTACCATACTCCTCCGAAACGGCTTGACCGATTTTTATGAAATTTTATATGCATATTCAGTAGGTCTGAGAATCGGCTACTATCTATTTTTCATACCCCTAAGTGATAAGGGTTGTCCACCCCTAACATTTTTTTTTAATTTTTTGGATAAAAATTTATTTTTTTAGGATACAGCATTAAAAAATACATACAACCCTAAATTTTCACCTCTCTACGATCAACCCCTATTTTTTATTTTTTAATTATAAACTTTAATTTTTTCGCAAGATTTTTAATCTTATTTTGTCATGACATGAATAATCAAATTATATTACTGTTTTAGATTCACAATTAGAACCGGTAAGTGGCGCCGAGATCGGGTTCTGGAACCCTCCTAATCACCTGGAGCGATTTTGGTGATTTTGTTTTTGTGTGTTTGAGTGGGTACCCGGATGGTTTAGATTCGCAATTAGAACCGGTACGTGGCTCTGGGATCGGGTTCTAGAATTTTATTTTTTAAAGGCAGGACAACGTCTGCCGGGGCCGCTAGTAGAATATAAAACTCTTTATTGTTCACCACATACACATGAAATAAACAATATACAGTCGTCAAATTAAACTGTAAAAGTAGGAGCAATGGGCGGCCTTATCGCTTTAGAGCGATTTCTTCCAAACAATCCGGGGTATGGATTTTATGAACAGAAGATTGGCAAGTGTATGACGGTGGTGTGTAAATTAAATACATTATATAAATAGGATATATAAATATCACACAATACATATACCTAAAATGTATAAAAAATAGAGAATAAACAATAACACATATTAATATTACAAGAAGTGAAAGTAAGGTATAAAATAATTAAATGCTTTCTATGTACCTTTCACTCATGATAATTAATCATTTAAATGTATCCCTCCTCTTTAGATACCCAGGTTAGTCCATTTTTTATTGCGAAGCTGCTAAACAGGAAGACGGCCCATCTAATGGAAATTGGTTCATTTATTTCTTCATTCAACATTCATTCATTCATATGCATTAAATGTAGTTCACTATACAAGTACAAAGAGGATTAGCCTTAATACAAGTAAAGTTACTTTACAATTAGCTTCAATTGAGGCATACATGTAAATGTCCCATTGAGTAAAGTCAATGTGACCTATATATAGATGTTTGCAACATTAAGAGACGAATCCAACGTGCTACCAGCCTTTAGGATGAAATGAGAGATGGAATAGGAGAGATGGAAGAAAGGGATCAAGTTCGATGTGGTAATGCTTCTGACGATTTTATAGGCGCATGTTGGATCTGGAAAGTAAAACTTAGTTACGGACGCTGTTGGCCCCTCACTGAAGCGCCGGCTCCACTTATCAAGGGTCTCCAGCCGGATCATCCTCTTGACAAATGAGACCGGGCACCGGTCATAGTGCGACTTCATCTTCAGTTTAAGAGCGGATAGAGTGGATAGGATAGGGAAATTGAATAGCAGGAGAGGCGGAAACGTGCCATCGGAATACTCACTTATTGCACGAAATACGATTAGGTCGAGGTTAACCGTTTAACGTTGATATTCAGTGAGAGTGGTGGTATCATAACGATCGCGTTGGCTTTAAAAGCTATACTCTATACAAATTTAAAGGTAGACCAAAAAAAAGATGGATGAATTGTGTGAAGGATGACATGATGATATGCGGTGTGACAGAAGAGGTATGTCAGAATAGAAGAGCGTGGAAGGAAAAGACATATTGTGCCGATCCCAAGTAATTGGGATATGGTGAAAGAAAAGAGAGACTCTATACAATAATAAATCTGTTATTCGAGTTTGTATATTGCGTTTATAAATGTAAAAAAAATTAGGGGGCCTAATTCTGACCAGCAGATTCCGAAAATACAATTTTTACAATTTTTGTCTGTCTGTCTGTTAAAGCATCACGTGAAAACTACCAAACGGATTTAAATGAAACTCGAAACTGAGCTTAGCTTATATCCCGTGTTGTAACTTAGGATACTTTTCATCTCGATAAATGACGTAATTTCTGTAGGTTAGACGAAAATAACGAAAAAGATGGCGCTGAGATCTGTTACTCCCGAACACTTATGTGTTTGAAAGAAAACACTTTTGGCTATTAGGACCCTTTTTATTTCACTATTACGAATAATAGGTGACTTGGAGTCTCAATATACGGGACCTCAAAGGTCTACCGGACCGATATGGTATTAGTTTAGGCAACCCAGCCAACATGCATAAACCAGGTCCGTAGCTGTAGAGGCTAATAACCAAGAAAACTCTGTGAATTTGGAAAAACATTTGTATTTATAGGCAATTACTGCTCAACGACATTTTGGAAACCGATGTCAATGAACTGTTCGACTCAGCAATAAGTGCTTACCGAATAGGGTTGTAACAGATTGCATCTGTTTTGGAGACTACCTACTGAACATATATGAATAAAATACGACATATAGCTAGCTTATAACTCGAATTAACACTTAAGATACATTTTATTTCGATAAATGATGTCGTTTCCACTAAATAGACAGATTAGCTAAATAGATGTCGCTGCAATCGTGTTGTTTCAATTCACTAACAAATAGCTACGTAGTCATAAACAACATGCCATTCATTATATTACATCAAATCAGGTTGGCTACGACTCGCCTCTATGTTTTGCTGGGTAGTTGCATAAACTATATGGATTTACTTTCTTTGTTATTATAGTGAATTTAACAAGAAAGAGAAAATTAAGATTTGATGTAAATAACATAGAGCTACTAAAATATATGACGGGTGCAATTTTATAAAGCCCAATTTGTTCCTTTATGTACACACTAGCTGTGCCCGCAACGTCGTCCGCGAGGAATTTGAAACATTCTTCATTGGTACTCCGCTCCTATTGGTCTTAGCGTGATGATATATAGCCTAGAGCCTTCCTCTATAAGTGGGCTATCCAATATTGAAAGAATTATTCAAATCAGACCAGTAGTAGTTCCTGAGATTAGCGCATTTAATCAAACAATATTAGTATATATGGCTACAACACTAATACTTACATTTTAAATATCGCGATATATTTTGAATGAAACATCGGAATTGAATAATTCAACAAGTTATAGAAAGGTATTGAAAGGTAATGAATATGGAGTAATTTATTTTGATAAAGATTAATACCAAGGTACAACATAAAGAGTTTTTGAAGCGACGGCATTTTAATTATTTAACAAAATAAAAGAAAACACTTATTGTGAGATAACTACAATAGTTAGACATATGGTTACGCGATATTTTTTGTAGACAATTATATGTTCTGCAAAGTGGTAGTACATTGTTTTATTCTATAATCAATAGTTTTCGCAGCGCACGCCGTGTAAGGATTTTTTTGGTCATTTTTTACATCTTGGGTTACATTATTGGACTTTTAGTAAGGATCCCTAATTTTTTCAAAATATAATATAGTCTATAGCCTTCCTCGATAAATGTACTATTCAACACTGAAATTTTCTCACCTCATCCTTTTTTGTAATACAATACATCTATCTGAACATTCTCATCTCAGCTGTATGTCTGTAACTTATATATATACAACAACAAGACACACACAAAACACAATGCCAGGTGGTAGGGCATTTGCCCGACTGGATGGCTACCACCCCTGGTCTAAAGTATGCCGCCATAACAACCTTGAGTGTTGTGTTCCGGCATTAGTGACCAGGTTCCAGTTTCCCTTAAGAGAGCAGCAGCGCATTTGTAGCAACTTTGGTGTTGCAAATGTCCATAGGCAATGGTAACCGCTTTCCATCAAGTGGGCCGCCTGCCTGTCTGCTGATCTCCTGCAATAAAATAAAAAAACATGATATCTATCTATATACACAATATAGCGGAACTCAGGTGTGCACATCGACTAGAACTAAGAGTTGAAATTAGATTTTTGCAAAAGTCGCTAGTACTAAATTTGAAAGGAGTTGCCGACTCGATACTTAATGTTAGAAGTTAGAAATTCAATTTAGTTAGTACATACAACTCCTTCGGCAGGTAGAAATGTCGATAGGACGTTTTTGGAATATGTTTGAAATAACTTCTAGTTAAAATTTTACATATAGGTTTCTAATTTTTATTTCACTGTAAACAAACGATTGAATAAATGAAAAAACCGGCCATGTACGAGTCGGACTTCGAATAGTTGCACTCAAAAAAATATGTAACCCATAATACTAACATAGTCTCTATATTTCTATAAATATTATAAATGCGAAAGTTTGTAAGAATGGATAGATAGATAGATAGATAGATGTATGGATGTATGTTTGTTACTCTTTCACGCACTAAATGGATTTTGATGAAACTTTACAGAAATATAGCTTTCACATCAGAAAAACACATACGTTATCATTTAGAAGGATATAGTGTGAATTATCCAAAATATAACGATTTTCCATCACCACGCGGGTGAAACCGCGGGCGCAGCTAGTAACACAAATAATTTCAAGTTTCAACTATAACAACTTTTCATATATTCGTACCCAATACCGTACAAACCACTTGACATACGTTTTTGTTCAAATCAGTCTTCGGTGAGAGTGTATTATGAAATCTCTCTTTTATCCGTGCAGGAACGGAGAAAGAATACAATTTCCTGCGGCCGGGCGGCCTGTCGTAAGAGGCGACTTAACAACCCACAGCCAGGTGGTAGGGCACTTGCCCGACTGGATGGCTACCACCCCTGGTCTAAAGTATGTCGCCATAACAACCTTGAATTGTGTTCCGGCATTAGTGACCAGGTTCCAGTTTCCCTTAAGAGAGCAGCAGCGCATTTGTAGCAACTTTGGTGTTGCAAATGTCCATAGGCGATGGTAACCGCTTTCCGTCAACTGGGCCGTCTGCCTGTCTGCCGAACTACTGCAATAAAAAAAAAAAAAAATCTCTTTTACTTGTTCAAGAATTTTTCTATGTAATTTAATAAAAATTCAAGACATCTACCTATACGCGGGGGAATTGGTATTTTTACGACATAGGTTTAAATTAGAAGATAGTGTTTTATAAATTTAAAAAAAATACAATTCCTACGGACTTAGTTACATAGATAAACTCTCAAACAATCATACTGTTACGACTCTGGTCCCGCCAAAAATAAATTCACGCCTGCATACCTGTAAAAATACATTTTATTACCTTTCAGCATGTGAACTTCTTTTGTTTACTTTGTGTTTAAAATTTGTGATTAGAAAACAGTCCATTGTTGTATTGTAATCTTTTACGGCCTATTGTTGTATTGTGATCATTAGCCAGGTGTTCGGATTTAAAGTACAATCTGATTCTAGGAAATTCAGTCCACGCGGCCGGACAGTCATATTGCATCTGTGCAGTATAAAGCAATGGCTCGATGGAGGGATGAGGCAGTTGAATGATAACCACGAGCGAAGCAACACGTGTGTACTGTTATCCGGGAACTTTTAGTGACGGAGATTGCGCGTTTTCATGGATTTACGACCTTCTGCATTACGTTTGGACTTGTTGTGTTCGGTTATATTTGTACCTGTGTTATACGTGTTTGTATAGTTCTAATAGACTTTTAAAATAATTCCAACGGCATTTTTAATTCGAGTAGCGCGTCTCGTAAGAATATCAAAAATAAAGTAAAGTTTAAAGCCGTTACGATCGAAATTTATCAAAAATTACAAAAAAAAATAACTCTAAAACCAAACATTTTGGTAAAACATATCTGTGGGTAACTTGGATACTCCTTTATGTAAACTAAATTTTTCTTTTGAACATCTCTGTTCTTTCTGGCTATCCTGTATAAAGAACTGAAATCCAAAAAAGATATTTTGTGATTTTCTATGTCTAATGGTGAACGTTGAATGCTTATCCCAGATCGCTGAAGCCCGCTTGGTAGTGAAAGCGTAGTGGCGGTGCGGTAGCAGTGTCCTTTACACGCGCGCTTATTATGACACTTGACATTTTTGTCTTCCGTGATCACGGATACTAAAAAGTGGCCGAAACGTCGGTTAATAAAAATCAAATAAATTACCGCGCTTAAAACCATTAAACGTAGTTTTATTATGTATGCGAAAACTTAAGAAAATACAATAGTATTCTCTTTCGTAGTTCCATAGAAGTACGTTCTTCAAAAGCATTTTAATCAAGAGAAAAACTATTTATCGACGATGCTGTTGCAACGATGCACAAAGTAAACAATGCAACGAAATTAAAAAGCCAACTGAACACGTTTACACTGCAAAAGCGGAACGGACTTCCTAACTCGGCAACAGTTAATTACATTCGTCGAAGTGATATCTCCAAAAGAACGAGTTTCGGTAAACATGAAGTCATAACTTTAAATTGGTTTTTTCCACGCCCAGAGAGCCGTTAGGTATTTTTCATTCTTTTCCCTTTACGCCTTTGTACGCTTGTAACTGAGATTATTATTTACTTTGCGAAGCTCTGTGGGCGTTTTGGAAGACGATTGAGATTTTATATTATGTAATGTTAATTTTGATTTTTTTGCAATAAGATTGTGTGCTATTGTCTATAAATGTGAGTATACTATCTATAAATGTGAGTATACTATCTATAAATGTGAGTATACTATCTATAAATGTGAGTATACTGTCTAGAAATGTGAGTATACTATCTATAAACGTAAGTATACTATCTATAAATGTGAGTATACTATCTATAAATGTGAGTATACTATCTATAAATGTGAGTATACTATCTATAAATGTGAGTATACTGTCTAGAAATGTGAGTATACTATCTATAAATGTAAGTATACTATCTATAAATATGAGTATACTATCTATAAATGTGAGTATACTATCTATAAATGTGAGTATACTGTCTAGAAATGTGAGTATACTATCTATAAATGTAACTATACTATCTATAAATGTGAGTATACTATCTATAAATGTGAGTATACTATCTATAAATGTGAGTATACTATCTATAAATGTGAGTATACTATCTATAAATGTGAGTATACTGTCTAGAAATGTGAGTATACTATCTATAAATGTAAGTATACTATCTATAAATGTGAGTATACTATCTATAAATGTGAGTATACTATCTATAAATGTAAGTATACTATCTATAAATGTGAGTATACTATCTATAAATGTGAGTATACTATCTATAAATGTGAGTATACTGTCTATAAATGTGAGTATACTATCTATAAATGTGAGTATACTATCTATAAATTTTAACCGACTTCTAAATGGAGGGGATTCTCAATTTCACTGTATGTTTTTTTTTAGGAGATTTCTCTGTCAATTCTGAACCGATTTTGATGGCCTCTGTGGTTAAGCGGGTTAAGCCCTTGCCGGCTTACCTCACTGCAACACAGAGGCTCTTGTTTCTATTCCTGGGTATGATACATTTCGGAAAGTCATTTTCTCCGTTATTGTAGTGAAACTTCTTAAGATTCATTGTGATTTGAAACTCGGTTAAACGAAAAAGCCGACACTAAAAGTGATAAAAACATAAATCTATAGGACTAAGCCTGTTCATCCTATACCTGGACGATTGTCTCCAGAGAATAAGATTGATGGATGTTGGGGTGCGGATGAGTGATCTAGTTGTAAGCACCTTGCTTTATGCGGATGATGCCGTGCTTTTAGCCGAATCGCCATCAGAACTGCAAACACTAAAAAAACAAAACTTCTATCCGTGCAGGAACGGAGAAAGAATACAATTTCCTGCGGCCGGGCGGCCTGTCGTAAGAGGCGACTTAACAACCCACAGCCAGGTGGTAGGGCATTTGCCCGACTGGATGGCTACCACCCCTGGTCTAAAGTATGTCGCCATAACAGCCTTAAGTTGTGTTCCGGCATCAGTGGCCAGGTTCCAGTCTCCCTTAAGAGAGCAGCAGCGCGTTTGTAGCAACTTTGGTGGTGCAAATGTCCATAGGCGATGGTAACCGCTTTCCATCAAGTGGGCCGTCTGCCTGTCTGCTGATCTCCTGCAATAAAAAAAAAAAAAAGCACTAGTCTCACAATGATGAAAGATGACTGTCAGGCGAGAGGCTTACATTTGAATGCGATGAAAACAAAGGTTATGGTGTTTGAAAGAGAAGAAACCAGAACGAATGCAAGGATAATGATGTAGATGATGTTATGCTGGAGCAAGTGAGTGAGTTTGTATATCTTGGATGTGTTTTTAGCAGGGATGGAAGGTACACCGCTGATTTAGAAAGAAGAGTGAAAAACTTCTAGGCGCTAAGAACCCCAGCCAGAAGGTCCAGCTTGCCATACACAACGCGGTGCTGGTACCTACGCTCGCGTATGGAAGCGAGAGGTGGATATGGAAGAGAGAGCATGAAAGTAGAGTAAACGCGGTCGAGATGCGAGCACTGCGCAAAATCTGCGGAGTGACGCTCGCGGACCGCTTTCGTAATACCGAAGTAAGAAAGAGAGTGGGTCTGAAAGAGAGTGTCGGGGTGAAGGTAAGGAAAGGAATGCTCCGGTGGTTCGGGCATGCGGAAAGAATGCATGATAAAAGAATGACTAAACAGATATAAAATGCAAAAGTGGATGGATGCAGAAGTCGTGGAAGGCCACGACACACCTTCCATGATCAAATTGATCGTGTACTAGCAGAAGGTGATGTCAGGAGCCTTAAGAACAGACGAGCGTGCATGACAGGAGTTATGAATGTCAAAGAAGCAAAGGAACTGGCGTGAAGTTATGTATGTATGTATGTACTAAGCCCGGGAGAGAATGAGATAGAATACATTATATTTAATAATTTAAACACTATGCTCATATAGATAGAGCTGGAAATGTTTTGAAGTTTTTCGTTAATACTTCAAATTTCGTGTTTTAAAGCTTAAATATGTTATAACGATATAATATATGAAATGAGAATCCCTCCCACCCCTTGCCACATTGTTTCACTTCTACTGCGTGTGAACACCACGCACACACTTTTTTTTACTATGGTCTGGGTGTCTGGGATCGGCCCCAGAGCAGTCCGCTGTATATTACGCATCACTACATTGCTTAATTAGAGGATATAAAATTATTATTTATTTATTTTCAGAAAAATTTCCTAATTCGAAAGCATATATATACTTCTGATGTTTTATTGGCACCAAGTCATTGATAAGTAGATTACAGGGGAATCGAGACCAATCCTTGTTGGAAAGCGCCAAGCGCCTACACTCTTGGAAAGGCAAAACTTGTGTACGCGTGCCAGTAGTTTAATAATATATACAATTTCTCCAGGCGTTTAAAATATTATTTCTAAAGCAATTTAAGCAACTAAAAAGTAGAAATTAAAACTTTTTTTAAAAACCACAACCGGCTTCAAATTAAAACACAATAAACAATCACAAAATTGTACAGATTTCAAGATTTGCTTTTAGTTTTTTTTAATTATTTCACTATGTGTATTACGACTTCATTGAGGTACCTATGTGAATTATGGTTTTTAATTTGTTTGTATGTTTATTTTACACTAGCTGTGCCCGCAGTTTTACTCACGTGGTGATGGAAAATCGTTAGATTTTGGATAATTCACACTATCCGTGCAGGAACGGAGAAAGAATACAATTTCCTGTGGCCGGGCGGCCTGTTGTAAGAGGCGACTTAACAACCCACAGCCAGGTGGTAGGGCATTTGCCCAACTGGATGGCTACCACCCCTGGTCTAAAGTATGACGCCATAACAACCTTGAGTTGTGTTCCGGCGTTAGTGACCAGGTTCCAGTTTCCCTTAAGAGAGCAGCAGCGCATTTGTAACAACTTTGCTGTTGCAAATGTCCATAGGCGATGGTAACCGGTTTCCATCAAGTGGGCTGTCTGCCTTTCTGCTGATCTCCTGCAATTAAAATTCGATATCTTTATAAATTATATAGCCTATGTATTATATATATATACTAGCTGTCCCGGCAGACGTTGTTCTGCCCTGAAGAAATAAAACTTAGAACCCGATTGCAGCGCCACCTACCGGGTCCAAATGTAACCTATCCTATCTTTCAAGTTGGATCAAACTGCACACGGTGTGAAAATTTGATTAAAATCGGTCAAGTAGTTTAGGAGTCCATTGAGGACAAACATTGTGACACGAGATTTATATATATTAAGATATAACAAGTCTATTGAAGGAGGATAATTGATTTGGCTTGTCTCACTTCTAGTGGAAGCATATTCCATAATTGGACAGATTGTACACTGAATGATCCATTGTAAAACTTGGTTGTATTGAGTGGAGTTTCTAGTTTCATGTTCACTGATGACTTGAAATAATATGTAGGTAGGAATGAAAAGTAAAGCTACATACTGAATTACGTAACCGGCGACCTTCCTAAATAAAATACGGAAAATAAATTATGTATATTAAATGAACCCTAAGATTTAGTATGTGGCAGAATGCGTTTTATTTAAAGCGTTCAAATATGACGTATTATCGTATTATCTGTGCAGGAACGGAGAAGGAATACAATTCCTGTGGTCGGGCGGCCTGTCGTAAGAGGCGACAAAACAACCCACAGCCAGGTGGTAGGGAATTTGCCCGTCTGGATGGATAGTCTAGATGGTCTAATGTATGCCGCTATAACAACCTGGTGTTGTGTTCCGTGTATCCCTTAAGAGATCAGCAGCGTATTTGTAACGCCTTTGGTGTTACAAATTGTCCATAAGCGATGGTAACCGCGTTCCAATAGGTCTGCTGAACTCATGTATTAAAAAAACGCCGTTATCGAATAGCCACATTAGTGTGAATACACATATGTTATCTATCATTGTTTAACGTCATTATTAATTTCACATCTCAAATAACACATTGAACTTATCTCCATATCAGCGTAAAACAGCCTATATCTGTAACATTATCGCAGATGCAGCCGCATCATCTTAATTAACATTTGTTTATAATTTAGAATATAACATCATAATTTCGAATAAACCCTCAAGATGTAATCATACAAACAAACTCATTCATTCGTTTCTCGTTGAATGTCTCAAACCGCAAATGAGCGATCGCTCCAGAAACTTGAAAGAGCGTCGTATCGTCGCCTTTATTTATTCGCGTTTATTCATATTTATTTGGAATCAATCAATCTTTGCTTTATATTTCCCGGTCGTCCGTGAGAAGAGAATAAATCTTTTGTACAACTTTTCTTAACAGGATAGGTATTATCTATCTGTTTGATTGATCGTGGTGTCTAGTCACGAACAGTGAACTGGGTATGTATATATTTAGCCAGTATAGTTCCATCTTATTAGATAATAGCTATATGCGCGACTTCATTTGCATAAGGTTGCTTTTGAAGCCACTAAGATATCGTAAGGAAATATAATAATAAAAAAATTGAATAAAACTACAGTCTTCGCCCGTAAAATTTTCATTGAAATTTGTTGTGCTAACCAGTACGTTTTAAATATACTAGTATATATTTTTTTTTATTGCAGGAGTACAGCAGACAGGCAGACGGCCCACTTGATGGAAAGCAGTTACCACCGCCTATGGACATTTGCAACTAGAAACGGGCCACAAATGCGTTGCTGCACTCGTAAGGGAGACTGGAACCTGGTCGCTTGAGCCGGAACACAACTCAAGGTTGTTATGGCGACATACTCTAGACCAGGGGTGGTTGCCATCTAGTCGGACAAATGCCCTACCACCTAGCTGTGGGTTGTTTAGTCGCTTCTTACGACAGGCTGCCTGGCCGCAGGAAATTGTACTCTTTCTCCGTTCCTGCACGGATATAAGAAATCCTGTCTGATATTATTAATGCAAATATAAGTTTGTTTGAGGCGCTTTTACGCGATTAACTACCCAATAGCTTTTCATGAAATTTCGCATACACGTTGTCGGAGGTATAGAAAAGGAAATAGGGAACAATCCAGAAAAATATATTAATCCCGAGGGATAGATCACTATCCGAAAAGATGATACGCCGATCGCGTTTTATTGGCTCCACTGTTTGAAATTCACTAGCGAATACAATGTCATAGCCATGGCAATATGAACTTTAATGTGTTTACTTTCATGGTTATCTCATCCTTCGCTAGATGGCGTTATGAGTATTAACATTAGATAGTTTGAGTTAAAAAATATTATTAATTATTACTGTTTTTAAGTTGGTGTACAATAAAGTGTATTTTTTTTGTTGTTGTTGGTAAATTAAAGGATGACATGAGTACCAATGGTCTCACAATCAAAGATGCCGAAGACGCGCGAAGTGGAGAAGAAAAAGTAAGAAGCGGACCCCGGGCTTTGAGGCAGACGCTCCTAAAGTAACTAAGATTTAATGTTAGTATGATGATGATATTTTTAAGAATTACTACCTGCATGACAATACATGACATATATTTGCTTTTATTTTGTTTGATAGCGGTGGGGAATACTTTTCTGCACTATCTCTGACCAGGTAGTGTGGACTTCCAACAGCAGGTCCTCCAACCTCCGTCCGGGCTGGAGGTAAATACGCAAGCGAGCCCACATACAGGGATTTTAATGGGTATCCCAAACCGTGGCGTGGAAATAGCATTCCTGAGGGAATGCTAGTGCCATCCTGACGAAGTGAATCCCAGACACCAGCCGCAATTTTCCCCTTCGCGCGGCTGATGGTCATCAATCGGATTTTCCCTGGTCCCTGGTCCTCCACCCTGTCTTAAAAATCTACATTAAGCCTAGCGAAGCCGCGGAACAAAGCTATTTTTTTATAAAGCGAGGAAAAACTTTATTGAATTTAGTAAGAAACCTCATAAAATCTAAAAAGTTGGGTGTAGTGACTTGAAGTGAGAAAAAGTTATAATCGTGTTTTAAAATATATATTTTTATTCGCAATTTTGTATCGATAAAAGTTGCGTGGCGGCGACAGCGTCCTACTTAGGAAAGTTTTTGAATTAATTTAAAAGTATACTGGTAAACTTGAGATTAGTGTAAGTTTATTGAAAGATAAGCATTGACTGCCAAATGGGACTTGATAATAATGTCTGTATAACTATTGTTAGTGTAGAATTTATACAACAAAATACGTTGAGCTTGGTGAACTGTTGAAGACGACTTCCAGATGAATAATGCCGATGTACAATTTATTATAAATTATGATACGCGCACAATAATTAGCTACCCTACGGCGCTACTATACTTTGTGCATCCTACTAAAGCTGCAGTGAGAATAATCTTTAGTTTGTTTTAATGCAGGGTCATTAAAAGAAAGAGAGAAAATTTCAGCCCGGAAGCAGCGTGCTCGAGGAGGCACCTCCTTCCTGTAAGGTTCGATTAGGCTCGACCGCTGCGGGGGGAATGACTCTATCGGATTAAGCCGTAAAAGGCTGAAGTGATATAAATGAGGACGCGTTATCGACTCCGCCGGTGGAGCCAATCTTAGTCTATCTTTAACTACCGCTTCGCAATGTGTTATAGGTGGTAGAGAAGAAGTGCCGGAAGAAACTCTCCAGCAACACACCTAAGGTGTGTTGTGTGGTTACTTTGTGTCTGCAATGACACTCTGTAATGTCACTAGGCTTGCTCGCTTTTATATTGCAGCAATGACAAAACGAGCCGAGTAGTAATCACAACTGCGTGCAAATATTAGAACAGTAAAGTAATAATAGGTGGCATTATTTGGAACAAATGTTGTTAACATTATACAACTTAAGAGCGAAACTGTGTATACACCGGGGAAGGGTGTAACTCATATTCTCATAGCTAACCCGCGTGCCTTCTTGCAGGTACCTGAAATAGTATGGCTCGCGACTTCACACCATTTTGTAGGTGCATTTTTTTTAAATTTCGAAACTGACAAATAGATAAGTGGTTACCATCGTCCATAAACGTTTGCAATACCAAAGGCGAATTCAATGCGTTACCAGCCTCTTAGATGCAATAGAGCGGATTGGATATGAAAGATGAGATAACGAAGATGCGATAGGAGCATGCGAAAGAGGGAGGAGAAAGCGAGCCATTGCAACTCTCACTCACCTCACGAAATATTAAAGCTCAATGAATGCATATAGCTGGCCCAGCGAACTGTAATCAAGATAATCATTCCAAGCATAGCGCTACCCCGTAAGAATACTTCTTATTAAATTTCATATATTTAGAGCGAGTAACATTGAGTAAAAGAACTGAGAGAGACCGACGGACGGACATCAATTTTTTGGAAAGATGCCGTTCTTGCCAATATTTATACAATACCCTAGAAGCCATAAAAACTCGAAAGAAACCCGACAATTCTATTTTTAAAGGGAAACAAAAATATTAAATTACAATATCCCAACGAAATAACATGAAACACATTTCGCGGTAGAATCATCAAGGAACTCGTCGGGGCATCTTTCCATAAATCTGCCTTGTCCTAATTGTGCATTTATACAGTCGACTAGCCGCAAATCTGGCCGCGCCCGGGGCGAACGGAATCGTAAGGACCCGTAAAACCCGATCGCTCTTAAAATAACTGTAATAACCGCGCTGTCGTTAGAACAAAAAAATGGTCAAGCGGGTTTTATTATCATCTAGAAAAGATTCCAGGGTTCTCTACTTTTAAAATTAGACGAAACATTTTGAAGTGATAACGTCTTGTGGCAGAGTAAACCGCTTAGTTACGTAACGCGTTACGGCACAAGTCCGTCTGTTCCGTTTTCACGGAAAAACTACTAGACCGATATGGCTGAAACTCAGTATATATAATTTTTTAATGCAGAGGATGAACATAGAATACTTTTTATCCTGAAAAATGGGATAGTTTCCGGGATAAAAATATATTTGTCTCTCTGTGTTTGTATGGTTTTACGGAAAGACTATGGGACCGATTTAGCTGAAATTCGGTACATATGTAATGTTAATACCGAGGGTGGTTAAGGGATACTTTTTATCCCGGATAAAGGGATAGATTTTGGGATAGATAGATATGTAAAGGTTATCCCAGAAAGTAGGATGGGTTTGTTATGATTTGCCATATTGGTTATTTGGTTCAATTTGGTAATTTTGGACATTTAGGTTATTTTGGTCAATTTGGTCATTTTGGTCAATTTGGTCATTTTGGTCATTTTGGTCATCTTGGTTATTGTGGTCAATTTGGTCAATTTGGTCATTTTGGTATTTTTGGTCAATTTGGTCATCTTGGTCATTTTGGTATTTTTGGTCAATTTGGTCATTTTGGTCATTTTGGTGATATTGGTCATTTTGGTGATATTGGTCATTTTGGTGATTTTGATCATTTTGGTGATTTTGGTCAATTTGGTCATTTTAGTAATTTTAGTCATTTTGGTCAGTTTGTTCATTTTAGTCATTTTGGTCATTTTAGTCATTTTGGTAATTTTAGTCATTCCGGTTATTCTGACCATTTTGTTCATTTTGGTCAATTTGGTCACTGTGGCCATTTTAGTCATTTTGTTAATTTAGGTATTTTAGTCATTTTTTAACTATATAATTAATTAAGAATAAAATATATTTTATAATTTATAAAAGATTTTATTAATAAATAACCTTTCCTGACATTATCATATTAATATACATAAAATTTAAGTAATAACCTAAGCTTTTCTCAATTATAACAATTTCAATATTAAATAGTTCAACTTAGATTAGTTAAAGTTATCACTTCTGTCGGGCGTCCCGAGACGCACAAGTTTTTTTATTAATAAATGTATAGTAGATTGTAAGGCTAGCGATACACGTGCGGAAGGTTCGGCTAAACACGCTCACAGTGTTTTATAAGTAACCTATAATAAAACATCAGCCGAAATTACGCGTAATGCCGAATCTTTCGTCTAGTGGATGTTTCCACGTAACCGCATTCAATTAATGCGGATTAAGGTGAAATCATTTCCAGAGAATATATTACTATTAACCACTAACCATAGGTAGATTACGGATAAGGTGCTAACATTGTTGGTTTAGTTAAAAACTGTTATATCATTGTAATTGAATGAAATAAATAATATATATGAAACGTTTAAAAAAAATGCTGATAACCGTGAAATATTCTTAGAAAGTGTTGATGTGTATATCAAAACTGGACACTATTAAACAGTAAGAAATTGTTCTTATACCTAAGTCTTATTAGACTGCAATACCCTAAAAACCAACAAGGTACGTTATCAAACCCGAAAACTAATTCAAAGTTCAGTCATTGTTTGCCTTGGAGCCGGGAGGAGGAATAAAAAGCATCTTGTCGCCGAACGATATCGAGTTTCTTAAAGCAATTAAGATAAAACAGACGACAAAGCCGCTGGGACGCTATACAGGGCCTTTGTGCGCTGTGGTAATTAACAGCGGCTCTAGCCAACTGGCCGGTGCCCGCATCTACGCACGTTTTTGCACGTGTGCTCCTCCCTTAACTTTAGGCATATTTGTTTGTTGAAATTGAATCAGTTGTTAAATAAAGTCCACAAATAAAGTTAAGGTTTATAATCAGCAGCCAAACACACATATTGTATATCCCCAAATTAAGCAAGTTACGATTGTGTTATAGGTAATAATACAACGGACTGCTCTGGGGCCGATCTCAGACACCCAGACCGTAATAAATAACGGAAAAATACGTTTCCGAAATTTACTATACCAGGAATCGAACCCGGAGCCTCAGTGTTGCAGTGAGGCCTTCAATATGTTTACGTGGATTTTAAAATGTATTTATTTATCAATTACAAAAAGTGCCAAAAATAAATAAGTTCGCAGACTTACAAACACATGTCATTATTTGTTGATTTATTGTATTTTGTCTCACAATTGTTAATTCCGGACATTGCCAGGGTAACATTTATAAGTAGGATCTTAATCTACAATATTTTGCATGATTTTTAATATTTTCTTTAATTAGTTATATGTCGTTTTCTTGGCTCCCAGGAAATTAAATACTCTTACTAGAATTTTAATAATCCAACTACAATCCTTGTATATGAATGAATACTAAAAATATTACTCAATTCTATGTAATAAACCTACCATTAAGTTATTACATTACATAATCTGGCCAATTTCATATCTGTGCCAAAAAATAACAGCCTAATTTAATGCAGTCGTAAAAAGGCACAATTTACCAAATTGCTCTCCATATCCCCCGAATCTCATAAACGGACGCGTCCAATGTAACACTGGCCACATTTAACTTTTAACCCTTGCCCCTAATGTTCAAACGTGGAAAACAAAATTTACGTGGCGTCCCCTGGCCGTCGTCCAAATCGCTAAGGAGGTCGTAGGTCACCTACTTTAATGTGCGAACATACTTCCCGGCACACTCCTAACATTGCGCCACATGCAAAATAAATTCCTCACACCACACTTTGCATACTGAATTAATTCACTTCACGGTATGTTGAATTTTTTTAACCTGTGACCTAGGGTTGCCAAATTATGCGCATACTCTTATTAAGTTGGTTCCTATCGTGGTGTATGTTTAACCACTCTGAAAGGAACGCATGCGAAGCGAGAGCGTTATTTTAGTGAAGCAAACACTTGGATATGTAGACATCTTGTGTTATACGAAACGAGCCGAGTACATCTTTTAAACATGGTTGTTATTTTTCAATACGCTCAAATATATTAAAAAGCAGGGATTACTGAATATGGGCGTGAAACTTTTAGACTTAAGCTAACCTAGCTTTAGCTTTGAGGCTAGCCTTAAGCTTCCAAAGGTTCACTTGCCGCCATCCTTAACCAATCTTTACTTAATATCCTATGTTCTGTTAAATTCAGCTTAATTACTTGCATAGTAATATTTCTTCTTAAAGTTTTCTAGACGATACAATCGGCCGTTTCCGTAGTCGAATAATAATATTAGTACATTTTTATTTAGTGATGAACGCCCGTTTTGTTTTGTATATATATATATATATATATATATATATATATATATATATATATATATATATATATATATATATATATAGTTATTTTGGATAGACGAAAATAGCGAAAAAGAAGCTATGTAAAAAACCCAACAGGACTAGACCATATAAACGACGGAGAATACGATGACTTCTTTTAGATTTCTTGTCTGTTTGTTCGGGAGTCTCGTAAAAAGTACCAGGCCAATTTTTATGCAATTTTCACTGATCGACAGTTAATTCTTAGTGTGAAAATCTGCCTAAAATTTTATTCTCATGGAATACTGGCGGAATCTTTGTGGGAAATATTTGAAATGAAGATTGAAAAAAAAAACGAATACTAATGCGAATTTTTTCACTGATCGATAGCACATTTAATGTAATAAAATGTGTTATATTTTTTTATGTTTGAAGTTGTTAGAGTGCATAAAAATTTGCTAATTCCGACGCAGTTTTCACTTAAACTATAGCTTACAAACTTTTCTGACGCTGCGGTACTTTGTGTGCCGGGAATCCCGCGGGAACTTCAAGTCAAGCGTGAAAGTCGCGAGCATACTCTAGTTTATAATAATTATGTTATACAGTTTACCTGTGTTGTACTCTTCTTCTCATTTATAACCATCAAACCTTATGTATCGACATGCCATGAATTTATGATGCGACTGATTCCGGTAGAATATTGAATCTACCACTTTTTCTTTATACGGAAAATAAAACATTCATTCACATAAAAAGGTTTTTTATATTATTTATAAAATAATATTATAAAGAGGAAAGATTTAATTGTTTGTTTGTTTGTTTGCATTAAATAGGCTCCGGAACTACTGAACCGATTTGAAAAATTCTTTCGCTGTTGGAAAGCTACACTATCCCCGCGTGGCATAGGCTACATTATATAGAAAAAAATAGGGATCCTTAATAAAACTACAATAATGTAACCCAAGGTGTAAAAAAATACCAAAAATATTCCTCCTCTTCTGGTTTCTCTTTCCTCCTCTGCGAAAACTATTGATGACAGAATAAAATAATGTACTACAACTTTGTAGAACACATCATTACTTACAAAAAGTGTCGCAACAGCATACGTCTCACTATTATAGTTATTCCAAAAAAAGTGTTTTTATATTTTAAAAATTTAATTGAAATGCCGCCGCTAGAAAAGCCTCTTTATTTGTATCTGCGTATTCATCCTTATCTAAATAAATTATGTCATATTTAAGACTGCTTTAATACCTTTATATTAGTTTTTGAATTATTCAATTCGGTCATTTCATTTTCAAGATATGACGAGTTTAAAAATGTAAGTATTAGAAAAAGGTTACGTGGTCGCCGCTCACCCTTCTCGGCTAGCTAGGCAGCACTTTATGCGATGTAGGCGTCACTGGGGTACGGGCCGTACGGGAGGGAAGTTAATGTCAAGAAATGTGTCCGCTCCCTACGCAACGGTCGTGATCGGAATCGAATAATTTTAGCTTGAAATATTTTAAATTCACTTAGTAGGTAATTAAACTTAACAAAAAAGTTATTTTTAGATACCCGTGCGAAGCCGGGGCGGGCCGCTAGTAATTTATAAAAAGCAGTAAAGCAGGAAGCGTATCGTTTATAAAATCATATAACCGGAAGCGCTCTATATACGGGATGTTCATTAAATGAACGGGAAGATTTCAATTGAAATTTACATTAATCGTTGTTCTGAGCTCACGCTTCGAGTTACGTTTTGAGGTATTTGAAGAGCGCGCACTGATGTGCCAGTGACGTGATTGCAAAAAGGGATGGATGTAATTTGATTTCTGGATATTTATTGGGGGAGGTACCGGTTTAAACGGGGATTGAAGCCCGGTTCTTATATCTTACCGACCGTTAATTTGCCTTACTATCATTTAAAATTTGACATAAGCTATGGAGCTTATGTCAATTATGAATTTTGACATGACATGTATGGACATGTAATGTTAAAATTCAACGGATAATAGGGCAAGCGAATGAACAGTAAGATCTGCTGCATCGGTTGGTTAGATTGTTACAACAAAAAAATATTACATAAAAATGGATTTTTTTGATGACGAATAATTTTTATATAGTATTTGCTTAAGTTTTCGCGACTAGTACACACAATCAAAACTACGTTTTAACGGTTTTCACCGCGGCATTTTATTTATTTGATTTTTATTTCGACGTTTCGGTTACTTTTCGGTAGCCATGATCGCGGCTAACGCACACAACACGAAATAATTTTTGTTATAAAACTATAGCTTTTCTCTCTGGTTGAATGATGTAAATTTCAAAACTATATCTTTTTGAAACTCATTGGAAATTGTAAATTTTTTGGGATAAAAATCGTCCCAGATTCATATAAGTTATTCTGTCATATTCGCACATGTAATAATTATACGTGCGGCATAATGTAGTGAATGTCATGATAGTAAGGTCAATCAACTTTATCATATAAACTTCGTAATGTACATGTCTTAAAAACAGTAACTAAGTACTGCTAAACAGTCCTAAGTACAGTCTTTTGAAAGATACGATCTAAGACTAATTAATCATTATTTAAGTTTCTCCTTGTTATTGAAATAACACATACGCCAAATTTCACGATAATCGATATTTTCTCACGGCCGTAAAGAAAGGACAAACAAATACAAATTTTCTACCAAGTCACTTATAAATTTAGAAGTTTGTAGGGATGCCAAATAATTCAAATAAGACGTAAGTATCTTCTGAAAATCCCAACAAGGTAGGCATAGGAATAAGAGCACTTAAAAACAAACTGCACTATATAATATCATCCTATATACGTAGGCAGCTGTAAAATTAAGATAGAAAAGAAGTGTAAATGTAAGAAGAAAGACATAAAATCAAATAACCAATATAAATTGAAGTGATAGATAGAGTAATAAGTATAAAATAGAGAAATAAAGATTGTATTAAAGAAAAATTCGATTTGAGATAGTACCCTTACAACCCTAGAATAAGAACTTAAAATAAATTTAAGAAAATAAAACGTATATTTTAAGCTGCGATTAACGCAAGGTTTTCATTCCATCACACCTCATTTCATTACAATATAATATTATTATAAATCACAAACGTCACTCGCCTTAAATACGTCTACTAATACTAAATACATAATATTACGAATTTGTAGGTTTTACATTCGAAAATGCCGTTAGAATCACATAGTTTATTAGAAACATACACACGTAAAATCATTAGCGCATAAATCACGCAAAGTTAGTCGTTATAAGTTTCTCGCTCCAAAAGTGCACTAGGTAACGCCTGGCTCGCAGTCAGAACACGACTGGCGCATTTCCCAACTGACCGACCCTCATCCATTTGTAAATTACACATGGCCTAGCAACGTTCCGCCCACTGGTTCTTGAAATCGTTAAATGGTCAGGTTAATGGCTTCCAAGAATTCGCATGAAATATCAACAGAGGAAAGTAGGTTTTATGACGCCGTACGACGGCGTTAATTTTTTTTTAGCACGAATAATAGATCACTCAAATGCAAAGAGGTAATAAGACACCTGCAAAGGATTAGTATCAGCTTGCAACAATAATAAGATTTCTATAAAATAAATAAAAGCTGTGATATAGATCAATACATAAGTAGAATTCAAAATCAAGCTTAATTTAACATAACACCAAATCTTAAATCTATGCTTATATTATGAAGAGGTAAAGTTTGTGACTTTGTGACGTTGTAGGGGATAATCTCGGGATCTACTAAACCGATTTTATAAATTATTTTACTGTTGGAGAGCTACGTTAACAGGAAGTGTCATAGGCTATATAATAAGACGCTATATACCACGACAGCGGGACAGAGCGCGGGTGAAACCGCGTCAGGCCGCTAGTCTTATATCTTATACTAATATATAAAGCTGAAGAGTTTGTTTGTTTGAACGCGCTAATCTCAAGAACTACTGGTCTGATTTGAAAAATTATTTCAGTGTTAGATAGCCCATTTATCGAAGAACGCTATAGGCTAGATATCATCACACTAACACTAATAGGAGCGGAGCACCAATGAAAAATGTTTCAAAATCGGGGGGTTTTGAAAACAAATACCACGCGGACGACGTCCCGGGCACTGCTAGTATATTATAAAGATACAAAAGTTCCGACAAAGTAATTAAGTAGTCGAAGGGTGAGGAGGAGGGAAACAAATATTAACAAGGTATGCAACGCATCTTTAGTGTTGCAACGTCCATAAGTGGCGGTTTTTTTTTTTATTGGACTTGACTTTATGTTGTTGGTCCGAAGACCTTACAACTTTACCGGGGTCTTTGGGGCGAGTGCCTTCGCGAAGCGAAGGCGCTCGAGCCCGGGGGGCAACTTGCTCGAGGGAGCTCCCTAAGGAGGTGGCCTACGCTATATTACTGCCGTTTCGCAACGTGTTATGGCTGGGAGAGAAGAAACGGCGAAAGAAACTTCCCAGCAACACGCCTAGTCTATCCTGTGGGGTGAGCTATGTCTCCTAGCGTCCCTCGCAGGGACGTGGAGAGATCTTGATTGGCGGCGTCTGAGACGCCGCCGTCTGTGTCTGTCTGTCGGTGCCTGCCAGCCTACTGTTCTAACCGTGGGCGGACTGATCCGGGCCAGCCGTTTCGTAATAACGTCGACTCTGTCCGTCAGGACGTTGCGCGGTCGTCGCACAAGAGCCTTTCGACGAGGCTTATAATCGGACGCGGACACGACGAGCGGATTTCGAGTCATGATCGGGAGGATGCATGTTTTATACAGAGTAAGCTTGTGTCTGAGGGACATTTTGCTTCGTTTGTCTATCATGGGTGCTAAACGACCCATCACAAATCGCGCTCTATTTCGGACTATAGTGATATGCTCGTTGAAGCGCAAGTTCCGATCTAGGGTGACACCAAGATATTTGGTGTACTTTGCCCAGGGGATTTGTTGGTCATAGAGCGAAATGGTTTTTAGGCGAAGGCTAGCGCGTTTGGGGGAGCGAAGCGTGCCCGGGGAAAAGAACATTGCTGCGCTTTTCTCCGGGTTTACCTCTATCCTCCATTTGCGAAACCATTCGCCTAGTTCTGTGACAGCTGTCTGCAGCCGGATGCAAGCCATTTGTCGGTTTTGATCTGATGTATAGAGTGCGGTGTCATCCGCAAAGAGGGCCAACTCCACATCTGGAGTTTTTGGGATGTCGCTGGTGTACAGCGTGAAGAGTAGTGGCGACAGGGCCGAGCCCTGTGGTACACCGGCTGTGAGTGGGTGAGGGGACGAGCGCGTTCCCTCCACTCGAAAACGGAAGCTACGACCTAGGAGGAAGTCTCGCAAGATGAGCACGAGTCTGTCTGGCATACCGAACTGGTACAGCTTGTAAATCAAGCCGTTGTGCCAGACCTTGTCGAAGGCTTTTGCTACGTCTAGAAACAGTGCGGCTGTTCCTATAGGGCGGGGGCGATGGGCAAAGTGAGATAATATGTGCTCCGTGATGCGGTGCACCTGTTGGACGCATGAGTGTCTGGCACGGAAGCCAAATTGCTCATCGGGTATTAGATGTTTGCTGAAGGCAAAATCTCTAAGTCGAGAGAGGATGACCCTCTCGTAAAGCTTGCTGAGTGCGCTCAGTAGGCTGATTGGACGGTAGCTAGACGGTTTATTAGCCGGTTTTCCCGGCTTGTGAATACCGATGACATCTGCTTCCTTCCAGATCGCGGGAAAGGAGCAGTTTGTTATGGCGGCATTGAAGATGCTCACTAGAATTATAATTAGATGGGCGGGTAGGAGTTTTAAAACGCGATTGTTGATGCCATCGGTCCCTGGGGCCTTTCGCGGTTTGAGAGACTTGATCAGATCTTGCACTTCTTCGACCGTGACCGTGTCGAGTGTGGTTTCCGCTGGTAAGGAGGATCTACGTTCGACCTCGGAGTCTACCTCCGTCAGGTGTGACTGGTCGACGTTTTGCGTAGTGGGGGAGCATTGAAGCTCTAGACTCTGAGCAAGGCACTCGGCCTTCTCCTCGTCATCGAACGCCTCGGTGTTGTCGGCTCTTTCTAGCGCGGGTATGACAGTAAGGGTGTCTGATTTGAGAGCTCTAGCCAGCTTCCAGTATGCCTGGTGAGTTGGCTCGATATCCCTCAACGTTCTGTCCCAACGTTGTTCCCTGACTTCCCGGATACGTAGTTTGACCTCGCGCTCTAGTTCGCGGAGTCGGACTCTGTTATCCTCGGTGGGATATCTGTCGTGAGCTCTGGAGGCGGCTCTCTTTTCCCTCAGCAGTACCCTCACCTCGTCCGGCAGGCATAAGTGGCGGTCATCCTCCACTGGCACCTGCCTGGACGAGTTCCGCACTGCGGATTGAAGGTGGCTGGTGAGGGCCTCGATTGCCGTCTCCGTGTCATGGCGGGACACGATGTGGTCCGGGATGCGGTCCAGGTCTTGTGAGCTGGTTGCCTTGAGGAGGGTCTCAAGTCTCAACCAATCCACAGAGGTCCTAGTTTCAGATGTCTGGTCTGTCTGTGGTCCTAATCTGAGGATAACCGGACGATGGTCCGAGTCGATATCGTCCATCGTTTCGATCGAATGGAACTGAAGGGTTACGCCCCTCAGTAATGCTAGGTCGAGAGTGTTTGGGGTCCCCCAGTCGCGGTTGGGGGGGTATCTTGTAGGGGTCATGGGAGTTAGTATATCAAACAAAAGATTGTCTGATATATTTATTAGGGCTCTGCCATTGGGGTTAGTGGTATTGCAATTCCACTGCTCGTGTTTGCAATTCAGATCTCCGGCTATAATAACAGCCGGGCCTAAGTTGAATAGGGTTTCTAGGTCTTTCTTAATAAGGGTTTTTTGGCATGCGAGGTATGCTGAAACTATGACTAGAGGTTGGTGGCCAGTCATTGCTAGTCTGCAGGCGGATACCTCCATACCGTCTAGTGGGGGGGTGACTACAGGCATGCAGTGTAGGGATCTTCTGAAATAGATCAGGGTGCCGCCACCACGGCCTACCCTGTCATGTCTAGTGATCCGATAGTTAGAGATCTTTGGATCTCTATTACTCGGTTTCAGGAAGGTCTCCTGTACTAGTAGTATATCTACTTGATTGGTAACCAGGAAGTCATGGACCAAGTCGCGCTGGTTTCGAAGACCATTGGCGTTATAAGTCGCCAGAGTCAATGAGCGTGGTTTATTTCTACCTACATGCGCCATTTGTTACCGGTAACAATAATTTGACTAGGTTGTTTAGTTACAACGATCTAAGTATTTGGAGGAGGTACGCGTGATCCATTTCGATCACGAGTTGATCCCGGAGGGAGGGTTGTGTTGACTCTGAAACTTGCCTCAGTTTCCGAGCCAAGAGTTGGACCTCTTGCAGGTCGAAGGGCAAGTTCTTGGCGAATTTAGTCGCCAAAGCTAAGTCCTCCGCTATAGAGTGGTGGGCCGATGGCCCTGAAGGTCCCTTAGAAATGGGGGCGAGGGCGGGGGCGGGGGTGGCCGAGGGTAGGCCGGCCATAACTGGGGCACGCGTCCTTAGCGGAGGGAACGCTTCCGTCGTGGGAAGACCCGTCCAGTGGTTTACCACTGGGGGGGGGGCCGCCACGAATGCGGGTTTGTTCGGCACTTTTCTAGTGCCTTTTTGGGCATTGCCCTTTCCGACCTTACGTTTGGGTCGGGGGGCGGCAGGGCAGCCTCTGTAGTTAGCGGGGTGACCCGCTTGGCCGCAGAGGATGCAGCTCGGTGGCTCCGGGGAGTCCCGGGTGCGAGTGCACTCCGAGGTCCCGTGGTCGCCCAGGCACTTGACGCACCTGGGACGGGATTGACAATGTAGGGCAGAGTGCCCATAAAGTTGGCAGCGATGACACTGCCGCAGTGTATGTTTTTCGTGTGGACGTTCCACACGAAGGCCAGAGAGGCCACAGACCTTCTCAAGATCGAAGATCTTTTTCCCCTCTGGGGAGAGGTCGAGGACAACCAATACTAGGTTTAGAGGGGACTTTGTGGCGTCGCCTCTGTGCATACGGTGCACTTCGTGCACTGGTAGGGCTTGGGACTTAAGGTCCTCTAGAATATAGGAACTTTCAATTTCCTGAGGAAGTCCGCGGATTACAGCCCGAAGGCGTTTTTCTTCTGGCAGGGCGTAAGTGTAGTAACCGATTTTACGGTCACATAATAAAGTAGTTAGGGCGCGGTGGTCACTTGAAGACGTGACCATAACTTTGATGCCGTGTTGAGTATCACGGGCTTCCTTTATGGAGATTGCCTTACCTGGCAGTTCTTTAGCGAGTTGAAGCCAATGGGCTTTCTCGCGGATGGTCAGGGGTGGCGGCGGGCGTTGTGAAGGTGGCCCAGGGCGGCTGGAAGGTGCCGCTGTCGGTGTTGTGCCCGCTGTTGGGGCGGGGTTGGGGGGGACCTCCCTCTGGGTCTTACGTTTTTTAGTACGATTAACGGTTATAAAACCGTCATCGTCTTCGCGGTCTAAGGGGATGTTCGCGGGGGGCGCGACATCCATAGGAGTAATTTCATCGGCCGGTGGAAGAGGGGCATCCCTGAGGTTTTGCGGACCTTCAGAGGATAAATCGATTTCTCGACGAGAGTCGATTACGCGATGGATGGGCGAACGTGAACGCGATGTCGTCGAACTCGCAGAGCTCGAACGCGGTTTTGTCGATGCGGAACCGCGAGAAAACGAGGCGCGCGACTTTGGTGCCACACGATGGGCATCGTTGAGCGGGGGTGCGGGCGGCGGGCGCACTGGTAACGCGGCGGGTATGGATGCGGGGGGCGCGGGCGCTACGGCAGAGTGCAGGTGGACCGCGGTAAGCGCGGCGGCGGGGGTTGCGGGGCGTGCGCTAGTCGCGGCAGGTGCGATGGTCGCGGCAGATGCGGGTGCGGGGAGGGGGGCCTGCGCGGGGGCCCTTTGCACGTGTGACTCGCGGGACACAGGTTTCTCGGAATTAAGTTCCGAAATAACGGGCACCATTGATTGGGACTCCGGAGTCCTCAAAAATTGGTCGAGAGCTTGAGGGAATTGCTGTCGTAAAAACGACAGCAAACCCTCTAGCAACGATGGGGAGGGCTCCACGCCGTCCATTGTCCCTGAGGGGGACGAACGATTTGGTGGAAAAACCACCTGATGACGCACTTTTCACTGCACTGTCACAGAAAAAATACAGATCGACCGGGTGAACGAACGAACACAACGAACACGAATAACGGACTGCCGAGGCGGAACGGGAGACGTGCGCGCGCGACGAAAGTGTTAAGAAATAACGTTGAATAAATCTCAAAGAAAATTCTTCGAAAAAGATATTTTGAAAACATGCTCATTAATTTACATCAAATATTTCAATAAGGAAAGATAGAATACATATAATTTCAAAAGTAATCTTTTATTACTACTCTTCTTAATTAATTAAGCATCTTTATTGCCAAGCGTCCGAGAATTTATACTATAGGGCTATTCAGTGTTTTTCAAATCGTTACAGGGTTCCGTCTTTAGAAATTGTTAACACTTAATTACACGTAGGAATCTAATCTAATAATAATATTTCATAGGATATGCTATATTAATTAGATAAATAAATAACACTTTATTACTCGTCATAACAAGTCCATAAAAAATGCATAATTATAATTGTAGGCGACGCACACATATAATAGACATATATTATACTTACATTTATTTTACTTACACGACACACCTTCCATGATCAAATTGATCGTGTACTAGCAGAAGGTAATGTCAGGAGCCTTAAGAATAGACGAGCGTGCATGACAAGAGTTATGAATGTTAAAGAAGCAAGTGAGGTGTGTAAGAATAAGCCTAAATGGCGCTCTGTTGTTCGTGCCTACCCCGCAAGGGAACTGGCGTGAAGTATGTATGTATGTATGTATACTTATATTGTTAACAAAAATTAAAGTATGTTTTAACGGTTTTTAAGCGCGGCTTATTATGTAAACTAGTCGCGCTATTTTACGGAAATATTTGTAATTTTTTAATTAAAATAAGGGCAATACGGTGCAATTGGCTCATTTTTGAAAATCAGTGTCACGCGAATCCCCGTTCGAAGCGAGCGCAACCGCCGTACATATAATTTCCTACGCCGTGTACACACCTCCGAAGCCTGGAAGCCATATTTTTTGGTGTTTTATTTAAAATACTACCAGTATCCCCTACAATAATACTTCTTGGCAAAACAATAGGCGACCTTATCGCTATAAGCGATGTCTTCATTGGTGACTTTGCTAATTTTTTATAAAAGATTATAACAATAAAAAATAAATAAAGATAACTAAGAATTTCCTTTAATTAATCTTGCCTGGAAGAGATAAGGCCGCCTATTGTATTGCCTAGATAGTATTGTAAATATAGATTATTTTTTGTAATTGTTTATTTTGATGTGCAATCAAGTGTTATATATATATCTAAAAATATTGCATGTAGCGTGAATTCAATCAAAAGCTGATTCAGAGATTACAAACCTTATTCGTAGTACTCACAAATAGCCAGTTGATACAGTAAATCCAAATCCTTAGCAATCAATCTAAATCGTTAAATGTATATTTTGCCGTAATAAGATATTTGTTCCGAATTTACTTAATGGTGCTTGATAATGCGATTGAGAATTAGCTGAAGTCCGCTCTTCGAGTTGGCCCTATTTATCTGCATGATATTCGAATAGACACTCATACATAAAACTGTCAAGAACAGCAACAAGAATTATCTAAATTCCATCAGCACGCGGCAAAAATAGAGCGTCTTAATAAGCATGACGGCAATACAACTATATTCAATAGAATGTTTTTGATCAATGAATATCGGCTCATAAGATATATTCTTCGAAACTAATGCCTAAATATGCCCCCTGTGCTGTAACAATAACATGAAAGGCTAATACTAAGAATTTTTATAATCAGAACAATTCCTAGTACCTATTATTCTTTCATGAAAATTGGCAAAAGATTATACCTAGACATTTTTATTTTGTGTTTGCTTATAGGCAAACTGGCAGACAGGTCCACTTGATGGTAAGTGGCTACCGTCGCCCATGGACATCTGCAACACTAAGGGAGCCGATGCGTTGCCTATCTCGTTGAGACTTTAAATATCTGTTTACGCCGTTTTTGAAGAGCGCAATATTGTAGCGCTCTGAGAAAACCGCGGGAGGGAGCTCATTCTACAGCTTGCTCACGTATGGCATAAAGGAGCGAGCGCCACGTACAGTGGATAACTTCCAGGTGTTAAGGAAGTGTGGATGAACTCCCAGTAGCCGGTGAGCAGTGCGGTGGTAAAATGGCGACATAGGTACCAAACCAAACTCCTCAGAACACCCTCCATTGTGCAGACGGTAGAACGCGCTTAGAGCGGCAACTTCTCTTTTGAGACTTAAGGTTCTAAACCGTCTGTAAGTTCGAGATCGGGACTATTATATTTCGGTGCTAATTGATTAAGTTTACAAAAGGAGGAGCGGATTCTGTAGCCAAATTAGGAATCACGCGCGGTGTACTAATTGATCAGTTAACTGACTGCACCGAAATACTGAGCTAATTTAAATCATTATGCCAAATGGAAGGACTATTTTTGCCAACAATCTAAGGAGAAAGGCATGTAGTGTGACACAATACGAAGGGAACTAATGTAAGTACCCTGGTTTATAAATTATTTTTTAAATAGATCTCATATTAAGTTAATGTTAAGACTACGTTCAGGTCACTATCCATCAGCAAAATTTGCGTACCTCATGAGGAAAATAGATTCCCCAACAAACTGTACTATTTATGGTGATTTAGAAGATAACTAACATTTTATGATAAATTGTGTCAAAAACAAAAAGAAAAGGCAGGCACTAATAGTGGTGTAGTATTCGTGTGGATAAACAAAATAAAATAGAATTAAAAAAAAACAACGTTTTGATATCTAGCAAATTAATATATTTGTTTCATTAGGAGGACATAGAGTTAAATCGCTTAGTATGAAACGAAAATCTGAAAGCTATAATCTTCCCTGAAATATTGCGTTTTATTATTTAAAAAGTATTTTTTGCATGATACTAAACAATAATAGACAGACGATGATATGGATGCGTGAAGATCAAACTACATCAGCTATGTCTTTTATGGATATAATTCTAAACGAGGATATCTTTACATCTAAAACTGCTTACTAGAGCCAAGGTAACCGACATAAGTACTTTGTTAAATTAATATGTTAAAATGGTAGTTGATTGGTTACGTCTTTTGCTGGATCAATGGCCGATAGAGCAAAAGAGCTCTGAAATAGAGACCGTGTCTCAGGAAACGTGGTATATAGCACGTCCTCCACTAGCCCGGTAGACCGACGAGCTGCGCGAGGTCATCAGTAGCTACTAGATGGAAGAGCGGAGGATGTGAAGGTTAATGGGAGTGCGCAAATTTTGGGAGGCGAGTCAAAGTAGAAAAGAAACTTATGAAGATTTTCACATTGATTCCTGGCATATCATACAGCAGTAGAAGAAGCAGAAGTACCACAATTTATCTGGATACAGAACCCACTAACTTTACCGATCGCTCTTTATTCAACGAAATATGATTAACATAATTACCTGAATTCGGGTGTAAGAGATGTATAATATTATTTTTTTAGGAAAAATTAAATTTTAATTACTTTTTCGAGGGTTTCCTTGGAAATTGATAAGATAATTGTTGCTTAGCTAGCTTGCGTGCTCATTGAGGTCAGATTATTTACCAGCTTGAAGATGTTTCTTTGTATAGTATCTGGTTTTCGCAAAACTTTCATCGTTAGCCAACGGTAGTTTGTAAGATGAAGACGCCCCCGTAATGACCGAGAAGTACTAGCCAGCCTCGGTCTCTAAGGCATACCGAGGCGTGTTTGGGTTGGGTCGCGCTACGTCCTGGAGTTCCGGTTGACGTGGCTATTCACAGCGTGCCTGGACCAATGCCAGTTTCCTTTCCGGTGAAAGACCGGAAAACTAGTCCTGCAAAAGAAATAGGACATCAGGTGGACTCACCGTCGGCTTACCTGTCCATGGTGCTCCTGGAAGAGTTGCGCAGGCTCTTCGAATGAGAGCTCGCAAACCGCTTCGTTCTACACTTATCCGGAGTAGACCTAGCGGATAATCAGTATGGTTTCCAACAAGGGCGCTTCACAATACACGTTATCTGGCGTATGAAGAGCCTAGTGGACGGAACAACGAGATATTGCTGGCGGCGTCTTTCTACATCTCAAGTGGCTTCCAGACTTTCCACCGAAGCTGCGTCATAGAGATGCTCCGCTATCATGGGATGCCAACCTACCTCCGCCGAGTCATCGGCGACTACCTCTCCGAGAGGACCGTAGTTTTTATGGGTAATTCTAGGATAGCTTTTTTCCCGAAAACGGCATAGTTTTGTGGAATACGCATTCAAAGTTAAGGCGCAAAGTGGAATGAACTGATCAAGTACGATAGAACAAGGAAGAAGTGTAATCAAATGGAAAGTACTAGTATAATTATACATTACTAGAGACATAATTTTGATTAGTTTTGCCAAATTTGTGAAGGCTATTTCCTATTTAAACCTGTTCAGATATAATCAGTCTTGACATTTAGGATAAAAAGTATGTAGGTAGTGGTATTTTATAGGAAAGAGGTCCTTAAAATAGATATGTGCGATAAAGTCAGTTTTAGTAAAAGAAAGTTATTTTGGTAAAGTACAAAAATAAACCACCTGAAAATCTTATACCGAAAACATTGAAGATTGTTCCGTAAGTTAATTCGTAGCAAAAAATATACGTGGGTAAATATTTTCCAGAAACTTAAAAACAAATTTACTTTAGAAAAATAACTCTTGATAAGCCATACATACATACATATATAACTTTACGCCAGTTCCCTTGCGGGGTAGGCACGAACAACAGAGCGCCATTCAGGCTTATTCTTACACAACTCACTTGCTTCTTTGACATTCATAACTCTTGTCATGCACGCTCGTCTGTTCTTAAGGCTCCTGACATCACCATCACATGACGTCTTGAAAAGACAAATTACATAAAGTTCATAGATCCAAAGTGAATAAACTTACATTTATTTATTGACTTCAATTTTTGAATTATGCCTACCGAGGGAAATAACATTTTCGTTGACTACTTTCGATGACTTTCTGCATACGGCTTTGGGGGAAGCAAAGGCGTATGCTAATAATCTATCATATTCGTTTCTTCTCTTTTACGAAAAATTAATTGAGCATAAGTGAGACGGAGGATAAAAGGCTCATAAACAACCGAGAATGTTCCCGCTGAAGTAGGTAATGTCTTGAGGCTGTAAAAGCTTTGTGCTAAGGAGCTGGAGCACCTGAGCTGGGCTTATGGTAATTAATATTCATTTCTCAGTGCACGATAGCAGCTGAAAACTTAAATTTAATAATACCTGAGCATGTTGCATCAGTTCAGTTAAGATTAACCGTTTTGTACTAAATATTATTAATACAGACTATGTAAAACAATTACTCGTTTAAGCATGTAACTTTTTAAACAAATAATTGTTACGTTTCACGGATAGCTTTAGCAATTTTGATACAAATGGAACCGTTATAAAATCAAAATCAAATAAATTACCCAGCTTAAAACCGTTAAAACGTAGTTTTATTATTTATGCAAGTCGCGAAAACTTAAGAAAATATTACATTATAAAATCATTCATATTTGCTTTCCGTTTGCCCTATCTAAGGTAACTTATATTAATAAGAAGGGTTAGTAAAAACTATGTGTGTTATGGTGTAATAAAAACTATGTGTGCTATAGTGTAGTAAAAACTATGTGTGTTATGGTGTAATAAAGGCTATGTGTGCTATGGTGTAGTATAAACTATGTGTGTAAAGGTGTAGTAAATACTATGTGTGTAATGGTGCAGTGAAAACTATGTGTGTTATAAAGGTTTATCTGTATTATGTCGCTATAAAAGTAGCAAGATATAATTCGGGAATGAAATGGAGTGGTTTCTTCTAACTTTTAGAATAGGTGGTGGAAATTAAAAAAAATACGAAATAGTAGATCTTAAAAATTCTTTCAATGAAAACTATTTTAAATCAGATATTTTGTCAAATTATTTTTTGAGTTTCATAGCTAAATGTTCCGTAGTAAAAACAATAGACGGTCGTTAAATCTGCATAACATATTTCAAAGTAGCATGTTATGTAAAATTTATAGTGAGCCAAGGAAGTTCATTACCAGTTTTAACAACAATTCGTATTAAAAGAAATTTTCATCAAGGCCGAGATTTAGAATTGGAATATATTTGACTCTTTTATAGATTTTATGAGCGAAAATATACCTTGTCATTCTATGAGGTGGAAATGATAGTCGAGAGAGAGAGAGTTACTAGACTTTCTTGACTGACTATACATCTCATACAAAGTCGGAATACAATTCAAATAAAATATCGCGCTTAAAACCATTAAATCGTAGTATTATTACGTGTACTATTCGCGAAAACTTAATAAAATATTATGCATCGTAGCATTATTGAAATAGTGATAGTGCTTGAAAACTATCTCACATTACGTTAAACGAAAATGCAGTCTATAATCGAGCATGCTTACCTAGAGTCTTTATTTATTAGTAACAGGAGGATTTCTTGATTGAATGTAACAGAAAAACATAGACTCCGGTAATTTGTTCAACTCCACAATTGTGCCTTCACCATTGATTTACAAGTAGTATCTTATTTTACTGTAGTAATTAATCACAGCCGAACATCGTGAAAAACACATAAAACTTACCACTAAAGTAAGGTGAAAATACTGTAACTCCCTGTGTGTATCGTTAACTTGAAACAACATGGCCGTATTCCCAAAGGGGAGTTGCCGAGCTGCTTTTAGATGGTGTTGTTTTGTATGAAACTAAAGCTTAAGGAACTTAGATGAGAAGGAGATTAGATATGATCCTTGCTTGAGCTATTTTTTAATATTTAATTAATGTATTATTGCTCTCTTTACGTAATCCTCATGAAGGTTGTCTAATATAATATAGGACCATAAATGCCCCATTGCTGCATAAAGGAATTTAGTAATATTTTAGTGAGATTCAATGTATACGCTTTTCCAAGATATTTTGGCAAGTTTTAATCATCGGTAATCTCGATGTGCGATTTTGTTTACGATGTTTTTTTTTCACAATTTGTATGTGGTAATAGTAACCATTGAATATTCGTATTTGTACGTCACTTAAGGGATAGTGGATTCCCTGGCTACTGAGCTACCACGACTTATATGAAACCAATATTACAATACATGTCTCTAAATAAAGTTTCTAATAGAATTATTTACTTTTCATCTTATATTGGGCTGTGGTATCAGTGGTATTGCTACAGTGTACTTGCATATTAGACTATTTTGGTATTCAACCAGAACTTATTTTGTATAGCTTGTTTGTGACATAAAACGCTACTTGTTTATAATACGGCAGCTGGAATTTACTATATAACACACTTAGTAGAGTTTTATTTTCAACACGATTTTTTATAAAATATTTCTAGTATAAAATAAAATCAAATTCAAACAGTTAAGTAATATTAAAAATTAATATTGATAATAAAATAAAAGACCCAGCTTTTAATACCAAAATGAGTCTGTCCAAATGGACTTAGTGATTTAAATATTAATATTTTTTTAATGGATACTCTCCTTTTCTCTTATTAATCAATGGTCATAACGTAACAAGGTACCAATTCAAGTGGCTGTATTTCACTGGAAGCGATACGCTCCGGTATATCCCTATCCTATCACAGGATTTCGTTATATTTCCTATATTGATGCAATAAAATCAGACTAGTTATGATAATTTTAATTATTATATTGATTTATTTCCTTTTAAAAATAGTTAAATCAATCCAATAGACGATTGCTAATATTGAAGAAAAAAATAGTTATTAAACCAGCGCGTCGAATGTTTAGAATCTACTAAACTACCTTAGAGATACATGATGGTGTACAGTAAATTTATCCGAATTGAAAGATCGGTTCTATCAGAGGAATGTTTGTGGGCTGGTAAGACAAATGTTTTAACTATAAATATAAGAAAACAATATAATGGAAATGAGTTCACTTAGTAACGCTTCGCTCGCAGTTGAATTTTAACTTTTTTATTGAGTGAGTTCAGCAGACTGGCAGACAGTCCATCTGATGGAAAGCAGTTAATATCGCCTATAGGCATTAGTAATACCAAAGGTGCTAGCAATATGCTGTCGCTCTCTAAAAGGAGACTGGAACCTGGCCACGAATGCCAGAACACAACTCAAATTTGTTATAGCGGCATACCGTAGACCACGGGTGGTAGCCATCCAACCGGGCAATCATCCTACCACATGGCTGTGGGTTGATTTGTCGTTTCTTACGGCAGGCCACCGGGCCGAAGAAAATTGTATCGTTTCTCGGTTCTTGGACGGATAAGACAACTCCTACAAACTTGTAACAACTGGTCATCAGAAATGGGATTTGATTTCGTCTTCCCGGAACTTCAGTTGTAGCAATATGTAGGTAGCAGTAATATATAAACAGAAAAAACTTATTTCTAAATTAATTACTGTTATACACTCGTAGTAACAAAGTATGTATTGTTACGAGTTTCAGGACTCGAATTAAAATGCCGTTAGAATTATTATAGTTTATTTGAACTATACAAACACGTATAACACAGGTACAAACATAACCGGACGCGATAAGTCCAAAGGTAATACAGAAGATCGTAATTCAAATACACGCGCAAAGTCCGTCACCAAATAGATTACCGAACGTACACAAGTCTTGCTTCGCTTGTGGTTCTCGCTCGATTGCCGATCTCTCCATTGGGCCATTGCTTTATACTCCACAGATAGAATATGTCTGCCCGACCGCATGGACTCAATTTCTTAGAATCAAACCTGGCTAATGATTACCATAAAAGATTACGATACACAATGGGTTGTTTTTCTAATCCCAAATTTTAAACACAAAGTAAACAAGGGAAATGGCTGACAAAAAGGTAATAAAATGTCTTCAGGTCGTAACAGTATGTTATATATCGTGACATAGAATACAACCGGCGGCCTTGTCGCCGATGGCGATTGCTTCCAGACAATCTTTGGATGGAGTATAAGAAGGACAACAAAAGTCGGTAGGTGCTAAACCAGCACTAGTACAATAATTTAGTTTATTAATTAATACATACATATATAACTTCACGTCAGTTTCCTTGCGGAGTAGGCACAAACAACAGAGCGCCATTTAGGCCCATTCTTATACACCTCACTTGCTTCTTTGAGATTCATAACTCTTGTCATGCACGCTCGTCTGTTCTTAAGGCTCCTGACATCACCCTCTGCTAGTACACGATCCATTTGATCATGGAAGGTGTGTCGTGGCCTTCCACGACTTCTGCATCCATCCACTTTTGCATTGTATATCTGTTTAGTCATTCTTTCATCGTGCATTCTTTCCACATGCCCGAACCACCGGAGCATTCCTTTCCTTACCTTACCTTCACCCCGACACTTTCTTACATACATACATACATAACTTCACGCCAGTTCCCTTGCGGGGTAGGCACGAACAACTCACTTTCTTAATTAATAAATAGTAATATATACTTACCTAGATTACAAAAACTTTACTATGTTCCACACTGTGAATTAAGAGGCCAGGATTATGAAGATTTAACAACATATTACGGCGATCCCCTCTGGCCCGTTGTAGATGTGTCGGCTGCACTGTGAGCCAAAATTCAATTTTGCATTAGACCACCGTTTTCACAGGGCCACTGCACAAACTCGATTTTAATATATAAGCGGAGTGCAATCTGGTCTTTCACATGTCATCTCAGGTAATAGCAATCCATAATTTTGCTTCTTTACAAACCTACGCTACAATGACATTTTTCTTTTGGATATCATTCTTAGCTTTATATATAATATCAGCCCATAAATGTACCACTGCTGGGCTCGGGCCTCCCATTATACAACGGACAATATACCCGCCACGTTTGTCCAAGGCGGCTTGACAGGTTTGACACATCGGTTATCTCGATGTGTATGTTGCGTAACGATGTTTTCTTTCACCGTTGTTAGCACGTAGTAATTGTAACAATATGCACATTAGGTCAGAAAACTGCCTAAGTGGTACATGCGTTCCGGCCAGGATCGAACCCGCGCCCTTTGAGCGTGGGACGCGTGCGCTAGCCATTACGCTACCACAACTTCTGCTTTATATATGATTAGATTGATTATGACTTATATATGATAGCTTTATATATGATTATTAAATTAAAATTTAATTACATACTACCTATCCCCTACAATATTACATGCCTAAAGCCTCGTTTACATTAATTATCTGAAACTGGGGAGTTAAGCTTATATCGTCGTTCGGACAGTCATCCACTTTTAGGCCAGGTTCTATATCTTATCAACCGTTCATTTGCCTTCTTATCTATAGAAATCTGACATTAATTTTATGGAGCTTTTTAACCGATAGTAAGGCAAACGAATGGTTAGTAAGATAATTAAAGGAACCGGTTACAAATACTCGTAATGTCAAAAGTAACCGATGGTAAGGCAAGTAGTAGTAATACCTAGACTATGTAAACGAATAAACCTTTATAGTGATATTACTGATCTAAATGCAAATTCATATTACAAATTTCAACGAATTATTGCATCTCACATTACTTTTCCTTTTTTAATTTCTTGATATTTTATATGTTTCAAACTTAATAGCTATTAACGCCTTAATTTATTTCTTTAAATTAGCTACATTATAATTTTTCATACTACAAAATATCAAATTGCATGTAGTGTTTAGCTATAAGTAATTGCTGCATTTTTCATGTTTCTTCTTATAAAGCTATGTACATCCTTAATATTAGTGCAAGTAATTGTTGGTAAACCAAATAAATAAATAACTAGGTTAATGAATAGTAAGATGTAGTAATCGGCAATTAATCGACAACTTACTACTTAACTGGCGTATGTCCGTTCAATCAATGATAATAGCTTAACTCGCCAGTTGCTTGATCTAACTGGCTTAGTGACGCAAATGCAGATTAGGCTTAACAGTTATCATGATGTTGAAATCTAACCATTTTAAAATCAAAACAATAACTAACGTTATAAAAGTCGTGCTAATATAAAAGCTTTTTTAGGGTTTGTATTTGCAATTTGCAAATCTAACAAAGATTACATGAACAAAGTGTCTTTTCCTTAATAGGAAATGACTTATTGAACACATTCTAAGTGTAAGTTATGTCTAGTTATTTTAGGTCAGACTTAAATTACACATTAGTCTTATTTGATAGGCTAGATTGTAAATTTAATGTTGTATCACTAAGATACATCATTTATTGAAAAAAATATATATAGAAAGCTGTAGTATATAATTATACATGTAACTGAGGGTTCAATTTTTTTTATCATTTTAAATATTTGTATGAGTTATCATTTGTAAGATCAATATTTGTCTGAACTAATGTATAAATTGTTACGAGTATCCCGTACTGACGATAAAAAGACGCTAAGGAAATATACATATCGAGATTACAGATGTATGCATCTCGCTAATCCGTCTTAGGTAGCCATGTCCTCTTTCTTAAAATGGGCATTCCTCAACGCCAGCAATGGGACGTTTATGGGCTTGTATATTTAATCTGTACTCTATAACACTGTTTATAGCTACACACATATATATATACATACATACATACATACATACATAGCTTCACGCCAGTTCCCTTGCGGGGTAGGCACGAACATATATATATATATATATATATATATATATATATATAAATATATATATATATATATATATATATATATATATATATAAATATATACACAGCCAGTAAGTAGACTGTTCATTGTAGTAGAAATTTGATTGATCTAATTAAACCACTGAATTGCAAAGATATTCGAATATCAGAAATGTTAATTGGATTATGTAGCAACGTGGAGCAGGTAATTATATAATTATATAACGGGGCTTGTTTTATGAGACTTGCTGTGCTTGTCACTTCACTCGGTGCTGAATTTGAACTTTCACATCTTCTGAACTCTTCAAGATTCTAAATGAAATATACGTTTTTTTTTACTGGTAGAGTACAAAAGACAGATTGACGGCCCACTGGATGAAAAATGGTTACCATCGTCTATGGGTATCAGTAACATCAAAGGTGCTACCAATGTGCTGTCTAAAGGGAGACTGGGACCTGGCCACTAGTGCCGGAACACAACTCAAAGTTGTTATGGCGGCATACTGTAGACCAGGCGTGGTAATTATCCAGACGGGCAATTACCCTATTACAAGGCTGTGAGTTGTTTTGTCGCTTTTTGCGACAGGCCACCCGGCCGCAGGAAATTGTATTGTTTCTCAGTTCCTGCACAGATAAGACAACTGGTGTCAGAAGTGTTCTGAACTCTTTAAAATTCCAAATGAAACATATACAATTTTTTTTGTACTCTTAGAGAACAGAAGACAGATTGACGGCTCACCTGATGGAAAGTGGTTACCGTTGTCTATGGATACTTGCAACACTAAAGGTGCTAAGAATGTGTTGGGGCCGTCGAAAGGGGACTGGAAAGTGATCACTGATACCGTAACACAAGTTAAGGTTACGGCGGCAATATATAGCTGTAATCCAGGAATACCATCTGGCTGTTAGTTTTGTCAAATCTGACGACAGGTCGCCCAACCATAGGATTTAGTATTCTTTCTGTTCCTACACGGATGTTCCTGTTGTTATAATATATAAAAATTTCAATGTGACATTTAATTACTACTATTTTTTGAAGTGAAACTTCTATATAGACGGGGTCTTACGATTTTTCGCTCACGAAAAAGCGTCACGGCCGCGTGTTCTAATACTTACATTTTTAAACTCGTGATATCTTTCGAATGGGATGTCCAAATTGAATAATTCAAAAAGTTATATAAAGGTATTGAAGCAGTCTTGAATATGAAGTAATTTATTGAAGTAAAACTTCTATATAGACGGGGTCTTAGGATTTTTCTGTCACGAAAAAGCGTCACGGCCGCGTGTTCTAATACTCACATTTTTAAACTCTTGATATCTTTCGAATAGAATGTCTGAATTGAATTATTCAAAAAGCTAAATGAAAGTATTGAAGCAGTCTTGAATATGAAGTAATTTATTTTGATAAGGATAATACTAAGATACAAATAAAGAGCGTTTTCTAGGGGCGCCATTTGAATTAAGTTTTTAAAATAAAAGAACACTTATTGTGGCATAACTATAATAGTTAGATATATGCTGTCGCGACACTTTTTGTAAATAATAATGTGTTCTGCAAAGTCGTAGTACATTATTTTATTTTATCATCAATATTTTTCAAATCGGTTCAGTAGTTTCGGAGCCTCTTCAATGCAAACAAACAATCTAATCTTTCCTCTTTATAATATTAGTATAGATATTCATATATATTTATTATAAAATTAATTAGATATTTGCATATTATAAAAAGCGCAAGATTTTGCGCTGGAAGTTGTTTAATAAAATTGGGAGCTGAGTTGCCCTAAAAAGCGCTATATCTAGCTCCGAAAGCGCTAAATTGGCAGCCCTGGTGAGCCGAGCGCCGGGGAAGTCCCGTAAACGAAAAAGCGAGCGAGAGAGCGAGCGAGGATATACCTCGTCTTCCAACGACCTCGTCCCTTTAATACCTAAAATCGCGTTGTGTGCATCGGAAAGTGTGTTCCGAGCCGCCATTAATGGAGGATAATTTAAGTTTGCATCAAACTATACCTCTGCTCTCCACGTGGCTGGGCATCACTGCCTCTATTTGTGGTCTGTGTAAAAAAATATTAATAAATAATTTTAGAGTAGACTATGGATGTTTTTTTGGTTCTGTATCACATTCAGTTTTTTGTTTGATAAAATAAAATATGTTTAAATAAAAAATGCATTCATTAAAATGTACCTAACCTAACCAAATCATAATTTGCAGTAAACCTGCGAAAAATCGAAATGTGTGCTGGGACACATATTAGAAGTGAAACTTCAACGGACAAGTGGAAAAACGAATCGCAACGGACAAGTGGAAAAACTTCAACTGACAAGTGACAAAATGAATCGCAACAAAATTTTAACTTGAAGTTTTACGGGCAGGTTTTCAAATTGGACAAGTACATTAACAATCTGCCCATTCGTTTTTCAACTTGTCCGTTGCGATTCATTTTTCCACTTGTACGTTTAAGTTTCACTTCTAATATGTGTCCCAGCACACATTTCGATTTTTTTCAATTCGTTGAGGCAAACTAGATACCAACGTGAAGCCGGCTTCGAAATGTTATTACACATTTTTTGAAATAGGCCTTATAGTAGTGCTCAGGAAACTAAGTAAATGCCAATGAACACATTATTATATACAAGTAGAGATTTCCCCATGGCTAAGCCATGTGAAAAACCCTAGGTAGTATAACTCTATGTTACTTATTAGGTTTTTTATATATATTAGACCTAAAACTTTTTTACTGTTTCTTATCCAATCCACTACAACTATAACAAAGAAACTAAGTCCATATAGTCTAAACAGCTGCCCCGCAAAATATAGAAATGAGTCGAAGCCAACATGATTTAAAGTAATACAATGAATTACTTGTTTCCTATGACAACATATTTGTTAAGGAATTGGAAAAACGCCACTGCAGCGCCATTTATTAGCAAATTTGTCTATTTTATGGAAACGACATCGTTTATTGGTATAAAATATATTCTAGTATTAATTCGGGTTATAAACTAGCACTATCTCGAGTTTCGTTCATATACGTTCAGTAGTTTCCAAAAAACATGCGACCACAGCGCCATCTTTTTCGCTATTTTCGTCTATCCCACGGAACCTACGTCATTCATTGGGATAAAAATTAATTTAAGTTACGCTCCGGGATATAAGCTAACTCTATGTCAAGATTCATTTAAATCCGTATAGCAGTTTTCACATGATACTCAACAGACAGACAGACAAAAATTCTAAAGAAATACAATTTCAGAATCTCCTGGTACCTACGAATTATCCCTCATAATTTTATTCACATTCTTAAATGCATTGCACAAATTCGAATCATTTACAGACTTATTATAGTATAGAAAATAGAAGATTTACTTAATAGAATATTAAATTCAAAATAAATTACTAATTATTAGTCTCTATAGCCTAGATCGAAATATTTTAGTAAAGTTTTTGATAGCAAAATACTTTTAAACATTAAAAAACGGAAATAGAAACTCAGAAGCATATTCTACATTTCTAGTCAACTTCTGTTCTACATTCGCACAAAAGCTTGTAAAAACGAGAACATTACAGAAGTAAAATGATAATAAACTGGAGCTCGTAAAACAGGTCGCAAAATGGAGTAAAGAACTCAACAGTTGGATGCAACAAATTAGAAGCAAAAGGAATTTAGTTAGGGCGGAACCTTTCTCAGTTCACTTTGAAACTTCCGCAAAGTATGCTAACAAGGGGCGAATGGCTTGATTGTCTTCTTGTGTTGGCACTGGGGGAATTAATTGCTTTTAATTGCAAGGCATTTATTTATTGCTTTGGTAATACAAAAGCTACTGTAAGTTTTAAAATATATATAGTAAGAGTATATTAAATTTATATTTGTAACTCATGGGTCTCTGTTAAATGTTTGTCTATTATAATTATCATTATCATAATACAATAAAGAGCGTTAAAATGTGGAGCTCTTCAAAAAGGGCGTAAACAAATATTTAAAGTCCTAACGTGGTAGACAACGCATCGGCTCCGTTAGTGTTGCAGTTGTCCATCGGCGGCGGAAACCACCTGTCACCAAATGGCCCGTTTACCAGTTTGCCTACAAGCAAACGTAAAAAAACAATAAATATGTAAAAAATACAATTTACCGCGAATCAAGTCTGAAATCTATGATAGCAGATAAGATAAGCAGTTCATGCTCTGACTACCATAGTATAGAAGTTCAAAATAATTTGAAAACAAAAACATTGTTATTTTATATTACGAGCAAAACTTTAATACGTTCTTGAAGTTCGTACACGTCATTACGTTCACGAAGTTGGTGGCAAAAGTATTGCGATCTCATCCGGTCGCGGTTTGGACATGCATAGTATCTCTTTCGCACTACACACTGTCAGATATAATAAATGCCTTACTGGACCTGTGTGCGTGATGCGCATTTAATTTAAAATTCAAGATGTTAGTATAATTTATAGACATATTATATTAATATCTTGAATTAGGGGTTTTCACGCATATTTACACTTGTCTATGTATAGTTCAATTTTCTTACGATAATCGGTTCATTTTTAAGATCGTGATAATATATCGCTATGATCAACGGATTAACTTTGAATATATTACAATATAAGAACTTCGTAAAAATGCGTTTTTATGTTTGATAAGAACTGTTTTCGAGGTTGTAAAACTTGAGGAGCAGTCATTAGAGTGTTAACGAACAGGAGATAATAAACTTGAATAAACGTCCGGTTTCAAATATAAGACTGTTTTAATTGTTTCATTGTCATCCTAGTAGAAACAATACAATATCTATCTTGGTTATTAACACAAGTTAGACAATAGGAACTACAAGCTATTTAGGTAAGAACGTCTCAAAATTAATACAGTAGGACAATGCACCTAATACAGGGCATTATGAACGCCAAACTAATCAAGACGAGTAAATTGAATTTAATATTGCAGCTAGCTAGCCCGTCCGCTGAGACTCGGCGACATGGCATGTAGATTATGATTTATAGCTACAATCCGACCCCTGGAGTCGTAGCACTTAATTTAGGGTAACATGTTTTTACTATAAAATATTAAATTTGTGTATTTTTGTTTGTTTTTTTTTAAATATAATTTTGAAGTGAAACTTCTTTAAAATCGTTGTGATTTAAAAATCGATGAAACGAAAAAGTGACACTAATCAAAGATAAATATAAAAATTCAACCTTATTTTATTCGAAATAAAACATCTCATTTTAGCCGTTGGTATTAATTTTCAGTTTAAATAAAACTTAATAAAATAATTTTTAGCCCTATCTGTATATACTCAAGCCAGATATACTTTTTTATATGTAGATCAAAGGAAATAGTGCATAACAGTGCATTGAATTTTGAACTTTATGACGGTGATTTATTGTGTAATTTAGATTGAATTTTTTTTGTATTATAATATGTTGAAGGATGTGAGCTAAAGTGTAATTATATTTTTACTAGTGGTCGCCCGTGCTCGAAATTCGACCATAATAATTAATGTCAAAGACTATACTTCTATAATCACAGATTTCGCCAAGGCTACACTGATAATTGACTAGAACAATAAACAAAAGAGTATTATATATGTGTGTGTGTGTCAAATACATGCTAGTGTTTGTAATATTTTTGTTAATTTCATACTCCTCTGTCCGCGTAATTTTCGTAAAAAGGGGTACAAAGTTCTTGCTTCACGTATTAATATATAGATATTAATCAAAGTTAGTGAAGAATTATGTGTATATATTCACTGAATTTATATTTCTACTGCGTGTGAACGGTCCACGTAAACTGTCCAAGGGATAAAGTGTATGAGATAGAAGGACAAGACAAGAAGAATGGGGTGTGGAATAGATAGCGATCGGATAGAAGAATAGAATAGAAGGGAAAGTGGACCATTGGAACTCTCATTCATGGCATGAAACACGATTATTTCAAGGTTAACCATTTCACGTCGAAATTCTATAAGAGCGTGGTATCACACCAATCAAGCCAGCCCTGAGAGTTGAAATCAATTTTCATTTATTCTTTCTTTAAATGAATGAGATGATAAACTATATATTGTTCATCATATATTTAAACCTACTCAACATCTGCATTTGCTTCAGTACAGTGGGCGGCTTTATTGGCCATACTGATCTCTTTCCTTATTTTTTAATTAAGTATGGTTATTTGTAGAAAGATATCTGTCCGATATAATGGAGAAAATGATAATAGCATGTAATGTATTGACAATGGATCACGGTCTCTATTTTAAGTAATGGATGTTTTACCCGTCATACTTGTTAGAGGAGAATTCGTGGGTTTCATGCATTAGTCAACTCGATGCGTAAGTTTCCTCGCAGTGTTTTACTTAAATGGTGCATGAGGTAGTTTTGTAGGTATGGCCGAAAACATAAAAATTAGTACAGATACAAGAGAAACTGGTTTATTAGAGCTTATAATAATAAATAGTTTTTTTAATTTCATGAGTATAGTAAATGAATAGATACTTTGCATGATGGTAAGCGGTTACCGTCGCCTATGGGCATTTGCAGCACTAAATGGTGCTATGGAGATGATTTTTGATGAGACTGATTTACTCTCTCATTTGTAATCATTATTAGCATGGGTGTGTAATGTTAATAACAAGTGTTCCTAGTAGTAGTAGTAGTGCCACCTATTATTGTACTATTGTAATATGTGTGGGCCGTTATGATTACCATCTGGCTCGTTTGATCATCGCTCATATATTAAAAGCTACAGGGCGTAGCGACGAAAGATCTAGCCACACAAGACTAGCTTAGGCGTGTTGCTGGAGATTATCTTCCACCGCTTCTTCTCTACTAGCTATGTATGACACGTTGCGAAGCAGTAGTAAACATAGATTAGGATCGGTTCCGCCGTCGGAGTCGATGATTTTTCCCCACTTGTATCACTTCAACCTGTTGGTTTAATTCATTCAGCCTTTATGGCTTAATCCGACAAACCCGATAAAGTCGATGTCGAACCTCACAGGAGGTGCCTCCTCGGGCGCGCTGCTTCCAAGTTGAACACCTCCGCTCCCAGGAAGTCGGGAAGCCCACGAAGCCCGGCATCGCTGAAACAGCCATCTGCGGCTATTTAGCTGGATCCTGTACAAAAAAAACGGAAAATCATTCTCACTTGAGCATTGGTTGGATGCACATGTCATAGTAGTGTCCCAGGGCAGCTAATTACTGTGCAAGATTGATTACTTATAGTAAATTGTACTTTAAATCGGCATTCTTTGGCTTCCGAAATCAAATAAAACAGTTCTCCAAGATCTACGTGTTTTGTTGTATAAATCCCGCACTAACAGTAAATATTTGAGTAATATATCAGGGCTTGTGTTATTAAGTTATCGGATTAGAGGCTGACATCTGTCACGTTAGGCCATATTGCCTGGCGGACATGCTCGGCATGTAACTAAGCGATATATCAGTTATTGTTTTAGAGTTGATTTTTTAATCACCAGAGATAAGTTATTTAAAAGATAAAATACAAGATAAACAAATAAAAAAATGACAGTTGTATGAATAATAATAGAGTTTTACTTTTGTATTCGGTCAGGTTATGATGGTATTTGACAGATGGTTAATAGAAGAGAGAAGTGAGAGAGAAGAGAGAGAGGAGAGGGGGGGGGGGAGAGAAAGAGAAAAAGAAAAAGAGAGATAAATAATGAGAAGTTACATTTGCTGAATGAAAAATGATAGCTCCCTAAAATATTTTTCTTATTATGATTTGCGTTGTTTATTAAAATGGTTACAGAAGATTAATAAAATACTCAATTATTATTGCATTGTAGCAGCGACAGGTAGAGGTTGAAATTATATTTCAGATGGCAGAGAGTAGTTACTATTCACTGTTGAGTGCTGATGTGAACTAAACACAAATAATTTATTTTAGAAACGGTAACTTTAGTACAAATATTAACAAGTCATATAGCTAGTACAAAATTTAGCACAATGTGTGGCGAGATGGATGATGTGCGAGCGAGATAGAGCAACTATTAATGTGCGCTCCCGCGTTGCCATTGGTTCGTTGTCCACTGCGATGACTAGACGTATGCAGCTTCCATATCATTATGATTATTATTTTTTCTATGTATTTATTTACCTAATAGTGATTAAAAAATGTTGTTCTAACATAATAAATACTTTTATTAAAAAAATATGATTATTTTGTAAAAAAATATTGGTAATAATAAAACTACGTTTTAATGGTTTTAACAATACTCGTTGACAATTGACATCTTTGTCTTCCATGATCACGGCCACTGAAAAGTGGCCGAAACGTCGGAAAAACCAAGATCAAATAAATTACCGCGCTTAAAACCGTTAAAACGTAGTTTTATTATGTATACATATACAAATTCAGAAAAAAGATACTAGTTTTATTAATAGGTATCTGATATTTATAACGATAATGATGATTTTGTAAGGACTACCACGTAAAATTAAGGCTCGTAATACGCGGTATAACTTTTCTACTACTTTGCATATGTTATAGGATGTTTTTTTCTAGAGAGCCTACATGGCAATGTTCGCATATATAGGAAGTATTGAAAATTGATCAAAGGTGTATCAGAGCATAAGGACAATGCTGGTGGATCAATTTCAAAACGAAAATTTTGATTTATTTATTGACAATCTCTCTGGTATAAGCATTGACTCGTCTAATTTGTAAGAGCCTCAAGAACAGACGAGCGTGCATGACAAGAGCTATGAATGTCAGAGAAGCAAGTGAGGTGTGTAAGAATAAGTCTGAATGGCGCTCTGTTGTTCGTGCCTACCTCGCAAGGGAACTGGCTTGAAGTTATGTATGTATGTATGTAATTTGTAAGATCCGAAGAAGTTCTGGCATTGATTTTTGCTTAGATACATTTCGCAAATGAATTTTCCTTTACTCTCTTCTCCCTTTTTTTAACATCTCCTAATTATTTGGAGTCAGCACAATATGTATTTTTCTTTCATACTCCTCTATTCTGACACACCAGAAATCATCATAACATCTATCACACAATCCACCCATCTCTTTTTGGTCTACCTTTGCATTTGTATCCATCAAATTCGTAGTTCATCTATTTAAAGTGCTTTCACTTGCCCTATGTTTGAGATGTCTGCGATTTGGTCATGGTAATTTTCTAGTTTTCTACCATCCGCTGTACCGTCTGTCATATATACACATTTTGTTAGTCCCTTTCTATCTAATCTTTTTATATGCTCAAATCGTCTTTGCATTCCTTCTGTGAGCATTGTTGTTACATGCTTTTTCAAGGTCTGCAATTAACTACGTTTTTATTCTAGTTTCATGTTTATTCTGCCTTTATTAACTAACTAATTATGTAGACAAAATAAGTACCAGCAAAAGATTTAATGACTGGTACTTAAGTTTAATGAACATTCAACCGATTCTGAGTGCGGCAGTAACTGTTTACAAAAGCACATTGACAGAAATACCAAATCGAACATTTTAAATAAACATAAAAACGACACAACAACTTTTCAAGCGTTATTAGTCGCGTCGTAAGAAACAAATTTAATTGTACTTCCAAAGTAACTGAACACCTCTTAAGAAAGCGTTGAGAGTATATAAAATTAATGTGCAAAATTAATTGAATTTTCATTCATATTTCAATTAAGTTTATGACTGACAGTAAGTTCTAATTGCATTAAAGTCTCGATTATGAGACGTTGTTCCAAGTTGATTGTTTTAGGGGGATTATGCATTCATTGTAAATAGGACGAGTTTACTGATTATTTATGGTTTCTTTAATATTGATAGTGAAGGATGTAATTAATTTATTTTTCTTATAATATAGATAAGTAATGTTGAGAATGGCCAAGAATATGATGGGTGACTAAAACCAGAAGACTTCTCTGCTTAAGGCGCAGGGGATTTATGTTAGAGTAAGTATGATAACTAATATATCTCCTCTTTGCTTGAATAATGTGATAAGTCTGAAAAATCATATGTTTTTTATTTGATAATTAAACAGCCTTTCCAAATATAGTTTACCAACAAACATGGTCTCTTTTAAAAACACCTTATTGAAGCTAAGAGGAGGTATGTAGATAATACCTATGTATATATTACATATCAAAAATACTGACCATTTGGTTAAATAAATTTATGTATACCTGTTACCTCACCAATATATCGAAACAAAGGTAGTTTGTGCACATTAATATACAATGAACATATCGTACGCTTATTAAACATTGTGCTTAAAAGGCTATTATTGTATTAATTTATGGAAACGTACTACAATTATTTCGAAACTCCAGTTCCATAGTATTTAATTTCAAATTGTTAAATTTTTTTTTTTATTGAGTTCAACAGACAGGCAAATGGCCCACTTGATGGAAAGCAGCTACCATCGCCTATGGATATTTACAACACCAAAGGTGCTACAAATGCGCTGCTGCTCTCTTAAGGGAAATGTTCATAGTTCAGGTATTTTACGTAGTTTTAAAGTCTCACTCTTTTTTTGTACATTTTCCGTAGCTCGTCTTAATTCGGTTGTTCCTTTGAAATACTTGTGCCCTAAGAGTAATAATACCTAGAGAGATAGTTTCCTACAAAATTACATTGTTGAAGCACAAAACCAATCGATGTGTGCGTGAGCGCAATATTTTTTTTTTTTGACATGTACTTACGCAAAGGCATAAATAATGTTGCAAGTAAACAGTCTTTCTGAAAAGTAGGGAATTGGAACTATTGGAGCTCGTCACACTGAGACTTTGTCTTGCATACTGACGAGACCAACGTGTCGACAAGCGAACAGGGACTTTTAGGTCTTACTTAAAAGTACATACATACATACATACATAACTTCACGCCAGTTCCCTCGCGGGGTAGGCACTTTACTTAAAAGTGCTTCACTTTATTAGCACCTACTCGGGTTCTAAGCATAAAACGCTTCTATGCCTGTGCCTACTAAAATTATTTGTTATATTATAATATTATATGCATACAATTTTATTATACCGCTTCTTTAATTATTTTTGGGTTCTGGGCTGGCAGAGTAAAACAAGTTTTTGTAATGCACAGTGAATATTTAATTAGTGGTTTTTACACTTATTTTAGGAAAACACTTTTTAACGTAGACACAGCGAGACAGCTGTAACTTCACAACACAGACAAAATATAGACCGACCATAGACATTGTCTTTTGCCTTTTTTTTATCAATTAATGGCATGGTTGCCAGATTAATATCTAACAATTATTTTGGTGTTTGAAGTACAGTGAACGACTTGCACTAACAAAAAAAAACTTTGATTGGCATTGAAAATATAATTATTCTTGAATAAACTCCAAATGCAATTTATTTTCTATAAAAATAATGCTAGTGTTAATTTAGCTCAGTCTCTTGAGATTAGATGCCGAGCAAAGGCCTTTTCAACTCGAATGAAATTGGTTTGGTATCAAATAAAACTAATAAATCAACCCTGATTTGAAGATTGGAAAAAAATATATGATTTGGGTGCTTTGTTTCCATTCTCAATTTAGTGAACATAACAATAAGGGTTTTAAACAAATATATCAGTAAATTACTTATATAAACTTTCATATTTTTAAATTCATATTTTAAAACAAAAACCCAGTCTTCAATGATTTCATTTCGGTAAAGTTATAATCATGTTTTTTTTACACATGAGATGTGTAAAATTGCTTTTTATTATTATACTGATGTTAGAGAGATCAACTAAATTTAATCAATGTAGTTGAAAGTTTCTGTTCTGTAACTAGAATATTCTTTATTGCACACAAGAAAAGAATACACATGAGTAAACAATCATTTAACTAGTACAATCAGCGGTCTTATCGCTAACAGCGATTTCTTCCAGACAACCTTCTGGGGATAATTTCACATTTCTAAAAATATTTCGATATTCAGTACGCATAGTTTAAAATATACAATCACTAGCTGTCCCGGCAGACGTTGTTCTGCCCTGAAGAAATAAAATTTAGAACTCGATTCCAGCGCCATTTACCGGGTCCAAATGTAAGCTATCCTATCTTTCAAGTCGGATCAAACTGCATACGGTGTGCAAATTTGATTAAAATTGGTCAAGTAGTTTAGGAGTCCATCGCGGACAAACAACGTGACACGTAATTTATATATATTAAGATATATCATACATATACATTGAGTTATTCAAGTTTATGTTTATATGGTCTACTTTGGTGAATTTATCTAAATTGAGCAAAAATAGCGAAATGAACCGTCTAATACATGCTTTACAGTGTAACTTATATCATCCCACTTACCTCGCTCTTGTTTGATGTTAGCGAAATTCTCTTTTCTTTTTTAGCTTCTTCGATTCAATTTTTTTCGATAGAAAAGCTGTTTGTTGATGTTTAGTCCATGGACAGTTATGCTTAATGGGTCAAGCAGATGTTTTACAAATTCTTCTTTATTGAAGTAGAATGACTTGCAAGCCAGCTACAGGGAGACCCACATACACTTTGTTGACCACCCCGATGCCCTAAAAATACGTAAAAGCTGTCCCCCAGGGATAGAGAAAAAAATAACGTCTGTGGAATATTGTTAACAAGTGTACCAGCACCACTAGAGGGTATCCAGGCACATCATAACATGTCAGAGGGTGAGTGCGCGTCGCATCGTCTAATCAAAGGGGTCGCATTCCATGTTAATGACATTCGCATACACTTCACATTCATGGAGATTCAGCGGATTATCTAAGACTTTGTTGTAAATCAGTGCAATGTTCATTGATATTATTTACAATATTCAGTATTTACAAAATAAACTTTCTAAAATTAATTTTAAAACTTCTAGGCGCTAAGAACCTCAGCCAGAAGGCCCTAGCTTGCCATACATAACGCGGTGCTCGTATCTACGCTCACGTATGGAAGCGAGAGTTGGGTATGGAAGAGAGAGCATGAAAGTAGAGTAAACGCGGTTGAGATGCGAGCACTGCGCAAAATCTGCGGAGTGACGCTCGCGGACCGCGTTCGTAATACCGAAGAAAGAGAGTTGGTCTGAAAGAGAGTATCGGGGTGAAGATAATGAAAGGAATGCTCCGGTGGTTCGGGCATGTGGAAAGAATGCATGATGAAAGAATGACTAAACAGATATACAATGCAAAAGTGGATGGATGCAGAAGTTGTGGAAGGCCACGATATACCTTCCATGATCAAATTGATCGTGTACTAGCAGAAGGTGATGTCAGGAGCCTTAAGAATAGACGAGCGTGCATGACAAGAGCTATGAATGTCAAAGAAGCAAGTGAGGTGTGTAAGAATAAGCCTGAATGGCGCTCTGTTGTTCGTGCCTACCTCGCAAGGGAACTGGCGTGAAGATATGTATGTATGTAATTTTAAAAAATGTCAGATGGATTACTACGTCTTACGGAACGGTGTGTCATTGTTTCTTTCAATTATCTTATCCTAGAATCCTGTAAACAGTGTGACAACAGTGAAAGAGAAAAAGTACAAAAGCTCTAACAAGGCTACAAATTAGAACTTTAGAATCTAACACTAGAGTGCACGCACGCTCTTACTATGGTAGAACACCCTCACATTTTTGAATCTCGCTGTCTCATTTCTTCACTTTTTCTTCCGCGCCTTTAGATAAGCCTTAAATATAAAATTATTTAACAGATTGACGACAACTGATGATGGCCTCTGTGGTTGAGCGGGCTAAGCCTTTGACGGCTTACCTCACTACAACGCAGAAGTGTCTGGTTTGATTCCTAATATGGTAAATTTCGGAAATCAATTTTTTCCGTTATTTACTATGGTCTGGTTGTCTGGGATCGGTCCAGAGCAGTCCGTTGTATATTACCCATAACATAAGCGTAACTTGCTCAATTTGGGGATATACAGTATGTGTCTGCCGATTATTATATTATAATATGTGTATAAATTAATGCATCACCCAGTCATAGCGTGGGCGCTTGTTCTGAAATTAACGGCCAAAATCAAGCTTCTACCATAGAAGTACATGCGAGTATCGGCGTAATAAAAATAAACGTAAGTAAAACAACTCTATATTGAAATTTTATTGAATTATTTCCAATTTATTATGAGTTTTATTTTAGTATTCTCTAATATTATATGTTTTACGTAATTTACCATCACATAATAATTTAATTATAAAGCAAAGAGGTTATTGATCTAAAAATAATTTAAAATGTTGAAGAAACGAACTTTGAAAATGAATATTTGTGGATTCAAGCCAATTTGCACACTAAGAGCAACTATTGGACATCACAGAAGAGACATGATGTAATCAACATAAGAAATCACATGTTGATTAATATAACTTCTAAATCCAAATATTTCATGTTACATTACATTTAATATTTAAAACAGTAAATAATATAAATAAATAATCGGCAGACAAACACACATATTGTATATCCCCAATTTAAGCAAGTTACGCTTGTGTTATGGGTAACATATAACGGACTACTCTGGGGCCGATCCCAGACACCCAGACCATCGTAAATAACGGAGAAAAAATGTTTTTGAAATTTACTATACCAGGAATCGAACCGGGAGCCTCTGCGTTGCAGTGAGGTAGGCCGGCAAAGACTTAGCCCGCTCAACCGTCACAGTCAAATAAATTTGCAGCGCTAAATTTTAAGTGTTAACTATACGTATAAAACTTGAATGATGATGTTATGTAATTATATATTGATGACAAAAATATTATGGATTCTGGAACTTTTCTTTTTCTGAAGTAAGTTGAGAAAAGGAAATTTTCTAACTTATCGACTCTGAACACAATCTTAAAATAATACCAATCTATTAGTAGCCCATAGGGTCGAGTCTCTTCATTTCATAGCAACAAACAATACAACTGCCACGATTTTTTAAAGCAGATAGGTGAGTTTCAAAAATAAAAGAAATTATGTCTTTGGTGTGCAGGTTTCATGAAGAAGATTTCTTTTAAAGTCAGCATGTGACAATTGTATAGTTATAGCCACATTAGGTCAGTGAAACTGCTTAAGCGGTACATACTCCCCGGTCAGGATTCCAACTCACATCAATAGAATAAGATGCTTTAGTCATTAAGCTGTCGCGACATTTAATAGTTTATTTTGTTGCCAAAATCTGGCAAATAGACAAACGACTGATGGATGGAAATTGATCACCACTGCCGTTTACAATACCAGGGGCGTTACTAACACGTTACCAGCCTCGAAGTAATTATATAACGCCCTTCTTATATGACCTCATGTCGTAGCGCAGAGGGTAGAGCAGAGTAGTGCTCTTAATGTAGGAGGTAAAATAAAGAAAAAAATCAATCAAGTTGGGATATGTTCTGATGCACGCAGAAAGAGTTCATAGTGTCTTGAGATATAGCACCTTATTTTACTACTGGGTTTGGGTCTTAATAATTCTGATGATCGGATGATCGGATCCCAAATAGGTGGTTCTTGTAAACTTACAAATAAAATGTCGAAATAAAAATCAAATAAATACAATGCCGCGTGTAAAACTGTTGATACGTAGTTTTAATTTAATAAAACACCAACGTGAAATATGCAGTGTTAATCAATTAACACTTCTCTTTCGTCTAAAAACATCTATAGTATACTCGTATTTTAATTAACGTAAGTACCACTAGAATTATGCGAACACTAGATTAATGCGAACGAACTATAAGTGTTTTTGATAACTTTATGTTAAGCATAAAAGCTCTTGAGTCTGTATGCAATTATGGATTTCGTACTTCAGTTCTCGAAAAAACTTTGTACTGCTTTTCACACTGTCTTCTATTATTATAAGTCTGTTATGATATAACAATTATTATTAATAATTTAATTAATTATTAATAATATTTCATCTGTGCAGGAACGGACAAAGAATACAATTTCCTGCGGCCGGGTGGCCTGTCGTAAGAGGCGACAAAACAACCCACAGCCAGGTGGTAGGGTATTTGCTCGACTGGATGGCGACCACCCCTGGTCTAGAGTATGCCGCCATAACAAACTTGTGTTGTGTTCCGGCATTAGTGACCAGGTTCCAGGCTCCCTTAAGAGAGCAGCAGCGGATTTGTAGCACCTTTAGTGTTGCAAATGTCTATAGGTGATGGTAACCGCTTTCCATCGAGTGGTCCGTCTGCCTGTCTGCTGAACTCCTGCAATAAAAAAACATGAAATAAATTTCAAGAAATAACCTTAGCCACATTATTTACAAGTGAATGTGGTAGTTATCTCAGTAATGACTATGATGGAAATGTCGTATATCGAGTCAACTACAATATACCAGAAACCTAATAAATTAGGTTTATGTACATCCTCGTACGAGGCACTGCGAGTGCTTTCTGCGTTTATGAATTAATTAAAGGTTACAAAGCTTAATTAAACCTTTATATGTGTGCGTGCGTGTGTGTGTGCGTGGGTGCGTAGGTAAATGTGTATTTTTTAATGACACCCAGCGGAATTGGCACGAGTCAGCTAGTAAGTAATAAAAATAATAATACATTATTTGTTTTTTTTTCAGTTATATTGTTACAACTCTGGTCCCGTCAAAAATAAAATCCACTTACATATCTGAAACGAAGCACCTTTATTACCCGTCGGCATTTGAACTAATAACATTTAAATTCTTTTATGGTCGTCTTCTTTTGTTTACTTTGTGTTTAAAATTTGTGATTAGAAAATAGCCCATTGTTGTATTGTAATCTTTTATGGCAGTCATTAGCCAGCTGTGCCGGATTAAGTCGACTTAGGTACGGGGACATTGCAGTTGCGCAGTATAAAATGATGACCTGATAGAGGATGCAGTCGAGCGATAACCACGAGCGAAGCAAGACCTGTGTACTACAATCGGGGTCCTAATAAGTAGCGGACTTAGCGCGTTTTATTGAATTAGGACCTTCTGCATTACGTTTGGACTTGTTGTGTTCGGTTATATTTGTACCTGTGTTGTGTTTGTATAGTTCTAATAAACTCTATAGTAATTCTAACAGCATTTTAATTCGAGTCTCGCGACTCGTAACAACATGTTACAATACTTTGTGGCATTGCTTGATACCTTTCAGGTGTATAAATATGGTATTGACTGCAACAATAGACATTAGTTGCCTATTAGCAAAATGCATTAATTGTCTGACTGTCAGTCGTATAATATAGTGTATATAACCAAAGTTAGACAAGATTAGAAAATAGTTTGTTGCCAGAAGTCATGAAATATGTATACCTAGTCCTATATGATTTAATCTGTCCAAAGTCTCATCTACTGTTCCTAGTCAGAATACATACTTAATAATTGCATAAAACATAAGGAGCTTCATAACCAAAGCAAACAAATATAATAAATACCTAGGTTCTTGAGATCGATATATACCTACTTATACAACAATAAAATTATATTGTCAATCACAGTGAAGCTTTTATGGGGAGAATAAAAAATGTTTTAAAATATTATGAATAAACTTTGATTTCTCAAAATCACACAATTGGTACAAGCTTCTTATGACTAACTTCAGAATGTAAGCTTCTTATGGAAAGCTATTTATTTGACTTTATTTTGAAATTCGTAATTTAATGAAACCTACGATTTGTGTTCAAAATAGATACATTGTACGTCACCAATAAAATATATATTCAAGGGAGTGCGTACACGGAAACGACTATGGAATTAAACACCTGCACCATAATGCTTTGCTAACGAAGATTTGTACTATTTTATGTGGAGTCGAAGATATAATAATAATAATATGTAGATGTATTTGTATAAGATGGTGAAAACAATACTGAAAGCTGCTATGATCCAACGTAACATTAAACCATTACTTGTACCTATTGGTCTCATATATGATACGACAAAAATATAGTTATTAGTTTTTTTGCAAATATACTTTTCCTAATAAATTTAAAATGTAATGATTAAAGTTTTTTATTCGTTTGAAAGTTGTGGTAGCATAGCAGACACGTTTCTATATTTAATGACGTAGATACGAATCCAGGCCGAGCAATAAGCATTTCTCAGGTAGTTTTTCTCACATACTGTCTATATTATTACAATTACTACGTGCTGAAGGTGAAAAAAAATTGATAATAAACTTGTACGTCAAAATCACCGATGTGTGAAATATGTTGTAGACAAGAGTGGAAGGTATACTATTTGCTCTCCCTAAAGTTAGGAGGCCCGAGCCCAGGAGTTGGTCGGTTTTATCAATAAATATTGTTTTCAAATAAAAATAAAATTCAGATAAGAATAAATGATGACAAAAATATAAGATTTTTACAGCAAGAAATGTTTGTGCTATGAGATTATTGCTACCAGTGTCTTGGCTGTGTAGACAGATTCTTACTTTAGATACATATTCGGTTTGAACCTTCAACTTAAGTGGGTGCTAGACGTGTTTTCATGTGAGGATTATTTAGAAGGTGGCTGAGAGCGCCTTTTGTTACATTGTTATCCAGATTTTCAGTCTGCTGTCAACTTAGTAGTAATGCTTTCTATTAGTAGATCGTAATTGACAAATATCCTATTTAAAGAGTCGTGTTGCCTAAGTGGCTGAGGTCCGCAAATCTTTCTAAGGAGGTCGGCTGAAATTCATTGTTTCTTCTTATTTTTTGAGAGTTCCGTAAGCTAGCCATTTTAGCAGAAATGGAACCTTGTACAGTCGTCTTGTTGTCAGTATAAAATCCTCTAAAATTTTGGAATAAAAATAGATTAAAATCTGTTTCACACTAGCTTACTTTCAATCTTCTCGATCTTTTGTTGAGTCATAAGTTTTCGAGAATCATCCTAACATTGTGTGTTGATTTTCTTAAATAGTGTGCATAATATTTTAGCTTAGATATATAATTATGATACCCGTATTTTTAACAATTCAACAATTTCACTGCAGTATAATAAACTTTAGAGATCGGCAACACATTGATAGCACCTTTGGTGGTACAAACGTCTATAGGCTATGGTAACCGTTTTCCATCAGGGCCGTTCTGACTGTCTGCTTCACTGCTTCACTCACACAATAAAATAAAAAGTATGTAGCGACATATAAAATACATCGTCCCTCAAATTTGTATACATATAAGTAACTATATATATATATATATATATATATATATATATATATATATATATATATATATATATATATATATATATATATATATATATATATATATATATATAAAGTCTTCAGAGACTATGAGTAGAATACAATACAAATAACTTAAGTTTTCTTGCATTGTATTCGATTATATGTAATTTAATAAATACGAATATATTCGAGGCGAATACCAAACTATGGAGAGAGGTTAAGAAGTCTGGGGGTTGTTCGTCAGCTTCCAGAATGGAAAGGATAAAATCTAAAGCTGGGGACGTTCTTGCTCACCCACAAGAGGTGTTAGCGCGATGGAGTGAATATTTTAGAGAAATGTATGATAATATCCCGGATGCTGGCACCACGACTGAGTCTGTGACCGACTCCGAGGAGTCAGCATCCGAGATCACTTTGGAAGAGATCGAATGGCTGAAAAATGGAAAGGCAGGAGGAATCGATAGTGTGTCTGCTGAGATGATCAAATATGGTGGAACATGCGTCCGGGACGCTTTCCTGTCCTTATGCAATTTGTGCTGGAGGACGGGAAAGGTTCCCAAGGACTGGAGGCGCGCTGTCATCGTGCCCTTGTATAAAGGCAAGGGGTCACGTATGGAGTGCGCCAGCTACAGGGCCATCAGTTTGATCAGCACAGCATCTAAAGTGTATACGAAGATTATTGAAAAGAGAATGAGAGTGGTATCCGATGGATTATTGTGGGATGCACAAGGTGGCTTCAGAAATGGAAGGGGATGTATGGATCAAGTTTTCTCTCTCCGCAATATCGTAGAGAAGCAGCTGGCTATGGGCCGGAAGGTTTTCTGCGGTTTTGTGGATCTAGAGAAAGCATTTGACAGGGTTGTGCGGAAGGACCTCTGGGACATATTGCCCAGATATGGGATTGATGGCCAACTGATGCGTGCTGTGCAGTCCACTTACGAGGACTGTATGGCATGCGTGCGGCTGGATGGCAGCCTGTCGCCCTGGTTTGACGTCAATATTGGCGTCCGACAGGGCTGCGTGCTGTCGGCTTTGCTGTTCATCCTATACCTGGACGATTGTCTCCAGAGAATAAGATTGATGGATGTTGGGGTGCGGATGAGTGACCTAGTTGTAGACGCGGTCGAGATGCGAGCACTGCGCAAAATCTGCGGAGTGACGCTTGCGGACCGCGTTCGTAATACCGAAGTAAGAAAGAGAGTTGGTCTGAAAGAGAGTGTCGGGGTGAAGGTAAGGAAAGGAATGCTCCGGTGGTTCCGGCATGTGGAAAGAATGCAAAAGACTATGATAAAATTAAAAACCTTCCATTATAACCAATTAGCCATGGAATACTAAAAATCACGTTTTTTCCCACAACATCATCAACGTGAATTGTTTTATAACACATCCAACCTTCAAATGAAAATTTCCTCGAATAAGCAGGGATTGGATCGAAGAATCCTTTGAGATTGGGATGCGTGCGCTAGCCATTACACTACCACGACTATATAATTATAGCGAAAGATTAATTAAACAAATAGTTTAGGCCTACATACAGAGGCAAAAGACTATGTATTTAACACGTCAAAAAACGACAAACTCATGAAAATTTCTTCGAATAAAATTGTCTACAATTTCCCCGTATTTAACACGTCAAAAAACGACAAACTCATGAAAAACATTTTTCACAAGGTTATTTCGTTTAATTCAGTTCACAATTAATTATGGCGTGTTCTTTGTAACGTGACAACCACGGTCACTTGAACAAAACGCGTTCTTATATAATAACGGTTACTAAAAATAAAGTGTAATAACACGGAACCGCAGTCTAAATCAAAATACAGTTAGCCCTGTTTACGTGGAATTCTGGAAAATATTTTAAACTAGCTGACCCGGCAAAGTTCGTACCGCCTCAGAATCAATAAATAAAAAAGCTATTCCAAGCATTTTTTTTTCATATTTACTCACCTTTTAAACTTTCCCTGGACTTCCACAAATAATTCAAAATCAAAATTAGCCAAATCCAGCCGTTCTCGAGTTTTAGCGAGACTAACGAACAACAATTGATTTTTATATATATAGGTAGACATATAGACTGTATTTGTTGTTATTTATTTTTTATTTATTTATACATCTATACAGAACACACATCACCTAACAAACATACAGTCGAAACGACAAACGTCCTATTGTAGAGGCGACAAAACAGAAACAGAACAGACAGATGTTAGAGCTGTTGCCCATCTGGAGGACTGGCGACCTTGAGTTGTGTTCCAGCATCAGTGGCCAAGTTCCATTCCCCATTCGAGATCAGCAGCACATTAGTAACTTTGGTGTTATAAATGTCCATAGGTGACGGTAACCACTTTCCATCAAAGCTTGTCTGGTGCATTCCTGAAATAATAAAAAAAACTTTAAAAAAACAAAGTGATCGATTTATAACATATTCATCAACACATAAATATACTTTCAATAAAATATTGTTACAATTTGGGCCACCTGCATACCTGTAGACAAAGCACATTTAATACCTGCCGGCGTTTGAGCTGATAACATTGAAACTATTTATGACTGTCTTCTTTTGTTTACTTCGTGTTTAAAAATTGTAATGAGAAAAACAGTCCATTGTGTATTGTAATATTTTATGGCAGTCATTAGACAGGTGTGTCGAACTGATTTTAAGAAATTCGATCTACGCGGGCGGGCAGCCATATTTTATCGGTGCAATATAAAGCAATGGCCCAATGAAGAGATCGGCAGTCTAGCGATAGTCACAAGCGAGGCAAGACGTGTGTACATTCGATAATCTATATAGTGACGGAGTTTGCGCGTGTTGTTATATGTGTACCTGTGTTATACGTGTTTGTATAGTTCTAATAAATTCTATAGTCATTCTAACGGCATTTTAATTCGACTCATGTAACTCGTAACAATATTAATTAAACCACATCTGTGAATCAGTTTTTGAGGCATTTTCAATTAAATACTTTGTTTATGATGTTTGTGGTGCTATATAAACAGTAAACGTTCCTCACCTCTACAGATCGTTTTATATTAGTGGCATAACATGCACTTAACAGATTTTTAAGGTTAATTAGTATTTAAAGTATAATCAAGACTGAAAACATGACATTCAATTCTTAAAGCCAAACAACAAGATACTAAACTTAAATAACTATTTCAAAACAAACTGAATTACAGGAAAGCAAGCAGCATTGCATGTGAAATTCAAATTGTCACTGTAACGTATACATTAATGTATCTTTATGATTTAATAACGTAACGTGGAAGCTATTTGTGTTTCACACTTACAGGGTTGCATGGTTTAGTTTACGTAAGGAATTGTTTGGACTGGCTTTAGCATCATTTATGGGACCTTACTTTATAGGATCATTTCTATAGTAAGCTCTTCCTGACAACATCATTTATGATCCTAGAGCGGGTAAGAGATGTGTGAAAAAGTCCGCATACTTATTGCTCGGCGATATTTGCTTGTGTTACAAGATGTCCACCACAGTAATCATGAGACACATAGACAATCGTCATAGATAATATTTTTAGTCGATTTATAATTAAATTACCATTTTCTACCGGTTAGTTAATTTTATAAGCCCACTAGATTATTGTCTAGATAATTTAGTGCATCAGTAACTGATATTATAATTGTTTTTGTGATCCTGGCAGCACTATGATATAATTGCTATATTTAGCAATGATGCAGTGTTATTGTTTTGTAGGGTAATATTTTATATAAAAGGCGTAGCGGCGTGTAGACGGTGTTCATTGCTTACTGTGCTGTGTGAATAGTCACATCAAAGGCTAAATAAATAATAATAAAGGGGAAATCCTGCCCAAATAGTTAATATTTGGTATAATTTGGTACTTTCTTACCCGAATCTCTGCAAGACTGTTACACTTGTGAAAGTTCGTGTACACGAGTCAAAATGCGTGAAGTTGAAATAGTCGAAGTGAAATTTCTTTAGAAGCGTTGTGATTTGAAACTAGATGAAACGTAAAAGCGATACTAAAAAGAGATAAACACATAAATCTATAGGACTAAGTCTGGGAGAGAATGAGATAATAGTTGTATATTGTGCAGCACATATTAGAGAGTCTATAAGACTGATGATTAAACGTAGGTCCAATTTGGACCGAAACAAAACTGATAATAATATTTTTAGATTAAAAGAGTGAAAATTTTAAAGTGATACTTCAGAAGTTTGTTTTGAATTATAATATATTGACGTATGTAGGCTAAAAGAATTATATTTGTATTAATAAAAGTTAGAGAAGAATTAACTGTGAGTGTATTCTTTGAAGTTTAACTCCTACTGCGTGTGAACTGCACATAAATTCAATTTACTTTTATTTTTAGCAAATGATTTAATATGAAAAATATTCTTATTAGTTTTATCCTACGTGTTGTAGATGTAGAAATGTGTCTAAATTCTTCGGAATCTCAGCTTTGATACTCTGTTCGCGTTACTGGCCTTGTTAACAAAATTTATGTTTATACTGAAAAATGATTGTAAAGGGTTGTGTTGATCCACGGGTAAAGAAGGCTGTCGAACAATAAATACGAGCAAAACTTAAATGCATCTTTGAAGTTTGAACACGTACACGTCATTGCACAGAACACAGTTACCTATCAGGCTCATAGACAGAGCGGAGAAGGCTGTCTTGCGAACTCGCTTGACCGCTATCCGAATTCGTATGATATCTCTTTCACACAATATACCGTAAGGTGTTATAAACGTTAACATTTGATTTGACCGGCACAAACTTCACTCGAAGTGCATTAAACTTTTGCGCGTACTGTACTTGCTCACACGTTTATTAACCTCTTTAAGGCTTTCTTAAGTAATTAGTAACTGAGTAGTACGTTCCTTTATTAAAAATTAGAATGTCGGCGACATAACCGTTCGTGTCGTGAAATTTTTAGCAACCCTCATATTGCGTGTCCACTATTGGACAATGGTAAAATCCCGAATTTGGCCATTGGTTACATTTCCTGTGAAATATAATGAAGAATTCAACTGAAAAGGTTTTTATATTTTTTTATTGTTTACCTAACTTTACGAAAAGAAAAGTCCGATATTCCAGGGGTTAATAAGCTGTACGAATATTATTTTTTATAAAAACAACTTTGTATAAAAAATATATGTCGAGGATATCACAGTCATACAAATGATGATCTGTAAATCCTCTTAGACTAGAAACATTCTTAACAGTGAAACTAAACATACATACATACATAAATTCACGCCAGTTCCCTTGCGGGGTAGGCAAGGACAACACAGCGCCATTTAGGCTTATTCTTACACACCTCACTTGCTTCTTTGGCGTTCATAACTCTTGTCATGCACGCTCGTCTGTTCTTAAGGCTCCTGACATCACCTTCTGCTAGTACACGATCAATTTGATTGTGATACTTGAAACTAAACAAATCAACCAAATCGACTCAATTTGGATAAAAAGCACGAAGCTCATAGGAATCGACGCTATTCAATGAAATTGCGTAATTCAAGTTTGGGTTTACATGGATTATTATGATTCATCTAAATTGTGAGACAGAAAATTTGAATAACAGTCTAATATCGGATTTACATATGTACTATGTAAATGCTGGCTTGGCTTTCTAAACTTTGCAAGATACAGGAACGAAACACAGGCGAAATTTTGAATAAAATCCCTTTTTCAAACCAAATATTCAATGAAATCCATTGAGCCGTTACAAACTGACAAAAGAAAAAGAAACGTAGTACGTCGAGCATATACATGTATAAGTATATGCTCGACGTATGTATGTTTGTTTGCGGCTAAGATATCTAGAACTAACGCAGGTGAATGAAACTTTACAATGAATATTATACAGAAGCTGACAATTTTTTTCTAACCCCTTTGCACAGAAAGAAAATTATAGTGTTGTTAATGGACGTACCTGTTACCCATCACTAACAGATATCAGTTAAGTACTGTAGTGAATTTTACATCTATTGACGACTGTATACCAAATCTTTCAATCAATTCGTAATTCTCTGGGTAGTAACTGACTGACAGACAGACAGATGGATTTTTTTTTATTGCAGGAGATCAGCAGACAGGCATACGGCCTACTTGATAAAAAGCGGTTACCATCGCCTATGGACATTTGCAACACCAAAGGTGCTACAAATGCGCTGCTGCTTTTTTAAGGGAGACTGGAACCTGGTCACTAATGCCGGAACACAACTCAAGGTTGTTATGGCGACATACTTTAGACCAGGGGTGGTAGCCATCCAGTCGGGCAAATGCTCTACCACCTGGCTGTGGGTTGTTAAGTCGCCTCTTACGATAGGCCGCCCGGCAGCAGGAAATTGTATTCTTTCTCCGTTCCTGCACGGATTTTTTCTATTATAATTGTGGGCAACATCGCTGGTTACGCCACGAGTAATAGTTACCTATAGTTTGTATTTTATTTAATTTTTTTAGTGGTGTAATTGTTCGTTGCCCTAAATAAAATATAAAAAGTACTTTCATGAGTGTATTTGAATTCTCACTGTGTCCGGCATCCCTAAACCTTCGCTTCCATAGTTAAAACACACAGGTACCGCAATTTCCGCACCACACGGAGAACGCGACGGAAAAGGCTTAATTAACTTAGGTTCTGTTATTTAATTACTTTTATTTTCACTCAAAATACGTTAATTAATAATGTAACACATTTTATATATTTACACAGACTTGCGAGAGTAATTAAATAGGGTAATGCGGCTTTACCTGTATGTATGTATATCTCGGCGCATTATAGGATAGGATATAGAATTCCATTTGTACTATTAATTAATTTAACAAGCTACGACATGAGCTGGTGTAATAATACAGTCTGTGTGTGTCTGTGCGGTTTCTGTGGTTGAGCGGCTAAGCCTTTGCCGGCTGACCTCACTGCAACGGAGAGGCTTCGGGTTCGATTCCTGGTATGGTATCTACCATACCAGGTTATATACCATACCATTCTTAAATCTTTAACGCATTTTCTCCGTTATTTACTCTGGGATCGGCCCCAGAGTAATACGTTGTATATCTCTATAAAATTATAAATATTATAAACGTGAAAGTTTGTAAGAATGGATGTATAGATGTATGGATGTATGTTTGTTACTCTTTCACGCAAAAACTATTGAATGGATTTTGATGAAACTTTACAGTAATATAGCTTACACATCAGAATAACACATAGGCTATAATTGAACTACAATATAAATAGAACTAGACTTACAAAATAACAACCTATAAGTAAAAAATAGACTCCAGGTCGCTGTCGGCGGGGAGAGTGCCCAAAATGCTGGCCGCATTTCCACGTTGGATGGCAACGTTGATGCGTTGCCCTAGGTGCAAGTCAGCCTTTTGGTCACGCGAGACCTCAATTAGACGCGTTGAGAGGTCTCGATAGAGGTGATGAGCTCTAGGCCCCCACGGCTCCAGGGTTTTAACCCCGAAAGCCACAAATATGTACCCATTACCAATGGATACATATTTGCGGCGTTTCAGGGCCTCCTGGCTTGTGGCAGCTGTCCCGGCTGTCACGGTTGTAACTGGGAGATGGGAAGCCGCCAAAGTATCAACACAAGTTGCGTCCCATACTAAGGGGTGTCCCATCTTCCATGGCACCAACGACATTCCATCTGGTCTCTTACCATCGTCGCGGCACAGCCCATTTGGTTCGAGAACAGCAGGTGCCCCGGCGGTGATAAGAGACCGACGGATAATGTCATTTAAGTGTCGCGTGCCGTGATATTCTGCCGGCGCTCCTCACGCATGGCAAGCCATGGTGGCCTAACTTATCAACTCTATCTCCATATCGGCAGCAATAATATAATTTATAAAGATATAGTGTGAATTATCCAAAATATAACGATTTTCCAACACCACACGGGTGAAACCGCGGGCGCAGCTAGTAACACATAACACAAGCGTAACTTGCTTAATTTGGGTATATACAATATGTGTGTTTGCCGATTATATATTTTTTTAAATCAACGGATTCGACACCTGACTAGCATAAAATAGACTTTTCAAAAAGACTTCGTTTAAAAAAACTTGATAAAATAATAAAAAATTATATTAATATTGTTTAGACTAAAACAGGGAAAAATTTAAAGTGATAATTATTATATTAATAAAAGTTAGAGAGGAATTTATCTGTGCGTATATTGTCTCGAATTTTACTTCTACTGCGTGTAGTATGTAGAGAATGTATTACTAATGATTTATCGGTCAGTGAACATTTCGCAGCGGGACTTATATTTTTCGACTTGATCACTTTAAACGTATTTCAAGGAAAATTCCTTAGGACTTTTGGGATGAAAAATACCGTAGAATTTAAGTCTCGGAATTTACTATCGATCTGCGGAAACCATATCGAAATAAGCCCAGTAGTTTTTTTTTATTTCTTTATTGGAGGAGTGCAGCAGACAGGCAGACGACCCATTTGATGGAAAGCGGTTACCATCGCCTATGAACATTTGCAACACCAAAGGTGCTACAAATACGCTGCTGCTCTCTTAAGGGAAACTGGAACCTGGTCACTAATGCCGGAACACAACTCAAGGTTGATATGACGGCATACTGTAGACCAGGTGTAGTAGCCACCCAGCTGTGGGTTGTTTTGTCGCCACTTACGATAGGCCGCCCGGCCGCTGGAAACAGTATTCTTTCTCCGTTCCTGCACGGATAGTTTTTACGTGAATCCCGAACAAACAGAAAACACAAAAAAATTAAGACACAAAAGACTACACTTTCATATTTTTTATTTATTTATTATTATTAACAACTCTACGGACTCGAGTTCCGTACCCTATTTTACAACTTAATTTCTAGATATATTTTTTTGAATTTAACACGCTTATTAGTTATTTTGATCGTTTACTAGCAGAAGGTGATGTTAGGAGCCTTAAGAACAGACGAGCGTGCATGACAAGAGTTATGAATGTCAAAGAAGCAAGCGAGGTGTGTAAGAATAAGCTTAAATGGCACTCTGTTGTTCGTGCCTACCCCGCAAGGGAACTGGCGTGAAGTTATGTATGTATGTATGTATGTATTAGTTATTTTGGTTCTTGTGTGTGACATTAATTTATTGATTTTTGTGTAGAAGGTGTATGTATCTTACGAATTTTATCCGTGCAAGAACGGAGAAAGAATACAATTTCCTGCGGCCGGGCGGCCTGTCGTAAGAGGCGACTTAACAACCCATAGCCAGGTGGTAGGGCATTTGCCCGACTGGATGGCTACCACCCCTGGTCTAAAGTATGTCACCATAACAACCTTGAGTTGTGTTCCGGTATTAGTGACCAGGTTCCAGTTTCCCTTAAGAGAGCAGCAGCGCATTTGTAGCAACTTTGGTGTTGCAAATGTCCATAGGCGATGGTAACAGCTTTCCATCAAGTGGGTCGTCTGCCTGTCTGCTGATCTCCTGCAATAAAAAAAAAATGACCAGGTTCCAGTCTCCCTTAACAGAGCAGCAGCGCATTTGTAGCAACTTTGCTGTTGCAAATGTCCATAGGCGATGGTAACCGCTTTTGATCAAGTGGGCCGTCTGCCTGTCTGCTGATCTCCTGCAATAAAAAAATAAAAAATAAACTTATTCTAGTTTTAATGCTAAACTTATACTAATGTAGAGTGTATCTGTTACATGCTGGTGTTGTGAGGAAGTGCATGTGCAGAGTGGCCTTATATCTATGCTTATATATATTGTCCTATCTAGTGCCATGTGTGTTGTTTTTTTCTTTTCTTTTTAATATTATATACATAGATAGATCTACTCGACGATTTTAACATATCTTCATAGTTACCATAAGCTAAATATATATTTATTATAATATTAAATAATGTGGCTTTAGCTCCAGCAATATACAAATTGCTTGTATTGACATTTAAGTAACGTATTTTATTTCTGGTTTAGGTTGTCTAAAGGAGATCGCTTTTTACCGACAAGACCGCATTTTTAACCCACTTCAAAAAAAGGAGGAGGTTCTCAGTTCGTCGGGATATTTTTTGTTTTTATGTATGTTCACCGATTACTCCGACATTTATGATCCGATTTACGTGATTCTTATTTACTTTGATGCGGAATAGTTGCCATTTGGTCTCCTAAAAATTTAACATAGGTTGGCCCAGTAGTTTTCATTTTACGAACATTTTTTTGTCCCCGTTTCTTGGGACCTATATTTTTTAAGGAGCGCGGTACCTTTCGTAGGTCTACCCATACGTAGCTAGACACTAAAAAGTAACAAATAAAATGAAAAAACTTCGTTTAAAAAAGCCGACTTCAAAAACTAAAAAGTATAAAATAACTTAATTCTAAAGCTATTATTATTAATATATATTATCTAAAACATCTTGAAGTGCAAAGTAAAACATAAAAATTACTATATTTTTTTGAAAATTACTAAGCACCGACTTTAAAATGTTTTACACACACATACATAACTTCACGCCAGTTCCCTTGCGGGGTAGGCACGGACAACAGAGCGCCATTTAGGCTTATTCTTACACACCTCACTTGCTTCTTTGACATTCATAACTCTTGTCATGCACACTCGTCTGTTCGAGGACAGTATTTTTTTTGGATGAAACACGCTATGTTTTTTTCTGTAACCTTGTAAATTTTCATAATGATTTGTTAAGCAATTTAGGAGTGAAAGCGTAAGAATCAAACAAACTCATATTCGCATTTATAATATCAGTTAAGATTCTTTAGGTAGACCTGATACCCCTAGCGCATAAAGCCTCTCCAACTTTAATCCAACAACCTAAAAAGAAACAAGCCAACAAAGTCTTAAACACCAAAAGCCATCCTTATGCAACATAACATTAATTGAAAACCATTAAATAGACCCAATTCACACACCAATCTAGTAATGAATCTTGAACCGAAATGAACATCCCACGTAAGAGATAACGACGTAACAGAAACTATAGGGGCATTAATCAACCGGGGCCGAACCAGTCCCGGCCAATAAGGTTGTATATAACTCAGGGAATCTAATTTAGCCCCGCTGCCCTCGCCTCGGGGTAGGGTTAAACGTGTTATGCCCACTAGCCGCTAATATTTGCAGGTGTGAATTGTTTGAATTCAGAAGTTTTGTCAATTACAAGAATAAACTTACTATTAATAGCAACAAATCTAGGTTAGATTTCGGTAGTACTTCAAGGGGGTGATAGCCGAAGGAGTAAGTACGAGGATTTATGGCTCGGCGATCTTTTTTGTCGAATTTGTTTGAAAAGCACAGAACTGGAAGAAGACGACGATATTTTTTTTTAATTGGGATGCTGGCAAGTAGTTGTCCCAGCGCATGGAAAGCGGCGTAACCAACGCGTTACCAGTCCTTAGGATGTGATAAGGAGTACGAGAAAGCATCAGGGCATCAGAGAAGAGGAATAGGTTAGAAGGGATTGGATATGGGATGTCCCGACCAGTTGGAGGAGCACGATGCAATGTTCCTTCGTCTTAAAGGAAGATCTTCCAGCGAAGCTATTGCTATGCCTCGCAGGCCTAGACCCATCTGTTATTCTTGGAAATTTGTATATATTCTTTGTACGTGTCAGGAATCGTTTGCGTCCTCAATTATTGCACAGCGCCATCTATTTATTGGCTTATAAGTGTTCCACTACAGGAAGATGGGGATGGCATAAGGAAAAAGTGATTAGGGGGGAAGTTTTAAGTGGACCATAGGAGTGTGGTATCACATAATAATAAATATTTGTGTTTCATAGCCATTACAACATAATTGTGTTACAAGTAAAAGACAGACAGAATTGTTCAAAGAAAAGCAAGCTGTGAAGTCAGGTGCTTGCCAAGACCACGCAATAGGACCAAACCCTTGTTACAGTTAGCATTGGCAGCCATCCAATTCCAAGATATTACTTGTAGTTAAAGGCTAATTTATTACATAAAGAGAAAATTCTGAATCCTAAACTAGTAAACCTGTGAAATACTAGGATTCATATGATAGTAACTTATATTTAAGTGTTTGCATGGTATAGAATTGGTACGTATGTGTGTAAGGTATGTGTGCTTATGTATATTTGTGTGTCTATGTGCGTGCGGGTGTGAATGTATTACGTTAAAATAAAAATAAAAAACTTGCCTCAAAATTGCTCATTCGGTAATAAGCCATGTCATAATGAAGGGAGTGAAACCATTTAGTTAATTTATTATTTACTTAATACCTTTTAAGTGAATATATTTTTAAATGTTTATATGAATCACTTTGGTTGATTCATCCGAATGGAAAGATAGAAATGATCAGTTTAATAGCGGCTTAAGCATTCGTCGGTCCCGTACAACGTCACGCCGTACGCAGCCTTAGGCATTTGCAATGGGCCACCGCCTTAAATAGCTTTAAAGAAATACCTCGAGTCCAAAAATCGTGCGTAATTACAAACTTGTTCATTATTCCGAGTTGTAGATTCGGTACGAGTGGAGCTTTCATTTCGCGATTCAAAGTGCCGACGAGCGTTCTTGTACCAAAAATTTCTTTGTAAATTATTTTCGTCTTTTTTATTCCTGTAAGATTATTCCTTTTAAGCTTTTAGCGAGTTGAAATATAAAAATTAAGTTCTCAATTCGGAGTTGGGGTTTTGTTTCTTTTGTTATTTATTTTATGAGGATATTAAACTTGTGAAGCTCAAGAGACTTTGTGTTTTCGATTCTAAGCTTTTGTAGTGGTTTATAAATATATACACGTGTTCATTTAACATTTAAAACCCCTTGTGATAAATCAAGTTAATATTCAACTAGAAAGTAAATGTTACAATAAATTCTAAAAAAATGTGAATAAAAGAGTTTGCACACAAGGATCATCTTGCCTTGTCTTGTTAGTTTGTGGCAGGTTGGGGTTTCGAGAGAAATCTCTTTATCTTGGCTTCCACACATTGGTCTAGAACTAAACGATAACGGATGTGTGAAGACACTGAACCTACGTCCATGACACGTCAGTTCTCATTGGCCTATCTGCGGCTTTTGGTGGCCTACACAGATTAAAATTGAGCATACATTTAAGTTCCTTTTTAGAAAGTATTAAAAATTTTATAATAATTATTTTATGTACTGTTTAAAAATTATCAATGATCTATTTGACTCGTTAGAATTCTGATGTTACAAGACAGGTACATTAATATAAAACTAAGAAGGGTATGGTGATTGTACTGTATCTCTTTGTGTCCATAGGACAGTGCCGTGTGCCGTTCTACCCGTAGGATGTCGCGCCACCGTACCATGATTTACAATTACCTGGGTGGTCGCATGTCGATTGCTAATGTACTTACTTCACTTGTAATTTATAGTAAATTTTGCAAGTACCCTTACATATACTAAAATAATAAAAACTATCTCTATTGAATCGACTGTTAAATAACTCAGAGTACTGGGAATGATAATCACCCAATGAATATCTACTGAATTTTACCTAAATATATGACATTTCAGATCATTGACATTTTATTTGATAACAAGAAGAGAAAAAGATAGCAGTATGCCTAAGTTTATATTCTATTCTTTTCTGTCATAGTTTACTTGTACTCTTCTTAGTTGGATATTCTTAACAGAGTGGTCACTGGCACTTGTAGTCTAAGGAATTTCCTGCTCTACGCCAGCTTTACGTTTCCTCTTTCTCCCTATGCATCAGGGAGGAGGACGTTGAGACGGGAACTAACTTTAATAGGTCAGCCCAGTACATGGGGGAGCTTGCACTAAATCTACGTACGATCATTGCACCTTCTGTGGAACCACAAGTCTCTCAATATTGTCTTCATTGCATTTCGTTATGACCAAAATGACTAAAAAGTACCATACTGGAGAGTGATACTCCGAATTCAAAAAGACGAGACAATAACAGCACCCTTATGAATATATGCTGTAGTAATTTGCTTTTTTCTTCTTAGTTGGATATTCTTGACAGAGTAGTCACTGGCACTTATGACTAGACATCGGATTATATGCACTAAAAAGGGGCGAAATATGCACAATCAATAAACCATTTATTATTAGATTAATTAGAATTGAAGTTTATTTTCACATTATATTTATATATTAAACATATCTTAATATTAGTTATAATTTACTTATTATAATTCTTGTGGCAGTAAATAATAACATATTTCTTCAGGTTTTCTGTAGCAAACTTGTGACGCTTGTCATTTAATATTAATTTATAGGCTGAAAATGGCTTGAAATTTGGCGCCATTTCTGTAGAGACTTCTTCAGGTAGAGTTTGTCCGGTGCCGTTGATAAATGCGTCAATTTTCTTTATTCTTTCAAGACCGGGGTTTTTATACAAAACTGCATTTAATAGGAAGGGCGTTACTCTGTTCAATCATTTTTTCGTCGTGTCGTCGGCATAATACAAGACGCCTAACACGTATAACTACCGAAATAAGCACTGTCAATGAAAAAATACCAAAATATGCAATAACTCTATAAAAATAGATTTATATGCATTGGCATATGCAAACATGCAAATGCATATAATCCGATGTCTACTTATGACAATCTCAGGAATTGCTTACTCTATGCCAGGTTTCCGTTCCCTCTTTCTCAATCCGCGTCAGGAAGGAGCACCAAATCTACTATCATTGCACCTTTTCTGGAACCACAAGTCTCTCAATGTAGTCCTGATCGCATAGCGTCATTACCCAAATTGCCAAAAAGGACCATACCAGGGATGAGCTGAGTCCAAGAAAGGCGCAACTGCCTTCTCTAGAATCGTTGTCAGTGAGTTACAATTGTAGAAATAGTTTGTGTGAGTTGTTTGTATGTGATTACCAATGATATCAAGTTATTTGATTAGCAAAGTCATAAAGCGAAAACATATCAACAAATTCAATAATAGCATAGACAACGCTTTTATTAAATACCTGAAAAGCAATATAAGCGAGTATCGCGACAGTTCTAATCCTTCACGCTTAGTAAATACTCTAACCAGATCACGTACACAATAAGCACACGTCAGACTTATTGTTCCATACCTCATTACCTAAATTGCCAAAAAGCACCATACCAGGGATGAGCTGAGTCCAAGAAATGCGCAACTGCCTTCTCCAGAATCGTTGTCAGTGAGTTATAATTGTAGAAATAGTTTGTGGGAGTTATTTGCATGTGATTACCAATGATGTCAAGTTATTTGATTAGCAAAGTCATGAAGCGAAAACATATCAACAAATTCAATAATAGTATAGACAACGCTTTTATTAAATACCTGAAAAGCAATATAAGCGAGTATCGCGACAGTTCTAATCCTTCACGCTTAGTAAATACTCTAACCAGATCACGTACACAATAAGCACACGTCAGACTTATTGTTCCATACCTCATTACCTAAATTGCCAAAAAGCACCATACCAGGGATGAGCTGAGTCCAAGAAATGCGCAACTGCCTTCTCCAGAATCGTTGTCAGTGAGTTATAATTGTAGAAATAGTTTGTGGGAGTTGTTTGTATGTGATTACCAATGATATCAAGTTATTTGATTAGCAAAGTCATGAACCGAAAACATATCAACAAATTCAATAATAGTATAGACAACGCTTTTATTAAATACCTGAAAAGCAATATAAGCGAGTATCGCGACAGTTCTAATCCTTTACGCTTAGTAAATACTGTAACCAGATCACGTACACAATAAGCACACGTCAGACTTATTGTTCCATACTTTCGTTTATACTACGTTAAACGACGTACATTTCTGTATAAATTCAGTGAAAATCCCAAACATACAGACATCATTTTTGATTTATCGTTTAAGGTAAAATATAATAATGTTGTGGACCATGACATTGTAAACGATGAAGATTTTTTTTAAAATGTCTTCTTTTGAGTGTGCATATTTAAAATTTTAGGTACTACGGTAGTATAATCAAATACTATAGGACGTTTCAATAAATCAAAATCTTACATTTATTGTTGATATATAAAAAAATAAGTTTTTAGAAATAAAATAATATTATAAACATATTTACAAGTAAAACGTGTAGTCCAGATCGCTGTCAGTTCGTTCCCAAAATGCTGGCTGCGTTCCCACGTTGTATGGCAACGCTAATCTGTTGCCCTAAATATAGGCCAGCCCTTTGGTCACGCGAGACTTCTTTCAATCGCCTTGTAAATATTTTTATAATAGTATTTAATTTTTAAGTTTTTTTATAGTGTAATTTATTTATAATTTAGTATTCAAATTTAAATTTTTCACATTTTTGTCAAAACTAAGTAAATATTCTTCACCGCTGATGCCTAATAATAAAAGTAAGTCGTTTACTTCGTCGTCTAATGCGCGACACCTTCTCCTTTTTAAAAGGTGAAATTTATTTGGGGAACTAAATAAAAATACCGAACCGTACCGTCGATTTGTTCCATTTAATAACGACAATAGAATCCTTAGGGTGTGACCACGTTGAGTTACGATCGGCCTCCAGATATTTATGCTCGGATACACAACGGCTTTGGGAAAAAGGTATGGAAAAACTATTCGTATTCCGTGCTATTGATTTGTTTTTATAATCGAATGATTTTCAGCGATTTCAGGGTTTGTATTTCAGCACAATTTGTATAGAATCTGTTACGAAAATGTTTCAAAGGTAATGTTTTATTAGATAATAAGGATTATCGGATTAAATAAGCACTTATGAGCCCACATGTGTTGTTGTTATTTAAATGGTCAGAAAATATTACTTGTCCTTGGAATATGATGATATTTAAATGTATGTACATATATATTTATCTACAAACATTTATATATTTTTGTAGATATGTATTTTTATTTTGTGTATATTAAGTATATGTATATCTATTTAATATATAGAACATTCGTATATACTGCATTTATGTATTTATTACTAGAATGTAAGAAATTGTACTATGTATCATGTATACCATTATCATTATATGCTCCGGTGGTTCGGGCATGTGGAAAGAATGCATGATGAAAGAATGACTAAACAGATATACAATGCAAAAGTGGATGGATGCAGAAGTCGTGGAAGGCCACGACACACTTTCCATGATCAAATTGATCGTGTACTAGCAGAAGGTGTTTTCAGGAGCCTTAAGAACAGACGAGCGTGCATGACAAGAGTTATGAATGTCAAAGAAGCAAGTGAGGTGTGTAAGAATAAGCCTAAATGGCGCTCTATTGTTCGTGCCTACCCCGAAAGGGAACTGGCGTGAAGTTATGTAAGTATGTATGTATTATATTCTTAATTAATTCCTGGGGTTGTCCGGAAGTGATCGCTTTTTAGCGATAAGACCGCCTTTTGTGCATAATTAGACATAGTTTTAGTCTAGTCTCTCTACAAGAGTTATGAATGTCAAAGAGGCAAGTGAGGTGTGTAAGAATAAGCCTAAATGGCAATCTGTTGTTCGTGCCTACCCCGCAAGGGAACTGGCGTGAAGTTATGTATGTATGTATGTATGTAGTATTAGTCTATACGTTCCTTTTTGTATTGGTGCACAATAAAGAGTTATTGATTGATTGATGGTCGAACAACGAAAAATGCATCAAAATTATAATTTTGTTAGTTTTGTTCAATTAATATAACATATAACATAAAAAAATACAAATAATAAATAGGTCCCCCAATCTTCGTCATCGGGGAACGTTTCCAAAATGCTGGCCGTGTTACCACCACGTTGGATGCGTTGCTAAAAATACAGGCCAGCCTTTTGGTCGCGTGAGACTTCTATCAACAGATAATAAGGTAACATTCTTGACGTGGTAAAACCGTGTTGGAATCATTGTCATGATTTCAGGTTTTAAGGTCGGCTCGATCGGTGTAATGCCGCGCTCTCACAGAATGTCGGCGCGAAACAATTGGCCTTGAGCTAATCGTATTTCGTGAGATGATTGAGAGCACCAATGGCCCACTTCTCCTTCCTCTAAGGAGCATTATCTGTCCCATCTGTTCAAACCGTTCTCCTTTCATTGTTAGTTCTAGTATTTAATTTAATAGAATTTAATAGTTTTAAGTTCGTTCGTATTCGTTAAATTAGCGACAGTTTTCGTTCGGTTGGAATGGCGTTTTTTTCTTTGAAGCACGAGCCAGTGAGGGTAGAACTGCGGCGACAGTCCCTTGCTACCATAGGTTAGTGGTAAATGATCCGTGCTCGTTTACGGACACTGGCAACCTCGTGCGCTGAATTCACATCAAAAAAGTCGCGTATCATATTTTATGGCAATATTCGCAACTTTCGCCAATTACTTTGAATGTCGCATCCTCGTCACGAGTGCGCACATTGTGTGCACAAGAAAAACAGTCAGCGCCGACCATCGGACTAGAAACCCGCTCTTCGCAAGCCTCACTCGCCAGCTCACCGTTTTTCGTATATAACTTCGCAACTTCGCACAAATAGTACAGTCCGCTTAACCGCGATCCCAGGATTTGGGATACATCATCTCCTTATTCCGTTTCTATATTCCATTCCTCCTGTCTTATCCTTCTATATCATCCTCATATCCCATTCTAAAGGCTGGCAACGCGCTGGCTTCGTTATTAGTTTTTCAAGCACCTATAGGCGACAGTTGCCACTTTCCATGACCTGGGCCGTCTGCCTCTTTGCCAGATTGGCGAAAAAAATTGAACCCGATTTGTTTAAAAAAAATCTTTTTCTGACCTTCACGCCGTAGAGGAGCTTCCCCTAGATGGCGAATGGGGGAATGGTCGTTAATATAGCTTAGCTACGCCTCCGGCTAAATCCGATGCACTCGCTGACCAACAACAGGTGTGGTCCTTCAGCATTTTGGGGATTGTGCGGAGGGTTAAACCCACTCACGGGAAAAATTTACTTTTACGAAACCGGGCATGTTCTCGTTTCGGAGGTCAAAACCCACTTTGAGTCGCTGAGCCAACGGATTAAATAAAGTGAGTAATTAACTATTTGTTATAAATATTTATGGCTACAACATTATCATAATATTTAAGAGTTCTTGTCGTTGGAGCCTTCTCTAAACTTTTATATTTGGCCAGCTGTGTCACTTCTTTTACAACACGACCTTTATGTTCTTCTTTGTCATTGTTTGTGTTGAAAGCCTGAATTATTATACGCGATGATGTCCACTGGAGGTGGTGAGTTGCTTGTCTGTCCATCTGTCTCAAAGAAACATATACCATTAGTTTATTATCATCATCATTTATCCGTGCAGGAACGGAGAAAGAATACAATTTCTTGCGGCTAGGCGGCCTGTCATAAGAGGCGACAAAACAACCCACAGCCAGGTGGTAGGGTATTTGCCCGACTGGATGGCTACCACCCCTGGTCTAGAGTATGCCGCCATAACAACCTTGAGTTGTGTTTCGGCATTAGTGACCAGGTTCCAGTCTCCCTTAAGAGAGCAGCAGAGCATTTGTAGCACCTTTGATGTTGCAAATGTCTATAGGCGATGGTAACCGCTTTACATCAAGTGGGCCGTCTGTCTGTCTGCTGAACTCCTTCCATAGAAAAAAAAAACAAATTATAATTTTTTTAAAAACAGGTCCCTTTTAAATATCCGGTCTATTAAAATGTTTTAGTGGTATCTTAAGATTTAAAAAAATCGAAAAACGTCAAAAATTATTTAATAATATTTTTAGTTATCAGCTTCATTGTTCTAAAAATCAATTCAACTATAATATGAAAAATTATGAAAAAATCAAGGTAGTCTTTAAAAATATTTTTAACAAAAAATAGTTTATATGAGGTTAGCTAAGTAGTCTTTGAGATATGATTATATACACTAAATATTTTTTCTGATTCCACAGCCAAGTTTCACTGTAGTGTATACGAGGGTACTTCCGAATATTCTTTGATATAAAAGGTAAATGAAAGTAAGCACGTTATCAGTCGATACACCACCGGCAACAGGCAAAAAGCAATAATAGTTCGCTGGTACTTTGACCTAAGTATAGAACGGCTCGTTGTAATGATGACATCTTAAGAATAAACTGCATATCCTACAGTCACAAATCAAAAAGATATCGTCCATCATCTCCAGAGAACAATGTACATGGATTGCCACGAAATGGGCCGAAATTTTAAACGAAAATAAATAAATACGTAGGTACCCGTAACAAAAATGAAAAGAAACATTGATATATGGAAGTAAGTTAAAATACACATCTGTTTTTCTTTACAACCGACGTAGTTTCGTGAAAAATACACCGATGCTTTCATCGGCACTACGTCGAAACCGGGACCGAGAGGGTTATAAATCAAGCTATCGGTTTAACATTTTTAAACGCACCAAGAAAACGTTGTAAATTTTCTAAAAATACAAAAATAACACTCGAGAAACACACGGCTGTTGGTAAAATTGTGATACCTATTATTGTAATATTTGCGGATAGTTGTGTTTACTAATCAGATATAAATCGAGTGGGCGTAGCAACAAAAGATCATTCTCACTTCGACTTTGATCGGATGTACATGTCATAGTACCTCTCTAGGGTTGCTAATTATTCTACGAGGTAGCTAATTATTGTACTATAGATAGGCATTCTTCGTTCAGAATTCAAATAAAACAGTTCTCAAAGTTTTATGTATTTCGTTATACTAGTGGTCGCCCGTGATCGAAATTTGACCATAATAATTAATGTTAAAGACTATATATACTTTTATGATCACAGATTTCGCCAAGGCTACTCTGTTAATTTGACTTAAACAATAAACGAAAGAGTATACATGCGTGTGTGTGTGTCAAATACATGGTAGAGTGTGTAATGTTTCTTTTATTGATTCAATGTATTTTTTTATGCATAATTTAAAAAAAAATAGCATTCGTCGCTTCTTCTGTATATAAACTATAAGTGTGCGAAATATCATACTCCTCCGTCCGCGCAATTTTCGTAAAAAGAGGTACAATTTTTTTGCTTCACGTATTAATATATAGATTAATCCCGTACTAAGAGTATGAAGTACATACACATCAACATAACATTTTTATAGCTGTAGTTACTGCAGCTATAAATAAATTTGACAATTGTGTGAATGTTCACGAACTATGGAGGCTTTCGTAAAGGTGACAAACGCTCTTTGTTTTCTTTATTTGGACTGGAAACCATAAAGACATTCAATCGTAAATAGCTCTTAAAGTAGTGTATTTAAAGTATATTTAGCAGTGGAGCGAGGTGGAAATTTGGCTACGATAGGCGGTTGAAAAAACATACCGTATTATAAAAACGCCGACTACACCTCATATTTTGAAACAAAAGCCGGTGCCCGATCGGGTTATGAGTCTCTATTATATCCAATATTTGTGAAAATCCGCCGAGCATAAGAGACAGTAACACAATAATAATATATGCACGAATAAAAAACGTAAGCGCCAATAAATTCATGGCGCTTTTGATATTTTGGTCGCTAGTTAATTTATAGAGACACTAGTAATAATATGTTTGAACGGAATGCGTAAACGCCAATGAATGCATGGCGTTTTCGATCTTTTAGTCGCTAGTTGCTAGTTTCTTAAAGGTAGGTTATGGGGAATCGAAATGTATGAAGTGCGATCTTTAGATATGTGTCAATTTCACTACGTGATTATACAAAAGCGGCCGCTCAAGGTCTTCAAGGTTTTGAAATCTACTTGATCAGATGGTCAAGTACAATTTATGAGTATTTCAGAGTTACATTTTATACTTAATTAGTGATTATTGTTTAAGTCGTAATTAAAACTATTTCTATGGAGAAATTAAAACGCTCTTTTTATGTACATTATTTTAGAGTTTATTCTATTATATAATGTGTGAAATGCCTAATAGTGATGCGCACACATGTTACAATACATTCTAATATTATTTACATCCAAAAAAACAGGCGTTAAAATGGCATCTTAAGCCACATAGTCCGAGACGGAAACTATTAATGCACGGTGCTGAGGTGGCGGCGGGCGACGGGCGGCGGCCGCGACGCGTTTCTTGCCGTAGCAATAGGTGGCCGCGCGGCAGACGCGCGTGCGCAGCAAGGCTTTGCGGGCGCCCCTCCGTCGACGCAGATGTTTCCTCAATTTTTTCCAGTATTTGTGATTCAAGTGCCACTTTATGTTTAATATATGAAACGATGACCTAGATTATTCGATTAATAATTAAGTGTAACCTAGTATATTAAATTGAAAATTGTTTTATCATTTTATATTACATACATTGATAGACAACGTCGAGTATTTGCTCGACTGGATGGCGACCACCTAGAGTATGCCGCCGTAACAACCTTGTTTTGTGTTCCGGCATTAGGACCAGGTTCCAGTCTCCCTTAAGAGAGCGTCAGCGCATTTGTAGCACATTTGGTGTTGAAAATGTCCATATGCGATGGTAACCGCTTTCCATCAAGTGCGCCATCTGACTGAATGCTGAACTCCTCCAATAAAAAAAATAAAAAAAAGTTTTATTGTTTGTGATGGCATTCTTGGATTCAGTGCAACTAGCAGTTATATTAAAGAAAATGCACAATCCGGGGTGGCGGCGCGTCGAACGGAATTCTTTCAAGTTCGTTAGATGATGAACGAATTTGCTTTAAAATCAGACAATCTTTGTCCGGTTTACCAAGACTTTTTTGGCCGGACAAATATAAAGAAAACCGGACTGTCCAATCGAAAACATGACATCTGGAAACTCTACTCTTAGCTGTACTAATATGTGATTTTCAGAACACAATAATGGCCAATCTATCAAAGTAATATTAGACATGTTTGATACAAAATTAAGTTTAGTTACGAACTTGACCAATTTAGTTTGAAGTTTCTCAAACCTGATCAAATACATTTTAATAATATTAGTTGTTAAGTCAAACAAAAACCTTATATTAACTTCGGGTCGCAATAACTTAAGTAAATGTAGCGAAGCTTTGATAAATTTGGTCTATATTTTGGAAGAAAAGTAAAGTAGTTTCTACGTGAATCCCGAAGAAACAGACAAGAAATCTAAAAAAAAATCGCATCGTTTATATAGTCTATTCCAATTTTTTTTTATTGCTTTAATGTACAGACACGGCATGTTTAAAGTTTTATAATATTATAAATAAATTAAATTGTGTGCTTTCAAATAATAATATAAAAAAAATGTGTGTAGGTATGTGTGTGCAGTAACCCTTTACTTCTTCTATTCTTTTCGACAAAATTCATTCAATTTGGCTGTGCCATGTAATATCAGCCTTTGCTGTAGTTGTATTAAGTAAAATTTCTTATCTACGACTAATTTTTTAATTGGTGAACCACAGCAGACAGGCTGACGGCCCAACTGTGATGGAAAGTGGTTACCATCACCTATGGACGTTTGCAACACCAGGAGTGTCGCTAACGCGTTGCCGAGCTCTAGCAAATTTTATAACGCCTGTCTTAAAAAAAGTACAGAACCTCACGTCACAGTGCAAAGGGACAACCGCAGCGTGAAGATCCCTCCAGATTATTGTTGTACGCGGAATAAATGTTCTGGTATGACTGCGTATCCCTCTGTATTTTGGCCGTTTGTCTTCACGTTAAGCCGAGCTCATCCCGCTCTAAGCTCAATTTAAAACCATTTGTTGTGAAGCAATATTTAATGGTGCCCCCCGTTTCTGGTGTTAATTGATGGTAACACGGTGAGCATTCTTGAGAAATGTTTATCTTCAAAGCTTTCGTCATTATTCACGGTAATTTTGGTATACCTATAATATAATAGTCGTGGAAGGCCACGACACACCTTCCATGATCAAATTGATCGTGTACTAGCAGAAGGTGATGTCAGGAGCCTTAAGAACAGACGAGCTTGCATGACAAGAGTTATGAATGTCAAAGAGGCAAGTGAGGTGTGTAAGAATAAGCTTAAATGGCACTCTGTTGTTCGTGCCTACCCCGCAAGGGAATTGGCGTGAAGTTATGTATGTATGTATGTATAATATATACAACGTCAATCGTGGACAAAGTCGCGGGTATATCCTAGTATGCATATAAAAATATACATACATTAATATTATATATATGTTTATTATATCCCAGATAGATTAAGTATGTTTAATTATTGCTATTATTTCCTTATATTTTATTTTATTGTTTAATTCATATTTTATAATATGTAAATCATCAAAATTTGACTTTTCATTTGACATCTTATAATATATGACATAATGCATGATGTGACCACCTGTAATAGCGAGTATATTTAGAATGAGCATTGTTTAGATTTAAGATTGATGTATCTCCTGTTGATGGTCCATAATAAATTAATAAGTCAATCGTGGACAAAGTTGTGGGTATATCCTAGTATGAATATAAAAATATACATACATATTATGTATATTTTTATATACGTACTAGGATATGCCCGCAATTTCGTCCACGATTGACTTGAAATTCCCGCGGGTTTCCCGGGACGTAAAGTACCACTACATTTAAAAAATAATGTAAGCTAAAAACAGACAAGAAATCTAAAAAAAATGCCTCATGTTCTCGATAGTTTATATTATAGTCTATTCCAGTTGTTTTTTTAAATAGCTTTAAGGTACAGACTAAATTAATCAAATATTAAAAAGAAATTCTTTATGTGGAAACCTTATTCTTTTAGATTGATATACAGAGTGAAATTTTCAAAGTGGGCCTCCAGGGCCACATCATAAACTATGCTTAAAAGCGAAAAACACTCAAAGCAGTCTTGAGGTCAATTATGACCAAAACTAAAATGGTATCATTAGGTTATTAAAAGATAAATTACTCTTGTCAGGAATCGAATTGGCTGATTTTGAAAAAATAAACCTGTCTACATATTGTTACGAGTTGCGGGACTCGAATTAAAACGCCGTTAGAATTATTATAGAGTTTATTACAACTATATAAACACGTTTAACACAGGTACAAATATAACCGAACACAACAAATCCAAACGTAATGCAGATTGGCGTAATTCAATAAAACGCGCAAAGTCCGTCACTAATATATTCCCGAATGTACACACGTCTCGCTTTGATCATGGTTCTCGCTCGACTGTCCCCTCTCCCCACCAGGCAGTCGTTTTATACCTAACAAATACAAATGTGCCCGTATCGTAGTCGACGTAATCCGCAACACCTGGCTAATGATTCATCCGCAAGCTACCATAAACGAGTGCAATAAAATAATGGGCTGTCCTCTAGAAACGTATGCCAATAAAAAAAGTAAACAAAAGAAGACGATCATAAAAGAATTACAATTAGTTCAAATGCCGACAGGTAATAAAATGTATTTTTACAGATATGCCGGTGGAATTTGTTTTTGTCGGAACCCAAGTTGTAACAATATTATGACAAATTATAGTGTAGCTGGTAAGGATTAATTTCTGTGAAGGAATCTCAAACGACAAACCAAGGGAAAGGATTTTTTTCAAATAAAATGTTCTATTTTCCATACATCGCAAGTATATTATGATTTGGTGTTTATTTTTATCAAAAGCAGGCGATTTGATTCCTGAGAAGGGTAATTGATTTTTCAAAAATCTAATAATACCACTTTAGTTTTAATCAAAATCGGCGTCCAGACTCCTTTGAGTCTATTTCGATATTTCCTATAGCTTAGGATTTGGCTTACAAGATTGACCTTTACAAATCGTGGTAGCGTAATGGCTAGCGCGCGCGTCCCAAACTTAAAGGGCCTGGGTTTGATCCTGGCCAGAATGCATGCACCACTTAGTCAGTTTTCTGATCTAATGTGCATATTGTTACAATTACCACATGCTAACAACGGTGAAGGCAAACATCGTGATGCAACCTGCACATCGAAATAGTCGAAGTGTCAAACCTGCCAAGCCGCCTTGGACAAGTGTGGCGGGTATACTTGTCCTTTCCCCCTATAATGGGAGGCCCGAGCCCAGCAGTGGGACATTTATGGGCTAGTATTATATATATTATGTAGGATTTGGCCCTGAAGGCAGACTTGAATTTTTTTTTATTGCAGGAGTTCAGCAGACAGGCAGACGGCCCACTGGATAGAAAGCGGTTACCATCGCCTATGGAGATTTGCAACACTAAAGGTGCTACAAATGCGCTGCTGCTCTCTTAAGTGAGTCTGGAACCTGGTCACTATTGCAGGAACACAACTCAAAGTTGTTATGGCGGCATGCTCTAGACCAGGGGTGGTAGCCATCCAGCCGGGCAAATGCCCTACCACCTGGCTATGGGTTGTTTAGTCGCCTCTTACGACAGGCCGCCCAGCCGGAGGAAATTGCATTCTTTCTCCGTTCCTGCACGGATAAAAATTTAAATTATAATTTATTATAATTTAAATTTAATTTAATTTACTCTGTATATGCTATAAATTATACAATATTATACATTTTAAAACGTCTAAAAACCAGAAAATATGAAACCTGGCACCATCTAGCATATACTTGTATAGCATTTAAGAACTTTACATACTTACGTTTTCATCGGACTTCAATGTATCCGACAAAACTCGCAACTTAAGATACACTAACCAGTGTATAGATACCCTTATGCAAACATTTTACCAACCAATAAAAATATTTACACATCAGCTATAAAACCGAATCATACGAGTTTCTGCATAAAAATAAACACATGTACAAACCCGATTATCCATACGCATGTCCACATAACACAAATCCAATAAGTTCAATGTGCTATTTCATTGAGAGTTGTGCTCACGGCGTGCTTTTTGTTCGCCACACCTTTTGCTCGAAGAAAATTGGAATATGATTTAATATGGAGGAACTACAAATTATAAACGCTAACTAAAAACATAATTCTAAAAAGCTCTTAAATGCTATACGATTGTATTAAATAATGTGCCACAGGTGACTTGTCTATTATGTTTTATCGTTTTACACCAGTTTTAGACCAAATTATTAATACTATAATCAGCCAAAAATTAAAAGTGCACATGTATTTTTGTAGTAATATAGTGTGAATTGATTACACGTATGACAAGTATCAAAAATAAAGTGGAACTTTATGCTATGTCATCTACAGTACATTTAAACAAGTGTCAGTTGCACTAGACGATCTCCAAAAGCGACTGCTTTAGGCACGTAAAATATTTTTGAAATAATGAAACGTGACGCAAAAACAGCAAAAACTTTGAACTCCGTTTTACGAAAATGGCGCCGACGGAGGAATATGAAATTTCGCACACTTATAGTTTATATAGAGACGGAGTGCAGAATGCTAATGCTTTTTAAAAAATTATGCATAAAAAATACATTAAATCAATAAAAAAAAATATTACACACATAACCATGTATTTGACACACACACGCATAATTATACACTCTTTTGTTTATTGTTAAAGTCAAATTAACAGTGTAGCGTTGGCGAAATCTGTGATTATAGAAGTACATTCTTTGGCATTAATTATTATGGTCGAATTTCGACCACGGGCGACCACTAGTATATAATGAAACGTTAGAAAGCGAGAGAAGAATGAATGACCTTTGTTGCCAGTACAGATTTAAAAACTTTTCAGGCTCCTTATGACATGCTTTCAGACAAGCTTTTCAGAGCCTAAATCATCGACGTAAAATCACTAGTTTGTCGGTATTCTATAGGATACACTTCGGGGAGTGTGCCATGCAATTACATGAATTGGCTCCTCCCTCACCATTTTACCACCGGACAAGCAGACGTACGCACTCACGCCACCGATATATGGTGGAAATACCTACAAAAAGGACGAAACGCTATGCTTCCAATTTTGTCATACGCACCGCTGAAGAGTGGAACTCTTTACCGTCGCCTGTTTTTCCTGAAGAATACAATCTAGGTGTCTTCAAGTCTCGCGTGAGCAGGTACCTTCTAGGTAAGCGTGCTCCATCTTAGACTGCATTTCCGCCTGACATCAGGCCCAATGTCAGTCAAAGGCGAACCTATCCATTATAAAAAAAAGCTTAGTATTTTTTTAAATGTTTCAATACAACGTAGGTTTCCTACTGTTATACATACATACATACATAACTTCACGCCAGTTCCCTTGCGGGGTAGGCACGAACAACAGAGTGCCATTTAGGCTTATTCTTACACACCTCACTTGCCTCTTTGACATTCATAACTCTTGTCATGCACACTCGTCTGTTCTTAAGGCTCCTGACATCACCTTCTGCTAGTACACGATCAATTTGATCATGGAAGGTGTGTCGTGGCCTTCCACGACTTCTGCATCCATCCACTTTTGCATTGTATATCTGTTTAGTCATTCTTTCATCATGCATTCTTTCCACATGCCCGAACCACCGGAGCATTCCTTTCCTTACCTTCACCCCGACACTCTCTTTCAGACCAACTCTCTTTCTTACTTCAGTATTACGAACGCGGTCCGCGAGCGTCACTCCGCAGATTTTGCGCAGTGCTCGCATCTCGACCGCGTTTACTCTACTTTCATGCTCTCTCTTCCATACCCAACTCTCGCATCCATACGTGAGCGTAGGTACCAGCACCGCGTTGTGTACGGCGACCTGGGCCTTCTGGCTGAGGTTCTTAGCGCCTAGAAGTTTACCTAACGCTCCATTCACACTATTCCCCAAATTCACTTTTCTTTCTATATCAGCGGTGTACCTTCCATCCCTGCTAAAAGCACATCCAAGATATCTTCCACCCGCACGCATGCCATACAGCCCTCGTAAGTGGACTGCACAGCACGCATCAATTGGCCATTAATCCCATATCCGGGCAATATGTCCCAGAGGTCCTTCCGCACAACCCTGTCAAATGCTTTCTCTAGATCCACAAAACCGCAGAAAACCTTCCGGCCCATAGCCAGCTGCTTCTCTACGATATTGCGGAGAGAGAAAACTTGATCCATACATCCCCTTCCATTTCTGAAACCACCTTGTGCATCCCACAGTAATCCATCGGATACAACTCTCATTCTCTTTTCAATAATCTTCGCATACACTTTAGATGCTGTGCTGATCAAACTGATGGCCCTGTAGCTGGCGCACTCCATACGTGACCCCTTGCCTTTATACAAGGGCACGATGACAGCGCGCCTCCAGTCCTTGGGAACCTTTCCCGTCCTCCAGCACAAGTTGCATAAGGACAGGAAAGCGTCCCGGACGCAGGTTCCACCAGATTTGATCATCTCAGCAGACACACTATCGATTCCTACTGCCTTTCCATTTTTCAGACTTCTTATCGACCATTCGATCTCTTCCAAAGTGATCTCGGATGCTGACTCCTCGGAGTCGGTCACAGACTCAGTCGTGGTGCCAGCATCCGGGATATTATCATACATTTCTCTAAAATATTCACTCCATCGCGCTAATACCTCTTGTGGGTTAGCAAGAACGTCCCCTGCTTTAGATTTTATTCTTTCCATTCTGGAAGCTGACGAACAACCCCGAGACTTCTTAACCTCTCTCCAAAAGAGTTTGGTATTCGCCTCGAAGTTCTCCGTCAGCTTCTCTTCTTCTTTCAATTTTATTCTTTCACGCTTCTCTTTCACTAAAGCTTTGGTTTCATTCTTGCAGAGGCGATAAATTTCTTTCTTCATCTCTTTCATACTGTCATTCTGTTGCAAGGAAGCAACATAATCCAGCCAGGCTTTTCTCTTTCTCTCTACGCTGGATTTAACATCCGCGTCCCACCATTCATCACCTTTCGTTGTTATGTGCCTCTTCGCGCATCCACATGCTTCTTTTGCGCTTTCCACTATACTTTCTTTCATACTATCCCAGTCATTATCCACATCTAAGTCGGAGAAGTCCGCTTTTGCAAGCCTTTCTTCGACTAGGCGCGCATACATACTCCTTACACTAACATCTTCCAATTTTTCACACTTTATTCTTTCAAGCTCCCCGAAATTGGTACGCACTCGCCAGTGTCTCCACTTCTTGAAAAGGCCCACAAACCGGCTTATCACCAGGTAGTGGTCCGTTTCAAGAGTGGGGCCTCTGTAGGCTCTTGTATCCATTATTCTGTTTCGGAGGCGACTATCAATTAAAATCAGATCAATCATACTTTTCTGATCATTCATTCTCCATGTATACGTGTGAATATCCTTATGATGGAATAGGGTGTTCGACACAAGCAAGTTTCTTTCCATGCATACGTCTATGATTGGCCTACCAGCATCGTTCACTCTCTTGTCACCATAGGGTCCAAGGACAGCCTCAAGGCCGTCTCGTTTGGTCCCCACCCAGCCATTAAGATCACCACACATAATTAGTCTTTCGTTCCCTTCAGCCAGATCCAGAATTTCTCTCACAGACTCCCAAAACTTCTCGAGTTCTTGGGGATCCGCTGAGCTGACGGGAGCATAAGCTGCGACCAGAAAAACTCGCGTGATCCCCAGTTTTAGGCGGACCCAGAGAAGTCTCGGGTTCACCAGACAATAAGCTTTTACTCCAGACACAAAGCGGGATGAGAGTAAGACGCCTACCCCCCCACTCGCACGCTCGTCCAGGTCCACGCCGGACCACAGAGCAAGCATGCCACCGGGGAGGTCATCGACGTCGCACCCCTTCCGCTTTGTCTCTGTCAGACATAAGGCATCCAGGCTTCTCTCATTCATTATATCAATCATTTCGTCCATCTTATCTTTCATCCCACCTCTCACATTCCACGTGCCTATACGGCACTCTGCTCCTCTCGACCCGCCAGGTTTGGCGCTGCGTGAAGGGTGGCGGCCCCCTTCGCCGCATGCGCGAGAATTCACACCGACGGGGGCGCATCGGTGAGCGTCGCCTGCGGGGGACGCCCTATCGTGCACTGCACGCCGGTGAATTCTGGTCAGAATTGTGGCCCTCTGGGCCAGCGGGGATCGCGACGAGCACGCTTCTGACATGACCCCCAACCTTGAGTTGTGTTCCGACATTAGTGACCAGGTTCCAGTTTCCCTTAAGAGAGTAGCAGCGCATTTGTAGCAACTTTGCTGTTGCAAATGTCTATAGGCGATGGTAACCGCTTTCCATCAAGTGGGCCGTTAGTCTGCCTGTCTGCTGATCTCCTGCAATAATAAAAAAAAAAACAAGAGACGTTCAGCTAGTGTCAGTGCTGTCACCGCAATACATATACATATAATGATTGTTGGAACACAATAAAGAAAATAAACTGTTATAATTTCATTTAAAGCTCACAAAACATATCCTAGTGAGTGTGTGAACCCCCGGGGGACGAATGCAGTGTGGCGGTGGACTGGTGGCGAGGTAAGTCTCTCTTCCCTTTCTTCTTCTTCTACGTCCCTTTGCCTTCTCCCGGCCATCGCATCGCGCCTGCAATAGGAAGCAATAAAAATGGTATATTGTTAAAAATTAATTATCGGTCTATCGGTTCTAGAGAGAGAGCGTAAATTGGAATTGGTCGTTTTTATTTAACTTTTGTAATAGTCGTTCTTCTTAGAATTAATCAAATGTCGGCATAAAACTTATTTTAATCATAAGATGGTGGTTTGTTAAGCTGATTGATTCATTTATATCTTTCTATTTGATTCATGTAAATGTGGCGAGTGATGGTGGAACAATCTAGTTGGTGTAAGAAGTTTTAGTAAAAGGTAGAAGATTCTGGAAGGAAAAGACAAGGACAGATACATTTTAGAAAGGGATAGACGATGAACATAAATATTTTCTCACTCGCTTTTTAACTTCATTCTTTAATAGTAGAATGTTACATGAGGGACGAAAGTGACCTATTTAAGCACTCGAACTATTTGCGCCCTCGCTACGCCCGTGCGCCAAACCATCTCTTGCCTAAATAGGTCAATTTCATCCCTCGTGTAACAATCTACTATTAAATAATGAAGTTAAAGAGCTAGATATTTATGGCACCGTCTAATAATGTAAGATTTATTATCTTTTGATATTTAAGATTACCGCGCGATTGTTATTATAGCTGTGAGATAAAAGGGTACACAACTTGCAGTAATCTGCAGTTTTTCCTTCGATAGCTTGATTTGATCTAGATACCAGTAAAACATTCTTAAATCTTCCATTTTAATTGTTCGAAAGTTCAATATCCGTCCTGGCGCGGTTAGTTAATTTGAGCTCTTAATAAAGATTTTTTGAGTGGAACTTCTTAGTTCGTAAGCGTGCGTAGCGGGCGAGATGCGAAGCGTAATGAAAAATATTTTACAAATCCTACTAGTATTATAACCGCGAAAGTTTGTAAGAATGTATTGATGTATGTTTGTTATTCTTTCACGCAAAAACTACTGAATGGATTTTGATGAAACTTTACAATAATATAGCTTAGACATCAGAATAACACATAGGCTATAATTTATAAATACATAGTGTGAATGATCATCATTACCACAATTTACTATCACCACGTGGGTGAAACCGCAGGGGATAGCTATTATAAAATAAATAGAAACAGAAAGACAATAGAAACAAAGTAAGTCCTAAATTGGACCTAGTCTCAGCATAATGTTAGCCAACATGGACTGCGTACTTCCGCCTGGGGCCAGAAAGTGAAGTCACAGTAGCCAATACAAGACACATAACAACAATATACAGGTGAATTTTGCAAGTGGGGCTTCAGGGCTCTCCTAAACTGTGCTAAATAGCGAAAAACATTAAAAGAACTCTCGAGGCTGATTTTGATGAAGACTAAAATGGTGTCATTAGATTTTTGAAAAATAAATTACTCATGTCAAGAATCGCATTGGCTGATTTTGAAAAAATAAACATATTCTGTATTATATTATACCAAATTCTATATTATAACCAAATCATAGTGTAGCTTGTAAGGATTAGTTTCTGTGAAGGAATGTCAAATGGCATACCAAGGGAAGGTTTTTTTATAACAAAATGTTCTATTTTCCATACATTAATTAAACATCAAATTGCGTCGGACATTTGACGCACTTCATTTGAATGTCGTGGTAGCGTAATGGCTAGCGCACGCGTCCCAGACTCAGAGGGCGCGGGTTCGATCCTGGCCGGATCGCATGCACCACTTAGGCATTTTTCTGATCTAATGTGCATATTGTTACAATTACCACGTGCTAACAACGGTGAAGGAAAACATCGTGATGCAACCTGCACATCGAGATAACCGATGTATCAAACCTGTCAAGCCGCCTTGGACAAGCGTGGCGGGTATACTGTCCGTTCCCCTATAATAGGAGGCCCGAGCCCAGCAGTGCGACAAGTATGGGCTGTTATTATTATTTATTATTATTATTTGCATGCATCAATTGACTGATTTGATTGATGGATTCACAGAAATTAATCCTTACATTCACCTGTATATACAATATAATACAGTTTCATAATAATAAATGAATTGCAGATTAAATAACAATGTATTAAACCAATAATTTTAATATCAAATACATAAGAATGGAAGTAATTGGGGATGTTTTAAATTGGGATGGAAAGGAACGATCCATTCATTCGTTCCTTTCTTTCATTATCCATTCTTTCCCAAACTATGAGTCGCGACCCACTGATGAGTACGTGAGCGAACAACTGGTGGGCTTTGAAAGCTATAATGACAAAAGCAGGACGTAACTACATCCTTTATTTAATTTATTTAGACACTCCTTGTATTTAATTAAATGTTAACATTTTCGACTATAACCGATATTTTTCTTCATTTAAACAGTCGTACGTTTATATACTTATGCCTCTTTATCTTTATAGCTGCCCAAAAGTGAGTTTCAAATTTGGAAGCCTTTTTTAAGTGTGTTTACAAAAATAACTCACACGGGTTTCGATATTTAAACTATGTTTTTAATCACATATCAAACACACACATATTGTCTTATCACTATATATAAATTTTGTAACTATACACACATTTATTATGAAGAAGGGAAGTTCGTTTACTTAATCTACGACTATGGCTTTCAATGTCTCGGACTTACTAATACACATTTCGCACAACCCTGTGATACCTGACACCTGTTATTGCTTCGTCTTTGCTATCCCTTTGCAGGTAGGGGCGAGGCTGAGTAACGGTACTGTCTAACGGGGCTGTGCTCTACTTACCAGGATAATGGTATATACAAGAAATTCGATATTTAACATTACATACATACGCTACATTTGGGGACCGCTGTATTATAATATTCTTTTGACCACGATATTACTAAACATTTTGTGTATTTTAAGACCTATTAACTAAATTAGAACGTTTTTGTGGAGACAAAGAAAATAATTAGGTACTTGTAGGAGCGCTAGAGTCAAAAGCGAAAACAGACTTGTAAGTATAGTTAAAGTATAAAAACAGGTCTGTTCGCCCTTTAGATAAAATAATAGTGTTGTAATAAAGAGGGAAGCGAACTGTTTTCTTAGGATCCGCGTACAAATTGCTGTATCCGTATATGTAAGGAAAATATTTTCCCTTCGCACACACGCGACGATATTCTTGTTTGACAATGAAAATATCCTTCAAATGCTATAAAAGAGTTTTTGGGTTATAAAAGAGTTATAGTTACTCCGTACATAACACATCTTTGCTTCAATAACGTGTTGTCCTGAAAATTGAAATTTTAGAAGTGTTTTTTGTAATTTACAAAAATAACTGTATCGAAACGAATGACGTGGTATCATTTAAAATACATTGTAGATTGATAGAGAAAAGTTATTCCTTTAGATAAACTTATTATATACAGTGTAAACTCCATGTAACGTCACTCGATTTAACGATAAACTCCTTTAAGCGTCGAAATCACTTGACTTTGGTTGGTTTAGCTTGTCTTCCATATGTGCGCATGCGTCTCGCGGGTGCCGACGTCAGTCAAGGTCCCGGAGGCACAGATATGCGCAAGATCTCCTCCCGTAATACCGCTGCAGGGGCCCTCTAGCATCTAGGTAGCAGAAAAGTCTTCACCCCTGTTGACGAAGGGACACGACGAGTGGATTTCGATGGTGCGGCGCGAGATCGAAATACTTACGCGAGAGCGACGTAATGTAGTTTTTGATGGAGGGAAGCTCCAGATCGCGGTGGAGGTCGACGTTACGCATATAGAGGGGAGCACCGACGGCTCTGCGCATGAATTTGTTTTGCACGATTTGCAATTTATCTAAAAGGGCAGGCTTGGCATGGCCGAATACCACACTCGCGTATGTCATGATCGGGCGGATGCATGTTTTATACAAAGTAAGCTTGTGTCTGAGGGACATTTTGCTTCGTTTGTCTATCATGGGTGCTAAACGACCCATCACAAATCGCGCTCTATTTCGGATTATAGTGATATGCTCGTTGAAGCGCAAGTTCCGATCTAGGGTGACACCCAGGTATTTGGTGTACTTTTCCCAGGGAATTTGTTGTTCGTAGAGCGAAATGGTTTTTAGGCGAAGGCAAGCGCGTTTGGGGGAGCGAAGCGTGCCCGGGGAAAAGAACATTGCTGCGCTTTTCTCCGGGTTTACCTCTATCCTCCATTTGCGAAACCATTCGCCTAGCTCTGTGACAGCTGCCTGCAGCCGGACGCAAGCCATTTGTCGGTTGCGATCTGATGTATAGAGTGCGGTGTCATCCGCGAAGAGGGCTAACTCCACATCTGGAGTTTTTGGGATGTCGCTGGTGTACAGCGTGAAAAGTAGTGGGGACAGGGCCGAGCCCTGTGGTACACCGGCTGTGAGTGGGTGAGGGGACGAGCGCGTTCCCTCCACTCGAAAACGGAAGCTTCGGCCTAAGAGGAAGTCTCGCAAGATGAGCACGAGTCTGTCTGGCACACCGAACTGGTACAACTTGTAAATCAAGCCGTTGTGCCAGACCTTGTCGAAGGCTTTTGCTACGTCTAGGAACAGTGCGGCTGTTCCTATAGGGCGGGGGCGATGGGCAAAGTGAGATAGTATGTGCTCCGTGATGCGGTGCACCTGTTGCACACATGAGTGTCTAGCACGGAAGCCAAATTGCTCATCAGGTAATAGATGTTTGCTGAAGGCAAAATCTCTAAGTCGTGAGAGGATGACTCTCTCGTAAAGCTTGCTGAGTGCGCTTAGTAGGCTGATTGGACGGTAGCTGGACGGTTTATTAGCCGGTTTTCCCGGCTTGTGAATACCAATGACATCTGCCTCCTTCCAGATCGCGGGGAAGGAGCAGTTTGTTATGGCGGCATTAAAGATGCTCACCAGGATTATAATTAGATGGGCGGGTAGGAGTTTTAAAACGCGATTGTTGATGCCATCGGTCCCTGGGGCCTTTCGCGGTTTGAGAGACTTGATCAGATCTTGCACTTCTTCGACTGTGACCGGGTCGAGTGTGGTTTCCGCTGGTAAGGAGGATCTACGTTCGACCTCGGAGTCCACCTCCGTCAGGTGTGACTGGTCGACGTTTTGCGTAGTGGGGGAGCATTGAAGCTCTAGACTCTGAGCAAGGCACTCGGCTTTCTCCTCGTCATCGAACGCCTCGGTGTTGTCGGCTCTTTCTAGCGCGGGTATGACAGTAAGGGTGTCTGATTTGAGAGCTCTAGCCAGCTTCCAGTACGCCTGGTGAGTTGGTTCGATATCCCTCAACGTTCTGTCCCAACGTTGTTCCCTGACTTCCCGGATACGTAGTTTGACCTCGCGCTCTAGTTCGCGGAGTCGGATTCTGTTATCCTCGGTGGGATATCTGTCATGAGCTCTGGAGGCGGCTCTCTTTTCCCTCAGCAGTACCCTCACCTCGTCCGGCAGGCATAAGTGGCGGTCATCCTCCACTGGCACCTGCCTGGACGAGTTCCGCACTGCGGATTGAAGGTGGCTGGTGAGGGCTTCGATCGCCCTCTCCGTGTCTTGGCGGGACCCGATGTGATCTGGGATGCGGTCCAGGTCTTGTGAGCTGGTTGCCTTGAGGAGGTCCCCAAGTCTCAACCAGTCCACAGAGGTCCTAGTTTCAGATGTCTGGTCTGTCTGTGGTCCTAATCTAAGGATAACCGGACGATGGTCCGAGTCTATATCGTCCATCGTTTCGATCGAATGGAACTGAAGAGTTACGCCCCTCAGTAATGCTAGGTCGAGAGTGTTTGGGGTCCCCCAGTCGCGGTTGGGGGGATATCTTGTGGGGGTCATGGGCGTTAGTATATCAAACAAAAGATTGTCTGATATATTTATTAGGGCTCTGCCATTGGTGTTAGTGGTATTGCAATTCCACTGCTCGTGTTTGCAATTCAGATCTCCGGCTATTATAACAGCCGGGCCTAGGTTGAATAGGGCTTCTAGGTCTTTTTTAATAAGGGTTTTTTGGCATGCGAGGTATGCTGAGACTATGACTAGAGGTTGGTGGCCAGTCATTGCTAGTCTGCAGGCGGATACCTCCATACCTTCTAGTGGAGGGGTGACTACAGGCATGCAGTGTAGGGATCTCCTGAAATAGATCAGGGTGCCGCCACCACGGCCTACCCTGTCATGTCTAGTGACCCGATAGTTAGAGATCTTTGGATCTCTATTACTCGGTTTCAGGAAGGTCTCCTGTACTAGTAGTATATCTACTTGATTGGTAACCAGGAAGTCATGGACCAAGTCGCGCTGGTTTCGAAGGCCGTTGGCGTTATAAGTCGCCAGAGTCAATGAGCGTGGTTTATTTCTACCTACATGCGCCATTTGTTACCGGTAACAAGAATTTGTACTAGGTTGTTTAGTTACAACGATCTAAGTATTTGGAGGAGGTACGCGTGATCCATTTCGATCACGAGTTGATCCCGGAGGGAGGGTTGAGTTGACTCTGAAACTTGTCTCAGTTTCCGAGCCAAGAGTTGGACCTCTTCCAGGTCGAAGGGCAAGTTCTTGGCGAATTTAGTCGCCAAAGCTAAGTCCTCCGCTATAGAGTGGTGGGCCGATGGCCCAGAAGGTGCCTTAGAAATGGGGGCGGGGGAGAGGGTGGCCGAGGGTAGGCCGGCCATAACTGGGGCACGCGTCCTCAGCGGAGGAAACGCTTCCGTCGTGGGAAGACCCGTCCAGTGGTTTACCACTGGAGGGGGGGCCGCCACGAATGCGGGTTTGTTCGGCACTTTTCTAGTGCCTTTTTGGGCATTGCCCTTTCCGACCTTACGTTTGGGTCGGGGGGCGGCAGGGCAGCCTCTGTAGTTAGCAGGGTGACCCGCTTGGCCGCAGAGGATGCAGCTGGGTGGCTCCGGGGAGTCCCGGGTGCGAGTGCACTCCGAGGTCCCGTGGTCGCCCAGGCACTTGACGCACCTGGGACGGGATTGACAATGAAGGGCAGAGTGCCCATAAAGTTGGCAGCGATGACACTGCCGTAGTGTATGTTTTTCGTGTGGACGTTCCACACGAAGGCCAGAGAGGCCACAGACCTTCTCAAGTTCGAAGATCTTTTTCCCCTCTGGGGAGAGGTCGAGGACAACCAATACTAGGTTTAGAGGCGACTTTGTGGCGTCGCCTCTGTGCATACGGTGCACTTCGTGCACTGGTAGGGCTTGGGACTTAAGGTCCTCTAGAATGTAGGAACTTTCAATTTCCTGAGGAAGTCCGCGAATTACAGCCCGAAGGCGTTTTTCTTCTGGCAGGGCGTAAGTGTAGTAACCGATTTTACGGTCACATAATAGAGTAGTTAGGGCGCGGTGGTCACTTGAAGATGTGACCATAACTTTGATGCCGTGTTGGGTATCACGGGCCTCTTTTATGGAGATTGCCTTACCTGGCAGTTCCTTAGCGAGTTGAAGCCAATGAGCTTTCTCGCGGATGATCAGGGGTGGCGGCGGGCGCTGTGAAGGTGGCCCAGGGCGGCTGGAAGGTGCCATTGTCGGTTTTGTGCCCGCAGTGGGGGCGGGGTTGGGGGGGACCTCCCTCTGGGTCTTACGTTTTTTACTACGATTGACGGTTATGAAACCGTCATCGTCTTCGCGGTCTAAGGGGATATTCGCGGGAGGCGCGACATCCATGGGGGTAATTTCATCGGCTGGTGTAAGAGGGGCAACCCTGAGGTATTGCGAACCTTCAGTGGTTAAGTCGATTTCTCGACGAGAATCGATTACGCGATGGATGGGCGAACGCGAACGCGATGTCGTCGAACTCGCGGAGCTCGAACGCGGTTTTCCCGGTGTGGGACCGCGAGAAAACGAGGCGCGCGACTTTGGTGCCACACGGTGGGCGTCGTTGAGCGGGGGTGCGGGCGGCGGGCGCACCGGTAACACGGCGGGTACGGACGCGGGGGGCGCGGGCGCTGCGGTAGAGCGCAGGTGGTCTGCGGCATGTGCGGCTGCGGGGGTCGCGGGGGGTGCGATGGTCGCGGCAGATGCGGGCGCGGGGAGGGGGGCCTGCGCGGGGGCCCTTTGCACGTGTGACTCGCGGGACACAGGTTTCTCGGAATTAAGTTCCGAGATAACAACGGACGCCATTGATTGGGACTCCGGAGTCCTCAAAAATTGGTCGAGTGCTTGAGGGAATTGCTGTCGTAAAAACGACAGCAAACCCTCTAACAGCGACGGAGAGGCCTCCACGCCGTCCATTGTCCCTGAGGGGGACGAACGATTTGGTGGAAAAACCACCTGATGATGCACTTTTCACTGCAATATTACACCCGCTCTCAATAACGACAACAATTAAGTAATAAAAAGTAGCTTTTCAGTTGCCAAAATTAGTAAAAGCTGCGCAGCTGTTTAAGTTCTTTTTCGTTTTATTATCCTAGCCCGTAATAAACTCAACTGTTGGCATCATGCATACTGAAATTTCTAAGTACTTCCTTTTTTACCAAGATGCCTCAATGTCGCAAAATATGAATAAAATAAGTAAAAAAAATACAACAAAGTTATTGATGCAGCAAAAGAAGTCAGACAAAATAACAGATTTCTCTCCATTTAACGACAACTCTTTATAACGCCATAAAATGCATAATCCCTCCAGTGTTGTTATATAGAGTTTACGCTGTATTAATAATTTTCATGATGCTATAAATAACATTAATAGATACATCTTATACATTTCTAGTTGGAGTAAAGAGTTTGGACTTATTGTTAATCCGACGAAGGCCCAAGTTGTTGTCATTGGGAGTTCACGGATGGGTCAAAGGTCTAAGAATAGCTTTGTTCCCCGAATTGCTTTAGACTGGCAGCTTCACACTAACAGCAGGCTTCAGAGTGCTAGTTGTAATTACAGTATCCGGTAATGCTTTGGCGCTATTTTAGTCTCATTTGACTCATAGCGTCCATTTGCGCCATCTGTCCGGACTTTTGGCATGTGATTAGTTGATTGCTGACGTCCGTTCGCAGATAATAAATGCCTCAACACTGACAACCGTTTATTTGACTACCAAGATCCGGTTACTTAACAGTAGAAGACTGCATATCCGGTTAATGACTATTTTAGCTACGTGGTTTTTCCTCAATTACTACGTCGATTTTAACAGGTAGATGATGATTACATATAAAAACTAAATATAAGTTAATTTTACACATTTTATTGAAGTGAACCTTTTTTAGAATCGGTGTGATTTGAAATTCGTTGAAACGAAAAACCGACGCTAAAAGTAGATAAAGATATAAATCTATAGGACTAAGTCCGCGAGAGAATGAGATAGAATACATTTTTTTCAGGGCTTCGTAGCCTCCTCACTCTTGTCAACTAAGCGTTGTAGATATAATTATGTTAGATACAATAAGATAAGATAATAAGATATAATTTTTGCGCTTGGTAAAAATATTATTAAAATAGTAAACCTTATAATTATCCCTATACTCCTGATAGTCTATATTTATCTCATTCTCTCGTGTCTACGAGAGTCTATTTTTTTGTGATTTCACTTCTGTCGTATGTGAATTGCACACACACACTGTTTAAAAAAAATGTGACAAGTATAGACTTAGTTTATCCGTGCAGAAACGGAGAAAGAATACAATTTCCTGCGGCCGGGCGGCCTGTCGTAAGAGGCGACAAAACAACCCACAGCCAGGTGGCAGAGCATTTACCCGACTGGATGGCTACCACCCCTGGTCTAAAGCATGTCGCCATAACAACCTTGAGTTGTGTTCCGGCATTAGTGACCAGGTTCCAGTCTCCCTTAAGAGAGCAGCAGCGCATTTGTAGCATCTTTGGTGTTGCAAATGTCCATAGGCGATGGTAACCACTGCTTTCCATCAAGTGGGCCGTCTGCCTGTCTGCTGAACTCCTGCAATAAATAAAAAAATAGTAATTTACGGAAAGTTCGTTTACATAATTTACCATGCCAGGAACCGGATCCGGAGCTTCTGAATTCCAGTGAAATAAGCCGGCAAAGGCCTACTCATCTACAGAGGCCGACATTATTTAAGATGTATCGTTTTCCAAATGTATGGACATTTTGAAAATGGTACATCTTAAACAACACATAAGACAATAGTTAATCTGACCATGTAAATTAAATTTTAATGAGGAGAATGATACGTTAAATTGAATTTTATATGTCATTCTTTATTCTTCTATTCTTTTTTAAATTGTAATCTGCTGTTTATGTATCACATTTTTTTTTAATTTTCATTGATTTGTAATAATTAGATACGTTTAGAATTTCTTTTGAGTGAGACAGGTTGTCTGGAAGAGATCGCTTTTTGCGATAAGGCCGCCTTGTTTACCAAGTATGTAACTATTGTCTTGTGCATTTTTGTAACTCGTGTTTTGGTGAACAATAAAGTGTTATATCCAGGCCTTTTTTTTGTTACTTCTTTTTTGGGGACACGCTAATTCTCGAAAGATGTATGTCTATAATTTTTTGTTTGTAGCTCCACTCCAAAAAACCCATTAAAAATCCGTTTTTTTATTGCTTTTTTTCACTTTTCAGTTTTTATGGCAATTTTTGGATATTTTCGAATTTTCCTTTAAGGGTACTGTGTGCCCCCGCATGCCCCCACAAAAAAATCCCTGATTATATTTATCTATCTATCTTTAATTAATAAAGAAAATAATAAAGTTTTCATATCGATTTTTTTTCATAAAGAATTAAACATGAACAAATTAAAATTTAATCCAACATTCATTACATAACAATGAACCCTATCTCTGTTTTCACGACCTCGGTCTATTTTGCTCTTACGACATAAAAGGGTTGGATATCCCATCCTCTAGCTCTATCTCTTTTGTTTCTACCACATTACGTGAAGTGGAAGCAAGATAGAAGCTGTAAGAATCTTTTTGTCGAGCACGTTACGACATCAAGTTTACAGTTTTCGTGATAAACACAGTACGTGTGAACCGGATTAAGGTTTTATTTCTGTATTTGATTTGCATAATCGCAAATCAACTGTTTGCGTATAAATATTTTATACTGTGATTTACAAAGGTGTAAAATTGGCCATGTGCGTGTCAGTCTATAAATATAATATAATAGCAGCCCATAAATGTCCCACTGCTGGGCTCGGGCCTCCCACTATAGGGGAACGGACAGTATACCCGCCACGCTTGTCCAAGGCGGCTTGGCAGGTTTGACACATCGGTTATCTCGATGTGCAGGTTGCATCACGATGTTTTCCTTCACCGTTATTAGCACGTGGTAATCGTAACAATATGCACATTAGGTCAGAAAACTGCCTAAGCGGTGCATGCGTTCCGGCCAGGATCGAACCCGCGCCCTTTGGGTCTGGGACGCGTGCGCTAGCCATTACGCTACCACGACTTGTCACTGTGTCAGTCTAGGTTTATGCCATTTCACTAAATATTATACTAAATACTTCCAGTCATAATACAACATTTTTTTAACAATATCCTCACCAATAAAACTACGTTTTAATGGTTTTAAGCGCGGTAATTTTATTTGATTTTGGTTTTTCCGACGTTTCGGCCACTTTTCAGTGGCCGTGATCACGGAAGACAAAGATGGCGGTAGGCTAAATAAAACTTTAACAATACTCGTTGACACTTGACATCTTCGTCTTCCGTGATCACGGCCACTGAAAAGTGACCGAAACGTCGGAAAACCCAAAATCAAATATAATTACCGCGCTTAAAACCGTTAAAACGTAGTTTTATTATGTATACAAGTCGCGAAAACTTAAGAAAATATCCTCACTGTTAAGGTTCTCTAATTCTCCAATACGCTGCTTTTTGATGACAAAAAGGAAACATTCAAGAGCATGATCACAAAATGCTATCTGCCATAAGTATATAATATCTATATATTAATACGTCAAACAAAAACTTTGTACCCCTTTTTACGAAAATTGCGCGGAAGGAGGAGTATAAAATTTCGCACACTTATAGTTTATATAGAGAATAAGCGACAAATGCTAGTATTTTTTAAAAATTATGCATATCAAATACATTAAATCAATAAAAAAAAATTACACACACTACCATGTATTTGACACAGACACGCATAAATACTCTTTTGTTTATTGTTAAAGTCGAATTAACAGTGTAGCCTTGGCGAAATCTGTGATTATAGACGAATATTAATTTCGACCACGGGCGATCACTAGTTAATAATAATACTACGTTTTAACGGTTTTAAGCGCAGTAATTTATTTGATTTTTATTATTCCGACGTTTCGACCACTTTTCAGTAGCCGTGGTCACGGAAGACAAAAATGTCAAGTGTCAATGAGTATTGTTAAAGTTTTATTTAGCATATCGCTAACTTGGTCATTTTAATTATTTAGTTTTAATTTTGTTTATGGTTATTATTTACTCTATGGGAGCCTAATCTAATTTACCGCCGCTTCGCAACATGTTGTGGCTTGAAGAAGCTTCAAACTTTTTTTTTATATTAAATAGGTTCGGTTCAAGAGTTATGAACGTCAAAGAAGCAAGTGAGGTGTGTAAGAATAAGCCTGAATGGCGCTCTGTTGTTCGTGCCTACCCCGCAAGGGAACTGGCGTCAAGTTATGTATGTATGTAAATAGGTTCGCCTTTGACCACGATCACGTCCAATGCCGGACGATGATGCGGTCGAAGGTGGAGCCTGATTACCTAGGTAGTACCTATTCACACGAGACTTGAAGATTCCCGGATTGTACTTTTCTGGAAACACGGACTCTGGTAGTGCATTCTACAATTCTGCTGTACGTAGAAGGCACGTGGAGGCGAAACGTTTATTTCGCACTGGTAACGTTTCCACTGTGAAACGCGCCTTGCAGTCTGAAGATGGAATGGTGTAGAGGGAATCAGATCGAACAGTTCTACGGGACACTCTCCAAACTTATTATAGTTGAGCTTGAAAACCTTGAGATTTTGAAGCTTTTGGGGTTCATTTTTCAAAAGCCGATTGCGCACACTGGCGTTGACCAGATTTATAAAATGATACATAGGTATTTGGACGTACACGTTTTCTAATTTATCATTTCGCCACTTATTAAAAACTCTCAGGTATATTTGAACAAAAAAGGGCTGGCAAACTGTGCCGGTATCCAGTGTATTTGTTCCGCCCAACAACAAAGTCGGGTTGTAATTAATTTTTTTTAAACCAGCTTGCGTGTCTAAATGGGTTAATGAAATGAATTATTTTAATGAAGGACCCTAAGTAACCAGTGTTTCCGTAAAAGCATTAATATTAACGAATTTCACGTATGAAAATCTTGTTCATTAGTATGATGACTACGAAACGAATACTTAACATTAACACTTACGGCCTTACTTGGGAAACGATTAGCCATCTCTTAGTAAGAGAATCAGAATCAGATCCTTATCAATGAATTTTTTCACTTATAAACGTGTATTACCTGTTGTTTACCTAAGCGAAGCACAGATAAACGAAATTTGAATGATTAAAGTAGGTTGTACCCAAAATATTCGACTAAAGAGGAGTTTATGGGTAAGATTTTCACTAATCAGTTGCTGAGCAGTTACTTTAAATTTAAGAAATGATTATAAGTAAGGCTGTTAGAGTTTCACTTTTATATGACTGCTCACACATTGTAGACAATGAAAATATCTTTTCTATTTTATTCGTTTAGCGCTAAGGCCACGTGTCTATAGGGCCAGAAAGGAATTGGAGGGAGTGACCCTACCGGTTGGAGGAGCGAGATGGAGTGCTCCTCGGTCTCAAAGGGAGATCTTCCAGTGAGACTATAGTTATTCCTCGCAGGTCTAGGCCGATCTGTTATAGTTGTAAATTTGTATATATTCTTAGTATACTATGTAACGTTTGTGACCTCAATTATTGCACAGCGCCATCTATTGGCTTGTAAATGTTCCACTACAGAACCATTACGTACTCACCATTACTTATGTTAATATAATAATTCACAAAAAACCAACACATTTCGTATAGTGTCACTAATATCAAACCACTACCTATAAATCGATATCAAGGTAAAATAAAATGACATGCCTGTGTTCTAATAATTGATTGAACATTTTATAATTAAACTGCGTTATTACGTTATAATTAAAGGTTAATTAGATCCACCTATGACATTAATCGTCGTTAATTTGGTATAATTTGGGGAACTGTTATTAGTTCTATGTTAGTCTGTTACGTTATCGACATGTACAACAAATGTCTTTTTAACCGACTTCAAAAAAAAGGAGGAGGTTCTCAATCCGTCGGGATCTTTTTTTTAATGTATGTTCACCGATTACTCCGAGATTTATGATCCGATTTACGTGATTCTTATTTTGTTCGACGCGGAATAGCTGCCATTTGGTCCCCTAAAAATTTAACAACGTTTGGCCCAGTAGTTTTCATTTTACGAACATTTTCTTGTTCTCGTTTCTTGGGACCTATAATTTTTAAAGAGCGCGGCAGCTTTCGTATGTCTACCCATACATAGCTAGACACTAAAAAGTAACAAAAAAATAAAAAAAACTTCGTTTAAAAAAACGGACTTCAAAAACTAAAAAACTAAAAAGTATAAAATAACTTATTTCTAAAGCTATTATTATTAATATATATTATCTAAAACATCTTAAAGTCGGTGCTTAGTAATTTTCAAAATATAGTAATTTTTATGTTTTACTTTGCACCGACTTCAAGATGTTTTAGATAATATATATTAATAATAACAGCTTTAGAAATAAGTTATTTTATACTTTTTTAGTTTTTGAAGTCGGGTTTTAAAACGAAGTTTTTTTATTTTTTCATTTTTCGTACTCGGAAACCACGCTTGAAGTTATATGATCAAAGGGATCAAAACAATACTTTTCGTTCCTGGGAAACGATTTTCCCTGTTGTGCAAAAAATTTAAAACTATGCCAGTCATGTCCAGACCTTTTATACAGCCACTGTTAAGTCGCGGCATAAAATTGTATTACAAAATATCAGTTTTGTTTTTGTTAGAAAAAAAATATTTTTGCTTTTTAGTTGCGCAAATACTTCAATAGCTTTAGAAATAATATATAAATAAAATATAAATTTGCGATTTCACTCTTCGGTGTACATGTTCTTCAAAAAGGGTGGTCTTTATTTCCTAAGGATCCACAAATCAGATCATGACTTGGTGATTATGGGACTATCTCGAAAGTTAAAAAAAAAAAACAATTTGAAATTTGGTCAACAATTGACGGAGAAATCGCGTAACATGCCTACAAAAAAATTAAGCCCCTGTAGAAAGTGTAATACTAGCACGCGTATACAAGTTTTTTTTTTAATGTAGGCTCTCCGCGTTTTTTAATAAGGTTACTCTCGATTACTCTGGGATCCACTCATCCGACCCTCATTTGGTGACCATATCCTAATACTACCAACCACCTCAGGAGTACCCGTACTTACGAATAAAGAAAAAAACTCGAATAAGCTCCACCATGGACAAAGAAATCGCGTAATATGTATATAAAAAATTAAACGCCAGTAGAAAATTTATACCTACACGCGTATATAAATACAAGCTTATGTCCAAGAATTGAGGTACGCGGCGTTCTTTAATAAGTAATAGTTACTCTCGAATTCTCTGGAATCCACTCATCAGATCCTGACTTGGTGACCAAGGCTCCACGTCGGGAGTATAGACTTACGATTAAGGAAAAAAAATGAAAATCGGTTTAGAATTGACGGAGATATCGTGTTACGAAGAAGTCTCTTATCAATTTCCGTGGGTTTCTCTAATTCCTTCGAATCCACTCATCAGATCCTGACATGGTGATTTTTTTTTTTTATTGCTGAAGCTTAGCAGTTAAGCTGACGGCCCAACTGTACTGAAAAGTGGTTACCGTCGCCTATGGACATTACCAATACTAGTGGTGCTTTCAATGTGCTACCGGCCTTGAAGTAGACACTGGAACCTGGCCACTGATGCCGGAACACAACTCAAAGTTGTTATGGCTGTATACTCTAGACCAGGGGTGGTAGCCATCCAGTCGGGCAAATACCCTACCACCTGACAAATGGAACACAATAATACAATACAATGGGACCAATTCGGGATAATAACCTTTCGAGTAAAATATTTTTTTTTTAATTGGTTCACAATTGACGGAGAAATCGAGTAACCAACATATATAAAAACATACAGACAAATTGAGACCCTCCTCCTTTTTGAAGTCGGTTCAAAAATGACCTAAGCGTCGGAAATAAAACTCAAATAAATTGCTGCGCTTGAAATCGTTATAACGTAGTTTTGATTAGATTACTTTACTTACTTTCTGCCACTCCACTGATGGCTACCACTCCTGGTCTAAAGTATGTCCCCATAACAACCTTGAGTTATGTTCCGGCATTAGTGACCAGGTTCCAGTCTCCCTTAAGAGAGCAGCAGCGCATTTGTAGCACCTTTGGTGCTGCAAATGTCTATAGACGATGGTAACCTCTTTCCATCAAATGGGCCGTCTACAAGTCTGCAACTCCTGCAATAAAAAATAAAAAAACTTACTTTAAACAAAGGCTCATTACAGAGTTCATTTTACACTTATACACATACAAGAGTTTTACACGCGGCGCACTAGTACGTGCCTCTTGTTTTCTTGTTTAAAAAGCAAACATTAATATAGGTTATACTGTGTTTTTTTATGTTAGTGCTATTTGATCCCGGAAGATTCACTTCATTCCGACAAACTGCGCTGCAGTTTGGCAATGTAATTGTTATTATAATCTTGTAACTTTTTATTGAAAATAAATTGAAAAAAAAAATATATATATGTATATCGCAAACTATCTCATCTCCCGGGATGAAAAGTATCTATGCCCACAATAGTTTCTTAAGTTTTCGCGACTTGTATACATAATAAAACTACGTTTTAACGGTTTTAAGCGAAGTCATTTATTTGATTTCTGTTTTTCCGATGTTTCAGCCACTTTTCAGTGGCCGTGATCACGGAAGACTAAGATGTCAAGTGTCAACGAGTATTGTTAATTATTTAGTTTTAATTTTGTTTATGGTTATTATTTACTCTATGGGAGCCTAATCTAATTTACCACCGCTTCGCAACATGTTATGGCTTGAAGAGAACAAGCGACACAAGAAACTCTTCAGCAAACATGCCTAAATCTAATAATTTTATATAATATTAAAACTGGTGGAAACTGGAAGGATATTTAAACTACATATCTACAAATTACAGGAAAAACAATATGACCAAAATTATGGAAATGGAAAATCACAAAAAAACAACAACTTTCTAGCTTAAACTTTACATAAATCTATCCCATTATCCGGGATGAAAAGTATCCATTGTCCACCCTCGGTATTAAAATTACATATATGGCGAATTTCAGCCAAATCGGTCCAGTAGTTTTCCGTGAAAGCGTAGGTAACAGACAGACAGAGTTACTTTCGCATTTATAATATTAATAGGGATAAACATTTCATATAATCTCTTTGTGGTTGAGGTGTATGTAGTTGACAAGTGGTTGGTTTGAACAAGTTTTAAGATCAAAGGTTTCTGGCCAAGGCCGGGTATTAAGGTCACCTTTTGTTTCAACATTGTAGTCGGCATTACGAAAAAGTACCACACGCAAACGGATTCATAAACGAAATTGAAATGTGAAGTCAGTGGTTTTGTATTTGATTTGGTCTTTTTGTTGGTCTCCATTAATCATAATCAACAGCTTTTATTGGATTTTTTCGGAGAAATGCCCAATATTCGCTTCAGAATTCGAGTTTGTCATTCGAGCGATGTTTTTTTTAAATTACCTTCCTCCTCGTTCGTATGATAAGAAAGAGGGCTTTCTTTTCTTCTTTATATTGTTTTTTTAAATCTAATAGCTATTTTTGATATTAAAATCTTTTGTTGTAATACATTTTTGTTTTCTCTGGTATATTAATACTCTTTTTAACGTCGTCAGCTAATCATCGTTCACTGCTGGACGTAGGCCTCCCCAAGTCGGCGCCACTCGTCACGGTCCTCTGCCTTCCTCATCCAGCGCCTATCGGCGACCTTGCGCAGGTCGTCAGTCTATCGGGCTGGAGGGCGTCCGACACTACGTTTACCCCGCCTGACTCGCCTGCTCCATGGGCCATTGGTCCTGCGACAAATGTGACTCTTTTTATATACATATCTTTATATATATAATTCTTCTGTACGTGTGTTGACAGTGAACTCCTCCTAAACGGCTGGGTCGATTTGAATGATTTTTTTTGTGTATGTTCAAGTGGATTCGAGGATGGTTTAGATTCACAATTGGACCCGGTAGGTGGCGCTGCAATCGGATTCTAAATTTTATTTCTTCAGGGCAGAAAAACGTCTGCCGGGACATCTAGTATATATATATATATATATATGAGATATAACAAAGTGCAAAGTAGCGCAGATTTTAAGTCTAAGAATTGACTGTTGATCACCGAAAACCGGATTGAAATTGGCTTAGTAGCTTTTACATGAATCCCGAACAAACAGACAATAAATCTAAAAAAAATTACATCGTGTTCTCCATCGTTTATATAGTCTATTCCAGTTGTTTTTTTTCAATAGCCCCAATGTGTAAACAATGTGTCTACTGTTTTCACAATAGTTTGAAAAAAAAAAACAGTTGAATTGAGAACATAACAAAATCATCATCAACCAACTTTTTTTTAAACCATTATCACATATTGAACTTATTTTCTATTCCAACTTTAATTCAAACCGTATTGAATACGTAGCCAACAAAAAGGGTCTGGTCCCCTTCCGAGTTCAGTCGTCAGAAAATGTTAATGTGAATCGAAGCATTGTGCCCGTTGCAAAAACAGGATATCGTTTTTGCCATCCTTAATCTAGTGCCCAATAACAAAAAAAGGGAAAGAGAATGATTCATTGTCATTATTTACCCTCTATTAAGGTAGAGAGGATCGGGAATGGATTGATTTGTTCTATTTATTTATTATTATGGGAGATGATTGATTGTAGCGGTGAAATATTAAAAATATTAATTCGCAGTAAAAGTCCGGTTAAACTGTTGTCCTAACAAGTAGGCTCTATCACTTCTGGACGTGGCACGTATTAAGAGGAGGTTCCTAACTCTGAAATTTGTATATACCAATTGGTTACGTCGAGGAACACCTCCTTATAAATACTTCCCCCCATCCTCGCCATCAAGAAAATAATAAACTTTTAAATGAAGAATGTGCAATACAAGACAAACATTCAACTCAGTGTCAGGTGCTGTCAGCGCAATATAGTGAACTGATTGTTGGAAAACAAATATAAATAAATCATTATAATTTAATTTAATACTCCTAGCAAATCTTAGTGAGTGTGTGAACACCCGGGGGACGATTGCAGTGTGGCGGTGGACTGGTGGCGAGGCAAGTAACTCTTCCCTTGCTTCTTCTTCCACACCAATCAATCGGTGAAATTGTCGCCAAAAATGAATGATGAGGCACGAGTATTAAGAAATGTAGTTACGCGAAATAATGCACACAGGCAGTGCTGGTTTTACTTTTAGTGCAAGGTGTGCAGCGCATACGGGCGCAGGGTCTTAGGGGGCGCCGCTCGCGACACCCCAAAATACATGCGTAGCTCGCGGCGGTGTCAGCGCTATTTGAGACTCTGCGCCTGTGTTATGGCCGACGCCGGACGCGGTAGCAAAACAAGGCGCGCCTCGAGCGGCTCCTTTCCTCTATACAGTAACTTTTGTTTCAACGTGAAATTAGACTAAAAATAGATCATTAAAGATTATATTGGCGTAGTGTCGTCTTCTTTTATCCCTTTCCTTCCTAAAAATAATTTTTACTCGTATACCCCCAGACTAAGAACTTTATTACATAGAAGTAAGGAAAAAAAAAGAAAGCTTCATTACCATATCTTTGTCTCAATTATCAGTATAGACCAAATTGGAAGTGAATGAAATAAAATATCCCTCTCTATTCCACGCACCTAATTGTGTCATAAGTAAAAATGAAACAACAGTATCTATGCTGTTGCTATGTTAGCACCGGTTTCTATGATAGTTCTTGCTCTGAACGTCTACCTATTGCTTCCCGACATGATTTAAAATTGCACCATTTGTACCTAAATTTACGTACACTGGTGAAAATATAACCAAGTATTCCATTTTGACCGTGCTAGATGGCGCCGGGGTATATAGATTGCACATGGTCTCTAGATAGGCCACAGCTTCCTCTGCACTCAGGAGATAAAATAACAGCCCATAACTGTCCCAGTAATGGGCTCGGGCCTCCCACTGTAGGGGAACAAACAGTATACCCGCCACGCTTGTCCAAGGCGGCTTGGCAGGTTTAACACGTCGGTTATCTCGATGTACAGGTTGCATCACGATGTTTTTATTCACCGTTGTCAGCACGTGGTAATTGTAACAATATGCACATTAGGTCCGAAAACTGCCTAATCGGTGCATGCGTTCCGGCCAGGATCGAACCCGCGCCCTTTGAGTTTAGGACGTGTGCGCTAGCCATTACGCTACCAAGATACCAGGAGATATGTGAAGCTCAATTATATATGAAAATTCATAACAGTTGATCATTGTAAGTTGTACACGTTGGTAAGAGCACTCAACGGTGTAGAGTTGCGCCGCTATCGCGTGATTAATGCCGGCACGCCTCACAGGTAGCTGTGTTACACCGCCGTGGCCTAATTAATGATGTTTGCCACAAATAGTATTTGCTACGGCAGCACACGATGTATTTTTTTCTAAAATATTACCCACTTTTATGTGTGAAAAATGGTAATAACATTTATGGAAGTATTCGGGCTATTTTTAGATATTGATTTTCAAGTGTACACATGTATAAATATGTTGTACTTTTACAAAAATGTTGTGCTTTCAAATCATAATATGAGAAGTAAAAAAAGTAATATATTTTTTTTTTTGCTTATCTCATTTATTTACTTAAATCAAGTATTGCTTATTAAGGGTTCTCACGTTGTTTCATTAGGGTATATTTTAGTTTCTATTTCCCGAATAAAATCTAATTCCCGGGATATAAAATATTTGTAAAGCCGTTAGGAATAGTATTATATGACGGACAGCTTTAATAATTTTCTTTTTAATTTTTGATCATCACTGTCAATGCGGAGATAAGAGTCGGTGGTACAGGTCACCATGGCTTGTCGTGCGTCAGAAGCGCCGGCCGAATACCACGCCATGCTGCACTAAATTACATTATCCGCCGGGCTCTTGTCACCACCGGGACCCCAGCCATTTTAGAGCCGAATGGACTGTGCCGCGACGATGGCAAGAGACCGGACGGGATGTCTTGGAGCCTTGGAAGAGGCGCGATCATTAGTTTGGGACGCAACGTGCGTTGACACTTTGGCAGCGTCCCATCTTCCCGATACGGCTGTGGTAGCTGGTGCAGCTGCCGCCCGACAAGAGGACCTAAAACGCCGCAAATATGTATCCGTTGGTAGTGGATATATATTTGCGGCTTTTGGTGTCGAAACTCTCGGGCTATGGAGTCCAGAAGCCCATCGCCTTTATCGAGACCTATCAAAACGGTTGATAGATGTCTCGCGAAACCAAAACGCTGGCCTGTATTTTGGGCAACGCATAAGCGTTGCCATACAACGTGGTAATGCGGCCAGCGTTTTGGAAACGTTTCCAACTGACGGTGATTTGGGACCTATTTACTATTTGTAGTTTTTATCTTTTATAAATTAAGTTGTGTATATATATATTATTAGAATAGGTATATTATGTAAAATAAATTCATGTACTTGTAATAAAAAACAAATAAAAATACTAATTTTTTATTGACTTAATTTTTTATATAAAACGTGTTATAGCGAAACAAAGATGACCAGTGGCGCTACCTAGTTATGTAAGGTTTAAGACCTTTCTGGGGTTATATTTAGTGGGCGAGTTTTAATCTTATTATTCCTCTTCCGTGTGAATATTGATTAATATAGATTTCTGCATACTCCATAAAAATGTACAAAGAGGGCAATTCGATAAAAACTAACGTCGAAAGGCGTAATCCAGCTACTGACTTCAAATTCAGTACTAAATTCATATTGGCATCATATAATTTTTTTTTAATAAGTCTTATTTTTTCTTTCTTACAATAGATTTTATAAACAAATTTTAATATACGAAACTATCTTAAAAATTAAACTACACTATAAAAAAGAAACCTAAAATTAAATATCAGAATTAAATAAAAAAGAGGGTATAATTGTAGATAAAATATTTGTTCCAAGCCATCTTATAGACTGATTTGAACTCAGTGCAGCGCTACTAAGTCTGACTGACTTCAATATTCCCGATTTAAAATTTTTAAGTCAGTCCGCTCCAAAAGTCAGTAGCATTTTAAACCTTCAGCCGCCAATATTAAGCACTACATTACAGCCAGTCATTACAAGACCTCTTTTATTATAAGACGACAAAAAATATACTCTGCACTTAACCAGTGAACGTCTTACGAGACTACTTGTAAACATCTGCCACGTCTGAGAGTGCGGATAGCGACAACGGCAATTACAGTACGCGGGACATCTGCGACGGGTTGGCTTATATGCAATAAAGTAGCTGACGCGATGTTCGAGCCACGCGGTTGGAGGTGGCATGTTATAGCAATGTTTATATTTAGATTTGAGTTTAGATTTATGGGATGGATATTACTTTCATATTCGCGTTTGACGGCGTCTGTGGTTGAGTTGGATCAGTCTTTGGCGGCCTGGTTCACTGGATCACAAAGACTTTGGGTTTGATTGCCTAGCAGGATAAGTTTCATAAACGCCGGTTAAGCTAAAAGGACAGATTTATGAATTCATCATTAGAGCTCTTTCTTTTTATATAGCACTGAACCTTGGCCTGTACTTGAGCGACATAATCAAGAACTGCGTGCCACGGAGATGAATATGCTGCGGTGGACGTGCGGAATCACACGGAAAGATCTCACCAGGAACCCTGCATCTGTGGCAGTGTTCATGTCCGTGAGCAGACAGATTTCAAGAGAGTCGTTTACATCGGTAGGACGACGTTTTACTGAGGCTGGCATATGAGTTGTTCGGCGAACAAATGTCTAGTCATGCCACCTCCGTCAGATCCGGATAGAAGAGGTAGGCCTAAGAAACGCTGGCTTGACGTCGTGAAGGATTATAAGCGTAAATATGGTTTCAAAGCAAAGGATACTGAAGATCACGCGAAGTGGAGAAGAAAATCTTTGGTCTATACTTGAGCGACACAAGCAAGAACTGCGTGCCACGGAGATGAATATGCAGCGGTGGATGTGTGGAGTCACGTGGAAAGACCTCACCAGGAACTTCCGCATCTGTGGCAGTGTTCATGTCCGTGAGCAGACCGATTGCAAGAGAGTAGTCTACATCGGTACGACCACGTTTTACCGAGAGCGGATTATTGAGTTATTCGGGGAACAAATGTCTAGTCATGCCACCTCCGTCAGGTCCAGATAGAAGAGGTCCGCCTAAGAAATGCTGGCTTGACGTCGTTAATGAAGATAAGCGTAAATATGGTTTCAAAACAAAGGATGCTGAAGATCGCGCGAAATGCAGAAGAAACAGTAGGAAAGCGGATCCCAGGATTCAAAGCCAACGCTTCGAATACAACTGGGATTTAACGCTAGAATGATGATGATGGTGGCAAGATAAGTTAAAATATGTCCGTTGTAATATTGATTTGCTTAATTTGTTTTTATAATGTGTGCGTGAGTGAGTGTTGCCAGATTATTTAAGAGACCATATTACTTTACTTTTTGAAGTGAAGCTTCTTTAGAATCGTTGTGATTTGAAACTCGATGAAACGCAAAGCGACACTAATAAGAGATAAACACACAGATCTATAGGAATAAGCCTGCGCGAGAATGAGATAGAACACTTTATATTTAATAATTGAAAGCACTATGATCATATAGATAGAGTTGGAAATGTTTTGAACTTTCTAGTTAATACTTCAAATTTCGTGTTTTACAGCTTAAATATATTATAGCGATATAATATATGAAATGTAACGTCACGAAATTTAAAATCTCTCCCACCCCTTGTCACACTCTGTTTCACTTCTACTGTGTGTGAATTGCACACACACACAATTTTTAATGTTCAATAAACAAATTGACAGACAAACATATACATACCATATTTTATTAAGCTAACCACTTATCCGTGCAGGAACGGAGAAATATTACAATTTCCTGCGGCCGGGTGGCCTGTCGTAAGAGGCGACTAAACAATCCACAGCCAGGTGGTAGGGCATTTGCCCGACTGGATGGCTACCACCCCTGGTCTAGAGCATGCCGCCATAACAACTTTGAGTTGTGTTCCGGCATTAGTAACCAGGTTCCAGACTCACTTAAGAGAGCAGCAGCGCATTTGTAGCATATCTCGCAGAAATATTCCATTTTTCAAATTTTAATTTAACAATCATTATAAAAGTATGACATGAAAAAAGAATAAACGTAAGTACTACATAACATTAAAACAAAGCCAACCAACAAGAACGAGGCTAAAGATATAAAGAAACTTAATATCACTTGTCCAAAGTCCGGAATATTCGGCGTTCCGCCGCTAAGCTGCCTTAATTAATAAATAAAGGCGGCAAGAAAAAAAGATAAACTCGACTAACGACTGTTGTCTAATTAAAATGAAACTATTATTAAAATTATTTCAACAATATTTAGCATTCAGGAGCCTTAAGAACAGACGAGCGTGCATGACAAGAGTTATGAATGTCAAAGAAGCAAGTGAGGTGTGTAAGAATAAGCCTGAATGGCGGTCTTTTGTACGTGCCTACCCCGCAAGGGAACTGGCGTGAAGTTATGTATGTATGTATGTATGTAATATTTATCATCTTTTCCTAGTTTTATATTTATTTTGGTAAGTGTATTTTGTAATATTTTATTTACATATATCGCATTAGTATATTATTCATATTTTTATTAATGTATATTGTATCATGTAAGTATATTGTTACGAGTTTAGCGGGACTCGAACTAAAATGCCGTTGGAATTATTATAGAGTTTATTAGAACTATACAAACACGTATAACACAGGTACAAATATAACTGAACACAACAAGTCAAAACGTAATGCATGGGTAATGGTCGAAATTCACTAAACCACGCAAAGTTCGTCACTTATTAGATTCCCGATTGTAGTGCACATGGCTCGCTTCGCTCGTGGTTCTCGCTCAACTGCCACCCCCCTCCAGCAGGTCATTGTTTTATGCTGCACAAATGCAACATGTCCACCCGGCAGCGTGCACCGAGTTTCCTAGACTCAGCTTTTACTTTACAATCCGTAACACCTGGCTAATGATTACAATACAATAATAGGCCGTATGCCAATAAGTAAACAGAAGAAGACGATCATAAAAGAATTTCAATGATATTAATTCAAATGCCGACGAGTAATAAATGTGCTTTGTTTCAGAGCTGCTGGTGGATTTGGTTTTTGTGGGGACCTGAGTTTTAACAATATATTTATAAGATACTGCTTCGGTAGTGAGAATAATACAACATACCTCTGTTCTTATAATTTTTTTTGTCCATCCAAAGGTTGTCTGGAAGAAATCGATAATAGCGATAAGACCGCCTATTATATTGTAAAATTTTATTTCTGTTAACTGTATCTTTAAAACACAATAAAGCATATTCATTCATTCATTCAATATTTAATAAACTATGTAGATGTTCTTGTATTACACAAATTGAAACTGATCTCGTTAACTAATTACATTTTATTTGCTTAGTGCTAAAATAATTAAAAGATTTAATTATGATTGATATAGCCAGAATAAATACCCCAGAGGTGCTTTGTTTTTAGTACTTTCGTAATAGAAATTTAACGTTTTAGCTGCACCTACTAAAATATACTTACGCAATATGTATATGTTTTTATGTATGTAAGTCCCAAGAATACTCCTGTATTTTGCAAAGAAAAAAAAACCAGTATAGTTGTTAGAACATATTATAATAATTAAACAAGCTCGCTTTTATATTATTTAATGATTTTGTTTGTTTTCTTTGAATATTAAACAGTTTTTATCAAATTTGGTTTTAGTTCTTTAAATGTTGGCGATATAGGATATGCTTTCAGTTATAAGTTAAGTCTTCTTTTTTATGGAATACGAAACCAAAGCTTACTTGAACTAGTCGGTGTGAAGAGCCCTATGTCTTTATAATTTTGTAGAACTAGCTGACCCGGCAAACTTCGTGCCGCCTCGGAATCAATAAATAAAAAACGTTGATTTCTGAACGACGGGACGAACATCAAACGTTTGACATTCAAAACCCAAAAAATGAAAAAGAACTTCAATTTGAAATTTAATTTGATTTCTGAATGACTTTGAAATTTAATTGATTTCTAAACGACGAGACGAACATCAAATGTTTGACAGGTAGGCATAGTTTCTAAGGGAAAGCGAAATTGTTGTTTTTACTATATTCCAAGCATTTTTTTCATATTTACTCACCTTTTAAACCTTCCCTGGACTTCCAAAAAGAATACAAAATCAAAATTAGCCAAATCAGTCCAGCCGTTCTCGAATTATTGATATTCAAGATCACTTTAATGAAATTAGTAAGTAATGTTTATAAAGTGGCTAAGACTTCCTAAGTAGCTTTGCTTGTGGAAGTCCCAAGAATACTCCTGTATTTTACAAAGAAAACAATTCCAGTATAAATAAATTTCTTGGAAGTTGTTTTGTATGGTTAAGAAGAAACATAAAAAGTTTTCTCGCTCCGCAATATCGTAGAGAAGCAGCTGGCTATGGGCCGGAAGGTTTTCTGCGGTTTGGTGGATCTAGAGAAAGCATTTGACAGGGTTGTGCGGAAGGACCTCTGGGACATATTGCCCGGATATGGGATTAATGGCCAATTGATGCGTGCTGTGCAGTCCACTTACGAGGACTGTATGGCATGCGTGCGAGTGGAAGGCAGCCTGTCGCCCTGGTTTGACGTCAATATTGGCGTCCGCCAGGGCTGCGTGCTGTCGGCTTTGCTGTTCATCCTATATTTGGACGATTGTCTCCAGAGAATAAGATTGATGGATGTTGGGGTGCGGATGAGTGATCTAGTTGTAAGCACCTTGCTTTATGCGGATGATGCCGTGCTTTTAGCCGAATCGCCATCAGAACTGCAAACACTAGTCACAATGATGAAAGATGACTGTCAGGCGAGAGGCTTACATTTGAATGCGAAGAAAACAAAGGTTATGGTGTTTGAAAGAGAAGAAACCAGAACGAATGCAAGGATAATGGTCGATCATGTTATGCTAGAGCAAGTGAATAAGTTTGTATATCTTGGATGTGCTTTTAGCAAGGATGGAAGGTACACCGCTGATATAGAAAGAAGAGCTAATTTGGGGAATAGTGTGAATGGAGCGTTAGGTAAACTTCTAGGCGCTAAGAACCTCAGCCAGAAGGCCCAGCTCGCCATACACAACGCGGTGCTGGTACCTACGCTCACGTGTGGATGCGAGAGTTGGGTATGGAAGAGAGAGCATGAAAGTAGAGTAAACGCGGTCGAGATGCGAGCACTGCGCAAAATCTGCGGAGTGACGCTCGCGGACCGCGTTCGTAATACTGAAGTAAGAAAGAGAGTTGGTCTGAAAGAGAGTGTCGGGGTGAAGGTAAGGAAAGGAATGCTCCGGTGGTTCGGGCATGTGGAAAGAATGCATGATGAAAGAATGACTAAACAGATATACAATGCAAAAGTGGATGGTTGCAGAAGTCGTGGAAGGCCACGACACACTTTCCATGATCAAATTGATCGTGTACTAGCAGAAGGTGATGTCAGGAGCCTTAAGAACAGACGAGCTTGCATGACAAGAGTTATGAATGTCAAAGAGGCAAGTGAGGTGTGTAAGAATAAGCCTAAATGGCACTCTGTTGTTCGTGCCTACCTCGCAAGGGAACTGGCGTGAAGTTATGTATGTATGTATAAAAAGTTTCATGTAGAATATACTGAAATGTGGGCGTGATGGCTGATGGAGCTGATGAGTGCTGAAGTAGAGGCCACGTCGCTGTAAAAACGCCTTCCAGTCTGGGTCGGGTCTGGATGAGCAGCAGTGAGTAACGATTGGCTGACGACGACGATACTGAAACGTATTAAAAAATATGGATTTTGATACAAAAATTATACTACTTTAAATTTAAATTGAGACAATTAAGTAATTTATATTTAACTAGTGGCCCGGCGCGGTTTCAACCGCGCTTTGTCCCGCTCCCGTGGAATATAGCGTCATGTAGCCTATGACACTCCCTGTTAACGTAGCTTTCCAACAGTAAAATATTTTTTTAAATCGGTTTAGTAGATCTAGAGATTACCCCTTACAACGTCACAAACTCACAAACTTTAGCGCTTTATAATATTAGTATAGATAACTGGGATATGCCGGCGACTTCATCGACGCTTGACTTGAAATTCCAGGATTCCCAGGACACAAAGTACCGCAGCATTTATAAAAGGGTGTTTAGCTATCATTTTAAAGAATACTGTGTCGGAATAAGCTAATTTTAATGCATCCAAACGACTACAAACCGCTCCTGGGAAAATCCGATAAAAAATATCACACATTCTAATACACAAAATTTGCATTTGTATTTTTGTAAATATGTATATAAAGTATATATCTATATAACATATAAAACTTCTGCGTATATGTATATATATAATTATATCATTATGTATTTATTATTAAAATTTAAGTAGTTGTACTACATGTTACTTATACTACTATCGACATTAGAGCAGCAGCGCATTTGTAGCAACTTTGCTGTTGCATATGTCCATAGGCGATGGTAACCGCTTCCCATCAAGTGGGCCGTCTGCCTGTCTGCTGACCTCCTGCAATAAAAAAAATAAAAAAATATCATCTCAATTCATTTATGGGGTTGTCTGGAAGAGATCGCTTTTTTAGCGATATGACCACCTTTTGCGCACAATTAGATATAGTTTTAGTCTGTAAGTATATTTTTGTATTGGTACACCAAATAATAAAGCTTTATCTATCTCTATCTATCTGTCTTTTGAAAAAATACTGAAGACACCAGAAAACACATCCTTACATTAATTTTGAATGTGAGAAGATACTTCTCAGGTAATATATCAAAAAAAAAACTTGATATAAGCTAATTACGTGTATTGTCTCGTACACTCAGTTTTTGATAAGCTTAAAGCTGTCAATATAATATTTTCTTAAGCTTTCGCGATTTATATACCTAAAAAAATACGTTTTAACAGTTTTAACCGCCGTAATTTATATGATTTTTATTAGTGCGACGTTTCGGCCACTTTTCAGTGGTCGTGATCAGGGAAGACAAAGATGTCAAGTGTTAATGATTTAAACCACTGAAAAGTGGCCGAAACGTCGGAATAGAATAGAATAGAAAAGATTGAACATTTATTGCACAAACTGTCACAATCATAAAATTACAAAGTAGTTCAAGTTTTTTGCTGGGACGACAGTTTGTCCTTTCAGACGTACAATACAGGCGATTGCAATGGTGCCTGGCCATAATTATATTATTTAATCAATCAACAAATTATTAAATTAATATAAAACTTTATTTTTATAGAAACAAAACAATGTCACATTACTATAAATTATATTTTATCGTCAATTAATCAATTTCAAAATTATACTGTTATACATTATGTAAGTCGTCATGAATTATAATAATAAAAATCAAATAAATTACCTCGCTTAAAAGTGTTAAAACGTAGTTTTATTAAGCTGTGAATATATTTGAACTATGCGTTCTATTTCTTGAAATATATTTGCGGTGTTCTAAGCGAATCAAACATGTTTGTATAATCGAAATTTACAAAATAACGTAGCAAAAGTTATGAAGTTTTAATTAATATGAAATTAATTAAAAATGAAGAATCATTACGCGTCCTCCCACAAAGCCTCTAACTTTAACAGACCCTCAGTTTCCTTAACAAAAATTATTACTTTCAAATGACACGAAACAAATTTAAAGTTTACCTGTAAAGTAACACAATACATAGATAATTTTCTAAGTCGAATAAACTTTGAAACTTCAACTTTGCCAACTCTTGCCGTTCTCGAATTCACAAAGGCGGTGTATGAAAAAGGAATGTAAACCACACGCGATTCGATACTGTATTTCTAGTATACAAAGTTGAGTTTTGATTGTACGCATTTTTAGTTCATTCTCATTGAGTGTAGGAAAAGAAGTGTGACTATGGAACCGTGAAAAGTTAAAAAGCGAGCCGGTGTCTGTCTTTCCGCGTCGGCGTAGGAAAACTGCTCAATTTCCGCACTCTAGACTTGCTAAAATGTGCTGAATAGATTGAATTCATCTTTACAAAGAACAAGTATATGATGTAAGGTGCAAAAATCGGTCCCAAATGTATTTTTTTTATTGCTGGAGTTCAGTATGGACTGACGGCCCAACTGTGATGGAAAGTGGTTACCGTCAATTATGAACTTTTGCAATACTCAAGGTGCTACCAATGTGCTTCCGAACACATGGATAGGACTGGAACTAATGCCTGAACACAAGTCAAGGTTGTTATGGCGGCATACTCTAGACCAGGGGTGGTAGTCATCCAGACGGGCAAACGCCCTACCAACTGGCTGTGTAATGTGGGATAATTAATCGTAATTATCATATTACCATATCATATTATAACCTAATCACACTATGTAGGCTGTTTTGTCGCCGCGCGGCCTCTTGCGTTATGCCGTGCGGCCACGCCTAAGATTTCCTAGAGATATGGTTGACGAGTCGTTGCAGGAGTAAAACAACGTATGCATTATAAATACTAACTGTGCGCAGAAGGTTTGCCGATAGCCTCATGATGTCACGCGTCGATGATCAGTAGGGTTGACAAAAAAGGTTACATAAATAGTTGTTATAATAAAACTATATAGTAGTTTAAATATATTAAGCTACCACAATTAATTATTAAAGATGTTATAGATAAATTTGGATTCATTTAGTAATTAGAAAAACGTCTTATATCATCGCAGACATCAGCGAAGTCTCACTTACATGACATGACATTATATATATATTCATAAACGTTGGTAGAGGTTGGTGCTGAAGAACAAAACCTCCGTGTTACATCCTCCCCCTCTGACCTAGATTAACCGTCCTCGTATCTAGGTCAGCTTCCTAGGTCTACCTCGCTTAAGCTTTTCATTTAAAGGTAATCTAATATCTCCTACGAAAGGACTTAACTGGGATACATGGTACTTCCCTAAAACTCGACCATTACTTACACTTTCTAGAATATAAGTAGTAGGACTGGATACTCCTGTTATCCTATATGGCCCATCTCGCTTGGGTATTAACTTAGGTGTCTGACCAGGCAAAGTATCGTTACTTCCTTGAGTTTTCAAAAGTACCAAGTCACCGGTGGCGTAGTTAGGGGCGGGACGCCTCCGCTGATCAGCATGATGCTTCCGGGTTACTTGCACTCTCTCCTGTACTTCTCTTGCCTGGAATAAAGCGTTTGAAATTCGACGTAAATACGGTGTCACAGCGGTGACAACGTTATCGTTCTGCACAATATTACGCATGTCCGCTACCACATCAGCTGGCGCACGTATTTCTCGACCAAATGTTAAATACGCAGGTGAATAAACAGTACTTGAAGTGACAGCTGAGTTCATAGCGAAACGGATCGCAGGTAGATGGACGTCCCATGTCTTATGAACTCGTTGAACCAATATAGCGAGCTGTGGTTTAAGATCCCGGTTCTTTCTCTCCACTGGATTCGCTTGAGGGTGATACTTAGGCGTAAGAACTTGTGTAATACTGAATGAGTTACATACTTGTTGCATCACCTCGCTAATAAACTGTACTCCATTATCGCTTATTATGCGCCGAGGGACTCCATACCTCAGAAATACTTCTTCTACCATAATTTTGGCACATTCTGCACTGGTAGCATTTTGCAAGGCGAATAACTCAACCCAACGAGTACAAGTATCTTCAAGTATCAGAACCCACCTTTTATTGTTAGGAGTTACTGGCAAAGGACCGAAGAGGTCTACTGCGACTACTTCAAATCTACGGTTAGTCGCAGGCGTTTGTAAAAGTCCGCTAGGTTTCTTATTATCAACCTTGTATCTTTGACATTCTACACATTCTTTAACATAATTGGCAATGGATTGTCTCATGCCAACCCAATAATATTTCGTCCTTAAACGATCTAAAGTACGTTTAACACCAAGATGTCCAGCCGTAGGCGCGTTGTGGTACTCTGCCAACAACGCGTTGCGTTCATGTGTCGGTACTACTAGACACGCGGTTTCTTCTTCAGCGTCGTGTGGTCCGTACCTGTACAGGACGCCATCCGATACGATAAAACCTCGGTCCGACCAACTCCTCCCCCTAAACGGATCGTCGGTGCGTTCCAAATCCTCTATTATTTTACGAATTTCGGGATCCTTTAATTGATTTTCACGAACGTCTTTGGGATTTCTCTTAGGTAAGTCAACTTCAACATAACAAACATCGCACCCCGATTCATCGCAGGGTGGACGTGAAAGAGTATCCGCTACTGCGTTGCATTTGCCAGGGGTGTACTCGATTCGTAGATTGTATTCTTGAAGCGTGAGGGCCCATCTTGCTAATCGACCGCTCGGCGACTTTACTGTCATTAGCCAACGTAAAGGTTGATGATCACTTTTTATAATTACTTCGGACCCTTCGATATATCCTCTAAATTTTGTTACGGCCCACACCACCGCCAAAGCTTCCCGTTCAGTCGTATTGTAGTTTTTTCCGCATTAGTCAACATACGGCTTGCATATTCAACAGGACGTTCGTCAGCATCTTCCCCCTGCATCAGTACAGCCCCAAGACAGTAGCTACTACTATCTGTTCTCAATGAAAATGGTTTTGTTTCATCAGCTTGACGCAGAATTGGAGTTGACACTAGCAGCTGTTTAATGCTTTCGAATGCGTTTTGTTGTTCGGGGTTCCATATCCACTTACTATCCTTTTTGAGAAGATTCGTCAAAGGTCTGGCGATTTCAGCATAATTTGGTATAAAACGTCTGAACCAGCTGGACGTTTGCAAAAAGGTTTTAAGCTGTTTGATATTCTTCGGTGATGCAATTGTAGACATAGCTCTGGTCTTATCGGGGTCTGCTGCTATCCCCCCTGGAACTATTATATGACCTAAAAACTTGATCGAATCGCAAGCAAATTTACTTTTCTCCCGATTCACACGTAGATTATATAACTCTAACCTATCAAATACGGCATCTAAATCTTCCAAGTGGCGTGAAAAGGATTCTGATAGGACTATTATGTCGTCGAGATACGTTAGTATAGAAACTTTAGACAACTCTTTACTAGACTTAAATCGATCCATAAGTCTCTGGAAGGTGGCTCCTGAGTTGCGTAGGCCCATTGGCATTCTCTTAAATCTAAAAGTTCCAAGTGGAGTTACGAACGCTGTTTTGTCTTGGTCATCAGGGTAGAGTTTAACTTGAAAATATCCTGATCGTAAGTCGCATGTCGTCATAAAACTTGTAGACTTTGCTGCATGTAGAACATCTTCTATTCTGGGAAGAGGGTAGCGATCTGGTTCTGTTATTGCGTTTAATTTTCTATAATCGACACAAAGCCGGACGCTTCCATCTTTTTTAGGTACGAGGACCACGTTAGCAGCCCACGGGGAGTCACACTCTTCTATGATGTCACCTTCTAAAAGTTTCTCTAATTCCTGTTCTAAGATTACTTTTTTACTTTGAGACATTCGGTATGGAGGTGAAGAAATAGGTTCATGCTGCGGACTGGTCTTAATTCGATGAACTGCATAATCTGTGTCTCTGTGGGTTGTTAAATCATGGTTAATTATAAATGGATACCAATGTAGAGGGTCACTATGAAAGCTCCAACAGTTATGCGGTAAGTCTAACAAAATTTTAGCTTGCATAATAAAATCCCTACCTAATAGAGTTCTAGTTTCTGCGTTGGGAAGTACCATAAATGTGGTAAGTATAGCCTGATCTTTTACCCATACTGCAACCTCACATTCAAGAGCAGCGTGCTCTTGTTGCGAGCCGTCGGCTAATCCTATTGTCCGTGAACAGGTCTTAAAACTTATTCCGGCATCGGTTAAAATACGGTACAACATCGGACTTGCGATGGAATGAGTTGCTCCAGTATCTAGAATAGCCAAACCGTAACGGCCTACAACTTTAATTTCAATTAAGGGTTGTGTACTGATGTTATCATATGACAAAACAGTATGAAACTCTGGTTTCTTTAAGTTTTGTGCAACTTTACATTTATTACAGTTTGAGCGGATAACACCTACCTGACCACAACCATAACAATGCAATTCCGTGTTTTTACTAGCCTGACTTACAGGGCCGCTTTCAGTAAATTTATTTTTCGGTTTTTTTAAACATTCTTCTACAGTATGTCCAAAAATTTTGCAATAAATGCATTTCGGTCGTATACGCTTAATTATTTTTTGACTATTATTGTCAGTACTATATGAAGTTGACGGTTTGACGTTGTCAGCGTTATTAATATAAGTCGGAGGAGGTGGAGGTGGGCTAATAATAATTGGTGTTGCCGTCGTGGTGTAGAGAGGGTGTGGGGCACTTACCTCTACCAACGCTTCCTCCACTGATCTGACTTTAGAAATAAGTTGTTCTAACCCATTTACTGAATCACGAGGTACCCTATCTCTAATTTTAACATTTAATAATCCGTATACTATATCTAATTTGGTTTCTTCCGGTAACTCGTAAGGCAATTTGGCTAGTAAAGACCTCAATCTACATACAAATATGTCAGCACGTTCGTCAGTCTGTTCTTTAGAGAAGATCTCACGAAATATTCTATGTGCTGGTAGTTGTCTGCTGTACATCCCACGAAGTCGAAACAGGGCGTCACTCCATGTGTTGACCGATGACTTGATACCCTGCCACCAGACAGCGGCGTCACCGACCAGCAGCATAGGTAGTCCTCGCAAAGCGTGGTCGTCGCTGATATTCGTACACTCTTTGTAGATTTCGATTGTCTCAATAAATGCCTCGAGTTCATCCATGTTTCCGCTCGCGCCATGGAAGCGAGCTGTGCATTGCGCGAAGTTGCCGGATTGCGCCGTTGAAGTCCTCGGAGTCGCAGTCTGAAGTAATTGTTCCAGTAATATGCGATTATTTTCAGATTGGTTCTGCGTAATGTTCGCAACTAAAGTTTGTAACATATCACAAGACATGGTGATGTTTTGTGTCATCATCGTCTCTTCAGGTTCATGTATAGAGCCTGAGGGTGTAGATGGGGATTCATTGTCGTTGTTCTTTGGTTCGCGTCTCTTCGGTGGCATAGTGGTAAAAACGAAATAACTGAGCGCTCCAAAACTTATGCTCTACCGGTGATGCTTCTAGTTCCAAAAGAAAATTCGACACGATAATATTTAAAGAAAATATTATACGATTCGCTCTTGCGGTGACGGTTTTCTTCTAATTTCCAAATTGATTAATTTTATATAATTTTGATTCGAATTCCCAGTTGGGCGCCACTATAGTAGTTTAAATATATTAAGCTACCACAATTAATTATTAAAGATGTTATAGATAAATTTGGATTCATTTAGTAATTAGAAAAACGTCTTATATCATCGCAGACATCAGCGAAGTCTCACTTACATGACATGACATTATATATATATTCATAAACGTTGGTAGAGGTTGGTGCTGAAGAACAAAACCTCCGTGTTACAATTATTATTTACTAGCTGTCCCGGCAGACGTTCTGCCCTGAAAAAATAAAATTTAGAACCCGATTGCAGCGCCACCTACCGGGTCCAATTGTGAATCTAAACCATCCTCGAATCCACTTGAACACACACAAAAAAATTCATTCAAATCGGTGCAGAAGAATTATATATATATATATATATATATAAAGACTATTTATTATTAAATTATTTATCCCGCCTTTTTTTGTAACTTGACTAAATATAACAAGCATTTAATCAAAAAGTATTGCATATACCAAACTTAACGGGATTTGATCAAATCAATTTCTTAAAAGTATTTTTAAACTTACCACCTTATTTTACTAGCACCTTAATGTTTTCAAAAAATTTCACTTCATTTAGGTATAAAAAGTTAGAGAATACACTTTTTACAACTTTGGAATAATATCTTTCTATTACCTAATTACCTAATTAACTCATGAAAAAAGCCATTAAGGAACATTATTTGTTTTTTTTTTTAAATCTAAAGACACTCCACGGGTCTAAGCATACTGAGAAAATATTTTACCTCAGATAGAGGTTACATCGAATTTTCATTTTATTCACGATTTATATATAATATGCATTGTTGTAGGTATATAATTATGTATTATTGTTTATATTCATTACATTATCTTATATATTAGGTAAGGTAAACTTCTAGGCGCTAAGAACCTCAGCCAGAAGGCCCAGCTCGCCGTACACAACGCGGTGCTGGTACCTACGCTCGCGGACCGCGTTCGTAATACCGAAGTAAGAAAGAGAGTTGGTCTGAAAGAGAGTGTCGGGGTGAAGGTAAGGAAAGGAATGCTCCGGTGGCTCGGGCATATGGAAAGAATGCATGATGAAAGAATGAATAAACAGATATACAATGCAAAAGTGCATGGATGCAGAAGTCGTGGAAGTCAAATTGATCGTGTACTAGTAGAAGGTGATGTCAGGAGCCTTAAGAACAGACGAGCGTGCATGACAAGAGTTATGAATGTCAAAGAAGCAAGTGAGGTGTGTAAGAATAAGCCTAAATGGCGCTCTGTTGTTCGTGCCTACCCCGCAAGGGAACTGGCGTGAAGTTAGGTATGTATGTATGTATCTTATATATTACTGTTTATTGACTAATAAACTAAATTATTCTACGATTGCTGGTTTAGCAACTACCGACTTTTGTTGTGCTCTTATGCTCCATCCAAAGGTTGTTTGGAAGAAATCGCCATGGGAGATAATACCGCCGATTGTACTTGAACATTTAAATCAGAATATTTCTTAATTTTATGTAGCATTTTTGTACAATAAAGTATATTCTATTCTATTCTATAGTGGTATAAAGAATACCACTTTTCTTTCTGATTTCAGTTTCTTCAAAAAATGGCTATGACTTATATAGAGACACAAGCTGCACTCGCGTGGTGATGAAAAATCGTTATATTTATTTATTATCTTTACGTGGTAGAGCCATGCTGGAATCACTGCCGTGATTACAGCCTGCTGGGCCGGCTCGATTGGTGTGATACCACGCTCTCACAAGATATCGGCGTGAAACGGTTATCTGATCGTGTTTCGTACGATGAGAGAGAGTTCCGATGGCCCACTGTCCCCTCCCACCTGTCCCATCCCTTATCCTTCCCTTGAGTGTTGTTGGCTTCAAAAACTGCTGGTCCATACGCGTTGAGCGCTACAATATGGGGCTCTTCAAAAAGGGCGCAAACAGATTTTTAAAGTCTCAACGAGGTAGGCAACGCATCGGCTCCCTTAGTGTTGCAGATGTCCATGAGCGACGGTAGCTGCTTGCCATCAAGTGGACCCGTCTGCCAGTTTGCCTATACGCAAACATAAAAAAATGTATATATATTTTGTATAGTTCACACTATATCTTTATAAATTATAGCCTATGTGTTATTCTGATGTGTAAGCTATATTATTGTAAAGTGTCATCAAAATCCATTTAGTAGTTTTTGCGTGAAAAAGTAACAAACATACATCCATACATTCTTACAAACTTTCGCGTTTATAATATTTATAGACATATAGAGATAACGATTGTACAAGATTTCCCTTTTTTCCAAAATCACCGAGGTACCCTAAAGCTTTTAGATAAGCTCTGAACTAATTTAATCAAATGATTTCTTCTGAAATGCAACATGTCTAGCACATTTTTCGCAACTAAATACACGAGTAATCGGACTGAGCTCATATAATTAATTGACTAATGGTCCCTCAGAGACCCACACTCATCAAGCAAATGCGGTCTACCTTTTAACATAATATTTATAGAAGACGTGTAATTAAATTAGTGTTTTATTAGGAAAAAAAATGCACCGCAAAGAAATTTGCTTTTACTTAATATTATTATAATATTAGCCCGTAAATGCCCCACTGTTGGACTTAGGTCTCTCAATTTTTAAAGAAACGCACTATGTACTCGTAGATATGTACTTATATATGTACAGTATACACGCTATACTTATCTGTAAAGGTTAGGTTCATTCCGGCTAAGTTCTCTTCATGTTCTTCTTCATATATATATATATATATATATATATATATATATATATATATATATATATATATATATATATATATATACACACAGTCAAATATATATATATATATATATATTTGCTGTTCGTTAGTCGCGCTAAAAATTGAAGTCGATTAAAAAGGCTAGATCAATTTGATTTTTTTTTTGTTTTGTTCAGAACAGACAGAAGTGCTCTTTTTATTTTTTATTAAAAATAAAAACATTCAGGAATTTGTGTGGGAATTGCCTCTTTGGACTATTAGTAGTAGCTGTCATTGGCCAGAATGACAGCTACTGCTATTCTTGGATTTTGATTAAAGTTTTTGTGTGTATTTGAGTGGGTCCCTGGATGGTTTAGATTCAGGAATGGATCCAGGAGGTCACGCTGTAATTGGATTTTAGATTAAATGAATGAATGGATGAATGAAAACTCTTTATTGTTTACCATGACTTAAACCTTATCGCTTAAGCGATCTCATCCAGGCATGTTCAGGGAGATATTACAAGAAAAGTTAAATAATATTTGGTGGTTTAACTAAATTAAAACGAATTCTTTCTATTATTAATATCAGCCCATAAATGCCCCACTGCTGGGCTCGGGTCTCCCGTTATAGGGGAAACGGACAGTATACCCGCCACGCTTGTCCAAGGCGGCTTGGCAGGTCTGACACATCGGTTATCTCGATGTGCAGGTTGCATCAGGATGTTTTCCTTCACCGTTGTTAGCATGTGGTAATTGTAACAATTGCACGTTAGGTCAGAAAAATGCCTAAGCGGTGCATGCGTTTCGGCCAGGATCGAACCCGCGCCCTTTGAGTCTGGGACGCGTGCGCTAGCCATTACGCTACCACGACTATAAACTAATTAAATCGTAATTAAAGGAAAAATAAAATAATAACATTAATAAACTAATATAGATATACATAATTAAACAATTTATAATAATATACATTACATATACTTAAATGCCAACAATAATAGAATTCCATTCACTGCAACAACTTTTATTTAATGGACAAATAATAGTCAGTGATCAAGTGTTTAAATGTACAAATGAATGTAGCTTGTTTTCAGGGGTATGGAGTTCCTCAGGCGAACAGCCTGTACGAAAAAAGAGTTGCCTACAAAGGACAGAAAGAATACACTTCGTATTTAGGTATCGTTAGCAGAAGATTTTCATTTGAGCGCAAATTACAGGAATGAGATTGATAGAGGAAATAAAAAAGTTCCTTTAAATATGGGGGAGTACAGGGATTGAAAAGGATATTGTACAGAAGCGAGAATAAGTGAACGTTCCGGCGAAGGCGAATTGGTAACCATTGAAGCTTATTACGAAATTCTGAGATATATAACCGGATCGGCTACACCCACTTGCCAGAATTTCATTTACCATAATTTCATCTGCTATACTGGTCAACAGACATAATATTGTTTCTCATAATTTTATATGTCATACTCATTGTTTACTACATTTTTTTTATAGTCACGTGCTAGAAACTTTGTTTCGCATAAAGTCAATTTCAATAACATCATTGTAAGGCATACGTAATTATCATATGCCATAATATCATGTGCCATTGAAATTGCTTCTAGAAAAAAATTATAAAATCGGTTTAAACTAAACGATCAACAGGTTTAGGTTTGGTTAGGTTAGGTTTGGTTAGAACATGAAAAACATCCGGGGGTACCGGACAGTATCGTGGACAGCGGCGACACTTCTTGCGAGTGATCCACCCTGGGAGCTCCAGGCGGAGGTGCTCGCAGAAGTGCACCGCTTCCGGCAGGACGCACGAGAACGAGGAAGCCGGCTGTGCCCGGCAGAAGTGGGGAAAGTTAGTGCCTTGGCGACCGAGGCCCTACACGAGAGGTGGAAAAGGGACCTGGAGTGCCCAGTCGCTGGCACGGAGACGGTGGAGGCTGTCCGCCCCCACCTGTCTCGTTGGGTCTCACGTAAAAGTGGGACCCTAACGTTCAGGATGGTACAGATACTTACCGGGCACGGCTGCTTTGGTAAGTATCTGTGCCGTATATCGGGGCTGGAGCCCACGCCTGGCAGTGCCACGAGTGCGGCGCACCCTTGGATACAGCCCTCCAAACCCTTACGTAGTGCGCCGCTTGGGGATCACAGCGGTCCACAATGCAAAACATTGTCGGTCCGGTGACGTCACTGGAGAACATGGTGAAAGCTATGCTCTCCAGCAAAAGGTATTGGTCCGAGGTTGCCTCCTTCTGTGAGTCGGTCATGACACAGAAGGAGGCGTCGGAGAGGCAAAGGGAGGAGAGTGCGTATGCGGACCCTTTCCGCAGAAAGCGGCTCCGGGGTCGGAGGCGTCGCTACGCACAAACTCTCCTCCCTCCATGATTCCGGCACAGGGGGCCGCGTGGACGAGTGGGGGGATCCCGCGGACTTCCCCCCCTGTTGTTGAAGAGGGTGTCCTTCCCCGCAGGTCACCAGCTAGGGGCGTAGGTTAGGTATAGTGGGTAGTTTGACGGCCGACCATCTCCCTGTCCTCCGCATGGAGGCCATGGGGGCATACGGTCGATCAAGAGCCCCACACATCCCTCGGTGAGCCTTCCCCCCTGGTCCGAGGACGGTGTCATAAGAAAAGACATTTCCCCTGCGTCATCAAAAAAAAAAAGAGCCGAGCGAGCGAAGCGAGCGTGCCTCGGCAGCGGCCGGCGAAGTGCTAGAAAGCCAATCGTTTTTTAGGACAAAGGCAGTATGGCGTTGAAATATTCTGTTAAATAATATTATTGCAATTAACAAAATTGATAACAATACGTATGGCACTCGTGTCATTATGGAAACTAATGTACGGGCAAACAAGAGAATGTCACATAACTTTTATGGTAAACAAACAATTTGGGAAAATGTAATTCAGGCAAGTAAAATTCGCCCATATAAGTATTATTGCTTATATTTTTTGTGCAAACAATAGACAACCATAACCAGATACAAACATTTTTTTTTTCAGGGCAGGACAACGACTGCCGCGAACGCTAGTTAGTTTATAATATTTGATTGCGTCAAGGAATACCTCGCTAGCTAACTCTCCCTCGTCTCCTCGCCATCTAGTAAAATAATAACTTTTCCTTGAACAATGTGCAAAACAGACGCTCACATTGTTATCGCTTAATATCGGGGAACGTACAAATAACAACCAAACTTTGCAAATAACTTTATTCACATCACAGTGAACCCTTGTGGTGTGTACCCCCGGGGGCAAGGTGAAAGCACAGATTGGTGGCGAAGTAAGTTCTTCTTCCTCTTGTTCCTTCCTCTCTACGTCCCTTTGCCTTATCCCGACCACCACATCGCGTCCGTAATATTTATATACAAAAAATCAATTTGCGTATATTTACATAACTCGAAAAGTAGATAATGATGATTCTGATGACTATTTTAAATAATATCGCACTGCGATGCAGCAAAGTGTAGCCAGGTTTAACTAGTTAAATAATAAATAAATAAATTATGTAGGTATATTACAAATATAAGATATTTTTTTCTGTGCAGGAACGGAGAAAGAATACAATTTTCTGCGGCCGGGCGGCCTGTCGTAAGGGGCGACTAAACAACCCACAGCCAGGTAGGGCATTTTCCCGACTGGATGGCTACCACCACTGGTCTAGAGCATGCCGCCATAACAACTTTCAGTTGTGTTCCGACATTAGTGACCAGGTTCCAGACTCACTTAAGAGAGTAGCAGCGCATTTGTAGCACCTTTGGTGTTGCAAATGTCCATAGGCGATGGTAACCGCTTTCCATCCAGTGGGCCGTCTGTCTGTCTGCTGAACTCCTACAATAAAAAAATAAAAAAATCTATAAGACGAAGATAACGCTCTAAAACTAAGTAACCTAACCTATTACCATATAGATTCACATTAATTCTAGAAAGCTTTGAATTTCAATCTGTAAAGAGAAATTTCGAAAATGGGCCATGCGTTTAACCCGTGCGCACCGACATGATGCGATACGGCGCGGCGTGTTGTTGTTAGCTTCAGCGCACTGTGCTCAAAACCCGTTGCTGCAAATTGGATCCACCCGACCTCTGCTGTAACTGGATTAGGCAGGATGTGAAATGATGGAAGAATAATATCTGCCGCGGCCGTAAAAGGGCCACTTTTAAAGAATCGTACAGCGAAACTAATATATCATATATCGAAACTGATAAACAGGTGAAATAACTCTTACCCTTGGTTTTTCGTTTAACGATCTTTCACAGAATTTGACCCTTAGAAGCTATATTATGGTGTGGTACCATAATACAGGATGTTTATGTTTATTTTTACAATATGAGTGTATTGGATTTCTCATACGGGTGATTGATTTTAGTTTTCGTCAAAATCGGCCTCGAGACCTCTTTAAATGCTTTTCGTTATTTCATATAGTCTGGATTTGGCCCTGAAGGCGCACTTAAAAATTCACATGTATACAGATATACTAGTAGGTGCAGCATATGGCATTAAGCTCCGAAATTATTTTTGACACCTTTCATATTTTTTAACCTCCTGAACATGTTCTGTGAGCGATTTATAAGTGTTTGCCCAAAATTTAATCCTCAAATTTTATTACGTTTAATGGAGACCCAAGTTTATCGACTTTCTCTGGTGAAAACGCCAGCGCAGTCTCATTTTATTTACATGTTAGTTGATAGCTCTTGCAGAGTTAGAAAAGTAAAATAAAATATTTTAACTGGATAGTAAGTAAATAGATTGTACGCTGCTGTGCACATGTTTATAGTATTGTAGCTTAGTTAATATATTGTGATGGGTATTTTTAACTGACTTAAAAAAAAGGAGGAGGTTCTCAATTCGTCGGGATCTTTTTATTTTTTTTTATGTATGTTCACCGATTACTCCGAGATTAAGGATCCGATTTACGTGTTTCTTTTTTTGTTCGACGCGAAATAGCTGCCATTTGGTCCCCTAAAAATTTGACATAGTTTGGCCTAGTGGTTTTCATTTTATGAAAAATTTTCTATTCCGTTCCCTAAGTACACCGATTACGCTGAGATTTATGATCCGATTTACGTGATTCTTATTTAGTTTTATGCAGAATAGTTGCCATTTGGTCCCCTAAAAATTTAACATAGTTTGGCCCAGTAGTTTTCATTTTACGATCATTTTTTGTTCCCGTTTCTTGGGACCTATATTTTTTAAGGAGCGCGGCACCTTTCGGAGGTCTACCTATACATAGCTAGACACTAAAAAGTAACAAATAAAATAAAATAAAATAAAACTTCGTTTAAAAAAACCGACTTCAAAAACTAAAAAGTATAAAATAACATATTTCTAAAGCTATTATTATTAATATATATTATCTAAAACATCTTAAAGTCGGTGCTTAGTAATTTTATACTTTTTAGTTTTTGAAGTCAGTTTTTTTAAACGACGTTTTTTTTATTTTATCACCATCTATCGATGTCGTAAGCTTCGCATGTCAGCTTGGTGAGGCAGCAATTAATTCATGTTATTCCGCGGCACGCTCGCTAAAGTATAGTCCTTAGATATCGAAGTGTATCCTCGCTCCTTAAGTAGTTGTAATAAAAGCTATAGATTTAGTACAAAAAAATCGTGCAAATTGACGCGTACATAAAGATAATGAACGACCGGAAAAGGCAGTCAAATACAGCCTTGAGTTGAATATCAGCAGGAAAAGGAAAAATAGACCGGAGCGCAGCCACGGGAAAGTGAATCGCGGTACAGGAAACCGGAAACTAGATATGGAAGGAATTAAAGCCTTATAAGGTCGCGTAAAAAAATATTATGGAGTACTCTTATCGACCAGTTCTGGAATTATTGTCGGTTAAAATAGCATAATATTGTTACGAGTCGCGAGACTTGAATTAAAATGCCGTTAGAATTACTATAGAGTTTATTAGAACTATACAAACACGTATAACATAGGTACAAATATAACCGAACACAACAAGTCCAAACGTAATGCAGAAGGTTGTAATTCAATAAAACGTGCAAAGTCCGTCATTTATTAGATATCCAAATGTAGTACACACGTCTCGCTTCGCTGATGGTTCGCGCTCGACTAACTCCTCCCTCAACCGGGCTATTGCTTTATACTGCACAAGTGCAATAAGTCCGTTTGGCAGCGTGGACCAAATTTCCTAGAATCAGCTTGTAGTTTAAACCCGTAACACCTGGCTAATGACTGCAATACAACAATAGACCGTATGCCAATAAGTAAGCAAAAGAAGACCACCATAAAAGAATTTCAATGTTATTAGTTCAAATGCCGACGGGTAGATAATAAATGTGCTTTGTTTCAGATATGCAGGTGGATTCTGTGTTTGTCGGGACCCGAGTTGTAACAATATCAACTGTGTTATTCTCAAATGAGTATGAGTACATTTTTCTTATTCAAATAGAAATATGAAGCTCTTATGTTTATTGGTCCACCTATACCAAAATAGTGATCGCCCAGTGGTCGAAATTCGACCATAATTAATATAAATTATAAGTTTGAACATTATTATGGTTCTATTGTCAAAGACTATATACTTCTATAATCACAGATTTCGCCAAGGCTACACTATTAATTTGACTTTAACAATAAACAAAAGATATATATGCGTGTGTGTGTTAAATACATGGTAGTGTGTGTAATGTTTTTATTGATTTAAAGTATTTCTTATGGATAATTAAAAAAAAAAAAATTGCATTCGTCGCGTCTTCTTTATATATAATTTATCCGTGCAGGAACGGAGAAAGAATACAATTTCCTGCGGCCGGGCGGCCTGTCGTAAGAGGCGACTAAACATCCCACAGCCAGGTGGTAGGGCATTTGCCCGACTGGATGGCTACCACCCCTGGTCTAGAGCATGCCGCCATAACAACTTTGAGTTGTGTTCCGACATTAGTGACCAGGTTCCAGTTTCCCTTAAGAGAGCAGCAGCACATTTGTAGCAACTTTGGTGTTGCAAATGTCCATAGGCGATGGTAACCGCTTTCCATCAAGTGGGCCATCTGCCTGTCTGCTGATCTCCTGCAATAAAAAAAATATATAATATAAGTGTGCGCAATTTTCGTAAAAAGGGGGTACAAAGTTTTTGCTTCACGTATTAATATAATGATAATAATAAAAACATAACGCCCCACTGCTGGGCTCAGAGCTCCATTTTTATGGGGAATGGACAGTATACCCACCAAGCTTTTCTAAAGTGGATTAGCAACTTTTACACCTCGGTCATCTCAATGTGCAGGTTTCATGATGATGCTTTCCTTCACTTTTAAAACTAGGATATAATAATCGTAATAATATCCTCATTAAAACAAAAAAAAAACTGTATTAGTGGTGCATACTTGCCGGCCAGGATTCGACGCGAGTTTATGCCTTGACAGCGTCACCAACTGAGCTACCACACTACATCTATACCTATATGTATGCAACAGTCATTCACAGAAATTGTTTATTTGCCCTGTAGAATGGACATGATTCGCCCTAAGGCCGCTTTATGGCTTGTCGATAAAGCAACGGTGCGGACTTGGTATGCTCGGTATAAGCGGTACCATAAGCTTATCAAGCGCCAATATTTCTATAAGCATTTCTTTATTAGCTCTGTGCGTGACGGCTGCCCTAAACAACCCAAGTCAGAGCTCTGAATGCTCTCATAAAATCTATGAAGCTGTGCTGTATGATGATAAGAGTGTCTACGTTTATTTGACTGTTCATTAGCCTGTAGTATACATACGTAGTAGACTTTTAATCCATAAAAACGGATTCAGCGAAATTTGCTTCCAGGGCAAGATTAGACCTACATCATTGGCTTGATTATGTATATATGTTTGTTTTGTATATTTATTTCTTAAATTAGTTCGGGTATTTATATATCTATTGCCTTTTTCCTGCACCATCTTATTTTTTTATTGCAGGAGTTCAGCAGACAGGCAGACGGCCCACTTTATGGAAAGCGGTTACCATCGCCAATGGACATTTGCTACACCAAATGTGCTACAAATGCGCTGCTGCTCTCTTAAGGAAGACTAGAACCAGGGAGACTGGAACCTGGTCACTAATGCCGGAACACAACACAAGGTTGTTATGGCGACATACTCTAGACCAGGGGTGGTGGTCTCCATCTACATTGCCTGATTCAAATTTCTTTGATTTAGGTTGCCTGGAAGAGATCGCTTTGAGCGATAAGGCCGCCTATTGTATTGCCTTGAAAATATTGTAAGTATGGTCTATTTTTGTAATTGTATATTTTGGTGTGCAATAAAGTGTTATCGCTCTCTCACATTGGTATATGGCGTAGGTGCTTTAGCAATTGGATTATAGTATATAAAATTCTATAAAAATTAAGTCCGTGATATGTCAGAGACGCTAAAAGCGGCGTCTAGCGTCGATCGACGCTGGATGTCACTTTTGGCATCAGATTAACATTATACTGATGATTACTCTAGAAAATTTTAATACCGCGTCATTTTTTCCCGTGCACTCTGTACGATTGGACAGATTTGTTTGAAAGATTAATTGTCGTCAGAAACATGACGTTTTTACGCTGGAATGTTCAAAAATGTCTGCGGACGTGGAGTATCACGTGAGGATGCCGCATACAGCGTATCTTCGCTGCGTAAAATATTGTAAAAAAACGGGTCACCTAGTTTAAGTTCCCTATTAGTTTTTTTTTATTGCCTGAAGCAGGCAAACAGGCGGACGGTCCACTTGGTGGAAGGTGGTTATCGTCGCCTATGGACGTTTGCAACACCAGGGGCGTTGCCAACGCGTTGCCGGCCTCTAAGAAATTTTATAACGCCCTTCTTAAACGATCCCATGTCGTAGCGCAGAGGGAAAACTTCGGCGGGAAGTTCTCTCCAGATCATTGTTGTTGTTACTAGTCGCGTATAGTATTACGATGTATTTTTTCAATAAATAATTAAATATGCAGCCTACGATGTTTGTAACATACCACCGTGAAATAAAAGACCGAAACTTAAATCCCTGAAAGTATTTTAATAGGTAATAATTTTCTAATGCACAAAGAAAATTGATTTTTCTGTAAGGTTTTATGCGATCCATCAAATGGTGTAATTCTTTACAAAAACTGAAAGTAAGTCTTATTCAATTTCCAAAACTATGAATTGGTAAGTAGGTTTTGTAGTTCTTAGGTAAAGTCAATTTAATCGAATGATTTATTGCAGTCTACGTTTATATGAATTAGGTATATCGAAAGTTCGCCTTAATTTATGTAAGTTTGAAATTTTATTCTGAATACGTAATACTTATAAGACACGTTATCCAAAGTAATGTTGCAAATTCGAAAGCAATTTTGTCTGTCTATGCCGCTTTCACGCAAAAATCAGGGTATTGATTTTGCTGTGATCAGTATACTCGTATATCGTAAAATCGAAAATGGATATAGAATATTGATACGTCCATGGATACATTTTTAGATAGATAGATAACACTTTATTGTATACCATTACAAAAAGTACCTACTTAATTAAGTACACCATTACAAAAAAAAAATGCTTTGTGACTCCTGTTAATGCTTGATCTCGAAATGGTATGAAATCCATATGACCTGGAAAATGGGATACGATTTTTTTATTTGATTGCAGGAGTTCAACAAACAGGCACACGGCCCACTTTATAGAAACCGGTTACGTGCTACAAATGCGCTGCTGCTCTCTTAAGGGAGATTGGAACCTGGTCACTAATGCCGGAACACAACTCAAGGTTGTTATGGCGACATACTTTAGGTGGTAGCCATCCAGTCGGGCAAATGCCCTACCACCTGACTGTGGGTTGTTTTGTCACCTCTTAGCACAGGCCACCCGGCCGCAGGAAATTGTATTCTTTCTCTGTTCCTGCACGGATAAAACGGGTCGGAGCTTTCCGCAAATCAAATCATCATTTCTTGCATAAAACATGAGACATAAAAATATGATAGGAATATTCCATAAGATCACATGTTTTTGCCTCTAGGGCATGCAAATTGTTGTCCCTATTAGTATAATGAATTATTATGTATTAGGTATTAATATTACAAAATAGCTCGCAAATAAAAATAATAGTAAAAGTGAAGAGTTTCTAATAATTTGGCAACTGTTACTGCAGTTTTAGGCGGAAACTTGAAGAACGATATTTTACTATGAGGTTTTATTTGAATAAATTCGGTGATTGCTTGCCAGTCATTTGGCTAAGACTTTTCATAAAGGCATTAATTTGTCATTGGATTACTGAACTTAAAAGGCTTTAATCGAAAATACCCTATATCTCAAAAACTACTAACGAATGTTTTTCGAACTGATTTTTATTGAAATGCTTCTGAAATTCTCAATTTTTTCTGAAATTTTCCACTTCATAGTTCAAAAATGTGAGACACGAACATAACTTTTATGACTTTTAAATATTACCGGTCTCTTCACTATAAACTTTAATACAAAAGTTATTAAATTAAAACATCGTAATTTTTCATGTTCTGACTAACCATCTCACATGACTGTATGGCGGCTAAAGCTTAATTTAAAGTTATTTCATGTATTATTACACTCTTGTGTCGCTGCTATATAAAATAAATCGGCAAAATCGGCAGACAAACACATACACTGTATATCCCCAAATTAAGCAAGTTAAGCTTGTGTTATGGGTAATATACAACGGACCACTCTGGGGGCGATCCCAGACACCCAGACCATAGTAAATAACGCAGAAAATTCGTTTCCGAAATTTACCATACCACGAATCGAACCCGGAGCCTCTGCGTTGCAGTGAGGTAAGCCGGCAAAGGTTTAGCCCGCTCAACCACAGAGGCCGTCAAAATATAAACAATACCTTCCTGTTAAATGTCTTCTATATAGGTATAGACAGTAATTTCTGAGAAAATTTAACGTAACAGATGAATATAATATAATGATATTAAAACGTTTTGAAAATTAGATTTAAATTCGATATAGTAACCATAGCAATGTTTTAGTATAGTAAAATATCGGCATAAAAGGGGGTACCCTTGAGCTGAACCTGTTTTATATAACGTGTATAAGATCCGATGGCTTACTTCCCCCTCGCCCTATTCCATCCCTCCTTTTTTTACGTTGCGAAACCCAATCCTGTAAGACGGAACCACCACAAATTTATTGTTGAAACTGTCACACACGGCTAATTGGGAAGTCCCACAAATTTGTGGTCAAATACAGATAATTGAAATGAACGTTGAACTAATGCTTTGTCCGTCTAACTACAAATAATTTATATTACAATAAAAGAGACGATATAATTCTCTTGGTTTTGGCGCGGCAATTTTGATGGCAGCTGGTATCTTGCTTCCCCGTTAATCTTCCAGTTTAACATTCACATGACATTCATCCCTCCTCATTGTATGCCCATACCACCTTAGTTTTCTTCTTCTCAAGTTTTTAATCACAGGTGCAACTTTCAAAGATCCCCTTATATACTCATTTCGCATTTTATCCATTCTTGCAACACCTCATATCCATCTCAACATTTTGTTTGTATTAAGTTTAAATTTGTACTAAGTATACCATTATTATAAATTTAGTTACTAACAAAGAAGACAGCTTGACGCGATAAAAGCCTATTTGTTTTCCTTTCAAAAAATACGGGTCAACTTTCTAAACTGTCATACCTCATTATTATGAAACGTAATATTCTAATTTTAATAATTAGACAAGAAATTATTTTAGTGTTCTCTTCAATAACGTTGAACTGTTTTTGTTTTTCTAATTGGGGATTGCAAAGGTTTTTATTTGTTAGCGACTTAATTACTTACTAATGAGAGGGGTCATTACTTATGTGATGTAGATGACTTAAGCATAGCAGTAGTTTTTTTTAAATAACTGGATTACATTTTTTTCCAATATGCTTACATTACAGAAAAACATATTTGACTGTGGCACAGAAATCTCAAGGGTTTATTCGTGCTGCAGAGAGTCGTTTAGACTACATTTGGTCACACATAGTGACATTTAAAAAAAATATTTATACAATATTAATGTTGTATCAAAAATAGGAGCAAAGGCGAGGGATTGTTATCTTTATTCGAGTGTTTACTTCTGATTTGATAATAAGAAGCGGAGTTATCATCATTCTAGTATATGGTTCTGATTTAGTCTCAAGTCTGCACATGTGAGCCTGATTTTCCGCTTTGGGAATCAATATAGAATATTCATATTATGTTTGGTCGATTTGTGGTTATTAATGTGTATTGATTGCAGGTCCTCTGGGAGATCATCATGCTATGTGGCTACTGTTACTAATATCTGCAACATTTGAAAACTAAGGTGTTACTAACGAAATAAGATATAATAACACAGTGTTACTAGTTTATCGGTCTTTCAACTGAACACTTTATAAGGTTTATAAAGTGTTCAGTTGAACTCCCCCCACTCCATTTCATATTTGGACAACAGGACACTTTGGTTTATACACAGCGTCCCAGTAAGAACACTACTGTGAATGAAATGTAGATATATATAATGTATTATGTAGATCACGCTATTATATTGGTGACTACTGTAATGATTTACTCAAAACCAACCACCAAACCATTTATAATATGTGTTACACTAATACCAATATGAAGATGAAAGAGGCTTGTTTGCAGCATTTTTATACTATTTTCTTTACTGTGAATAATATGTAAATATATCGAATATTCACAGAAATATTTCTATGTCGTTGTTAAAAAATAGTTCGCAATGAATCCCTTTTTAATTAAATCTAATTGAATGAACTTTCGATTAATACCCAATATTGGACTTTGCGTCTCAAAATTGTATAGAGATTTTCGGGCGATCTAATTAAAATACTTTCAGCCTCCGAAAACCATTATCATTGAAAACAGCTTATCGATTGTGTCGCCAACGTTGTTATGAAAACAACTCGAAATGTTAAGGTACGTACAGAGTTAATGATAAATTAGTATGATAGGTCGGTTCATTACGTGACAATAGAGCATTGATCGGATTGTCTCGAAAGTATAAATCCCGTAATTCAACGGCTATATAGTAATATTCACACAAAGTTACAGTCTTATTCATATTGAATTAGAGTAAGTTTGTAAGATACTGCTACGAGTTCAGCGGGACTCGAAATAAAATGCCGTTAGAATTACTATAGAGTTTATTACAAACACGTATAACACAGGTGCAAATATAACCGAACACAACAAATCCAAACGCAATGCAGAAGGTCGTAATTCAATAAAACGCGCAAAGTCCGTCACTATTAGATTCCCGAATGTACACACGTCACGCCCGTATCGTAGTCGTAGCTTGACTGACCTCTCTCCATCAGGCCGTCGTTTTCACAAATGCTCCACAAATGCAAATGTATGTTCGCCCGGCAACGTCGCTACAGTTTCCTAGAATTAGCTTGTAACACCTGGTTAATGATGCTAATGAGCGAGTACAATAGGAGAATAGGCGGTTCTCCACAATAACTTAGAATGCCAATAAATAAGTAAACAAAAGAAAACGATCATAAAAGCATTACAACGAGTTTAAATGCCGACAGGTAATAAAATGTGTTTCTACAGACCTGTACGTGGGATTTGTCTTTGTCGGGGGGCTAAGTTGTAACAATACTTTATGCATCTTAAAGAAAACTTCAAACTTACTCTAACTATATGTGAATGAGACCGTTAGTAGCTAAGATAGTCGCGTCCCAAACTCAATTCAGGTGGGTTCGCGTCTTTACTGGAAAGAGCATCCAACTCCTAGGCAGTTTTTTGACCCTATATGCATATTTTTACAATTGCTTTAAACTGACGGTGAAAGAACTCATCGAGATGAAACCTATAAATCCAGATTACCGATGTGTCAAACATGCTAAGCCGTCCTAAATAAGCGTAGTGAGTGTACTGGTTGTTGCTATAAAAATTGGGAGGCCCGAGCTCAGCCACAGCCTCATCTATGCGTTGTTATTATTATACAAAACATTGATTGTATTTATTGTGAAACGAATTATTATAAGTGATTTTATATTATTTTTAACACTTAATATTTTATTATTTTCCGCTTCTCAGTGAATTTAGGATTAACGCAATTTTTAGACGAAAGTTAAATTCTAACTAAAGTAATACTGACAGTTTTTATATACATTATATTACTGGAGTATTACCAACAAGTCCTAGAGATAGTTATTGTTTGCACTTTTTACCATGTAATAATTATAACACCACACAAAGTCACAAACACATAACTAACAATAAAACTTGTACAAATACTTAAACCTACGCGCACTACCATCGCATTGTATTACACGCACACTCCACAAACAAACCAAGACACACAAAGAGCCTAAAAATTAATAACCCAGGCACAGAAAAGAAAAAAAACAACACACATGGCACTAGATACGACTATATATAAGTATAGATATAAGGCCAACACTGCACATGCACTTCCTCACAACACCAGCATGTAACAGATACACTCTACATTAGTATAAGTTTAGTATTAAAATTAGAATAAATTAATATAATTAGTAATCATTACACTTATCATATTGAAATAATATGAATAAAATTGTTACCTACATAATAAGTCTACGTTCCTTTTTTTAATGTGTGAATTCAGCAGACAGGCAGACGGCCCACTTGATGGAAAGGGGTTACCATCGTTTATGGATATTTGCAACACCAAAGGTGCTAAAATGCGCTGCTGCTGTCGTAAGGGAGACTGGAACCTGGTCGCTAATGCCGGAACACAACTCGAGGTTGTTATGGCGACATACTTTAGACCAGGGGTGGTAGCCATCCAGTCGGCAAATGCCCTACCACCGGCCGCAGGAAATTGTATTCTTTCTCCATTCAAATAGAGTGCCACTAATAGGGAGAGTGGATGTAGGATAATGTATTACTCCATATAGTTCGACCATATTTCCTATAAGAAACAAATATGGCCGTGGCAGCTCCCAAACCCCAGAGTCAGATGCCTGTAGTCTTTGTGCAAATATCGACCGGATATTTGACAGGAACACCTTTTGGAGATGATCTTTATTTTTGTTTCTATATAGTTATGACTGCATCTTACACACGAATCTTCCCACACTAGACTACTTGCGGGCCTATGAAATCCTGGTTCAGCGACAGTATAACCCGTTGGATGCCATTAATGTGTACTAACGACCGGACGCACTCGGATTGGGCTTTAAAAGGGTTGAGTGGTTTTGTACAATCGTTCTGATAAAAGAGGGATGAATGTTGAAGCTTTTAGCGATTTAAAAGATAGCGGGCCGGTGGCGTTGGGATTAAAATTGGCACGTATTAATAGTAACTACGGCGGCGGTTTGTAGGTTTATTGTTTCGGGTTGCTTAGTTAGGGAGTGATGGGGTGCTAATTTATGTTCCTCGATAGTACAGGGTATAAGGACTGGTACACATGTGTAAATTAGTATTTGGCACAGAAGTACTTTTATATTTTTATATTACACGGAAACCTTCAGTTTTAAGGACCAAAAATATTGTAACATATTCGTCTCCAATGTTTAAATATCAAGTTTCCATTTACATTTTCCAGTACATTTAAGGCCGTACCCTGTTGTAAACGCCGTATGTAACCTACGAATGCTTTTACGACAATGCAGTATCTCAGTTTCTTAACGCGAAATTCGCTGTGTGCGGCATACAGTCGTACGCCGCATCGGCAGTCATTATTGAGCATTTCAGCGTAAAGATGTCACGTCTGTTAATCTATCAAACTAGGCTGTCCTATCATAGAAATTTCATGAGGCAAACTTACACACATTTGGTGGCAATCAGTATAAAATTGATCCGACGCTGCATAACAGACCATGACCTTAAAATAAGAGCTAGTACTATAATGTTATTAGCAGCGCTTTTTTGTTCAGATTTGTAGGTATGTATTTTTAGTAGTAGTAGTAGTAGTAAAATTTTGAGTTTATGTGAATATTTACATTTCTTTGTCCTTTCTAAAACATAAAATTTTGTGATAATTATAAAGGAAATAAACCCGCAGGGGGTTTTATGGCGAATCTTAGGTAAGTAGCGACACCTCATGCTCAACTCCGGGGGCCAAAGCAAAGCCCACCCCTCCGTACTTGTCTTTGCCAGCCGGCATAGAGAGGACATCGCTAGAGTTAAGACTCAAGCTACAGGGGTGGAAGTGATAAATGGCATAGCATCGGAAGTAGCTTCGGTGAACCTGCAGCCCACCTCTCGACACCCCTTAGCAACTCATACCCATGTTGCGCTCGACAATTTGTACCAGCGAGTCACTGTCTGCCCATTATATCCATGTTCCCCGAACATTGCAACGGGCAGACGCCATAGTCCCCATAGCCCAGATCCCTAGTTCCACTAACATTTCATCTCAATAGCCCGGTACCTTTTGTTCTCATTTCCTAAAATAGTCTAACACTGACCGGGGTTTGTCCTTGGGTGCATATTTATATGGTGTAGACAGACATAATTGCTGGTAAGTGTCACGCCACATTTAGATTGAATTTGTCAAGGTGCCTCTATGTGTTGGTCTTTCCATGACCCCACGCAAGCCCTTCAAAAGTCCGAAATAATGGAAATCAACAAAACGCTTTAATGTAAATGGGTTGTTTTCTGCAGGAAACTGTTCCAGATTGTATATAGCCAAAGCTCCGTGAAAAAATAAAGTCTACTGCCCTATCCGATGTATAATATTTTTATTATATTGACTGTAAATACATTATCTATCAATTAAAGTGAAGCCTGAATAGATCCTAAATGGCACAGTAACAAATAACGTTCATTCCGTTTGCTTTTGTCAGATAATTTATTTTCACAACTACCCGCAAGTATTTCAATAGTACAATAAGAGTATACCTATAAATAATACAAAAATGATTTAGTAAAAAAAAAACAAAGACATTGAAACTAAAATACATTATGTAGCAGATCACTGCCAAAGGGGAGCGTGCCCAGAAGGCTGGCTGCATTGCCACGCTGTATGGCAATACTTATTTGTTGTGCAAAATATGAACCAGCCTTTCTGATCACGGGTAGTGTCAAAGAGTTTGTTACATATGTCTTTAAAGAAACCCTTTGCCGATGGACCCCACGTTTTAAATAATAAAACATATAGAAGCGAGAGGTAACCTGCGTTGCCATCTAGCTAAGTAGGGTTTAGAAACTTTTTAGAAGTAGTTCCTTTTACTGAGTGACTATCACTTTTATTTATCTTTGATTAAATTACTATCTGTTTCAAATACCTATTTGAAGTAATATTCTTTTTCGGATCATCGTAAAAGCTAATAATAACACCAGAGCGAAATAAACTACATCAACACATAATCATCTATTGAATACTATCAAACTCATATAACCAAAATCTTTGTTTTTTCTGTGTTTTATCACGTTTGTTTTGATTTCGCGAAATCTGTGCTCGCTGTGCCTCCCACAGGGCACATTCTAAACAAAACTAAAAAGTAACTTATGAATATTCGCTCTTAGCGTTACTCGGGGTTCGGTGTCAATCGTGAGGGCGCATGCGCACTACGTACTGAAAGGAGGCTTGCCTGAAGCCGTCAGTAATTGGCCGAACGTTGCGTGGTACCGTACCGTACCGCACCGTGACGTACCGCTTCCCGATTCACCGGGAATCGCGTTACCAATTCACTAACTAAGTGTTTGTTTATGTGTAACTAATTATATTGTATGTACTAAACTAATTAAACGAGTAAATAGTGATGTGAAAATACTTTTAAAAAGTTAAACAACTTTTTCTAAGTTTCAACTATGTAAGTGACTGGTTATATATGTGGATTTATTATGTGTCGGTAAGTTTTAATTAATCTAATCCCTTAATTAGAATGTGCGTGTTGAAGTATGTAGAGTATAAGCGTAACTATTTCAAAGTACAGTACATGAGGTAACGTTTTATAACTTCATCGTGAATTAGTTTCTGTAGGAAGGATTTAGTACCAAACACCTGGCGCGATTGTCCTAGATTTTTATTTTTTCAGAGCAGAACAACGTTTGCCGGGGCCGCTAGTTTTTAATAAATGATATTACATTATAATGAAATGAAGTTTGCACGCCTAAACATGGATAGAGTCAATACAACGCTGTGTGATTGTGGACATATGAATTATAAGCAATAAACCTCTGTTCATACCAACAAGCTTTTCTTGAGTTTCTAAAATACATGTAAGTGGCTAAAATTATTATCACTAGAATAAAGGGTTGATTTTAGAGGTTTTGATTAATAATAATGTAAATATAAAAATGATTTTGTTATGGTTTAAGTATTAGTTTGCTTTGTCATCACGAGCTTCCTGATATATGCTGATTAATAGAGTATAGATAATATCAATAATAGTAAACATGTTTTAATTTTTTATTTTGGAACACGACATTGTGTCAATGGGATACAGATTCGGATGCAAGAGGAGGCCTAAATGATGTTTGACATTACATACACCTGATATACATATACTTACTTTTATTATACATATTTTTTTTGTCAAAGACTATACTTCTATAATCACAGATTTCGCCAAGGCTACACTGTTAATTTGAATTCAACAATAAACAAAAATGTTATAAAATTTATAAGATAATAGAAGAAAAGGATGAAGATGAAGAGCAGAAGATGAAAAAAAGCGAATACATTGAAAATTAAGGTCTATTATGATTGCATATTTTATGTACCTAAATAAGGTTCAAAAATGTAGCGATAAAGTAACAGTTTTGAAGCTCCAAAAGATGTTAGATATTCAGAAGCATGTTTACGGGAATACGGCGTAAGGCCGTTATCAACGCACTGTTGGCTTCGAAGAAATTTTAGGTCCTAGTTGAACACGTAACAAATAGCATTGCAATTAAATTAGAGCTTTGAGAAGTATATGTGAGGTAAGTTGAAATGATATGATAAAGAACAGTATGATAAGGGAACGCTATTGATTGAAAGAAGATTGTTATATCTTCTTCAACAAGAGTTGAGGCGAAAAGGTTAGAGTGGTTTGGACATGTAGAGAAAGTGGATGAAAAGAGATTGACAAAACAAGTGTATAACAACAGTGTGGATCTTAGAGTTGATGCTAGTAGACCGCGACATAGTGAACAAGATCATATCGCAAATGTGTTAAAGAATAGCCAGGCCAGCACCTATAATAAACGTGTATGTATGAAGAGATTAATGAAAGTAAATGAAGCAAAAAATAGTATGTCTGCCTACCCCTATGGGAAACAGGTGTGATATAATATGTATATATATATGTAAATAACATTGCAGAAAGCCGTCGCGTAGATATGCGTACTTAGTAGATAAAGACAATGAGGGGTAACATCCTGCCGACGGAGAGCGGTGCGGTTGTAAAAGTAAGGCGTTGGTACGAGACCAAATATTCTTTGTAGCGGTCGAGCTGAGGTTGAATCTCACAGGAGGTACCTCCTCAAGCCTGCTGTGTCAGGGCTGAACGCCTCCGGTCCCACGGAATCGGCAAGCCCACAAAGCCGGTATCGCTGATTCAGCCATCTGCAGCTATTTAGCTGAACTCAGTTATTTAGGCACGAGGTGGTTTGATGCACGAGCGAAGCGAGGGCGCTAATAGTTCGAGTGCCTAAATAGGCCTTTCACCCAAGGTTAACACTCTGATTTTCAGTAAATAGTAATTGAGTAGCTAAACAAAAAACTATTTCTCTACTGAAATCAGGTGTTAAATGAATGAATGAAAACTCTTTATTGTTCACAATAAACTTAAATCAAGACAATTGATATGGATACAGTTGCCTTAAAACAATGGGCAGCCTTATCGGTTATAGCGATCTCTTCCAGGCAACCCAGTGTCTAAGGAGATTTTAAAGACAAATTAGATATACGATTTTTGGTGGTGTACTAAACTAAAATAGAAATAATATAATCATTATCATCAACTACCATGTTACTGTTTTTATGTTGGTATACAATAAAGAGTATTGTTGTTGTTGTTGTAAATTTATGAATAGGAAGATATTGGAACGGACTTTAAGGCCCATTTGCACTCATGGTCAGGTTAAATAAATAAAGATAGAGTTTATAAAGTCGGGGTTAGTTAATTAAAAATTTAACTCTCAATGTCCTTTGCGCCACTAAAAAATACCACCGAGTTAACTAACCTGACATTTCTTTTGTTTAGTTGGTAGCATTGAAAGTTCTATGCTTTTATTGCTGAAACCCAACTAGAGGTTTAAAATGAAACTTAATATCTCTATCTCTTTTACACTACAGCACACTGTATATAAGCTTCCTTAAATATCTTGCATTGTATGACAGTTGAAGATATTTATTTTAACCGTATTTTTTTTATCCTCTCTCCAATCAAACGAGATTGCTCGGGTTTTTTGCTTTAAGGGTTTTTTTATAATTCTTTGTTTTTTACTTTCTTTTTCTTTTGATCCTTTCATATTTCTTATCTTTTTTTGTTTTTTATCTTTTTTGTTTTTTATCTTTTTTATTTCTTTTAATTCTCCAAAAAAATATTTTAACAATATTTCTTATTACTAAAACATTCTTGTTCCTTCTAATTTTATACATATTTTGTTCCAAACTTAATTTATACATGTTATTTCCTATTTTAACCGTAATGTCTTAAGTCATTTATTTACTTTTTGTGTGAAAGTTATAAAGTAGGTTATTTTTTTAAGAATAATGCATAAAAAACCGGGGTTACGTGCCCACAATTTCGCAACTAGTGGTAATATGCTTTTATATGATACAGTAGCCAAATACAACATCGTAATCGTGATTAAAAAATCTGATGGAGCTAACCTTCAGCAAAAATATGCAGCTGGCTCAGTGACAAAAATATACAATACGAGTACTACTGGGGCCCAATTCTACTATTACTGTCTCGTCAAAGTCGCCGGACACTATTGTCCCAATTGTAGCTTTTTCTGATTTCGGTATTCTGTTAATTCTCATGGCGTCCCCGTAGCTAGCCACTCTATCTTTATAAAATGGAAAATTCGTTAAATAAATGTTTAAAATATTGGTAGCTTTTCAATATTCATTTCAGCTTATATTTCTGCTGTGGTAATACCAGTTTTTTTCTATTATTATTCTGCCGCGACGGTATTGAGAAAATAATTGTGGATTTACTAGACTACGAATTTTTGACACTATCGCAATGGAATTGTACCTTGAATATCTCCGCAACACCAAGATATTGAAATAGCATAATTGGGCCCCTGGTTGTACCCGAACACCAGAAAGCTAACATTGTTGGATCCTCACTCGTTTATACTGATGTGGGTAGTTTTGTAAACGCCGCTGGTTTTCGGTTTCGCCGTCATTACGTGGTGGTGAAGTCAGTCTCCAACGCGCGCGAGGTCAGTCCGGACGTTCCGTTTTCTCTGTGCTAAGACCACGTGAACGTTTCACATCCCATTCTTCATATACAAGCCGTGCTTGCTCTTGGTGTGAGTGTGCCATAATTTAAACACCTAAGTACCATCCGAGGACTTGTTAGTGCCATGCATTCTCAGGAGCTGTCTAGATGCCCCTTTGGAGGTGGTTTCCGAGGTTAGTGATGCTTATTACCCCATTGGTTTTTGTGCAGGATTTGGCATATCTCTCACTTTCAAATATAACCTACAGTCCACAAACAATTACTCGAGCCAGCGAAGCTGTATGGGATCCGTGATCCAGCATTGCAAACATATACTTTTTTTGTTATTGCAGGAGATCAGTAGACAGGCAGACGGCCCACTTGATGGAAAGCGGTTACCATCGCCTATGGACATTTGCAACACCAAAGTTGCTACAAATGCGCTGCTGCTCTCTTAAGGGAGACTGGAACCTGGTCACTAATGCCGGAACACAACTCAAGGTTGTTATGGCGACATACTTTAGACCAGGGGTGGTAGCCATCCAGTCGGGCAAATGCCCTACCACCTGGCTGTGGGTTGTTCTGTCGCCTCTTACGACAGGCCGCCCGGCCGCAGGAAATTGTATTCTTTCTCCGTTCCTGCACGGATAAGATTGAGATTAAACTTCACTAACCCTGTATTAGTAACTTAACCTTTCCTCATCAGTAGGTTAAATATTTATAAGTTTAACCCTGGGTTTTACTCCTAACTTTTGATGGCGCAAGATAATTTTTTTATTTGACTCTGTGTTAGCAGTTAACTATAAGTTAGTTGAGCTAACTCAGGAACGTGCAAGTGTGCCTAAGTGATTCCAAACTGTGCATCAGTAGTTATCGCATGAGAGAATACTATTCTAAAAAATTAACATAATAATAAAAACATTTAAAATTTACTTAATTCTAACCCGAGGTCGCAATAAACATAACAGGTCATTATAAAAACCATTAGCGGAGTACCATTACTTGAGTGAAACGCGTTCATTTCGTTTGTGGTTTCCTTCAGAAAAATATATGGGTCACATTAGGTTAAAGTACTATGGATACGTACTTCTGTATGTATTATGTAGACTTTGTGTATGATACGTAATTGATTCGATCTAGAGGAGTGTTCCAGTATTGAGCATTTTCAAGTACAATATAATAAAATCAGCCAAGTGCGTGTCGGTCCATGTACATTATCAATGTTATAATTTACCATTATACTACATACATACATACATAACTTCACGCCAGTTCCCTTGCGGGGTAGGCACGAACAACAGAGCGCCATTTAGGCTTATTCTTACACACCTCACTTGCTTCTTTGACATTCATAACTCTTGTCATGCACGCTCGTCTGTTCTTAAGGCTCCTGACATCACCTTCTGCTAGTACACGATCAATTTGATCATGGAAGGTGTGTCGTGGCCTTCCACGACTTCTGCATCCATCTACTTTTGCATTGTATATCTGTTTAGTCATTCTTTCATCATGCATTCTTTCCACATGTCCGAACCACCGGAGCATTCCTTTCCTTACCTTCACCCTGACACTCTTTCAGACCAACTCTCTTTCTTACTTCGATATTACGAACGCGGTCCGCGAGCGTCACTCCGCAGATTTTGCGCAGTGCTCGCATCTCGACCGCGTTTACTCTACTTTCATGCTCTTTCTTCCATACCCAACTCTCGCTTCCATACGTGAGCGTAGGTACCATTATACTAAAACTAGCTTTTTCCCGCGGCTTCGCTAGTCAATTTAAATTTTGTCGACAAAGTGGAGGACTGACCGTTGGGATACTCTTATGCACTCATTCGTCCTTTGAAATATCAAACTTTATTTCTAATTGAAAATACCCGTAGGTAACGCAATCTAGCGAACGTGGAAGTAACTAACCATGCAAGCAACACATTTAAATTGCGTTGTCACTATCGGTGCTACGATGATGTATTTGTTAGGGATTTTTTTATTGCTGAAGCACAGCAGACAGGCTGACGGCCCAACTGCGATGAAAAGTGGTTACCATCGCCTATGGACATTAGCAGCACAGGAGATGCTGCCAATGTGCTGCCGGCTGATGCCGGAACACAACTCAAAGTTGTTATGGCGACATACTCTGACCAGTGGTAGTCATCCAGTCGAGTAAATGCCCTACCACCTGGCTATGGGTTGTTTTACCCTCTTACGACAGGTCGCCCAGCCACAGCAAATAGTATTATTTTTCCGTTCGTGCATGGAGATAAGAATTGCAACGGTTGCACCAATAAGAGGCCACCTAAGCGCCATATTTTCGGCTATATTCGTCAGGAATAGTATTTTTCTCTAGATGAAAAGTACCCTATGCTGACAAAGTGTGTGCAAAATTTCATGACGATCTGTTGCGTAGTTAAGGAGTGAAATCGTGAAAGAAACAAACTTATATATGCATTTATACCGAATATTAGTTACGATTAGTTTGAAAAAAAGTGAGTGTCCAGTTCTCACGCAGTAGAAGTGAAACAAAGTGTGACAAGGGGTGAAAGGATTCTAAATTTCGTGACGTCACATTTCATATATTATAATGTAAAAATTTAAGCTTTAAAACACGAAATTTGAAGTATTAACGAAAATCTTCAAAATATTTCCAACTCTGTCTGTATGAGGATATTATTAAATATGATGTATTCTATTTAATTCTCTCGCAGGCTTAATCCTATAGCTTTATGTGTTTGTCTCTTTTTAGTGTCGCTCTTTCGTTTCATCGAGTTACAAATCACAACGATTCTAAAGAAGTTTCACTTCAAAAAATTTCACGCCTCATGCAACCTTCTGATGAGGCAGTGTAATAATAGTGTAACAACAGGTACCGATGTTGATATTTTTTCCCGAAAACCAATAATTATCGGCAAATTATTCTAAATTTATTTCTATTCGATCATCAACAATAAATTACACTATATACGACACAGACTTACACACACACACGTTTAAACTTTAACCTAACACAATCGTATGTACTAACAAATAATTAGACTTTAAAAAAATCAATATGTTTTTTCAGCATGATGTAGCAGTAGATGTAACTAGTAATTAAGTCTGCACTTAGACTAAGAAAATATATTTATTAGTGTAAGACTTGTTGATTGTTTTTAATAAATTAAAAAAAAATAACCGATTTAATCCAGGTATTCGTTTAACTCATAATTTCAGTATTTACCGAACAAGCCGAGCTAAGCCGGAGCCGAAATTTCGAAAGGATACCAAAAGCCACCGACGTGACCGCGGACTTAAAGCCTCGATTCGGTTTCTGCCACATTAACGCGTTTGCCCGCAAAAGCCTAATAAAGTGTTTCCTCCTTCCTGATAAAGTAAAATGTAAGTTATTCTACAATAATTTTATGTATACCATTATACTACCATTGCCACTGCAAATCAGCAATATCCTATCCACGGGTTGTCTGGAAGAGATCGCTTTTTAGCCATAAGACCGCCCGTGGTATACGTTACATTAATATTAGATTTCTTTAAGGCTCCTGTTGCCGACGAAGGTCGAAAGTGGAATGCAAACGAAATAAATTTTCATTGGTATTTACTGCTCAATAATTTATTTTAAAAAAATATCATAAATATTTACGATATGAGAGGTAACGTGGTTTTTTTAATATTTTAAGTTAAGAAAAAATAAAAAACAAACGCTAAATCACTTCCAAATTATTGACATAAATCATTTTACTCCTTAAATTTTTATCAACACAAGACAAATAAATATCTACATATTTACAAAAGAGAGATAAATAATGTACGTTCATTATTTTTTTAAATATTGCTTTATTATTTATTATTAATATTATTTATTAGAAGGTGATGTCAGGAGCCTTAAGAACAGACGAGCGTGCATGACAAGAGTTATGAATGTCAAAGAAGCAAGTGAGGTGTGTAAGAATAAGCCTAAATGGCGCTCTGTTGTTCGTGCCTACCCCGCAAGGGAACTGGCGTGAAGTTATGTATGTATGTATGTAATATTATTCACAATAAAATGATAAAGCATCTGAAAAATTATTGCATCTATGAAATCCCTCCCCGCTCTCGCCCGAAAAATAAGTGCCGGAAACCCCTCAAGGGCAATGGCGTTCCCAGAAGCCTTAATGATGTACAATAATGTATCCGTGCAGGAACGGAGAAAGAATATAATTTCCTGCGGCCGGGTGGCCTGTCGTAAGAGACGACAAAATAACCCACAGCCAGGTGGTAGGGCATTTGCCCGACTGGATGGCTACCCCCCTGGTCTAGAGTATGCTGCCATAACTACTTTGGGTTGTGTTCCGGCATCAGTGGCCAGGTTCCAGTTTCTCCTTCAAGGCCGGCAGTGCCTCTGGTATTGTTAATGTCCATAGGCGACGATAACCACTTTCCATCACAGTTGGGCCATCAGCCTGTCTGCTGTGCTTCAGCAATAAAAAAGGGAGTGGAATACGGGGACAGGATGGGGTAAAGGGGATAAGAGGACAGAGAAGAGAGCTATCAGAGCTTTTCAGTCATCGTACGAAACATGATTAGATCTATGCTAACCATTCCTCGTCGATATTCTCTGAGAGTGTCGTGTCACACTGGTTGAGCCGGCCCTAAAAGCTATAACCAAGATAACGGTTCCAACATGGCTCACCACAATGCAAAGTTTGTGACCTAAATATAGATTCCAACTCATTTTCTTTATCGCATTCCCCAAATTTTGGGAAAGGTTCCTATACCAGCATGTTGCTTCAACCATATTCCCTGAGTTCTGTTTCTGTTCTTTTCTGTTTAAAATATTTTTACACTACACTCATTAAACAATCTGGTCTAGAAGATTGGTGTGTTTTAGCTAAAGATCCCTATTCTCTTTTTTTTCTATTACTCCATCCTAATTTAGAGAAAGGGTTCCATAATCGGAGTAGTGTAATAACTGTAGCTCTTTCTCTTGTCACTCCTCCCTTTGTTATTTTTAATTAAAACATGATTAAAAGTACGCCTATAATATAATGTATTATATCCAAGTAGGTAACAGTGAATATCAAGTTAACAGGCGACCCCTTGCTGTTATATTAATGAATATATTAATGGTTGGTAATATGATATTTCAAATTACACAAAATATTATGATCATACTGATAAGTATTACATATTTTCCATTATTTATTGTTTATTATTTTTGGAGCACGTTAAAAACATTCTTTTAATTTTAAATTACAAATACTTGCAGAAAAATTGGGAACTTGGAAAGTTCTGAAGTTTAAATTGCGAATAGATACAATTGCTGCGATACAATTCTGTGAATGTATGCGACAAATTCAGCCCACTTCATAATACTAATTCACTACTGATACCCGTCCGCTTCACAGCGCCACTGCGGTGGCGCGGCGGTCGCGTGGCGGCGTAGTGTCGTCTACACGCTCGCAATGCTCAGAGGTGTATTTTCTGTAAGCATCTTAGGTATTAGCATTATCTCTGCTTTTCTTTTTTTTATTGCTAATAATGTATTTTAAGAACATGTTTTACGTACATACCGATAATTTTAAAGCGTGTAATTTTATTTTTCAACTTTATTATGACTAAATTATTCTATATTGTGATGAAAATAATTACATAATTTTAAAAATACTAAATATGATATATTAATACAATCAGAAGCAGAAGTCGTGGAAGGCCACGACACACCTTCCATGATCAAATTGATCGTGTACTAGCGGAGGGTGATGTCAGGAGCCTTAAGAACAGACGAGTGTGCATGACAAGAGTTATGAATGTCAAAGAAGCGAGTGAGGTGTGTAAGAATGGGCCTAAATGGCGCTCTGTTGTTCGTGCCTACCCGGCAAGGGAACTGGCGTGAAGTTATGTATGTATGTATGTATGTAATACAATCATAATTACCTTTACTGGCTATTATAAAATTTTGCGTAGATTGTAGGAGATAAAAAGACCTGAGAAATTTTAGGACTTAACAATTCAGGTATTTTTGAGCGAAAAAGAGTTTTCATTAATAAATAGGTAATGTGCAATCTTTTGCATCTTGTATGGAATTACCAAAAAATATGTCACGAACTAAAGTACTACATATAAGATACATACAAGAAGTTAACTGACGCATTTCACACTAATTAATCAAAATTGTAATGTAGACACAAACCGACAATATAAAGGTTATACTGTTTGTACAGTATAGCAAGGAAAATGGTGCAACCGATTGCAAAACCGCATGTGTTTTGATGCGGACGGTACCGTACGTTGGCTGAAGCTACGTGAGCTAAATACACAACAGTATGGCTTTTAAACTAACTTTCGACGTATTCGTTGGTAAATGGCTTTTTAACGCAGTTCATGGAATTTAATTTAACAAATGTTAATTAAGGCACATTAAAAACGTACCTACTACGTTGATTGAATACGGCCACTATGTCACAATGTATATTTTGTGCTTTTCATTTGTTATTTCAAACACCTGTTTCCTGACAACAACGACGGGTTTGACTCCTGGTTGGGATGCACGCATTTGGGCAGTTTTTATGACCGAATGTGTATGTATATTGTTACAATTATTACTTACTGATTGTAAAACAACTATAATCTCTTGGGGTTACTCTCAAATGTGTTTCGTCGTTAGTTTTCGTTTTAGAATTTTTATTGCTGGTGTTTTATATATTTAAGTATAGTTTTCTTTATACATACATACATAACTTCACGCCAGTTCCCTTGCGGGGTAGGCACGAACAACAGAGTGCCATTTAGGCTTATTCTTACACACCTCACTTGTCTCTTTGACATTCATAACTCTTGTCATGCAAGCTCGTCTGTTCTTAAGGCTCCTGAGTTTTCTTTATGTATGTTCTATTTATTATTGTGATATACAGACTAAACTAGCATTTCTCCCGAGGCTACGCCGTGTGAAAAACCCTAGTGGCTCGATGTTACTTAAATAAAAACTTAGGTTTTAAACAAATCAAAATTTATGTAATGCTGAAAATCACTTAAAAATCGTATGTACATTATTATATACACGTACTATTATAAACGTTAACTTTCAATATTTAACGTCATTAACGCATTAAACTCATCGCTACATATGTCTTAAAGAGATGAAAAAGTGGCATAAACTAAAAGCCCATGAACTCTCCTATTATATTAATGTATTATACTCTGTGCCATGAGTTAAATTGTTATTTTTATAATTTATAGAATGTATAATAACAAGCAAAGAAACTAAATACATATGGACGGTAAATAAAAAAAAATTAATGATGATTTCCAATAAAATTTTGTTTCTATAGATATTTGACTGAAAAGGTTATATTCTGTAACTTTTTAAACATAAAACTTTACGGTTTCTTGTTAAATTCACTTCAATAATCTACGTCTATTCTAAGTAAACGGCATCTTTTACCGGGATGAAACGTATCATAAGTGTTAATTCGGGTTATAAGCCAGCCTTATGTCGAGTTTCATTCATATACCTTTATTAGCTTAAAAAAAATGCGATCGCAGTGCCATCTTTTTCACTATTTTCATCTATCCCAGAGAAACGACGTCATTTATCGGGATAAAAGTTAGCTCTATTTCGAATTTCATTTAAATCCGTTCAGTAGTTTTCACGTAACAGACAGACAAAAATTCTAAAAAAATAATTTTCGGAATATCCTCGTCCAAATAATCCCCCGTGATTCTTTTTACGTTTTTAAACGCATATATAAAGTACAAACACTTACAGATTTATTATAGAATAGATTATTGTAGTTTTAAACAAATCTTTGTTTCTTCTTTCTTCTATCAAAATTTCATTGACTCTTTTAGGCTGATCGGACGAAAACGAAACGCGTTTGATAGTAAGTCCTCTGAACAGTAATGTTACTGCCTCTTTTTATTGCACCATTTTATACCTGAAAGTCGCTATATACGATGGTAGAAAGATAACAATATTTATTGCTAGACAATATCTACAGCTGTGAAATGCGAATATCGCCTAATATCAACTTAAGGATTAATATCCTTAAGTAGATATTAGTTAGTACTCATTCTTAGTTTTAACTTCACCTACCTAAATGTGTATAAAAAAGTATACAATATAATAACAGCCCGTAAACGTCCCGCTGCTGGGATTGGGCCTCCTAGTATACCCGCAACGCTTGTCTATGGCGGCTTGGTAGATTTGACACATCGGTTATCTCGATGTGCAGGTTTCATCACGATGTCTTCTTTCACCATTATTAGCACTTGGTAATTGTTAACAATATGCACATTAGGTCAGAAAACTGCCTAAGTGGGGCATGCGTTCTGACAGGATTGAACCCACGCCCTTTGAGGCTGGGACGCGTGCGCCAGCCATTACGATACCACGACTTGATTTTATAAAAAAGTATATTATTACAACTACTGACCATCTGTGAATGTAAACATAAGATAAGACAACTTTATAATTCTATGAATTAACCTTTGTGTATTTGTTGCTTGAGTTAGTTCTTACGGGTAAATTAGATCGCAATATATGAAAGAGATTTCTAGGAACTTGTTACAACTAATTCATAAAAACTGGTCGCTATACCCGAAATCGCTGTTATATCCGAAGCCACTATAGCCAAATTACTTTCCTGTAAAGTATACTTTAAATTCAAGGGACTGAAGTGCTAAGTCGTTATAATCAAAAAGTCGTTATAAAAAAAACAACCGAGGTCGTAATAAGTGAAATATACTATATAACAACAAACAAAACTTGGTCAGAACAATGGCGACGACGTAGGGCCTTTAATGAACACTATATTCAAAACAAAGGCCAGATGGCATACATCATTCGATTGTGGGTTAATAAATCACGACATCCGCCTGATCTTGTTCAAACATCGAATTGAATAATATTCGATCAGAAATCGAATCAAACGGCTCTGAAACTAATAAAGCGGGGGCCTCGCCCGTTCTGACCTGGTACGGACCTTAATTCAATCATCGCTCGCAGAATCGAACTGAGGCTACTGAGTAATTCGATTAGCAATTACCATTTGGCGGGAGGGTTAATTGTAAAAAAATGCTTTGTGTTTCTACGTGTGCGTTTTAGGGTTACTTTATATAATCTTTATAAAATCGTCAGGGCCGTGTCTCTGTTCTTCTTTTTCAATTCACTCATTTCATTCAACTGGAATCTGCAACAGAGAGTTTTAATTATTATAAATGTTTCTACTCCACGGCGTCAAAGGGATATGTATAATATACCAAATGATTTCAAGTATGGACGCTGCCACCGGGCCGCGAGGCGGCAGAAAACAAACTCATGTATTTAACTGGATGTGCAGTTACACCCATTTACGTAGTAGTGGCGAGTCCCATCGATCTACAAAAAGACTGAGCATACTATTCGTGCTCCCGCGAACTCGGGCCAGTAGGGAGGCGCATCTCTTTCTAATAATGGCTGCAAAGCCATTGGATTCACGCTTCTGTGAACATCCCTGACGCACTGCACCGCTGTTATGTGATTAGTAACACGTACGACTGCCCACTAATAATAATTTTAAATATAGAACAGATTTTTATATATATTATATGTCAATTTTTTTCTTCTAATTTAAATCGTCTTATATAAACTACATGCATGTACATTGTTATTATAAAAAAAATCTTCTACATATATTTCTTCATTCTCCTCATTGCATTCATGCTACCATATATTTACGGTAAGCAAAATTATTTATATAGGTACTAAAATTAAATAATTTCAATTTCACTTTTTGGTACACCAATAATTCTAATAATAGATCTACTAATTTAGGAACCTGTCAACTAAGTTTTAATTTTAAAAAAGAAGATATTTATCATTTGTGTCCAAAAATAAAAAAGAATAAATATTCGCTACGTAATAACGACAAGCACTTTTTTTTAAATTCATCTACAATATATTCAATATTTTCATAATACAATTTAAATTACTCCTTAAAGTAATCGTCACTTAAACTCTCTGAGAGAGGTTATTAATCAACATCATCTGAAGATTTCACTAATTCGCTCGTAGTGGTCTGAAATAAATTTTGTACGTTACATCCATTTTGAAGGTTGTTTTGTTTTTTTTTTCTCTCATTACGGCGGACAACGCTGGCTGATTTAATTAGATACCAGATTTTAGGGCTAATTAAGTAAGATTACCAAGGATTAACGACTCGCAATAAGATTTTGTTTGCAAAAAATAAACAGCTTTTTACACGTAAGATTAATTGTTTTAAGAAATAAGCATTGATTTAATCATGTTTTTATTTACAAAAAAGTCATGATATATTTAAAAAAAAAATGTTTTTGATGGTCTCTGTGGTTGAGTGGGCTAAACATTTGCTGGCGTACATCACTGGCAACCAGGGGTTCCGAGTTCAGTTCTTAACCTGGGTTTAGAAAACGAACATTCAGTTATTTGTCATGGTCTAGGCGTCTGGAATCGACCCTATACCGTTACGGTGTATTACTGATAAACACAAGCACAACTTGCTTAGCTTGGTGATATACAATGTGGACCTTTTGTCTACTTTTTCTTAAATAATTATGCCTAATTCTTATACTATAGACTAATTAATATATATATCTTATAAATATGTTTGTATGTATTTAATTTATAAAGTAATTTCAGTATGTGTATTTAATTTATAAAATATGTAGTTTAAGTATGTTTATTTATGATATTACCTAATAATCTGCACCACCTACATCGCCAGATTAGGTTAAACTAATCCTTAAGTTAGGTTGCCCGGAAGAGATTACTTTAAGCGATAAGGCGGCCTATTGTTTTTTTTATTGCAGGAGATCAGGAGACAGGCAAACGGCCTACTTGATGGAAAGCGGTTACCATCGCCTATGGACATTTGCAACACCAAAGTTGCTACAAATGCGCTGCTGCTCTCTTAAGGGATACTGGAACCAGGTTACTAATGCCGGAACACAACTCAAGGTTGTTATGGTGACATACTTTAGACCAGGGGTGGTAGCCATCCAGTCGGGCAAATGCCCTACCACCTGGCTGTGGGTTGTTAAGTCGCCTCTTACGACAGGCCGCCCGGCCGCAGGAAATTGTATTCTTTCTCCGTTCCTGCACGGATAAAATGTTTCTACCATGATAATATTGTAATTGTCCATTTTTGAAATTGTATATTTGGTGAGCAATAAAGTGTTATCTCTCTTTCACTCTCTTTGTCTGCTGATTTAAAAAACTTTAAATGTGTTTCTTTTCCATTTAATAAGTATAGTGCCACCTTATTATGTAAGCAATGTAACGTTGAATTCTGATTCAATAATAAAATGCCGTACAATAATAAACCGAAATAAAATACAATGCTGTTTTTAGAATGAAAAAAAGTTAAACTACTAAAACAAATTTGATTTTTATTATTTCGACGTTTCGGCCACTATTCAGCAGCCGTAATCACGGAAGACAAAGATGTCAAGTGTCAATGAATATTGTAAAAGTTTTATTTCGCCTAACGTTAACTTGTTTAGATTAATTATTTAGTTTTAACTAGTCGCGAAAACTTAAGAAAATATTATGTTAAAGTAGTTAAACGACTTCCAAAAGGAGGAAGCGATGATTTCATCGCGATGTTTTTGTTCACCGTTGTTAGCACGTGGTAATTGTAACAACGTGGAAAAGAAAACCCGCGCCCTTTGAGTTTGAGACGCGTGCGGTAGCCATTATGCTACCACGACTTTAAAGTAAATATATAAAGTGATATAATTAAATATTCAAAAGTATAATTAAACAATAAACGAACTAATTTACTTGCAATGTATAGTGAATAGGCTCTTCTAAAGTGCTACTTATTTCCCGACAAAGGCTTGCGTGAGCCCCCACCGGCGTTTAGCGGACACGCAGCTGGGCGGAACTAAGGGCGAAGGCCTAATACAGTGTTATTGCGACTTAAGTACCGGAAACACACGAATCAATGCCTTCTTTCTGGGTTCATTTTGATTTAATTTATTTTTGTGCGATTCGAATAGCTACTTGCTAATGACGTTTGTAGTGTGGGTTCCATAGTTATGACCGTCCACACATTTTGTAATTTGCTTACGAAATTCTAAAAAATAATTAAATCAACATATCTCAAAAATACAAAACAATAATGTATTGTCTAAAGCAATTTTTATTGAAAATATTTATTAAGTTCTATCAAATAATTTTCGATTAAAAAGAATATGAAAAAAAAATGTAGAGGAAGAAGACTAATGTGGTATGGGCATGTAATAAGGAGGGAAGAAAGTCACGTGACAAAAATAATTTTAAACTGCAAGATTGATGGATATAAATGTACAGGTATATCAAAAAAGAGAAAGGTGGATTGTGAGAAGGATAATATAGTAATTTGTGGTGTGGCAGAGGACGTATGTCAGAATTGAGGAGTATATAAGAAAAGAACACAGTGTGTTGTGTGTGAAAAGAGTACAACCACAAAAACCTCCAGTAATTGGGAGAAGGTGAAAGATAAGAGAGAATTTCTTTTAATTTTCGATTCATTTTTAAAAGTTAAAACCACACTTTTTATGTATTCGAAACAAAAATCTTCTACACATATTAAGTTTTTTATATAATATAGGTTCGCGTTCGACCGACGTTGCATCTAATTTTAAGCCGGAAATATAGTTTACGATGGAGCACGTTTACTTAGAAGAAGTATCTTGTAGGTAAGCGTTCAGGCGGGACTTAAAGCCACTTTAGCTTTAACTAAAATGTCACTAAGGAACATCGTACAAGAATATCGTTCTATATATATAAGTATGAGCCGAAATTTTTTCGTTGTGTATGTACATATACACAATGAAAAATTTCGGCTGGCTTTTTCTAAGTTTTAGTGTTTTTGAATTCTCACTGCACTTCAATCACTTTTAATTGATTGTTAAAATATTGTTGCGAAATTTTAATAGCTATATTCAAACTAAAGCTAAAAATTCAACAACAGCCAAATTAATTTGACAAAATATTAATATTAAACGGAAAAGAATAATTTGAAACCATAAGGCTCAAAAGGAAACTTGAAATTCAAATTACGTTAAGAAATCAATATTGATTCAAAACAGGAAAATATTAAAAAGAATATATTGAAGTTCGTCAGCGAGTAATCATTATTATTGGTAGGCATATTCATTATTTCAGAAGCGACTCCATATTTTTACAAATTAGTATTAACTCCTTAAAGGATTTACCTAGGACAAATTATATTTCCTGAAGACTCCATGTCCAAGGAAATAAACAAAAGACTGTGGTTGGAAGAAATACTAGTCCTTGAAAGAAATAATGAAGAATAAAGATCCAGGCATACATATCAAGAGAAAGACTTTCAACATTTGTATTCTCCCCTGCATGACATACGGCTGCGAGACATGGACATTAACGGACAAACACAGAGAAAAACTTGCTAAATCAGAAAGAGCAATGGAAAGAAGCATGTTGAATATGGGCTTAGTGACAGAATCCGAAATTTGGAAATAAGAAGGAAGACAAAAGTAACGGATACAATAACTCGTATAGAACATCTGAAATGGAGTTGGACAGGACATATGCTACGTTGCCAAATAAATAAATGGAGCAAGCAAGTAACCTTATGGTATCCAAGAGGAGACATCAGAAGACAAACAGAACGGAGAAAACAAAACGGAGTGACGATATCCGTCTAACCCTAGGACAATACTGGACCAGAGTTGCAGGAGACCGAGCTCAATGGAAAGAGCTGGAGGAGGCCTATGCCAAGAGGCACGCCAAATTGCGTGATATATTATAAGAAATAAAATTCATAAAATAGAAAAAGAAAAAATGTTAAATTGCATGCATGTTATTCGGAATAAAGGGGCTTTATTATTATGTTTCTATGTCTTTTGAGACCACGGGCCATAAAAATAGCCCGGACATTTGGAGGGCCATGGGAAGGCCAACACGTAGAGGCCCCGTGACAAATGTAATGTAAATGTGGCGTGACACTGACCGGCTATTATCCCTGTCTACAACATATTAGTGATGCACCCAAGGACAAGCCCCGGCCAGTGTAGGACTATTGTGGGAAATGAGGACAAAAAGTACCGGGCTATTGGGGTGAACTGCTTTATTATTATTATTTATTAACTCCTTACATACAGATAAATCTTTTGTAGTTATATAAAAAGGTGCTAACATTAAAAGTGCGATGCAGATCAGACTTTTAAGCGTAAATGCACTATAACATATTTTAAATTGTTTTAAAGTTTGGCTGAACCGAATATAATTGTGATATTTTAGTCAGTAATGTGTATATTTAAGTTCAATATTATCTTCGAAATGAAAATAAATTTACAAATGTTATAGGACGCTTGAGAAATCGTAATAACCTTTTCAGCAACGTACAAATTTTAATGTTCAGTCTAGCATGTTCAAATATAGCTTTACTAAGGAGCTTATTGTCGGCAAACAGTTTAGATACAAGTAATTATTAAATAGTAGGCAAATCGTGGTGAAGTCTCTAGGGAATAGTATATAGTTTGTTGCTATAATTGTTTACATTCGAAATAAATTTATATTAGATACATTCTATGTAGTAGATAACATAATTAATTGATATAAAGGTAAAAAAACTAAAAAGGTATAAAATGTTTTTGAAGTATGAGGATATTGTTACAACTTAGGTTCCGACATAAACAAATTCCACCTGCATATCTGTAAAAACACACTTTATTACCTGTCGGCATTTGAACTAGTTGTAATTCCTTTATATGTAATTCTTTCTTGTATATTCTATTATTTAATATCTATTATGTCTTCTTTTGTTTCCTTATTTATTGGCATACGTTTCTAGAGGACAGCCCATTGTTTTATTGTACTCGTTTATGGCCGGTTGCGGCCGAGTCATTATCCAGGTGCTGCGGATTACGTTGACTACGATACGAACACATTTGTATTTGTGAGGTATAAAATGACGGCCTAATGGGGAAAGGGGACAGTCGAGCGAGAACCACGATCAAGGCGAGACGTGTGTACATTTGGAAATCTATTGGTGACGGACTTTGCGCGTTTTATTGAATTACGACCTTCTGCATTACGTTTGAATTTGTTGTGTTCGGTTATATTTGTAGCTGTGTTATATGTGTTTCTATAGTTCTAATAAACTCTATAATAATTCCAACGGCATTTTAACTTGAGTCTCGCAAGTCGTAACAATATTATATAGATAATTTGATTGTAAGAAAGCTTGCAGTGCTTGATATCAAATACTAGTTATGGAATAGTTTTAGCATTTTTTATGGTGCTTGATAACACGCTTTAAGAATAAAAAATCGTGTTAAAAAAACTTAAAGAAATGAAATTGTTTATGAACATGTGTATGTACAATCCATAATTCTGTTCCGTTCTTCCTCAGTGAAGGAACGGAAAGAGAATACTAATTCCTGCGGCCGGGCGGCCTGTCGTAACAGGCGACAAAATAACCCACAGCCAGGTGGTAGGGTATTTGCCCGACTGGATGGCTACCACCCCTGGTCTAGAGTATGCCGCTATAACAACTTTGCGTTGTGTTCCGGCATCAGTGGCCAGGTTCAAGTTTCTCCTTCAAGGCCGGCAGCATCTCGGGTATTACTAATGTCCATAGGCGACGGTAATCACTTTCCATCACAGTTGGGCCGTCAGTCTGTCTGCTGTACTTCAGCATAAAAAAATCCTCGTGTTTATTCAGAGAGTAAAGTGCGGATGATGTTGCGTAGGTAAAAAGGTACGCATATGAAACGTAAAAAAATACCAGGTAGTATATTATTTATGCAAGATATCTCGACCAAGTTGCAAGTAGCTATTCACACTCTTAATTCATTTTTAAGTCTAAATGTGAAAAATATTTACCTACATATCATGCAAAGCTTCGTGCGAAGCAATTTTTCATTTGTTGAATTACATTCGTAAAATCGACTGCCGCACAAGCTGGGGAAAAGGATGATTGACTTATGTAGATTAATCGCGCAGACATTTGACGCGAACATTTAGTATGCACTCAAAGTTCGCTTGCATGCAAAGACATATTTAAATATAATATTAGCCTATACTTTTTTCATCTGAACAAATTTTGTAAGTAAACAATCACATAGATAGAAAACGTCAAAACTCCCACATTTTTTACATCATCCTGAGTAATTCCTAGATTACTTTTACGCTAACCTTCTTCCTTTAAATTAACTATTCGCAAATTGAATTATATTACCTAATAACCGACTAATTTAGACATTATCATACTAGTCTATGGGAAATGGCCAATGCCAGATTCACGCTGATGATGAGATTAAATCATAATTTTTTGTAAAACATTCTTAGACAAAAATTCATACTAGGCATTCTGTACACTGACCTGTTTTTTTTTAAATTACGTGTGATATTATTATATAACATGATAATTAATAAAACAAAGGTTGGTGTACTGAACTGGAAAGGTTAAAAACGAAGGTCAGGCTACGAATTTTATCCAAAATTACCAGTTTGAAGTACCTAATTTCCTTGTTTTTACATTACCGGTAGTATCTTGTTACATTTTAAGTCTTTTGAACGTAAGATATATAGATATTTGAATATATTCATCTAGCTGTATCTACTCTATTAAGTTTTGCGGATATAGATCACTTGATGAAATTTACCTTACATTTACTTCAAGTTCAGGGACGTAAAACAAAATATTCTGCGGAATATTTACATATGAACCCTAATATGAATAAAAATAATTTTTGGATTATAATTATTCAAATTTAAAAACAATTTTGAAATAAGTGCGTCAAAGGTCAATCGTGAATTCAAATTTAATTAATGTGGTGAGAAACGCGTCTTACATACTAATGAAGACTTGAATCGTATTTACGTAGTTTATTTACCTTTTTTTATACCGTTTCCTTAGTTTCTTTATTTGTCTTTACTAAAGGATTCTTTACTTTGTGTTTGTTGTTTTCTATTGCTTGCGGCTAGTTTGTTGTAAGAATGTTAAAGTAAATAATATTCTTATGAGGGTATTTTTTTTAGAAGTAAATGTGAAAATATATTTCGAGGAACACTTACTGTATGTCCTTTTTTGTATGTTTCTTTACTCGGTTTCTTCGTCAGTAGTGAACAAATTTTCAATTTTTTGTTAAATCGAAAGGTTATTGGTCCCATTATCACCATGTCAGGATCTGATGAATGGATTCCACGGAATTATAGAAACCCACGAAAATTGATAACAGACTTCTTCGTAACACGATATCTCCATCAATTCTAAACCGATTTTGAATTTTTTTTCTTTACTCATAAGTATATATCCCGAAGTTATTCCATGGTCACCAAGTTAAGATCTGATGAGTGGATCCTAGAGAAATGGAGAGTAACCCTTATACGCCGAGTGCCTACATTAAAAAAAAAAGCTTGTATACGCGTGCCAGTATTACACTTTCTACAGGCGCCTATGTTTTTTGTAGGTATGTTACGCGATTTCTCAGTCAATTGTAGACCGATTTTTTTAATTGTTTTAATTAACTCCCGAGAGGTCCCATAGTCACCAAGTCAGGATCTGATTTGTGGATAGCAAGGAAATCGAGAGCAACCCTTGTTGAAGAGCATGTGCACCAAAGATTGCAAATTTGTGTACACGTGTGTCAGTTGTACAATTTCGATTCTAGGATCTGATCCCAGCACGGTAGTGCTGGGATGGGTACGTATACCGATTTCAATTGTGAATTCAAACTATCTGACCAACTCAAACACACACAAAACTTTTCAACAAAATCGGTAAAGTCGTTCGCAAGTTATGCGCGTACGTACATTTCTACGATTTATTTTCCTTTAGATAGATAGATGAATAAGGATTTTACATTTTACAGCTTCTGGGTATGTAAAACATCGGTTAATTCCCAAAAAAGGACGACAGGGGAAAATATTAACAACAGTTCAAATTTAATGTATGTTAATAATTTTTTTGTGATACACCCTGTCACGTTTGTGCTTGGATTATATATATATATATTACTAGAGTTTACGCCGCGGCTGCGCCGCAGGTCAACCTCTAGTGCGTCCTTTTTGTTTAAAGAGCAGGCCTTAATACAGGGTACATTGTACTCAATTTTTATGGTAGTGCTGCACTCGGAAGTTTGTTGCGATATAAAATGAAATTCATTTTATATCGCAAACTATCCCAACTCTGGACATGAAAAGTATTTATGTCCATTTTCGGTATTAAAATTACATTTAAAAAAAATTACAGCAAAAAAAAGACAAATTGAACATCTCGGACAAATCAGACAAATCAAACAAATCGGACAAAACGGACAGACCGGACAAATTGGACAACTCGGACAAATCGTACAAATCGGACAACTCGGACAAATCCGACAAAAAGAACAAATCAGACAACTCGGACAAATCGGACAACTCGGACAAATCGGACAACTCGGACAAATGGGACAACTCGGACAAATCGGACAACTCGGACAAATCGGACAACTCGGACAACTCGGACAAATCGGACATAAAGGACAAATCAGACAAAAAGACAAATGGAATAACTCGGACAAATCGAACAAAAAGGACAAATCGGTCAAAAAGGACAAATCGGACACAAAGGACATTGGACAAAGATGACCAAAATGACGAAAATATAAAACATGTATACCGAATTTCAACTAAATCGGTCCAGCAGTTTTTCCGTAAAAGCTTAATAAACAGAAAGACAAATATATTTTTATCCCGGAAACTATACCATTTTTCGGAATAAAAAGTATCCTATGTTCATTCTCGGCATCGAAAAAAAAAAAATATATATATATATACTGAATTTCAGGCAAATCAGTCCAGTAGTTTTTACGTGAAAACGGAACAGACAGACAGAGTTACTTTCGGATTTATAATATTAATAGGAATAAGGTTATATAATCAAAGTGTTTATGTTATACATTAATAATATCATGTTTCCTTAAATTAAGCAGTTTATATATAATTATTAACCTCCATGATTATGTATACATAATTAAATAGCACTTTGTATTAACACTGAGATGAAATTATACCCGTTTATTGAAATTTGATGGTTACAAAATTTTAGTTCCCTATGCTGCTGAAAATCCTAAAAGTTCTGAAACCCTTCATACAGTAACAGTGCAAGTCCATTTGCCAAAAACTAGTATTTTTAATTCTTTTTTAATGCATGAGATCAGCTGACAAGCAGACGGCCTACTAAAGGTGTTTGCTACAAATGAGCTTGCTGCTTTGCCTGGTCGCTAATGCCGAAACACAAGGTTGTTATGGCGGCATACTTCAGACCAGTGGTGGTATCCATCCAGACGAGCAAGTGCCCTAGCACCTGGCTGTGCGATGTTTTGTCGTCTCTTACGATAGGCCGCCCGACCGCAGGAAATTTTATTCTTTCTTCGTTCCTGAACGGATACACTAACTAGTGTTCCTGTAAGGTACATACGCATATTTTACTAATCGGGTCATAAAATCTGTTACATAATTATTTAACTTAAATATCGACAACTGAAATGAAAAGAAAGTTAGAAATAAATATTTTCGTTATTTCTTTTAAATTTTTGAACTGATTTTTTGGCTAAATAAATGCTGAAAGCCAAAATCCCAAACAAAGAAGTATAAGTAACTTTTGCGCCATCTTAATAAAAAAAAAGAAACTAATTTAGATCCATAAAAATAATTGAAAATGGATATCATTAGACAAGTCTAGAAATTCATAACGATATTTACTAATGAATTTTTAGTATTTAGTGAGTTTTCAGTGTAGCCTGGTCCTTTTACATTATGAAGTTGCTTTCAAAGCAAATAGATCAATTTATTCGATAATTTAAAGTTTTTATAAGTTCATCCATTTTAACAACGTAATTATCATTTTTAAGCTTTTAAGCTCAAAATAAATAAATCAATAAATTATTTGTAAAATTAGATTCACAAAAAAATCTTGTAGTTTTGGTATCACGCCAGAAAGAAGTTTCGCATGGAAAATCAGCATTGTTTTGGATATAATTCCGACACAGCAATAAGCCGAGGTGCAAACCTTGTTTGCTGAAAATGCGACTTTCAAATTCTTCAATATGTTGAATTTTCTAAATCTATCTATACTATATTAAATCTGTAAATGGTTTGAGGTTGTGCGTTTAATTTTTTTTTAATCAGGCAGCATAATCCAGGTCAGGATATTCCGAAAATTAAACATATAATTTTTGCCTGTCTGTCTTTATGTCATTTATTCCATCTGTTAGAGAATCACGTGAAAACTACTTAACGGATGTAAATGAAATTCGAAACGGAGCTAACTTTTATCAAGGGACGTAAATTAGGAAAAGGACGAAAATAGCCAAACATATGGCGCTGCGATCGCATCTTTTTGGAAATTAATGAACGTATATGAATGAAACTCGATATAAGGCTGGCTTATAACCCGAATAAATACTTGGAATACGTTTTATCCCGACAAAAGACGTATTTTAGTTGGAATAGACGAATTAGCAATCCCTATAATTCAATAACAGATACGTTGTTAATTTGCCAACACGTCATTCGTTACGTACTATAATACTTCAAATCAGGATGGCTGCGACTTTTCTTTATGTTTTGCTATACAGTTGTGTACTTGCTTAGTTAGTTTCTTTGTAATTGTAGTGAATTCAGCAAGAAACATATATATTGAAGGTTTATATATATTAAACACGTAATTAAATGTTTATGTACGTAACACGGAGCTACAAGTAAAGGTCATTCACGCGGCGTAGCCGTGGAGAAGAGGCTAGTCATACTATATAATTACTGTAAGTAGGTATGGTGCTATTTCTTGAAATACATTATTTTTCTTTCTTTCGTTTTTGTATCAAAAATAAATTGATGTGTGAGTTTTCACACATATTACGTACAACAATAGAAAATCGCCATTAGTGACATTTACAATAGAGTGAAAATTAAGGCAACATATTAAGGTACTGCAATTATCATTCCCAGTGTTCTTCTGTTATCCTTAACTCCCATCATTAAAATATCGTTAATTTACTATACTGACTAAAAAATGCTTAAATTGTACCACTTTTTTGCTGATAGCGTATTGGAGGCCGGCCTCAGTACTTCCGGCTCATATTAAAACCTTTATCACACAATCTTAACTGCCTCGTACTCGAAGCCTGGAAATGTTATATTTTTCATCAGTTCTAAAATCGACCATAGTAACTGCAGTTAAAACTTATTTCACCTTACCACAGTGACATCACACTTAGCTACATTATTTCTCATTATTAATTTGATAACAAAAAAAAAATGTTTGTGTATGTGTGCAGTTCACACGCAGTAGAAGTGAAACAAAGTTTAACAATGGATGGAGGGATTATAAATTTCGTGACGTCACTTTCATATATCGTTATAATATATTTAAGCTTTAAAACACGAAAGTTGAAGTATTAACGAAAAACTTCAAAACATTCCCAACTCTATCTGTATGATAATAAAACTACGTTTCAACGGTTTTAAGCGCGGTAATTTATTTGATTTTGGTTTCTCCGACGTTTCGTTCGTTAGTAAATTAGATTAGGCTCCCATAGAGTAAAAAATAACCATAAACAAAATTAAAGTTGGCGGTAGGCTAAATAAAACATTAACAATACTCGTTGACACTTGACATCTTTATCTTCCGTGATCACGGCCACTAAAAAGTGGCCGAAACGTCCGAAAAACCAAAATCAAATAAATTACCGCGCTTAAAACCGTTAAAACGTAGTTTTATTATGTATACAAGTCGCGAAAACTTAAGAAAATATTCTATCTGTATGAACATAGTGTTTAAATAATTAAATATAATGTATTCTATCTTTTCTCGCAGGCTTAGTCCTATAGATTTATGTCTATATCTCTTTTTAGTTTCGCTTTGTCGTTTCATCGAGTTTCAAATCACAACAATCCTAAAGAAGTTTCACTTCAATATCGTGTATTTATTACACAACTTCAAATCATATTTATAAAGTGTTAGGGTGGCTTTTAGGGTATCATACAAATGTGGTAAGTTGATAGAGCACCGTTTTTAAACGATCATTGTAAATACAGATGGGGTTGCTTGGGATCCTTTGTAGTGAAACAATGAAACACATTATCCTCTTTTTAGTAAGGCGGGTCAAAAGATAATGAGAGATTGATGTGGAACTCGATGGCAGAGTCATATTGTCGTTGTGAAAGCTTTATTATATTATAACCTTAATTTTACTGCCCAAGTCGTTGCAGCTATTACGCGTATGTAGATATTACGTTTCATTATCTTAATGACGATTGGTTTTTTAATTTTATTCTTAATCCCTGTCTCTGAGGGCAGAGCTTCCATGCTATCATTATACATTTGTTACCTAATCTTTAGTATTTTAAATATTCTAAACTACTACAAGATATTAGACGTTCTAGATTTTAAATTGGTTTTAATTTAGATCACAGAAAATCATACACAGCGGACATTAGCGAATTGCCTTACTTTGACATCGTAAACAGTAAGTACATCATTTCACTTTGGTGGAGGTTGCTGCTAAAGCGTAAAATCTCCGCGTTACAATACTAATTTTAAATCTTATGTTCTCTTAACTAATTACTAATTATATAGCACACAAAACAAGAAACAACTAAAAGTTACATATTTCATATTATGTATGAATTATTAAGTCTAAGCTGTACCTCTAAGAAAGTGAGCACATAATGTACCATACATTGACGAGATATTTAGAGGGGTTAGTATTATTAGTATGGCTTACTATAATGTTAGTTTTACGGTGGTTAGATAACAAAATTATTATGCAATTGTGCCAGAGATATTGGTTCAAATAATAGCCCGAATTTCACGTTTAAATTTAAAGAAGGAGGAATTAAAAGTATCAATGCATCTATTTGTACTTGTAATCTCATTATATAACCTGCATATTCTTTTGACGGAATCATAAACCGATGTGTTATTTTTAAAAACTTGAATGCTTGAAGTCTAAGGTGAAATAAGACAAGGGCGAAAGATTCCAAATTTTGTATCTAGTGTTAAATTTAATAAAAGAAAATATGTCTGGACAGTCAATTGAACCAGTTAGCAGCTTAAATAAACAGAATAGTTAATTACGTTCACGATGTGATTTGAGTGAGTCAATTTTTAATTTGTAGGATCTGTATTTGCGGCCAAGATGAAATTTATAAGAAAGAATATTTAACATTTTTTTTCTACACTCTTTCTATTCTCTCGCTATGCACAGCGTAGAAGAGAGACTAGATTATTGAGGCATATTCCAGTATTGTTCGAACGAGAGAACAGAAGAAGTAAATGATTATATGTTGGTTTTTGAAATCTTTATTAGAGCGCGAAATTAATCCAACGAGCTGGTTATATTTTATAATAATGTAATCGTATTGAGAGTGAAAAATTAACTTTTCGTCAAAATGGCGTATATTTTGACGAAAAGTTAAATTAAATCCCTAACGACAGCTTTTCTTTCTAAATCTAAACCACGAGTGTATATGGATAATATGCTTTATGTGTTTTAGTCGAGAAAGGAATCACAGAGCACTTTTCTATATTGAAATACATCCGGTTCGCTGAACACCATTCTTCAACACGATTGAGGTCGTCTTAGAGATCTGGACAGTCATCCAAAATTGTACGATATATCTTAAGATCATCCGCATATAAAAGGCACAAACATAATAACTGATATATCAAGTCATTTATAAATATTACAAAAAACAAGGGCCCCAAATGCGATCCTTGAGGGATTGCCGATATTACTTTATGTGGATTTAATAAATGACCTTCAATGCTAACCAATTGGCTTAATATGATTTAATCCAGCGCATTAAGTTACCATAATATCATATTCTTCAACCTTCAAACAAATTATCGAATAATTGACCTTATCAAAAGCTTTCGCGAAGTCTGAATGTATCGAGTCTACTAGACATCCTTTAGCAAATGTAGAACAGGGATATTTTTTGTAGACTAAGAGGGTTGCTAACAGTGGACTTCTCAGAGACAAAACCATGTTGAGAAGGTGATTGTATGGATTTAAAATGTGTAAAATATAATAAAACTACGTTTATACGGTTTTAAGCGCGGTAATTTATTTAATTTTTATTTTTCCGACGTTTCGGCCACTTTTCAGTGGCCGTGACCACGGAAGACAAAAATGTTAAGTGTTAACGAGTATTGTTAAAGTTTTATTTGGCCTACCGCCAACTTGTTAATTTTAAATTATTTAGTTAAATTTTGTTTGTGGTTATTATTTACTCTATAGGAGCCTAATCTAATTTACTACCGCTTCGCAGCATGTTAGTTAGGCTTGAAGAGAAGAAGCGGCGCAAGAAACTTTTCAGCAAACATGCCTAGCTCTAATAATTTTACATACATACATAACTTCACGCCAGTTCCCTTGCGGGGTAGGCACGGACAACAATGATTAATAATAATAATTTTCTATAATATTAAAGTGGGTGGAAGGAAAAATAAAATAAATTATCAGTCAAGTTGGTTTGTATTCCGTTGCACGCAGAAAGAGCTCACAGTGTCTTGAGATCTGGCAGCTAGTTTTTGCTGAGTTTGGGTCTTTATAGTTTTGATGATCGGATCCCAAACAGGCGGTACTTGCCAAACATCTTCTCTGTTGAAATTTGGGTGTTTTTTGATTTCAATAGCCTCACGCATCATTCTAGGTATGAAACGATTCTCTTTCGCGAGGAGTTGTGGGTTATCGAATCTGATGTAGTGGTTGGGTTTATCTAGCGTGTTTTCACTGATTGCAGACTTCGTAGACCTTGTGTGTTTCATGTCAGCAATGTGTTCTTTTACTCGTGCTTTTATGCTCCTCTTTATTTGCCCAATGTATGATAATCCACACTCACAACTCAGCTTGTAGACACCTGCATCCTGGAGTGGGATATTGCATTTCACAGGTCTCAGAAATTGGGTAATCTTTTTTTGCGCCACTAATTGACTGACCAACACACAGATTGGCACAACATCTTGCTAAGACACTCAGCAATCTCCGCGGCAACACACCCTACCATGTCAAGGATTCCTTCGACTTCATCAGCGCAATTGAAAATTTGACATTGTGAGGATGAAGTACTAGTCAGTTTTGATGTCCAGTCCTTATTTACCAGTTTACCAGTGGAAGACTGCATTGAGATTGTCAATAAATGAATGAGAACGAAAGGTACCGGGCTGTTGGATTGAACTGCCAGTGGAACTACGTATCGGAGACTGTGGGGACTATGGCGTCTGTCCGTCGCAGAGTTCAAAGAACATGTAAAAAATGGGCAGGCAGTGACTCGCCACTCACTACATGGGCCCCTAAAAATGCCGTACAAGTCACCGTTATTATTGTCATTGTATGGCTACAAAATAAAAAAAAAGATTTCGTCATGTTATGAATAAATTAATAGAGTGTCACCAATTGTATACTTTCCCCTATTTATAAAAAATATTGAGTTATTCAATAAATATAAAATAATTTATTTCATGACTAAAAAGGCCTAAAATAAATAAGCTCCTACGGCTTCTCTTAAATGTAATATATAGCAACAAACTTCTTAAAGTCATATAGGTATATAAAAATACTCATTCTTTTTTATAAGCTCGGTTTTATCCTCATACCTATGTCACAGGTGACGTCACATCCAAAGGCATTCACCCGTCTACACAAAAGGCAAACATTAAAATTTTCGGTTGACTGCCACCTCTGTCATTCACCTGCTCTGTGGTCACAATACAGCCCTGTAGGGCGTAATTTGGAATTTGCGTGTGGACTCGCAAAAGGAAATATTTTTTGTAGTTGCGACAAAAAATCGCTTTGCTATTTGCTTACTTTTTTATACGAGCGTTTTTTAATTAACAACGCTTACCTTTTTTGTTTGAGTGTAGTTTGTGAGGGATCAAACGGGAGAGGGGAAAGTGATGAATGAATTAAATGGGAAAAATGAAAAGTTTTGGAGAAGTCGCTAATTGCTGAAAAGATGTTTGATTTAGGTTTATTGTTGTAGTAATAAGGAAATATCTAGTCATTTCAGAAATATATACACGACATAATTATTATATTCTTATATCTTTATATGTAAAATTCTTATGTTGGTGTGTATATCACTGAACTCCCCTTAAACGCTTGGTCCGATTTGGATAAAAATTGTATGTTAAGTGGTTCCCTGGATAGTTTAGATCCGTAGTTGGACCCGGCAGGTGGCGCGGCAATCGGGTTCTAACTTTTTTGGCAGGACAACGACTGCTGGGCGTGCTAGTATATTACGTAAAAATAGCTTGACCGATTTTGATTAAATTTTGTTGGATATATTTGATTGGGCGCCGAGATAGTTTAGATTAGCAATTGGAACCGGTAGGTGGCACTGCAATAGGGTTCTAGATTTTTATTTTTTCAGGGCAGGACACCGTCTGCCAGGCCCACTAGTATTCAATAAAATCGGGCAAATACGTGTCAGTCTACGATGAATGGTTCTGTAGAAATTATGAAAACTACCTACAGATTTGTTTGTCTACTGATTGATACTCATTTAAGAACGAGACTATAAAAAACATTTAATAGAAAATATTCATATATAAATTACTTAACCGGATTTATTTGTTTTATTTAAAAAAAATCACTTTATACTTTAAATTTTAGAGGGTCAGAGGACACCATTTTTACGATTTCGCAAACAAATAAATCTCACCATATATCGACTTAAATACAAATATCGATAGTAACTTCGTTATAATTTTCCGATGTCTGATTGCGACTCCACATAACCATGTAGACTAAAAAAATACTCTCAATTAGCTATCTTTACACATAAGGCATAACCCAATAGTGTAGTTCTAGAAGTTGCAAGTTTGTAGCTCGTAGCTACAATTTTCATCACTCCATTAAAAGTTTATTTACTTTTATAAATAAATTATTTCGATACAGTATAAAAGGAAGGACGTGACATGCTTGGAAATTGTGGCAGGGGTGCCAGTGACAAAGTAGTTTACCCTAATATCCGTAACCACTTGGAAGCTAACTCAAGTTTGATAGTTTAACCTGTTGGTGACACTACAATTTTGAAGATTCAATTGTATTGTAGGGTAGGTATTTTGTTCTAAAAGATTTTTACAATCCTAATAATTTAATTCCGAATATTGCAACATATGAGTGTAGTTCTTTGACTAGCATATACCCGTAACTTCGTCCATGCTTGTCTTGAAATTCCCGGGATAGAAAATATCGCACATTTTATTAATCGCACTTAAAATTTGCTATCGTATTCGATTTTTTCAAATCTACATACATACATACATACATAACTTCACACCAGTTCCCTTGCGGGGTAGGCACGAACAACAGAGTGCCATTTAGGCTTATTCTTACACACCTCACTTGCCTCTTTGACATTCATAACTCTTGTCATGCAAGCTCGTCTGTTCTTAAGGCTCCTGACATCACCTTCTGCTAGTACACGATCAATTTGATCATGGAAGGTGTGTCGTGGCCTTCCACGACTTCTGCATCCATCCACTTTTGCATTGTATATCTGTTTAGTCATTCTTTCATCATGCATTCTTTCCACATGCCCGAACCACCGGAGCATTCCTTTCCTTACCTTCACCCCGACACTTTTTCAAATCTGGCCATTTGAAATCATTTCCAAAATAAATTTTATAAAGAACTGTGTTACAGAATCACTTTTCGAAGAATTAATGGAGTTGTAGCAAACAGTGTATACTCAGTATGACAGACACAATAAAAGGAAATAAAAATATTATTAAAGTTACAAATTAAAGCATGACACATATTTAGTGGTGAGATTTTGAGGCAATTAATTTCCATCTGGCGAAGTAAGTTGTCACTTACACGTGCCTTCCACACTCTCACGTCATTCCTCCAACTTATATCATATTGGTTACAGAAATTGTATAATATAAGGCCTTAATTAATTTCAACCACTTTATATTAAGTTCAAGGTTTAATTTTATGTGAAACGTTTTAATGTTTAGTTCAGTTGGCGTTTATATCACTTCAGTGATTTTCTTAAATAAAGTTTCATTGTTTAAAATTAATATCTAATAAATTGTCAAAAACTGCTAAATTTTTTACCATTATAATAAATATATTTAAAGTAAGACTAAAAAAATTACTAATGGACAAATCATATTACTCGACAATCGAATCCCTTAATTACTTAGAAATTTAATATCAATAAATCCCTATTAATATTGTTAATGCAAAAGTAACTCTGTTTGTCTGTCCGTCTGTCTGTTCAGTTTTCACGTAAAATTAGTGCACCGATTTGGTTGAAACTCAGTATATATACATTTTCGATGCCGACGTTGAACATAGGATACTTTGTACCCCGAAAAGTGGGATAATTTCCGGGATAAAAATATATTGATCTCTCTTTATGTAAAGGTTATCCCAGAAAGTAGAATAGGTTTTGTTTTTTGTTATTTACCATTTTCGTAATTTTGATTATTTAGATCATTTCGGCCATTTCTGTCATATCGGCTATTTCGGTAATTTCTGCCATTTTGGCCATTGATATTAGATGTGTGAAATCCCATTGATCTACCTTGGAAAAGAGTGGAGAGTACGCAGTCCATTCTTCTTCACTGGTATGTGTATGAATGGCAATCATTATCATACACCAATAGTGACAGTTAAATGTGTTGTTTTGGAGCCAAAAGCAAAGCTAAGATGTAAATGTCCCTGCGATAATTTAACCTTTGCATGAACTGTAGAAGTGCACTTACAATATGCTCCACTAAGAGTAGTACCTATACTATTTCAAGTAATGGGCTTGTAATGGCTGGGTAATTGAGTAGTATGCTGGTGGATAACAACAATTATGAGGTTCGTGTGTATATTTTTGTCTTATTTCTATGTCTATTAGACTAGACGTGGTGAGAGGCGGCATAATTTTAGAGTATACTGTGGATGCGTTCTTTGGTTCCGGATCGAATTCAGTTTTTTTTGTTTGATAAAATAAAATGTGTACCTAGCCTAATCAAATCATAATTTGCAGTACACCTGCGAAAAATCGAAATGTGTCCTGGGACACATAGTAGAAGTGAAACTTCAACGGACAAGTGGCAAAACGAATCGTAACAAAATTTTAATTTGAAATTTTGCGGGCCGGTAAAATTTTATGTAAAATTTTGTTTTTATTCTAGTTACATAGCAAACCCCACAATGTTATATAATTTTTTCTGATCCATCCTAAGGTTATCTGGAAGAAATTGCTTTTAGTGATAAGACCGCCTATTGTCTTCTGTACTTAAACTTATTGAATTGGATCTTAATGTTAAGCAATAAAGTATATTCTATTATATGTACAGGATAAACCAATAAATAAATGTTGTGGGCAGATTGTTAATGTACTTGTCCAATTTGAAAACCTGCCCGTAAAATTTCATGTTAAAATTTTGTTTTTATTCTAGTTACATTGCAAACCCCACAATGTTATATAATTTTTTCTGATCCATGCTAAGGTTGTCTGGAAGAAATTGCTTTTAGTGAGTGATAAGACCGCCTATTGACTTCTGTACTTAAGCTTCTTGAATTGTATCTTATTGTCAAGCAATAAAGTATATTCTATTCTATGTACAGGATACATAACCAATAAATAAAAACCCAAATGTCCGTCTGTGATTTCAAAATGAACACTAAATACTAAGTGAAAACAGTTATTTGTACGATGAATAATGCGAAATGTCGATTATCAGATTTTTTATCTCTATTACATGGAAATTTATTTTGATTAGGTTCCACATTTATTTTGATTACGTAGCTCTTTGATGTTATTTTTGGAGACAAAAGGTAGCCTATAGACTCCTCTATGATATACTGAATCTCCATGTTAAATTTTATTAAGATTCTTTCAGACGTTTAGCGGTGAAAAGATAAAAAAATCTAAACTCATTAAATAGATCATGTAAGTATAATATAACTAGCTGTACCCGGCAGACCTGTCCTGCTCTTAAAAAATTAAAATCTAGAACCAGATTGCAGCACCATCGACCGGGACCAATTCATCATAATTGGTCTCATCGTTTAGGAGGAGTTTAGAGGCGCCATCTACCGGTCCTAATCGTTAATCTAGACCATCCCGAGACCCACTTGAATACACACAAAAGTATAAAAAGTACTGACATACTTAACTACATTCGTGTATTTTGTGTGACGGCAAAAGTAACCTGTGTGCGCACCTAGAAAGTCATTAATGTTGATATAAACACAGGACCCAAATTTAACTAAATTGGTTAAAAGGCATAGAACTGAAAGAATACGACGGTGTTCGAAGACATTAAATAATTCAAATTTATATTTATGCTAGCTGACCCGGCAAACTTCGTACCGCCTCATCAATAAATAAAAAATTTGAATGACAATTGTAGAATTTTTCAACTTTAGTCAAAAATGTAGTCAAAACTTATCCGAAACGAACAACAAACGTCTGACATTAAAAAAAAAAGCTTCACTTTTAAATTTAATTTGATTTCTGAACGACTTTTAAATTTAATTGATTTCTAAACGACGGGACGAACATCAAATGTTTGACAGGTAGGAATAGTTTCTAAGGGAAAGCGAAATTGATATTTTTACTATATTCCAAGCATTTTTTTCATATTTACTCACCTTTTAAACCTTCCCTGGACTTCCACAAATAATTCAAAACCAAAATTAGCCAAATCCAGCCGTTCTCGAGTTTTAGCGAGACTAACGACCAGCAATTGATTTTTATATATTATATAGATGTTTCACTTTGGTTGAGTCGTCCAAAAAAGACGGAAATGATCCATCTAATACGGCTTTAGCTATTAATTTCCCATACATCATTTCGTACAGGCCTTTAGCAAATCTCTATGCTATTTATCTAAAACAACCTCTTTGATTTTATGTACAAGAAAACTGATAGGGTGTAAATATGACCTACCCGATTTAATTTAAATCCAGTTTAGCCTGAGTCTAATCTCGCACACAAGAGTTCTCTGACACAGAACGTACGTTCTTAGTTATATGTAGGGTATGTCAAGTGGAATACCGCGCCGACATCTCCAGACCTACTTGACAAGTACTCGTTTAACATGTCCTCGATGTATGCTTTAGGAATTTTATATGCATTCTGTGGTTCAGAGATCAGACTTACTTTGATGGTTTATTGGGAGTTAGTAAGATTCTATATATCCATACTTATACATAGAGGAATATCTCACTAATGTTTTCTCTCTTTTTATCCGCGACCATTGTAATATATAGATAATACTTTATTGTTCACCAAAATAAACAATCACAATACTTTTACAAAACAAAAGGCGGCCTTATTGATTAAAGCGATTTCTTCCAGGCAAGCTGACTGATGGCTGGTTCATATATTTTACTATTCACTCACTTGCCCTACCATCAGTTGAATTATGACATTACTTGTATAGAGCTTTTGTCAAATTTTAACCGATAGTAAGGCCGGTAAGAATTAGAACTAGTCATTAGAGGATACTATAATAATAATAACAATAACAGACATAACCTCGTAGCCAGGATTATCCACCAACAACTTGCCCTTCGATACGGTCTTGTGGAAACGGAGGTGCCTTATTACCAGTACTCGCCGGAGCCAGTTCTTGAAAACAGTCGTGCCACGCTCTACTGGGATCGATCAGTTATCACGGACAGGACTATTGTAGCCAATAAGCCTGATATCGTGATAATAGATCGATCTGCGCGACGAGCAATACTCGTTGACATCAGTATCCCGCATGACGATAACCTTGTAAAGAAAGAAAAAGAAAAACTAAGTAAGTACTTAGATCTTGCTCACGAGGTTACCGCTATGTGGCATCTGGAGTCAACGAGTATTGTGCCGATAGTTGTCACCGTCAACGGTCTTATAGCGAGAAGCCTCGACTGTCATCTAGAGAGGCTTTCACTGGGAGGCTGGGTGAAGGGCTAGATACAGAAGGCAGCACTCTTGGACACGGCACGGATTGTGAGAAGGTTCCTGTCTCTGGAGCCCTAACCACCGGTAGTTTGGACCCTAGGCCCCGCTGGCGGTGATCTGCAAGATTTTATATTTTTTTTATTGAATATATATTTTATTTTTGATGTATTTTTATAAAAGAATAGTGTTATTTATTTTTTTATAAAAAAATGTCTACTTTTTATATATTTAAAAAAAAATGTAAAATTTTTGAAAATAAATGGATGTAAGAATAATAATAATCGGCAGACAAACACACATATTGTATATCACCAAATTAAGCGAGTTACGCTTGTGTTATGGATAATATACAACGGACTACTCTGGGGCCGATCCCAGACACCCAGACCATAGTAAATAATGGAGAAAATACGTTTCCGAAATTTACTATACCAGGAATCGAACCCGGAGCCTCTGTGTTGCAGTGAGGTAGGCCGGCAAAGACTTAGCCCGCTCAACCACAGAGGCCGTCATACTTTCAACAACACGTGTCTAAATTTAATTAAATTTAAAAGAAATAAAAATAAAGTAAAAAATGATGTACCTTGAAATCCGACTAAATAAATACGTAATAGTTTTCTCAGATGTTTTCACTAAAATATAATATCGATGAAGATAAAATATAATGGGATTTTCATCGTAATGAAATTTGACAAAGAAATAGAATATTGTGTCTAGAGGTAAGATCATCTTTTATTTCCAAAAAACAATATTTTTTGGACAGCTGGTCGGCGTTACAGGTGACCGAGGCTTACCTCGCCCAAAGAATTAGTGTCTGTATTGAGCGAGGCAATGCTGCCAGTCTTCTAGGAGCCGAACTTAATTATAATGTACATATTTGTTAGGATTTAAAAAAATGTCTATGTATTAATTTTATTTTAGTCAGGTTCTGTATTTATATCATACTTTTAGGTTGTTTATGTTACAGTTTTGACATATACCAAAACTCTTGGATTACACCACAAAAACAATCTTGAAGGCGGTGATATTTGGGATGAAAATATGTATGGTATGACCTTCAATAAAAAAAATATATATGTGTGTATATGAAGTTTCGAATTGAATCCATGTTCCCTCAATTTTTAAAACGTCTCATGACTTTTCTGGCGATCAGAGGGCTGGTGCCTACCTCAGACAAAGGATTAGTATGGCGATCCAGTGATGGAACGTAGCCAGCCTTCTGGGCACCTTACCCATAGAAGATATTGACCTAGTTTCCGTATTCTACTTATAGTCTTGAGGGACATTAAGTATATAACAATACAACTATCCGTTTTATCCATGCAGGAACGGAGAAAGAATACAATTTCCTGTGGCCTGGCGGCCTGTCGTAAGAGGCGACTAAACAACCCACTGCCAGGTGGTAGGGTATTTGCTCGACTGGATGGCGACCACCCCTGGTCTTGAGTATGCCGCCATAATAACCTTGTGTTGTGTTCCGGCATTAGTGTCCAGGTTCCAGTCTCCTTTAAGAGAGCAGCAGCGCATTTGTAGCACCTTTGGTGTTGCAAATGTCCATAGGCGATGGTAACCGCTTTCCATCAAGTGGGCCATCTGCCTGTCTGCTGAACTCCTGCAATAAAAAAATTAAAAAAAACTAACTCAAGTTGTACTAATGTATTAGTTTATAAAGTCATTGTAATGACGTTAGTATATTTATCATCCAAATCTTATTCCAAATATGTATCGAATAAAGTGACATAAAATAAAATAGTGATTTATATAGGACACGTTATCGAAACGTCTTGTTCGTGTAATGTTCCATAATGACGGTGATAAATAATTCTTATCAAAGTCGTATTCAAACGAAAATACAATATCCTTGATGACACCGTAAAAATTACCTAGAGTATATCAGATAGGATAGCGGTTAGTTATGTCACAGCATAAATCACTAGCTACCAGTAGCTACAATACTTCGTTTAGAGTCTATTCTAGGTAGAAAATAGTGTAGAAAATAAAAAAACCGTCGATAGAATTATTTTTATAATATATTGTTAGGAGTGTGAGACTCGAAATTAAAATGCCGTTGGAATTACTATAGAATTTATTAGAACTATACAAACACGTATAATGTAGGTACAATAGCTAGACACTACTAGTACAATTCCACGATTCAACAACACGCGCAAAGTCCGTCACTATATCGCTTGTCGAAATCTACGTCTTACGCGTATCGTAATCTTCGCTCGACTGCCCCACCCCTCCGTTTGGGCATTGTTTTATACTAAACTGTATAATACTGACAAAGAGGCCGCGTTCACTGAGTTAATCCGCACATCTGGCAAGCTTCGACGCAATGCAATAAAAACAAGGATTAGTTCGACACTAATGACGGCCATAAAATAAGTACGATAACAATAGGATGTTTTTAAATTTTAAACATGAAGTAAACAAAAGAACTCCGAATGCAGGAAAGGCAGTAAACTGCGTTTTACGATAGCCAGGTGTGAGTTCTTTGTCGGTATGTAACAATATATAATAACTAAGATATGTCATCGAACTTGTACATGCTTGGTTTCAAATTCCCGCGAGATTTCCGGGACACAAAGTACCGCATACAGTATTTAAAAAAAGAATGTACGCTATTATGTCGTTTTAGTGAAAACTGTGTTGGAATAAGCTAGTTTTTATGCACCCGAGCAAACCGCTCCCGGGAAAATTTCTGTGAGATTCTCGGGATAAAAAATATCACTAATTTTATTACATAAAATTTGCTATCGTTCAGTGAAAAAAATCGCATTCGAATTCGTTTTTTTTTTAATCTGGCCATTTTAAATACTTCCGAGAACAATTCCAGCGGAAATCCCGGGATAAATTTCAAGTCAAAGAATTTGCTGTCGAACAGCGAACACCGCATTGAAATCAGCCCCGTAATTTTTAAGTGAATCTCAAACAAACAGACAAGAAGTATAAAAAAAATGCATTGTGTTTTTCATCGTTTATATAGTCTATTCCAGTTGTTTTTTGATTAAAAAGCTACAATGTGTAGTAGATAACTGAGTGACTGACTGGGCCGAGATTTGCATGTGGGTTTTTTCAATATTGTGGACGGATTTTTGAAAATTCCTTCTAAAGAGGGATGAAATTTTAAATGAAAATCCGTCATTTCCAAAGTAAGTATATAAATTTACACATATATCGGCGTTTTTGGAAAATCTATTCCAAAAGGTAACTTCCTTCAACGGCGTAGAAATTTTTCTCAAACTATGACTATGTTTAATATACGCGGGCGAAGCCGCGAGCAACAGTTAATATATTAATAAGGTTCATTGGACGTATTGGTTTTTTTATGTATTGACATTATTCTTTTTATACTTCCGTATCTCGTTGACATGTTTACAGTGTAGCGAAAAGAAGTCGACTCTTAAGTGGCAGATTATGGCTTAATTGATGTACAGTTATTATCGCTATCTGTGGATATTACAACACCAAAAACTAATTTGTTAAGTTACCAATGTGCTGCCGGCCTCGAAGGGGTCCCAGCCAAATTCGTCTTAATTTGGCTAGTGATGATAGAACAGAGCTTAAGTTTGTTATGGCGTATATCATGTATATTTTAGCCTTAGCTATCCAGACGGGTAAATGCCCTACCACCTAACTGCGGGCTGTTTTGTTGCCTCTTACGAAAGAATATTTATTCCTGCGAATATATATTCTGTATCAATTTCTACATGGACGGTTAAAACAAATACTCCTTTTCCTTGTACTAATTTTCCGCAATACTGAGGAGCATATCTTGAAAGTACGTTAGAATATTGGGTATTGAGTAAATAAAATCCCGAATAAATAAATACATATGTTACGCTTAGCAAAATATAAAAACAAGCTGGCTGTGATAATACTTTGACAAGTCCAACAAGGTGAGCAATGTCTATACACCGTCAGCTTTTCGTCAACATCTAAGTATATGGTTCTCTATAAAACTATTTGCACTGTGTTAGGTACAAGTAAAATGCTTCTATTTACCCCTTGCCTTGATTAGGGTTATGAATACTTTAACTATTGGAGTTGGAAATTATTTGTTCTGTTAGACAATAAGTATAACTTTACTCCATTAACATTCTGATTAATGGACGTTTATGTTTATAAGCTTACTGTATATATAATTTATATATATATATATATATATATATATATATATATATATACATACATATACATACATACACATATATGTATATATATACATAAGTTTAATTAATATTCATATATTTTTTTTAATATTTAAATGTTATTGTATATTATGTCTATTTTTAAATGTATCTATCGATGTATTTTATTTAGATATCCAGGCATCTCCATCCATATCAGGGGATGAAATTAATTAAGTAAATAAAGTGTGTAGTTTTAATCAAGGATCCTACAGCGCCATTGGGTTTTGAAGTGAAACTTCTATATAGACGGGGCCTTAGGATTTTTCTGTCACGAAAAAGCGTTATGGCTGCGTGGAGGAGCGGCATAATTTTAGAGTAGACGTGGTGAGAGACGGCATAATTTTGAAGTAGACTATGGAAGCGTTATTTGGTTCCGGATCGAATTCAGTTTTTTTGTTTGATAAAATAAAATATATTTAAATAATGCATTCATTAAAGTGTACCTAACCTAACAAAATCATAATTAGCAGTAAGTAAACCTACGAAAATTCGGAATGTGTACTGGGACACATAGCAGAAGTGAAACTTCAACGGGTAAGTGGAAATATATATGTGTGTGTGCGCGCGCGCGTGCGCGCTTGTGTGTATGTGTGTGTGTGTGTGTGTGTGTGTGTGTGTGTGTGTGCGTGCGTGTGTGTGTGTGTGTGTGCGTGTGTGTGTGCGTGTGCGTGTGTGTGTGTGTGTGTGTGTGTGTATGTATGTGTGTATATATGTGCTTTGATATACAAACACTTACTAATTATTTATCTCGTCCTCATTATTAATAGCATCAAACTTCTTAAGATTTGTTGACGAAAGACTTTTTGCGATTATTGTGTTTACGATTTTCTCCTCTACGGTTTGGGCTTTCTTTTTTCTTTGTACTTGTAAGAACTGTGAAATACATGTGTGTACTTCTAATAAACTTTAATAATTCTGATGGCATCTTAAATTCATATCCTACAAATTTGTAACAATATAATAACTTCTTCGAACCTATCTCAAACATTACATTCTTAGCAGGTCTTATTTGACATATTTAACACCTACATGCTCATTTGTGTAATGAATAAGAAAAATTAGTAATCAAATATTTTCAGAAACAAATATTTCTCCTATGCCCGGTTTCTGAGGTACTTTTAAATGTGGTTTATTTGTACGTTAGTGCTATCGGTTCAATAACTTATAAAATTGCGTTTTTGAACACAGTATCGTACGATAGTTAAACTAGGTTCAACTTAACTGACCAATTTAGGCGTTTATCTATTCCATATCTTTTGTTTGACGTTTTGTTGTTGACGTTTTTGTTTGATGGAAATACATACATACATACATAACTTCACGCCAGTTCCCTTGCGGGGCAGGCACGAACAACAGAGCGCAATTCAGGCTTATTCTTACACACCTCACTTGCTTCTTTGACATTCATAAATAATGTAAATAAATATTAGATATTCCTCCTGAAATAGATCCATCTAGTGGCGAATTTTAGTACTAGTTGTAGGTTAACAATTAACTTAAGTTTAGTTTATTTATTACATAACTTTATGGAATCAATTGTTATTGAGCTCATAACTGGTAACCTCAGAAACGGGACAATAAAGAAAAAACTGCAAATTAAATAAAAACATATTTACCAAACTTACGTAACCTTATTCGTTTCATTTTCAAACCGCGTAGAGGGTTTATATTCTAACAACTTTCTCTATAAACCTGCCCAAGTGTCGCTTGCTTTAAGGACACTTTACATTTATCAGTGCGTGCAATCGTTTCATATAAATTACAACATTCCTTCTGAAATAAGTATAACAATGTAGGCTAAGGGCTAAAGCCAATTTTAAGTTTCATTTTTAGTTTAATAATATTATGTTCTCACATAGATTTAAATCGGCAGAATCGGCAGACAAACACACATATTTTATATCCCCAAATTAAGCAAGTTACGCTTGTGTTATCGGTAATATACGACGGACTACTCTGGGGCCGATCTCAGACACCCAGATCATAGTAAATATCGGAGAAAATACGTTTCCGAAATTTGTTATATCAGGAATCGAAGCCGAAACCTCTGCGTTGCAATGAGGTACGCCGGCAAAGGCTTAGCCCGCTCAACCACAGAGGCCGCCAAAATAATTAATTAGATGTCAATTTTAAATTCAATCGTTGTTGACATGTTGTTCCATGGTAAAGGCAGTGTATATTAGAACATTAACAGAGGCTTTTAATCAAGTTAATAAATTTTCTTTCTTGTAATCATTGCGAAAAACAGTGAAAACAATAAATGTATTTACATACCTGGTTTTGTTCGGAGTATTTTTACAATATGTGGTAGGGTATTTTCCCGACTGGATGGCTATCACCCCTGGTCTAGAGTATGCCGCCATAACAACCTTGAGTTGTGTTCCGGTATTAGTGAACAGGTGCCAGTTTCCCTTAGAGGAGCAGCGCATTTGTATCACTTGTAGTGTTGTAAATGTCCATAGGCGATGGTAACCATTTTCCATCAAGTGGGCCGTCTGCCTGTCTGCTGAACTACTGCAATAAAAAAAAATACACGTATTAAACAAGTTATTTCAAAGATACTTTTCCCAATAATTAACTCCAAGGAAATTTAATGTGGAAAGTAAAGAGATATTTATAAAATCAAAGATCATATACAGCATAATCCACACTCTATAGATACAAAAAATGCAATAATTTTAATTCATACTCTTAAGACAAACATAATCTCAATTATCATTAAAATTAAAGGCTTTGAACGATTATTATGTATTCAGACAATTTTATAGTCTAGATTGGGTGATTACCTAACCTATACATTCATTTTCTGCGAAGCTGGCGTATACGTACCAGAGCCCTTTTTGATGACGCAGGGGGAATTTATTTTCATAGGACACCATCCTTGGCATGGGGTCAAAGGTTTACACCGAGGGATGTGTGGAACTCTTGTCGGCGGTTAGCTCCTCTCCTATGCGCTGTTATGAAGTGCCACAGGAACTAAACCTATAGGTATTACATATGTGGTACGCTTAGCTCTCACTTAGGGCACCCCCGGGGAAGAATACCCTCTTCACGAACAGGGGGGAAGTCTACGTTATCCCCCGCTGGCCGCTGGCTCACTCAACGCACCCAACACTATAACCTCAAAATTAACCATTTCACGTCTATATCTTATGAAAGCATGGTATTACAAACTAAGAGCTGTAATCAAGATAATTTCCAGCGTGACTACGTCAAAAAAGTCTTCACAAAAAAACATGTATCATTTATATTGGGTTATAAGTGGTACCGCTGATAAATGTAAACTCTCTTTAAAATCCCGATTTCCTACCGAACCCCATTTCCTGATCTTTAGTTATAGAATTTGCGGGTTGCCGACCTATGGCCCATTTTTGCGCACCGCCCCCTCTGTGCGTGACCTCCGAGCTTAATGGTCGGTTTCGACCACGTTTCGGCGCTTTTTCTCATTCGCCTAAGTCGTATTTCGCTCCGAAACCGATTTAGTTAAGTTACCAGCAACACGTGGTGTTTCCGAGAACTTCTTTGATTTTTTCACCCTTACAAATGGAAGGTTTGAACTTTGAAATATTTTGTGATATTTTTTTTGGTAAGATTTATATTTCATCTGTTAGAAGTTTTGGTATTTTGTATACATATCATGAATACATCATAATCGGATAGGTAATAAAGTAGATGACATTCAAATCAATTATGTCAAAGCGCATTAGTTTTTATTAAAACTATGTTATCAAATCAAATAGTTTTTTCAGCGCGGAATTTTATTTGATTTTTATTCTGTCGCTTCACTACTTTCCAGTAGCCGTGATCACGGAGACAAAGCTGTCAAGTAGCAATGAGTATCTAATATTAAATTTAAATAATGTTTTTATAGCATAATTTCAGCAGACAGGCAGACGACCCACCTGATGGAAAGCGGTTACCATCACCTATGGACATTTGTAACACCATTGTCCATAGTCCATGTAAACTTGGTCACTAATGCCGCAACACATCTCAAGGTTGTTATGGCGGCATACTCTAGGCTAGGGATGGTAGTCATTCACACGGGCAAATACCCTACCACCTGGCTGTGGGTTCTTTTATCGCCTCTTACGACATGCCGCCCGGCCTCAGGAAATTGTATTCTTTCTCCGTTCTTGCATGGAAATATGTATAGGTATTCGTCGCATTAGTTTTGTTTAAATCGTAATTAAAATTATATTTATTACGATATTTTATAGTAATATAACAAGACCATCAAATCCGCACTAAATGGCCCACTTCACGAATGCACGAGGAAAGCTACAGTGCGAGAGGAATGGCGACGAATTGTGAAGCTTGCCACCACCCCTGTCATGAGGACCACGACCACTCTGCCAAGAGTGTGACGACGGAGAAGAAGAACAAGACCATCATATTCCTTTTAAATATTTCCAACCAATATCAAATACAATCAAATCAAATCAAATTTATTTATTCAAAACATGCTTAAACGGTTCGTATATATGATAGAGTGTACACACAATATTAAAACTTTATTATATTGTTACAACTTAGCCCCCGATAAAGTCAAATTCCACGTACAGATGAGTAAAAGCACATTTTATTACCTGTCGGCATTTGAACTAATTGTAATCCTTTTATGACCGTCTTATTTTGTTCACTTATTTATTGGCATACGTTTTTAGTTGTTGTGAAAAACAGCTTATTGGGCTATTGTACTCGCTCAAGAATATCATTAGCCAGGTGTTGCGGATTAAAATTACAAGCCAATTCTAGAAAATAGTGCCGGACGGGCATATTTGCATTTGTGAAGTATAAAAAGAAGGCCTGATGGAGAGATGCAACTACAATACGGGCGTGACATGTGCACATTCGGGAATCTAATAGTGATGGACCTTGTGCGTTTTATTGAATTACGACCTGCATTACGTTTGGATTTGTTGTGTTCGGTTATATTTGTACCTGTGTTATACGTGTTTGTATAGCTCTAATAAATTCTATAATAATTCTAACAGTATTTTAATTCGAGTCCCGCTAACTCGTAACAATATGTTCAGCTTGCATATTGAATTTTGTACTTTACTTCATATTACTTAAGCTAAGTAGCGACTAATGAAGATAAGTAAGTCACTTGATACTTTAAGGTCCTAGAAAGCTGGACGAAACATTATCTTGTTAGTTCACCATACTTACTACAAAACTGCATTGCTCTTTGATACTTACGACATAAACTCAAACATCTGAGACAGTTTCCATGTAATATTGTGGCGAAATAAAATGTAAGAGAATATTATTACATGTGTAATACAAACTTGTAATAATCCCTTTGCTTATAAAGCGTAACATTTTTGATTAAAAACAAACACGAACATTCCCCTCTTTACGACATCGAATAAAAATCAGCAGAATACGAGTTGAAACCATTTTGGTGAGAGCATTTTTTTACTGTGATAACTACAACGGCCTTTACGATCTCAGGTCGATGGGTACAGACGGCGCAAAAAGTTATACGGCGGCTGGATGCCACTCGAACAAAAAATGTATCGTCAGCAGTTTAGCGTACAATCTAGCTTTAGATACATTGCCTACGTTAGATGAAGATGAAATATGTCTTGTATTATTATTCCTTTTTTTAATGCCTGGCAATTATCTCAACAGTGTAAGTAATGTGACGGTACATTGTATTTAATTGCACGTAATTTTAGCTCTAAATATAAGATTGTGTATTTTACTGAATACCCGGAAATTATTAACTTCTGTAAATGTTTATAAAAAATATTTAATAAAATATTTATTTCTAAATACGACAAACAGAAGATAAACAAAAACACAACAGACAGAAGGATATATAAAAAGTTGCAAGCGCCAATTCGAAAAATGTGTTTGGCACTCAATATATTGCTGTGTAATGTACTTCGATACAGCACTGAATTTCAGTGCCTACCCCCAAACCACATATTTATTTATGATGAATGTTAATTATTCGCTGATTACACGTCTAAAGCGGTAGTTAAATATTATATTTATTTATTTATTACATATCCAACAGCTTATGATATTTATAGCGCAGACGATAAACTTTGTTTAATATGATTTTGATCGTGTACTAGCAGAAGGTGATGTCAGGAGCCTTAAGAACAGACGAACGTGCATGACAAGAGTTATGAATGTCAAAGAAGCAAGTGAGGTGTGTAAGAATAAGCCTAAATGGCGCTCTGTTGTTCGTGCCTACCCCGCAAGGGAACTGGCGTGAAGTTATGTATGTATGTAATATAATTTTCGCCAATTACTGGATATTTTACATTTTACAATGTGTCTGCACAATAGCAAGACCGCTTTAAAGAGTTTATAATAAACTCTGATTGACTCTGAAATGTAATTTATTTATTAACTTTATGTCTGCTGCAGTGTCTAACTAAAAAATAATAATATCTAATTATTGAATTATCAACTATGTTTAAAATAAAAAAGATATTAATGTTGTATATATGTATAATGTATATATACGCACGGATACATATTATACATACCTAAAAACTATAGAAGCGTTTCAAAGGCGTGTTCTTTGATATATATGGTGCCAAAAAATCATTCAAAATGTCATTCTAATTTCTCTGAATAACAACAACAACAACAATACACTTTATTGTACACCAACATTACATAGAAAAAGTACACAATAAACTTACATACTAAAAGGTAGTACAATGGGCGGCCTTATTGCTAAAAGCAATCTCTTCCAGGCAACCTTTGGATGGACAAGAACTAATTACATAGATAGCGTTGGCGTGCAGTTGAAATAGATAATAATAAAATAATTATAATACATATATTATAGTTATAAAAATATATACGTACATAGAAATACAAAACAATCAATAAACACGTTATACAGTTAAATAGTGCTCCTTCACAAGTCTGTTAAAAGAATGGATAGATTTAGCAGACCGGACATCTGCCGGGAGAGCATTCCAGAGATGCACAGCCTGGACAGAGAACGATCTTGCGTAAATCTCCGTAGTATGCGCTGGTGTCCTAAGTCGCAACCTCTCTGACGTTCTCAAAGACCTCGAATCACTGTGAAAGAACTGAAAACTTTCTTTAAGATAAGACGGGGTCCTAGGATCAAACAATACGTTATAAAGAAGAGAGAGAACATGAGCATTACGGCGAAGTCGGCAAATTGGCAACCATTTGAGCTTTGTGCGAAATTCAGATATGTGATCATATTTGCGCAAGCCAAATATGAATCGTATACAGAAGTTTTGAAGTCGCTCAAGTTTATCTAATTGGTTCTGGTTAAGATCTAGATAGCTGACGTCACCATAATCAAGTATAGGAAGAAGGAGAGATTGCGCTAGTGCTATTTTAGTGGTGAATGGTAGAAAATATTGCAGACGGCGTAGAGAAGCAGCTGACGCAAATATTTTCTGGCTGATTTTCTGAAGCTGAAGGCCCCACGAGAAATAACACGAGAGAATAACGTTTGAGAAGTTGTCGCCATAGGATATGAAGACCTCAGAGATAATGAACTAGACGTTACGGTATTTACATTTTACAGTCCGACATGGCTCAACCCATTTCTAGTAATATGGAGATTTAATGTGGGTTTGTAGGGTAAGATTAACAAGTTATAACACCGTTTCTGTCCGAAATCGGTGCGATAAAGCTAGTTGCGTATTTATATGGTCATATTTGGTTCATTCTCCTATTTACTCCGTGTTGCCATATTGTCGAAATTTTCCTTACATATCCCGTAAATTACATCTTTATTTAGAGTGCAGAGAGTATTCTAACGCTGGAGGCGTTAGTAATTCCCCAACTCGTATATTTGCTATTTTATTTAAAAATTGACTCAACAGACTGTCAAAGTCTTCACATTTTTTTTAACATCGTATCAAGTGTTTAGACACGTGTAACTAAAATCTGATGTACATTTCCATAAGTTACGTAGTTATTTAACACGCGATTAAGTCCTTATCATTGTTTAGACCGACGTCTACTTAATCAACAAATTATTACAAAACAGGAAAATTTCTGTCCAAACGAAAATAACGGCTTAATTCACAAGTGACTACTTAACTAAAGCAAATTTGAATCAGGCTTAAGTATTATTCATCCATTTACACAATGAGTTTTTTGTATTTTATATCAAGTTGTGGAGTGAATTCTCTCCGCAGATTTCCTGGAGCGCTCTAATATTGGCCTCTTCAAAAAGGGTAATTGTTTATTTATTCTCAAGAAAGTAGGCAACGCATCGGTTGCTTTAGTGATGCAGACGTCCATGGTCGAAGGAAGCCACTGTCCGTCAAGTAGACCGTAAAAGATAATGCTTGCAATATTCTTAAAATATTTAAGTAAAACGCACCTCTCTTTTAACTTTCCATCAACTATTTGGGGCCAGCATAATATTATATAAGTCTTTTCCTACCAGTCCTTCTTCATGTTGTAGTTCTCTATTCTGAGATACGTCATCTGCCACATCACAAATCATCATGTCATCCTTCACACAATCTAGCCATCTCTTTTTTAGTCTACTTTTACATTTATGTGCGTCAATGCTCAAGTTTAGAATTCTTTTAGTCACGTAACTTCCATCCTTCGTCAGTGTTTGTGGCATTAGTTTGTCGTCTATCACATGGGTTAGCTGTTGCACTTTAGCCATGTTACATTTATTCTTCTCCTTACAGCCTTCACTGTATCATATTAAACAAGTTCATTTTGATCGACTTGGTACATTTTTCTGCAAACTATACATTTTGTAGGATCTCTTCCTTCCCCCTTGTACCGGAGTGAGTCAAAACGATGTGTAAACTCAAGTGAGCGAGGAGCACCCTTGAGTCGGTCCCGTGAAGTCCTTGTCATTACTGCGCCGAACATACGTCTGACCAGAAACGATTGAGTGACGTCATCCTGTCACTGGGAAGAGATGCCTCCTGTATTATTCCAAGTGTTAAGGATGAGGGCACTTACTCTTTGTAGATTTATGGAATATCTGATTAGGGGATTTTATTGCAACGTCTTTGAAGATGGTTTTTGTGAACTGTAGAATTTTTGCAAACTTTTTTGCTCGAGTACGAGCAGCTAGGCTAACAACCTGATATGTACAACGTGATTATTGAAGTTTATATAGACGATTGCACCAAATTCACTGTGTGAACTAAAGTTGTCTACGTTCGACAAATTAGTAAGCTAATGTGGTAGACAGTCAATCCGATCTTTTATAATACCAATGGCCGATGAAGCAGTCGAAGTCTGTCTCTGGAGTGGTGACGGCATCTTGCAAAACGTAGTGTGGGATGCCCGAACTCAGGTGACCCGATGGTCTGCGCAAGGTCACTAAGCTTAGGAAGGCCTACGTCGAACAGTCTATTGTAATTCGAGAACCACTATAACGAACAACATTTCGTTTAAACTCTTGCTATAAAAGGAAAAAAACTCAAATAAATATTTACAAATTCGTGAAACAATATTGTTAACTTTTATTATGTTTTTTTAAAAATAAACGTTCGCTTGAAAGCTTTCCCGACGAAACTTTATTAGGTACATAACACGTCCGACGTTTGGGTCGGATCGTTATTAAAATTCTCATGCCTAGAGCTATACAATATTTACTACGGGCGAATAAAGAAAAATATTTGCTTTATTTTTACTTTTAATATATTTTTCATCCTGTAATTGAAATTAATCTTAGATTGTAGAATAAAACCTAATTATATTTGAGTCTCGTGTGAAAAAATGATAGCTTTTGATTTTTTAAGAGGTCGCCCCAAATTGTTTAAGATTTCAAAAATCGCCAAAAACTGTAAAAAAATATTCAAGGTTTTGTTCTCAGTACGGAATAATTTTATAGACCAAAAAATAATACGTTTCAGAAAGTTTCAGTTCAAAATTTGAATTTTAAAACGTCGCTCATAATTTTTTCAAATTTACTAGTGCATTACTCGCTCGAAAAACTAGTACTAGTACATAAAAAAAATGAGCGACCTTTTAAAATTCAAATTTTGAACTGAAACTTTCAAATACGTATTATTTTTGGTCTACAAAATTATAACGTAACGAGAAAAAAAAATAGAATAAAAAATCAGTTAATAGCGATTTATGGAATCTTAAAAAATTTGGAGCAAACTCTTCAATTTTTTTTGAGTTGTTCTTTGGAAGGAGTTCTTATAACATTAATTTATTTTTTAGGGATACATACATGAATGAAATGAAAAACGGTAGTGGTATTTATTTGTTGTTTTCCCTTTGAGACTTTTTATAATGCCCTGAAATTTAAACACAATTAAAAATATAACTATATTATAAATAAATCCCTAACAAATATATACACTAAAAAGAAAAGAAAACACTATATAAACTACAATCGGTCCAGCTCGACATATTATTATCCGTGCAGGAACGGAGAAAGAATACAATTTCCTGCGGCCGGGCGGCCTGTCGTAAGAGGCGACCAAACAACCCACAGCCAGGTGATAGGGCATTTGCCCGACTAAAGTATGTCGCCATAACAACCTTGAGTTGTGTTCCGGCGTTAGTGACCAGGTTCCAGTCTCCCTTAAGAGAGCAGCAGCGCATTTGTAGCACCTTTGGTGTTGTAAATGTATGGACATTTGCAATGGATATCGCCTATGGAGGCGATGGTAACCGCTTTCCATCAAGTGGGCCGTCTGCCTGTCTGCTGAACTCCTGCAATAAAAAATTAAATAAAACGCGATAAGTCCGTCACTAATAGATTCCCGGATGTATACACGTCTCGCCTTGTTCGTGGTTCTCGCTCGACTGTCCCCTCTCCCCATCAGGCCTTCGTTTTATACCTCACAAATACAAATGTGCTCGTATCGTGCTAATAATTCGGCCGCAAGGGGCCATAAACGAGTACAAAAACCAATGGGTTGTTCTCTAGAATCGTATGCCAATAAATAAGTAAACGAAAGAAGACGATCATAAAAGAATTACAAGTAGTTCAAATGCCGACAGGTAATAAAATGTGTTTTTACAGATATGCAGGTGGAATTTATTTTTGTCGGAACCTAAGTTGTAACAATACTATCTTACTTCATTATTGTTTAGGGGTAAACAATAATAAAGTAAGATAAAATATTAGTAGACACGACAGATTTAGATAACTAAAATAAATATGTACTGTATTAATAATAATAAGTAGGTTATAAATGTAGAACATAAGAAGATATATACAGAAAAGAAATTAAATTGTAAATAACAGAATGTGAGATACAAAATGTACTGGAATGAACATTTTGATTAAAAAAGAGAAAAAAGCATATAAATCTAATAAAGAAAGGAAGATTGTGACATGGTTATAGTTGGAGTAAGAATATTTTAAAACAACTAGAAAAGTTTAAAAGAGCAGCAGCGCACTTGTAGCGCCTTTGGTGTTGTAAATGTCCATAGGTGATGGTAACCACTTTCCATCACGTGGGCCGTCTGCCTGTCTGCTGAACTCCTGCAATAAAAAAAATGTGGTTAGCGCGACTACGCCATACTCCACATTATATGTTAGGTTTATTACATACGCGCACTGCCCACTTCTCTTACCACTTTCCATCAGGTGAGCAGTCTGTCTGTTTGCCTGCTTTAGTCGATAAATCATAACCCAGACATAACAGTACAAAAAGAGTTCATCACAACCATGCAGCGTAACTTTCATAATAATATTCAAAATTTCCATAGTGTCTATATAACATGATTCTTAATTTTTCTCCCTCGTGAACCCCAACTCATAAACTTTTATTAATAAAAGAATAAGTGAGTGAACGCACAAAATACCCGAACATCCGCCGTCGACGCGAATATAATAAAAAGTAGGTAAAATTTATGGAGTGATCGCTGTACCCTCTGTTCTACAACTTTGACAAACATCTTGCCGTATCTTAGTACTGATACATCTAACAATTTATTTTGCTGTACTGTTGTTAATATATAAATGTATGAAAGTTCTTAAGCTTCTTTCCTATATTTATTTCTGCATATCCAATATGCCAGTATAATCTACAATCCCATTAGTTATGACGGAAATTCATGAATATTGGGATTCAGAGTTAGAAGATGTAACAAAAAGAAATTACTAGGTTATTAAATATTAAATTTAGAATAACTAAAACAACATTTTAGATGATTGGAATATACACAACATTTTAGATTATGGGATAAAAATAGGGAAGAATGTAAAAGTAACCAAAAAGAGATGAATGGATTGTGTGAAGGACGACGTGTTGATTTGTTATATGACAGTGGACGTATGTCAGAATATAGGAGTATCCAAGATAAAGACATATAATGTAGAACCCAAATAATTGAGAGAACGTGAAAGAAAAGAAAGAGGTAAGATTTCTGTAAGTTTGTGTAACTATAACTCTTGCTATGATTAGGAACATGAAACAGACATTCATTTTGAATTCGACCCAGTTTGGATATAAATGATCATTATTTCCATCAAAATGATTGTAAAATTATACAACACACGACTATGCTACTTTATGTTAGGCTAGGCAACAGCTAGTTTATACCGTGTACCGATTTTTAATTTAGAATTTCTAATGAACGTAGCGTGCTTAAGTGAAATGGGGTCAGTACAATGAAAACAACCATGCGATTCAGCCTCTTGAATATTCAAAATGGCTATTTTCTTAAAGGCACACTATATTTGGACCGCAATCGGAAATTATCTAACAAAACATCGCCGTTTGGCAAACGTTTATCGTTAAAATTAACAGCTTCAATCGCGCAGCTCTAAACCGCAACGGCCAGTCTCATTGGAGTAAGTGGTTTCTAGATGGAATTGGTTCGGATACTAGCTGCGAGATATTTGTAATGATTGCTCTGTTTATTTTGGTCATTGCGACACTGGTAAGGTTAAAGGATGGATAACTGAAAGCGCAATTGAATTTTTTTTATTAAATATTATCTCATTTTTAGCCAATCTATGTCCACTGCTGGATGTAGATCTCCTCAAGTATGCGTCACATATCCCGGTCTCCTATCTTACTCATTCAGCCCCTGCCAGCGATTTTCAGCAGGTCTTTGTCGGTCCGACGTGGAAAGTTAGAGAACTTTCCGCTAGCTACGTTTACCGAAGGTCACTGTAGGAGCAAGTTTGCTCCGCTATCACCATTCTGTCCGGTGTCTATCTGGACGACTCCATTTCGGTCGGTGCCTGCCAAGACTCACGCGAAGTACGCAACTGCCACTTCCGCGGCCCTGGCTATAGGCGAATGGAAGGAACGTGGCCGTCGAGTTCCTTAGTGCCAGCGCCGCCTTCTGCAGGCGGTGCGTTCTCCGCAAATGGGTTTCCCCTCGTTAAAAAAGAAACTACGTGTATCGAGACGCTGTCTCCACTCTAGGGCACGTTTGCTACGTTTCGTTTGTCTCGGCCATTGGTCCTGCAACAGACGTGATCGACAAACTGACACTTGAAATAAAATTTTCATGTTTTTATTTTACTAACTTGTTGTATTTAAAAGTACTTATTTAAAAGTAATTGCAAAATTAAATATTAGCCAAGACATCTTGCGTCTTTAAATACTAATGATACCAATTAAAAATACATGCACTGTTTATTTTTATTAAAACCAGATAACACCGCATAATTTTCCTTAAGCCTAATTCGTACCCCCTTTACTTTCGAATCAGTGTTGAGGCAACTCGGGTCTAACTTATTAATAATTCAAATTGATATTTAAATTATGTTGCGACGGAAATTCACGGGCTTTCGGTTTCCGCACGCTTAAATGTTGCTAATGATGAGCTTCATTTACCATTTTACGAATGCGGTTGTTTTGAATAACCAAAATTGAGGGTTGGTTGATCAGGACTTTCAATTGGTATTGTCAGCTTGGGTGAGGTTATCTGCATAATTAAGCAGCTGTATCAAGTTTGAACCGCATTAAATTCAACTAAAATTTTAAATTGTTTTTGAGTTATCGTCTGGAATTAATAAAATAGAGACATTAAAATTTCATTCCCTAAATGTCTCAACTTTTAAGACGTAGGACAATTCCGAAGTTTGCCACAATTTTTTTCCCATCTAATATAATTTTAATTAAGATTTTCGCTGAAAGGTTAGTGTGTTTCTTTAAGTCTTTTTTCATTTATGTTTCTTGCTCCATCAGGGATAATAGTAGTGACTGTGGTTATCTATCATTGTTCTACGTCATCAACATGTTGCCGTTCAAGTTACGCATTAAACCCATTGCTACATCTGACTGACACAGTCACTAACACTATCGTTACCGCAGATCTAGCAGTGGCATTAGAGTATAAATAATTTTATTAGGATATACTTCTTTTTTCGAAAAGAGTCGATATGCCTGACGGGTTAAATTATGTGTTTTTGCTTCACGTATTAATATATAGATTTTTGACTTTAATACTTCTAGATGTTTTTTGAGTTTATTAAGACATGTAAACCTCATTAAAAGTATAATTCATTGCAAAAATCGTATGTGTGTTGTAACAAAATGATCGGCTATGAGAAAACAATATATAGTATATATCCGTGGCTGGCGGGAATACATTGATATCTCGACATACATCTTTTTTTTTATTCGTTTAGACACTTCCTACGCCTGTGTTTTTATAGGAAAAAAATTGACAGTCCGAAATATTCATAACTTTTTAAGATTTTTCCTTTGGTAATAATAGAATAACACGATTTATCATTACTAGTCAAACTTTAAAATTGCGCCCCTGTAAAATTGACATTTTGAACATGTCAACATATTCACGCCAGCCACGGATATAGTGTTGTATGAAAATCATAATACTCAAGATTAACAAAAAGAACGAAAGCTCTTAAGGAAATGTATAAAATATTATTACTTTAATGAATCCTCTTTAACTTCTGTTTGAATTTATTGAGACAGAAACGGATATTTCAAAACTCCTGTACCTGACAGATGTTATTAAAAATTCGTCACTCTTTGTAATTTCTCATTAATAATTTGCGTTGGGATCATTTTCACCATGAATTTTGTCGATGAAGTTGCTTGGGGTTTTATCTGTTATGACGTTTTTGTATAACTTTTTTAAATTCATTTCATTCATTAGTAACGAAGCACAAATGATTACGTATAAGACGCCACAGCAAAATGCATAGGGACGGTAGGTAGTAGGTTTAGTGCAGACCAGTGCTGGAGTGTAGAACGAGTATCTTGTAAATGTCCGCTTAACAGTCCGGTAGATCGATGACTTGCAGTAGGTCGTCCATAGAGGCTGGATGAGAAAAACGAAAGATGGGATATATGTAGCAAATTTCAAGTAACCTACATCCAGGAACAGCCTACGATTGCCGACAATCATCGATGAGGTCGATGAATCACTATTTACAAGCTTTTATTTAACTTGCAATGGTTGTATGTATGTATCTAAGTATGTATATGTAGGTTCGGGTCAAGTCTTGCAACGGAATTCTAAAGTTATCCTCAAACGAGATGAATTTTTGTAATTTTAGTTTGGATGATAAGGCATAATAAGCTAAGGACGTCACTCTAAATCTAATATGGCGGACGGCTCAAGATGGCGGACAAGTTATTTTTGGTGCGCTCCCATGATATGGTATTAAATTAAAGGGTTTTCTGAAAAAATACAAATAACTAAACAATAAAAAGACGGCCACTGTGGTTGAGCGAGCTAAGCCTGCCGACCTAAGTCACTGCAACGCACAGGCTCCGGGTTCGATTTTTGGTGTGGTAAATGTGAAAACGGATTTCCTCCCTTATTTACTATGGTCTGAGTCTTTGAGATCGGCCCCAGAGTAGTGGTTAATATATTACCTATAACACAGTATAACTTGCTTAACTTGGAGATGTACAATATGTGTTGTTTGTCAGCCGATTATTATATTATTGTTATTAAATTAATAGTAATAAAAAAATCGAAAACAAGCTTTTATTTAAAGCACTAAAAAGAATAAAGTAAACTTTAAATTAAATCAATATCGTCAATTAATTACATAAGTTTATATAATGTATAGTAACTATTATCTCAACAATAGATAGAAAGATAGAAAACTCTTTATTGTTCACCACATACACATAAAATAAGCAATTTACAGTAGTCACATTTAACAATTAAAAGTAGGATCAAAGGGCGGCCTTATCGCTTTAGAGCGATCTCTTCTAGACAACCCGTGCTATGGATTTTATCAACGGGAGATTCGCAAGTGTATGACGGTGGTGTGCAAATTAAATACATATATATAGGATATATAAATATTACACAATACATATACCTACAATGATTAAAAAATAGAGAATAAACAATAACACATATTAATATTACATATATGCTAATATATACATCATTAATATGTGTATAGCAACAGCAATAGCTATACAATATTAATATTAGTATTAATACATAATATATTAATATTATATATACTAATATACATTTATTTGTCTTTTTTTAATTTGTAATCGCCGGTTTACGCCCGATCCTGTTCGGGCATTTGAAATACATATAAATAAGGCTTTACTTAAAATTACTTACAATCAAGTTTAAAATAGAACTATAAGCAAATATAAATAAAATTATACTATAAATAAAACTAAGTTTATTTAATTATAGCCTATACAAATTAATATTAATTAAAAATCTAAAATATCCTATAAATAAACCTAACTTAAAAATATATATACAATAGTAAAAAAAAAAAAACTAATATTAAAATAAAACCTATATTAAAGCCCGTCCAGCCCCACCAGACCACTGTCGCTGGGCATTGTACCTAGAAGGCTGGCAGCATTACCTCGCTGGATACAAAGGCTAATCCTTTGAGCGAGGTAAGCTCCAGCCTTCCGGTCTCCTGTTTTGTCCATTAGGCGTTTTTTAATTATTTTTAATTATTTTAAATAAAACTAATTTAAAAATATATCTATGTATATATAAATAAACCTAGCTTAAAAATAAAAATACACATAATATTAATATACAAATACCCTAATAAATGAACGTACATGTAATTAGGTGTTAAATATTTATTATAAAGTGAGATAATATTCACGTACCAGTTTAACAATCATTTTGTTGAGATGACAATTACAATAAATATAATAAAAAATATGAATGAAATGTGTAGTTCGCCGTAACTTCGCTCTAAATTTAAGCGGAAGAGGTCCAATTATGTTGAGCTTATTCAAAGTGTTAATTATGATTTTCTTGTTACTTTTCGGTTTTTATTCTCTTTGTATTATTATTTAAAACGTATTTATAAAAAAACTACGTTTTAACGGTTTTAAGCGCGGTAATTTATTTGATTTTGGTTGTTCCGACGTTTCGGCCACTTTTCAGTGACTTTTCACGGAATACAAAGTCAACGACTATTGTTAAAGTTTTATTTAGCCTACCGCCAACTTGTTACTTTTAATTATTTAGTTTTAATTTTGTTTATGGTTATTATTTACTCTATGGAAGCCTAATCCAATTTACTACCGCTTCGCAACGTGTTATGGCTTGAAGAGAAGAAGCGGCGCAAGAAACTCTTCAGCAAACATGCCTAGCTCTAATAATTTTATATAATATTAAAATGGGTGGAAGGAAAAATAAAAGAAATTATCAGTCAAGTTGGTTTGTGTTCCGTTGCCCATCCGTTTTATTATGTATACAAGCCGTGAAAACTTAAGAAAATATTAAAACGTATTTATCTTATTATGTATATTTATTCTATGGGACAAAAGGCGTTTGACATGTTTATAAATAAAGCTGTTTTCTTCTATACTAATATTGTAAAGAGTAAAGATTTGTATTTTTGTAACGAAGAAACTCAAAAACTACTGGACCGATTTTAAAAATTATTTCACCATTATCCTTGAGTATTAATGTCTATATTTATTACTAGAAAAAATTGGGGATCCCTACTAAAACTTCTATAATGTAGCCCAAAGCGAAAAAAAATAGTCATAAAATGTCTTTCATTGCATGCGCTGCGGAAACTATTGATGATAGGACAAAAATATGTTCTACGATTTTAAAGAACATATCAATTTCTATAAAATACTTTGGAAACTATATATCCAACTATTGTAGTTATGTCACTATGTCTATTTTTTACATTTTAAAAGTTGATAGAACTGCCGACCAAAATGTTATCCATACCTTTGTAATAATCATTTTACATTCCAGACTGTTTCAATACCTGTAGATTAATGAATTATTCATATCGGACATTCCATTCGAAATATATTACGAATTTAAAAATGTCAATCTAATAATCGGCAGACAAACACACATATTGTATATCCCCAAATTAAGGAAGTTACGCTTGTGTTATGGGTAATATACAACGTACTACACCGGGGCCGATCCCAGACACCCAGACCATAGTAAATAACGGAGAAAATACGTTTCCGAAATTTACTATACCAGGAATCGAACCCGGAGCCTCTGCGTTGCAATGAGGTAGGCCGGCAAAGGCTTAGCCCACTGATGGAATTATAGACACGAAACCTTTGCCTCCGTTTTGTTTCGCCGCGCCATCGCCCCTTCCATTCGTTCATCCGCGGTCTACAACATTTACTCCCAATTATAATATTGTAATTAATCATTTAAAGTAATTAAAAGGTATATCTGAATAAATCTTTTTATTCCCACAGGTTATGGGCCGCCCCATATACCTTTTGTATAAATTTAAAATCAATATTAGTCTGAATTTCGTAAAGTTAAAATCACGACCGCGTGGCGTGCGCATTGGCATATGTGCTTGAATAATCAACATGAATAACTTGAATATCGAAAAGCTGCTTGGCAGAGAGAATTACAACACGTGGAGATTTGCTGTGAAGTCCTACTTGCAGCATGAAGAATTGTGGGAATGTATTGATGCGAGGTCTGCAGTCGACAACAAAAAGGATTTGAAAGCTAAGTCTAAAATTATTCTTTTGGTTGATCCTATTAATTACGTGCATATCGAAAATGCCACGACTGCACGTGAGGTTTGGTGTAACCTCCAAAAGGTGTTTGAGGACTCCGGGCTGTCAAGGAAAGTGGGCTTGTTGAAAGACCTAATCAATACAACATTAGATAATTGTGCTTCAATTGAGGAATATATAAATAAAATTGTATGCACAGCACACAAACTACGAAACATTGGCTTCAATGTGGATGATGAGTGGTTGGGCACTCTCATGTTAGCAGGCTTACCGGATCATTATAAGCCTATGATAATGGGTATTGAGAGTTCGGGCATAACGATTTCTTCAGATTTTATAAAGACAAAACTTTTGCAAGAAATAAAAGTTTCAAAGTCTACTGTATTTTTCACAAAACATAAAAATGTCTCAAATCAGTCAAAGCCAAAAGCAAAAGGGCCTCGTTGCTATAATTGTCACAAATATGGACATGTAAAAAGTCAGTGTAATGTGAAGAAGAATAATAACAGTGTTTTTCCAACAACTTTTTCAGTATATAATGATGTAAATCAAGATGACTGGTATATTGACTCCGGTGCTACTATGCACATGTCAAGGCGTTTGGACTGGATGTATGAACTCCAGGCACCTCCGATCCAAAGGATAATGGTGGCAAACAAGAATACAGTTACTGTGGAAAAAATGGGTAATGTTAATATTCAGACTTTTGCAAACAATGAAGATCATTGGATTCAGGTGAGAAATGTTTTATTAATTCCTGAACTTGGTGCAAACTTGTTGTCAGTGAGTCAACTGACTAGGAATGGTTGTAAGGTTGAATTTACAAACACTGGCTGTAATATATACAATGCAAGTAAGAAACTTGTAGCAACAGCGAGGTTGATTAATAATATGTATAAGTTAAATATTGTAACTGGAAATGCATATGCGATTAGTTGTAATGAAAGCAAGGCTGATATGTATACTTGGCATAGGCGCATGGCACATTTGAACATGCCAGATGTTAAGAAATTGGAAATATGTACAGAAGGGATATGTATTATCGGAAAATGTGAAAATACAGTATGTAAACCTTGTTGTGAAGGAAAGCAAACAAGACTTGCATTTCCACATTCCGGTTCTAGAGCAATTAACTTGCTGGAAATAATACACTCTGATCTATGTGGTCCGATGGAAACTCCCTCTTTTGGTGGGGTGAGATATTTTATAACTTTCATAGATGATTACTCACGCAAAGTATTTGTGTATTTTTTGAAGAACAAATTGGATGTAAAGTCAATATTTGAAAACTTTAAAAACCAGTTTGAAAATGAATTAACAAGAAAAATAAAAATTGTCAGAACTGACAATGGTAAGGAATATTGTAATAAAATATTTCTTAAATTTTTATCAGATAATGGTATCAAGCATCAAACAAGTACTCCTTACACTCCAGAGCAAAACGGGCTGGCAGAGCGCATGAATAGGACCCTGGTGGAGCGAGCCAGGTGCATGTTGTTCGATGCAAAATTGAAGAAACCTTATTGGGCTGAAGCGGTGGCTGCCGCTGCCTATATCGTGAATCGATCTCCGTCCCGCACGCTGAATGAGGTAACACCATATGAAAAATGGACTGGTAAGAAACCAAATGTTTCACATTTAAAGATTTTTGGTTCAAAAGCTATGGTGCATGTTCCTAAGGAGAAGCGATTAAAATGGGATAAAAAGTCACAGGTATTAATATTCACTGGCTATTGTGAAAATACAAAAGGCTATAGATTGCATGATCCTTTCACTAAAAAGATTGTAATAAGCAGAGATGTGATTTTTATGGAAAATTTGGATCATCATGAGAATAGTGTGCACACGACTACTTCATCATCACAGATTGTTACAGTTCCTCTTGATCCAAATGGTAATTTTTCTCAAGACGAAGGGGGGGATATACTTACAGAAAGCTGTCCTCAAAATGTCACTTTGTCTCCTGAGACTTCATATGACAGTTTTGATAAAAATGATGAAGCATATCACCCAGACAGTGATGATGATGATGATTATAGCGGTGATGAAATAGTGACAAGGACTTTATCATTGCGGCCAAATCAAAGACAGTTGAGACAAGATAATAATTTCTTGTGTGTCACACAATTTTCAGATCCATTGACAGTGGAGGAAGCTCTGTCCGGTCCTGATGCCCAGCACTGGAGAGAGGCAATGGATGAGGAGTATAAATCTTTAATGGAGAATAATACGTGGGAGCTCACTAAATTGCCACCTAATAAGAAGGCCATGCCATGTAAGTGGATTTTTAAAAGTAAAACAAATCAGAACAGAGAGATAATGGGGATTGTTCACTTTTTTTCAATTTAGCTTTTTGAAAAACCATTTCGAGGAATAGTGTTCCTAATCATTTCTGTCTAGTTAAAATTCCAAAAAACGTACAATCCCCTTGTATTTTGAAAGAAATGCGTTTGACCTTTATTTGACCTTACTAAATCCTATGACGTCATTTACGTCTGGTGAAATGCATATGAATACCGTAGCCATTCAGTTTCAAAATACAAAAGGACCGACATTTTCCTTTTTATGTCATTGTTATGTCATACAACATCAACATAAACAAACATTTTATTCGACGTACTCCAGAATTAAATTATGTATATATTATCTCTTCAGACCAATATTTCTTAAATATCTGTAAAGAGAATACTTACATATGGTCTCTAACTAAAAGTCAAAGAAAAGTGCATTATATAAACGAGCGTCTTCGTAAATGGTGATTGGAGCGATATCGAAATCTTTTCAATAGATACGATCCAAAAAATAACCTGTTTACTGATGAGAAGATCATCACGGTGGAAGAAAATTTAACTGGCAAAACAATACACCTTGCGCCAGAAGTTAGAAGGACGTCCAAAATCACATATTGGAAACAATGATTTAAGCATTAAGTGATACTTTATTCGCTGGATAGCAGTGGATTTTCCAACAAGGCTCTGTACCCTCCCATGAAGCTAATTCAATCCAACATTAGTTGCAAGCCAATTTGTCAGACTTTGTTCAGAGGATAGGTTGGCCTTCGTCGAGTTCTGACTTGAATTCTTTGGAGTATTCTTTATGAACTGCATTGGAGCTAATGGCATACAAAAAGTTCACCAGAACCTGAATTTATCTCAAGCGAGCCCAAATCATTAAATGGAAACTGATTGAAAAGATTAGTACCACCATAGAAGAATGGCCTATATCTTTAAAGCTTAATTAATTGAAAACAAGGATGGCTATTTTAAATAACTTATTTTTATATATACATAAATCTAGATGTTATTAGTTATAATTCATGTAAACAATATATGAATATTTAACATTCCTCCAAAAATATTTTAGCTTTACTTTGACTGATGTCTTAAGAGTTCACATTACGAGTTATAAGAATAAGATGGTTTCTATACTGAAAGCAAACTATTGTGAGTTATAAATTTGTATGTGCCATATATTTATATGAATTGATTAATAAAATATATCTTTTGACTTATTATTTTGCAAGATGACATAATAAATAACTTTTAGCAGTTAACCTTGTTTATTTACTTAAACACTTATTAATAATAATTTAGGACATATTATATAATCTTTTCAGAAATGTTCAGTTTTATCTTTTTCTTTTTTCTGCAGGCTAGCATTTGGTTTTTTCTATACATAAAGTTTTCATGTAAACTGCAGTGGATAAGTCATAAAATTCTATGATCAAGCATAACCCTTGCTTATGCAGAAAAGTTGTTGCTAAATTTTTCTGAACCTGAAAAAAAAAAGATATAAAGTGTCTATTTAATTACTCGCATAGTCCTTATTTAACTCATAATTTTTCATATTAGTAACTATGTTACACATCAAAATCATATTATTAAGAGATTTACAATCATTAAGGTATTTGTCACAAATCTTCATTTTCCATGAAATCCTTCAAGCCAAATGCCGGATCGCCCTCCTAACGATGGATTCGTAAAACGGATCGACGAAACGATCTGTGGATCGAATATTGAAATCACAAAAGTAGGAAATGGATTGAAAATATCGATTTTGGATTAGAGATTAAAGATTGAGATTGCATATTGAAAGCCGCCGATAGATGTGCTTAATTAATCACTTTTAAGCCGGCAAGTGAATATATTTAAAACTACTGGAGAGTTTCATATTTTCCGGTAATTTGTTGTATAAGATCAGATCCATAACATACATTAGCAATCAAACACACTATCTAACCGCCAGGGCAGTGGTGCAATGTCTGTTCCTTTATTTGTATGTATTTGTATGAGATACTTTACTTGTATTATAGATTATTAAGAAAGTAATATAGGTTGCTGATTTATTGATTGTACCAAATTATCAAATAAGTAATTAATATTATTTTAATCATTTCTAATGAATGAGTGAGACATGTAGCTATTTTTCTATAAATAGGTGAACATTTTAGATGAATTTTGACTTCAACACAAAGTATACTTACATCAATCATATATTAACTAATAATTAACATTACTGATTTCTTATATGGATGAAATTTACAGACAGGAATAGTAATATACTACACAGGTTCTAAAAGGAAAGAAGGAAGGAAGATCTATGGACGAACTTGTTGAATTTAGAAACCGTCACAAAACTACTTACATCAGGATTTTAGCTCCTCTTATTTCTCCAATATGTACTACGAGTATAGCTATGTACTCTAATAACATTACATGTTAGGTAGGTTTAGCGTATCAGCCTTTACAAAATTAACACTCCTATTTGAAGATCCGGCCATGTTTAGAAAGAGAAAATATTTAACACATTTTCATTAATAAAACAGTTCACTTTTTTGTCGGATGACTTTAGAAGATTTTTCTAATGACGAAATTAATTGTAATGAATAATATTAGAATTTAGAAATGCTGCATTAACCGCCGATCTAAAGCCTAAATACCCAATGTTGCCAGGTTGATAATAGTGAAATTACTAAAATTTGTAATTCTTGTAGGTACACACGTGTGTGTAGGAAAGTAACTCCCAACATATTGACTTAAAAAAGACTTTATCGAACATCGCCATGATTTTTAAATTGAAAACTTCGGTAGATACTTCTAGGATGGGGAAAATGCACTGAATTCGCACGACCGTCACGCTCAGATACCAAGTTTTTATCTCTGAAGTGCAGTCCTAACGACTGATCTTTTTTTTAAAGGTCTGACTAATAATACCCCCCCCCCCCCCTCCCCCTCAATTGAAACTGACAATACAACCTTTTTATTTTAACTGGATTGACAATATCATTGGATAATGAGACTATGTCTAGGTATCAGACATTATAAAATGATAACCCAAATGTGATACCAAATCAAAGTATTTTAGTGGTCGAATGAGCTTTATCTGTTGCAATCGCCGGAAGAATACTTTATTACAAATTAAGAAAAGTAATGACATCGCAATGGTGTCTAATAGGTAATTTATGCCTGATTATCAATTAATGGTATTCAGTCTAACTGTACATTATTCAGTTTAAGTTATATTATATTGATTTTTCACTAAAGGTCACTTTAAATAACTTAACGGTAACTTTAGAAAATAATAAATGTTGAACACCAAAATATATAAAATAAATCTACCGATAAAATTGCTAAGCTGGCCACACTAAAATGATTACGATGTGTCATAATGAATAATGACAGAAACATTTAAATAGTAGCACAGATTAATATGATTATTTTCTTTTTATAGGCAAAGGAATTAATGTAAAGTTGTCCCCAATGACGTCATCGGATAGTTTGTTTAAAAATCGAATTTAAAAAAAACTACCTCTTAAAACACAAAAATATTCAAATTAGTATCTTAAAATACCCTATTTTACATAATAAAAATATAAAATCAGAGGGTAATTTTTTTTGAACAATCCCCATTAAATATAAAGCAAGACTTGTCATTAAAGGTTGTTCTCAAAGGAAGGGAATTGAATATAATGAAGTTTTTTCTCCTGTTGTGAGACTTTCATCTTTACGATACCTGTTCGCAGTATCAGCTAAATATAATTTAGATATTATCCAAATGGATGCAATTTCTGCATTTCTTCAAGGCAGTATAGAGGAAGAAATATATATGGTTCAACCGCCTATGTACAAAAACACTGAACAAGTATGTTTGTTAAGAAAATCTTTGTATGGGCTCAAACAAGCAAGTCGCCAGTGGAACAAGTTGCTGAGTACAACTTTAAAGGAGATGGAACTTTCACAGTCTAAGCTGGATCCTTGTGTATACTACAAAATAATTAATGACATTAATATTTTGTTCATAGCCATATATGTGGATGATTTATTAATATTTTCAAACAATCAAAGTTCAACTAAAATTATTAAGCAGAAATTACATGAAAAATTTAAAATGAAGGATCTTGGTGAAGTAAGCTCTTGTATAGGAATACATGTTGAAAGAAACAGGGAGGAAGGCATTATTTATTTAGATCAGAAAAAATATATAGAAGATGTTTTGTCAAGATATGGAATGTCTGACTGTAAACCTGTAAAAACTCCCATAGATATGAATGCAAAAATAACATGTTCTAAAGAAAATTTAATTTTACAGGATATCCCATATCAAGAAGTGATCGGCTGTCTGCTTTATATTTCACAAGTGACAAGACCAGATATAAGTTTTGTAATTAATATGTTAAGCAAATATAATAATAAACCAGAAATGCAGCACTGGCTTGCACTTAAGAGAGTGATGAGGTACTTGAAAGGAACCTTGGACTTAAAGCTCAGTTATAAGAGGAATTCAGATACACTGACACATGGGTATTGTGATGCAGACTGGGCAAGCTCTGAAGATGATAGACGCTCATGTACTGGTTACACATTTCTCTTTCAGGGAGGATCTGTCAGTTGGAATTCAAAACGGCAGCCTACAGTGGCCTTATCTACCACAGAGGCTGAATACATGTCTCTGTCATCATGTGTACAAGAGGCATTATGGCTGAAACAATTTCAAGAAGACTTTTGGCCACACTTTGAAGATGGGTTTGGTGTCTAAGGGAGGATGATGGAATTATAGACACGAAACCTTTGCCTCCGTTTTGTTTCGCCGCGCCATCGCCCCTTCCATTCGTTCATCCGCGGTCTACAACATGTACTCCCAATTATAATATTGTAATTAATCATTTAAAGTAATTAAAAGGTATATCTGAATAAATCTTTTTATTCCCACACCCACTTAACCACAGAGGCCGATGAAACTAAACAAAATACTTGGCGCTGGAATCGAGTACTAGGATTTTTATGAAATTTTATGTGTGTTTGATTGAGTCCCGGGATGGTTTAGATTCATAATTAGACCCGGTAGGTGGCGCTGGAATTGGGTTCTAGATTTTTATTCTTACACGGCAAGACAACGTCTGCCGGGGCTGCTAGTCTTCAATAAATATCTTTATGGTTAACCTGGACCATATTAGATTCTATCATCGTTTAAGTCGCTTAATGTAGTGAAAGATTGAATACATCGAAAATATCGAGTGATGTGGTAACTGGTACCATAGATAAAACATATGTCTGGCACCATGTGTAATATTTTTAGTAACGCCACAATGACAGGAAAAGGAACAAAATCCATACAGCTTAACCACATGTTTCACGTGTAACTTGTGTATATAATAAGTGCTCTGTTTAGGTTTATTTATTTTTTAGGTATTTTTTGTCTTTGTTATTATTCCTTACATATAAACGTTGATTATAATTTAACTTGTTTTTGCCGTTGGTCGCATGACTTTTGTGATTAAGGAGGTGGGCACTGAAAATCAGTGCTGTGTCGGACTATGTTTCGGCACAGCAAAAACTGAGTACCAACCTCATTTTACAAATTGCGGCACACATTTTCACTTCTATTATGTATGTCTTTAAAGACCACGGGCCATAAGAATGCCCCGGGACTTTTGGATGGCTTGCGTGGGGCCTTGGGGAGGCCAAAACGTAGAAGCCCCTTGACAAATTCAATCTAAATGTGGCGTGACAGTGAACGCCGATTATCCCTGTCTACTATATAATAATGCACCCAAGGACAAGCCCCGGTCAGTGTAGGACTATTGTGGGAAATGAGAACAGAAAGTACCAGGCTATTGGGGTGAACTGCTAGGGGTCTGGGAATATGGGGACTATGGCGTCTGTCCGTCGCAATGTTCGGGGAATATGTAAAAATGGGTAGACGGTGACTCGCCACTCCCTGCAGGGGCCCCAAAAAATGCCATAGAAGACAGGGGCAACATGGGTGTGAGTGGCTAAGGGGTAGAGAGGTGGCCCGCAGGTTCACCGGTTCTACTTCTGGCGTGATGCCATTTATCACTTCCACCCCTGGAGCTTGTATCTTAGCTGCAGCGATCTCCACTCCGTGCCAGCTGGTTAAGACAAGCACAGAGGTGGGGCCCAATTATAAATTATTGTTAAATTTCGCATTTTTAGAAATAATATTTTCTTTCTAATACTTCCTGTCATTTATTTATTGACAGTATTTAATAAATGAACTCGGCAACGTCATAAATATAATAATCAAGTCGTAATAAGCGGGGTCTTAAAAGTCCATTACCAAGAATTTCACTCAAAGTGTTCTGGAAGAAGGGAGGGGAGATAAATATACAGGAGCCTCGTTCATGGCCCGAGGCATTATTTTTATTATATCCGCTTCCGCTGTACGCTAATAAACCATTTTTTCAACGACCGAAAGTATGGGATTTTATGTAGCCAGGATATCTTCTGGGAAACGTTTGTATTTATATTTCCTGTTGACTCTTCATAGGAATTGTGAATTAGAAGTTATGGTGTAATATCATGGATAGAAAGATATTAGGTATAGATAATTATATTTTTATAAATCAAGTGCATACGTGAATTTAATATTATTTCCATTTTAATTAATTATTTACCTTTAAAAATATAAAAAACTAAAATTAGTTCATATATTTTCGAGGTAGGTAACGCATCGGCTCCCTTAGTGTTGCAGATGTCCATGAGCGACGGTAGCCACCTACCACCAGGTGGTCCGTTTGCCAGTTTGCAGTCTACGTACAATGTAGATTATCGCGGAGAGAAACCATTTAATTGAAAATACTCCATATCTCAAAAACTGCTAAACACATCTTATACAAATTAATTTTCCTTGAATGTGCTTTTAAACCTTTATAATTTTCATCTCACAATTCTAATTAAAGATAATTTTAAGATTTCACTACGTTATTGTTACGACCTACACGCCGACAAAAGTGGATTTACACCTGCATACCGTAAAAACACACTTTATTACCTTTCGGCATTTGGACTTATTTTGTTTACTTTGTGTTTATAATTTGTGATTAGAAAACAGCTCATTGTGTATTGTAATCTTTTATGGTAGTCATTAGCCAGGTGTGTCCGACTGACTCTAAGAAATTCGGTCCATGCGGTCGAGCAGACATATTGTATCTGTGCAGTATAAAGCAATGTCCCAATGGAGAGATCGGCAGTCAAGCGATAACCACAAGCGAAGCAAGACTTGTGTACATACGGTAATCTATTTAGTGACGGACTTTGCGCGTGTTAATGAAGCATGCATTACGTTTGGACTGGTTGTGTTCAGTTATATTTGTACCTGTGTTATACGTGATTGTATAGTTCTAATAAACTCTATAATAATTCCAACGGTATTTTTATTTGAGTCCTGCAACTCGTAACATTATTATGTGACTAACTACATTTGTTGGTGATATTTTTTTCGTAAAATTATTAACAACTATTACTATATGTATGTAATAATTATGACGAAAAGAAAAGAAAGAAAGAATAAATTTATTGGAAGAAATAGCGACATACTTACATTGCTAACATGTATCCTAAAAATCCGCATTTTCCGCAAACAAGGTTTGCACTCAGCTTATTGCTGTGCCGGCTTAAATAATTTAAAAAAATACAGTTTCTTGCGGTCTGCACACACACACACACGCACATACACACACACGCACATACACACACACACACGTAACATACTCAAGTGCCCACATTTTCATAAATATAAATATGTATTGAATAATGTTTTATTTTATGTATATATACAATTATATGATCCCTGCAATACAGGCTTTGCCTAGTGTAGGGTACTTTAGGAGCCATATCTGGCTCAGACTCTAACAACCAATATAACATACCTTAGCATAATCTTTTAAAGAAATTTGAATAATTAGACAGAGAGAGAAAGGTAACTGGCGTGAAGTTATGTATGTATGTGTGTATGTACCAAGAACTTATTGCATACATACATACTTGACTTCACGCCAGTTCCCTCGCGGGGTAGGCACGAACAACAGAGCGCCATTTAGGCTTATTCTTACACACCTCACTTGCTTCTTTGACATTCATAACTCTTGTCATACACGCTCGTCTGTTCTTAAGGCTCCTGACATCACCTTCTGCTAGTACACGATCAATTTGATCATGGAAGGTGTGTCGTGGCCTTCCACGACTTCTACATCCATCCACTTTTGCATTGTATATCTGTTTAGTCATTCTTTCATCATGCATTCTTTCCACATGCCCGAACCACCGTAGCACGAACTTATTAAAGTAACATAAATAATGGTATTAGTACTTGCTTAAGCTAATTTATAAATAAGCCTGCCGTATATTAAAAGTGACATGAGAAAATCGAATACAGGTAACACGAGGGAGCCGTTTCAGCTTTGCTTGAGTAAACTCCACTACGTAACTGTGTTGGGACTTTTTCCGCGCCTGAGGCACATTCCACCCATATAATATACGTTTTTATTGCGATCTACTTTTTCTTAGATAACGTGGCGTGTTTCCCTCTCGTTCTTTTATATTATAATGTGTGTATATCTTGCTCGTATATCGTTCTTGTCTAGACTATCTCATCATCTTATTATTGTATGTATATCCCGGGATAAATATGTCGTCAAATCTTAATTGGAATATAAGCGTTAAGTAATATAAAATTATATTTTAAAAAAATTGCTGCAAATTCAGCCAAGGTATTTAATCGAAAAAATCTTCTCTATCTCTATAAATATTATAAACGCGAAAGTTGATGAAACTTTACAATAATATAGCTTACACATCAGAATAACACATTGGCTATAATTGATAAAGATATAGTGTGAATTATCCAAAATGTAACGATTTTAAAACACCCCCCGGGTGAAACCGCGGGCGCAGCTAGTATACTATAATTTAAAAACTATCCTAAGGTCATTCAAATTAATTTTTATGGAAAATATTTTTAAAGCTCTACCTTGTTTATTGAATTTTATTAGAATCTTTTCTAATTAAAAAAAATGAGAAGGCGGGCACAATTTTCCCGATTTTAGGAGCTAATATGTGACCTATTGACTTAATTCATTATGGAACATGATTATGTTTTTTAAGACTTGACTAACCATATAACCCTCAAAAAATAAAAAACTAGACCCATTCAAACACATAAAATTTCATCAAAATCCTATAACCCGATTCCAGTTTTAACCGAGTATTTTGTTTAGATTAACATTTTTAAATTCGTAATATCTTTTGAATAATTCAAAAAGTAATCTATTTTAAGGTGACGATCATTTTAATTCAATGAGTGTACTATAATGGTACTTATAACCATTATTAGAATGTTTGTCTGTGTGTAGACTTGGAATATTGTCTCGAATAGGCTTTGAAAAGGCTCAACGGATTTCAATAAAAATTTTAGCGCTTAGAACAAAAATTTGACCTTAAATTTTTGTCTAGGCAATTTTTATTTCGATGTCTTGTAGGACTCAGAACATTTGATTATAAATTCCAAGCCCCCTATGAACGATACGGTAGCCACAGATAGTTTATAGTACATTATGGTACTAGTGTGTAACATTGGTGATTACCGCCGAGGCGCCATTGAGACTCGAGCCGAGGACGGTAATCATCAATACACACGTGTATCATACGACGTTTTTCAACACACTTGTGAATAAAATAACAACAAAAACTCATTTTATTTAGTAGATAAAAAAAAGTTATATATGAGTGAAAGTTTTATTTATTAAACACGTACGAGTTAAAATTATCTATTTAAATAAGAAGTTGCATGAAATGAGCAAGCAATAGGAACATTAATTTATTTGTTCTATAGAACACAATCTTTTTTTTTTTAATAAAAACTTTTTTAAGAACAAAGCAACTCAACCAATAAAATTTAAAAAAGAATCTATAACTCACTAGTGAGTTATAATGTTTTTTACTCACAGTTTGATTATGGGTGTCATTCTGTGCCTAATTGCGGTGACCATAGAGCCACTTTATGAGCAAATGTGTTGAAAAAATTATAACAGACGTATATATGTATCCTAACACCAGCAAACTGAATACAACACACCGCTTTGCTGCGTCGAAGGTTATTCTAGTAAGCACTGCATTATCCTGGGATACACGAAGCGTATTCATTTAATGAGGTGCTGAAATTACGTAATGTTGGTAGCCCGTTATTAAACCGAGCAAAATATTGCGCTGCTTTGAAATTTTCTAATATAACACAGGGATTTCATTTTGAATATGGGATTTAGGTATTATGTTGTAAAACTAGGAGGATTAAATAAAGGTAACTTAAGCTATCCCAGTCTAGCTTACATATTATGAAATGAAGCTGTGTATTACATTTGATATCGCCATATAACTTCTTTCAGCCTATTCAAACATTTTGCTAATACAGTGTAAATTCCATGTAACGTCACTCGATTTAACCACAAACTCCCTTAAGCGTCGAAATCACTTGGTTTTGGTCGGTTTAGCTTGTCATCCATACAATGATACACTCTATATAGCATTACACCCACTATCAATAACGACAACAATTAAGTAAAAAAGGGACCTTTTAAGTTGCCAAATCTAGTAAAAACTGTGCAGCAGTGTACGTTATTTTATTGCTTTATTGTTCTAGCCCGTAATAAAACTCGACTGTCGACATCATGCATAACAAAATTTCTAAGAAATTCCGAAATTTCTAAGTACTTCCTTTATCACCAAAATGCCTCAATATCGCAAGATATGAATAAAATAATTAAAAAAATACAACAAACTTACTGATGCAGCAAAAGACGTCAGACAAAAAAAACAGACTTCTCTCCATTTAACGACGACTCTCTATAACGCAATAAAATGCACAATCCCCTCAGTGTCGTTATAAAGGGTATATTTATATTCTCAGATTCAATCTGACGGCGTTCTGTTCTTTTCTTCGCACGCACGTCAAGTCATTCACCAAAGAATACATGCATTCACTGTCATAGCATAAAATTAAATATCTCCGCTACTCTAGCTATAAATACTAAACTAAGGTTCTTCTCCGTTACCAGGAGTTCCCCTCTTCATATAACTCAGTGTTCAATACACGCAATTAGCTATTATCAAGTTTTTTATAATAAAAGCTCACATAGATAATAATAACCCTAAATAAATATTAAAACTAAATAATAAAAATGAACAAGTTGGCGGTAGGCTAGATAAATCTTTAAAAATACTCATTAACACTTGACATCGTTGTCCTCCATGATCACGGCTACTGAAAATTGGCCGAAACGTCGGAATAATAAAAATAAAATAAAATATCGCGCTTCAAACCGTCAAAACGTAGAATTTATTATGTTTATTACTTGCGAAAACTTAAGAAAATACAAAGTTATTCATTTTAAATATATATTATCAGAAGAGTATCTCCATCATACTCAAATATACGTAATTAGCTACTTATAATATATCAATATTTTATATTTATAAAGTAGATAACATAAATGTTCAATTAATTGATTTCGTATCTTGTTACGTCTTTCCTCAGATTGGATGTATCACAGACCATCAATATAAATTAAATTTCGTTTAATAAGTTCCCCCGTTTGTAACGTGAGGCCAAAAGAGATTCACGTCTTGTGACATCTAATTAGAATTTAAGGGTAACGACACACTTGCCGAAGGTACAACGCCGACAAAATATCTTAGTATTCGGTTGACATAATACGCCCAATGCGCCGAATAGTTGGAATTACGTGTTGTGTTTTTAGCGGGTTACGCGATTGGAAATTAGTACGGCACGAAACTTTTACCCAGACATCTGACTGTATTATATAAACCTGTATTATTTTGCACCTGTATTAATTATATTGTTACATGCCGACAAAAGTGAATGCACACCTGCCTGCCATAAAGCACATTTTATTACTTCCCGCATTTGGACTTCTTTTGTTTACTTTGAAAAACAGTCTATTGCGTATTGTACTAGTTTATGGTCGTTTGCAGAAATAATTATGCAGGTGACGATACGGGTGGACACACTTATATTTGTGAAGTATAAAACGACGGCAAGATGGAGAGGGGAGGCAGTCTAGCGAGAACCACAGTCAAGCGACGATTACGATACGAGCAAGACGTGTGTACATTCGATGAGCTATATAGCGACGGACTTTGCGCGTGTTATTTAATCGTGCAGTTTGTACTAGTTGTGTTGAGTTATATTTGTACCTGTGTTGTACGTGTTTGTATAGTTCTACTAAATTCTATAGAATACTATAGTAATTCCAACGGCATTTTAATTCGAGTCCCGCACTCGTAACAATATCATCAGTGCTGGCAATATGAAGAAATAAAATTATACAGTTTTAGATCCGTAAAAGTATCAGAGCATGTATCAACATAAATGGTTCAACTACGTTCGCCGAACATTCGATCGTGTAAAGCGATTGAATGCGTTCTCATCGAAACAGCCGCTGCATGAATGGTTCGGCGTTATGACGAACGCTAGGTAATTTCGGCTGTGTCAGAGGTTACTTTAAAAACATTCCGAGCGTATTTAGCCGAAACTTGAGCGCCGTATTTTCGACAGGTGTGTCTCGGCCTATTGGCCTTTAGAGCATTAATTTGAACCAGATATCTTTAATTTTGTTTCCTCGAGCGTTAAATATTAAGTCTTGTATTTTGTAGTGAGCTGAATTGTAAATATTGTTCACATTGCTTTGGATGTTGAATAAATTATGTTGAAGTATTAATTTGAATTGATTTTGAAGTTACAATAACGAACTGGATACTTAGAGAACATAACTATGTCTAAATGCATGGACATTTTTTTAAACGACTTCAAATAGGAGGAGATTTTGAATTCGTCTGCATGATTTTTGTATGTTCGTTACTTGATTTCTCCGTCAATTGTGAACCGATTTTCAAAAAAATCTTTAATCGAAAAGGTATACTGCCGAATTGGTCACCATGTCAGGATGTGATGAGTGTGTCCCAGGGAAATCGAGAGAAACCCTCGAAATTTGTTAATCAACTTTCTTACTCAACAAATAACTTTATATCTTTGTCAATTGTGGAGCGATTTTCAAATTTTTTACTTTATTTGTAAGTCTATACTCCTGAGGTGGTGCCATGGTCACCAAATCAGAATCTGGTGAGTGGATTCCAGGGAACTCGAGAGTAACCCTTATTTCAAAGAACACCGACCTCCTACATTCTTAATAAAAAAAGCCTATAGACGTTTAGAACACCAAAGGCTATACAAATCCGCTGCTGCTCTCTAAAGGGAGACTGGAAACTGGCCACTAATGCCAGAACACAATTCAAGGTTGTATGGCGACATACTCTAGACCAGGGATGGTAGCCATCCAGAAGGGAGAATACCCTACCACCTGGCTGTGGGTTTTGTCACCTCTTACTACATACAGGCCGCTCGGCCGCAGGAAATTGCATTCTTTCTCCGTTCCTACACAGATAGGATATCCTTTTGAAAATATAATATACTCTTAAACTTTCAAATTACTGACTACTTAAACTTATTTACTTTTTACTATTTATTTCACTTATAAACATTTATATATTTTGTAGATATGTATTTGTATGGTATGTATATTAAGTATATATCTATGTAATATATAAAATTTCTACATATATTTATGTATTTATATCATTTATGTATTTATTATTAAAATGTAAGTAGTTTGTACTATATGTTACGTATACCACCATCGCCATTATCATCTCAATTCATTCCTGGGGTTGTCTGGAAGAGATCGCTTTTTAGCGATAAGACCGCCCTTTGTACATAACTAGATATAATTTTAGTCTTTAAGTTCATGTTTGTATTGGTGTACAATAAAGACTTATCTATCTATCTATTTACCGCGAAAATATGATAATGTTTCAGAATTTCGTATGAAGCTCAAGTGGCTTCCTATTCGTTTTCGCTGGAATACTCACATTCTACTCTCCTTTATAATATACTATTTGATCCTAATAGTCCTCCTTACCTTAAGGAACGTTTTGAATTCCTTCGCCTCTCCATTTCTCACAATTTGCGCCCAGATACATATCGTAGACTCCTGACACCTGCACACACTTCATCCTTTTATGATAACTCTTTAACAGTGCAGCTGACAATCTCTGGAATGCTTTGCCTCTTACTGTCAGAGAGGCCAAAACATTACCTACATTTCGGAAATCACTTAAAAAGTACTATCTGTTTTTAAATAAATATGTCTAATATATTAAACATTCACTTATTTATCTATTGTTAATATAAAATGCAGGTCATATATAATGTTAATAAGTATATTTATTTAGATTAATTCGTATATACGTATATATTGGCATTTTATAAATGTGTCTGGGTATGTATTAAATTTATAAATTAGAGTGTAATATACATACTAGTGTATATTTAAATTGTACAGTCCTATCTCTTTTCTGTTTCACCTACATCGCCAGATTACTTAAAAATTTATTTTAAGCTAGGTTGCCTGGAAGAGATCGCTTTTAGTGATAAGACCGCCAGTTGTTTTGCCAAGAAGTATTGTAGTTATGCATTTTGTTTTTGTATTTGTTTGTTTATTTTGGTGAGCAATAAAGTGTTATCTATATATCTTATATTAGAAGGAACCATGCCGTTAATAGTTCTTGGATATTCGCGTGCTGAATAAAACACCCCATCTCCCGAGACTGCAGGCATCGTTTTGTATACTATTTACTACGAACCACTATGTAAGAAGCTGTAAGGCATAAACAACGTACTACTTCGGTAAGTACGTTCGTTCCGTATAACATTAAATTTTAAAACCTGCATCGATTGACGTGACCCGATTTCTGCACTTACTTTCATTTTAAAACCTAGACCGCGTTTGGTTTATAGCTTTCTATTTTACTGGCCACACTGATATGTTCATAAAATGATACGTTTTACGATATGCAGTGGGTTGAATATATACATTGCAATGCTTTTACATTGTTAAAAGCATGTCTCTGTAAATCATGATATGAGCGACACATTTAAGTAATTTGTAGTTTGTTTTTTATATCGGTTACGTATTTTTAAGGTACCATACCCGTTTTTGCAAAAATCAAATCCTACATAATATGTCCGTCTGCCTATGTATGTAACACTAACTTTTCTCTATAAATAAGTAAGTAATTTATTATAATGTTTCATCCGTGCAGGAACGGAGAATGAATACAATTTCCTGCAGCCGGGCGGCCTGTAGTAAGAGGCAACAAAACAACCCACAACCAGCTGGTAGGGTATTTGGCTACCTGGATAGATAGGTACCACCACTGGTCTAGAGTACGCTGCTATAACAACCTTGAGTTGTGTTCCGGCATGAGTGGCCAAGTTCCAGTCTTCCTGTATCCCTTTGTAAAGCGGCAGCACATTGACAGTAACCGCTTTCCATCAGGTGGGCCGTCTGTCTATCTGCTGAACTCATGTAATAAAATAAAATAATATTTTTCTGTTACAAAATGGAAAACATCAGCACTAAAGTCTATCTGGAAGACGAGAAATTTTAAAAATTAGGTACAAATAAAATAAGTTATCAATTACCATAATCGATTTATGCGAATAAATTTTAATAATTATTAATATGAAAACACTTATCTAAACCACATGATTAATGCATTCAAAATAAATAAATCCAGTACAATTTTTAAAAATATCAACATAATGGAAATAAATCTTAAAATCACTTTCATCTTTTTACAATCTGGGCCCAACAATGTATAGAAGCGTATTCGTCGCCTTTAGCATCTGCTAAATAAGCAATGAAAGAGTAAGTGACAGTAGACTAAAACCATTAAACGTTCAGCTATTTTAGAAGTCTCAACATGCGACAGGCTTCCTAAATAATATAGGATCGTTTCACAAGGTTAGAAAATAAATAATCCAGTCGTCTTAAAATGTTGAAAATTTAAATAATAAAAATATCTCAAAATAACCTGAAGTACTTTTTGTTTCTTGTACAAAACGTCGTAGCTATACTAGCATACCAATTTATGACGTCATAAATTTTTAGACATAAAATGAATCGAATAGCGCACTAATTTACGCGTAAGTAGTAATTATTATTTATTATATTTTAAAAGTAAGATGATACATTAGGCGGCCTTATCACTTAAAGCGCTCTCTTCCAGGCATCCTAAATAAAAGGGAATTTTTTGCTAATCTGGCGATATTGGTACAGGAAAAAAATAGTTATGTATGTGTATATTTAACACTTGAAATAGTTTAAGTATTTATGTATTGTCTATTTTTGTATACATATATATATATATATATATAAATCTATATCTCAAGAATTGCTTGAAGGTATATCTTGTTTTGTATTGAAATTATTCTAATAACAATTCAAAAGTTGGAGAGCGAATGTAATATAATTTTCTTGCTTCCAGATGTCAATATCGAGCCATATACTGTATCTATATATATATATATTTTTTTTTGATTATCGATGATTATGATATAATAATATCATGATTAAATACACTAAAATAATATTTTCAATATAGGTGTTTACCATACATATAGATGTATGATAAATACCTGTAATATTTATTTCTACGATATACTAAAGAATTTTACAGCGAAAATAAATATATTTTTTTATTTATTTATACAGCAGTTGTAGAAAAAAAAAGGACGCAGGTCTATAAATCCATAATTAGACCTGTCCTTTGTATGGCAGTGAAGCGTGGCCTGTACTTGCGGGGCACAAGCAAAAGATTCGTGTCACGGAGATGAATATATTGCGATGGATGTGTGGAGTCACGTGTAAAGATCGTGTTAGGAACTCCCGAATCCGCGGCAGTCTTCATGTCCGTGACATAGCAAACAAAGTTAAAAGGGAAGGCCCAATGACCAACGGTCGTAAAACGGGGGATGCTGAAGACCGCGCGAAGTGGTATAGAAAAAGTAGGAAAGCGCACCCTGGCATCGGAGTGAAAGCTCCAAACGCAACCGAGATTTAACGGTCGGATGATGATGATGATGATTACGAAAGAATTATACAGCGACACTTTAAATAAAAATATACAGCAGTTTGGTAAAAAAAATAATGTGACGTTACACTACAGACAAACAGACACACAGACATTACGACTTTATAAAAGTTTCGTTTTTACGAAAAGAGCAACGGTACCTTGATAAAAATGTTGTAACGAGATGAGAACAATACAAAAACAACAAAGTGAATTGAATACACAACTTTGTAACCAAAAGCAGGGAAACCAATCAAGACGGTCTACTCCAATCACGTATTCATTCAGAGAATACAAGTAGACATGCTAAAACAGTATTATTCGAGAGCTAACGACTGCTCAGTCTCAAGACAAATGGAGCTGTCAGCCGCAGTGCTGCCAGTTGACGAGCGAAAATTGCTTTGATTTTCAAATAAAACCCCTCGAGATACTGTGGTACGTTTTATATTCAGATTAGGTGAGCTGGGATTCAGCTACGTGATTTAATTTCTTTTTAATATTCTTTAGGAAAGTACAAGTTTCTAACTGTCGCTGTTAATGAAAGCGGCTGTTTGTGGTTTTATTTGTGTAATTTGACAGTTGTTATCCTGCAAGGGATCATCCAAAAATTGTGTCCACGTTAAGGGGTGAGGACTGACGAAGTGTGACGTTGTGTGACAAGGGGTCGGAGGGTCCTAAATTTCGTGACGTCACATTTCAAAATCTAATATATTTAAGCGTTAAAAAACGAAATTTAAACTATTAACAAAAAACTTCAAAATATTTTGCAACCCTATCTGTTTCAGCAGTGTTTAAATTATTTTTTAATAATTTCAATGGAAATAAAACTAATTACGGAACTGCTGTTTTAATTTTAAAAATTCTTGATGTAATTTGCAAAATATGTGATTTCATACTAGGGAGGGGGGAGTCTCACGAATGTGACCACCTGTGACAAGGACGGGGAAGTGGTCAAAAAAATCATGAAATTTGTAGAAGGCCCCTAAGGGTCTAATAATAAATAATTGATTTCAGTATTTCTATAACTTTGGAATACAGCAGACATGCTGTCGGTCTACCTTATGGAAAGTTAGCTTGACCTATAGACATTTGCAACACCAGAGATGACACTAAAGAAACTCAAAGAAGTTTTACGACATCCTTTTTAAAAAACTACATATCATTGGAGAAATTGCTGTTAGGTGCCAAGGTTCCGTGGTATTTCAGATAATCGAAGGAAACTCCGGATTTTAAGTTCAACAATATTATATTTTAGGTAAATTTACATTGCAGATTTTTTCAATTAATTTATTATAGAGCACATTTTTCACAACGTTCCAAACATGAACTTCAAAATTTAAATAGATTTCTAATTTTTCTCTATCTCGCCAGCAATGGCGAAATAGAGGTTTTATACGAGTTTAACATACTCGCCCCACTAAGGGCTAAGTTGCCTTAGACCTTAGTCTAATTACGTAAATTATTTAAACAAAAGAGAACTAGTTTGCGAAGGACCAACTTCCTAAAAAAACAAAAACAATTATCTATACAAATAAAAATTAAACAAAAAACTAAATATTTACTCTGTTGTAATCGGAATAATACACAGCTTGGAAGTTGGTCTTTTAATTAGACAGTTTTTCGTTTTAAGGGTCACTACCCTGGTGATCCCATCATGGCCCGGATGTGTCTCGGTTACCAAACCGTATAACCATCGACACGGGGGTAAGTTGTCTTCTTTGATTAAGACAACATCCCCTTTTTTGGGTTCTGGAGCTCGTGACGCCCACCGATATCTATGGAAAAATTGAGTTAAATATTCAGCTGACCATCTACGCCAGAAATCTTGAAGCATTCGCTGTGTATATTTCCAACGTCTCAGCGAACTTATATTAGAACGTTCAAAATTTTCATCAGGGGGAGTCACAAGAGGTTCTCCGATAAGAAAGTGTCCAGGCGTCATTACATTTGCGTCATTCAGATCCCTACTTAATCTCCACAACGGCCTGGAATTTAGACATGCTTCAATCTGTGCTAAAACAGTTGATAGTTCCCTAACTTTATCAGGTTCTTTTAGTTTTTCTAATAATTCATCATTATTACTTACCCATTTTTTTAGAACAAAACCACCTTTATTTAATAACTCATTCATTTATTTATATATCTCAATACCTTGTTTCACAGATTCGCAACCTGTCATCAAATCATCCATATAAAATTCATTTATAACTCTTTCCCCTGCTTCAGGATATTTAGCTCCATCATCAAGCGCTATTTGCTTTAAAGCTCTAGATGCAAGAAATGGAGCGCTAGCTGTTCCAAAGGTGACGGTTATCAATTTAAAATCTCTAACTTTATCTTCTGGATTATTTCTCCAAATAAACCTTTGGCAATCAGCATCATCTTCAGGTACCTTAATCTGACGGTACATTTTGACTATGTCAGCTCCCAAGCAAATACTATTTAACCGCCATCTCATAACTAAATGTCTTAATTCTGGTTGAATCGTGGGTCCAACCATTAAACAATCATTAAGAGATAACCCATTTCTTCCTTTAGAAGAAGCATTGAATACTACTCTTACCTTTGTAGTTTCCTTATCTTCTCTAACAACCGCGTGGTGAGGTAAGTAAACCGTTTTCCTTCTTTCTTCTTTTACTGCATGCACCTCTACTGCATGATTCAAATCTAAATATTCTTCCATCACTTCTTTGTATCTTTCTTTTAAGTTTTCATTTTTCTTAAGTCTATATTCGAGACCTTTAAATCTTTTTTCCGCAATCCATCGTGATTCTTCATAATTGAAGTTTGATATATTTTCATTAAAAGGTAGTCTTACAATATATCTTCCTTCCTCATCTCTAGTTGTGGTTTTAGTAAAAAACGATTCACACGCTTTTTCCTCTTCTGTCCATTTCTGTTCTTTTGATAGTGAAATATCAGATTCTAACTCCCAAAATTTCTTTAAAAAGTTATTCTCTTCGTCTACCTGACAATGTAATGTTGCTACTTGATTATGTGTGGGAGCGTTTATCTGTCCTACACCAGACAAAATCCATCCTAAAGTAGTATCCTGCGCTACTACAGATCCATTTTTCAGTATGCCCTGTTTAATAATTTGTGCATACACTTCGGCCCCTAATAAAATATCTATTTTATTCGGTTTATAGTAATCCGGGTCCGCCAACTCTAATTTATTTATTTCAGGCCACTCTAATAGTTTAATTGTTTTAGGCGGCAGTAGGTTAGTGATTGATTTTAAAACAAATGCTTTTACTGTGTACATTTGCGAATTAAACCTCGATTTTATATTCACATACACCATCGTTTTCGAAGTTACCTCTCCCGTCAATCCTGAAATATTGTAATTAACAGGTATTTTTTTCAGTTTTAGATATTGTACTGTAGATTCTGTAACAAGACTAGCCTGAGATCCTTGATCGATAAGAGCTCTTAAAACATAATTATCTACATGGTTGGACTCTGCTTTAACAATCGCAGTGGCTAGTAAAACTTGATTAGATGTTCCAGTCGAGAAATATGTTAAAACAGGATTTGAATTTTGTGTATAATTTTCATTATTATATACTTGAGATGATCCTGCCTCTTCAGGTAACTCATTTTGCACAATTCCTGAATTATTGTTCATATTTGTTTTATTAAGTGTATCAGATTGATTTGTATGAAGCAAAGTATGATGACGCCTTGGACAGAATTTACACTTCATATTGCTATGACAAGATTTAGCCACATGACTAGTACTTAAACAATTGAAACACGCTTTCTTTGACATGATGAAATCGCGCCGTTCATCAACATTTTCGTTTGCAAACTTCTTACAAACATTTATTTTATGTTCCTCGGAACAAAATAAGCATATATTTTTAAAGACATGCATTGATTTATACTTCATAGTATTATACTTAACATTTTGACAATTATTATTAACATTTGAATTTGAGACACGATTTCCAAAATATTTTGAATCTAAAAACTCCAATGCCCTGTACCTTTTAGTAAGAAGATCTTTAAAATGTTCAAAAGTTGGTAAATCGTTACAAAAATTATTTATGACTGAAAACTCCCACTGCCTACGAGATTCTGGGTCAAGTTTCAATGTTAAAATGTGAATTATTAATTCTGAACCCTAAAATTTTACAATTCTAATTGTTTATGTTAAGTGTCAAAAAATCAATAAAAAGCACAACAATGTAAAAAATATTATCCCGTTATGAATTAATGCACTTTTTATAGCACTTCACTTCACTTCCCGATGATGGGTTTTCCAAATAGTTAATATGAATTTTGTACTCACAGTTCTGCAGCTTTAATTTTACCTTCCGATTTTTTAATTCTCCTTTCCGAATACTTCCGATTGAGCCTTCCTTTAATAACTGCTTACCCTCGGCACCGCCTGGACTTTTGGTTATGGGTATTTGGGGTTTATCGCAAGAGTTTAATTCCCCTATCCACCACTGGTTTTATAGATATCGAAGGACCATGGAGAAATTGCTGTTAGGTGCCAAGGTTCCGTGGTATTTGAGATAATCGAAGGAAACTCCGGATTTTAAGTTCAACAATATTATATTTTAGGTAAATTTACATTGCAGCTTTTTACAATTGACTTATTATAGAGCACATTTTTTACAACGTTCCAAACATGAACTTCAAGATTTAAATAGATTTCTAATTTTTCTCTATCTCGCCAGCAATGGCGAAATAGAGGTTTTATACGAGTTTAACATTCATAATATAGCGCTATGGAAAACCTCAGCTGAGAGCTCGTTCCAAATAGCCACAGTGCGCGAGAGAAATGTTGCGTACACGAGCAAAGTGGCTCAAGGGAAAGTGGATGAACGCATCCAACCGATGGCGATCAGTGCGGTGGTACAGAGAACGAAGACAGGAGGCACCATTTTTTATCCAATTATCTGTTAAACGATAGATTTGTTATGAAACATCTAAGCCCAGCAATTAGTTTGCAAAAAATAGAGCAAATAAGCCTTACTCTAGCTCATTGGGATTGAAACGCACAATAACATCTAAATCTACAGAAACCGTATTAAAATAGCTACAAAATATATCCGAACTATTTACAGTACTGGCGTTATAAGCCTGTTGGAAAGAGATGCGTATACAGACGTACATTCGTTATTTACAAGGTTGTCACTAGTTAGACTTTATCTCTTTAATCTAATGGTCTAAGCGCCGGCTCGTCTAGTTCACGGAAACTAAAAAGGCACAAGTTTGCTAGACAAGGTAAATTTTGCAAATGATATTTATTTGTTGGGGCAATAAATATTCTGCTTTTGCTCTTTTATTTAGATTGGTAGGTAGTAGACTAGGTTGTGGAATTTTAGGTATGTTTGTTTTTCTTTTTTATTGCAAATTTAGTAACAATTTTTAAATATTTTAAGCTCTTCAAATACGGCAGATAAACCTTAAAATATTAAGTTAAAAATAATCTAAATATGGGTTACGAAAACGCAAATCAATCGCAACGTATTCGAAATTTATCCACGTCATCCAGCGGTATTGTTCATGTTGATAGTATAATATCTATCACAAAAATCATGCAACATTATAACAAAGATATCGTTCATACATATTGTTACATGCCGACAAAGGTAAATGCACACCTGCCTGCCACAAAGCGCAGTTTATTGCTTTCTCGCATTTGGAATCATTTTGTTTACTTTGTGTTTGTAAAATTCGTAATTAGAAAAACAGTCCATTGTGTATTGTCATCTTTTGTGGCAGTCATTAGGCAGGTGTGCCGACCTGATTCTAAGAAATCCGATCTATGTGGGCTGGCAGCCATATTGTATCGGTGCAGCAATGGCCCAATGAAGAGATCGGCAGTCTAGCGAGAACCACGATCAAACAAGACGTGTACAATCGATAAACTATATAGTGACGGACTTTGCGCATGTTATTGAATCGTGCAGTTTGTACTGGTTGCGGTCAGTTATATTTGTACCTGTTTTATACGTGTTTGTATAGTTCTAATAAATTCTATAGTAATTCCAACGGCATTTTAATTCGAGTCCCACACGCGTAACAATATTATCACGTCTTTTACTCATAGAGACTGTCTGTGCAGGAACGGAGAAAGAAAACAATTTCCTGCGGCCGGGCGGCCTGTCGTAAGAGGCGACAAAACAACCCACAGCCAGGTGGTAGGGCATTTGCCCGACTGGATGGCTACTCCTGGTTTAAAGTATGTCGCCATAATAACCTTGACTTGTGTTCCGGCATTAGAGACCAGGTTCCAGTCTCCCTTAAGAGAGCAGCAGCGCATTTGTAGCACCTTTGGTGTTGCAAATGTCTATAGGTGATGGTAACCACTTTCCATCGAGTGGCCCGTCTGCCTGTCTGTTGAACTCCTGCAATAAAAAAAAAAGAGAGAGGCACAGATTCTGACAATGAATCTCCATTTTTTCGGTCCTGGTATACAATATCAATTTCATCTAGTCTTATTATTTCTGAAACCATTTTGGTAGAAATGGAATCTTTATGTTTTTATCATATACCTAAAACATCTGCTCACTAGCCTGTCTGTCCGACTGCTTCTCTGCCCATATGTCTCTGTATGTCGCAGTAATTATTCTTGAAAACTGCCACATCTGTATGGATGAAAATTAGTAGGAATTTGTAAATATATGTATAGGTATATTGCCATACAATGGTCTACTGAAAGTAAACATAATAATAATTGCGAGTTAGAAAACTGTTTCAGAACATAGTTGTGTGTGTTATTGTGGTCTAATTAAAAAAAAACCATAAGATTTTTTCTAATCGCTTTTTTTATTTTAACTGAAAATTTATTCGAATAAGATCTGTGAAGATATTTTTGAGACGTAAAGTATTTGCTGTTAAATCCGTTTTGTAAGTTCATAGTTTATTGGTTTTGGTTGCCAGGTGGTAGGGCATTTGCCCGACTGGATGGCTACCACCCCTGGTCTAAAGTATGTCGCCATAACAACCTTGAATTGTGTTCCGGCATTAGTGACCAGGTTCCAGTTTCCCTTAAGAGAGCAGCAGCGCATTTATAGCATCTTTTTTGTTACAAATGTCCATAGGCGATGGTAACCGCTTTCCATCAAGTGGGCCGTCTGCCTGTCTGCTGATCTCCTGCAAAAAAATAAATAAAATAAAAAATATAAAACAGTGGACGTTTGTTATCTCTACGAAATCCTTCATAGTTCATTGTCTACTAGGTTCTTGCTCCAGTCTTTCATCCTCTTCATACATGCAAGTCATTAAAGTAATATTAGACGACCTTTTTAAATATTAAGCCAATAAAAGGTATGTATTGTCACAATCATAAACTAGTGGAAACTACATTTGTTTTGAAAAGAAACAGGTTTTAGGCTCATAAATAATGCAGCAGAAAAGCAGTAAGTCCGGCCGTCCACTGAATAAATTATGTTTTGTCTTCAATAAATATGTAGAATCACTCGAACTCCTTACCTTTTGGGAAATAATAAATGTGATAAAGTGTATTTTATCATATCATATCTTTACTATAATGGATATTTTATATGGTGGTGTCACCAAATCATAATAAATATAAATTGTGATCGTAATGCTTGTACATACATACATACATACATACATAACTTCACGCCAGTTCCCTTGCGGGGTAGGCACGAACAACAAAGCGCCATTTAGGCTTGTTCTTACACACCTCACTTGCTTCTTTGACATTCATAACCCTTGTCATGCACGCTCGTCTGTTCTTAAGGCTCCTGACATTACCTTCTGCTAGTACACGATCAATTTGATCATGGAAGGTGTGTCGTGGCCTTCCTCAACTTCTGCATCCATCCACTTTTGCATTTTATATCTGTATGCTTGTGAATATACAAATTTATAATACTATAAAATTCTAAGAATGTTATGCCCGTTGAAGCGTAGGAAGTCTTCAATGAAACACCTTTTGCTTCAAATATGTGTATATTCTGATGTTTTACAATTTGACAATATTTTTTTGTTGCGCGTACAATTGTTCGTGGTCGTACCGTAATGAATTTTTGAATATTGGCGGTTGGCCGTAGACTAATGAGCGTTTTTCATAGGCAATTTTGATATTGCGTGTACACACCGGCGCGAGCGTACTGATTTATGCCTGGCGGGACCGGTGTGTACCTTTCTTTGGTAAATCGTGCGGTGACACCTGTACATTGAAGCTGTTTACAAAAAAACAACTGAAACACATTATATAAACGATGAAGAACACGATGCAATTTTTTAGATTTCTTGTCCGTTTGTCGGTTTGTTTGGGATTCACGTAAGAACTAATAGGTCGATTTCGATGCGGTGTTCGATGATTGACAGCAAATTTTTAGATTTAAAATTTGCACTACTTTTTATCCTGGGAATCTCGCGTTGAAATTGAAAAAAAAAATCGAATTTCAATGCAATTTCTTTACTGATCTTTAACAAATTTTATGTAATAAAATGTGTGATGTCTTTTATCCCGGGAATTCCGCGGGAATTTTCCCAGGAGCGGTTTTAGTTGTTCGGGTGCATAAAATTAGCTTATTCCGGCACAGTTTTCACTAAAACGATAGCTTACATTATTCTTTAAATGCTGCGGTATTTTGTGTCTCGGGAATCCCGCGGATCCAATTGATACTCAAATAATATAATTTGGGGCATTTTATATTGCTCGGTATTTTCTAATTTCGATATCACGTGATATTAGGTCTTGCTTAATATGACAGTTTCTATATTTATTAGACATCTTTAGTAGAACAGATGTATAATATTTTTTCTTAAGTTTTCGCGACTTGTATACATAATAAAACTACGTTTTAACGGTTTTAAGCGCGGTAATTTTATTTGATTTTGATTTTTCCGACGTTTCACTGAAAAGTGGCCGAAACGTCGGAAAAACCAAAATCAAATAAAATTCCCGCGCTTAAAACCGTTAAAACGTAGTTTTATTAAGAACAAATGTAGTTATGTAAGCGTTTAGTAACATTACTCATCTTCAGAATTCATGTATTTTTATACTGTTATAACATAGGCCCCGACAAAGACAAATTCCACGTGCAGATCTGTAAAGGCACATTTTATTACGTGTCCGCAATTGAACTCATTGTAATCCTTTTATGATCGTCTTCTTTTGTTCACTTATTTATTGGCATACGTTTCTAAGTTATTGTGGCGAACAGCCTATTGTTCTATTGTATTCGTTTACGGCCGCTTGCAGACTGCATCATTAGCCAGATGTTACGGATTACATTAACCAGTTAATTCTAGGAAATTGTGTCGACGTTTCCGGGCGGGCACATTTGCATTTGTGAAGTATAAAACGCCGGCCTGATTGAGAGGGGGGTCAGTTGAGCTACAACTATGATACGGGCGTGACGTGTGTACATTCGGGAATCTAATAGTGACGGACTTTGCGCGTTTTATTGAATTACGACCTTCTGCATTACGTTTGGATTTGTTGTGTTCGGTTATATTTGTGCCTGTCTTATACGTGTTTGTATAGTTCTAATAAACTCTATAATAATTCTAACGGCATTTAAATTCGAATCCCGCTAACTCGTAACAATACTAAAAAAATCCGCTGTCCTGCTGATAATACCCTATGAATTTAAATACTAGCAAAATAACAGTCTACGTTACTTATCAGGCGTGGAAGAAATCGTGGTCAAAACCTAGTGTATTCATAAAAATATTATAGAGCAGAATTAAGTATACTGTTCTGGTTAACACGTTCACAGCGGCACTGATTTATCTGTAGGTACTTTCCATTCCTCGGGTACGGGGAATTTTAGACCTTGTACTAAAACTATCATTGTGGCGGTACGAGCCCTATTAAACCCGTAACGTTTTAATAACTAAATCCTTTTCTGGTTTATATATAAAATAGTTTATTGATTTTTGTTTTGTGTTGTGCGGTACTAGGTTAAAGTAACTTTTTTTTAAGGGAAATACATTTTGTACACTACCGGGTCCTTTACTGGGATTAGACCAAAGCAAGGAGAGTTAGCCACTAAAAATAGCGCATGTAACAAAGTCGATTGCCGGCATGTGTGGGGACTCGGCAAGGTACCTCCCTCTATGTAGAGAGGTAACGCATGTGCTAATATCCCACTAAAACCATCTTCCTCCCATATGCCGCGCGCTTATGTTATACAGAGCGTGAGATTTAGAACGTATTTACGCCCACGCTGATCCTGCACATCAGTGCATAAGAATGCCCCGGGAAGCAGAGCAAACTCACTTCGTCAGCAGGGTTTGAATCCTCCGCTCCCCAGGTGCTGTATTAACTGTAAGGTAACTGTACTAACAGTGGTATTCTGTTTAGTATGTGAAATAACAAACGTCATTGTCATTAATGTCAAGTCAGTGTGACAAGATACTGATCATCGATATCCTTGCCCTCTTCTAATGGTTGTTCTCTATCCAGCGTGTGGACTTTCGGAAAGGCAGGAATACAAAGCCCTTAAGCAGGTTGCTTTTGGCAAATCCGTGCCGACTAGTATGGTGACTCCCTTAAGTGGCATGGCTGGACACTTTGTCCCACGCGTAACTAGGCTCGTGTCTCAGAGGGACCTTCGCGTAGTATATTTCGCGTTTACGCGCAGCAAGACGCACCTGCGGCTGACAGCCTCATTTGTTTGAGCTTAATTCGATCTGGCACACGCCATATACTCGCGCGTATCAATCTACGAGTAGTTACATGCGACAGGTTGATTGCACAATACATCAAACGTGGAGGTTTAAGGAACACTCGAACATAAGTGAAGTTACAATATTAGGACTATTGAAGTAAATCAACCATATATTATATAATAATACTTATACCTATATATACAACGCCGTGGGTGCGGGCACAGGATAGGTCACCACACCAGACACGCTACGAACGTTGCAGGCTTTGCAGCGGCAGGCACGTCTTCCTCGTGATAGTTTCTCCATGTCTTAGAGTTCCTTCGATAGTAGACCAGCTGTGAACGGCATAGTGGGTGCCTCCCAGCCAGCGGGTTAATAAGGATGTTGGGAAATGCGGTATGGGAAATTTCGCGGAAACAGCGGCTCGATCAACGTTGGAACGTAGACTACAAACAAACTAGGCGCTGAGCAATTAGGTTGGTGTTAACAAACACTATTCTAATCAGTGTCGTCTTTTCGCGATTTCGTAATACTATTATACCTTTGATGTTGCAAATGTCCATAGGCGATGGTAACCGCTTTCCATCCAGTGGGCCGTCTGCCTGTCTGCTGAACTCCTGCAATAAAAAAAAATACAGCGCAATGTAAACTGTATTTACCTATTTTTATTGCGAAGCTGCAAAATAGGCAGACGGCCCACTTAATGGATCGTCGCTAATCGTCTTATGTAACACAGACAACAGCAGAGGCGAATCTAACGCGTTGCCAGCCTTTAAGATAGTGTTACGAGTTAGCGGGACTCGAATTAAAATGCCATTAGAATTATTATAGATTTTACTAGAACTATACAAACACGTATAACACAGGTACAAATATAACCGAACACAACAAATCCAAACGTAATGCAGAAGGTCGTAATTCAATAAAACGCGCAAAGGCCGTCACTATTAGATTCCCGAATGTACACACGTCGCCCGTATCGTAGTCGTCGCTCAACTACCTCCTCTCTCCATCAGGCCGTCGTTTTATACGTTACAAATGCAAATTTTGCCCGCCCGACAAGATAGATATATAGAGATAGATAGTTTCCTAGAATTATTTTGCAATCCTCAACACCTGGCTAATGATGCTAATGAGCGAGTACAATAGAACAATAAGCTGTTCTCCACAATAACTAGAAACGTATACCAATAAATAAGTGAACAAAAGAAGACGATCATAAAAGGATTACAATTAGTTCTAATGTCGACAGGTAATAAAATGTGCTTTTACAGATTTGTACGTGGAATTTGTCTTTGTCGGTGCCTAAGTTGTAACAATATATAAAAAGTTCCACTAGAAAAACGTAACTAACGCACGCGTTCCAAACTCAAAGGGCGCGGGTTCGATCCTGGCCGGAATTAATGTACCGCTTGGGCAGTTTTCTGACCTACTGTGTATATTGCTACAATTACCACGTGCTACTAACACTGAAGGAAAACATCGCGATGAAACCGATAACTGATGTGTCAAACCTGCCAAGCTACCTTGAACAAGCGTGGCGGGTATACTGTCCGTTCCCCTATAGTGGGAGGCCCGAGCCCAGCAGTGGAACGTTTATGGGCTGTTATTATGTTATTATAATTTGTGTTTGAACAAAATATCCAATATTGAAAGTTTATTATTACACAGATAATGTTTAATAACCCCAGGCTAAACAATATAAAACTTTGCTTTTAAAACAAAATAGGTTTCATTAAAAGAACAAAGGCATATAACAAATATTGTTGTAATCGTCTAGCTATCTTACATCCGCCTCTACTTAATTGAGTTTGTTTGTTTATTGTTTTTGATGTTTTTTTTATTGCTGGAGTACGGCAGACAGGCTGACGGCCCAGCTGTAATGGAAAGTGGTTAGTGTGCCAATGTGCTGCCGTACTCGAAGGTGACACTGGAACCTGGCCACTGATGCCAGAACGCAACTCAAGGTTGTTATGACGGCATGTTCTCTACCAGAGGTGGTACTACCTGGATGTGAGTTGTTTTGTCGCCTATTACGGCAGGCCTCCTGGTTTTTTTTTACTGCAGGAGATCAGCAGACAGGCAGACGGCCCACTTGATGGAAAGCGGTTACCATCGCCTATGGACATTTGCAACACCAAAGTTGCTACAAATGCGCCGCTGCTCTGTTAAGGAAGACTGGAACCTGGTCACTAATGCCGGAACACAACTCAAGGTTGTTATGATGACATAGTTTAGACCTGGGGTGGTAGCCATCCAGTCGGGCAAATGCCCTACCACCTGACGGAATTAGTATTCCTTCACCTGGTTGCTGGAATTAGTATTCTTTCTCCGTTCCTGCACCGATATAAATGATATAAACTTTTTGTTAAAACAGGTGATAGGGTATTTTACCCGTCTGGATGACTACCACTCTTGATCTAGAGTATGCCGCCATAGCAACCTTGAGTTGTGTTCCGGCATTAGTGGTCAGGTTCCAGTTTATCTTTAGAGAGCGGCAGCGCATTAGTAGCACTTTTGGTGTCACAAATGTACATAGGCGATGGTAACCGCTTTCCATCAGGTGGACCGTCTGCCTGTCTGCTGAGCTCGTGCAATAAAAACATAATAAAAAAGTGATCGAAATATCGGAATTAAAATATAAGATAAAATATCTCGCTTAAACCCGTTAAAATTTAGTTTTATTATGTGTACAAGTCGCGAAAACTAAAGAAAATACTTATAATACTTATAGATTATTTTTTAATGTAACAATTAATAAAATTTTAGGTTCTGCTTCCTCCTTCCTGTTATCCTTCCTGAATATGTTTTTTGCTGTCAATCATTGACTGTACAAAATAAACAACTGCCAATTTATGGCAGTTGTTTATTTTTGTACAGTCAATGATTGTTCAACTCGTTGATCTCAGTAACTTAATAAACTCACAAACAGCCATCGCTTTATTAAAAGATATTTTAACATTATCTACATAAAATTCAACTTATACCTTTAGCTGGCGATTTGCTCAAATCATAACGCTAATGCCGTGGTAACTGACTGAGTACACAGTTGTAGGTTTGTCTCTTAAATTGACTGCTGTTCGCTTCCCCATGTTGTGTTTGATGGTGTGCACATTGAAATCAGCGAAACTGTTACAAATTTAGGAATTATCATTATCAGGACCGTCTTGGCGGCCTCGCCTGACTGAAATCAATCGGAAATTTTTCGCGCCATCTGCTTCACTAAGAACACTGAAGAATTTCCTACCTACTGTTACTCAGATTATGCTTGCTCAATTCTTGATTCCCTACTTGATTATGCTGATGCTTGCTGTCTAGACATAACTCAAGAACAACAGGATTAGTGCGGCGCACCCGACACGGCGTTTCACACGCTAGTCGAGTGCGCGGCATGGGCGCCGCAGCGTTTCGAACTCGAGACACAATTAGGAGCAATCGGCTCGCTCTGCAGTCTGGTGAAAGCCATGCTGCATGGTAGCGATACCTGGGGGGCTGCGGTTATTTTTGTGAGACGGTAATGTCTTTCAAAGAAGCCGCCGAACGAGATAGGGAGAGGAGTATTATTGCGCGTACTAATGCGACTCCACGCGGACGCCAGCGGTTGGCTGGCATCCGGAGACGCAGGTATGCGCATGACTTCCCACCCTGAATAATACCGCTTCGGGGGGCCTTTAGCTATCAAGGGATCAAAGGATTCTTCACCCCCGCTGACGAAGTGGATGTGTTCTGATTCCCGGGGCACATTCAGGCACTTTTTGCGCTGGATCGGACTGGGCGTAACTACGTTCTAAGTCTCAGCCTTTCCTACATAAAAAGCGCGGGGCACATGGGTGGTTTTAGTGGGTAGTGGTTGTTGCCCGTGCAACTTCTCTGAGTCTCTACGCAAGCTGGTAGATTACTGTTTGAATTGCCCTTTATTAAAGGGTAAACCCTCCATAATCAACTATGGTCTAATCCCTTGCAAAGGACCCAGTATTGTACGTAAACAGCATTTCCCACGCCTTAAAAAAAAAAAAGAAAAACAGGATAAGCTTGAACACCTTCAAAATGTTTGTATCCGGTTCATTTTTGGGTTGCGTAAATATGACCATATCTTCGAATTTCGTAATAAGCTTAAATGGTTCCTGCACGGATAGTCAAGTCTTAAGGGGTGCCATCCTTAAACAGCGAATGTTAGCGGGAACAAAGGTTTTATAACAATACTAGGGATTTTTTCAATTTGTTTCTATATACGCGTTCGTAATACCGAAGTAAGAAAGAGAGTTGGTCTGAAAGAGAGTGTCGGGGTGAAGGTAAGGAAAGGAATGCTCCGGTGGTTCGGGCATGTGGAAAGAATGCATGATGAAAGAATGACTTAACAGATATACAATGCAGAAGTGGATGGATGCAGAAGTCGTGGAAGGCTACGACACACCTTCCATGATCAAATTGATCGTGTACTAGCGCAGGGTGATATCAGGAGCCTTAAGAACAGACGAGTGTGCATGACATGAGTTATGAATGTCAAAGAAGCAAGTGAGGTGTGTAAGAATGGGCGTAAATGGCGCTCTGTTGTTCGTGCCTACCCCGCAAGGGAACTGGCGTGAAGTTATGTATGTATGTTTTTATATATGTATATTTTAAAGTAGGTACTTATTTTTTTAAATATAAAGTTTATCGTTCCACGGATTAAAACGTTTGTGTGTTTCAGGCAATAAAAATATTTCGAAAAACTTAGGCGTTCCTAATATTTTACACGAGCAAGGTCACGGGAAATGCTTTAGCGCGTTCATAAAGATTTTTTTTACGCTGCGTAATTATAAGTACAATCAGGTGGACGCTGTTGCGTAATTCTAATAATGAAAGTCGAGTCACGCACGAATTTGAGGACTTGAAAAGCTTTTATTTAGTAAGTCCTCTGTTATTATAACGTTATAATAACAACGTTAAATTGTTATACTGAAAGAACAATCATGATTTATAAAAAATATTTTAATGTTATACCAGACTGATGTCCCTGGCAAACTTGATTTGTTCATAAGAGTTCTTTGGTGTTAAATACAAAAACCAAAGAACACGTTGATTATAACATGCAGGTTCTGTAAGACGTTGCAATAGTGGTCTGAATCTACCACAGGACAGTTTATATAAAAACAGCTCAGACGGAGAAAATAGGTAGACGAGCCCCAAACTCTCAGAGTGCAGCCGGCTAAAGGAATCCAATTTTGGAATATGAATATGAATGAGTATTAAGAGTACGGTAAAGGTGGTTTGGAGGTCTTCAGGTAGAAATGAAATACTGTTGTGTGTTTGAATTGCAGTTCAAGGATGCATATTTAATTTGTATGCCGATTAATATTTTATAATATAACACACATATAGCTGCTAAACGAAATATAAGATTGACTGAGGTGAGGCGAGATGTGCGTGAAGGGAAACACGGGATGGCCGACTAGGAGCGTGCGTTTCCCGATCATTTGCGAACGGCCGCCGTGGTGATTGGACGTCTGCGGCTACAGTGGAATAGTTTCCAGTAGATACTTTACTATTAACTACACAAACGGAAACCACATATATACTAACATAAGTTTACACACACAAGTTTTAAAAACTTGCTTCACTTCATTTGACGTTTTTGTTGACGTAAGTTTCGTCTACATTTCATTTGTCGCTATAGACTGCCACTGCCATAGTAGTAACACGATCGAAATAAATACGGGTTTTTTCGAGATTACTCTTATTTTTCTGTTAATAAGATATCGACCTATGTTCGCTTATTACACTTAAGCCTTACGAGATGGGTTTGCAATCTAGCAGAGAATTAACCGTGGCACAAAGTACATCGAGATTATATATCTGCAATCTGAGAATTTGCCTTGGACAAGAGTAATTGGTTACCATTCATTCTCCAAAACAAGGAGACTCTAGCTTATTAGTGGGATGTTTATGTTAATGTTAACGCTACTCAAAGCACACATCTATCTATCTTGCACATCTCTATACACGTCCATTCTGTGGGCTAATTATTCACAAAGAAGCTACACGGCTCTTCGTGTCGATACAATAACGCGTTAAATGCGGTGTTGCGGCTGTCCCGCTACTACAGCGCCTTGAGAATGTTTGCCCTGGCGCGTACTGATTGCTTCCAGACCACCATTAAGAAGCGGGGCGCGTCGTCGTGCGTCGGGTGCGGGTCAGCACCAACGCCGTCCTTACGATGATTACTGACAGTTTGACAGGGTACACTGCACCTACGTTAGTCACTGCTGCGCAATGCATAATAGTGTGTCTGAGAGATAGCTTATATATGTATATATGTGAATAGGCAGACAGGTATCAGTAGGCATATATACGTATACACCTACCACACATACACACACTACATACATCACATTTCACTCTGACTTCGTACGTTTTTGACGTTGACAATATTATATAAATACCGACTTTCATATTTATTTTCTTTTCTTTCTCCATATTGACTACATTTGTTTCGTTTATTTGACTTAATTTTGATAGCATAATTTGGACATGGGATATTTTTCATCCCGGATAATGGGATAGATTTTGGGATAGATTTATGTAAAGATTATCCCAAAAGTGGGACAGGCTTTGGTTGGTTTTGTGATTTGCCATTTTCATCATTTGCGTTATTTTGCCCTTTTGCCCTTTTGACCTTTTGCCCTTTTGCCCTTTTGCCCTTGGGCCCGTTTGCCCTTTTGACTTTTGCCCTTTTGCTCTTTTGCCCTTTTCCCTTTTGCCCTTTTGCTCTTTTGCTCTTTTGCTCTTTTGCTCTTCGACTCTTTTTTGTCATTTTTGTCCTTTTGCCCTTTTGCTCTTTTGCTCTTTTGCCGTTTTGCCCTTTTGACCTTTTGCCCTTGGGCCCGTTTACCCTTTTGCCCTTTTGCTCTTTCGCCCTTTTGCCCTTTTGCCCTTTTGCCCTTTTGCCCTTTTGCTCTTTTGCCTTCGACTCTTTGTTGTCCTTTTTGTCCATGTTGCTCTTTTTGTCCTTTTTGCTGATGTTGTCCCTTTTGACATTTTTGTAATTTTCATTGACGGGGGATAGATAAATAAAACTAGGACTGTTTGTAATAGAGGATGAAAGTTTGGATGAGACCAATCATTTCTCAAGTTCATAGATATAAAAATGCATCGTCTATAAAAATGCGATAGTAACTCGATAGCTCAGTTTTTAATACTATTTACAATTTTGTAAAAGTTTTTTGGACATATAACTTGCCAAGAGATCGGCATTTATGCATTGTATTACAGCTATGGAAAATGATTTCCTGAAATAAAAATATAAATAAATAAAATAAAATGATAGTGTATTTATTTTTGCAGTATGTTTAATTAACATCGATTAGGTGTCAATAATCCATTCGCAATCAATTTGTTCAATATGCCACCATATCAATCTTTTGAACTTAATACATCTTGCCGCGTATCCTGAATACTACCGGCACGATGTTTATTCTTGAGTAATTCACTATTTCTATAGCTACAACGCTCAGTTACATTAAATAAAACGAAGGGGATTCGACAAGCTACTTGCACAGATTTGATTCCTTTTGATGTAATTTCTCTTCTTTTCCCAAGAGAAAATTATTTTAGCTGTCAGCTTTTTTGATTTTAGTGGTCCAGTTCTTTGCTCTAGTGTCATTAGCCTGTCTAGTTCACTAGAATGTAAAGATATCAAGTGCAAAAAAATTCATAGTAAATTTTATAAACGAACGTTCCCCTTGTTATGCTTTGGGATCGACCTGAGTTTTTACACGTACACATGCAGAACTTATTTAGCTTGGGAATATACTATGTGTGTATTTAACATATTTAAAACTAGAGCTTCATACGTTGTTTGTTCAAGTAAATGTTAAAACTGTATTGTGTGAAAATATGTCGTTTTCTGTTAAAAAGTATTCTATATTCATCTCCGATGTTGAAAGTACGTATATGTGAAATTGAGTGAAAACACACAAAGTTACTATTGAATTTATAATATATAGTTATGGCAAAAGTCAGAATTATATTTTTAAATAGGGTTACAAAATTTACAAGAAAGAGGGTAGTCGAGAGGTGACATTATTAGTATTGCGTGATTGTAGTGGTGGCGGTGCGCTCGACTATGAAAAGGGGATAACGATGCTGTACTTTCACTTCTCATTTAACTTCCGAACGGGTCGGATATCTATTATGTTTATTGTACGAATAGTCGAATTGTTGTTTCTTAGTTACATCATAACGGTTGCGTTGTAGATATATTTATAATAATAGATTATTTAAATTGTTATTTAAAAAACTATAGTTATTATTTTTAATTTTATTTTGTACTTTTCTCCGTCATGTTGGTGTAGGTACAATAAAGAGAATTGTATTGTATTATTTTCTTGTAAGTTAAATTCTCATTTATTATGCAAATATTCACTTATTTTACTTTCATAAAAATAAATTATTCACTGTCGCTTAATAGTCTTAGTACTCAAAAGAAATACCTAATAAAAATTAACGCAATACAAATAGCAAAGTTTTCGTACTTAATTAAAAGAGTTTAGTTCAATCAATTCTTAATAAATCTACTCACCGTAAGACCGCTCCAGCCCTTTGAAATTAATTGACAACATCATGTCACATTTCTTGTACGGTAGAGAACAAAGGCAGCTTTTACACAATTACTTGTTTCAATAGTAACAATTCTTACTTACGCTGGTTAATATGAGATGGATTCCAAATATAACTTTAAAAGTATTTCTTGATTATTAATAAAATTTCACCTGAATATTAATTACATAAACCATGTATATAATGATAAACTAAATTCTAATGTCTACTACAGTAAGATGATGTAAGATAAAATCAGTAGTAAAACCAAAATTAATTCGCCTGTTACATGAATATCCTAAAGAGTTTGAGATATATTTTTTTGAGAACGAGTAATTAATAATCAGCAGATAAATCGAATCAAGATTTTCAATTATTAATCTGTAATAATTATAATATCGTTTATTTCATTTAATTTAGTTTCAGTTAAGAAATAACCTTCATAAAATGTGCTTTGAACGTGGCATAGGTCCAAAAGGACCTAGTATTAGATAAATAAAATGACAATCCCATGAAGAATCCATTTCAAGTCTACCTATACTCGCTTTACCTACTTTAAAGAGCGTTCGACGCCTGTGTGTAAAGTGCGCAGCAAAATTAATTTACGTGTACCTTTAAACGTATAATTATTCTGCTTTATTTTTCGTCAGCCCTTTCTCGTGTGTAAGTAAGGTTTGGATTAAATATATGAAAATTTTGACTTTATGAATTTTGGCAAGACCTCTTTGAAGTTAAATTCAGATATGGAACAAAACATTCTGTATATATAACATAGCTGTTCTATATTCCTTGTTCTTTGCAACCAAGTAGAGGTACTTAGATATCCGATAGCGTAAATCGAAAAGCAGGTATCTATATTTTGACCGACTTCTAAAAAGCGAGGTTCTCAATTCGATTGTATTTTTTCTATATCTGTTACGCGATTTCTCCGTTAATTGTGGACCGATTTTTAAATGTTTTTCTTTATTTGAAAGAGTTACTTCTGAGGTGACCTTATTGTCACCAAGTCAGGATCTGATAAGTATATCCTAAAGAAATCAAGAACAACATTCGCATATAACGACTTTCATATTTTACCTCTAAAGCTATTCATGATTGCGTAACTAAAAAGCAGAAAATGAAAAATAACCAAAACCTACTTCAAAAGTAACTAAAATGAAAAAATGTTTCAACAACTTAAAAAAATAAAATATAAAACAAGAACAAGATTTTTGAAAAATAGTATTTTTTTATATTACTTTGCATCGACTTCAAGATGTCGCAGAAAATATTTATTTTTGCTGTATATTTAATTTTGTAATCGGTTTTGTTTTTTGTTAAATGATTTCATTAGAGTGGCTGACATTCTTAACATTGCTCTTCCACGCTTTTATCGATAGTACGAGAACAATGTAATTACCTAATCAAATAACAATCAAATCAGTCCTCAGAGCGTGAATACAGAACAAAAACATCGTCATAAAATCACATTTCTATTATCCCTTTACATTATTCAATGCGTTTAGAAACGATTAATCATAGAATAACAAATTTCAAAGACAGATAACTTTTTATTGTAAAACAAAAACATTTTCAGGCATACTTAATAGAAAAAGTACATTTGATATATTTATAAATTTATCTTTCTTATCGTACTATATTAAAGTAAAACAAAAGTCTTTCATTGCAACATTAGGCTCGCAAAAAATCCAATTACCCGCCTCACTAAAACAAAAACAATTGTTCTTACATCGGCTAGAACAAAAACAATTGTTAGGACATTGCACACAGGTGTATTTTTTTTTGTTTTATTACATACCGAGGGTGAAAGGTCATGCCGTTATCAAGCGTTCACAATAAGACGAAGGATCTTCATCTTGGAAAAAGAGTGGATTAAACCCAGTGATAGGAACGGACAATAAAGAGATTCAGTTACAGATAACCTCAAGAGACAAGAGAGAGGTTATCAACAGAAAAAAGGTTTCATTTCAATGTATATACAGGTTGTTAAGATAAATATTACGGCAAGCCTTTTTGTTTGCTTTGTTCGTGAGATGGCGGTGTAAAAGAAAGTAATTAAAGTTTCTGAATTTAAGTAACTTAGAGCGCTGTTAAACGTGAGGTAATTACATAAAGCCTTGCATAGAGGTGCTTGCAATTTTGTTTATTTTTTTAATTGCTTATACCTATTTAGCTCTTTGACAAAGTTGGTCATCGATATCTTTACGAAGTAGAAATATTGTTAAAAAGGTTTTTTTTGATAGCATGAGTTCAGCAGACAGGCAGACGGCCCACTTGATGGAAAGCGGTTACCATCGCCTATGGACATTTGCAACGCCAAAGGTGTTACAAATGTGCTGCTGCTCTCTTAAGGGAGACTGGAACCTGGTCACTAATATCAGAACACAACTCAAGGTTTTTATGGCGGCACAATCTAGACCAGGGGTGGTAGCCATCCAGTGTGGCAAATACCTTACCAACTGGCTGTGGGTTGTTTTGTCGCCTCTTACGACAGGCCGCCCGGCCGCAGGAAATTGTATTATTTCTCCGTTCCTGCGCGGATGCAGATTTAATCTCATTTAAAATAAAATCTATATGTAGATAAATATATGTCAGTTGGTTTGGATATTTATATTCGTATTAGGGGAATTGTGGTTTAGGATTTCACAAGTTTACGCAATACATCTTACTACCAAATATCCTCCTATATACCAAATGTTATTCTGTACAGCTGGCATATATACAGATGAGCAGCTACACAGATTAATTATATTACAAGGATCTGTTTTGTTAAAATTATTACAGAACCCTCATAAACATTACAATCATTTTAAATGTCGCAAATGTCAATTTATCCTATTATAACTTTGATAATAAATTTTAATTGCTCGTAAAATTAATCGTTTTGTAAAATATCTCAGTAAGCCTGTAGATAATGTTAATTCTATTCTAACTTCTTTTGCATTCTAATATTATAAATGCGAAAATGACTCCATCTAAAACTATACTATATCTATGTATATATGTTTAAATGTTTACTAGAGTTCACCCTGCGGTGACCCCGCGGGTCAACCTGTAGTGCGTATCTCTTGTTTAAAATGCAGGCGATACAGGTTACATTGTATTAAATGTTTATGTATTTGCCCCCGGAAGATTCACTTCATTTTATATCGCAAACTATACCACCCCCCGTCTATCTGGAAACTACATAAATGACAAAACTTGACAAAAATGACAAAATAGATGACATGGACCAAGTGAACCAAGTGGACCCAGTGGACCCAGTGGACCAAGTGGACCCAGTGAACCCAGTGGACCCAGTGGACCCAGTGGACCCAGTGGACCCAGTGGACCAAGTGGACCCAGTGGACCAATTGGACCAAGTGGACAAAATCACAAAACTTATCCTAGTTTCCGGGATAACCTTTACATAAATCTATCCCATTATCCGGGATAAAAAGTATCCCTTGTCCACTTGTTAAAATTACATATGTACCGAGTTTCAGCTAAATCGTACAATGTATAATATGTACATAAAAACTTACTTAGACTTTTTTATATAATTCAATAAAACTTGATGAGAATTTATCTAACTGATGGTGATAACCGCTAAAATACGTTGCTTCATTTAGGAGTTAGTGGATATACAAATAGACAGAAAAGCGAATCCAATCCAAAAAGCGACTTTATTTTACAGTATTTAAAGAAGAAGAAGTGTCAATCCAGCGCTCACGGAGTCGCGGGTAGAGCTAGTATTTTCATATCCGCCAAACTGAAGAGCTTTAAAATTCCGCTGAGATTGGTAATTTCGCATTCTCTCTAAGGAATCCGACAATTATTTGTCTTTGAAATGCATTTCTGAACTCGCGATGCACTTCGAGTTAGCAGTTCAATACTAGTGAGAACAATGAGTTCTTTTGAATTCCGACTAATAAAGCGCTCTAGGTTCGTCATTTCCATTATTTGTTCTGTAGCTTACGGGCTTTGCCTTTTATCCTTTATGCTTATGAATGAATGAATGAATGAATGAATGAATCTTTATTTGTAGAACTACAGGTAATAAGTTGTACAAAAGATGCTAAACAAAATCAATTGGTGTCACTTTATTTGATCTAAACATGGTCATACATATATTTGGGTACATTTCAATTAAAAAAATTATAACGGTCCTAATTTATAAAGACACTTTCATTAATTATATTGTTACAACCTAGGCGCCGACAAAGACAAATTCCACATAAAGATTTGTAGAAGCACATTTATTACCCGTCGGCATTTGAACTAATAACATTGAAACTATTGTAATTCTTTTATGATCGTCTTCTTTTGTTTACTTATTTATTGGCAAACGTTTCTAGAGAACAGCTTATTGTTGTATTGTAATCGTTTACAGCCGCTTGCGGCTGTAATCAGTAGCCAGGTGTTACGGATTTTAAAGTACAAGCTGATTCTAGGAAATTAGGTCCACGTTACCGGGCGGTCACATTGCATTTGTGCAGTATAAAACGATGGCCTAATTGAGGAAGGGAGGTAGTCGAGCGAGAACCACGATTAGGCGAGACGTGTGTATGTTTGGGAATCTATCAGTAACGGACTTTGCGCGTTTTATTGAATTACGATCTTCTGCGTTATATTTGTACCTGTGTTATACGTGTTTGTATAGTTCTAATAAACCCTATAATAATTCCAACGGCATTTTAGTTTGAGTCCCGTAACTGGTAACAATATATTAAATACAGAAATAAAATAATGTCATCAATATAGTATAAATCAGATGTCAAAGGCAAAAATATAAATATAATAATTTACCTAATAAAATCCCTAATGCCATAAAAACACTTTTTCATCAGCCATTACTGTAATTGAAATTTTCTTTCTGGCAATTCTCTTATTGATATGGGTATCGAATTAAAGACTTTTATGATCATCACTTGGCCGATTTTTTGTCTTAACTGTGTTGCAGTTAGGTGTTACTAGTCTAGTGGAATATCTAAATTTTACTCTAGAACTAACGCTATCAGAATATTTATCAAACATTAATGGATAAACTTTCACAAAACTTCCTATTGCTGAATAAGTGCTTACTCGTATCCTGTGTAGGGTTAATATATGTTTTATTATTGCACTAGCTTTGCCAGGTGGTAGGGCATTTGCCCGACTGCATGGCTACTACCCCTGGTCTAAAGCATGTCGCCATAACAACCTTGAGTTTTATTCCGGCATTAGTGACCAGGTTCCAATCTCCCATAAGAGAGCAGCAGCGCATTTGTAGCAACTTTGGTGTTGCAAATGTCCATAGGCGAAGGTAACCGCTTTCCATCAGTGGGTCGTCTGCCTGTCTGCTGATCTCCTGCAATAAAAAAAAACAAATAGCTCCTGCCCGCGACTTCTTCCGCGTGGAATAGTTACTTTGGGCTAACGCTAACTTTAACTCCTGACTTTGTTTACGTAGAAGGTGAAAATATCTTTAAATTTTAATGACTGCCCGCCTTGCACATCATAAATGCGCGCGCAGTACTTGATCATTATATTGCTGCGATGTTATTTTAAAACTGCGATATCTCCTAAGATATTCAAATTTGTTTTAAATTAAATACTTGTGAAGAATAACGTATTTATTTGGATAAGGATTAATATCATGCTTATAAAAACACCTTCGCAAATAATGCATTCTTTTAGAACAAATTTGGTTAGCATAAAAAAGGTTATAGTGAGCCAACCTTAAAAAATAGACATATTCTGTTGCGGACTTTTTTTTAGAACTTTTAAAGGGAAACAATTCTGTCACATTTGATTTTTGCGAAACTAATTGTTTACGCAGCGCACGCAGCGGAAACTCTCAAAAGGAAAAAATACCCGATTTTGAAACATTCTTCATTGGTGTTCCGCTCCTATTGTCTTAGCGTAATGATATGTAGCCTAAAACCTTCCTCGATAAATAGGCTAACTAACGTTAACGCTGAAAGAATTTTTCAAATCACATCAGTAGTTCCTGAGATTAGCGCGTTCAAGCAAACAAACTCTTCAGCTTTATATATTAGTATAGATTAGAAATATACTACAAAGTATAAGGCTCAGATAACCACATTAGTGGCGGTTCTTATATCTTATTATTTATACACTTACCTTACCATTTCTTGTAAATTTGATTTCACTTGTTGGTTAAATTAATCAGTAGTAAAGCAAATGAAAGGTTAGGTAGATATAAGAACTATTAGCCACAAGAGAGTTTAAAATGTTAATTAAACAAATGGCAGCATGCGGGTTGGAATCTTGCGTGTAGGGTTCTTCTATCTATAATATTATAAAATTCTAAACAAAAAAAAACACAACAGGAATAGACTATATAAACGATGGAGAACATGATGCACTTTTTTATATTTCTTGTCTGTTTGTTCAGGATTCACGTAAAAACTACTAAGACGATTTCAATGCGGCTTTCACTAATCGACAGCTAATTCTTAGGCTTAAACTCTGCGTTACTATTTATTCTGGAGATTCCCCGGGAATTTTCCTGGGAGCGCTTTGTAATTGTTCGGGTGCGTAAAAATTAGCTCATTCCGTTACAGTTTTTACTATAAAAATTCTCAAGCTTAAATTCTCTTTCAAATCCTGTGTTATTTTGTGTCCCGGGCAATTTTAGTAGGTAAATACAATATGGATATGAAAATTAGGTAAACTAAATTCGAAAATTAATAAAATTTTATTAATTAATTTACAACGCAATACTATAATTATTTTTAACACAATATTTGTCAGCCATTATCACCCGTAGGCTGGACGGCAATTGGCCGTTCAGCATTTAAGGTAAAAAAATGTTTACCTTTTTAAATTAGGTTCTTTTTTTGAATTCCACAAACAACTATAGATTCAAAGCTTGATAAATTTAAGAATTCATTATGCACTTCTGTGATCAGTTATAACTGTAAAGATATGTTAATTTTGAAGGTATCCTCTTATTACTTGACAGTCCGCGCAAACTGAAAGATTCTGTAGAGTCAATCAATCAATAACTCTTTTTTGTATACCAATACAACAAAGAACTTACAGACTAAAACTATGTATCATTATGTTCAGAGGGCGGTCTTATCGCTAAAAAGCGATCTCTTCCCGACAACCCCAGGAATGAATTGAGATTTTAATGACGATGGTGGTATACATAATACGAATACATAGTACAATTTCTTACATTCTATATATTAAATAGATATATACTTAATATACATAACGTGCAGATACATATAAATAACGGAGAAAAGATGTTTTCCGAAATTTACTAAACCAGGAATCGAACCCGGAGCCTCTGCGTTGCAGTGAGGTAGGCCGGCAAAGGCTTAGCTCGCTCAACCACAGAGGCCGTCTCATATATATGTACATACATTTAAATATCATATTCCAAGAACAGGTAATATTTTCTGATCATCGTGCTTATCTGATATATATAATAATAATAAATGATAATATAAGTATAATAGTATAAGAACTTAAACCCTTTTTTTTGGTCATGCAACTCTAAATAGTACCTGAATAATTGGTTTCTCTATCTAACGTTTGTCCTACATATTAATTACCGGCTTAAAATTCTGCCTACAGTATCCAGCACTTATGTTTTTAATAAGATTTACTCGCTGCGCTCCGGGTTGGTGCGGACAGCCCACGAAGAGCACAGAATTTAATTAAAATTACTCCTGATTCGAGATCATTCGACGAAAGTTGTGTCACGGTCGGGAGTTGCAATCGACGGCAAAAAGCCGCGAAAAAAAAGTCAATCATAAATTGTTATATGGCATGTTTTATGAGAATTTTAAGTCGTGGTAGCGTAATGGCTAGCGCACGCGTCCCAAACATAAAAGGGCGCGGGTTAGATCCTGGCCGGAACACATGCACCACTTAGACAGTTTTCTGATCTAATGTGCATATTGTTACAATTACCACGTGCTAATAACGGTGAAGGAAAACATCGTGATGCAACCTGCACATCGAGATAACCGATGTGCCAAACCTGCCAAGCCGCCTTGGACAAGCGTGGCAGGTATACTGTCTGTTCCCCTATAATGGGAGGCCCGAGCCCAGCAGTGGGACATTTATGTGCTGTTATTATTTTATAATTTTTATATATTTTATGAGTATAAGCATTTTGGGGATGTGATAGTAATTTTTTTGCTGCTTATTCGTTAAGAAAAAATAACTTATAGGTTTTTAGGTCAGTATTAAGGACTTAATGACGTACTTGAATTAACGTAAAATTCCATTAAATTTAATTATAGTGAATTTTGCATTTGTCATCGTTTAATTATATATATAAGGACTTTAAAAAATATTCCTACTTCGAGATCTAAACAATTTTTTGCTTATACTTAAAAAAAAGCGTTATATTTTTCTATTACAAAATAAAAAACATCAGCCCTAAGAAATATTTTAAAAATAAGGTCAAAATTAAAATAAGTTATCCATTATCATAATTGATATAAAAACACGTACATCACACGATTAATTAATTCATAATTACTAAATTCACTACAATTATAAAAAAAATAACATCATAATAAAAATAAATCTTAAAACCATTGTCATTTTTTACAATCTGGGCCCAATGTATGAAAGCAATGTATCTGTGTCCTTTATGAAACCCAACCGAGTACGTATCAGACCACTTACTATCAAAGGTTTTGTAACGACGATGAAGGTCTATCTATTACTTATATCATTTGAAACCTTTGACTTCATTACTTTTATGTTGTGTTGTCCCTAGGTTCGCAAAAACCTTAATTGGAAAGAAAAGGACCAAATTTTTTTTAGCTACTATTGCCAAGAACTCCTGAAATTCTCTGTTATTGTGACATTGGCCGAATCAGCGCCAATAACGTTGATGCCAAATCGCTAAATACAGAATAGAATAGACGTCAGTACAGCCCACAGTGTCCTTATCCCCGTCCTCTATTCTATCCTTTCTATCTCATTTCCATATTCTGTACCTTCTATCCTATTCTATAAACTGACAAAGCGTTGGCATGACTCCAGGTATTGCAAACACTTATAAAGGATAATAACCACTCTAAATGAAGTCAACCCTCTGTATGTTTGCCTATATATACAATTATATATAATACATACATAACTTCACGCCAGTTCCCTTGCGGGGTAGGCACGAACAACAGATTAATTATATATAAGCTTATAATATATTTTATTAGTTAACCATTCTTTCTCTTTGCAGCTACCAGCGTTATTCCAGAACATAGTAAACATGCGTCTTGGGATTATATTCTAGATCGATATAAGAGAAGCTTTAGTATCAACACAACATTGTAACAAGACACGAGTACGTCTCGCAACTTGTACTGAGAAAGGCTTTCTTAACCAAGTTGCATAGGAACACAAACAAAACACCCGCGTCTCACGTCATCGAGTTTAGTTGAGTTCATTATGTATTTTCATCACAGCACTTCGCTCAGATGCTGGTAAATGTACCCGCGAGGCTCAGTTGGTTGCGCCGCTTTTTCTTGAATTTTTAATACCGCCTTCACGGCGATGGTGTATGTTAAAAGTTTACGGCGAAAGGTTTTAAGAACCGTTAATTTTTTTACGGTTTTAAGTTTAGTTCTTTTCAACATTTGTTGAAGTTTTTAATGTATTTTTTATAGGTTGAATTCCTTCCAATATGCAACACGTTATTGTTGTTCAACATAGAATAGTTTTTGTTTTAGTTAGCCTTGTTATTCAAAAATAGCATTGAATATATAGCCTATTCTTTGTTTGTTTATATAACATTTCCTGTAAAGATAAATGAAAGATAGATATAAGAGTTGCTGAAAATCGAAACTTCAAAATATCTTAGTATTGAAGCGCAGGTAATATTTTCATAGAATTGTCATTCCGTTTTAGACTCTACGTACATCTAGTAATAAACAAAAGATGATAACTGTTTTATGGAGATACATACAATATGCAAGGCACAAATATTGAGAAAAAGTAGAGAAAAATATCACATACATAGGTAAACGTGACTTCAACTGTTGTTGACATTAAAGTAGTACAATTTATAATAGTCCTCCAAATTGGTTTCTACTGTTAATGATATTTTTTTGTTAAATTGATAATAGCAATACAGTGTTAACAACTATGTTTATATGAGATTGACTTACTTCCTATTTGAATCATTATTGGAAAACTATCGTTAAATAATTTTGGTTATGTTGTTACCAATTTTTACTCACAAGTCTAGAAAGTAAAATCACGGTCAATTGTAAGCTGATTATTTAATCTTTGATGATTTCACCACTGCTTTTGACTCTAGCAAAGTGTAATTCAGCCCCGTCTTTAATACTAGAATTTATTTTATTTTCTGAGAAAACTTACTTAAGCAAGTGAGGTGTGTAAGAATGGACCTAAATGGCGCTCTGTTGTTCGTGCCTACCCCGCAAGGGAACTGGTGTGAAGTTATGTATGTATGTATGTATGTACTTACTTAAAAAGTACTTGAGAACAATCACAATAATATCCAGGTACTCCAAAGACTATGAGTGCCTTCGTTGTAGAAGTATAAACGTTAAATTTCCCGCTTCTTCACATTTTTTGGACCACACACCACTTTCGGCCTCCATACCATTATACATGAATTTACATGAACTTCGTAAGTAAGCCATTTAGTCAGGGTTTGAGATGTGTTATGATTTTTCTCTTCAAAATAAACAAGAAGCGAGCATCGTTCCATAATTGGAATATACACCTACTTGTAAGTTGTAGGTGTATTGAGATACAAGTATTGCTACATATTTAAAGACGCTTACATACCCATACATTTAAAATTTTGTTTACTTTAGATTAAGAAAAATACAGGGCAAAGGTTAAAATAAAATAATCGCTAAAACTATATAGTTAAACAGTGATTATTTTATTTTAATCGTCGGTTCAATGTCTATGTATATACATCAGCCTAAGTATATCAGATTATGTTTAATATTTCAAATCTATAATTTAAGATAATAAGATTTTTTTTCTTGCAGGAGTTCAGCGGACATTCAGACGGCCCACTTGATGTAAAGCGGTTATCTTCGCCTATGGACATTTGTAACACCAAAGGTGCTACAAATGCGCTGCTGCTCTCTTAAGGGATACTGGAACCTGGTCATTAATGCCGGAACACAATTCTAGGTTGTTATGGCGACATACTTTAGACTAGGGGTGGTAGCTATCCAGTCGGGCAAATGCCCTACCACCTGGCTGTGGGTTGTTTTGTCGCTTCTTACGACAGACCGCCCGGCCGTAGGAAATTGTATTCTTTCTCCGTTCCTGCAAGGATAAAAATTTATCAGGAAGTTACTTGAAAATCAACGTAGAAAGAGTTAATAAAAACATACTGTTACGACCTACACGCCGACAAAAGTAGATTCATACCTGCATACCATAAAAGCACACTTTATTACTTTTCCGTATATGGAATTCTTTTGTTTACTTTGTGTTTAAAATTAGTAATTAAAAAAGCAGCCCATTGTTTATTGTAATCTTTTACGGCAGTCATTAGCCAGGTGTGTCGAACTGATACTAAGAAATTCGGTTTACGCGGTAGGGCACCCATATTGTATCGGTGCAGTATAAAGCAATGGCCCAGTGGAGAGATCGGCAGTCTAGCCATAGCCACAAGCGAAGCAAGACGTTAGTGACGGACTTTGCGAGTGTGATTGAATCGTGCATTACTGTTCTACAACTCATAACAATACTAATATTAATATATCCCACATACGGCTTCCCCGCATATGTACATATACCTTACATTGTACATAATCTAACCTGCTCCAATAATGTTAATGGAATTAATTTCTATAGATTCTCGATAATAATTATCTTTCGCAATCAACAGTATTAAATTTCAATAGCAATAATAGTCAAGTAATTAGAGAATTTCTTCTTTGTCTCGGAATCGATTAATTAAGCAAGAATTAGAGATCAATTGATTGCTTTAGTTTTGTCCTTTACGATTAATTGCTTGAATGACGATTTGGAAGTGTTTGCTTGGTTTATATTGATTTATACTAAAAAGCTATTGTAAGTTATTGGTAAACGCACTTGAATTTCAAACTCTCGAGTCTCATATTCTGTGGGTTCGAGATTTCAGTATTTCTGACCTATTGAGCATATTTATTACCACTTGCTGCTGACGACGAGGGAAGACATTATTATGAAACCTGCTCATCGAAATGATGTACAAAAGTTGGTAATCCACCTTGGATAGAGAGAGGCCTGAATCCAGCAGTGAGAACTTTAAGAGTTGGTAAAAAAGAGAATTATTATCAAGATGATAGGTTCTTTCCACTGATTAAAGATACAGAATTATCATCAGTCAAGTGGTGTTGCACATAAACAATATAGTGAAATAAAAACTTGTGATTTGTAAAATTGTGGACGTACCTCCTGTAATATTAAGAAATGTAAGAAGAATATGTTATTGACATGTATAGCAAAAACTAAAATATAAACAGTGTTATATTATACAGACAAATGAGAGTGTTATTCTTAAACAAGTTGCGTATAACAGATGAAACCAAATTTTCAAATGATTACTTTGATGCCTCCTAATATTGATCATCCAGAAATTATCATTTAAATTATGATCAGGTAACAGCACTATGACGTGGGGTTCTAAGAAGTGGTGTAGAGGCGGCAATTTAGCAAGACTAATGGTTATTGTCAGACGTTGTTCGGGAAATATGAAGATCGATGGTCGGGACCAGGGCTTATCTATTGACCGGGCCCGATGCTTCTAATGGGGAGCGCTTAATGAAACTTCTGGTGGATTTTAAAATATTGAAAATTGTTATTACTCATAATAAAGCTTTATTGATGAAATGCTTGACTTATAATTTTAGGTGAGACAAGAATAAGGAATCCTATAAAAAGAACGAGAATCCTTAATGCGTAAAAATATATTCCTCAGTATCAAGGAAATCTAATATAGAATAATATATAGAATAATAGAATTTGCCAGGTGGTAGGATATTTGCCCAACTGGATGGCTACCACCCCTGGTCTAAAATATGTCGCCATAACAACCTTGAGTTGTGTTCCGGCATTAGTGACCAGGTTCCAGTCTCGCTTAAGAGAGCAGCATCGCATTTGTAGCACCTTTGGTGTTGCAAATGTCCATAGGCGATGGTAACCGCTTTCCATCAAGTGGGCCGTCTGCCTGTCTGCTGAACTCCTGCAATAAAAAAAAACAAAAAAAATAACTCTTGTGTGAATTGTAGGATTTTTTCCCCTCCACGAACGATCCAGATTGTCAGAATTTTTACTAACTTTCTTTGGTTTTATATGGGTTACATCTATATATATAAATAAAAATGAATCGCAGATATGTATGTACGCGCATAACTTGAGAACGACTATCGATTTTGATGAAATTTTTTGTGTGTGTTTGAGTGGGGTCCCTGGATGGCTTAGATTTACAATTGGAACCAATAGGTGGCACTGGGATCGGTTTCTAGGATCCTCTTAATGTCCTGTACGGATTTTGGTGTATTTTTTGTGTGTTTGAGAGGGTCTCCGGATGGCTTAGATGCACAGTTGGAACTGGTAAATGTAACTAGAATCGGGTCGTAGATTTTTATTTCTTCAGGGCAAGATAACGTCTGCCGGCACCGATTGTTTATAAATATTTTTTACAGTAAATGTTTAATTATTTTTAAATATATACTAGCTGACCCGGCGAACTTCGTACCGCCATATTTTCTGAATTCCTGAGAGACTTTGTTTCATGACAGAAAAACAAAATCACCAAAATCCGTCCAGGTGATTAGGAGGATTCTAGAACCCAATCTCAGCGCCACCTATCGGTTCTAATTGCAAATCTAAACCACCAGGGGATCCATTCAAATACACACCAAAAATTTCATCACAATCGGTTAATTCTTTCTCAAGTTATGCGCGTACATACATTTGTACGATTCATTTTTATATATATAACATCACATTTGATGCGTTATTATTCTTATGATGTCATATTAGGGTAATACAAGCAAAACTGCTTTATTCTATTCTATAATTTTGATTTTTTAAACTGAATACACCAAAAGCAACAATAGCCAAGCGTTACATTTTAGGTCTTATTTTTCAAATCAGCGTAGCTCAGATATTTCTACTAAAATTGTTTTATCAGTTTTATATAAATATTGACTTTAAACCGAAAATGAAAGGAGTATATCTAAAATGCTGTAATTCTGTTGTTTCAGCCAAGCGGTACGAGAGCGTGCAATGGTGATACGAAGTGAACAAGTCGCGTGCTAACCGGTACTGAGGAAAATGTAAAATGGAGTGGTGTGTTTCGAATACCGTACGCTTGCTCTCCCTGTGGACGTTGCTCGGATGCTTTGACATAGCAGGTAAGCTATATATTATGTAGACGCCTAGAATAATTTAGTTAGGTAAATGTTAAGAAGGGTTACCGACTGATACAACAATTATAATAGCAACAGCTGATATAATAACTAACTATATTGCCACTTACAAATATGCAGTAACCAACAGGGAAGTACTCTATGTCTGAACATATTATTAAGGTTTGGAAAAGAGTAATAATACAGAAGTAGCGCGTAACGACTTTGTAGGCAATTTGCAAGAGTCACCTAATTTTGCAAATATAGATCATTACGATGAGGAATTGTAGAAAGCTAAATCATATTCAATAGGTCAATAAAAGCAAGGACCAAGAAATACTACATTGTCATCATAAGAGAACCTTAATGTTGAATTTCGATTTCATTATAATTATAACTACGTAGTCGGGCGTAAAAAGACAAGTGACTTTACGGAAGGTAAAAGATAAAAGCAAAGTAAACGAAATGCCTAATAGGAAAGCGAGTTTAAATGAGGTAATATGTAAAGAGACAGGTAATATAGTCACAAAGCAGCGATTGGTAAACGTAAACATGCGTGTTTTATTAGTGTACTTTGCTTCAGCCTAATAAGCCAATTTCGCACGGGAACGAAATGTAGATTCTATCTGAAGTGTGCTGTGGTTCGAGTTAAAAACGGTAGCGTATCTCTCTACCACTGGCATGTTTGATATTAATATAGATAAATATTTTCGAATTACAGTAACTAGTTAATATAGAATCTGGATTGGACTTTATTGCATCAGATATAATTAGACCGGGTAAGACTGGAAAGGTGAAGACAAATATAACAGCTAGTATACATCTACCAACATCATAACAGTATCAATTATGAGAGCTAACGTTGATCAATAAACAGTAATCATCTATAAGAGTAAAGCTCATCTGATAATACAAACCGCACATTGATATAAGCTATTAGACCTACGCAACACCCACACCTCTTTTCATTACGATTATTCCTGGCAACATTTAAGAGACATATTTTCCCTTTGGTCACGTCGAGTTTTTGTATAACCGTCCATTGACTAACTTTGAAAGCTCCTAAATCCTAAAATAGATGGAACCATTGTTAGCGCTTTCACGTTTTAAAGTTTTATCAGATACTAAATCATATCAGTAAATAATTTAAAGTTTTGATAAAATATGTCTCTTTTCTATTTAGGACAGATTTCAACTAAACAATGTTGTATTATTAGTATCTATGGTTTTTGTTTTGTTTCTAAATATGCTTTGGTGTGTAATAAAGAATTATCTCTCTATCTATCCATATAATTTTAAATCGAAAAACCACAAAACAATTTGTGGTGTAATATGTATAATAAATTTAGAATCTTTTCAAAGTTACTCTTTTTTTAAATTTATTGAGAACAATCAACAAGTCTTGTACTAGAACATACATTTGTTTATATTATTATATTAAGGGCCTCTTGCGTAAGGTGGCTTAAATTTATTTAAGAAACGCAAAACGTATTTAAAACCCTTAAATACAATTAGCGTCTTGCAGAACGCAAAATTTGCCGCTAAATATGTTTAAAGAACTGTCAATACGGTTTGTGTAAAACATAGTTAGGCAGTTTAATATGATTAACTAATTTTATTTATAGGCGATAGGCGACCGTTATGCAAGCGGCCCTAAGTTCTTAGTCTAAGTACTGACTTTGTTGAATTATAGGATTTCACATGCTGAAAAACATACTTTTTTTTTACAATTATTTATTAGTATGGTTGTTCAGTTAACATGTATGAATGGTTTTTATTAGGCAACTGTCATTTATATTATTGTAATTACACATTTTGTAGTTTTTAAATCCAAATGGACATCTCTAAATCGAAAATTTTTATTCGCTGATTCTCGTGCGTTAGACCATTCAACAAAGAGTACAGCGGTTCAGGGTAATCCCTTTAAACAATAAATCTTTTACCATGCGTCGGAGGCATACCGGCGCTAATTACACCGTATTGTTTATTATTACCGTTCACAATATCGGCGTAAGCACGTTATTTACGTCGGCCATAATGTATTGGGAGCGAACTTAATTATAACACTGTCAGTTATTAGTTTAAAAGTTATTTATAGATAAGTTAACTGCAAATTAGAAAAGGTGTCGATGAATTATTAAGGCTATTTGCGTAATTTCGCTTTCGTTTACTTGATATCCATCCGTATTTGCGAAAACATTTTTCTAAAGATATCATTACATAAAGTAGGTACATATATTCCTTTCTCTGTTATCGAAAGTATATAATATATATATATTACACACTTCGTCATAATTACTTTATTTCCAAAGTGATATATATAAAATGTACAAAAATAACCACAAATCGACCAAATATAGTCTGAAAAGCTTCTATATTGATTCTCTAAGCGGACCACCAGGCTCACATGTGCAGACCTGGGACTAAATCAAAACCATATTCTAGAATGATGATAACTCCGCTTCTTAAGATCAAATTAGAAGTAAACACTTGAATGATGATAACAATTCCTCATATTACACATACACCTAAAATATTCTACATGACTTACTTCGGCACGAATAAACCCATGAGGTTTCTGTTCCTTAGTCGAATGTGTTTTATGGATACGAATGTAAGCATATTGGAGAATGAATTTAAAAAATGCAGAAGGATCAAAACAATTCTCAAAGAAGCTTACTTTCCTTTTCACGCTCCATTTTGATTATCAAAGATTATGAAGGATATTGAATGACAATCACCCAAGAAAAAATTCAAAGAGTTCCTCAATTTTTGAAGTTTTATACAAACATACATAACTTCACGCCAGTTCCCTTGCGGGGTAGGCACGAACAACAGAGCGCCATTTAGGCTTATTCTTACACACCTCACTTGCTTCTTTGACATTCATAACTCTTGTCATGCACGCTCGTCTGTTCTTAAGGCTCCTGACATCACCTTCTGCTAGTACACGATCAATTTGATCATGGAAGGTGTGTCGTGGCCTTCCACGACTTCTGCATCCATCCACTTTTGCATTGTATTGAAGTTTTATGATATATAATATATTTATAAGCCCCGTTGTATTTCTATTGGAATCGTGGCCGGGAAGCATGCATCGTTAAATTAGATTTTATGAGCTAATAGATATAATATTCTTACATTTACCACGTGCAAACGGTGAAGGAAAACATTGTGAAGAAACTTGCTCATCAAGATATCCAATAAGTGAAAGCCGCCAAATGGCACTGGTTAATGATAAGTGTGGTTTGTGTATTCATAAAATGGAAAGGCGCCTGCGACCAGGCCGTCAGTTGTAAGAGGCGACAAAACAGCCCACAACTAGGTGGTAGGGTATATGCCCGCCTGGGTGGCTACCATCCTTAGTCTAGAGTATGCCGCCATACTAGCCATGAGTTGGGCTCTGGTATCAGTGGGCAGGACCCAGTCTCCCTTTAGAGAGCAGCAGCACATTGGTAGCACCTTTGATGTTACGAATATCCATAGGTGATGAAAACCGCGTTCCATCAGGTGGGCCGTCTGCTTGTCTGCTGAACTCGTGCAATAAAAAAAGACAGTCGAAAGCAGAAACCAGCAATACAATGTTTAAGGTCCTTTATATTATTGATGTATAATATGTTCAGAAATTATTCGTTAAATTGAGGAAATTAATATAAAGCATAATTTCGAGTTCAGAGACCTTGAGGCCTTATCGACCCCAACGACTAAGGTCACAGGTAAACAGGTTAATAAATAAATAACATCGTCCGGATCGTAATCGTGGTCTACCTTACAATGTTGTAACTCCCTACATCGGTTTATAAAACCAGAAACCTTGGCTGCCTGTTTCAGAACTTATACTCTGCTGCTAGCTTCTCGAATAATTGATATTTGTAAGAAACTCGTTTCTTTTATATGACAATATAACGCCACAGATGACACTTTGCATTCATCAGTACTTCAGTTCCTTTGGGTGAAGTTGATTGGGTTCTTGATTTAAAACCTTAGATGACAACGACCCTTGCGCAACGTGGTCCTAGAGTCCCTGGAATCTTTGCAATGGATGCCTACGCAGCAACTCTCGATGGCCGACCTGTGACTATCGGTTGTCTTCGCGGGCTTCACGTAGACTACCTCAGCAGCTAGATTGGCCAGTCTGTGGCGTCCGATGACCGTCACGGGCTTCAGTTAGCCATCAGTGGCTTCTGTGGGCCTCTCTGCGGCTTTGCGACGTTCGTCACCTCTCTACATCGGTCTCATTTGAATGTATAAGCTCACGGGGGGATCAGTCTTTTCTCGTTATTTGTTATATCAAAAATTGATGAAGTGTTTGACAGTCCACTCACAGTGAAGTGTTTCCGGGAGCTGTCAAACGTCGACTGTTTTCATTATTTAGCTATGGAACAAAAAAAGCACTTAATCTAAAATACCTCGTATCTCAAAAACTTCTCAACTGAAATTGTTCAAAACAATTTTTTTTAGCTCTACTACTTTGATTGTTTTTAAAATATTCCACTTCATACTTTAAAGTTAGACGGGGAACAATTTACGCTACTTTAGGAGATAATATCTCACTACCTATAGATTTCATTAAAAAGTTATGGAAAAACAGCATAATTGTTGTTAAAGATCTGACTAATGGTGCTACTAGGTTAGGACTCTTACGCGTGGAGGTTTGGTGTGCACACCAAATCCACACGCATCTAAGACGTCTGACACGCATTTCACGCTGGTTGTAGCAAATTCCTCTCGTCGTCAACTAAATTTGACAGTTGGTGTTCAGGTAAAGATGCGTACGACGTCTGAAATATAAAGCCACACTATGTACACGTCATCATACGCCTCCCTATCCAACGAAAATCTAGGATCGCTTGTTCAGCGTTATATCGCATGTCGTGAATGTAATGTAACTCTAAGCAACTAGCCGCTATATAAAATGTATGGGCTCTGATGTAAACAGATCAGCGTACGTGGCCGATTTGTGCCTAATGTAGTTATAGCTACAGTATTGTCTAAGTCATGTAGAGTTTAGGACATTTTCAGTGACACTTTTTATAGGCTGATTCTAAAGTGTAGATTAAATAATGTAACAATCAATCTTATTCCTTAGTATTATATCTATAGCCACCATTATTCATCCAACATTGTGTTGTAACAATGCCCCTATATTGCTTGGTAAAAATGAGTATAATACAAGTCCGAGCAGTCTAACCCCGCCTTTGTTTGACCCTTAACATTAGGCAAGCCATTACGTAGGTCATAGGTTCGAATTCAAGGTCACACGCTATGTACACTAATTAAAATGACGACAGGCAGGTCAACTTTGGAGTCAAAAGTGTAATTAATAATAACAGTGGCAGACGGATGAGAATACCTGTTTAGGAAACACCTAACGTAAAATGTTGACATTTGTGACGTCACAATTGTGTTATAAACAGACCATGGTAGTTAGACCATCCATTTTTTATTAGTCGATCAATTTAAATATAAACTCTGGCGTTTTCAAGAAAAATTAAGGCTGAAACATACTACCAGTACTCAGAAGGTTTGCGAATAGCCTCATGATGTCACGCGTCGATGGTCAGTAGGGTTGACAAAAAAAGGTTACATAAATAGTTGTTGCAATAAATTTCTTATTTTAATTTATTATTGTATATACTTTATATAAGTATATACAATAATAGTAAGTAATATAATACAATAATAGTAAGTAGTCATCGGCAAACGTGCACACGGTTTATACGCTACGCGACCTGATGTTATGTGACGCGTGTGAATTGAAATCAAAATATCTATGGCCAGAAACATTTATAAACATCCGATGCCACGCGACGCAGTACCTTACCCAGGCCAGCATGTTGACGATGGTTGGAGTGACCTTCAGCTGTTATTAGACGGGTTAAATATCGTTATGTTATTGTTTCCCATTTTCCGTGGTAGAGCGCCGCTGTTTACGGGGTTATCAGTGGAATCACCTCTACTGTACGAAGTGGTACGGACCTAGTTCCCGGGGTTTAGTACCAAATCGGTGCACTGGGATGTCAGTGAGCTTAACTATGTTATAGATCCACTGACATTATAGATTTATGCTCTCGTAGGGGCGCAGGTATATTTAGTGGGTAGTCTGTCTGTCTCCTCCTCGAAGGAGATACCGTTTGGTACAAGAGTCCCACAGGCACACGAAGCAGGCGGCATTAGGCAGTGCTTTTGGTGTTCCTCAGTATCCAGGACCTTTGTGTGTGTCCCAAGAAAAGACATTCCCTTGCATTAATAAAAAAAACAAAATGTCATACGTGTCGCACGAATTGTGTTCCTGGAGAACACTCGATGTCACGTTCATTTGTTCGAAAACTGTCATGGAACGTATACTTTCTACATCTTGTCATTCTTGTTTCACAAAATCTGACAGATGAACCGACTAATTAAAATTGTCAAGCCATATTCCGGTTATCTAACTTCATAAATGGCCATGGTGACATTGAAACTGTCCGTTGAAACAACGCAACTACGCGACGGTGAAACTGTCCATCGCGTAGCGTGTTATATAAAATGATTTCGGTTTTACTGTGACATATGAAGATAGAAATGGACAAGTTGATTTCATATGGTTTTCGATGTCAACAACGCTGCGGAATCTTCAAAAGTATATTGGAATAAACTCACTTTCACATAATGTACATGTATGGTCGCCATAACCTAATTTATTTCTTTATTGTATGGAAATTGCTGTTTTATTGTAGTCTAAACAAAGTAATAATATTTATTATGTTGTTGTAATAAATCAAGCTAAAACAGCTTTGTCATGTAAATACAACGTAAATATAATCTGCATAGTTGTTTAATATTTAATTAATACATAAAGTTGGGACCTTGGATATTTTAATTAACTTTATAAAGCCCAATTTTACTTCAGCTAAAGTTCGTGTATAATTATGCAACATAAAACATGTTTGTGTAGCTCCTTATTTTTGATGTTTAGTGTAATTATTATATAATGATAATAGTTACCATAAAACAGTTTAGTACGTGGCGGTTTACGCATAGAGAAGGGTTCTGTAGAGAAATTGTATATTTACTGTTTGCAATTTGGTTATTTTATAAAAACCCTTTTTTCTCTAAAAAAAAAAACTAAAACTCGATTCCAGCGCCACCTACCGGGTCTAATTGTGAATCTAAACCACCCCGGGACCCATTCAAATGAATAAAAATTAATTCCAGCGCCAAGTATTTTGTTTAGATTGTTTGGGTTACATTATTGAAGTTTTAGTAGAGAACCCTAATTTTTATATAGCCTATATTAATCAAGGGTAGTGTAGCATTCGAATGGTGAAAGATTTTTTTGCAATCGGTCCAGTAGGTAGTCCAGAGATTTTTTTGTAATAAGCGTACACATTTTTGCTCTTTATAAAGTACTAGCGGCCCGGCGCGATTTCACCCGCGCTCTGTCCCGCTTCCGTGGTATATAGTGTCATGTTATATAGCCTATGACACTCCCTACAACGTCACAAACTCAAACTTTACCTCTTTATAATATTAGTATAGATTTAACAAGACGATCTATTTCCATACATCCATGTTTTAACCAACATAAAAGAGGACGAGGTTTTCAACTCGACGTGTAAATATTCTTTTTATTGCTTATGTTCAGCCGTAACCTTTCTGCTTCTGAACCGATATTGACCATTATTTTTGCACTGTACTAAATATATCTTCAAGGTAGTGTAAAGTTCATCGGTATTGGGTCTTAAATTTGAATATATAGCACAAAATTACCTAAAACGAATTAGAAAACGTGTAGTAATTGAAATAGTAATAGATTCATGGGAATCCTAAAACGTGTATGTACCTAATTATCTTCAACAACGTGCTGTATTGGATTAAACTAGGACTACAAAAGGCGTACAACGGAACCTCATAATAACAAACAGCACGAACGTGTAAATTGAGTTATGAGTTCAGCTTCATCTAACTATCGTTTCGACATTATTTACCTTATACGTTATACATAATATAAAAGTATAAAATAAAAAGTCTGGCAGAAAAGGGATAGATTTCAAGAGTAACAAAAAAAATAATAGTATATTGTTACACGAGAGGTGAGAGTGACTATTTAGGCATGAGATAGTTTAATAATTCGAGTGCCTAAATAGGCCTTTCACCCGAGGTTAACACTCTACTATTCATTTCGAATATGAGAAAATTAAATAAAAACTGATTACTTAAAACAAACAACTACTTCTCTAAAGAATCAGGCGTTAAATCCATAGCTAAATTTAATGAATTCATTTAATACGTCACATATGAAACGTCAAGTAAATTTCTTTTTCTGTGGCGTTCTACCTGCCAGTATATTTTTGTCAGTGATGATAGTAAATATTTAGCTCAAATTTATATAAATTAAATAATCATATCGAGGGCTTTATAACAAATGGGCGTATACGCAAAAATGACATTTTTTGTTGTTTACTACAATCTATGCATGTTACAATTTAGAAAGTCTTACCAGTATTCAAGTGGTCCTAAAAAGAAGGGTATTCCAAATTTCAGCCTTATACAATCAACAAACAGTTTTGCTTTATTCACAATTTTGTCCCTTGTGTAAAACTGCACTTTTGTCTGTGCGCGCATTTGTTATGAAGCCCTCGATATAGTGAAAAGTAATTTATAAGTATAGAATAATGTAGCAAAATTGTTTATATTTTTTATTACAATTTATGCCGCGATTAAACAGTGGCTGTAAAAAAAATTGGAACATGAGTCGCATGTATTATCTAGGGTTCGTATGGTTTTCTCTAAATTTTTGACAACAGGGAAAATCGTTTCCCGAGGACAAAGGTGTTGTTTTCATCCCTATGATCAGGCAAGTCCAAACGTACTTTCAGAATATGAGAATTGAAAAGTAAATAATTCATACAAGATATTGAAGTCGGTGCGAAGTAAAACATATCGATTGCTATATATGAATGTCGGAGTCGTGTTTCTTATTATAGAGTAACCACATGACGGAAGTAGTCAATAATCGGATGTGGACTATTCTTTTATGAAGTAAACGGATGTCGGAAGATATGTAACCGATGTCAATGTAAAGTCATTTATTCTCAAGCGAACGAATATCAAAAATGGAAATAACCGGATGTTGAAAGTTACGGATGGCGGAAGTTGGTTTTATGAAGGAAATGAAACTGAAGTGGCGCCAAAGCATTAGCGGGTGGTATCACTGTAGCGCGCTATGAGGACCTTAAATAGGCGGTGTTTGGACAGGGAGAGAACACTAGACTGAACAGACGCCGGAGAGCAATACAACGTTAAATCCAACAATCACACCCACTCATTACAGACACAAAGTAGCCACACAAGACTAGCTTAGGCGTGTTGCTGGAGTGTTTCTTCCGTCGCTTCTTCTCTACCAGTTATGACAGGTTACGAAGCAAAGATAGACTAGGATCGGTTCTTACGGCGGAGTCGATACTCCTCCCCACTAGTATCACTTCAGCCTTTTGGCTAAGCGCATTCAGCCTTTCATGACTTAATCCGATAGACTCATCACTCTCGGACTATTCGAGCCAAGGACGAACATCACAGGAGATGCCGCCTCTAGTGCGCTGCTTCCGGGCTGAACGCCTCCGCTCACACGAAGTCGGAAAGCCCATAAAGCCCGGTATCGCTGAAATAGCCATCTGCGGCTATGCAGCTGGATCCTGCACAAAAGAAGGAGATGAAAGTCTACACGAGTAGGTCTACAATGGACAGTCTGAAGTAGTCCTAGACAAGTCGTGGTCGACAGTTACTGCTTCATAGTCGCAGTATTCTTGGAGGGCAATTTCTGCTCGACACGTGACAGGCGTGGACGGAGCTCTTGGACTTGTCCTAATATTTCTCTGTATTATTGTTATTTTATACTAATATATAAAGGTGAAGAATGTGTTTGTTTGTTTGATTGAACGCGCTAATCTAAACCACTGGTCTGATTTGAAAAATTATTTCAGTGTTAGATAGTCCATTTATCGAGGAAGGCTATATATCATCACGCTAAGACTAATATTTTGCTTTCTTTCTTTCTTACCAATAGGAGCGTAGCACCAATGAAGAATGTTTCAAAATCGGGGGGTTTTGAAAACAAATCCCACGCGGACGACGTCGCCGGCACAGCTAGTATTGAAAATTGTAATTGTAATCATTCTAGTTTAATAAACTTTGATTAATGTTTCAGATTATTGTGTTCATTTTGAGCTTGCATGTACATTGCTACAAGAACAAAATATTGAAAAATATAGTAATTTTCATGGTTCACTTCGCACCGATTTCAAGTTTTAAAACATATTATTATTTTTCTTTCTAGTTACTCTTAAAGTCGTTTATTTGCTAGAATTTTTTAATAAATTTCGATTTTAGAAAACCTGTTTCAAGTGAATCTGATGCTTATAATGAATATCTAATTAAAACTACAAAATACTTACTCATTCCTTTTGTTTAACCTTTAATAACGTTGTTGATTGAAACCCGCGTTACCTGAGACGCAACTATTAAGCTGCCATAGCAATGAGCTAATGATATGGTAAATATGAAGGTATCCTAAAATATTGGTAGGAGATGTAATATTATTATTTTATTCACAAATAATGTTACCTGTGAGACGAGAGATAAATTGTATTATGTTTAACGTTCGTAACAATTTGGAAACACCTATTTTTATTATTTAGACAACGAACAATGTTTCATATTTCTGGGAAAGAATATCGGGGGAATTTGGAGCGCTCAAATGAGTTTAAAACGTTTCGCCGAACCGTGTACTCGTACAACTGAATAATATTTGTATAAGTAATATTCAGATCAAAATATTCTGGGAAAGAGCTAGAATATAACAGAAGATGAAAATAAATAATGAAGTATTTATTCTTACATAAATGTTAAATACAGATGTCATTCTTAACAATATATAGTCCAGTATATTTTACCATAGTTTTAATGGCGTGCAAGCTAGAATTTTAACAATTCTGCTTTCGTTATATACTATTGTATGTCTTTGGAGACCACGGGCCATAAAAATGGCCCGGACATTTGGAGGGCTTGCGTGGGGCCATGGGAAGGCCAACACGTAGAGGCCCCTTAGACAAATTAAATGTAAATGTGGCGTGACACGTGACCGACCATTATCCTTGTCTACACCATATAGTAATGCACCCAAGGACAAGCCCCGGCCAGTGTAGGACTATTGTGGGAAATGAGGACAAAAAGTACCGGGCTATTGTGGTGAACTGCTAGTGGTACTAGGGGTCTGGAAATATGGGGACTATGGCGTCTACCGGTCGCAATGTTCGGGGAACATGGAAAAATGGGCAGACTGTGACTCGCCACTCCCTGCATGGGCCCCAAAAAATGCCATAGAAGGCAGGGGCAACATAGGTGTGAGTGGCTTAGGGGTGTAGAGAGGTGGGCTGCAAGTTCACCGAGGCTACTTCTACCGTGATGCCATTTATCACTTCCACTCCTCGAGCTTGAGTCTTAGCTCTAGCGATCTCCACTCCGTGCCGGCTGGCTAAGGCAAGCACGAAGGTGGGGGCCTTGTCTTGGCCCCCGGAGTCAGGTACGAGGTGTCGCTACTCACCTAAGGCTTCGCCACAAAGCCCCCTGCGGTTATTATTATTATTATTAACTCCTCATAATTACATGTTATATGGGGTAGATTCCGTGGGTAAGGTACGTGTTAATATGTTTCTAGGTTTAGGATAAGTTGGATCGCTAGCTTATCATCGAAGCTTCAGCGATAAACAAATTTTAGCATATTGAATCCGTCTTTCGAAACTTCGCAGACGTTATATTCCAACCGCAACTGTTATATAGAAGTCTCGATATCTCCTAAAATGGCCATAAACATAATGGGCCTGAAAGGCCAGAAACTACAAGGCTGGAACATTTTCATTAGCCAGCATTACATTTAGGTAAGGACCGTTAAATTGTCTCGGCCCATGTAGTCCCAGTAATCACCAGCCCAATCGATGTCAATGTTAATTCAATGAAGGATTGTCAAACGATCGTCTAATCCCAGTTTGAATATATTAGACGACAAAGGGCAAATTTTGGCCTATAATTTTGGTCTAGCGTGACATACTTTAGATAACAGTTGAATATATTAATGCGAAAGGAGACGGATATGCTTATATACATTGTTGGGCGCAGATTGTAAAAAAGATGAGTGATTTTAACATTTATATTTATTGTGTTGATACTACTTCATTCATGTGATAACTATTTTCATATTATTAATTGTTGTAATGGTTAAAGTAAGTGATATGATAAGTAAAAATGTGATAAGGGAGCGTTGTAGATTGAAAGAAGATGTAGTGACAAGAGTTGAAAAAGGAATGTTCAGGTGGTTTGGGCATGTAGAAAGAATGAATGAAAGCAGAATCACAAAACAAGTATACGACAGCAATGTAACTGGTAGAGTCGGTGCCGCTAGACCGAGACGTACTCACCATGATCAAATTGAAGATATTTTGAAGAAAGGTCAGATAAAAAGCAGTTTAAATAAGCGTGTATGTATGAAAAGATTAATGAAAATTGATGAAGCGAAAAGTGTTTGTCAGGATCGTTGCAGATGGAGATCCATCATCTCTGCCTAGCCCAATGGGAAACAGTCGTGACAATATATATGTATGTAATTGTTGTAATTTATTCATATAAATCGGTTATGGTAATCGGTAACTTATTTTATTTGCAAACTTACTTTTAAGATTTCTCGTCTTCTAAATATAATTTAGCACTGATGGTTTTCATTGGTTGATCTAGTGTCAGACCATTTAATAAGAAACTGCTCACACATACCCGATACCGTTTCTGTTTGTCGGCGCTAATAGGATATGTTTGGTGTATTGCCCTCTACGTCCGTAAAAAATATCGTGTCGAATCCAGCTCACCTTTGAGTAAGTATGACGCTGTTCACACTTGTCGCATGTTGGGCCCTTTTTTTTTACCAGGGGAAATCCGTTTGAGGACTAAGCCGCGACAAGGGCAGAACCTTGGGGGGATATTTCGCGACTTATTGTGGGATTCGCCAGATCGGGGGTGGCACTAGCATGCCCAGTCAGAACTGAAGCCATGCTATTGCCACTCCTCAGTTAGGGATACCCACTAAAACCCCTGGGTGTTCCGTCCTGCGCCTTATGCCAGGGCTACGGGTAATTGGGCTGCCCGACTCCGCGATGCCCGAGCAGGCGTGGGCCCCCTTCACTGCGCCTCTTTCACTGCCGGGGGAGCTGGTCCCCCGGCAGTGGAAGTGGCAAACTTGGTATTTTCCGTGCGTGGGGCGGTCTGTAACGCGCCCCACGGGAAGAGAGATGAGCGCGCGCGGAACACTCGCGCTCTCATCTCGACGGCATGTGCGGGTGAGTGAGAACCCGTATACCTCAAGGGGCCCCACCCGCGCCGCCCGCTTACGGCGGCCGAAGGTCGAAATCCGCCCTCCGACGCCGGCGCGTCCTCCGCATGTTGGGCCCGGCATAACTATCCGCGCTCGACTTTTTCCGCCCGTGGCTAGCTGCTCTCTGCCGCAGATCGCACACACGGCTCCAATTTCGATCGGGTCCGATAACGGACAAGTGTAAATAGAGGCACCGATACCCGATTAAAATACGGCGCCCAACACCCAACAAGTGGGAGCAAGCTGCCATTATTTCTGTGCGGTAGTGTAAAATTCGTTTTGTATGGTTTTTGTGCGCGTTTGGGTGGACTTCGGGATGGTTCAGATGTACAATTGGATCCGTTAGGTGGTGCTGAAATCGGATTTTAGATTTTAATTTTTCAGGGCAGAACAATGACTGCCGGACCCGCTAGTTTTGAAATAAAATTTGAGAACGGTGAACACAAGGCGACGACTTCAATTTAATTTTTGCGATCCGTTCAACGAGGACGAAGTCGCTGGCCGATGTTATTAAAACTTTACTTAAACTGAATACATAAAATTCAAACATAGCTGGAATGTTTGTTCCCTTTGTTTTTATGAAAATATTTTATTTTTATTTTAGATGTATCTTTAGCCAGTTTGCTTTCTATTCTTTTTTATTCTATGAAACAGGCAAGCGTGGTTACCGCTTCACATGAACGATTGTAATAGGGGCGTTTTCAACATATTCCTGCCGTCGAAGAAACTCAATGATGCTTTATTAAACATATATATATACATATCTATACAAATCAATAAAACTGAAGTGTCTGTTTGTAGTGTCAAAACTACTTTTAAAATTAGGGTTCCGTGGAAAAAAATCCACCAGGACGAAGTCGCGGACACAGCCAGTTAACTATATAATATTAGCTTACATGCGATGCGAGCACTGCGCAAAATCTGCGGAGTGACGCTCGCGGACCGCGTTCGTAATACCGAAGTAAGAAAGAGAGTTGGTCTGAAAGAGAGTGTCGGGGTGAAGGTAAGGAAAGGAATGCTCCGGTGGTTCGGACATGTGGAAAGAATGCATGATGAAAGAATGAATAAACAGATATACAATGCAAAAGTGGATGGATGCAGAAGTCGTGGAAGGCCACGACACACCTTCCATGATCAAATTGATCGTGTACTAGCAGAAGGTGATGTCAGGAGCCTTAAGCACAGACGAGCGTGCATGACACGAGTTATGAATGTCAAAGAAGCAAGTGAGGTGAGTAAGAATAAGCCTAAATGGCGCTCTGTTGTTCGTGCCTACCCCGCAAGGGAACTGGCGTGAAGTTATGTATGTATGTATGTATTAACTCACAAAATCACGCGAAGTTGAGCTATTAATCTATTTTTATTCCGTAAAGGTAATTAAAAATGCTTCCCTATAAAGACAATAATAATTTACCAAACTTGTAAAAAGTACATGAGATAGCAGAGAACAGTACTACGTATCATATAAACATTTATTATTCTGAAGTTAAACACTGTCAATCTCAAATCAATTGTAAAGTAGAAACCAATACAAGTTAGTTATTACCTTCACTGCGGTTGAGAAATGCTATCGGACATTGGAATGCGCTACCGTAAAACCCTACTAGTAAATACCGAGCTATCCTAACAAAGCTTTGGAATTTCGTATATTCAGAATTTGGGTTAACGTATTTCGCTCAAGGTCTTTGGTTGATATCGTTAAATCTAGAATGCTTCACATTCAATTATAGTGGTATTGTTGAGATAGGTGTATCGTATACGAGTACACATAACTATGGATACAATTTTAATATAAAAACATTTTCTAATGTAATATCTAACTTTAGATGTGATTAAAGTTGTATGTAAGACATTTAAACATTATTAAATAGTGTAATTCAATGTAAAAATCCTGTTTGTAATACACGAAAATTATCTTCTAAGGAAAAACGATATACATATTACAGCTGTGCCCGCGACTTCGTCTGCATGGTATTTTTTCGCAGAACCCTAATTTTAAAAGTAGCCAAGTCACTCTTTGTAACATCAGCTATCTGCCTGTGAAAGCCCCGTCAAAATCTGTCCAGCTGTTTCAGAGATTAACCGGAATATCCATACAGACATAGACAAAAAAAATCTAAAAATTTCAGTTTCGGAATCTTCTAGTCCGAATGATCTCACCTGATTTTTTTCACATTTTTATTTTGACATTGCAAACAGACACTTCAATTTTATTTATTTGTATAGATGATATTTTATTTTCAAGAAATATTTATGTGATTAAAATAATTATTCTTCTTTCTATACTAGACTATAACAACAGTATCTATATAAACTCAGCTAAGTTATACAACACTACAAAGACACTATCCAACAAACTGAGCAGTTACAAAATCTTTCTTATTTCGGTTTTGAAATCAAACCTTTTATTCGATTTTTAGCAATGCTAATATTAGATGAATTAGCAAATTGAATCAATTTTGTTGAATGAAAATAACTGAAAGGACAAGACCTATATTCAATGATATTGAATGATACGGGTTCGTCTTTATATGGATTACTTTGGTTGATTTATCTGAATAGTTTTATCCGTGCAGGAACGAAGAATGAATGCAATTTCCTTCAGCCAAGCGGCCTGTCGCAAAAGACGACAAAACTGCCCACAGCCAGGTTGGGCATTTGCTCAGCTGGATGGCTGCCACCCCTGGTTTAGAGTAAGCCGCCATAACAACCTTGACTTGTGTTCCGGAATTAGTGGCCAGGTTCCAGCTTCCGTTTAGAGAGCGGCATCACATTGATAACAACTTTGGCGTTATTAATGTCTATAGGCGATGGTAACCGTGCACTCATGCAATAAAAAATAAATAGACAGAAATGAACCGTCGTATATCGGTTTAAGTAACATTTCATATTTTGCTATAGGCTGTAGTTATAATCTTGAAGCAACAAGTACAGTATATTGTACTGAACTTGTTGCTTCAAGAGCCCTAATCACAATCATTTTCTAGCGTTTTTTGTTTCTTTAATATGTTTTAAAATAATACAGCTTACTATATACGCTACTTTAAGTAGGTAATGTCAATTAAATCGGTAACAAATGATTATGAAACATGTAACTTGTTGACAAAATTCTTAACCATTCAAAGACCGTTCCGTTATCCGTGCAGGAACGGAGAAAGAATACAATTTCCTGCGGCCGGGCGGCCTGTCGTAAGAGGTGACAAAACAACTTACAGCCAGGTGGTAGGGCATTTGCCCGACTGGATGACTACCACCCCTGGTCTAAAGTATGGCACCATAACAACCTTGAGTTGTGTTCCGGCATTAGTGACCAGGTTCCAGTCTCCCTTAAGAGAGCAGCAGCGCATTTGTAACACCTTTGGTGTTGCAAATGTCTATAGGCGATGGTAACTGCTTTCCATCAAGAGGGCCGTCTGCCTGTCTGCTGAGCTCCTGCAATAAAAAATAAAAAAAAGATTGGCTGGAAGAATTCGCTAATGTCGATAAGACCACGCATTATATTGTCACCTATCATTTGTCTTCATTTTATCTTTTAACAGTATTCAATCATTCGTTTGCAATTAGATAGCTCTTTTATCGCAGTAATACAATAGAAACTTATTAAAAAAAAACTACGTTTCACCTGCCGTGAATTTTATTGACTGTATACAAAGGAATGATTACTTAATAATGCTTAATCTGAGGATACACAATATGTGTGATTGTCTGGCGATTATTATTGTTACTATTTAATGGCCGGTTGCTATAAGTTACGAACCGTTCAATTGGGTTCTTGAAAAAAAATTTTTTTTGTCATAAATGGAAAGATCATGTATAAGTTTTATAATAAAACTTTTTTTTTCGCAATAATTCAAAATTATATCAAAGTAAAAAATATTTTTTTAATCCAGTACAATAAATAACAGATAAATATATCTTAATAAAAGTACAAAAATTACTTTGCCATAAATTAGTATATAAGTAATTTGCCACTACACAAATGAATATTCAAGCAACAAACTTCTATGAAATTACTATTTATAGTTAGTTGTTCAACGCCGCGGAAAATCGCTCTGTGTTGCGTGTTATGAAAGCACTCAATGTAATAATCATTGTTGGGGAGGAAAGAAAGTGTTTTGTGTTGAAAAATTATAGGATTAGAATTATTTTAAGCTTATTAATAAAAAAATCCGTTTTTAGTGTCTATTAGCTATACTCGTCACTTCGTTTGCGTCAGACTTGGAGTTAATATTGATATATCCTGAACTCTGTAAGATTTAAGATTGAGAATACACGTAAACAAGAAATTAAAATAATATTGCTGTTTTTATCCTAATAATTTGCAATGATAGATAGACTCAGAGATAAAAGTTATGTAGGTGGTGGTTTATTATTTGGGTGTTTCTCTTGTGCATAGTATTAGAAATGAGGATATCCGTAAGAGAACTGAGGTAACCGACATAGCTGGCGAAATTAACAAGATGAAGTGGCAATGGACCGGTCACGTATGTCGCAGGACCGATGGCCGATGGAGCAGACGAGTCCTGTAGTAGAGATCGCGTTCCGGTAAACGTAGTGTCGGACGCCCTCCAGCCCGATTCTTCTTTAACAATCATATTCATGGTAGGTGAGGCCAAGCGCGAATTTTCCCCAAATCGGTCTGTTTTCTGCAGGTAAAAGGCCGAATTTCGGTCGGATCAAGACGTGGCACACACCAAACTGTAGGTCTTGAGGAGGCCTACAGTATAGTGGTCGCGGACCAGGGGTTGCCCTTGAAAAAACGGGATTTAAGGGTGAAAAACCGGGATTTATGAAATTTGGGAATATGGGATGCGATTATTGAAGGCGCTATTAGGCGCACAGAGACGAGAGTGGTGTCAACGGATAGCCCTCAATAAGCACTATCCGACGATCCCAAGAAAAAAAAAGGGGGGGGGGGTGACTATAGAAAAATCTCGAATTTCTCAAGGAATTGGAATATTGGGATCTACTCGAGTGTGTCAGAATAAGATAAGGGGAGTAACCTTGCACCCCATTATGTACCCCCACCATATATGAACACTTCATACACGGTGGGGGTGTTTTATTTATATTCATCAAATTTTTTTTTTCAAGCCATCATATTAAGAAACTTCCTCCACACAGTTGTCAGATTATGGGTCAGCACGACAAGGACATCAAACTGAACCGTCTGTAATTAATCTGACGCGCTCGAGTATTTCAATATAACTTTTTTTTTTGCATTTTCAAAAATTGGCCATGACCATTTTGTAGAGGACTTCCTTTAGGGTTTACTTAACATCCTTTTAATTAACCTACGCGTTTGAGTATTTCTGTGCGACTCTTTTTTTTTGAAAACCTGTACACGCTCCCCTCACCAGTGAACCATTATATAATCTTTTTTTCTTTTTAGCATCTAATCTTCACAATCCAAAAGGTCCCCGCGACGTTCGAGTAACACCACATTTAGCATCCTGGGCTCCCCTACTATCACTTGTTATCTACCATTTTCAGTACTATTTTATCGACATTTTGCGCAGACAGTGCTTAATTTTTTTATCCGTGCAGGAACGGAGAAAGAATACAATTTCCTGCGGCCGGGCGGCCTGTCGTAAGAGGCGACAAAACCACCCACAGCCAGGTGGTAGGGCATTTGCCCGACTGGATGGCTACCACCCCTGGTCTAAAGTATGTCGCTATAATAACCTTGAGTTGTTTTTCGACATCAGTGACCAGGTTCCAGTCTCCCTTTAGAGAGCAGCAGCGCATTTGTAGCACCTTTGGTGTTGCAAATGTCCATAGGCGATGGTAACCGCTTTCCATCACGTGGGCCGTCTGCCTGTCTGTTGAACTCCTGCAATAAAAAAAATGTATAAATTATCGTGCGCTGTTCGACTTACACACACTTAGAAATGTGCAAAGTAATTTAGGATAAAGGGAAAGTCACTTAATTTCTCTACATAGGTATAAATAACCACGTAAATATGTTCATTCCTAAGGGCGTGAAGAAAAAACAAGCATTTAAACACAACTTTTACATTTGTAAACTATTGTGGATTACACTACTTTTAAATCACCTTATATTCTTTGCCGGTTGCACCGATACCAGGAGAATGCAAGGTTGCAAGGAAATCCAATACAATGATAAGTTAGAATCCATTGAATAGCGTAATGTATTGGAAGATGTTTTAAAGTATTGTATTCAATTGAATTATTGTGTACTGGAATTTTATAGGTTCTTTCTTATCCGTATTGTTATATTGTTAACAATGTGATGTACTATGTTTTATAGAAGCGATTAATTTAAAAGGCAATAACGAAATACATACATACATAACTTCACGCCAGTTCCCTTGCGGGGTAGGCACGAACAACAGAGCGCCATTCAGGCTTATTCTTACACACCTCACTTGCTTCTTTGACATTCATAACTCTTGTCATGTACGCTCGTCTGTTCTTAAGGCTCCTGACATCACCCTCTGCTAGTACACGATCAATTTGATCATGGAAGGTGTGTCGTGGCCTTCCATGACTTCTGCATCCATCCACTTTTGCATTGTATATCTGTTTAGTCATTCTTTCATCATGCATTCTTTCCACATGCCCGAACCACCGGAGCATTCCTTTCCTTACCTTCACCCCGACATTTTCTTTCAGACTAACTCTCTTTCTTACTTCAATAAAATAACGGGCTAATATGTGGTTATCCAAGAGCTATGAAGGGTTCCATGAAGACAAATCTTCACTTTTTCGTCATTTCTCTACGGAACCACAAAAAGTATTTAGTTGAAGGTATATGGGAGCTTTTCGATTAAATATATCAACAAACTACTCAAGGGGTATTGATCAAACGAGATTTTCTTAAAAGCATCCTTGAAGCTACAACCTTGATATTTTCGGACGAGAAGTTTTGTTTTCAACTTTATATAAGCATACGTAGGCTCGTAAATAATATATAACCAATATATAGCAATATAGTAATAAAGTAAACATAGGTGATAGTAGGAGTAATAAAAAAATGTATTACACATAAATCCCTTTTTTTAGAATAATAAATAAGAAAATAAAAACAAGGTGCAAAAAATATAAAAACAATAAAAAGTACAAAAAATAAATATATCAAAAAAATCTCACCAAGGAGGCTAAATACAAAAAACTGACTTCAAAAACTAAAAAGTATAAAATAACTTATTTCTAAAGCTATTATTATTAATATATATTATCTAAAACATCTTAAAGTCGGTGCTTAGTAATTTTCAAAATATAGTAATTTTTATGTTTTACTTTTCACCTACTTCAAGATGTGTTAGATAATATGTATTAATAATAGTAGCTTTAGAAATAAGTTATTTTATACTTTTTAGTTTTCGAAGTCGGTTTTTTTAAACGAAGTTTTTTTATTTTTTTGTAACTTTTTAGTGTCTAGCTATGTATGGGTAGACCTACTAAAGGTGCCACGCTCTTTTAAAAATATAGGTTCCAAGAAACGGGAACAAAAAATGTTCGTACAATGAAAACTACTGGGCCAAACTATGTGAAATTTTTAGGAGACTAAATGGCAACTATTCCGCATCAAATTAAACAAGAATCACGTAAATCGGATCATAAATCTCAGGATAATCGGTGTATGGAACGGAATGGAATTTTTTTCTTAAAAAATGTTCATAAAATGAAAACTACTAGGCCAAACTATATCAAATTTTTAGAGGGCCAAATGGCAGCTATTCCGCGTCGAACAAAAAAAAGAATCACGTAAATCGGAACATAAACTTCGGAGTAATCGATGAACATACATAAAAAAAAGATCCCTACGAATTGAGAACCTCCTCCTTTTTTTGAAGTCAGTTAAAAACAGATTATTTTTAAGGCTGATATTTCGTTACGTACTTCTTTAAAATAAAATAAGAAACATTGTTAGATTTTTTAACAGCTGGCTCACAATACCCCAAACGATTCTGTACACTGAAAAAAAATTCAACCTTTGGTTATATGTATTACGCTCTTTTTCTCTAAAATTATTTTTTTATTCTGATTCCACTACATAAATTTGTATTGCTATACTGCACAGTTATGTCACACCAAACAGTTAAAACAACTTGTTATATAAACTACATTCTTCTTTGACTTATTTCTTAAGCGTACCAGCTATAACAAAAGACTAATCCCCTAGCTCTAAGTCTTAATCTGTCCCAAAACTTATATCGAAGTTATATTAAGAAGTTTATTTTCAGAACTACCTATGAACCCGGTTATCGTCTAAACTTTAAAATTTTATGTTTCCTTTGAGTTAGAGAATAGAGTTAGTAGAATATTAAAGTATAAGCAGCACTCTTATTTTAAACTTATAGAAGAACAGTAATTTTTGTCCAACTTACTATTTTTTATTATTCAGCCACCTCTGTCACTCCCGGCAATCTTTAGACATTTTTTCTTTTCTTTTTTTGGGTTAGAGTTTTTTTTTGTTTTATTATTTTCTCAATGTTCCTTTTTAAAGAAAGAAGAAATAAATAAATATTTTTTCAGGACAAAAACAATACAGAGGATTATAAAACCAACAAACAATAGAAACAGAATAAGTTCTAAAATTGGAAACATTAGCATATGCTAGCCAATGAATACAAGGCTGTTCTTCCGACTAGGATCAAAAATTAAGTAACGAAGGACAATACAACACAAATAATAATAAAAAATAAACAATGCAGTTAAATAATAAAATTTTAACTATTTAAAAACAACGTAACAGTATAACTAAATAATATAATTTAAAAATATACATAATCAATATAAAAAAATAGAAAAATAATCATTACACCGACCACATACACACCAAAACAAAGCGAGAACAATATATAAAATATAAAATTATAATATAATTAATGTTCGTGTAAATTGAAATTCATATAATACTTGTATTTTGTATAAGGTTATCATGTGCAATTTGGTGGATATTCTACATATTTTAGTGGATATTTTACAGTTTTTAGTTATATAATGTCGATTTTAAATATACGAGTATTACAATAATTTATGACCTTATTTTGCGCACAATGACTATTATTATAATCTTTCTGAAAGGAAACTTCTTTAGAATCCTTGTGATTTAAAACTCTATGAAATGAACAAACGACACTAAAAAGAGATAAACACATAAATCTATAGGACTAAGCCTGCGAGAGAATGAGATAGAATACATTATATTTAATAATTTAAACACTATGCTCCTACAGATAGAGTTGGAAATGTTTTGAAGATTTTTGTTAATACTTCAAATTTCTGTTTTAACGCTTAAATATATTATAACGATATAATATATGAAATGTGACGTCACGAAATTTACAATCCTTTCCACCCCTTTTCACACTTTGTTTCACTTCTACTGCATACAAACTGCACACAAACACATTTTTTTAATATAAAAATACTACAATGTAATATCCCTATTTAATATTATAAATGCGAAAGTAACTCTGTCTGTCTGTTCCGTTTTAAAGGAAAAACTACTGGACCGATTTGGCTGAAAGTCAGTATATATATTTTCGATACCGAGGATGAACATAGGATACGTTTTATCCCGGAAAATGCGCTCGTTTCCGGGATAAAAATATATATATTCGGTTCCGTGTTTGTTATCATTTTATGGAAAGACTGTTGGACCGATTTGGATGAAATTCGGTTCACCGCGGGGTGAACTATTGCTTTTTTTTTGTAAACTAATGAGTCGTATGTAATATTCAAAAGGAACTTCTAAACTTTTTTAAAATAAATATAATGTTACGTTTATTAATTACTCGACAAACATGCACATTTTATATGTATATCTCAAAACTAACGCTTGTGTTATGGGTAATATACAATGGACCATTTTGGAGTCGATCCCAGACTGAACGAAGTACCATTTTTTTTATATTGTATGAGTTCATCAGACGGCCCACCTGATGGGAAGCGGTTACTGTCATCTATGAACATTTGTAACACCAATGTGCTGCCGCTCTCTAAAGGGGGACTGGAACCTGGCCACTAATACTCGAATACAATTCAAAGTTGTAATGGCGGTAAACTCTATTCAAATAGTATACCAGGAATTGAACCCTCAGCTTCTGCGTTTCAATAAGGTAGGCCGGCAAACACTTAGCCCACTCAACTAAAGAGACCAGCCAACGTGACTTACAGAAAAACCGATTGTGTGAACTATGATAAAAAAATCATATCAAGGCGTTACGGTAAGTAGTATTATAGAACCTAATTGTAAACAAATATGGTCCTTAACAGCCAAAGTCACCTGTACTTTATGCCAAATATGATTGTCTTAAATTAATTTCAAATTCCATAATATAGGGAGTAACATGTGGGTGTACTATGTCATTACAAGTTGGCGGCGTTATCTTGTTACGTAAAATTCAGACACCCTATTCCGAAAATTGTTGGCAACTTTCATAGATGTCATGCGTCCCTTTCTTAAGTGTAGGCAAGGAAAGAGAGAATGCATACTCAAGATACGTATTCTGAAATTAGATGAATACGAGTTACGCGGAGTTGCCAATTACATATTCGGTGACATACGCAAGCCTGCGATAAAGTTTGTGGGCTGCGTTGCGTTAATAGGTATGGTACGCGTATTGTGATTTTATCCGATATATACGAATAAAGTAGCTTTTTGAAGTGATTTTTGGAACGAAGTTCCTCATTCAAACGCAGAAAAAAATTACGTTACACTTTAATCATCAAGTGATCTATTGTGTATATGTCGGGTTCACGCCGGGAGCGAACGAATGACGCTCCGAAAATAACACAATAATAATCTGAAATATTATAATCAAAGTTTATTACACTAGATTTATCACAATTACGATATTAAATATTGCACAATAATACACAGAAATGTTAGGACAACTCTAAGAGTTGCGTCCACGCTTGTCAGGTGTCGAGCAGCAATTTGCCCTCCAAGAATACTGCGATTATCAAGCAGTAATTATCGACCACAATATATTATGTGCTCCTCGTCCAAGACTGTCAATGTAGACTGTCGGTCGTAGACTTGGTTGTAGACTCGTAGAGCGTCGGTTTAAGACTGCCCCTCCTCTGCTCGAACACCGTGTATTTAACAGGTCCTCGTAGCGCGCCGCAGTGACACCATCTGGTAATGCTGTGGCGCCACTTCAGTTACACTTCTTTCATAAAACTAACTTCCGCCATCCGTATTAACTTCCAACATCCGGTTACTCCATTTCTGATATTCGTTAGCTTAATAATAAATGTTTCTGCGTCGAAAAACGGTTAAACAATTTCCGATTATTACATGAAAGAATACTCTATCCGGTTATTGACTACTTCCGTCATATGGTTACTTTATAATAACATATACGATTCCTACATATATGTATGTATGCTTACGAATAAATCAAAATTAGCAAATGTAAATAATAATGACGCTAAAGAAATTTCGTTTATTTCGCTTGTAAACACTTATGTGATTTTTACACGCTTTATATTGTTACAACTTAGATTCCGACAAAAACAAATTCCACTCCTAATCTGTAAAAATACATTTTATTACCTATTCGGCATTTGAATTAATTGTAATCCTTTTATGATTGTCTTCTTTTGTTTACTTATTTTTTGGCATACGTTTCTAGTTATTTTGAAGAAGAGTCTATTGTTCTATTGTACTCGTCTACGGCTGCTAGTAGGCTACATAATTAGCCAGGTGTTACGGATTATAAATACAAGCTAATTCTAGAAAATTATGTCGACGGGCATATTTGCATTTTTGCAGTGTAAAACGATGGCCTGGTGGAGAGAGGAGGCAGTTGAGCGAGAACCACGACCAAGGCGAGACGTGTGTACATTCGGGAATCTAATAGTGACGGACTTTGCGCGTTTTATTGAATTACGACCTTCTGCATTACGTTTGGATTTGTTGTGTTCGGTTATATTTGTACCTGTGTTATACGAGTTTGTATAGTTCTAATAAACTCTATAATAATTCTAACGGCATTTTAATTCGAGTCCCGCAACTCGTAACAATATTATATTATGTTTATATACCATGAGTATATTAATTTTTGTAACATAATTATATATAGTTAGAGTCAAGGTAATCACATCTTGTACTAATATATAAAGTTGAAGAGATTGTTGGTTTCATTGAACGCGCTAATCTCAGGAACTACTGGTGTTATTTGAAAAATTCTTTCAGTGTTAGATAGCCCGTTTATCGAGGAAGGCTATAGGTTATATATCATCACGCTAAGACCAATAGGAGCGGAGCACCAACGAACAATGTTTCAAAATCGGGGGATTTTTAAAACAAATTCCACGTGGACGACGTCGCGGGCAGAAGCTAGTTAACAAATAAAATTGTGATAGATGTACTACTTGTTAGAGAGGGAATTAAATAATCAATTAATTAAAAAAATTAAGGTTGCTACATTAGTATATAATTTCTGAATTTTCATTATCGCAAATAATTTTTACTAATTTGAAATGTCTTCAATATTTATATAAATTGTAAAACCATGTTTTCCAAAAATGTTGTCATTCTTTAAAGAAACAGGTACTGTAGATAAATATATTTTGTGTTTATTGTTTTCCAATTGTGTAGGTTTAAATATTTCCTCATGAAATTTCGAAATAATTACAATGTTGCTCTTTTTATATATATCTAATCAGCTACAAAGCATTTTCATGTTGCAATTATATTCCATGTGTATCTTATCTTTCACGAATATCTGTCAGCACGCGATACCTTATAAAATATCCGCGCCATTCATATCCGCATTATGTTAATGTCACATCCCTTTAGATCTTACTGTTCGAATAAACTGACGTTTAATTACGATGTTATATGGAAAAGAGAATCTAAAATAAAGCTAACAAGAAGAAAAGCTTGTTGGAATTTTGTAATAGCTTCATCGAGAGCACGTTAATGTTTCCATGTTAAGGTTCTTAGAAGGGAATTCAAAAACTACAGTACATACATAGATAGTATTCATTGTTTTTCTTTAGAAAATCATTTCAAACATTCCAAAGAAGACAACTTAAGCCACATATTAAGTTAGATACTACAGTATAAGATGTTTTATATTAATTATCTAAAGACATAATTTACATACATACATACATAACTTCACGCCAGTTCCCTTGCGGGGTAGGCACGAACAACAGAGCGCCATTTAGGCCCATTCTTACACACCTCACTTGCTTCTTTGACATTCATAACTCTTGTCATGCACACTCGTCTGTTCTTAAGGCTCCTGACATCACCCTCCGCTAGTACATGATCAATTTGATCATGGAAGGTGTGTCGTGGCCTTCCACGACTTCTGCATCCATCCACTTTTGCATTGTATATCTGTTTAGTCATTCTTTTATCATGCATTCTTTCCACATGCCCGAACCACCGGAGCATTCCTTTCCTTACCTTCACCCCGACACTCTCTTTCAGACCAACTCTCTTTCTTACTTCGGTATTACGAACGCGGTCCGCGAGCGTCACTCCGCAGATTTTGCGCAGTGCTCGCATCTCGACTGCGTTTACTCTACTTTCATGCTCTCTCTTCCATACCCAACTCTCGCTTCCATACGTGAGCGTAGGTACCAGCACCGCGTTGTGTATGGCGAGCTGGGCCTTCTGGCTGAGGTTCTTAGCGCCTAGAAGTTTACCTAACGCTCCATTCAAACTATTCCCCAAATTCACTCTTCTTTCTATATCAGCGGTGTACCTTCCAACCCTGCTAAAAGCACATCCAAGATATACAAACTCATTCTAATGCTCCAGCATAACATCATCGACCATTATCCTTGCATTCGTTCTGGTTTCTTCTCTTTCAATCACTATAACCTTTGTTTTCTTCGCATTCAAATACGACATAATTTAATTAAAATTTTATCCAAAAATTTATCTTGTAAGAAAAAAAAACGTATACGCTAGCACTTGGTTGCACCGAGAAACACTTTTTTATAAATTCTTCTTCCCTATCCTCGCCATCAAGAAAATAATAAACTTTCAAATGAAAAATACGCAAAACAAGACAAATATTCATCTTCCGTCTTCCGTTAATGCTGTCACCGTAAAATAATATAGTTAGAACACAATATAAAAGAAAACCATTTTAATTTACATACATACATAACTTCACGCCAGTTCCCTTGCAGGGTAGGCACGAACAACAGAGCACTATTTAGGCTTATTCTTACACACTTCACTTGCTTCTTTGACATTCATAATTTAATTTAATTTAAATTATTTTAATTCTCCTAAGCTAATCATAGTGAAGTTTATGAACCCCCCGGTGGACGAGTGTAGTGTGGCGGTAGATAGGTAGCGAGGTAAGGTTACTCGTCCCTTACATCTTCTTCCACGTCCTTTTACCTTCTTCCGGCCATTGTATCGCACCCGCACACACTTTAAAATAATTAGAGTAAATATAAACGATAGTTTCGCGAACATAATTGTACCGATTAGGAAGGAGGTCCCCAAGGTATTATAGGTCGACCTAGTTTGGTGACCAATGTACTTGAATAATGTTAATTATGTTTTAACCGACAAAAGATTTTATTATTGTAAGCTTTTTCAAAAAGGTTTTTAAATACAAGCTTTTGAGATCCTGGATATCACGTAGCAGTAGAGTGCTAGCCAAGACAAGTAAAACGAGCCCAAACACGATGGGTCTATCTTATTTAGTACAAGAGTTCGTATGGCCAACTTCCAACTCCATCATCAGATCAGCTCCATGGTACCATATTATTGCATTGTCACGCGATATACATATGTGCCCAAAATTTATTCGGAAACCGGTAAGTTGGTCAAATTTTACTTGCAAGATTCCACCCGAACTTACATACATACATAGGTACACCCTTTGCAAGTTAAATAAAAGCTTGTAATAATTATCAATATACTCAGCCACATAACGGGAACTTTTAATATCTATCTATCATTTAAAAGCTATGCTCTTGGCGGTGGAGCCTCCTTCAATCTTCTCTATTATGAACCAGTTGTTTTACTTCTATATAAGACACGACACCCCACTTTTTCTTTTATTTGATCCATGAATCCTAGCCTTAGTCTTCCCTTCCCTCTCCATACTTCCACTTCGCCTCCGATTAACGTCAAATAATCAAATCAAATCATTTTTATTGCGAACTAAGTGTAATACATAGGTCTTATTCAATATAGCTGAGAACTTATTACTTAGCTGGCCTTTCATAGCATCGCAATATAAAATTACTTAGCCTATCTCTATATAATATTTAATTTGGTGCCTTATAAATATTTTATTTTATTTAAACAATACAACACAATATCTTCTTAATTACCTCTCATTTAAATAGTCTTGGACGCTATAGACGCTAACGTGCATAAGGTGTCATGCCGTAGCAAATGGCCAAACATCTTCCCCCTTCTTTCCTCCAGAGTTTTTAAAATTGTGCGTTTCTCCTTTATCATATCCAATACTTCTTCATTGGTCTTCATAGATACTGAAAGTATAATTTATTATACCTCTACCGCCTAGAAAAAAAAATAAAAACTTCAACGGACAAGTGGAAAAACGAATGGCAACAAAATTTTAACGTGAAGTTTTCAAATTGGACAAGTACATTAACAATCTGCACGCAAAACATCAAGTTAAAATTTTGTTGCAAATCGTTTTGCCACTTATCTGTTGCCATTCGTTTTTTCACTTGTCCGTTGAAGTTTCACTTCTACTATGTGTTCCAGTACACATTTCGATTTTTCGCAGGTTTACTGCAAAATATTATTTGGTTAGGTTAGATACATTTTAATGAATGAATTTTTTATTTAAACATATTTTATTTTATAAACTATCCGGAACCAAAAGACGCATCCATAGTCTACTGTACCGCTCCTACACGCGGCTAATGCTTTTTCGTGACAGAAAAATCCTAAGACCCCCCCCACCCTCCGTCTATATAGAAGTTTCACTTCAAAAACCCATTGCGAAAATTCAATTTTACACATAACGTAAAGTTGTTTATTTCCTTTAACCAGTGAGCAGACAAACGGCATTCCCCTCATTTACTATAAAAATAGTTAAGAGCCTCAACCCTCGCAAATGTATCTTATAGGACCATCCGACCCAATCGACGAAATCTGCAGCGTAACAACACTAGAATACAGAACGAGGTGAAATAAAAGAGAGGACCTTTCAGTAAATTGAAAAAACCGAGGAAAGAGGCTCTTTAGGGTTCCCATACGTGAAGGTAAAAACACAAACCTTTATGGTCTCTCTCTATTGTCTATCTATGTGTCCTAGCTAATAGATGTAGAAACTTCTAAGGAAAAAACATCTAGTATTTATACACGTAGATGTAGAAATAAAGTCACATGTAGAAATTCTGGTGTCTACAAACTGGAGTGAATATATATGTTTTTGAAGTGAAACTTCTATATAGACGGGGGTATTAAGATTTTTTCTGTCACGAAAGAGCGTTACGGCCGGGTGGAGAAGGTAGAAGGTATGTCCCGTCTTGACAGGCGGCAAAATTTTAGAGTAGACGTGGTGAGAGGTTAACAGAGTTGGTTCCAAATCGAATTCAGTGTTTTTGTTTGATAAAATAAAATATGTTTAAATAAAAAATGCAGGCAGGTTTTCAAATTGGACAAGTACATTAACAATCTGCTCGTAAATTTTCAAATTAAAGTTTTATTGCGATTCCTTTTGCCACTTGTCCGCTGCGATTCGTTTTTCCACTTGCTCGTTGAAATTTCACTTCTACTATGTGTCCCAGCACACATTTTTAGTTTTAATAACATAAGGTGGCCCACGACGAAAAGTAAACCTTAAAAGTAAAACAACATAAAAAAATGCGTTATAAAATATAATATATAAAAAAAACTCATTACACAGGCACATTTCAACATTATTATTGTTTAAATATATTTTTGACAGTTTTTGTTTTTATTGTATTCAAAAATTTGACAAGTATAAACTATCTACAAAATTTACCAGACGAAATTAAAAAATTAAATAAATTTAAAAATTAAATTAAATGAATTTAAAAAGAACCTAAAGTGTCACCTTTTTGATTTATACTTTGAAGGAAAAATGTACTAATGTTTGAAACATTTTTCGAAATTTAAATTGCGAAAAAAAAACATAAATTTTGTACAAAATACTTATGCAAAAAAAATGTTACTGAATAAAATATACAAGTCGTGCGCATAAGTTTTGTCGATAACTACTTACAATAATTGTATTGTATTACTTATTATTATTGTATATACTTATGTAAAGTATATAGAATAATAAATGAAAATAATAAATTTATTGCAACAACTATTTATGTAACCTTTTTGGTCAACCCTACTGACCATCGCCGCGTGACATCATGAGGCTATCGGCAAACCTTCTGCGCACGTGTAGTACGTAATTATATTGAAACCGTTCTAAGTAAATTCACTATAGTTATTTTTAAAATTTAAATAAACTGTTAACGTCCAATATATATATATAATTATTTAAGTATTAAGTCTCTAGTAGGTACTAAGCACTTAACTTACTAATGGCCAAGTAGTATTTATATTACGGGCGCGATTTCTTGCACTGGTAGCGGCCGTTGAATATAAGATCTGATGCGTAATTGTTTAAAGTTCAACCAGATAAAACTATATAAATATACGTAATGTATTTATTATAGAACCCTCCTAGTGCGAGTGCAATTCGCCCACGGCCACGTGTTTTGTAAATAAATAAAATACCCAAATCACCAGCTACAGCCGTTGGATGATAGGGTGTTTGAATCTGGATCGTTTGATGTATGATATGAATTTTGTATACAATAGTCGGGTGGATTTCACTTGATTTCATCTTATCTTACGTGTATTTTTTTATTTATAAAAACTGATGCGCGTAATATATGGGAATGAATGGATGGAATTTATTTGATAATGGGTATTTGCTAGGTAATATGTATTCAACAATTTTGGTTATCTATTACAGATAAATAAAATTTAAGTGTCTGTTTGTAATGTCAAAATAACTCGTTTTACCTAATGCGTATCAAAAAATACTTTTTAATACTTTTGTCTGACTGTCTGGATGATCCGGCTAATCTCTGAAACGGTTTTAACGGGAATTTCACCGGCAGATAGCTGATGTTATGAGAAGTAACTTTGGTTAAAAAAAATTTAGGGTTCCGCGAAGAAAAATCCACGCGGACGAAGTCGCGGGCACAGTAGGTTTATTATATGATAACAACCGATAAACGTCCCATTGCTGGGCTCGGCCCTCTCACTATAGGGGCACGGACATTATGCCCGCCACGCTTGATCACGGTGACTTGGCGGGTTTGACACATCGGTTATCTCGATGTGCAGGTTTCATCACGAGGTTTTCCTTCACCCTTATTAGCACGTGGTAATTGTAACAAAGCACATTAGGTCAGAATACTGCCTAAATGTTGCATGCGTTCCGGCCAGGATTCGAAGCCGCGCCCATTGACTTTGGGACGCGTGTGCTAGCCATTACGCTACCACAACTTTCATAACTCATTATTGATAGAACTAAATCAATCATCAGGATAGTAGCGGTAAGTCCGGGTTGCGTTCGGGGCGTTTGTATGAGACCCCCGGAGTCCACTTTCTGAATGTATTTAGAATGATTAAATGTGTGCTAGTTATTTTTAAATTATATATAGTTTATTAAACTAAAACATTATAAATTAATTTAAAAAATAACTTGGTTATATTATATTATACCTATGATGTCAGGAGCCTTAAAAACAGACGAGCGTGCATTGCAAGAGTTATGAATGTCAAAGAAGCAAGTGAGGTATGTAAGAATAAGCCTGAATGGCGCTCTGTTGTTCGTGCCTACCCCGCAAGGGAACTGGCGTGAAGTTATGTAATGTATGTATACCTATAATCCCTTAAGGCTATAAGTAGAATACTGAGCTCAGGTCACCGTCTTCTATTGGTCATAAATTACCAACCCGCTAAGCGGTCCCTACTATTCCGGAAACTATTGTGTATATGCGAACGTGTTCCGCCTTCCCATACCGTGGGCCCACCGCTGATACCCGCCTGATAACATAAAAGCGGTAGCTGCCTGGCGGCGCCGCAGCTGCAACGCGGCAGTAATGTCATTTAAGCTTACGAGTTATGTAAGGTATATTGAAAAAAAAAACCTAGTGAAAAAATCATGTAATTGTAGCCTGAGATTTTACAGAGTTAATTTATATACTAAAATAAATTATATTTAACAATCCCGTATACCTAATTATTATACACAAATTTTCACTACTCAACGTATAAAATAACTGAACTTGGTAAACAATATACGAGTACGTAGTACCAATTAGGCTATCGTTATGGGGGCTTAACTTGAGCCCCTAGACGTAATAATGCCGCACGCAACACTCATTCTACGCACGGTTTTCTATTCTACATAATACTCTTAAACATAATGACATTGTTGTATTTGTATGGAATATTATAGGTAACACTTCAAGACCACTATAAATCTCTAACCTAACAGCTGTCTAGGCTTTCTAGGAAATTATTATCATATATCATCTCCACCTGTTAGGGTTTCGTTTTTGAAAATTTTTTTACACGTGTTCTAATATTAATTTTTTTTTCAGACATATTTTATTATACATACAAATAAAAAAATTGAAGTGTCTATTTGCTAGGTGGTAGGGCATTTGCCAGACTGGATGGCTACCACCCCTGGTCTAAAGTATGTCGCCATAACAACCTTGAGTTGTGTTCCGGCATTAGTGACCAGGTTCCAGTGTCCCTTAAGAGAGCAGCAGCGCATTTGTAGCACCTTTGTTGTTACAAATGTCCATAGGTGATGGTAACCGCTTTCCATCAAGTGGGCCGTCTGCCTGTCTGCTGTACTCCTGCAATACAAAAAAATCAAAATAACAGCTTTTTACTAAATGCATATGAAATTATATACCGTACTTATGTACCGTATATACTTTCATATGATTGAATTGAGTTTTTAAATTTGATTTTTTTACATAAGTATTATTTTTAAAATGTTGTTATCTGTTTATTGCAACTTATTTCTAAAACGACTGAACCGATTTTGATGAGACATCAAACTTTTAACAGATAGCTGAAGTTATAAGGGGTAATATAGGCTATTATTAAAATTACGGGTAACAGCTAGTCATATATAAGCTGTGCTTGTTAGAGTTTCATTTTTGAAATTTTATAAATGCGTTTAGATATTAATATTCTATTTCAGATATTTCCAGACACCTAGATCTACAAAAATAAGTTGAAAAATTAAATACTTAAAAACTTCAGGCAGTCAGTTAGTCAATTCTTAATAATATTCCCAATATATTTTGTTTGATGTAACTGGCTAACAATGGCCGCAATTGTACTGCTTTTACACATCTCAACCCTGGACAAGAAATTTGTAGTGCGATTTCTCCGGATAGCACAAAACGTGTTCAATCTGGCACCCAGAAACATACTCGAGGCACTACACTGTGTTTTAAAACCCATTAAGTGCCGAAATATGTTATTATATTGAACACACATGTTATCCATAGAACTACTACTAGCTTTAAAAAAAAAGCTTCTAGCCACACACTGAAAGGCACCTTCTTTGCCTTTCTATATCATAATCACCAACTAAAATAAAGAATATGTCCAAGGTATTTGAACGTACTGACAGTTTTTATAGGCTGTCCACCGAAGTATACAATTCAAGCACATAAGATAGCCCTCTTCCAGCCTATGAATTAAATTTCTGTCTTTTATAATTATACACCAAGTCATGATGCTAGTCATCTATCTCGCTAGCATACAGATAAAAATTTTGCTCGCTCCAGCTTGAGAGAGTATAAATTTATCCTAATAAGTGACTCTTGAAAATCAGGCAGAACAACTTCTGTTATGTCAGCCAGTAGCATGTATATTAAAATACTAGCGCCCCGGCGCTGTTCCACCCGCGCTCTGTCCCGCTCCCGTGGCATATAGCGTCATGTTATATAGCCTATGACACTCCCTGTTAACGTAAATTTCCAACAGTAAAAGAATTTTTAAAATCGGTTTAGTAGATCTAGAGATTACCCCCCCTACAACGTCACAAACTCACAAACTTTACCTCTTTATTACATTAGTATAGAAGTATAGATTGGTCATGTTTCAATTATGTACGTAATTTTTATCAACAGATAAAAATATAATATTCCTTTTTAGCAAAAACGAAACTCTAAGTCATCATATCTATCTAGTTATTTTCTCAAAAACTCTGGATCTGTATCTAAGACAAATGAGAGTATAGACTATAGACGGAGCTTACGCGTACAAAAGCGTTAAATGAAGTGAAGCGTGTTTACATACTTTATTGCAACAAAATAAAACCATATGCTTGAGTTCCAGCAAAAAAAGTGGACTTCTAAGAAATCAGTCAAAATATATATATTTTTAAACAATCTAATATTTATTTAACATTAATATCTTATTTATAAGATATATGTCGAAATATGATTAAAATTAATTAGATATTAATGTTTAGTTATAACTCACGAACATTTTATATGGACATTCGAAAGTTACACAAAGCCTAAACATACATCTCGCAGGCGTGCTGTGCCTCGATAAATCAAAAATTACGTGACTTACCTTAGTGACATAGGTACTATCGACAAACTCCCGTTGGACGTTACAAAGATATAGAGAGTTTTCGATAACATGTACGCCTCGCAGACATAGATAAGGCTTCTAGGATTAATACTAAGGTCTCGTAACGTACTGTGGTGCGATCGGCTTTCTATTCCAAAATCGGCTTCACTTTGAGAGCTCGGGGCTAGGTTTACAGAAAGATGTCATTTAAGGCGCTGTTACATAAAAGATAGTGAAATTATGGACGAAATGAAAGATAAAATGGCTTTCATACATGAAACTGCGTGATAAGTTTGTACAACATATGTAAGCATGTGGAGTAGTTAGAGTGGACTTTAAAATATATAACGATGTTTTAATTACCATTTTATGTAAGTCAGTCAAAGGCGAGATGTTCGCTTTCAAAGTGGTTAAAATTGTATCGTCGTTCGCTTTAAGTTTTGATCTATGGAGTGAATAATAATATCAGCCCATAAATGTCCCATTGCTGGGATCGGCTCTCTTCTTATAGGGGGAACGGACAGTATACTCGCCACGCTTGTCTAAGGCGGCTTGGCAGGTTTGACACATTGATTATCTCGATGTGCAGGTTGCATCACGATGTTTTCTTACACCGCTGTTAGCAGGTGGTAATTGTAATAATATGCACATTAGATCAGAATGGAGTATGGAGTGAAAAATTTTGAAAAATTCAAGGAGATGGACTTGAAAAATACTTTTCAATCAAAATGATTTTTTATTGCTAAGGTACAGCAGTCATGCTGACGACCAGCTTGATGGAAAGTGCTTACCGTCGCCTGTGGTCATTTGCATATTAACTTCAGTGCACTTTAAAACAATGCCATCTGAACTTGGTTTTAGAAAAAGCAAATGAAAAAAGAAATTATACTAGGAAAGTGACAATACAAAGAGATAGAAAATAATTCATACATTAGTATTGTTACATTTGAGATCTTATACGTCGCATTATCAACAAACAAAGTTGGCAACTCAGCATAAACCTGTGCTGGAATTTTCTTTAACACAGATAAAAAAAATGTGTGTGTTAGGTAAATTCTGAAGTCAGAATAATCCATAAGCAAATAATCGAGAAAAATATAAAAAACGCTTTAAATCAAGATCTTTTGGGTTTTTCTCGATTATTTGCTCTTTAACCCCTAATTCTGACTTCTGATTCGTGTTGGGATAGAAAAAAATACTCCAGAAAATCATGACACCCAGCACATATAAGATTTTTTTTTGGGACCTGTGTTATTTAGCATACACAAACATTGAAAAGTGATATTTATGTAAAATGATAACAAAATAAGCTAAAAAGGTTTTTAAATTCAAGCTTTTGAGATCCTGGATATCATGTAGCAGCAGAGTGCTATCCAAGGCAAGTAAAACCAGCTCAAAAACGACAGGTCTATCTTATTTAGTACAGGAGGTCCTATGGCCAGCTTCCGACTCCATCATCAGATCAGCTCCATGGTACTATATTATTGCATTGTCACGCGATAAACATATGCGTGCAAAATTTCAGCTCAATCGGAAACCGGAAAGTTGGTCAAATTTCACTTGCAAGATTCCACCCGAAATTACATCCATTGCAAGCGAAACAAAAGCTTGTAAAAATCTTTACTGCGCATTCTCTTAATGTTCACTAGTCGTAACATGTCCCCTTCATCCACTCATGTCTTTGAATATTCTCAGAATTCACCACGATAATCCACGTTAGCGGTACGAGTATATAGGCCGTCGTGTCACGGCCTCTCGTCCAATTTACGTAACACCTGAAACGCACGCAATCAACATTCAGACCTCCGGTTTAATTGGCACTTACTTTATGAGGGGTTGCAATCTTTATTTCGTTTATTGTAAACGGTGGTTGACTTGGATTGTGTGAATCAAAGTATTTCATTCTCCCAGACAGTGTCGTAAATAGCTTTTCATGCGCCCTATGCGAGCTTCTATAGCTGCGCCCTTGTTTTTTTTAGATATTATAGGTATCCTAGCTAGAGCAATGCTATTTGTAGGCCTACTTTATTTCATTCAGGGTGATAAAATAACGCACAAGGACCTTGGTGTTGGTGGACCAATTATCTAATGTTTTGGAAGAAAATCTATTTTTTTAAAGAACTAGAACATGGTTTAAAATATGTCGCCATAACAACCATGAGTTGTGTTCCGGCATTTGTGATCAGGTTCCAGTCTCCCTTAAGAGAGCAGCAGCGCATTTATAGCACCTTTGGTGTTGCAAATGTCTATAGATCTAAAATCTAAAAGACAAAAATTTAAGTTAGTAAATGCTGACATGCGTCTGTGGGCCTTCCGCTGGAGAAAGCTTACTCAGCTAGTCGCCCGCAGGCGCATGTTTACTAATCTAATATAGATGGTCGGGAAGAGTTCATAACTCCTCCCTCCCCAAGATCGAAATTCTCGGGATGCTGCTCATTTTCAATAACAGGCCGAGAATTTCGACAACACATAGGAATAATTTTCTTCCGTAACTTATATGCTAAGAATAAACAGATACACATTACAACTAAGGTTAATATAAAATATAATATAATAGTAGAATTTAAATTTGATTCACTCGAAGCACCATTCACCATTTCACTGTTTTTTAGCACATAGGACATATATTTAATTTCATCTAATTTGATATTGCGCATATTCAGTGGATGTGTAACAGGTGGGGTAGTATCTATTCTTGCATTTAGTTGGGGTAATTCAATAACTGGAATCGGGTCTGCCAGTTCTCTTTCGGTGATGACCCGGTGATACTGGAGTCTAATTCCACAGATTTCCAAATCACAAGGCTCATCGAGGGTCACCAAATAAGTTCCAAAGATCAGCTGCTTTCTAATGTCTGTCCCGCAATAAATTGTTAATTTAGTTTTGATTCTTGTATATAAGATCCAATTGTCGGTAGCTATCGGTTGAACTCGTACCTCTTCAATGTGAATTTGGTGTTGTATACAGTTAGTAGGGTCGTCTTCAAACCTCATGAGTTGTTCCACACAGGTTGGCTCAGGAAACGGCACGCAGTTCTGCTGCTGGCATAGGTAGTGTTCTCCTGGTGCGATGAGTTGACATGAGCTTACGAGCGGAAGGTATTTCATTCCTTTTGCCAAGAGGTAAGGATATTGGGGAAAAATGGAATATGTTTTATTTTCTATTTCGCGAAATATTGGCAAAGAGTAAAGTTTATAATAATTGTAAGTATTGTTATCAGTGAGCGGTATCTCCATTATGAACGTTATCTGGTTTTTCTTAATATAAGACTTAACATTAACAATTTCTTCTAAATTCACTAAATAATCTTCGGTTGCAGGGTAGACTAAATTTTGAGTCTCAGATATTAATTTAAAATGATGTAGCAATTCCGTAGTGTTAATAATAGACTGATGTAATATTGATTCCTTACTAAATGCAAGCGCTGTCTCGATTTCACCCAGTTTTACAAATATCGTTAGAAAGTTACTAACAAAAAGATTGAAAAGACTAATAATATATGTAGAATATACCCAACGATTCTTTTGAGAGGCAAGGTCCTTAAGAGCGGATTCCACAATGTGTAATCGTGCCTCCAGTGCAGCGGAGTTCTGATTGAGAGTATCGGTGCTATTGATTATACTATCTAACATCTGTGAAATTAATGTTAACTTATTTGTAACAATGACTTGATTATGTTCTAGTTTGGAAGTGAGTTTATCATACTTTAATGCATCTTCTTGATCTAGATTACCTGTTATTATCTTAATAATAGAGCCTAGGGGATTGAGTATACCTCTCCTAAAGCGTTGCTTCGGAACGAGTTGTCTGTACTTTTGTATTGTCATGTCGCATAAATAATCTACGTGTAATTTTAAAGTTAGGTAGTCGCTAGAATAGGATTCATTAATATTTGTTAACTTGTTTAATTCGTTATATTTTTGTATAATAAAATTTAAATCATCGTAGATACGATCTAAATTCAACACCTTAACAATAGTCCAGTGGTCAGTCTGTATATACGCTTGACCTTCCTTGACCGGGAGCACGCCTGGGTTGCCTTCAAGTGATCTCAGATGAAGGCCCAGCGCCGGCATCATAATCATCGGTATGCACCACCTGTGGAGGGCGTTTGATATTTTTAACAGGCACTTTAGTTATCCTTTCTCCTATCTGCACTGGCGCTACATTCTTTTCGACTTCACCAATGACTTTAGCTTTCGTATAACGGGGTTTGTCTTTGCCTTTTCTTTTGTTAACTACCTTAGCGAAAATAGTTTTCCCTTTTGGGAATTCTATTTCGCCTTCGCCGCCTTTTCTTTGCCTAATTTTTTCCTTTTCCTTCGTTATTTTCTCAGTTAAATAGTTATACAAGAACTTAGTGCGTTTGGCGTGGTCTTTAACTAATTTCTGTACATATTGCCGTTCAAAGTCTATACCAAAGGGGTTACCCGAGTCAGTGTGTCCAAAGGCTACTTCAAATGGGGTTAATGCTGTTAATGAATGAATAGAATGATTATATGCCATTATAGAGTATGTCATAACTGATGCTGCATCTGTACACTTTTCTTCATATTTAGCACATCTATAAATTTCAATAATAGTAGAATGGAAACGTTCGATAAGTCCCATGGAGTTAGGATTGTTAGGTGTACCAATGTGAAGATCTACTTTATGTAAGGATAAGAACTCCTTCAATAACTCATTATTGAATTCCGTTCCGGGATCTGAACTTATCTTTTTAGGAACACCATAAAAAGAGAAATATTTCATAAGGGCTCTAACTACTTCATGAGTTGATCTGTTTGAAATAGGGAAGGCTTGACCTAATTTACTGAATGCGTCTATAATGGTTAAAAAATATTGTCCTTCAATTTGAAAAAGATCTATAAACAATTCCTGGAATGGAGCATCTTGCGTATGTGTTAGTTGTAAAACAGGATTAATTGGTTTTCGGTCATATTTCATTTTTTGACAGACTTCGCAGGCGTTGATAACTGCTGATATGGTTTCTAACATATTATTCCAAAAATAAGATCTACGTATACTAGACATTGTCTCTTTAATACCTCTATGACATGAAATCCCTTTATGGTGTTTTAAAACTATTGCCTTTTGTTCGCCCTCGTCTTCTACATATATTACCCGTTCCGTGCATTCGAATATTTGTACCATATCCTTTTTGAACAAATTTATTATAATGTGATTAAATTGTTTCCGATGTTCTGGGTCTTCAAAATATATAAAATATTTAATTTTTGGTCTTACATATTCTTTAATAAATTTTGTTACTAGTTCAGGGTTGTTGATAGGCATAAACACTTCTAACACTTTCTGTTTCTTAGGGGATATATCTCGAACTTGTATGTCATTTTTGTGCCAGGTGTATATTAAGATTTGATTGGGCTTTGTATCAACAGCCTCTCGTAATATCGGGATTCCTGTAGACTCTATATTTATGGCGGAGTGTACGGTGTCGGACTGGCTGGTTTCTGAAGGTTCTCTAATTGGATATTCAGAGACTTTTTCGGAGTCAGAAATTGATATCGTGGCGCTGGTGTCTGATATTGTTATGGTTGAAGAATCGTCACGGTCGGGTTTCGATTCAGTTGCTAGTCGTTTTATGTTTTCGACCACTTCTTTTAGATGTTCCTGAAGTTTCTGTTCCTTATCTACATTAACCTTCATAGAATCTGCTTCTTCAGAATCGGAGAGAGCATTTACTTTTATTCTGGATAGGGCGTCTGCGTTTGTATTTTGTTTCCCTTTCTTATATATAATGTCATAGTCGTAATCTAGCATTCGCAGTCGCCAGCGGGTAAGTCTGCTACTCGCATCTTTATGGGAATTGAGCCAAGTTAAAGGCATATGGTCTGTGTAAATAAAGAATTTCCGACCATAAAGATATGGGCGAAAATGTTTCATTGCCCAAACCATTGCTAAACATTCGCGTTCGATGGTACTATAACGAGATTCCGTATCACTTAGTGTGCGGCTGGCATATGCTACAGGTTTATCACTGCCGATTGGGCCCTGGGATAACACTGCTCCGATAGCGACTTCAGATGCATCGGTGGTGAGGACGAATGGCCTATCGAAGTCAGGATATTGTAATAATGGGGCATTAGTTAGAAGTTCTTTACATCTATTGAACGCATCTATATAATTTTGGTCGGCAATTATTTTATTACGTTTTTTTAGACAATTGGTTAAAGGTTTAGTAATTTGGGCAAAATCTTTTATAAACTTTCTATAATATCCAACAAGCCCTAGGAAGCTCTTAATTTCTGTTATAGTAGTCGGCAAGGGGAATTCTAAAACAGCTTTAATTTTGTCATCATTTGGTTTCAGTCCGTCACTCGTTATTGTATGGCCTAAATATAAAACTTCTTTTCTCAAAAATTCTGATTTATCTAGTTGTATTTTAAAATTAGTTTGTCTCAATCTGTCGAAGATAAGCCTTAATTTTTGTACATGTTCATCTAAGCTGGTTGAAAATATAATTACGTCATCTAGATACACCATACAGTGTATTCCTTGTAAACCTCTTAAGACGCTATCCATAGCTCGTTGAAAGGTCGCGGGAGCGGTTTTAAGCCCAAAAGGCATACGCAAAAATTCAAAGTGGCCATTTTGTGTGCTGAAGGCAGTTTTCTCTCTATCTTTCTCTTCTACTTCGATCTGATGAAATCCACTTGCTAGGTCAAGCGTAGTAAAATAAGAACTTTTACCTAGTTTGTCAAATAAGTCGGTAATGTTGGGTAAAGGATATCGATCGTCAACAGTTATGTCATTAAGTCGTCTAAAATCTACTACCATTCGCCATTTCACTTCGCCTGAGGCATCGCTCTTCTTCGGTACAAGATGCACGGGTGCGTTCCAGGGAGAGTGAGATTCTTGGACTACGTTATCCTTTAATAATTTTTCTACTTGTTTATTAATTTCCTCTGCTTGCGCAGGAGCTTGTCTGTATGGTCTAATAAATATAGGTTCTTCATTTTTAGTACGAATTTTGTGTTTAACTTGATTAGTGAAGCTCAAGGGGATTTGGTCACAGTAGAATATGTCTCTGTATTCAAAACACAGCTTTAATATCTTTTCTTTTTCTTCACTATTAGTATGTTCGAGTCTTAACCTTTTTAGGTTTTGTTTCAATAAATCGTCTATTTCTGTATTATTATCAAGTTGAATATTATTTAAATTACAGTCAGAATGGATAAATTCAGTCACAGTAAAAGGCCTTGTAATTGCTAAAGTAAGTTGTTTTTCCAAATTATTCTGAATTACTGTTAATGCATAGCCATTGACACAATTTACTAATGCACTAGGCATTCGTAAACCGGGTGTAAACTCTTTATAATCTAGAATAGCTACGCCTGAATATTGATTAGTTGGGATTTTAATACGCTTTTCACAACGCGGTGGTATTTCAACTATGTAATTCAAATTGTTAATAATTGGTATACTTGTAGTACTTGTTTTAAGGACTTCGTTTTTGAGGTCAATGATAGCGTTTAATTGTTTAAGGAGATCATTGCCGATCAAGCCTTCATATCGCTCGTCGACATCATAAATATAAAATTTGTGGTTATCGATACGTTTAAAAATAGGCATTAAGGGGATTTCAATAACTTCATTATGTTGGCTAGATGCATGTGTACTGACAACTTGAAATGGTTCTTTTATTATATATTGAAAATAAAATTCATAAGCCTTACGAGGGCTAATAAAAGACCTCGTGCTTCCCGTATCTATCATAAATTTTGCATCTATTTCTGGAATATAAATGTAAGGTAGTTTGAGATTAGGATCACAGTTTAATTCTAAGATTTCTCGTCTTCGAGGGAGGCTGGTATATGAAAATTTTCGTCCTTGGTAACAGGGATGTCATTATTATCTGAATTGTGAACATGGTCTTCGTAAGCTTCCGTACATTGGACGTCATAATAAGAGTATGGGTTGATATCATTATAATTATGTGCATAGTTCTGGTCATAGTTATAGTCATAGTTATAATTATAGTCATAATTAAAGTCGTCAGAAAGTTGTGTGTTTTCGTTGCCGAGCGTCAATTCGTTTAACCTGAAACCTTGATTTTGTGGCCTTAAGGGTGCTGTCCTCATAGAGACGTCAGTAGAATTATTAGGTTTTTGTAGGTTACTATTACCAAATTGTTGTGGAGTCATAATGGGAGGCTGAGGTTGCTTGTAGCCTATTTGCGGTGGTTTGTACCCAAATTGTGGGTTAAAACCTAATTGAGGACGGTATCCAAATTGTGGTGGGCGATACCCGAATTGAGGGGGCTGGTTACCAAAATTAAATGGAGGGTTACGATATGTCAACTGTGGTCTGTAACCGAATGTCTGTTGCTGCATTGGTAAAATGGGCTTGAAATTTTGGACATTTGATGGAATGCCAAAGTTAAACTTCTGTGGAAGTAAGGGTCGGAACCCAACTTGTTGGTTAAATGGCTGAAGATTATTGTTGAATTTAAAGCTGGGACCTTGCGGGGCCGCTGGTTTATTGTTACTATGATTACGGTTTCGCCGAGCATACTGCTCCTGGAAGTTGACTTCTTCCATTACGATGCTAAGGGCGTATTCTAAAGTCGAGGGTTCTTTAAGCCTAACTATGCGCACTAAATCTTCGGGCAGATTATACATAAAGACGTTTAAGGCCGTATTGTTGTAGATAGCTATTTTAGCCCTTTTTATGTCGGTATCAAATCTTAGGTTTACCTTTGAAATTAACAATGACCGTATGTTTTGCACTCTATTACAAAAATCTAAATAACTTTCCCCCGATTTAATTTTACAAGATTCCAATTCAATTTTTATGCATTCTTCGCTACGCGGATCGCCAAAGTGTTGTTCTAATAATTCTTTCAGATTATGCCAAGTGACAATATCATCGCGTTCTGAAAGCAACGCTGCTGCATTGTCTACAAGCCGACTTGTAATGGCGTGCAATACATAAATATCCTGTTCTTCGTGGCCTCTATAGCGACTTATAATATATTCGCATTTTCTTAAGAAAAGGTTTAATTGGCGTGTGTCCCCTCCAAATTGGGGAATAAGACGTAGCATCTCATTTGGTATGGGTGTTATTGTTGGACTGGGTAATGGAGTGTCACGTGGCTCCATTTTAACAAACTTATGAACTGTATAGAGGCGACGAAAAATAAAAGAAAATATAACTAAATATAATTAAATTATTTTAGAAAATAAGTTTATTTATTTGCCACTAATAATTAGTTAATAAAGTTACTACACTTTTAAATTTTAGTGCTTGGCCAAAGTTTAACCTATACACCTATATAGATTTTAACCAGAAACGTTATAATGAGATATGTCTGATCCCAAGAATAACAAAATATTTTAACCCTCAAAAGATAGGAAATAAAATGGTAAGGAAGGCAAAAAGGTTTTACTCACCAACCGCCCGCGACTCCCATCCTTGGTGGCCCGTTCAAGAAGGACTTATTTATTTGGTTCGTGGATCGCTCGAAGCTTTTTCACACCGCACTCACGTACTTGGGCGGATTCCGACGCCCTAACGATGTACGAAAGACGGGCAGCCTTCACGAACGATCCTACCGGCTGCGCCAGTCAAGTCTTGGCTCGGGCCAAAAGGGTTTTTAAAAAATACAAAATATATGTACGACCGAAATGCAGGTCTCTCGTTTAATGATCTAAAATCTAAAAGACAAAAATTTAAGTTAGTAAATGCTGACATGCGTCTGTGGGCCTTCCGCTGGAGAAAGCTTACTCAGCTAGTCGCCCGCAGGCGCATGTTTACTAATCTAATATAGATGGTCGGGAAGAGTCCATTTGTATCTTTTATTTAATGTAACTAAATATTCTACACTCCAACGATTCCAAAAATCTTTAACCATTTTGGTTGTTAATTTCCACCTATCTAGTTGGTTAACCATTGCACATTCACCGTCCGCGACATTTAATAACGGTTCTCCAACCAAAAAGTGACCAGGTGTCAGAGGTAGAGGATCGTTCGGATCATCACTAATTATAGTTAATGGACGTGAGTTTACACATGCTTCCACTTGTGCTAATACTGTTGATAGCTCTTCATATGTGAGTGTACTTTCGCCAACAACTTTCCGAAGATGAGTCTTTAAGGAACGCACCCCTGCTTCCCATAAGCCCCCAAAATTTGGAGCTGCGGGTGGTATAAAATGCCAATTTGTATGCTCTAATGTCAACAGTTGTGCAATTTCGTCAGGCAAAGTAGATTTAGCTTTATCGAACATTTCACATAGTTCTCTGCTTGCACCAGTGAAATTCGTCCCATTGTCACTGTACAAATCTTGACAATGACCTCGTCTCGCTGTCATGCGTTTAAATGCTGCTATAAATCCTTTAGATGTCAAATCAGAAACGACTTCTAAATGTATCGCATGTGTCACCATACAAACAAATAGTGCTATATAGCCACGATAAGCCTTGGATCCTCGTCCTGGTGAGAATCGGACGTTAATCGGCCCTGCAAAATCGACTCCACAGGATTTAAAAGGTTTGCTAGGTTTTAATCTAGCTGCGGGAATCTGTCCCATAAACGGTGTTTTATTAGCTCGTAACATTTTGATACATGTAACACATTCTCGATAATGCTTTTTCACTAATTCACGAGCTCGAATGATCCAATAGTTGCATCGGAGGTGATTCAACATGAGTTGTGGTCCACCGTGCATTGTTTTACTGTGCGCATCGGCTATTATTAACTTTGTAAAGTGATGTTTACCAGGCATAATAATGGGGTGTCGTGTATCGTAATTAGCACCAGATAAATCAATACGTCCACCGACTCTTAGTATTCCATCTTTATCAAAGATAGGACAAAGAGGATGAAGCACACTCTTTTTTGGAACACTTCCTCGTGTTTTCAAGTGTCTGATATCTTCTTCAAACTCAAGCTCTTGAATATGTGTGATACATATTTTCAATGTTGATTAATTTCTTCCAATGTAATATAATCTTTCATATTCTGTCTTTCTGTCTTTGGTAATTTCCAAATTAAAATTCTTCGACAGTATGATAAAACTTTTAACATCCTTGTAAATGACGAAAATCTTTCCCATGGTTTGTCTAACTTATCCGGTTGCTGTAGTGTAAATAACGTCTTTATTTTCTCTTCTTCATGTGTGTCTATTACTGCGAACTTTTCCTTCTGCACACGAATTTCATTCAACCATATAGGGCCATGCCACCACAAGGAATGCTCGGCTAAATCACTAGGTTTTAAACCTCGTGAGGCACAGTCACTTGGGTTCATATGAGTCGCCACATGTCCCCACTGCTCATAGTCTGTCATGGTTAAAATAACTGACACTCTATTGCTGACAAATGTAGTCCATTTACAAGCTGGTCCCTTAAGCCAAGCCAAAACTACAGTCGAGTCGGTCCAGGCGTATTGATTATCTTTTGGAATATTCATTACTTCCGCCACCTCAGACAATAGTTTAGTTGCTATAACTGCACCCGACAATTCTAATCGAGGAACTGACATTTCCTTTTCAATTGGAGCAACTTTTGTTTTCGCAGTCAACAGGTTGACAAAAACTACACTGTTTTTATCAATCACACGAAGATATACACATCCGGCATAAGCGGACATTGATGCATCTGCAAATGCATGTAATTCCATTCTATATCCTGGTGAGAAATTGAGCCATCTTGGAATGCAGATGTTCTTGATATGCTCTAATTCTTTTCTATATTTGATCCATTCGGTTGACAAATCTTCGTCCAAATCATCGTCCCAATCCAATCCTGATTTCCATAGTTTCTGGGTAAACAATTTTGCAACTATAACAACAGGTGCAATCCACCCCATAGGGTCGTACAATCTCGCAATGTCGGATAGTACCTGTCGTTTTGTAAATTTGCCCTTGATCTCAGGTAAATTTATTGAATATTCAAAATTGTCAGTTTCTTTGTTCCAGCATAAACCCAGAACCTTCTCTTTCTTATCTTGTTGTATCGCTACGGAATTAGATGGAAGATGTTTGTCTGTGCCAATATACTCCAACAACTTATGATTGTTACTGCTCCATTTCTGAAGCTCAAAACCTCCAGATTTCATCAATTTGTTCATCTCTTCGTAGATTTGAATAGCTTCACTATCCGAATCGCACCCAGTCATCAAGTCGTCCATATAATAGTCGTTCTTGGTAATCTCTGCAGCAATTGGATAATTGTTCTGTTCATCGTCAGCTAACCTTTGTAATGATTTAACAGCTAGGTAAGGTGCACAAGCCGTCCCAAAGGTTAACGTCAGAAGATTGTAATGGTGCATTTCTTGATTCGGCTTGATTCTCCATAAGATCCTTTGATAATCTATGTCTTCGTTAGCCACTCGTACCTGGCGGTACATTTTAACCACATCCGCAATAATACATATTTTGTGTGTTCGCCACCTCATGAGTAAGTGCCTTAGATCTTGTTGGAGTTTGGGACCTACTAGAAGGTTATCATTCAACGCTACATTGTTGACACCCTTACAAGATGCGTCAAATACTACTCTCACTTTTGTTGTGAGTTTATCCTCCCGGACAACCGCATGATGAGGAAGATAAACCGCTTTCGGATTTTCAAGATGTTCCTTGTCTACTGACTTCATGTGGCCTAATTCTAAGTACTCTTCTATCACATTACGATAATCTTGGTACAACTTTGGCTTCTTTTCAAGCTTCCTTTCTAAATACTTGAGCCTCTTTTCTGCTATAATTTTATGTTCCCCATATTGACATTCAGGATTATCGCTATTAAACGGCAATCTTACAATGTATCTTCCATCTCTTGCTCTTACTGTTGTCGACTCGTAAAGCTCTTCACATCTTTTCTCATCGATGGTCATTTTCTTCTTAATCGATGGAGGTTCATTCTCGACTTCCCAAAATTGCTTCAATAGGTCGTCGACTCTGGTTTGCACATGCAAACTGATAACATTTGGTGTTGTAACTTCTTGTGATACTCTCCCTGATATGATCCAGCCAAGGATTGTATTTTGAGCCAATAAATGTCCTTGAGGATGCTTCATTACTCCATTGAGTAGAATATCACAGTATACTTCTGCTCCTAGCAAAACATCTATTTTACCAGGATTCATGTATGTGGGGTCTGCTAATTTAATCTCTTCTAATGGAACCCACATTGGAGAGGGTATTTCTCTGTTCGGTATTGCAGTCGGTAGTACACTCAACACATATGCATTTACTTTGATTATATTATTAGGGTTGTGAATTGATTCCAACACAAGTGAAACCATGTACTTAATTCTTACTTGGCCGTCTCCTAAACCTGACACCAAACCACTGATTGGTGTGCGTTTGAGACCTAACAATTGTACCGTCGATTCGGTTACAAACGAGGCTTGCGAGCCTTGATCCAATAATGCCCTAATAGTAAAACCGATGCCATTCCTGGATCTTGCCTTTACCATTGCTGTTGCCAGCAAAACATTGTAGTTTTGATCATTTCTTGAAAAGTTCGCTACAATGTGTGTATCCAAGGTGGTTGGTACAGCTCTTTCTTCAGCTGTAAACTGTTGAGTTGTCATTGTTGTGTTTGGTATTGTATTCGAAGTAGCGCCTCCTTGTTCCTTGGTAGCATGTAACAGTGAGTGATGGCGTCTGCCACATTTTCTACAGTTAGTATTTTGTTTGCAATTCTTGACTGAATGAGCGAATCCGAGACAGTTGAAGCAAAGTCGCTTGCTTTGTACTAAATTATATCTGTCTTGGACTGATTTGGATCCAAATTGTTTGCAATGACATATGTGATGAGAGCCATTACAACAGGGGCACGCATTATTATTCTTCTTATCTTCCTGTACAACTGCATTAAAGGCCTTAGTCTTCAAAATTTGTTTTGAGTTTTGTGATGCATTTTTGTTGTGTGTCTTACTGCCTTCTATCATTTCTAAACTTCTAAATCTCATATCTAAAAACTCTGCAAGCTGTGTCCAAGTGGGCAGTTCTTCGGACATCACACTTATTTGGTATTCCCATTGTTTATGAGTTTCCTGATCTAATTTAGAAACAACCATATACACAATAATTGCATCCCACGTATCCGTCTTGACCCCAATATTATTCAGACTTTTTAAACATGATGAAGTGGTATCCAGCAGTGTTTTTAATGCTGTTGCGGATTCAACCTGTATTGGCTTCAACGAAAATAATGTTTGCATAATACTGTTGCAGTTATACTTCTTATTATTGTACCTCTTTAACAGTTGTTCCCATGCTTCATTGTAGTTTGCATCTGTTGTCGAAAAATTACGAATCAGCTGCTCCGGCTCTCCAGATAGACAACTTTTCAAATAATGAAGCTTTTGTACTGATGGTAGGCTTGCATTTTGATGTATTACTGATGAAAACATATCGTAGAAAGTTTGCCATTCATTGTACTTTCCACTAAACGAAGGCAACTCAATTCTTGGTAACCTAATAATTTCATTGCATTCAGATTTGGATGAAACTGTTGGCTTTGATTGTGAATCTGTAGTGGTATAAATGTGATAAACATCCTTCAATAATGCTTTATATGACAAATATTGTTCTTGAAACTGCTCATAAATATCACTTCGGAAATATTCCTCTTTATTCCTTTGTTCTCTCGATGTATTCGCAACGATTTCCTTGTGATTTGTTTTAAAATCTATCCATAAATCTTCTGCAGCTTCTAACCGTGTTTCTATCAGTGACTTTTTAATCCTCTCTTTTCCTAACTTTCGAAAATTACGTTCTGCTTTGGTTAATCTTTCAAGTAAATCCATTTGCGGCTCAATAATCTTCGATAACGATTCCATTTTTGTAGGTACTTCACAAAATATTAATTTGAAGATTTGTTAACAATTAATAAAAGTCAATATACTAACAATTTAGAAAGTCCTAGATTAATATTAAACACCACTAGAAGAATAAGTTCGACCTTGTGTAAATAATCAAAGTTAATAGTATATTCACTTGATTTTTTCTAAGTCCAGTACCATACAAAATTAACAATGTCCATATAAAGTTCACTTAAAAATTTTCTAAGTCCCGTAATAAGTAAAATAAACTAAGTCACTGATAACAAATTTTTCTAAGTGTTAAAAGTTCGTTAAAATTTTACAAGTCCACAATCACTGATTTTTCTAAGTCTTTTTACTTCACTGAATTTACTAAGTGTTTAAAAAACATAAAATTTTACAAGTCCAAAATACAAGAATTTTTCTAAGTCTTTTTTGACGCGAATTTTTCTAAGTCTTTTTTACTTTAAATTGTACTAAGTGTTTTTAAAGCAAAAATATTCTAAGTGTTCACTCTACTTACGATTTTACTAAGTCCTTAATCCAAACACTGAAAATCCAATTTCAATGTAATCCAAAAACTAGTCACTACTCACTTTTCACTTCCGGGGTTTCGGCACCAATGTTTGCGCTACTTAAAAATATTGACAAAAACATAATATTACCTTTAATTTCGTAGGAACACGTCCACGCCATGTAGGATTTGCTCGGTTTTGAACAGCGCCATCTAGTTTAACCTTATGCAACCAAGTGATAATATATCAATACTTTACCTCTGTATTAGAAGACGATGTTAGCATTATATAATCTATTTTGACGTGAACAATAGTATTAAAGTATTAAAATGTATATCAATATAAATAAATATTCGAAATGCAGGTTATTTTACCCTAATCAATCAAACTAGTCAATGGGTAAATATTGATTACGTTCAAATGAGGTGTGGTCAAATGACCAGCGCAATTTGATGTTTAATTAATGTGTGCAAAATAGAACATTTTGTTCAAAAACAACCCTCTCCCTTGGTGTCATTTCATTAATTCATTTTTCAAAAATCTAATGACATCACTTTAGTTTTCGTCAAACTCTGCATCTAGACTCGTTTGAGTGTTTTTCGCTATTTCCTATAGTTTAGGATTTAGCTCTGAAGGCCCACTTGAAGTAATCAGCCTGAATACAGTTTATTTGCTAGACTGAAGAAATAAGAGAAGTTTTGTATAAAAATGAGTAGGCTGGTTATAGCTGTCGGACTTTGGCTTTTCATTACCATTGTCATTCTAGCTTTAAATTCGTGTTGGATTCGTAATGTCCATTTCGAAGTCCGGAGTCCTGTTACTAACTCTTTTTCTCCACTGCGCACAGTCTTCAGCATCTCAAATTGTGAGATCACTTACACGACGCACGTCGTCTCTCTGAACATCAAGCCAGCATTTTCCGGGCCTACTCTTTCTATATCGAGAAACGGTGGATACGGAATGGTATTTAGTCTCCACACAACTAAGCGGTTTTTGTAAAACGTGTCCCGTACCAATGTGGTCGACACCCGTTAATTTCGCTTTTGGTGTGCTATTAAAGCGGACTATAGCACTTACGCATATTTTCCCAATCTCTCAATAAACGCGAATGTGTTTATTTAAATAGCCCTCGCCTTGTCGCTGAATAATCTGTTACGCCATAAAACTTTGTGTCAAAATAATTTTGTACCCTCATAAAACTTTATCGCGTCATTACGAGTTGCGGTTATTGTGCGCAGCGAATTCGTAGACATATCTTGTTCAAAAGTTAGTGTGTGCGGGCCTTTATGGCTGCATGTACGCCAAATTCGACACGTTACACGTTTTACATTTCGTGTTTGTTTAATTGAAATACATTGGTTTCTTTCAATTGAAAGGGTTTTACATTATTTGTAATACTTATAGATATATATATATTACATTCTATAACATTATAAAATTCGAAGCATTTCGCGTCTGTACATTGAAGTTATTAAAAAAAATCAACTGAAATACACTATACTCGTATAAACGATGGAGAACACGATGAATTTTTTTAGATTTCTAGTCTGTTTGTTCTGGATTCACGTAAAAACTGCTGGCCAGATTTCGATGCGGTTTTTTTGATCGACATTAGATTCTTAGGCTTAAAATCTGCGCTATTATTTATCTCGGGAATTCTGCGGAAAAATTTCTAGGAATGATTTAAAAGGGCCGAATCGAATTCCAATGCGGTTTTTTCATTGACGTTGTGACATTTTTTATCTCTGGATTTCTGCGGCAATTTTCCCGGGAGTGGTTTGAAGTTGTTCGGGTGCACAAAAATTAGCTTATTCCGACATAGTTTTCATTCTTTTTTAAATGCTGTGATACTTTGTGTCCCGGGAGTTCCACAGGAATTTCAAATCAAGCGTGGATGAAATCGCAAGCATATTCTAGTATTAAAAGAAAATATTTATTGACATATGATAAATTAATTTCATACTACGACTCTATTTATTACGCTTCCAAAATTGTTCTTTTCTCTTTTTACTAGCATTACCTCTAGTAGTTATGGTCTTTGAAGTATACAAGAAAACTGAGTCTCACAATTAAACAATACATTTGTCAAATTTATATATATTTCTTTCTTCTTTATCTCGTCAGCAATGGCGAGATGAAGGTTCTATGCACGCTTAATAATCTCTTTCTTTCCCTTACAGATATGTCTACATCTAATCTATATTATAGGTTCTGTTGCTTTTCTATGTATGTGTGTATTATATCTTAAACCAGTAGTATCAATGGGGCACGATTCCCTAGGGGCATGTAGGTCATAAAGGGACGCTTTGTATTCGGAAAACAAATGTTGATTTAGACTTCGCACAGTGAATTATCATTGATACGAGTATCTAACGTAGCAATGCAGACAACCTTCTCGACCTGCTTCCCTCTGTCAGCGTTTTGGTATAGAGTCTTTAATTAGCTTATAGTTTTATTTCTAGTATAGTTTAATTTACATACATACATACATAACTTCACGACAGTTCCCTTGCGGGGTAGGCACGAACAACAGAGCGCCATTTAGGCTTATTCTTACACACCCCACTTGCTTCTTTGTCATTCATAACTCTTGTCATGCACGCTCGTCTGTGCTTAAGGCTGCTGACATCACCTTCTGCTAGTATACGATCAATTTGATCATGGAAGGTGTGTCGTGGCCTTCTACGACTTCTGCATCCATCCACTGTTTAATATACAATAACTTGTATTCATTACATTCCGGGAAAATTATAATTATGTTTATTGTTCTAAGACTGAAAAAAACCATGTTTTTTATTTCTATTTATGAAAAATACTGTTATATTTATTTAGTTGCATATTTGTTCTTGTCATGTTTTCCTTTTAAGGTTAATAATTAATTTTTTTATGTACCCTCTTATTTCTAAACGATACAATCGGCTATTTCCTTAATTGAATAATAATGTTATATTTTTATTTATTCTGTGATTAGCGCCTGTTTTGTAAGGAGTAAGTAGTTTTTCATAATTTACTATAGTTTTATCTAACAATATTTATCTCTAATAGGATGTGGTAATTGTGTAGATTATAATTCAAAATCTCTAATTGTATATAGACGGTATTCACTACATTTTATTTGCATGTTGGCAGACGCGATAGATTTTTACTGTGTTCGATTTGTTTTATTACACGTAAAACTTTAAATATAATATTTTCTCCAAACTAAATTCTTGTTATTCATAACCCTTTTCATCAAAGTAGTTTATCAATGATTTCAATCCGCTATCGGCTGTGCCAATTTGCTAAGTTTCTTATACTGTAAAACTGTTGAAGGGATGGCGAGGTGTTGTAAAAATGTTTGTGTAGAGGCAGTCTGTGAAATATATGTAAGCCGTAAGGTTCTCTGATTATAAGTATATTGACCAGTTGCTGTTTTTTACTAAAACCACTTCTGAATTGTTACAAATATTAAATACCTTATTAATATTACCATGCAATCTAAAAAGACTAATAAATAATTTAAATATAACCTAAATTAACTAAAAGTATTAATACTAATAAAGTGTCCATTAACACTTTTCTTATTGTCTCTATTAAGGCGAGGACACTTTGTTTATGTGTTCTTTATTAGTCGCTAGCACATTACAGGTAGAGACGTTTTTGCGTGTGTAGTAGTGTACGGTTAGTACATAAATAAAGAAACTGATACTTAATATGAAACTAATAATATTAAACGATATTAAAATAAGAAATATTTATATTAAACATAATTTTTAACATCAAATTTCTTCAACTCGAGATATTTCTTAATCATCCTCATCCTCACTTTCATCCAATGAATCATTTGTGTTAAGTCTAATTCGTTATGATATTATATCTAAGGCCTTCATTCCCGCCCTGAAATTTCTTTGCCTCTTCAATAGTATGTAAACTATTTTCTCCATTCCTCTACAGTTATGCTATTGTTACAACTTAAGATTCCAGTAAAAAAATTTCCACCTGCATATCTGTAAAAACACATTTTATTACCTGTCGGTATTTGAACTGATTGTAATTTTTTTACGATCGTCTTCTTTTGTTTACTTATTTATTGGCATACGTTTCTAGAGAACAGTCCGTTGTTTTATTGTACTCGTTTATGGTTGCTTACGGCCGAATCATTAGCCAGGTGTTTCGGATTACGTCGACTACTATATGGGCACATTTGTATTTGTGAAGTATAAAACGGCTTGATGGAGAGAGGGGGCAGTCGAGCGAGAACCACGATCAAGGCGAGACTTGTGTACATTCAGGAATCTATTAGTGACGGACATTGCGCATTTTATTGTATTACGACCTTCTGCATTACGTTTGGATTTGTTGTGTTCGGTTATATTTGTACCTGTGTTATACGTGTTTGTATAGTTCTAATGAACTCTATAATAATTCTAACAGTATTTTTATTCGAGTCCCGCAACTCGTAATACTATTAAATTTTTCCTCGCCTAATGTCATTATTGCATTCATGTTAATTGTGATATTTTTTTGCAACGTTAGTTATCCTTTCGCCCATTTATGTTCAATTGGATTAAACTGAGGGTGATATAATGGTAAACAATGCACAGTATGACAATGCTGTCGTAGTAATATTTCATCTATCTTGTAGTCTACAAATCTCGCCTTATTTTTCAGAACCAGTTAATCAATTAGTTTATTAATTATCAAACTAAAACCATATGGCCAACCCTCACAACAATTATTAATGTAAATAATAATTATTTTTGGACTTTTATCATTGAATTTTGATTGTAAATATATTTTGTTTTAATAAAATGAACCTCTTTTTGCTGATTGTACAAGGTAATTTAAATTTCAAGTTTAGAATTCTTGTAAATATACTACAAACGCTAAAACTTCTTGAAGCTAATTTATAGATAGATAGATATATAGATAACACTTTATTGTACACCATTACAGAAAAATTACATTTATCTGTACACTACACTTTTATTTTGTTTATAGCACTAGTTCAAATGGTTTTGTCCTTTTGAGCCTTCTCGTTATGTCTGTATTTTCGAGGTGCTGGATCGCGTCGACATTCACGTGATGACGAAGCCGATGTTCGTGGGGTTCCTCTTATTTCTTAATAATGCTGGTGACAAACTCCACTTTCAGGTCTCGAGGTCACTCGATCTAACGTACTATGGCGCATTGATAATGCCTTTCAGTACTTTATTTTGCAAGCGTTGTATGATTTCTATATTACTTGATTTGGTACAGCCCCACAACTGTACGCCATAGGTCCCGACTGGCATCAGGACTTGTTTGTAAAGAAGCAGTTTGAAAAAAAAATCATAAATAACATGAACATAAAGACCATAGAAACTCAACGTTAACAAGTTTCAGAATACCTACCTGCTATAGTACACGGATGAATCCAATTTCACAGGTATGAATGGTACAATCAGTCAAATATTTGATATTTAATCACAAGTCAATTATGAATCGCTGCTGAAGCGTGGATTCCGTAAAATTATGATCACAACGAGGAAACTGGTTATCGATTGCGTTCGTAGTATCAAAAGGTTTATTTTATTCCGAGCGCTGATATCTAAGAATGACACAAATTGCTAAATTCATGGACTTGAAAATTATTATTTGACACTAGCAGATTCTAAGTGATGCTTTAATACCTTTACATACATACATACATACATGCTTCACGCCAGTTCCCTTGCGGGGTAGGCACGGACAACAGAGCGCCATTTAGGCTTATTCTTACACACCTCACTTGCTTCTTTGACATTCATAACTCTTGTCATGCACGCTCGTCTGTTCTTAAGGCTCCTGACATCACCTTCTGCTAGTACACAATCAATTTGCTTTAATACTTTTCTCTCTAATATATAGGGTATCAGTGACGCGGACTTCAAACAACTCGATTCTCCATAGCTTAACTTTAATAAAATAAATAGCGAAGCGAACAATAAGTTCGAAAGCGCCATGCATTTATTGGCGCTTAGGTTTTTATTCGTGGATATATTACTACTGTATTACTATCTCTTATGCTTGGTGGCTTTTCACACGTATTGGATAAAATAGCAGCTCATAACCCGATCGGGCACCGGCTTTTGTTTCAAAATATGCAGTAAGATTGCAAAATTAAAATTATAAATTTTGATAAGAAACTACATCGCGAGTTAGACGTTTTTATTTAGCTCCACTGACTACTTGTTTTTTGTATGCTGATAGTGGGGGCCTTAAATTCCACAACACCGATGTAATCGGCGCTTGCATCACACATTATGTTTTTTCAACCGGCTTAATCTAGCCGAATTTGCACCCTTTGCTACTATAAGATGTACTGAATTATATATTTCAGCAGATGTAAAAATAGGTACAAACCTAACGAATGTGACTAAAATATGTATGACGGCCTTTGTGGTTGGGCGGGCTAAGCCTTTATCGGCTGACCTCACTACAACGCAAAGAAATCCAAATCCAGAGCGGGTTCGATTTCTGGCATGGAAAATTTCGTAAACGAAATTTCCGTTGTCTACTATTGTCTGTGTGTCTGGGATCGGACTCAATGTGGTCGGTTGTGTATTACCCATAACACAAGCGTGACTTGCTCTTGGAGATATAGAATGTGTATGTTTGTCTGCCAACCATTATTATATAAAAAATGTTGTATGAGAAGAGAAGTAGTGTTATAGAATGTGGGACAAAAAACTACAATAAGAATTTATAAAAATAGAAATGTATAAACTCTTTTATAGAAATAGTTAAAGGGAAATACGAAACGAAAAACGTAGTAAAACTATGAAGAATAATACTACAATCACTCTTTATAATATTTGCATAGTAAATGTCGTCTATTTTTTGGGAGAAATAAAAGGAATTGAATTAGCTGCATAGAAATAGGACTATAGTATTTTATAAAACAATATGCACTATAGAAAGACAGAGTATTAAATCTTCTAAGCAGCTTTATTATACTATTTTTTTCTACTAAATTGTCAAGATTCAGACTCATCAGAGGGTTAAAGTTAAATTAAGTGTATTTTTACGAATTTGTAGGATGTAAATTCGAAAATGCCATTGGAATTGTCACAAAGTTTATTAGAAGTACACACACGTAATTCATAGTTCTTACAAGTATAGGCGAATACAACAAAACCAAACCGTAGGGCAGAAAATTGTAATCACATAAATCGCGCAAAATTTGTCGTTATAAGATACTCTCTCCGAAAGTGCTCTAGGTAACGCTTCGTTCGCAGTCAGAACATGACTGGCGCATTTCCCAACTGTACGACCCTCGCCAATTGCAAATTAGACATGGCCTCCTAGCAACATGCCCACCATTACTTTGAATTATTAACTTGTCGGCTCAATGGCTTTGAAGAATTTACATGGAATAATTTACATAGGAATAAGGTTTTATGACGTCTTGCTGCGGCGTAAACAAAGAGATTAGCTCGAACAATAGATTACTTAAATGCAAAGGTGTATTTTTTTTACTGCAGGAGTTCAGCAGACAGGCAGACTGCCGACTTGATGAAAAGCGGTTACCAAGGTTGTTATGGCGACATACTTTAGACCAGGGGTGGTAGCCATCCAGTTGGGCAAATGCCCTACCACCTGGCTGTGGGTTGTTAAGTCGCCTCTTACGACAGGCCGTCCGGCCGCAGGAAATTGTATTCTTTCTCCGTTCCTGCACGGATAAAATATATATAAATATAAATAAATAAATATGTATGTCGATATCCTACTGATAGCTGTAAGTTAATTGCACTGTGGCAAAACATTTATTGCCTTAAGTTAGAAACGCAGGTGCACCCACACAGCCAGCAAACTCATCGCTCAATGCAATTATTCCTGAGTATTCACGTGGTGCAAACTTGGAACAACTTCGATCACGTTTGACGTTCCAAGTCTTGCACGATCGTACTTGGATTCTTGTGAACTTGTGTAAAGTGCAGAGAGCAAATTGCATGCGGTTGAATTTGTACAATGAACATTGTATCAATGTGTTGTGTAGCCTCTCTTCGAAGTGTGCATGTTTGTGAAAAATAGATGCTAGTGGAATAATTTAATATTTATATGGTGAATTGATTATAATAAAAATTGACATAGACGTTCTTTAATGACAGAAGTCAATGCGTACATAATATCTCGCGAGGAGTACCTACTCCAGCGTCTTTAACTTTGCAGTGTTTTTTTACCCTTAAAAGGGGCCAAATTTAATATTATTTTTGTCCATAATCTGCCAGTTGCCATCAATATTGCCGCGCAAAAACCAAGAGAAATATATCGCTTCTTTTACTCTAATACAAACTCTATGTAGTTAGAGGGAAAAAGCATCAGTTCAACGTTCGTTTCAATTATCTATATTTGACCACAAATTTGTGGTGCTTCCCAATTAGCCGTGTGTAACAGTTCGGGCAACAAATTTGTGGTGGTTCCGTCTTAAAAGTTGAATTAGCAGACAAAGACACGCGTCATATATTATTACAGGTAAGCCTAACAAACTACGATATTGTTATGGCTAAAGCCGTGGTAGCTTAGTGGCTAGCATCCGTGTCTTAAGCTCAAAGGGCGTGGGTTCGAATCCTGACCGGAAAGCATGCACTATTTACTCTGTTTTTTTACCTAATACGCATTTAGTTACAATTACCACGCGTGAAGGAAAGCGTCGTGATGAAACCTACACATCGAGATAAACGATGTGTTAGACCTGCAATCTGCCTTGGACAAGCGTGGCGGATATACTGTCCGTTCTTCTATAAAAATGAGAAGTCCGAGCCCAACAGTGGGACGTTCATGGGCTGCTATTATTATATGGGTAATTTACAACAGGAATCTTTGGGGCTGATCCTATATACCCACTCACGTTTGATTCTATGTTTTTACCTCACATATTGTTACATATTAATATTTATATATCACTACAGGTCTCGGCAGACGTAGTCCTGCCCTGAAAAAGGAAAAATCTAGAACCCGATTCTAGCGCCACCTACCGGGTCTAATTGTGAATCTAAACCACTCCGGGTCTCTCTCAAACAGACATCTCGGCAGACGTAGTCCTGCCCTGAAAAAAGAAAAATCTAAAACCCGATTCTAGCGCCACCTACCGGGTCTAATTGTGAATCTACCACCCCGGGACCCACTCAAACACGCATAAAATTCATCAAAATCGTAGAACCCGATTCCAGCACCACGTACTTGGCTTAGATTGATGGGTTACATTATTGAAGTTTTAGTTGGGATCCCTAATTTTGATATAGCCTATATTAATCATGGATAACGTAGCAATTGAATGGTGAAAGAATTTTTGCAATCGGTCCAGTAGTTTTTATTTTTTTTGTTACTAACATACAAAAATACAAATCTTTCCTTTTTATAATATTAGTACAGATTGCTATTATATTAATATTAAATAAAAAATATAATATGGATTTTTTATTTATTGAATAAGTACCATAAATCTTATCCAAAAAGAATAAGTCATTTAAATATAACCTAAAATAACTAAAAGTACGAGTAAATTAGCTTCGAAACGTTTTATTAGCGTTTGTAGTAGTGTACTGTCAGCAAATAAATAAAGAAACTAATATTTTTTATATTTTTTTATAGGCAGATACTTAATATGAAACTAGTAATATTAAGCGATATTAAAATAACAAATATTAATAATATTCAACATAATTTTTAATACTAAATTTCAAGGAAGTTTAAATTTAAAGTTTAGAAGTCCTGTAAATATAAAAATACTACTACAAACGCAAAAACGTCTTGAAAGCTAATATCTATGTTCATACTAAAGTTAATATTGATACTGGGAGTTTTTGGTGGGAACTGAAAGGAGACGTTGTGCTGTGCAGTTTTATTTTCTAAAAATGTGTAAAATTACTCTAAAATGAACAATAGTCGTAGGATATTGATAGTTTTTGAGTAGTAATTATGTGTTTTTGCGAGAAATGTGAACTATATAGCCAAATGTGGCCTTTCGAGTTTTCACAAGAACTCCGTTGAATGACGTCGATTGTAGCCTACAATACAATGGCGCCTGGATTAATGGCCTAGTTGCCAAGCCTTAAACATAAAAAAATATTGATACTAAAATCTTTTTGCATTAGACTGTTTCTTTTTTTAATGACGGTTATAGACAATTTATTTTCTATTAAAGTTTTCATATGAGTCTTTTTCATTTAGTATTATTTATAAAGCACTTCATAAACTTCAGCGAAATCATAAAAGTATATTTTTATGCCTGTTTCGCTACTTTTTATTATAGTGATATATCCAAACATATTGTACCAATAACACAGTGTCAAGGACAGACGCGCGGGCGTTATCTAATAAAAGTTAACTTAGACTATTGTCATAAATTTGGAACATGTATCCGGGAAAGATCACGCACCTTTTTTGTCTACCCCGGGTAAGTGGCGCTTTCTCATGCAAAATATTCACAGGGCTGTCCTTTGTAGTGGACAAAAGGAAATAATATGAAGAGACGAATGTAAATATGTTCACGATATCAAAGATGTTTGTCGTATAGTTATTAACTGAAAGCAATAAAGAAAATTTTACGTGCTTTTATTTACATAATAATAATGCAACATTAAGTTCAGCCTTTTATTATTTATTGTCTTTTAAGACTATCAGTAGAATAGTAGGCTTAAGTATTTTTTTAATGCGTGAGTTCACCAGACAGGTAGATGGCTATAAACATTTGCAACACCAAAGATGCTATCAATGTGCTGCTGCTCTCTTAATCAAGGGAGACTGGAACCTGGCACTAATACCGGAACACAAGTAAAGGTTGTTATGGCGGTATACTATAAATCAGGGGTGGTAACCAACCAGACGGGCAAATACCCTGCCACCGGGCTGTTGGTCGTTTTGTCACCTCTTACGACAGGCTGCCCGACCAGAGGAAATTGTATCCTTTCTCCATTTCTGCACGGATAAATTTCTTTCTTAAATAATCCAAAACACCACAATTAATTTTATGTTCTACAAAATGTGGTAGACATACTAGAGCGCAAAATAACTAATCTATCTAAAAGTGAATGGGTTTGAAAATTGTATTTATTTTTTTATTTTATTTATATTTGTTTACGCCCCTTTTGAAGAACAGCTTGTTCATGAGTGATATCAAGGTGAAAGCGCCATAAAAAACAACTTTAAAGTGACGAGAAAGTGTCGCTGAACCCTGAGTGGTGCGATAGTAGACTAGCAACGTAAACACCCAAATCAAGTATTCCATCAAATCACTCGCTCCTCGTTGTATAGACGGTAGAATACACTCATAGTGCTAAGGTTTGTTGTAATGCCTCTGCTCTGTCTTTTCATTCACCATATCCCAATTAATTGGGGTCGGCACAATATGTGTTTTCCTCCCAGACTCCTCTATTCTGACATACATCTTCTGCCACATCACAAATCATCATATCATCCATCCATCCTTTTTTTGGTCTACCTTTACATTTGTACCCATCCATCTTGTAGATTAACATTCTTTTTGTCACGTGACTTTCATCCTTCCTCATTATATGCCCATACCATTACCATAACGGCCTCTGTGGTTGAGCGGGCTAAGCCTTTGCCGGCCTACCTCACTGCAACGCCGAGGCTCTGGGTTCGATTCCTGGTAAATTTCGGAAACGTATTTACTATGGTCTGGGTGTCTGGGATCGGCCCCAGAGTAGTCCGTTGTATATTACCCATAACACAAGCGTAACTTGCTTAATTTGGGGATATACAGTGTGTGTGTTTGTCTGCCGATTATTATAACTTAAAAATTTTCTTTTCAATTTTTCAGTCACGGGTGCAACTTTCAAAAATCCCCTTATGTACTCATTTCTCACCTTCTAATACCCCCCCTGCTATACCTGAAATAATGTTAGTGTCACACAATGACTGTGTCCAAATGCGAATTATTTGTAGCTTAAAAAAACAACGCCTTAATGATAGCTACATTACTGTACGTACGTAGGTTATCTGTCAATGTTTAACGTCAAGAACAATGATGCATCCTTAAATAACGCATAAAACTCTTTGCTATATCTGCGTGACAGTGGCGTACATGTACTAACATTATCTCAGGTGTATGAATTTTTTTTATTTGTTTATTTTTTTATTGCAGGAGATCAGCAGAAAGGCAGACGGCTCCCTTGATGGAAAGCAGTTACCATCGCTTATGGACATTTGCAACAGCGAAGTTGCTACAAATGCGCTGCTGCTCTCTTAAAGGAAACTGGAACCTGTTCACTAATGCCCGAACACAACTCAAGGTTGTTATGGCGACGTGCTTTAGACCAGGGGTGGTAGCCATCCAGTCGGGCAAACGCCCTACCACCTGGCTGTGGGTTGTTTAGTCGCCTCCTACGACAGGCCACCAGGCCGCAGGAAATTGTATTCTTTCTCCGTTCCTGCACGGATAACGGTGTGTAATAATAAGCCTAAATGGCGCTCTGTTGTTCGTGCCTACCCCGCAAGGGAACTGGCGTGAAGTTATGTATGTATGTATCTCAGGTGTAGTAAGATCTTAAAGGTTTTAATGAAATAATTTACAACTTTGTTAACTGCTGGTGTGTTTAATAATATCTGGAGCAGGCAACAACGGCAGCCCTGTTTATAGGTGGCCCTCACGCAACGCTTACAGCGCCGATTTATTTTCAAAAGGAACAATGCGATACAATAAAAAGTGTGGAACGTGTAAGCTCGCGTTGGGCACGTATCGCGTGCCCTTCGGCTAGGGTCTCGGCTGGGTCACAGCCAGCATTTATTGTACGCCTCCGATCTTTTTCAACTAAAACGTTCTCATAATATTGATATTCTTTTGTTATGATAGTGTTAGTGAAAAGCTTTCAAAGTGAAAGCTTTCCAATTACAAGATTAGTAGTTTTACGCTTGTATACAGAAAAATTAAGTACCAATTTAAAGAGGATTCTGGAGTATTTATCATTTCTTTACCGTTAGATAATATATAATTCAGAGTATATTGAGGGTGTTTTGTATATGAGATTTAAGTTGAGGGGCGCGTCTATGTTGATTATCACCTTGTATGTGGTGACGCACTTCTAGCGAGAGTCCATGTCTCAATTGCTTGGAAGAGAGTACAAAATAAGACGAGTTTTTGTACACTTGTAACTAACTACTAACTCTTTCTTAATTATTCCTTATTTAACTTACATACATACATAACTTCACGCCAGTTCCCTTGCGGGGTAGGCACAGACAACAGAGCGCCATTCAGGCTTATTCTTACACACCTCACTTGCTTCTTTGACATTCATAACTCTTGTCATGCACGCTCGTCTGTTCTTAAGGCTCCTGACATCACCTTCTGCTAGTACACGATCGATTTGATCATGAAAGGTGTGTCGTGGCCTTCCACGACTACTGCATCCATCCACTTTTGCATTGTATATCTGTTTAGTCATTCTTTCATCATGCATTCTTTCCACATGCCGGAACCACCGGAGCATTCCTTTCCTTACCTTCACCCCGACACTCTCTTTCAGACCAACTCTCTTTCTTACTTCGATATTACGAACGCAGTCCGCAAGCGTCACTCCGCCTGTCTCTTATTTAACTTAAACTATATATATACAAAACTCTTATCGTTTACGTGATGTACACATCAATATTTTAATCATTATTAAATATTACATTTACACGTTTATGAGATTGGACATTTTTGATGATATAGAAAAATGCCCAAAGTCAATCGACAGCTCTAACAGCGATATCTATTATCTGCATGCTCAGTTAAAGACTATGTTCATGCATTGAACATAGTCTTTAATTCAGTTAAATTAAGTTAAACACGTATAACTACGGTTAAAAGTAAATATTTGATTGGATTTTTCACTTCATGTTTCAGTATCAATAATTATTTTTCTACATACTTCTACTACTAACATTCTTCTTTTATGTTGATATACTTTAAAATTTACTTAGATATGGTGGATGTATTTAAATGAAACACATACATTTATTATAAGCCTAAGCTTGTATTCAATTGGTCTAACATTTCACAAGTTAATAAAACCTACATACTACAGGAACGGAGAAAGAATACAATTTCCTGAGGCCGGGCGGCCTGTAGTAAGAGTTGACTTAACAACCCACAGCCAGGTAATAGGGCATTTGCCGGACTGGATGGCTACCACCCCTGGTCTAAAGTATGTCGCAATAACAACCTTGTTGGGTTCCGGCATTAGTGACCAGGTTTCAGTCTCCCTTAAGAGAGCAGCGGCGCATTTGTAGCAACTTTTGTGTTGCAAATGTCCATAGGCGATGGTAACCGCTTTCCATCAAGTGGGCCGTCTGCCTGTCTGCTGATCTCCTGCAATAAAAAAAACATGAAAAAATAAATACATAATTTTGATTTAACCAAAAGTGCTATACTCGTGAATAACTACGCTCGTAGCAACTACACTTGTAGCTACTGCGCCCGTAGCTACCTAACGGAGCATTTTCGGTTGTAATTGGTCTTACAAGTTCTTGGGCTAATTATGTAAAAGGATGTTAAATATTCGAGATCTATACATAAAATTAAACAAAACTGTCTGTCTGTCAATTCAAAATGCGTACTAATATTTTAGTGAAAGTTTGAAAGGCTTCGAAATGCCTTAACATATTTCAGTGGAAATGTTAAGAGTTAAAACCGGATTTTATCTGAATTTTCGGTGTATATTTTATTTCCATACCTAGCTAGTAGGGTGCAGAAAAAATAAACAGATCTTGGAAACCGGACAAAAATTCGAATCGGTTGTAACCCGAGTACATACGGTTTATAACAACTGAAGTTCGTTAAATTCTGCTGAAAAAACTGGTTTCAAATGGTTCAATGCGCGGCCATGTAGTACAACAAGTTTTCAGTTACAAACAAACACATAATACGTTAGAAACAGTTGTCATATAGAGAAGGCAATTCACACGGAATAAATCAGTTGATGGAGGTTTAATCAGAAAGTAATAGTTTACTAAAACCGATTATAACGTTAAAAGCTTGGTTAATTTTAAACGGGTTTTAAGTATAAAAATAAAGTCCTGCGCGAACAATATATCGGGCACAGCTGATATGTATAATTTTTTTTATTTAAACTTAAAAACAAGGTTGAAAATATTTCTAAAAGCCATTTTTTACTCAAAAGAATACCGCAGTATGTTTCCACTCTTACTTTGGTGTATATATACAACAAGCAACAATCAGCCTTAACTCTTGCCCTGAAAGTTCAAAATTCTTCCCCCACACCGCCCAATGTCGTAAGACCTGTTCTTCCAGATAGCAGAATGACTAATCCCAATATATCTTTAGGAAGCCAACAGTTAAATTTATAGTGGTGTGATACTGCAGTAAATGCGGCTTTACCGTGTCAGAAATAAATAACGTTTCGCTCATATAATGTATCTATAGTATGTATTTTATTTGTGCGAGATATAATCGGTTTTCTCAGAAGGTTAACGTTTGGGGCTCATTAATATAGCCATAAACAGAAATACAGTTTTCTGTTACGGAAATGAGATCATTTATCGGGATAAAAAGTATCCTAAGTGTAGACACGGGATATAAGGTTTGCCAGGTGGTAGGGCATTTGCCCGACTGGATGGCTATCATCCCTGGTCTAAAGTATGTCGCCTTAACAACCTTGAGTTGTGTTCCGGCATTAGTGCCCAGGTTCCAGTCACCCTTAAGAGAGCAGCAGCGCATTTGTAGCACCTTTAGTGTTGCAAATGTCCATAGGCGATGGTAACCGCTTTCGATCAAGTGGGCCGTCTGCTTGTCTGCTGAACTCCTGCAATAAAAAACAAAAAAAGGTCTCCGTGCAGGAACGGAGAAAGAATACAATTTTCCTGCGGCCGGGCGGCCTGTCGTAAGAGGCGACAAAACAACCCACAGCCAGGTAGTAGGGCATTTGCCCGACTGGATGGCTACCATCCCTGGTCTAAAGTATGTCGCCATAACAACCATGAGTTGTGTTCCGGCATTTCTGATCAGGTTCCATTCTCCCTTAAGAGAGCAGCAGCGCATTTGTAACTCCTTGGTGTTGCAAATGTCTATAGGCGATGGTAACCGCTTTCCATCAAGTGGACCGTCTGTCTGTTTGCTGAGCTCCTGCAATAAAAAAAAGGTATGTCTGGGTCGAGTTTCATTTAAATCTGTTTAGTAGTTTTCACGTGATGAAATATCGGCGTCAAATGGTTAACCTTCAGCTAATCGAGTTTCGTGCGGGAGTCAGACTTCCAGTGGTGTACTCCCTCCTCCCCCTTTTTTATTGCCTGAAGCACACAGACGGCCCACCTGATGGAAAGTGGTTACCGTCGCGTATAGACGTTTGCAACACCAGAGGTGACGCCAAAGCGTTGCCGCCTCTAGACATTTTATAACGCCTTTCTTAAAACGCCCCCTATAACGATAGCCTTTCTTTATGACGCAGAGGGAATGTCTTTTTATGGAACACCATCTTCGGGCCTGGGGGGAAGGCTTTACACCGAGGGCTGTGTGGGACTCTTGATTGGCCGTATGAAATAGACAGATAGAGGAACAAAAATTTTAGAAGTTGCATTTTTGGAATCTGCTGGTCTGAATTGTCTCCTCTGATACTTTCTCGTTACAAGGTTTTATTTAGCTTGTTTGTATGTATGCATGTATGTTCGGGTTAAATCTTGCAACTGAATTTCAAAGCAGTTATCATCAGCTGACGGGGAAGATATTTTGCATACAAATTTAGTTAGCATGACAATGCATGGTTTGCTGACTTCATTCTAAATCCGCTATTAGGTATGATGGACGGCCCAAGATGGCGGACTAGTTATTTTTTCGTACTCCTATAATATTTCTATCAAATTAAAGGGTTTGCTGAGAAGAATACTAATAAAATGGTGTCTGCAGTCAAAGATTCGAGGATATAGTGCACTACTGCCTAGCTAAATTATTATATTGTATATAGCTACATATTTATTATGTTTAAATAGTTGCATTTTATCACCATATCGTGTATATGTATATAACTTATGTGTATATATAGTATAGTTATATATTTATTATTAAAATGTAAGCAATCGTACAATAATTATATGTATACCACCATCGCTACTCCTAATCAGCAATATTCTTGCCACGGGTCTGGAAGCGATCGCTTTTTAGCGATAAGACCGCCCTTTGTACCCAATTATTATAATACTGGTTCGTAAGTTTTCTATAATGGTGTACAATAAATTGTTATCTATCTATCTATATAAATATTAACATTTAACGAGTCTTGTTTTAACTATTCAAAGTCAATGTATATATATAATATATATATAAACTTAACACTCTTTACATATTAATTGTAATAGTATAGATATAATAAAAGCTATCCTATGTTTTTCTGTACCGCTGACAATGTGTATACAAAATTTCATTACGATTTGTAGCGTGAAAACGCATAAATAAGCAAACTCACATTCGTATTGTAAGTGTCATCGAAAACTTCGCATAATAAATCAACAGCCACATATATCGTAGCAACAGAAACAATAGAAAGAATAACTATTCAAACATTTGATAGCAACACATTTGCATATATAACTAATAGGACATAAAGAATGGGCCGGTGACCTCCAAACTCCCTTTATAATCACCCCAAGCCTTGCAATTAGAGTCATTATATCATCTCAATTCTACACATTTATCAAATCATACAAGAACATTTCCATAAATAAACATTTTACTTAGTTGACCGAAGAGCGTAGCGCCTGGCGAATAGTAGAACAACTGTCTATGCCTGGCTTCACGCACCACTTAAATACTACGAATTTCTTGAAAGTACCGTCATTTAAATGTTCGCAATCTAATATGTCCAGCAACTTGTTAATACCTGTAACAAATGCCACTAAAGCGTTTAGTACTTATGGGAGTATCGTATTCATTAACTAATACTTGTTATTCACTGCAACAGATCAATAAGCATTTGCCTTAAAATAGCTATTGTTTCATGATATCTAACAAAATCTATTAAATTATGACATTATTATACGAGTAATCACTATAACTGTAGCGTCCTAACATCTCATATATACATATATTAGCTGCTATACATTTAGGTTGCCAACAGTATTTATAGTTATACACATTCTTATCCGTGCAGAAACGTAGAATGAATACAATATCCTGCGGCCGGGCAGTCTGTCGTAAGAGGCAATAATACAATCCACAGACAGGTAGTATAGTATTTTCCTGTCTGAATGGCTTCCGCCCCTGGTCTAAAACGTGCTGATATAACAACCTTGAGTTGCGTTCTGGCCTTCTGGCATTAGTGGCCAGGGTCCAGTCTCCCGTTAGAGAACGGCAACACATTGGTAGCACCTTTGGTGTTACAAATGTCCATCGACGACGGTAATCACTTTCCATTAGGTGGATCGTTTGCCTATCTGCTGAACTCATGCTATAAAAGAAATATGAGCTTTAAACCTAGATAGATAAAAAAAATCACAGCAAATTAAATTAAATTTAGAATATGAAAATATAAAACGATTCTAGCAGCATTTGAAGCTAATTAAGCCACAACCCAGACTAGTTGGTTAAATAATTTCCTAATCAAAGAGAATTAGAACATATTAACCCAATTCACATTTGAAATCGTGTACCCTAATTTGAATTCTGATTTAAAAATTTATAGTGTTTGCAAATAGGATCAGTCTACCGTAATGTATATAGGAAATTGAAACGAAGGATAATATTTTTAACCACTTTTAAATATATTATATTAATATTTATTATATTTTATAATTATATTTTTAAATAATATAAATACTCATTTATGGAGATGGTGTGCAGAAAGCTATCTTTTCTATATAATATATTTTACAGATATATAAATCTATAATATTGTTACAACTCAACATAAAATCCACCTGCATATATGAAACAAAGCACATTTATGACCCGTCGGCATTGAAACCATTGTAATTCCTTTATGGTCGTCTTCTTTTGTTTACTTATTGGCATACGGCCTATTGTTGTATTGTAATCATTAGCCAGATGTTACGGATTTAAAGTACAAGCTGATTCTAGGAAATTCGGTCCACGCTGCCGGGCGGACATATTGCATTTGGGTAGTATAAAGCAATGACCCGATCGAGGGAGTGGGGAGTCGACCGAGAACCACCAATGAAGCGAGACGTGTGTACTACAATCGGGAATCTAATAAGTGATGGACTTTGCGCGTTTTATTGAATTACGACCTTCTGCATTACGATTGGACTTGTTGTGTTCGGTTATATTTGTACCTGTGTTATACGTGTTTGTATAGTTTTAATAAACTCTATAGTAATTCTAACATCATTTTAATTCCAGTGTCGCGACTCGTACCAATATATAGCGTTGGCATCCTAAAATATATGGCAGCTAATATGTGTTATAGGAGACTAGCGGCCCGGCGCGGTCTGTCCCGATCTCGTGGTATATAGCGTCATGTTATATGGCCTATGACACTCCCGTAACGTAGCTTTCGAACTGTATAAGAGTTTTTAAAATCGGTTTAGTAGATTCAGAGATTACCCCCTACAACGTCACAAACTCACAAACTTTACCCCTTTATAAAATTAGTATGGATATTATGATACTATAGTTGTAATGATTACTTAATTTATAATATCATAATTTAATAGATTGTATGAAACTATGTAAGTAATTGTACACGATGTATAACTTTGACAATGTGGAAATAAGTAGTAGTCTTTCTTTTCTTTAACCATATCCCAATTAACTGGGGTCGGCACAATATGTGTTTTCCTTCCAGACTCCTCTATTCTGACATACATCTTCTGTCACACCACAAATCATCATATCACCCTTCACACAGTCCATCCATCTTTTTTTTGGTCTACCTTTACATTTGTACCCATCCATCTTGTAGTTTAACATTTACATAACATTTAACAACAAGTAGTAGTCTTGTTATGAAAATCTTATTCCCACGAACATCCGCTGTTTATAGATGGCGCTACTTGAGATACCGAATATTTACGGAAATCGGTGGGTTCTAGCGCAAGACTATAAAAACGGCTAGTGTTGTTGGAAACGATTATTCGACCGAGATTTATGTACCTGTAAAGGTTAAAGTGAAGTGTAAAGTTGATGATTGACATTGTGTTTAGACGTTGAAAGTGAAATAAACCTGTTGATATCGTACAATGTATTTATTAGGAGGTGTGCCATAATAGATATCATTGTTTACGCTTAATTTTGTAATGCGAAAAAGGTAGAGCAGGGGTCACCAATTAGTTACGCTCGGGGTCCATTTTAAGAAATGAAATGACCATCGCGGTTCGCATAACATTATATTTTTTTATTTATTAAACATTAAATATTAAACAAATGTAATTACGAAGATAACAAAGGTAATTTTTAAATAGCAATGAGAATAATGACATTTTATGTTGCGCACTATCTGTCTGAAGTTTGGAGTAAAATTGGTGCAAGCTCTTGACATTATATCCTGGAGATGTTCATCAGTCAGTCGAAATCTAAATTTATTTTTAATAAAGTTCATCTTCGAAAATGCTGCTTCACAAATATTTGTTGACCCAAAAAAAAGTAAGAAGTTTTAAGCCTAATTTTTATAGTTCTAAATATTTATTACCACATACAAATTTTATCCAGAACTCTTCACTGGAAACTTCCGCATGTATGTGTTTTAAACTGTGTTTTCTTGGAAATCGATCATTTCGTTCATTATTAAATTATGTACTCTGTAGTGCAAGTTGATGTGCTGTCGTGGTCCGCACAATATGGGTCGGCGGTCCGGATGCGGACCGCGGTCCGCCATTTGGTGACCCCTGAGTTAGAGCATAGATTTTTATTGCGAAATTTTATATTTTATTTTATTGCGAACTTGGCAAACGGGCAGATGGCCCAGTTAATTGCCGATTGCACACAAATGGAAGCTAACGCGTAGGCAGCGTCTTAGATAGGATAATAAGAGAATTAGAATGTTGTGAGTGGATAAAATAGAGGCATCAGACAGGAGGAATAGAATATAAGGGATGGGCTATGATATCGAGATAGGATGGGATAGGGGGAAGAGAAGGTAGGAAATCAGAACTCTTACTCCCACACGAAACACAATTAGGTCATGATCAACCATTTAACGCCCATAGTCTGTGGTAGAATGATACCACACCGATCATGCTGGCCCTAAAACTGTTATTGGAAACATATTTCAACTATTTTGTATATCTATAATATTATAACATTCTAAAGATGCCGTGTCTGTACATTGAAGCGATTTAAAATTAAACAACTGGAATAAACTATATAAACGTTGAAGAACACAATACATTTTTTTAAATTCTTTTCTATTTGTTCGGGATTCACGTAAAAGCTACTAAACCGATTTTGATGTGGTTTTCGCTGATTGACAGCAAATTCTTACACTTAAAATCGGCGCTTTTTATCCCGGAAATCCCGCGACAATTTTTCTGGAGACGTTTTTATATAACCAGATTTAAAAAAAAAAAACAATTCCAACGTGGCTTTTTCACTGATCGACAGAAAATTAATGTAATAAAATGTATCGTGTACTAGCAGAAGGTGATGTCAGGAGCCTTAAGAACAGACGAGCGTGCATGACAAGAGTTATGAATGTCAAAGAAGCAAGTGAGGTGTGTAAGAAGTCTAAATGGCGCTCTGTTCTTCATGCCTACCCCGCAACGAAACTGGCGTGAAGTTATGTATATATGCATGTAAAATGTATCATATTTTTTATCCTGGAAATCTATCGGGAATTTTCCCGGGGGCGGTTAGAAGTAGTTCGGTTGCATAAAAATTAGCTTATTCCGGCAGTTTGCACGTAGCTTACATTCTTTTTTAAATACTGGGGTAGTTTTTGTCCCGGGAATCCCGCGGGAATTTGAAGTCAAGAGTGGACAAAGTCGCGGGCATATCCTAGTAGTTGATAACAATAATAAAAAAAGTATGCTTAAACACAGAATTTCTTTCATTAATAAAAACAATTAAAAGATGTGGGTAAGGATATATTTATGCATTCTGATGAGTAAACCGTTGTGATTTCATGCAAAAATAAACATTAACACATCAACATAAGGTTGAAATTAATTTTTGAAATCTCTGTTCCTAATAATGATAATTTGGTAGTAGATTATAATCAACAACAAAATTATGTCCCGAAACTCTCCTTCATAAACCCATGACACTAATTTCGACGATGTAAGGCTCGCTTTAATTAAAGTCGGGTTAATTTTCATAGGTCATTATGAGAAACGTATAGGAGGAGCTAAGGGTCAATTATTGCCTTACCCTTTTCAAGGTAGTTACTTGACTGATAAACGGAGCGTTAGCGTTTTACAATAATTTCAGCAGTCAGTACGTAGCATCGTTTTTTTTTTCAGGAGTTCAGCTTACAGACAGACAGATCAATATTAAATAGTTCAACTTAGCTTAGTTTAAGTTATCACTTCTGTCGGGCGTCCCGAGACGCACACGTTTTTGAAGTGATAACTTCTTATGGGAGGATAAATTGCTTCGTTACGTAATGCGTTACAGGCGCCAGTCTGTCTGGCTTTCCTTTTTATCACGCATCCGTATGCGGTAGGCAGGCTAAGTTATCACTTCTGTCAGGCGTCCCGAGGTGCTCAAGTTTTTTTTTTAAATCTCTGTTATGTACATAAAAAAATATTTGTTTTATTGCAAGAGCACAACAGACAGGCAGACGGCCCACTTGATGGAAAGCGGTTACCATCGCCTATGGACATTTACAACACTAAAGGTGTTACAACTGCACTGCTGCTCTCTTAAGGGAGACTGGAACCTGGTCACTAATGCCGGAACACAACTCAAGGTTGTTATGGCGACATAATGATAAAACAAGAGAAATGATAAAAAAGATATTTTATTTTATTATTAAAATTCGCAAAACGCTTCCGCTTATCATAGACATCAGTTTCACCCGTCAATCACCACCCTTGCTGCTCTGAGTGCTGAATTCATTATTCATAGCAACATTCGACAAACGCAACTCTGTCTAAACAGGATTTAATTATGAAGAATGACCTACTTCTCGTGGCGATTTCCTGGTGACTTTCTGATGAATAAATAAATACACGAGTATTGTACGTACTTTACTGCTTATTTCGCTGTCAAAGTGAAGCAGTTTTTTGTCTGGAACTTTTTGTTGGTCACGTCTCCGTATAATCCTTATCTATTCCACACGAATTGAACGACCCGGAACATTGAGTGGGTATGGCTTAGCTATAAATCCTGACTCTCTTTTTCTCATTATAATCACCTTGACTTTGAAAAAGCCTCAAAGTCAACGTAGTGTAATAAACTCTTTAACGTAGGATGCCTTACTACTTGGTAGATTGAATACATACGTAAGTTGATAAGAGCTAGATGAGAAAAGCAGAGGATTGGGATATGTATTGTATTTGCAAACTATTGGTCAAAGCTCATTAGAGCCATTCAGCACCTGAGTAGATGCCCGGTGGATGCTGCGTTGTCAATGAGTGAAATTTACGTGGTCAACGAATAAATGTCACGAGATCCACGAGTCGCCGAGTAATCTGTCAGAAATTGTTGCTATGTCTATACGTGACCACTCCTAGCAGCGGGTGGTCACCGAGTGCTTCACTCGCCATCCGATTTGCTTGTCCGCTTGCGAAGCATTCTGATGCTGGTTGGATTCCAGATGGCTCTAATGAGCTATGATCTGAAGAAAAGGCGACACGTATGAGTGGACAACGATTTGCTCGCAATCCTTAATCCCGACCATCGCTAGGGTCTGCATTTCGACTCACTTTACCTTACACGAATATTAATGACAAGCTACGTCTGTTTATCCTCAAACAAAGAACATATATATTTAGTTTTAAAGCAACAACAGTTTCAGTGGATCATTATATAGGTTTAAAAAGTTTCTCAGAATTTTTCCTATAACATCCTAATTATCTTCTTAATATTTGAAAACCTAAAGTAAATAAAATTGTTAAAAAGTTTACACACGAGTAAAGTTGCCTTTTAAGGTTTTGTACCAATTTTGCAAAACCAGAACCCTTATGAAATACTCTTATCTATTCTTCCCTATCTTCATCTTCTTTTTTGTCGTTATATATAGTTTCCAAAAGAAGATATAACCATGCCCTAGCCTTTGTGCTATGTTTCTCTCTCTATACCTAGGTTGTTTCGAAGAGATCACTGTTAAATAAGACTGCCATTTGTACCTACTTCTAAGCTATTTTTGTGTATTGTTTTATTAATTTTATTGTACAATAAAGTATATACTATTCTATCCTTAGCTATTCTATAACATGTATCCAATGATGTAGTAAATGTAGTAAAATCATGAAAATAATCAAATTAGAAGTGGCCGCCAAACGTGTAACGAAGTCTCATATATATTAGTATCCGTGCAGGAATGGAGAAAGAATAAAATTTTCTGCGGCCTGTCGTAAAAGGCGACTTAACAACCCACAGCCAGGTGGTAGGGCATTTGCCCGACTGGATGGCTACCACCCCTGGTCTAAAGTATGTCGCCATAACAACCTTGAGTTGTGTTCCGGCATTAGTGACCAGGTTCCAGTTTCCCTTAAGAGAGCAGCAGCGCATTTGTAGCAACTTTGGTGTTGCAAATGTCCATAGGGAATGGTAACCGCTTTTCATCAAGTGGGCCGTCTGCCTATCTGCTGAGCTCCTGCAATAAAAAAAATTAAAAAAAAACAAGGTGTATATATTTTCGATTAAATATTTTAAAGCTTACATACTGAAATCAAAGAAACAGAGAAGTATTTGCAGTGAACACTATATGTAAATTCAATCGCTCTTGGCTGATTTTGTTGTTTTTTAATTTAATTACGAATTTAGGTGCATATTTTTTTTTTATTGCAGGAGATCAGCAGACAGGCAAATGACCCACTTGATGGAAAGCATGGTAACAGCTTTGACAGATATGAAATCATATTTGTATGATATATATATATGATAGTGTAAATGGGGTCTATGACTCTGTAATTGCATTCGTTTCAGTGAATACAAAATGAGTTCTAAGGTTTCATTCCAAATTTGAATTCATAGACATCCAAAGACAAAATTAAATATTAATGATGTGTTGATATGTGTTATTTGTGAATTATCTTTCTTTGATGTATTGCAATATTTCATAAGCACGTTAACTAGATTCCATCAGATTCTGTCAGTCTGTTGCTTGTAATCTATATTATAAAATTCTAAACAAGCAGTGTATGTACATTGAATCTTTAAAAAAAAAAACTGGAATTGACTATATAAACGATGGACAACATAATATTTTCTTAAGTTTTCGCGAGTTGTATACATAATAAAACTACGTTTAGGCCGTGATCACGGCAACTGAAAAGTGGCCGAAACGTCGGAATAACCAAAATCAAATAAATTACCGCGCTTAAAACCGTTAAAACGTAGATGAACAACATGATGATTTTTTTAAAATTTCTTCTCTGTTTGTTCGGGATACACGTAAAAATTACTGGGATGCGGTTTTCGCTGATCGACAGCTAATTGTTAGACTTAAAGTCTGCGCTACTTTTTATCCTGGGAATCCGTCGGGGTTTTTTTTGGGAATGATTTAAAATGGCCCTTTAAAAAATATCGAATTATAATGTGATTCATCAACAGATCGATAGCAAATTTAATGGAATAAAATGTGAGATGTTTTTATCCCAAGAGAGAATTTTCCCGGAAGCGGTTTGAATTTGTTCGGATGCATAAAAATTAACGTATTCCGACACAGCTTCCGTTAAAACTATAACTTACATTCTTTTTTTAAATGATGCAATATTTTGTGTCCCGGGAATTTCAAGTCAAGCATGGACGCAGTCGGGGGCATATCTCAGTCTTACCCTAAAAATGTCTACATGTTTGTTTCTTATTTACGACATTGGGGTTGAACGGGATATTATTACATAAGTTTTTTTTTTTATTTATTTATTGCAGGCGTTCAGCAGACTGGCAGACGGCCCACTGGATTGAAAGCGGTTACCATCGCCTATGGACATTTGCAACACCAAAGGTGCTACAAATGCGCTGCTGCTCTCTTAAGGGAAACTGGAACCTGGTCACTAATGCCGGAACACAACTCATGGTTGTTATGGCGACATACTTTAGACCAGGGGTGGTAGCCATCCAGTCGGGCAAATGCCCTACCACCTGGCATACTCACTAGGTTTTTACAATTGGTTATATTTGAACGTAGTGTAGGTTTCGGTTCGAACTACTAACTGGTCATAAAACATGCTCAAAGTCGTTGATTATAAATAATGAACGTAATATGCACACGAAACGGCTCCCTTGTGTTTACTTTTATTTACGGCATTTGGTTTTTGAGATAAGAAACTTTTTTATGGTTCCTAATTACAACAAAATGGGAAATCAGCGTTTGTTATTGTAGACGTTTGTTGTAACCTGTAACCCGCGATTTCTTCCCTATTTATTTGTTACATATTAATAACAAATGTAATTATTATTCTGTCGACGAAAAAGTTGGTACAATAGTACAATAAATTATCAATGTTATACATAATAATTGAAAACGAAACTGCAGTGCTGAAACACCTCAGCTGTGACAAAAGCAAGTGCATTGCAAGAATTTTTACCACAGCACAAAAATGTCATGATCTTCAAAGATATACCATTTCAAAATTATTTATTAAGCTTATTGAGAGCACTATTGTTTGTGATTTTTAATGCTGAACGATGGTTTTTGAGTCATGGTAACCCCATCTCATGTTCGAACTTCAGTTCTCATTCTTGATACATGCATATTTCCTTCTCTTTTTGTGTGCTGGTACGTATGTATGTCTATCTCTGTCCCCCCTAATTATGGCTTACTTCACGAGGATGCCGCCATTGTGTCGTCGGATTCATTTGCGGTGTTAAGACAACAGACATGTAAGAAATAATAGATTTTTGGCAAGTGCAGTGAGTTGATAAACTTATTAAATGGAGGCCGCCCTAAAAAGTACTGAACTTGTTGAGAGTGATTGATTAAGCTGGTTTCAAGATATGTGCAATATATATACTTCTGAAGCCAAAGGCGACCATAGTGCTTCGGATCCGCGCACACGACTAGTATGTTTTGATGTGTTTTTACATGTTTTGGTAAACACAACACATTAGCAAATGCCTATGCGAGAAAAACACAAACGTTCATTAAAACAATCTTAGTTGTTAGACTTTCAAATTGTACAACTTTTTTATTTTTATTGGATGACTTCAGTAAACAAGCAGACGACCCACTTAATGGAAAGTGGTTACCGTCGCCGATGAACATTTGTAGCACGAAAGGTGCTACCAATATGCTGCCGCTTTCTAAAGGGTGACTGAAAACTGACCGCTAATATCGGAACGCAACTCAAGGTTGTTATGGCAGCATACTATAGACTAGGGGTGGTAGCCATCCGGACGGGCAAATACCCTACCATCTGGCTGTGGGTTGTTTTGTAGGCTCACACGACAAGCTGCTCGGCCGCAGAAAAATTTATTCTTTTTCTACAAATATCTTTGTAGAAATTCTTTACAGATGAACCCCACGGACCTAGTGTCTCAAGCGGCACAAATATGTATCCTCTTTCTAAGGATCCGTATTTGCGCCGTTTATGGGCTTCAGCTGATAAAGCAACAATGCAGCCAGTCAGCCTTTGGTAGCGATGTTCTACATAGTCTAGTAGTATATATAATATGATTACTTCAACCCATTGTCTAACATTCCATGATAAATCTCCTTTAGCATCAAAGAAAGCTAAGCTGACTTGCTCAAGTTATTTTTCGGCTTCAAACGACTTAATTTTGTTAATCACACTGTCGTTCCTGTAACTTCGTGTACGTGATGTAATAAAATTACACAACTCAAATACTGGGTAACGTCATTCACTTAAGCAATTTGGAGGGATGAATAAAGATAAGATAAACAATTAAAAAGGAACGTCCCTTGTTCTGAGGTGGTGGTTAATACGAGTACATTGATGCGGCGATATAAATATTCATGGTGGTGCCGCGAATACGCGCTGCCGCGGCATGTTAACGTGACGGCTTAAACGGTTAGGTATTGGCTTAACTTACAAGCAGCGAGCGATTAAAAATTTTGGGGATTTCTTATATAGTCATGATATTACTTCTAAATTTTGTTTCTTGCTTTTGTCGGCCAAATGTAGTCCGCTACTGGACGTAGGTAACTGCAAAATTACGCCAGATATCCCGATGACATAATTGGACTTCTAAATAATTTACAGAAATAGTCTTTCAGGATGCATGTAGGATTCAACGTTAGGATTATAATATAAATGATTCTATTATCTATACATTAAATTTTCAAGTGTTCTTAAGAAAATATTCTAAAATACTTTTTTTTAAATTATTTTTAATTTAATTTTAATTGTATATTGTTTGATGTTGATTTAAAAAATAAATATTGATCACATAATTTATAACAATTTATGTTGGGGCTTTCTCGTCGTTGCTGATGTAACTATCCCAGTTGTATGAATGCTTTCACCGAGCCACGTAAATTTTGATAACGTATATTAAGGTAAGACCTATGGCAAAACTTTTTAAATCGCACCTTATAACTTGTTGTGTTCACTTGCGCACGAGGAGATACTTTTGATTCGTATTCCAACAGTCATCGTAATTAACTTGTTGTTCGTTTATATTTGAAATACGCTATACGAACAATATTGGCACGAACATTTTACATTACATAAGTAATTAACACGTACTCAATTAATTGCAAGCTAAATTCCTACCTTAGTCTTCCACAAGTTACAAAAAAATATTATATGCAGCTGCTTGTTAAGAATTTTCCACAACCACAAAATTGGAAGACACTTCAAATAAAAAAATAAATATTAAGGCCGCAGTCCGATACGTTGATACGACTAGATCCGCACCATACTCAAGTACTCCGTATACAACGCACTGTATATTAACGCTGATTGTCACTGATGGCGAAGAATGGGTCAATAAAATGTAGTGGGGAAAGCTCACGTAATCTCCGAAATGAGAAATATAACTCAAGACGTAGGAGGATTCTCTGCTAGATCTTATATCTTGTACCGCTGTATATAATAAGGTTGGAATAATACGCCGTGTATTCCACTCGTGCTGTACCGGCTGTTTGGCACAACGTACATTTATATACAAGCTGTATATAGATAGAGGTTTGTATCTAATTGTGTGGAAACACTGCTCTACTATTTATTCTGTTAAATACATTTTTCATGAGGAGGATGGGTTAGGTTGTTGAGAACAGTGTTCGGTGTTTCTGACTATTATTTTATACAGCACATATAAATATTAAATTCCTAATATGGTTTTAACTATTCCAATCGATATTGTGTTTGTTATTAATGGAAAACAAAACAGGGAATTGTTCATAGTGTAGGAAGTATAATTTATTGTCAGATACATGTATGACTTTAATAAATGTTGAAACTTAGTTTCAACTAAAACTTTTGAATTTGTTTTTGCGTAACTCGTTATTATGTTGTTGTTGTATATAAATAACAGTCCATAAACGTCCCACTGCTGGGCTCGGGCTACCCATTGTAGGAGGAACGGACAATATACCCACCCGTCACGCTTGTCCAAGGCGGCTTGGCAGGTTTGACACATCGGGTATCTAGATGTGCAGGTTTCATCACGATGTCTTCCTTCACCGTTGTTAGCACGTGGTAATTGTAACAATGTGCACATTAGTTCCGAAAACTCCCTAACGGCTTATTTGTAAACTACTTCTATATTTCTCCAAAATTATTGCATTTTATGTTATAAGAGGTAATAACTATAAAGTAGGACTGATAACTTTGTTTGCGCATAGATGTGTGTTTATATATTGCCACTTATAGAATAATCTTATACTAATATATAAAGCTGAAAAGTTTGTTTGTTTGAACGGGCTACTCTTAGAAACTACTGGTCTGATTTGAAAAATTCCTTCAGTGTTAGATAGCCCGTTTATCAAGGAAGGCTATAAGCTATACATCATCACGCTAGGACTAATAGAAGCGGAGCACCAATGAAGAATGTTTCAAAATCGGGGGTTTTTTTAAATTACTTTTTTTTAACTATTCCACGCGGATGAAGTCGCGGGCAGAAGCTAGTTTATTATATGTCTACGGGCCAGGTATATTATGTATGGATTTTACATTAAAAAGAATCCCATATTTGCAAGTGTTCGCGTCAACCAAATACAGCAAGGTTTGAGACATGTAGCGAACACGCTCGAGCGCTCTCACGTGTCGCGTACAGCACACATTAGCTAATATTATCAATTGATCGTGTACTAGCAGAAGGTGATGTCGGGAGCCTTAAGAACAGACGAGCGTGCATGACAAGAACTGTGAATGTCAAAGAAGCAATTGAGGTGTGTAAGAATAAGCCTGAATGGCGCTCTGTTGTTCGTGCCTACCCCGTAAGGGAACTGGCGTGAAGTTATGTATGTGTATGTATGTATTATCATTTTATAGCATTTATCAATAATTATCATATATCGTTAGTTTCATAAGTTTATCATTTAACATTTGCCATTTTATTTAATATATGCATTCTGTTCTATATGTTGATGGAAGGTACACCGCTGATATAGAAAGAAGAGTGAATTTGGGGAATAGTGTGAATGGAGCGTTAGGTAAACTTCTAGGCGCTAAGAACCTCAGCCAGAAGGCCCAGCTCGCCGTACACAACGCGGTGCTGGTACCTACGCTCACGTATGGATGCGAGAGTTGGGTATGGAAGAGAGAGCATGAAAGTAGAGTAAACGCGGTCGAGATGCGAGCACTGCGCAAAATCTGCGGAGTGACGCTCGCGGACCGCGTTCATAATACCGAAGTAAGAAAGTGAGTTGGTCTGAAAGAGAGTGTCGGGGTGAAGGTAAGGAAAGGAATGCTCCGGTGGTTCGGGCATGTGGAAAGAATGCATGATGAAAGAATGACTAAACAGATATACAATGCAAAAGTGGATGGATGCAGAAGTCGCGGAAGGCCACGACACACCTTCCATGATCAAATTGATCGTGTACTAGCAGAAGGTGATGTCAGGAGCCTTAAGAACAGACGAGCTTGCATGACAAGAGTTATGAATGTCAAAGAGGCAAGTGAGGTGTGTAAGAATAAGCCTAAATGGCACTCTGTTGTTCGTGCCTACCCCGCAAGGGAACTGGCGTGAAGTTATGTATGTATGTATGTATCGTGTAAATTGATTGATTGATCAATACAGCGCTACTAATTGACTTCAACGTTCTCTGATTGAATATTTTGAACTCGGTTCACTCCCCAAGTAGCTGGATTACTGTAAAAGCTGATTTACACTCGCCAGTTTCGATTCGAGGCACAAGAGTCTCACTTCGTTTTTTTTGTGGAAATACACTCGCAACCTTCGCAATCTGCTGTCGCCAATGTCGCCCGTCATAAGCGAATGCTTTCAGACATTACTAAACTCTGAAATTGTGTTCACAACCGAATTTTTTGGCGTAAACCGTTGAACTTTGGCAGTCCTTTTATTAAGGTGATTTGATGGACTTTTTGTCTTTCATTTGCTCTATTGGATAACTCATCATTTTGCATTCTGTCGCAACAATATCGCCAATTACAATCCACACCACCAGCGATCCAGGTATTCGTGTGGGATTGCACAACGACCTAAAATTTTACACCTGTAGTCAATTTTAGTCAACTAGACCTTAGTCTAGATCCGTCTATTATTATCGCCAATATTAACTTATCGTAGTAGTCTAATAATTAAAGCATCCTTATGACATTCAAATAGTCTAGTTCAAGTTCTGGCAAAAACTGTAAATAATTTAGGCAATTATTCAAATGCATATCTTTTTTTTCCATTAATGATGTATGTTAGTGCTACAACGTTAAAATTACAATCTGATCTAGGAAATAAGAAAAATGAGTAATTTAAATCTGGCCTAAAGTAACTAGATATAACTTAAACTAAGAATGTGTCCAATAACACGTTTCCTATTGTCTTTATTAAGGATAAGACACTTTGTTCATGTGTTCTTTGTTAATGTTACCACATAGCAATGTTCTTTCCGTGCAGGAACGGAGAAAGAATACAATTTCCTGCGGCCGGGCGACCTGTCGTAAGAGGCGACAAAACAACCCACAACCAGGTGGTAGGGTATTTGCCCGACTGGATGGCTACCACCTGGTCTAGAGTATGCCGTCATAACAACCTTGAGTTGTGTTCCGGCATTACCGGCCACCAGATTCCAGTCTCCCTTAAGAGAGCAGCAGCGCATTTGTAGTACCTTTGATGTTGCAAATGTCCATAGGCGATGGTAACCGCTTTCCATTAAGTGGGCCGTCTGCCTGTCTGCTGAAATCCTGCAATAAAAAAAATAGCACTACGTTTTGTTATTATGAGAGTAAATGCATATCTATTAAAAGTTTTTATTCACACTAAGTTATTTTTAAAGTCATAGTAATAAATTAAGCAATTTGCAACTTTATGTATACCACTTCTTTATTTTCTGATTTATTATAGGTTTAGTAGATATGACAGTGATATGTTGACAGCGAATAAAGACGTAAGAAATCTCGTACATTGCGATTCCAAATGTGCGAAACCTGCTAATTAGTCTTGGACAAGCATGATTGATTTATCTTAAACTATCTGTACCCGGCAGACGTTGCCCTGAAAAAATAAAATCTATAAACCGATTGCAGCGCCATCAACCGGGACCAATTGTTAATCTAAAGTTTAGTAGTAGTAGTAGTAATAGATTCGAGAATGGTTTAGATTCTAAACCATTCTCGAATCTACTTGAAAAAAAAAAAACAAAAATTCATAAAAACGGATCCCACCGTTAAAGAGGTATTCAGCGGCGCCACCTACCGGGTCCAATCGTGAATCTAAATTATCCCGGGATCCACTTGAAGACACACAAAAATAATTTCACCTAAATCCTGGTACCCGATTGCAGCGCCATTTACCTGGTTCAAATTTGAATCTAAACCATCCCGGGACCCACTTGAACACACACAAAAATAATTCACGTAAAGCAGACAAATGAAAATGAGTTTATTAATGCAGTCACCTTTGCCGAAATCGGCCGGGAAAGACCATAACAAATGCTGGACTGATGATTTTTTAATGATTTTTTTTTTTATTGATGAATATCATACTTTAATACTTATTATCCTATTCCGGACGAAGACAATTCTAATAACACAAAAATCATAAAAATTGTTCCAGCCGTTCTTGAGTTATAAATGGTGTAACTAGCACGACTTTGTTTTATATATATAGATAGAAGTCTATGTCCAGCAGACGTTTTTGCCTTGATATAAATTATTATGTAGTGGAACACTTACAAGCCTATAGATGGCGCTGTGAAATAATTGAGGTCACAAACGTTTCCTGAAACATATAAAGAATATATACAAATTTTCAACTGTAATAGATAGGCCTAGGCCTGCGAAGAACAACAATAGCCTCGTTGAAAGATCTTCCTTTGAGACTAGTGATGTGTACCGGTTGCAATTGTAGCCTCCGGAGATTCTCGGAGATTTTTCACCAAAAACCGGTTTTTCATCGGAGAATAACCTAAAATCAAATTTTGTTTATTTTACATGAAAGTTGGCTTAATTCCTAAATAATATTAGTATTTATCCATGGTTTTGAAGGAATAGATAAATAAATACAGAAAAATTATACAAAAGAACATTTATTCCAACATACAAAACTTTATAACAGAAACATGTGAACAGCAACCGTGTTTTACTCGACTATTAGTCGAGTAAAACACAAAAAACAGAGCATTTGAATATTAAATTAATATTTTTGGGCATTAAGTTTCGTCCCGCGCGTGTACGAAAATACCGATAAAAAACCGGTGATGACTGTAACCGGTTTTTTACCGGGTTTTGTGGAACCGGTACACATCTCTATTTGAGACGTAGGAGCATTCCATCTCGCTCCTCCACCCTCTACGGGGCACCCCCTACAATTATATCAACGCAAAAACGTCCCACAGTTAACATGTGACATTTTTTTTTTTTTTTTTTTTTTTTATGTAAGTATAGGTTTGCGTTTGACCACTGTCTCACCTGATGTTGAGTGATGACGCAGTCTAGGATGGAGCACGCTTACCTAGAAAATACCTATTCACTCGTGACTTGAAGACTTTAAGATTGTATTTGTCAGGAAAAACAGACTCCGGCAAATTATTCCACTCTTCGGCAGTGCGCACCAGAAAAGATGAAGCGAAACGCTTCGTTCTGACTGGTGGTATTTCCACCATGTATCGGTGGCGCAAACCGGTGCGTCTGGTTGTCCGATGGTAGAATGGGGATGGGGATACATAGTTGTAGGTAAGTGTATTTATATGTTTGGTATTGTTTATAGAACAATCTTTTGAAATACATAAATGCATGCAATTCCAGAAATACACTCACAAATAAACAATGTATTTCGTATAATTGAACTAAACCTCAGTCCAGCAAAACTCGAGTCGCAATGGAGCAAAATCTGATATTTTCAACTCGGTGCACGAACGACACTGTGTCGCATTGTGTTATAGAACGCAGCCAAACCTTTCAATATTGTACTGGGATGATAGCACAGTTGGAAACCGTCCAGACAGGATGACCGAGCAAAAAACACACGAGCCATTCTGGCCTCTAAGGACAAGGACGGAGTTAATAGATTTCATTAATTAACCTGTTCAGTGGACCGAGTGATTGCACCACTGTGTTCGCTGATAAAAAGTGACAATTCGTTCACGCCCGAGGTTTTAGGGCACATTCTTTACGTATGTGCTCCGACATGTGTAAGCCGCTTTGGGTTCTCTACGCTAAAAAGCTTTTTATAACAAAAATCTTCTAAGCTAGCAAATATTTGGTTACATGACATTTAGAAACTTACTGTTTATACGTATGTATTTATATGTTCTATTACATAATTATATTAGTGTGAAAATAACCTTGTTAGTATTTTATTTTCTGTGTTAAAGGCCTTGGGGTACGATCCCATGAAGTCTTTTATATGATTTCACGGGAAAACCACTGTACCGATTTTGCTGAAATTTGATATATACTTATATATAGAAAATAGAATGTTTTGTTCAAAAACAACCCTTTCCTTTAGTTTGAGGTTTAACATTCCTTCACAGAAATTGTTCCTTACAAGCTACACTTTGGATTGGTGTAATAGTACAGTTCTGTTATTTTTTTTATCAGTCGATTCGATTCCTGACTAGGATAACTGATTTTTCAAAAATCGAATGATACCACTCTAGTTTTCTTCAAAACGGACCTCGAGACTCCTGTAATGTATTTCTCGGTATTTCGTATAGTTTAGGATTTGACCCTCAAGGCAACTTGGAGAATTAACCCTATATACATAAATAGAAAGAAAGAAAGAATGGCTTAACAGATATACAATGCAAAAGTGGATGGATGCAGAAGTCGTGGAAGGCCACGACACACCTTCCATGATCAAATTGATCGTGTACTAGCAGAAGGTGATGTCAGGAGCCTTAAGAACAGACGAGCTTGCATGACAAGAGTTATGAATGTCAAAGAGGCAAGTGAGGTGTGTAAGAATAAGCCTAAATGGCACTCTGTTGTTCGTGCCTACCCCGCAAGGGAACTGGCGTGAAGTTATGTATGTATGTATGTATGTACATAGATATATATTTTTAATACAGCGAATGAAGATGGAAAAATATTCCGGAAAAAATAAAATTCATAAGAAACTTATTTTCAAAAAACTGATGTGGTGTAAATATATTTAAATTATGAAAGTCAAAACTCACGACGAGACTTACTGCTAACGCCATCAGTGTTACGTTTTTGGCACACAAATCTGATTTGTGAAATCAGCTGAAATACTTTTTATCGTTTAAAAAAAGCCGATTTTGCTTAGCAAGTTAAGACGTTATATTTTTAGTAAGTCTTTATTCCTGTCTAAACATTAATTAAAAATATTTTATAAAACTAGGATATACCCCCGACTTTGTCGAAGCTCGACTTGAAATTCCCGAGACACAAAGTAACGCAGCATTTAAAAAAGAATGTAAGCAATCGTTTTAGTGAAAACTGTGTCGGAATATGGTAATTTTTTGCAACCGAAAAAACTACAAACCGCTCCCGGCAATATTCCCGCGGGATAAAAAATATCACATATTTTACTACATAAAATTTTCTGACGATCAGCGAAAACCACATCGAAATCGGCCCCGTAGTTTTTACGTGAGTCCCGAACAAACGGTCACACCGGCGAACAGATAAGCAGACAAGAAATAAAAAAAAGTTGCAACCTGTTTTCCATCGCTTATATAGTCTATTCTAGTTGTATTTTTTTTAAATAGCTTCAATGTACAGACATGTTTAGAATTTTATAATACTAGCTGTCACGGCAGACGTTGTTCTGCCCTGAAGAAATAAAATTTAGAACCCGATTGCAGCGCCACCTACCGGGTCCAATTGTGGACCTAAACCATCCTCGAATTCACTTGAACACACACAAAAAAATTCATCCAAATCGGCCCAGCCGTTTAGGAGGAGTTCACTGTCAACACACGTACAGAAGAATTATATATATAAAGATTATAGATTATTTCAGGTTTTATTCTAAAATATATCACTTATGCAACTTGTTATTGCAATTTTATACCTACTACTTGCACATTTGGACGAAACCCAAAAATTAACATTTTCAGTTCTTATATTTGCGGTTCCATGTATAAAATTTTATTAAAGCTAATAAAAGTCACGTTTAATGTAGGTACGACAAATCACTGTGTTTTTGCTATGTCGAAAAGTCAATGTTACCAACAGAATGGTAAAGTTAAAAGTGCACTTTTTTCGAGTTTGTTGACAGCGTTTGTTTTGTTGTAGTGCGGTTTTTGTGTGATATAAAGCTGGTTAACTTGTAAACATACATACAACACGTTGCTAAATGAAAGCAACGTACACAATTATAAATATCTGTCTGTTGGGATAATAATGCTGCTCAAAAACGGCTTGACATAATTAATAATCAAACGTCGAATATCCACAAATGAGTTTCAATTTGTCGATTTACGTCCCACAGTTCGGGCGTTTCCATTTTTAGCGAAAATGGATAAACGGTGTAACCGTCATATTCGTTCAGGTTTTATTGCACCAATCCAGATTTAATATCGTCGGCGTTAATTATTATTATCATCAAAATTTGACATAGACATAGACGTAGACAACGCTTTATTGTTAAAAAATTTACAACAAGACAATAGTTACTTGGTAAAACAAAAGGCGGACTACATATATACATTTATATCATAAAATTGTGATATAAATGTATATATGTAGTTTGTAGTCCGATGCATTGTCCGATGGTCCGATGCATCCGGCAAAATCCGCACCACATCTGACGACTCCGTGCACGACGCACTCGGTATTGCCGCTGATCATCTCTGATGGCGAAAAGTAGTCCAAGAAAATGTATTGGGTAAACGTCACGACCCTCACAAATGAGGAACACGACTTATGAAGGAGGAATATATAACAATTTAAACAAAAAAAATACACGCACAAAAAAATTTGCTACAAGGTTCTACACTGACGCCGACGATATATCGGTTGTCTGTTATCGATGTAGGCTTCATCACAATGTTTTCTTTAGTCATTAACCTTTGCCATTGGTAGCTTATTAAGTTCGTATGTAGGTTCCTTCGTATTCCTTGTTTTACGTGGGCTATATTCTGTTACGTATATTTATATTATGAGATCTCTTTGACTCTGGATGGTTGTGCTTCTTCATCTTTTACCACTCAATTTTGTTTTGCATGGTTCTTGTGGTTTTTTTATTGCATGAATTCAGGCCGACGGCCCACCTCATGGAAAGTGGTTATCACCTATGGATATTTGTAACACCAAAAGTGCTACCACTCTCTAAATTAGTACCCGAAGACAACTCAAGGGTTTTATGGCAGCACACTTTAGGCCAGGGGTGATAGCCATCCAGACGGGTAAATTGTATTCGTTCTCCGGTCTTGCACGAATATATTGTTTGGAGTTTTCCCAAAACCGACGGGTATCATGGATCCATTATAAAATGGGTCTTCCATGACAGTTTTTATAATATCTGGGCTACTAGATGAGAATTCTCTAACCCTGTCTACTACATCTGGCCCTCACAGTATTTATGGCATGCCCCCTGCACTTTAAATTTGCTGTTATTAGTACTACGTCTGCGCTTATTACACGATACCTTAGTTTAGTAATACTGGTTGGTTTTGATGTTTATAAAATATTTTATTTAGTGAATACATAGCCGTCTCATCTCTTCATGCAGGAACGGCAAAAGAATTGAAACAAATTCTTGCAGTCGAGCGGCCTGTCGCAAAAGGCGACAAAACAACCAACAGCCAGATGGTAGGGCAATTGCCCGACTGGATGGCTACCACACTTGGTCAAGAGTATGCCGCCATAACAATTTTGATTTGTGTTCCGGCTTCAGTGGGCAGGTTCTAGTTTCTCCTTCAAGGCCGCAGCACAGCACATTAGCAGCACCTTTGGTATTGCTTATTAATATCCATAGGCGACGGTAACCACTTCCCATCACAGTCCGTCAGCCTGTCTGCTATGCTTCAGCAATAAAAAAATATATATTCAACAAATTCGTCCTTCTAAGACTTAATAAGCCACCTTAACCTGGCAAGCCGTCTTGGACAAGCGTGGCGGGTACACTGTCTTTTCTCTCTATGATGAGATGCCTGAGCCCAGCAGTGGGACATTCATGGGCTGATATTATTACGACTTAATACTAACAACCGTTTCCACTCCATCCTCTACTAATCATGTTATCTGAGGAGACTCAATTGATTTCTCTTCCATCTTAAAAATATACAGAGTTTGTGCTAGATGTTTATTTCCCTTTTCATTTAACGTAACAACAGCATGGCATTGTTTTACCTTAGTTTCTAAAGAGATTTCTTTTAGTAAAGAGAACAGTTTTGTCATTCGAGTCAAACAAGTAGTTTTTTCTAGTTATGATTATGAACGAAGAAATCTCGTGCTTACAATTATCCATTAAAAGTTCTACAAGACTAGATAGTTAGTTATACGGTCAATTCTTCTCCCGCTTTTGAAGTTTTATTTGTTAAAACATATTTTTAAATCAACTTACTCAAAAATCAAGTCCTGTTGTATTAATTTTTGACTGATTTCATTATAATTATTATATTATTGTCATTCCTAGTAATTTTTCCGAGATTAAAATACTCGAATCGATATTGACATTCCTACTCTGGTACAATGAATTCACTCAATATTTCATTTACTTTTAGAACTACTACTATTTTTAGTACATTTATTTTATTATTGGATTCAAAATTTCGCTTGTCACTGGGAAAGTCAGTTGTGCTTAAATATCTGTACTTAGAATATGATATAAAAATTGTAAAAACTTGATGAACTTTGATAGTATATTTTGAGTCGAGTCATTCGAGTGACAAGATTTTGTGTCATCACTATAACCGAGGGATGATTTGTGCAATAAAAAAATGTACTGAGTTTGCGCCTTTTGTCCGGACCCGCTACGTTTCATACCCCCCTAGCGACCGATTGTGCCCACCCCTGGATTGGCAACCCCTGGGCCCTTAGTGTCATTTTTAATGAAAAAGCCTCTAGTTGTTACTTACTTTTTTTATAATAGGGATGTTAGGGCGAGGGCTCTTCAAAGAAAGTGAGATTGGACTTGCAAAGAATGAATGTTTCAGCTAGACGCTGCTAGCCTTTGGATTTACTTTTGTTCTTGTTTGAATATCGAAGATGATACTTTGAAACGGTTGTATTGTTTTTCGAATTATTTTAGCTTTTTTAATGTTGAAGTGAAACTTCTTTAGAATCGTTCTGATTTGAAACTCGATGAAACGAAAAAGTGACTAAGCCTGCGAGATAATGAGATAGTTTTGGAGTTTTTCATTAATACTTAAAATTTTGTGTTTTAAAACTTAAATAAGTTACGAAATTTAGAATCCCTCCCACCTCTTGTCATACTTTGTTTTACTCCTACTGTGTGTGAACTGAACACAAATACATTTTGTTAAGGATACAATTTTAATTGTATAAGACATCGGTTATTTACTGCTAAAAACAGCATCTAGCGACAATTAACGTTGTATCCCTGCTCCATCTGGGATAATATTGTTATAAGCGACCGTTTCACGTAGACATAGCGCTGGGTTTAATGTGTTATTTGCGATGCGACAATGTTATTAATCGTTAATGACGTTAAACATTGACAGATAACGTATGTACCCTAATGTAGTTAATCAATAAGGGCGTTATTTTCAACGCTCTAAATAAGACGTATTTGACCTCAGTCACCAATACTAACATTATCCCAAATGAAGCAGGAACATTAGGTGATGATGATTATGAAAACTGCTTTCGGATTGTTGTTATACCGATGGTCACTATAGAAATGTCTAAATGTTTGTCAATTTTACCCGAGCACTTTATAGGATTGGACAAATTGTTTATTGACCTTTAAAACACTATTTGTATTCGCTTGAATGCTCAAGAATAACTAAGGACGTCGTAGCGTACGACGTATAGACGCCGTTACACAATGTATGTGCGCTATATTAGGTGTGTCAGACAGACCACAATAGTGCAATTTCTTAACAAGCATTGGTAGGTCGCGAATAGCATGGATACTACCTTGCGAATGTAACAGACCACCGCCTTAGACTAAGAGCTGGCTACGTATGATCTCTCCTACTTATTATATTAATGTACTCTGTGGTATAATCTAACGTTGCCGTCTACACTCGTAATTTTTCTATCAACAGTTTCAAATGACGTTTTGAAAGTTAGAGGAGATTGGTATGTGGGTGATCTGACTTTACTATAAAGAAGTTTTGTGGTCGTGAACCAATCGCATTTCACTACTCAACGTAGGTTTCCCCAAATTTACTCTATATATACCGGTCCTCCGCTTTCCTTATTCAGCCTTTACCGGCATTTGGGTCAGGGGACAGTCTACATCTGCTCCATCGGTCTACTAATCTAGCTTATAACTTTTCTGAACTATATATGAACCTTGAGTCTCTTTTAGAGATCCTCGTTCGGATTTTATACAAGAGAGAAACCTTTAACTGCTCGCTTCATAGTTTGTGGATGAGGCACACTGTCTATGTGCATTATAACGAAGTATGTGCTCACAATTTTACATGACTTTAGTCATAGACACTTCGTAACGTTTTATGCTAAATGCACACTCGTTTCATCTGTCATCGAGTTTGCTTAGTACGCTCACAATTATCCAATTAATGGACGATGGCTCTGCAAAAATACCTGTCTGAAATAAATCAGAATGCATGGTCACGTCGTGTCGTTAACAGATCGCTCAGCGATCTTTATTGTCATTATCTTCGTTAAAGCAAATTGGATTTAAATTCGAGAACCATTTGCAGGTAGATTAATTAAAAGATCTACGGACGGATGTTACGAACTGATAATTATAGAAAATCATCAGCGTGTATTATGTTGCTCTTAATTTAAAAAATCAGATGAATGTGTGACACCCCATGAACCATGAAAGATTTCGTACAGGTACAATCATCAATTGTTGTCGTCGTTTGTTAAAGCTCAATTCACACTAAGATACTGTTTAAGGTTCAGTCTCGTTCCGGTCTCAATCCGGTCCGAAACCGCAACGACATTAAACTGTGTAGTGAGACAAGTAGTGTAAATACAGCAAGATTTCATCGGACTGAGATTGGAGCGAGATTGAATTGCATTTAATAGAAATTCCTCCATATCTCTAAAACCTCAACGGATTTTGTTGAAATCAATTTCAGGATGTACACATTATTATCTAGCACCGTTTTTACCAAAACCATATGGTACCTAAAAAATATGAATGAATTCTTTTCGATCATTTTCAAATAATTTGCTTTGCTTTTCTTGATACACAGTAACACATTACGCTTACAATGAAATACACGTAAAATTATAAACTAGTAGAAAGAAGAAAACGTAACATATATTCAGCATTCTACCTATAACCCCTTAAGAATATAAGTAGAGTAGCCTACGTCATCTAAGTCAATAAGTAAGGTTCCCAGAAGGCTTGTACATTACCTCGCTGGTTGCCATACTGATCCCATTGTCCGAAGTGGAAACCAACCCTATGATCATCCGAAGAGTCGATTAGAAGTTTTGAGAGCTTTTTGTAGAGGCTCATGGCCTCAAAACGTTACAAAAGCAACACACACACACACACACACACACACACACACACACACACACACACACAGACACACACACACACACACACACACACACACACACACGCGCGCGCGCGTATATATATATATATATATATATATATACATAATACAAATTATCATCTATGGGACAGCTCGCCGAACAAATGCCGACAACGTATACTCGAGTACTTTGGCCACATAACCCGAATAACTAATAATACTAGATAATATGGAAAAACTTTTGGTCACTGGGAAAGTCGAAGGCAAGAGACTTCGCGGTAGATCTCCAAATAGGTGGATTGACCAGATTGCTGACCAGCTGGAAACTTCAATAAACTCGGCCTTCCACCGTGCTCGGAACCGATCTCGGGGGAAGAGAGCAAATGTTCACTGCCATCAAGGTCACGATCCTCAGCAGTGAGAGAACGACTGGAATAAGAATACAAATTAATTACTTATTTAAATAGAGGGAACTGGCGTGAAGTTATGTATGTATGTGTATGTATGTAAATAATTTTATTTTGTATACATATAGAAATATCCCACAGGAAATAGACAAAGTAATAAAAGCGTAAGTTTCTTTACACCCAACGTTACAAGTCTAATATTCATGTCGGGCAACTGAAGCACGAACAAATGACCACTTATCCAGTCTCGAACCTCGCTAAGTGTACAAGTTTCCCAAGATCGCATGTCGGAAGACTTCGTTGCAAACTCCGCGAGGCTATGGTACGTGACGATAGAAATATTGGCTCCTAGATTGGTATGGCACATGTTACTGGGAATTGCTATTGTATTTATCATGCTGTTCGAGTTCTCTTCTATGTGAGTCTAACCTTATTTAATCCTTATTTAACGTACAAAAGAAAAAAGGAATTATTGTTGTAGAAAAATAATGTAAGATTAGTAATCTCCCAAAGTTCTGAAAAACTTATTAAGGGTTGCGACGCAATCAGGCAATCTCCGCGGGTAGCGGGTTATGTGTTCAATGTACGGCCATCCCTTATTCCCCAATTAAGAACAGGGCCCGGAGAATATAGAACTTTGCACTTACCTCGCAGTCAGCCACTAGCCCACGACAGCGCTGGTTCAAGGGGTCTGCCGTTGCTTTGTCACGTGGCGATAAAGGTGGCGAAGTCCTTCAACACGAGCCCCGGGGCGCAGGGGACGCAGATACAGTGATCACTAAGTTTTATTTATGGTTGAGGCGAATGTCCTAGTATTTTACTGGACGCGAAAATCTTCGATAGCGAATATGTATTTTTGTAAAGGCGGGTGCGATACTAATTACGTGCATCGCGGTAGCGTGGCGTTTGGCAACGTACTGAACTCACGCGCTGAGCGAGCGGCGGCAACGTACGGGGGTTGCAAGACGCTATAAACCCAAGACACAATTGGTAATTGGGAAATAAGTGGCGCCAACAGAGGGGCTGCCAAAATTGAATTCGGAAATTTAGTCTTCAAAATAAATTGACAGAATTTACTGACCACAAATCTATATTCTCTGATTCTTACAAGAATAATGTGAATATTTTGATAGAGATAAGGCCGCCTATTATTACTACCATGACAATATTGCAATTGTACATTTTTTAAATTGTATGTTTGGTGAGCAATAAGGTGTTGTCTATTATCTATTATTCTATTACATATTTCATAGAAATTTGATATTGATTAATATACATTTTTATATGTAGAAACAAATTCTTCGATAAGAAAAGATTTCATTTTTATGTATGAAAACTTGTTTGAACCAATATTATTTTTTGGTGTAACATTCTTAATATTATTTTGAGATTCGTAGAATACAAAATTGTCATAAATAGATTTTAATAGTTTTGTAAGTATTCGCGACTAGTATACACATAATAAAACTACTTTTTAATGGTTTTAAGCGTAATTTAATTTATTATTCCGACGTTTCGGCCACTTTTCAGTAGCCGTGATCACAAAAGACAAAGATGTCAAAGTGTCAATGAGGTAATGTTAAAGTTTTATTTAGACTACCACCAACTTGTTCATTTTAATTATTTAGTTTTAATTTTGTTTATAAATGTATCTTATATTGATGTACAGTCATGGTATGAAAATATTCGCCAGTTTTCAAATTGATTTATTTAACGTTCCGCAAGCACATTTACCTTTTCAAATTAAGTCACAGAACAGACTGTTCCACAGAAAATTATGTTTAACTATTTGACAATAAAGTTTAAAATGACTTACATCGAAGTTGTTTGATTTTCTATCTTGTCTAAGAAGATTGTTTAGACATTTAAGGCTTTTTTATTGATTTTAATATTTATGTTAACATAGTGATTATATCCTCTTTGTTTCTTATGGTTATTCGCAGCGTCTGTCATTGTCATTGCAATTTTATTTTTTCGCGTTTCTATATTTTATAAACGTAACATTTATTAAAATGTTGGTAGTATTGTTGCTTACTACTAGTACTCGTGCAAGCTAGACGACTTTAAGGTGACGAAGATTTTCATTCCACGACTGTACATTAGGGATAGTACCTATATGTATCAAATGTCACTACAGTCAGTTACAGGTTACATAATATTTATATATATATATATATATACATATATATATGTGTATATATATATATATATATATATATATGTATATGTATATGTATATATATATTAAATCGATTTTCTATTCAATTTTGAATATACATACTTTCACTTCTTTTTTGTATAATTCTTCTTCCATCTTCTCCCAATTATTTGGAATCCGTACAATATTTTTTTTTTCTTCTATATTCCTCTTTTATGGCCTACGTTCTCTGTCACACCACAAATCAGCATGTCATCCTTCACACAATTCATTGACTCAAAACCAATTTCTATAAAGATAAGAAACATAAGAATCGACCTGTTTTGCCTTGCTATCGGTTAAAATTTGACATAAGCTCCATACAAGTAATGTCAAAATGTTAACGATTGTAGTAAAGGAAAAAAATGAATAGTAAGATATAGGAGCCGGCCACAAGAGATTCTGGAATAAGTCTATAAGGCTTTTTTATCTCAGCAAATACCTAATGGAAATTGTACACCTCCAACTGCAATTTAAAGACGACTTGCTATGTAGAAATGAATCGTGATATTCAAATGGTATGCCGATGGAGTTGTCGCGTCGCCAGCGGACGCGGTGCGATCGTGATAAATGACCCGATTAACAACCGCTCGTCTGCGAATGCGACGAGGTTTCTAACGATCCTATATATCAAAGGATTCCTCCCGAAGCTGACGAAGATTCTTAACAATTACTCGTTTAAACATATTGCATGTTATATACAACAGCTGGTATATTTTATCGCGTATTATTTCTTGTTTAATATATACGGGCAAAAGCTAATAACAACACTGGCCCACGAAAAAAGAAAAGTGGTCTGTACTTTTGACCAGACCCATATTTCTGAATCCCAATCTGGGGTAAGGTTGGTCCATGGTCCATAGTACATACACCCTAATACACTTTCAAATTTGAGGATGTATGCAACACGGCGTCGATGCTCTAGGCTTTGAAGCCTTGTATGGACAAGCTAGGCCCTAGCAATCAACGTGTTAGCTCTTCTTTTAATTGACTCCAACGATTCAACCTGGTATTTGGTTGAGCTGTCCCGAACCTGAGATCAATACTCGATGTAACATATAACTTTCTCACTACATAACTTTACAGCACCATACAAACCATCCTGTTAATTTTCATCTACATATACAGATGAATCCATGAACTCATTTTCACACGAGTTCTGCTTTTTCAAAAAAAAAATTGCATGTTTTCACCAGATACGCAGACTGCCTACCTGATGGAAAGCGATTGCCGTCGCCTATGGACATTTGCAACAACAAAAGTGCTACCAATATGCTACCGCTCTCTAAAGGGAAACTGGAACCTGGCCACTGATGCCGGAACACAACTCAAGGTTGTTATTTGTTTACTTATAATTTTATTTCAGGAAAACATGTCCCATAGTCCTAATACATATTACATTCAAATTATACATTATACAGAATTACATTGATACATAGAATTTAATTTAGTTATGGCCGCATACTTTAGACCAGCGGTGGTAGCCATCCAGACGGGCAAATACCCTACCATCTGGCTGTGAGTTGTTTTGTCGCCTCTAACCACAGACCGCCCGGCCGCAGGAAATTGTATTCTTTCTCCGTTCCTGCACGGATAAAATAATACCCGCGGAACCCTAAAAAGGTATTTGAATTCGGTTCTTAATTTAAAATAATTATTAAATCATCGTGTTTATCAACGAAGTGACGGTATCCCACGAGAACTGTCCTTAATTCCAACCACTGACATGTGAGGTTAACGCCCTTTGTCTCATATTAACCCACATGAGTTTCATAATTCAAATGTTTGGAGCGTATAACCACGAGGGACCGTATTCCCCGAATTAGGAAGGTGTTTATGCATTTTTAAGTAATTAACTCAGAACCGTATAAGGTAATAATTTCTGTAATAATTTTAGGCTTTTGATAGTGGTGGAACGTGGAATGAGTTGTTAGTTCGTTGACCTTCATTGCCATTAAAACTTGCATAATGTGTCCACTTCAATCTCTTTAAAGTGTAGCTTAAGTGTGTACACCTGCGGAACGTACTGCGCAGAAAGTGCGGCTCAAATACGCTCGCAAAGTTTTTTAAGTTACATATGACACGTCGTCAGCCAATCACAATCCACTGCTGGACATAGGCCTTCTCTAGTCGGCGCCACTCATCCCGGTCTTGCACCTTCCTCATCGCCTACCGGCGATCTTGCGCTGGTCATCGGTTTATCGGGCTGGAGGGTGTCCGACACTACGTTTACCTATGACACATTAGCGGAAATTCCGGCGATCCTTCAGATGCCGAACTTTCCATGCGGTAATATTTTCTTAAGTTTTGTATATAAGTATAGATATAAGGCCATGCACATGCACTTCCTCACAACACCATGTAACAGATACACTCTACATTAGTATAAGTTTAGTATTAAAAATAGGATAAATAAATATAATAAGTTAATCTTAAGGTACACCATAACATATAAATCACTAAATTAATGTCACACACAGTAACAAAAATAAACAATAAGCGTGTATGGACTCTAAAATTTTTCATAGAAATTAAGTAGTAAAAAAGGTACGGAACTCGAGTCCGTAGAGATGTTAATAATAATAATATAAAAAAAACACCAAAGTTGTTACAAATGCGCTGCTGCTCTCTTAAGGGAAAATGGAACCTGGTCACTAATGCCGGAACACAACTCAAGGTTGTTATGGCGACATACTCTACACCAGGGATGGTAGCCATCCAGTCGGGCAAATGCCCTACCACCTGGCTGTGGGTTGTTAAGTCGCATCTTACGACAGGCCGCCCGGCCGCAGGAAATTGTATTCTTTCTCCGTTCCTGCACGGATAAAACTCTTCGGGCGTCGCTCACAACGAAGCATGACATGTTTCGTACATCGTAAAACTTTTATGTTTGTCGATAGTCGCTGTGGCTGTCGCTCAAGTCCGTAGTCAGTCCATTGGCCTTGGGTAGTTGCACGTCATAGTCGTTTGTGGTGTGCGAGGCAGACTGTGCCCAAACATTATGATTTTTTCGTCGTTGGCTATAAGCGTTAAGCGTTAAATGGGCTTCCGTAACTCTCACTCACCGTACGAAACACGGATAGGTCAAGGCTAACCATGACAACACTATTCTGTGAGAGCGTATTATCACGCCGGCCGAGTCGACCCTAAGAGCCTGTAATCAGAATAATGTTTCCAGCATGGCTCTACCACGTCAGAATAGTTTACGAATTGTACTGATATTTTAATTTATACTTAGATAGTAGTTATTGCTTCATTTACGTAATGTGTTCAACCCAAAACTAAACCAACATTTCCAAACATTAAATCAATAGTGAAATTCGTAGAGCGAGCTTAACCGCGAGCGTCAATAAACTCAGCTGGAAGCTATTTGGTACCGAATTCCGGTACTAAGCGGCTCGTTTGTCAGCACGCGTTTTCGGGATTAGGCTTTGAAATAATGTTTCGGGCACAGTAATGCATCTGTTGCAATAATACTTAAATGCAAAATTGAAAATTGTTAGACTGCTGTTTTTTCAATAAACAAACTGATACACTCACTTTATACACATATACACACACACATACAGATGCACACTTTTAAATCATTCATTAGTGTAGGTAATTGTAAACAATAACACATCCGTGCAGGAACGGAGAAAGAATACAATTTCCTGCGGCCGAGCGGCCTATCGTAAGAGGCGACAAAACAACCCACAGTCAGGTGGAAGGGCATTTGTCCGACCGGATGGCTACCACCCCTTCACACACACACACGGCCACTGATGGTCCCAGCATCAGTGGCCAAGTTCCAGTTTCCCTCAATAAAGCAGCAGCGCATTTGTAGCACCTTTGGTGTTACAAATGTCTATAAGCGATGGTAACCGCTTTCCATCGAGTGGGCCGTCTGCCTGTTTGCTGAACTCTGCAATAAAAAAAAAATCACGAACACAATTGTACCAAATAGGAAGGAGGTCCCCAAGATACAACTCGAACTTGTTTGCGGACTAATAACTTAAATATTGCGAAATGTTTTACCCAGTAAACGATTTTATTATATTTTTGTTATAAATTAGCAATTTGTAGTAATTTGGTTCTAATTCATACAGCAGTTCGTTTAATAAGTACGTGGTAATTGTAATTTGTTGATAATTCCTCCGCATGCATGAATTAATTTGTACAGTTAATTATAAAACAGACAGCAATTAATATGATATCTACAAAACGTGGTGGCTCTGTGGATATGAGATTGAGATATGAATAAAAATAAACAGCTAAAGTAAGCCTAAGCATTAGGAAATTTTTAATATTTCCTGTAAGCTCACAGCCCAACCTTCTATTTGCAATAAGAATCTTTTATTTCTAACAAAAACATTATCCTGTTGCATTATCAACAGGTCTGCACCCGTCGTCGAGTGTCAGAGCCGACTCGCTAGACATGTTTAAAGTGTCAGCTGTGTCTGGCGGCGACGCGACACTGCCGTGCGACACTCGCTCCACGCAACCGACCGATGTCCTGCTGCTTGTCGTCTGGTACAAAGACGACGTCCCTATATACAGGTAAGGCATATGTTTGCGGATTAGTATATTTAGTTATAACGTATTTTATAAAGATACTTATTCTAATTCAATTCAAAGGTCAAAGAACAATTTTAGTTCTGTGGCCTGCATTATGTTGAGTTTAAATCTAATTTTACAACATTTTTAGCCGACTTCCAAAAGAGGGTTCTCAATTTGATTTTATGTTGGTTACGCGATTTTTGCGTCAATTGTGGACGGCCTCTCATTTTTTATACTCCTGAGTTGGTCCTATTGTCGTCAAATCAGCATCTGATAAGTGGATCCCAGGGAAATCGAGGGTAATCGTTGCTGAAGAGCTCCGATATTCACTGAAAGGCAAACTTGTGTATACAGCCTGCCAATACAACTTCTACAATCGCTTAATATATTATTTCTAACGCTACTCAAGTATTTGCGCAACTGAAAAGTAGAATATATTTTTCTTTTTTTAAAACAAATGTTTTACTTGGCACCGATTTCAAGATGTAGAAAATATTTATTTTCAATTTGGATTTTTGGTTTTCAGTTTGAAATATATACTTCAAACTTTGCTAGATGCTGGTAAACGAGACTGTTAGTAAATGAGTGTGTATATATACACATGTATAGGCACACACACTCACACTCACACACGCACACACGCAAACACACACACACACACACACACACACACACACACACACACACACACACACACACATATATATATATAATATATATATATATATAGACAGATAGATAACACTTTATTGCTCACCAAAATAAACAAATACAAAAACAAAATGCTTAATTAATGCAAATGTTAAATACAACACTTCTTGGCAAAACAACAGGCGGCTTTATCGAAGAAGAAATTCTTAACTAATCTGGCGATGTAGGTGGAGCAGAAAAAAGATAGGACTGTACAATTTACTTACATTAATTTATAAATTTAATACATATATAAACATAATATACGTATATACAAAAATCTGAATAAATATATATATATATATATATATATATATACATACATACATACACACACACACACACAATCATGTATATATGCGCTTCGCAGCCTCCTTTACCAGCCGCAAGCAAATGTATACCTATACATTTATAAGCATTCTCTCTCAAATAAGTTTAGGTATGGGACAGGAAACAAATAATCAAATCCACACAAATACACGGATTTATCCGGAAATCGAAGTTCATGTTACGCTGAATCCCCTTTTCGTGTAGTAAATAATTTCTGAGAAAACTTTCCTCCGATAAAACCTCGTTAAGGATATAATTTAGGAATGAAAATAACTAAAGAAATATGCTAATGAAAATTGCCACAGGCTGACATTTTGTACTGAACTGATTAGACTTCCATTTCTTGGATCTATTTGAAGGCTGTGCTGGTTCTATTCGGTAAATTGAATATTCTTATTTCATTCAGCGCCTCAATGACGAGTTTAGTGAACTGGAGTAGTACATACTACTATGTTGTTTTTTCTTATGTTTGTGTTTCATCTTTTATACTTATTGACTGTGGCCAAGTGAGTCTTATTTATTGCGTTAAAAATAACTCCGGTAACGAATGGCTACATTAGTATATATACAATTATACATACACTAGCTTCTGTCCACGACTTCATTCGCGTGGAATAGTTACTTTGGGCTAACGCTAACTTTCATCCGCGACTTTGTTTACGTAGAAGTTGAAAATATTTTTAAATCTTAATGATTGTCCGCCGGCCTCGCATATATGCGCGCGTAGAACTTGATCGTTATTCTGCTGCGATGTTATTTGAAAACTGCAATATCTCTTAAGATATTCATTGAAATTGAATGATGTAAATGGCAATTTTGTTTTAAATCAAGTACTTGTTATGGATAACGTATTTATTTGGATAAGGATTAATATCATTTATATAAAAACACCTTCCCAAATTTGGTTAGCATTAAAAAGGTAGGTGTCTGTAGATTGAAGCTATTTAAAAAAAACCACTGGATTACACTATATAAATGATGGAGATCACAATGTAATTTTTTTAGATTTCTTGTCTATTTGTTCGGGATTCACGTTAAAACGGCCCCGGTTTCGATTCGGTTTTCACCGATCGACAGCAAAAACTTAGATTTAAAATCTGCGCTACTCTTTATCCTGGGAATCCCGCGGGAATCTTTCTGGGAATTATTTAAAATGGCCAGATAAAAAATGTAAAACCTATGTGATTTTTTCACTGATCGATAGTAAATTTTATGTAATAAAACGTGTGATATTTTTATCCCGGGAATCTGATTTAGCGGGAGTGGTTTTGTAGTTGTTTGAGTATATAAAAATTAGCTTATTCCGACAGTTTTCTCAAAAGCGATAGCTTGCATTCTTTTTTTTATTGCAGGAGATTAGCGGACAAGCAGACGGCCCACTTGATGGAAAGCGGTTACCATCGCCTATGGACATTTGCAACACCAAAGTTGCTACAAATGCGCTGCTGCTCTCTTAAGGGAGACTGGAATCTGGTCACTAATGCCGGAACACAACTCAAGGTTGTTATGACGACATACTTTAGACCAGGGGTGGTAGCCATCCAGTCGGGCAAATGCCCTACCACCTAGCAAAATGTCAAAGTAGCAAGTGAGGTGTTTTTTTTTATTTTTTTTTATTGCAGGAGTGCAGCAGACAGGCAGACGGTCCACTTTACAGAAAGCGGTTACTATTGCCTATAGACATTTACAACACCTAAGGTGGTACAAATTCGCTGCCGCTCTCTCACAGGTCACTGGAACCTGGTCACATACTTTAGACTAGGGGTGGTAGCCATCCAGTCGGCAAATGCCCTACCACCTGGCTGTGGGTTGTTAAGTCGCCTCTTACGACAGGCCGCCCGGCCGCAGGAAATTGTATTCTTTCTCCGTTTCTGCACGGATAAAAAGTGAAACTTGTATAATATATAAACGGGGGGTCTTAGGATTTTTCTGTAACGAAAAAGCGTGACGGCCGCATGGAGGAGCGGCATAAATTTAGACTAGACGTGGTGAGAGGCGGCATAATTTTAGAGTACACTATGGATGCGTTTTTTGGTACCAGATCGAATTCAGTTTTTTTTTGTTTGATAAAATAAAATATGTTTAAATAAAAAATGCATTCAATAAAATGTACCTAACCTAACCAAATCATATTTTGCAGTAAACCTCCGAAAAATCGAAATGTGTGCTGGGACACATAGTAGAAGTGAAACTTCAACGGACAAGTGGGAAAACGAATAGCAAGAGATAAATGGCAAAATGAATTGAAACAAAATTTTAACTTGATGTTTTACGGGCAGATTGTTAATGTACTGGTCCAATTTGAAAACTTCAGGTTAAAATTTTGTTGCGATTCGTTTTGCCACTTGTCCGTTGAAGTTTCACTTCTACTGTGTCCCAGAACACATTTCGATTTTTTTTTATGCTACAGTACTTGGGGTCCCGGGAATCCCCCGGGAATTTTAAGTGAAGCGTGGATGAAGTCGCAGGCAGATCCTAGTTTATAAAGCTGTCGGGGGTATCTAGTACACTTTGTATACTGAATTTAAAAATAAGAAAAAGCAAAAGTTACAATTTTTGTCTGTTTGTCTGTCTAGAACATCACGTGAAAACTACTGTACGGATTTGAATAAAACTCAATGCAGATCTAGTTTGTATCCCGGGTCAATACTTAAAATCCTTTTTATTCCGATAGATACCGTCGTTTCCGTAAGATAGACGAATGCAGCCAAAAAATAGCGCTGCGTTCGCGATTTATCTGTACCGCCATTGCAAATACACTAACAAACGCATCTTTGTGGCAACGCGAACGAAGTTTCGCTATTAGTCTATACAGATAAATAAAATTGAAGTACCTTTTTATAAAGTCAAAATAACAGCTTTTTACTAAATGCATATGAAAATATATACGGTACTTATATAAAAAAATTGTTATTAGGGGGGTAACTTAGGCTACTTATGTAGGGTTCCACGAAAATATACTACGCGGAAGAAGTCGCGGGAACTTCTAGTTTTAAATAAGAATTGTGCAATTAAGTAAATTCACAGATTGAAAATTGAATAAATATGAACTACCCATTATCATTTCAACGATGTAATAAAAGAGAGGAGAGTAGAAAATTCTACCTGCTATTTAAATTTTAGTGGTCTTGCATAAAGTCGTAACTCGTGCCTTGGTTGTTGAATAAACATCCCTGAGGCTCGATGACAAGGTCTGTTTTTGATTGCCAATTAAAATTTTCCGATTAAGATCTCGGTTATTTTGCTAAGTAGAGTAATCATCGGATCCAAGAGGATCTTCAAGGCTTTAGTTTAGTGATGGCCGATTAACGAATCTCGCGTTTCGTATAAATCGACAGATGGTTGGATTTCGAGAAATTTTCATCTCGTATAGACAACAAGCTTATTCTATAATAAAAATATAACAATTTATACATAACTTGGTATCGCCAATAATAGCTTATTTCGGCCTATACAAACTTTTCTTTTAGTTGTGTACTTAGTAAATATAATTGGGATTGATCATTAAAACACCGAGTACGCGATACAACTGATTTATTTTCGAAGTACCTACATAAATTATATATTGATACACTACACTTTTATTAATTTATTCTTTCATTAAATTTGAAGGCGAGTTCCCTTTTTCGCACGCACGTCAATAATGTATTCATCTCTGTCATTAATAAATTTAATTAAATCGCCCCATACATAGCAAATATATAAAACACATAAATTAATATAATTTAATAATCTTAATATATATAAATTACGTGTCACGTTTGTTTGTCCGCGATGGACTCCTAAACTACTTGACCGATTTTAATCAAATTTGCACACCGTGTGCAGTTTGACCCGACTTGAAAGATAGGATAACTTACATTTGGACCCGGTAGGTGGCGCTGCAATCGGATTCTAAATTTTATTTCTTCACGGCAGAACAACGTCTGCCGGGACAGCTAGTATATTATAAAATATACTACGCTCGCAATATTCCGCAAATGTTTATATTTCGTACAGGGTAACGGACAGTAAACCCACCACGCTTATCCAAGGCGGCTTGGCTGGTTTGACACATCGGTTATCTCGATGTGCTGGTTTCATCACAATGTTTTCCTTCTGTTTTTAGCACGTGGTAATTGTAACAAGATGCACAATAGGTTAGAAAACTGCCCAAGTAATAATAAATATTAATAATAATAATCGGCAGACAAACACACATTGTATATCCCCAAATTAAGCAAGTTACGCTTGTGTTATGGGTAGTATACAACGTACTACTACTCTGGGGCCGATTCCAGACACCCAGACCATAGTAAATAACGGAGAAAATACGTTTCGGAAATTTACTATACCAGGAATCGAACCCGGAGCCTCTGTGTTGTAGTGAAGTAGGCCGGCAAAGGCTTAGCCCGCGCAACCACACAGGCCGTCGTTGGTGCATGCGTTCCGGCTAGGATTCAAACCCGCGCCCTAAGAGCATGGGACGCGTGCGCTAGCCATTACGCTACTACGACTTATTTGTTGAATGAAGTTTTGTTTTGGTTAAGCCTGAATGGCGCTCTGTTGTTCGTGCCTACCCCGCAAGGGAACGGGCGTGAAGTTATATATGTATGTAAGTTTTGTTAAATTTTAAGCGATAGTAAAACAAATGCATGCTTAGTAAGATATCGCAACCGGCTGTAACTGATTTTTAAACTTTCTGTTCGCTATAAAATTGAATTCTTCTAGTTACTAATCAGCAGCCCTTGTTGTTCACTTGTTAAAACCACTCGCCGCATTTGTTTTCCATTTCTCATCAACTGGGTGAAATGTAAATTGGTTTTCGTATTGAAACATGCACCGTGAACTGTGTTTTGCTTCTATTTTTCCATTTTTCCCTACCGTAATAAGGGTCGGTCGCGTGTGGCGCCGGAACAACGACCTGTGAAGATTGCCCCTACCATTTGATCACGTGACAGTTTCATTAAAAGTTTCCAATTGAATTTCGCTTACTTGGAATTATTTTTTTGCGTAACGAAAAAGTGTTCAGAGAACACAACGTGATATTCCCTTAAAGTTTCTATTTACATTTGTTTTTATTCAATAATGGAGCCGCCTTAATTAGCGTTATTTTTTTGATTAAAGCTATTTTTAACTGATTACGAAACGAAGGAGGATCTCAATTATCTTATACTAATATATAAAGCTGAAGAGTTTGCTTGTTTGATTGAACGCGCTAATCTCAGGAATTACTGGTCTGATTTGAAAAATTCTTTTAGTGTTAGATAGCCCATTTATTGAACAAAGGCTATATATAGGTTATATATGTATCATCACGCTAAGACCAATAGGAGCAGAGCATCAATGAAGAATGTTTCAAAATCGGTTTTTATTTTTTTATTTTTTTTATTGCAGGAGTTTAGCAGACAGGCAGACGGCCCACTTGATGGAAAGCGGTTACCAGCGCCTATGGACATTTGCAACATCAAAGGTGCTACAAATGCGCTGCTGCTCTCTTAAAGGAGACTGGAACCTGGTTATCAATGCCGGAACACAACACAAGGTCGTTATGGCGGCATACTCTAGACCAGGGGTGGTCGCCATCCAGTCGAGCAAATACCCTACCACTTGGCTGTGGGTTGTCTAGTCGCCTCTTACGATAGGCCGCCAGGCCGCAGGAAATTGTATTCTTTCTCCGTTCCTGCACGGATAAAAACGGTTTTCTTAACTTACTTTTTTTTAACTATTCCACACGGATGAAGTCACGGGCAGAAGCTAGTAATAATATATAGATACTCACTCTAATTCATAGTCTTAGGTCAAAAAACAATTTTAGCCGTATGTGACCAGCTTTATGTTGAGTTTAAGTTCTTTTTTTATATTAATGTACTCTATAGTTTAAGTGGAATTTTGTGACATTTTTAACCGACTTCAAAAGGAGAAGGTACTCAATTCGACTGTATTTTTTGCATGTTTGTTAGAAGAGTTCTTCATCAATTGTGAACCGATTTTCAATTTTTTTACTCGAGAGAGTATACTACTGAGATGGTCCCATTGTTGCCAAGTCAGGATTTGATGAGTGGGTCCTGTGACGATTAACCTCTTTAGTCGTCATTTATATTAATAAATATAATATTTTTGAATAAAACGATAGAACGCCTCGAAAAACAAAGCCGGGCCGCGAGCTGAAGACATGAAGTCTGTTAGTGAAGATCCCGGTCAGCTCGGAAACCGCTTGCCCTTACAGTCCTAAGAAAATCGATAGCAACCTAAGTTGAAAAGCGCCTACACTCATCGGAAGGCAAACTTCTGTACGGGTGGCAGTAGAACAATTTCTACAGGCGTTTAATACATTATTTCTACAGCTATTCAACTATTTGCGCTACTAAAAAGTAGAATATATTTTTTTTAACAAAAACAAAACCAAGTTTAAACTAAAACGCAAAATATAAATATTTTCTACTACATTTTGAAGTCGTTTCGAATTATAAGATAAAAATTACTATTATTGCAAATTTATTGTTGGTTCTTTATATTTTTGACTAAAAATTTTTGAATGTTTAAACGAAACAAACACTGAAGTGATGTTTTATAGAGTTTCAAAGTAGCTTTCTTGAAAATTAAGTTTTTTGAAATAACACGTTTTTCCCCTACGAGATCCGTACTAACTCATAATAAATTCTCCATACACATGAAATATCATGATAATCTGATTTCCCTTCAATGTGGTATTGATTAAGAAACAAAAATCCAAACAAAGTCATATGATTCGTTTGTAATATAGACTAGAGATTTCGACGTAATTTTTTCAAATACCCATTTCTCAGTAACTATTTTATTTTTGTGAAACATTATCTTATCTTTATTATCTTTGCCAGGTGGTAGGGCATTTGCCCGACTGGATTGCTACCACTGCTGGTCTAGAGCATGCCGCCATAACAACTTTGAGTTGTATTCCGGCATTAGTGACCAGGTTCCAGACTCCTTTAAGAGAGCGGCAGCGCATTTGTGGCACCTTTGGTGTTGCGAGTGTCCATAGGCGATGGTAACCGCTTTCAATCCAGTGGGCCGTCTGCCTGTCTGCTGAACGCCTGCAATAAAAAAAAAAACTTATGTAATAATATCCCGTTCAACCCCAATGTCGTAAATAAGAAACAAACATGCAGACATTTTTAGGGTTAGACTGGGATATGCCCCCGGCTGCGTTCACGCTTGACTTGAAATTCCCAGGACACGAAATATCGCATCATTTAAAAAAAGAATGTAAGTAATCGTTTTAACGGAAACTGTGTCGGAATACGTTAATTTTTATGCATCCGAACAAATTCAAACCGCTTCCGGGAAAATTCTCTCGTGGGATAAAAACATCACAAATTTTATTCCATTAAATTTGCTATCGATCTGTTGATGAATCACATTATAATTCGATATTTTTTAATCGCCCATTTTAAATCATTCCCAGAAAAGATCCCACGGGATTCCCAGGATAAAAAGTAGCGCAGACTTTAAGTCTAACAATTAGCTGTCGATCAGCGAAAACCGCATCCCAGTAATTTTTACGTGTATCCCGAACAAAAAGAGAAGTTTTAAAAAAATCATCATGTTGTCCATCTACGTTTTAACGGTTTTAAGCGCGGTAATTTATTTGATTTTGGTTATTCCGACGTTTCGGTCATTTTTCAGTTGCCGTGATCACGGCCTAAACGTAGTTTTATTATGTATACAACTCGCGAAAACTTAAGAAAATATTATGTTGTCCATCGTTTATATAGTCAATTCCAGTTGTTTTTTTTTTTAAGATTCAATGTACAGACACTGCTTGTTTAGAATTTTATAATATAGATTACAAGCAGCAGACTGACAGAATCTGATGGAATCTAGTTAACGTGCTTATGAAATATTGCAATACATTAAAGAAAGATAATTCACAAATAACACATATCAGCACAACATTAATATTTAATTTTGTCTTTGGATGTCTATGAATTCAAATTTGGAATGAAACCTTAGAACTCATTTTGTATTCACTCAAACGAATGCAATTACAGAGTCATAGACCCCATTTACACTATCATATATATATATCATACAAATATGATTTCATATCTGTCAAGAATTTGACAGATATTGATGATCATATTTAAATGATGCTATTCCTCATTTTTACATATTACACTTCAATCATTTTATATAAACGTCATACTTTATCAAGATAGATAATTATTTACCCAAGTTTTCCATTGTTATGAGTGGAATTTTATCAGTTGAATTAAGGGGAAAATAAAACGGGCAAGAAAAAAAAAACAAATAAAAGACATATTTGCGTTAGATCACGCGTAGCAAGGCGACCAGAGGGAGGGGTCCATAACACCTTTCTCGAAGAACTTAGATTGGTATATAAAAAGTTTTACAAAATATACAAGATATTCCATTCGAAGTTCTTGCATTTCGACGCCATTTTTGAGGTTAGACGGATAATATTGTTACGACCTAGACGCCTACAAAGACAAATTCACACCTGCATACCTGTAGAAACACATTTTATTACCTTTCGGCATTTGGACTTCTTTGGTTTACTTTGTGTTTAAAATTTGTTATTAGAAAACAACCCATTTTGTACTGTAAACTTTTATGGCAGTCATTAGCCAGGTGTGTCGGATTTAAAGTACAAACTGATTCTAGGAAATTCGGTACACGCGGCCGGGCAGACATATTTCGTCTGTGCAGTATAAAGCAATGCCTTGATTGAGGGACGAGGCAGTCGAGCGATAACCATTCAGTAATCTATTTAGTGACGGACTTTGCTCGTGTTATTGAATTACGATTTTCTGCATTACGTGTGGACTTCTTGCGTTCAGTTATATTTGTACCTGTGCTATACGTGTTTGTATAGTTCTAATAAACTCTATAATAATTCCAACGGCATTTTAATTCGGGTCCTGCAACTCGTAATAATATGATCATATTTGTACGCTTGCTGTCAAAAAGGATTCCTTAACTATGATCATAGACAATATGAATCACATGTAGTTATTATACTGTCATAGGTTCTTCACATTTCAATGACTCGTACTTCTCTGTATACAGTCTATACCTATATATAGTCTAATAAGGCTCTCAATAGTACCAGCTTCGTGAAGCTACTCTATCAAGCAAGATTCATAGCAATCTGACAGTATGTGCATATTTTATAAATCGCTGAGGCGTACATTTGTTATGCATGGCATTGCCTCGCCGAATGCGATACCCGAATTAGTCTCGACGCAAACGCTGTTTTCATCGGATTATACCCGTTTTCAACATGCTAATATCATTATACGCTTATTCCTCTGTAGTGAGCTAGTTGGTGTTTTGGTTTGCTGAATTGTGGGTTACATGGATAATAGCTTTTGTCGCTAATGGTTTTTGATCATAGTATTAATATAATGAATTTAGTTTGCAAACTGTTTTAATGCTTATGGGTTTTGACGTCTTGTGTTTAAGCAGTTATTACTTTGTTTATAATTAAATTACTTTGTTAGGAATTGAATTATATTCGTCAGAGACTGTCGTAAAAGGCGACAAAACACCTCACAGCTAGGTGGTAAGGCAGCCCGTCTGGTAGTCACCACCCCTGGTCTACCGAACCAGGAGCCTCTGCGTTCTACTGATCTCAGCCGGCAAATAATTAACTCACTCAACTATATAAGTACAGGCCGCTTAGTAGCTGGTGATAGTCATTCGATTCGATCCAGGAAAGATTTCAATTTTGTCTGTTTTTAACAACATACATACATAATTTCACGCCAGTACCCTTGCGGGGTAGGCACGAACAACAGAGCGCCATTCAAGCTTATTCTTACACACCTCACTTGTTTTTTTGACATTCATAACTCTTGTCATACACGCTCGTCTGTTCTTAAGGCTCCTGACATCAACTTCTGCTAGTACACGATCAATTTGATCATGGAAGGTGTGTCGTGGCCTTCCACGAATTCTGCATCCATCCACCTGTTTGTAACTAATAAATTCAAAAACTACTGAACCGATCTCACAAATTCCTTCCTCATTAGAATGCTACATTATCTCTGAGTAACATAGGCTATACTTATTTCTATCAAAAAATTAGCGATCCCTGAAACTACTAAATGTTCATCCATGCGAAGCGATTCTATATATATTAATAACCATTTTCGTATTGGTCAAATAATGTTTTCTTTTTTTTCTCAGTAATGTTAAAGTGTGTATTTGTCCTAAATAAAACAATGAATTCATTCTTTTTTTCTTTCTTTAAAGTTATAAAAAACCTCTCTTCAAGTTTCTTCGTTGTTTTACCTCTAAGGCAAATCACTTGGTAAAGTTTATAAATGACTCACATTTGACTGTACTTGTAATTAAAGAATTCTTTATTCCAATAATATAAAGATGTTCAACATTATATAGAGTCACAATATGAGAAATCCTAATTTACCAACAATGCTATCAAATCAACAATCTATACGGATAAATAAAATTGAAGTGTATGTTTATAATGTCAAAATAACAGCTTTTCACCAAATGCATAATATAGTATTATGGCGACGAGGGTAGAACTTTCTGCCAGTGTAAGCCGGTCTCAAGACTTTTAGAAAAAGAAGATTCTGGAAAGAAAACACAGGGACAAATACATTTTAGAAAAGAAAAGATGATAAACAAAAACTCTACAATAGAAGGTTCAGGAAGGAAAAGACAGTGATAGATAGATGTTTAGAAAGGGATAGATAGTAAATAAAAGAAAAACGAAAATAAGGTCGCAATTATGGGTGCCAGAAGATTTTACCGGGTATATAAGCAGCATAAGGCGCGCCTGCCAAAGATTTCAGCTCGAGACAGCGAAGAGATAAGTGCGATACGAGTTTAGTGGGCAGTTCAGTGAAGGAGGAGTGTAGCGTAGTTTAAAAGGAGATCCAGAAGCGAGGTACACGCGTTAAATTTGGAGGTGAACACTACAGTAGCAGGAGGTGGTCTACGCAATATCTTCGACGGTATTGTGAGTGGGCCATCTTATCGTCGGGACAGTGCGTCGTTAGTAGTACATTTTGGGGCAACCCTGCGCAGAAGAGTCACTTAAGGCTGTGTAAGTTAATTAAAAGCGTTTAGTTAAAAAACTGGTGTTTCATTCCAATTGCGTACCCCCGTAAAGTCGGTACCCCTGCTCGCACGTAACAATATCGTTAAAACCTCGGCGCCGACAAAGACAAATTCCACGTACAGATTTGTAAAAGCACATTTATTACCCGTCGGCATTTGAACTAATTGTAATTCTTTTATGATCGTCTTCTTTTGTTTACTTATTGATTAGCATACGTTTCCAGGGAACAGCCCATTGTTTTACTGTACTCGTTTATGGCCGCTTGCGGCCGAATCATTAGCCAGGTGTTGCGGATTAAGTCGAATACGATACGGACACATTTGTATCTGTGAGGTATAAAACGACGGCCTGATGGAGAGAGACGGCAGTCAAGCGACGATTACGATACTGGCGTGACGTGTGTACATAACGAGAACCTAATAGTGACTTTGCGCGTTTTATTAAATTACGACCTTCTGCATTACGTTTGGGTTTGTTGTTTTTGGTTATATTTGTACCCGTGTTATACGTGTTTGTATAGTTCTAATAAACTCTATAATAATTCCAGCGGCATTTAATTCGAGTCCCGCTAAACTCGTAACAAATGGTGTCAGAAGTGGTATGTCGTTGGAAGAAGAACGTACTCCATGAACGAGGAGGCAAGTAGAACTGGACCGAGTTCGTCAGCTGCAGGTGGAAGAGGAACGCACTGCACACGCCGCATTAGCGTCGACTTCTCGAACTACAGCGCCCGAAATGGACCTTTCAGCTATATTGGCTTCAATAGCCAGCTTGCAAGTCAACCTGCAAGTCAGCCAAGCTAACTTTGAAGCCAGCCTGCAACCAGCCTGCAAGCCAGTCAAGCTAACTTCGAAGCCAGCCGGAAAGAGGACACGAAGGAAAGAGAGGCTATGCGTGATGTTATAGTCAACAAGATCGATGATGTTAGTCTTAAAGTGAAGAAACTGGAAACATATCGAGAAAGTAACAGAACAAACCACAGAGCTTCAAGACAAGGTTGACACGCTTGAGCAACGCATTTGCAAGCTTGAAGCTCGTGGGCCAGCCACTACCGCCATGACCGTGACGGCCTCAGGGAGATTTGACTTACCACATTTCGATGGCTCATCGTCATGGGGAGCATTCCAACATCAATTTGAGACATAGATCGAGGGCGACGGATGAAGCGGTAGGCATGCATTAACGGCGCTTAGTCTTGCCCTACGAGGGGATGCGTTGAATGTATTACAAAACCTGCCAGCCGAAGGACGAACATGGGACACTTATAGATGCCCTAGAAACTCGGTATGGAGAAAAACATTTGGAACATGTTTATCGGGCCCAACTACGAGAGAGATCACAAAGGCCTGGTGAAAACCTTCAAAAATGGGCGATTGAGATAGAAGGACTAGTGCGCCGAGCTTATACATCAACGCCGGAAACTGCACCCACGACGCTCCTTCAAACTTTTGTCGATGGCAAACGCGATACTGAAGTCCGAGCTACCGTACGATCGCCGCATCATACGTCATTAAAAAATGCACTCGCCCACGCTCTTGAAGTGGAAGCCGTTAGACAAGATACACGAGCATTCAAAGTTAGGAATGTATCTACTATTAAAGAATTACAATTAGTTCAAATGCCGACGGGTAATAAATGTGCTTCTACAAATCTGTACGTGGAATTTGTCTTTGTCGGCACCGAGGTTGTAACAGTATATACGGTACTTATATCAAAAAATCAATTTCCAAAATTTTTGTCTGTATGTCTGGATGTTCCAGCTAATTTCTAAAACGGCTAGACCAATTTTGACGGGACTTCCATTGGCAGATAGCTGATGTTATAGGGAGTAACTTGGCTACTTTTATTTAAGGGTACCGCGGATAAAACATTCCACGCTGACAAAGTCGCGGGCACAGCTAGTCACAATGAAATTTAAATAAGGACAAGAGTTTCAAATATTCGCCATTGGCAATATTTTATTCCCCAAAAACCATTTATTGATCACCCGAGGTCTTTTGTTTGTGGAATACACAAAATTTCCCGTTCATTCAGCGAATCTGAATATTTTATTCAAAACAAGTTATTATTTGGGAATTATTCGCCAGTTGTTTTGTGAAGATAAGGTGTTTCTTTAATATTCTATGGAGAACGATCTGTCTTGTTTCTTGCTTTGATTCTTTATAATCTTACCGTTTATTTTGTTTTTATTTTTATTTTGTTTGGCGGCTTATACTGTTGAATTTGAAAGACCTATTAAATTTTATGTTAAATGGTAAAAAGGTATTTGAGAGCAATATTGAGTTACTGGACGTAGGCCTCCCCAAGTCGGCGCCACTCATCCCGGCCCTCCACCTTCCTCATGCAGCGTCTACCGGCGAACTCACGGAGGTCGTCAGTCCATCGGATTAGAAGGCGTTTCACACTACTCGTCTTGTCTACTCCATCGGCCATCGGTCCTGCTACAGACGTGACCAGCCCACTGCCACTTCAACTTGCTAATTTTGCAAGCTATTTTCGGCCTTGGGGAGGCCTACGTCCAGCAGTGGACTGTCATTGGCTGACGACGATACGATACCATCGAGTTACTACTATAGGTTAAACATCGTTCGCGTTGCAATGGCGACTTCTTTGTTAGTGAATCGGCAGTACCATAAAAATGTGATCGCAACACCATTTTTAACACGCCTTTATTAGCATCATCTGTATGGTTGTATGTAAGGGAATCTTTTCACGTCATTTTCCACCCACTTCCAGGCGTCAGTTTAAGTTGTAAAGCACATGTATTAAGGATCGATGACAATTCAACAATTGTCACACATACAATATACTACGAGCAGATTTTCTTGATTATAATTACTTTCTGTTTGTTTCGAGACTAAATATAAGAAAATAAAATTTATAGTTAAAAAAAATTAAACAAATACACTTAAAAAACACTCAAGTATCGAGTAAGTATGAAGAGTTTGTTCTGAAAAAAATATAATTTTAAACATTAAAAGCACAGGGTGCGTTTTACTACAATAATATGTTAGTAATAACTCTCTCTACTTTTATAAATTTACTAGCGGCCCCGGCAGACGTTGTCCTGCACTGAAAAAATAAAAATCTAGGACCCGATCCCAGCGCCACCTACCGGTTCCAATTGTGGATTTAAACCATCCGTGGACCCACTCAAATACACAAAAACAAAATCGCTCCAGGTGATTAGGAGGATTTTAGAAACCGATCTCAGCGCCACCTGCCGGTTCCAATGAGACATGGACACTGACGGCAGGATTGGTCCACAAGTTCCAAGTCGCTCAACGGGCTATGGAGCGAGGTATGTTGGGTGTTTCTCTTATGGATAAAATTAGAAGTTAGGATATCTGTAAGAGAACCAAGGTAACCGACATAGCTCGCAAAATTAGAAAGTTGAAGTGGCAGTGGGCCGGTCACGTCTGCCGCAGAAACGATGGCCGATGGAGCAGACGAGTCCTGGAGTGGAGACCGCGTCTCGGTAAACGTAGTGTCGGACACCCTCCAGCCCGATGAACTAACGACCTGTGCAAGGTCGCCAGTAGGCACTGGATGAGTAAGTCAGAGGACAGGGATGAGTGGCGCCGACTTGGGGAGGCCTATGTCCAGCAGTGGATTGCGAATGGCTGACGACGATGACGACAATAAATGTTGGCAACGCGTTGGCTACGCCCTTGGTATTGCAAACGTCTATAGGCGACGGTAATCACATTATAGTTAATAGGCCGTATGCCTGTTTGCCAGCTTGGCAATGAAAAATTCCGAAAAATGTTTTTCCCATTTAGTACAGAACTGAAATTCACCATTTCGCTATACTGTACTCCAGGTAATATATTAAACACATTATACATGTACAGTTACGGTATGAAAAGGTTCACCAGTTTTCAAATTGATTCATTTAACGTTCCGCTAGCACATGTTATATTTTAAAACTAAGTTACAGAACAGATTATTCCAGAAAAAAGTATGTTTAACTGTTTGACAATAAAGTTTAATATTAAAATATTAAAAAGTTTAATATTACTTAGATAAAAGTAGTGTGGTTTTCTATCTTGTCTAAAAAGATTCTTTAGAGATGTAAAACATTTTTATTGGTTTTAATAAACGTAGTGATTACACCCTCTTTGTTTTTGATGATTCAAACTATTGTTAATCTCGGTGTCTGTCATTGTTAAGATTGCAATTTTCTTTTTTCACGTTTCAATATGTTATAAACGTAACTGTACAGATTGTACACTTTCTCTTGGTTGTAGTGGTAGATGCTGGCAGTTGTTGGTGGAGTGCTGGTGCTTTCTTGTAGTAGGGTGAAGAAAATACACCTTGTTGCTTTCAGAGATTTATTCTCGTAGTAGTTGGGCTTGGATGCTGATCCCTGGGTTCAACCTAGTGGTAGTTGAAGTCGTATGTTACGACTTGATAGCAACTTGATTGCAACTCAATCACAAAGTATTTGTGAGCATTATTTATATTGATGTTATTATATTAAAGTAGCCTAAAGTAGGCAGCAGCGTCAGCAAAACGCTGTACGTTGAACCGTACAGTAACAAAACTTAACATTTATTAAAATGTCGGCAGTACTGTTACTTGTACTCGTGCAAACAAATGTCGACTTTAAGGTGATGCAACTTTTCATAACGCGACTGTACCTATATATGTATATTGTATATAATTCTACGTCTATCCGTCCCACGTCGAATATGATTGATGATGTGCACGTCGCAAGCGTCTTAGCAGATTAATAATGTTATTCAATATATATTTTTATATGAAATACGATGAAAAGACCCTTGGCTGAGTCTACGATAAGTATTTGATATAGGAATAGTATTGTTGACCCACTTTTGTGCCTTCTATTTTCGGAGTAAGGTGACAATGTGTTTGAATCCCTATGTGTTTTGTGACATGGTAGTGCAATATAAATAGTTACTGTCATTGATGGAATTCCATTTCTAGTTTATTACTTTTTAGGGTAGCTATTTTGTTAAAAATGGAAACCTTATTGCAGCTGGTTCGTACTTTTGAGTAATGTTGTGACTCTTTACAAAACGAAATGGTGATTTTGTGTCAGAAATAAAACGAAGCCATCGAATGTTAAAAAAGGATAAGGAAGATTTTATTTTCTTTTAAATAAGGTTATAAAATGACATTGACAAACAAGGAACACACACTCTCGGGTAATGCCGGCGCTAGATATTCGCGTCGGTAACACTTATGTAATCGCGGTCTGGCTGTCCAATCATTTGCACCATCATTTTCTTGGAAACAATTGTATCTATTTGCGCTCATGGCAGAGTGGTGCAACTCTACCTCTTTGTATTCTCCTCTCGGCCCTCGAAAGCACCCTTATCTGGTAGGTACCTAACCATACGGAACTTAAAGACATTCAGGCACTGGCTTTGGGAACACAGACTCTGGAATATATGGCATTAGTAAATAAATTGACAATCGACCACAAACTAATCTAGCATGATGTATTCATATTGAAATTATTTTTGTATTTTATTGTTGTAAGGTAAACAGACATATAATAATTATTAAAATAGTACGTGGTTCTGTTTTATAGATACCTAAATATTTGTAGGTACAATTTTAGGTACCTTAAACAATTTTTGGAATTTGCTTTATTTAGTAAATTCCAAAAAATAGTCAATAAAATTTCTTAGCAGTAACGAATGTCGAAAAGAGATAGGAAAGACACGATTAATTTCTGTCTTTCCATTTAGATAAAAATGAAGTATTGCCAGCTTGAAAAAAAATCGAACTTAATTTAAAATAAAAAGGTTTCACGTTTGACTGCTTATTTGTCATTTAATGGTGTTTGGTACATTATGGAGTATTTTCTGTATAAAGTATAACATATTGTTCAATATAAATTTATAATATTACAAAATTTTAGTCTTTTGTTTCTTAGATTTTTAGTGCTTTATTGGCTTTTTTTTTGGGCCAATTTCGATACCGTTTTCGATGATCGATAGCAAATTTCCGGACTTAAAATCTGCAATACTTTATAATCCGGGAATTTTTATGGGAATGGTTTACAGTGGCCAGAGTGAAAAAAATCTGATTCCGATGCCATATTTTCACTGATCGACTGAAAATTTTATTTCTCCAACGTGGATAAAGTCGCGGGTGAATGCAAGTAAATAATAGAAATACAAATTAAAACATCCGGAAACACTTTACAATAAAAAGAAAACAAAACGAGAAAGCAATTACGAAGTCACTTATGTGAGACCTTTTTTAACAATTAAGATATACCTATATAATTTTTATATGTCTCATTTCTATATAATTGCTGTGCCCGCGACGTCATCCGCGTGGAATTTGTTTTCAAAATCCCCCGATTTTGAAACATTCTTCATTGGTGCTCCGTTCCTATTGATTTTAGCGTGATGATATATAGCCTATAGCATTCCTCGATAAATGGGCTATCTAACACTGAATTTTTGAAATCAGATTAGTAATTCCTGAGATTAGCACGTTCAAACAAACAAACTCTTCAGCTTTATAAATTAGTATAAGATAAGACAGAAATGAACCCGTCAATGTCGTCTAACATTCAAGCTAAGCAGAAAACACTTCTTGTTCGCAGCTACGACGGTAGAGTAAAAGGCCCGACTGCCCATTGGGCTGATGACGCATTGGGTGATAGAGCCAGGTGGCACTCAGCAGCACCATCGTCGTTGAGGATACGAGACATTCTAGCGACAGACCGCGCCCTCTATCGGTGTAGGGTCGACTTCAAGATATCGCCTACAAGGAACCACAAGATATTATTAGACGTCATTGGTAAGTTTACAATTTTAGATACTTGTAACGTCTTATTAAAATCTTTTTTGCATGAATTCAGCAGACAGGTAGACGGCCAACTTGATGGAAAGCGGTTACTATCGCCTAAGGACATTTACAACATCAAAGGTGCTACAAATGCGCTGCTGCTCTCTTAAGGGAGGGAGACTGGAATCTGGTCACTAATGCCGGAACACAAGGTATGATGGCGGCATACTCTTTTTATTCTTGCAAAACTTAACTAACTTTTCGTAAGAATTTTTTCTTAAAATTTTTGTTTGTGTACTCCTAGAATTTAATTTTCCATAGGCATGCATGAGACTTGTATATTTCCAAGAACTCTATAATAAGATCCCTGCTCCATAAGGTAATTTCCGCCGTTTTATGACGGCAATCGTTTACACTAAAACGCGCGTCTAGATTATGTTTGAAGCACACAGGCTTGAAACGCAGGAGATGCGCGAGTGGGCGATTCCTTTTGTATCTTTATATGTGCGCCGTTTCGCAAGCGAAAGCCGATTCACGCGTTAAAGGTTCGTATGTGTAAAGGCGGCTATTGCAAAAAGTAAACAATTCAGTACGTAGTAGAGCCGTGTTGGAATCATTATTTTGATTACAACTCTTACGGCCAGCTCGATCGGTGTGATACCACGCTCTCACAGAATACCGGCGTGATGCGGTTACCCTTGAACTAATCATTTTTCGTACAATTAGCTCAAGCCTCCTATTTTATCCCGAATCCCATCTTCATCCATCGATCCATACCTTTAATGTTCCACCGCTCTATCTTTTCCTTTATATCTCACCCCTATCCTACGCTAAAGTTTGGCAACGCGTTGGCATCGCTGCGTGTGTTGCAATTATATATAGGTGACGGTGACTTCTTCAAATTAGATGGGGGGTCTGCTTATTTGCTAGCTTCAGTGATTAAAACAAATTGTTTGTGTGTGCAGTTCACACGCAGTAGAAATAAAACTTCAAAGAAAATACTCACAGATAATTCATTTATTCAAAATAAACTTCTTAAGTATGACTTTCAATTTTTCACTTTTTTAGTCTAAAAAAGACTATTATCAGTTTTATTTCGATCCAAATTGGACCTATGTTTAATCATTGGTCTTATTGACTCTCTAATCTGTGATACACAATGTAAAACTCTTATCTCATTCTCCCGCAGGCTTAGTCCTATAAATATGTATTTATCTCTTTTTAGTGTCGTTTTGTCGTGTCATCGAGTTTCAAATCACAACGGTTCTAAAGAAGTTTCACCTCAAAAATGTTAGATATTTGATTCTATATTAAAATAAGTGCTGCACGAAAATATTCTAAACTCTATACATTTATAAAAACATTATTCATAGCTCCATCACGCCATTCCTCTACCTTGTACGGCCATTCATGAAATAAATTTACCACCGGCTATTTCAATATTGGTTCAACTATTTAGTGTATGAATTTTTATTTCAAAACACGTGAAAACGCGCGTGTAAAGTTATTTACAATATGAAAAGAAATGGTTTTTTATAGTAATTCGTACTATAATAAAACTACTTTTTAACGGTTCTAAGCGCAGTAATTTATTTGATTTTTATTATTCCGACGTTTCGGCTACTTTTCAGTTGCCGTGAATACGGAAGACAAAAATGTCAAGTGTCAACGAATATTGTTAAAGTTTTATTTAGACTAACACCGACTTATTAATTTAAATTATTTAGTTTTAAATATACAGTATATACGGTACATATACCAAAAATTAAATTTTAAAAATTGTCTTCTGTGTGGATCTTCCGGCTAATATCTGAAACGGCTGGACCGATTTTGACGGAACTCTTACTGGCAGATAGTTGATGTTATACGTAGCAAGTTAGGCTACGTTTTTTAGGATTCCAAGAAAAAAAATCCACGCAGACGAAGTCGCGGGCAAAGTTAGTATTTTATAAACGTAACATTTATCAAAATGTTGACAGTACTGTTTCTTGTACTCGTGCGGGCAATAATTGACTTTAAGGCGACGAACATTCTAATTTCGTGAGTGTACCTACCTTGTTTATTTCTAGGGCCTTCTCGCTCTGTTAAAATATTGACGACGTCTGTGGTTGAGCGCGATAAGTTTAAGCCGGCCGAACTTGCTTGAACGCAGAGGCTCCGTGTTCGATCCCTGTCAAATTTCGGAAACGAACTTTCTGTTATTTACTATGGTCTGTCTGGGTGTCTGGGATCGGCCGCAGAGTGCTCTGTTGTTACCTATAACACAAGCGTAAAGCATATATATATATATATATATAATGTGTGTTTGTCTATCGATAATTAAAAAAAAATGTTCTCTAGGAAAATGAAGAAAAATTCTTTTTTTTTAATTTGTTTTAGTGCTCTGCAGCTATTTTGGCAAAACTGGGACTTTTATTACGGCTGTACATTCGTTTGTCCACCTATCTTTGTGTGTCCGATTTATTTTTTCGGAAACTATTAAATTCTATGTAATTAAAATTTACTAGGAATATCTCTATATGCCACTACTTAATATCTATCTACCTACTCAAACGGGTACTCTAATGGGAGACAGGCATGACCATATATATATATACATACATACATACATAACTTCACGCCAGTTCCCTTGCGGGGTAGGCACGAACAACAGAGCGCCATTTAGGCCCATTCTTACACACCTCACTTGCTTCTTTGACATTCATAACTCTTGTCATGCACACTCGTCTGTTCTTAAGGCTCCTGACATCACCCTCCGCTAGTACACGATCAATTTGATCATGGAAGGTGTGTCTTGGCCTTCCACGACTTCTGCATCCATCCACTTTTGCATTGTATATCTGTTTAGTCATTCTTTCATCATGCATTCTTTCCACATGCCCGAACCACCGGAGCATTCCTTTCCTTACCTTCACCCCGACACTCTCTTTCAGACCAACTCTCTTTCTTACTTCGGTATTACGAACGCGGTCCTATATATATATATATATATATATATATATATATATATACTGATTTAGATAATTACGTGAACTGAAATGATAGCTGCGTTCGATCTTACCTTATGTTGCAAGCTTGGAGCCCAGTGAGGAGGAGTACATAACATGATTCTTTATATAATAAAACTACGTTTTAACGGTTTTAAGCGCGGTAATTTTATTTGATTTTGGTTTTTTCCGACGTTTTTTTAACGTAGTTTTATTATGTATACAAGTCGCGAAAACTTAAGAAAATATTATGATTCTTTATTTCCTCTTTAAGTGAAACGTGAAAAAGTGGTAAGACAGTGAAACTTAAAACTAGTAACAACATCAACTAAGAGGTTGGTGCCTGAATTAGGTTGAAAAGAAACCTGTAGTACAGGTCACCAGGATCAACGCGCTGGCCCTGATATTTGCCTAATTAAGAGAAAAATATATATACTAGTATAATTATTATAAGTGTTAGAGTAATCCCTTCAAGTGCTGAGGTGTGATGTATTGTCTGTGTATCTGTAAGTTCACATAGGTGATGTAAGAACCTCCAAGACTGTCCAGCCTGGACGGAGCAGCGCCGGGAGCTCGTCGCCCTTACCGGATATGACACCCCGCTCCCGGCCGTGGTACGCACCATGGTCGGGAGCTCAACCGGATGGGACGCCGTCTCCTCCTTCTGCGAGCAAGTCATGTTTGTGAAGGAGGAGGCGGAATGGGAGCATGAGCGGACCTCTTTACTCCGCTCCCGGCAAAGGAGGGCGCGCCGGCGCCGGAGGTTGGATAGTGACCTTCGGCTGCCGTAAGCGGGCGGCGTGGGTGGGGCTCCTTGGGGTATAGGGGTTCTCACTCACCTGCACATGCCGTCGAGATGAGAGCACGAGTGTTACGCGCGCGCTCATCTCTCTTCCCATAGGGCGCGTTACAGACCGCCCCATGCCTGAAAAATACCTAGCAGTTGGCCAGGGCCCTAGTCCCCTGGCATTGGAACAAGCCTAGTGAGGGAGGCCCACGCCTGCCAGGGCACGCGGAGTTGGGAATCCCGCTGTCCCGTAGCCCTGGCACAAGGCGCAAGACGGAACACCCAGGGGTTTTAGTGGGTATCCCTAACTGGGGAGTGGCAATAGCGTGGCATCAGTTCTGACTGGGCACGCTACGCTTCTGTGCCTGTCGCAGCTTAGTACTCAAACGGATTTCCCCTGGCAAAAAAAAGGTGATGTAAGAATAAGTATTTTGATTGAGCGAGAGTGAATAAGTCAAAGAATGTTAAAATTCATATGTTATATAAGAAGTGTCAGAGGATCATGGATGCGTTTAGGAAATAACGTTGGTATTGGAAAACAGCATTGTTATTTAGGAATATGCAAGAGGTCTTCAATGGACTGATAGTCGAGAGTTTTTAAGAAGCTAGTAATTTTTGCTCTGCAAGTATATTTTTATGCGCGTATATGTTTAATATATTATTGATTTTATTGATTTTATTTTATTATAAAGGAAGTCATCCAGAAAGCAAAAGATATTTTGTGGGCGACTGGTATGAAATAAAAGAGTTAACCAAATATGTAGTTTACGTCGTTTATCTATAGCAATAGCCTGATTAAAATGGAGAAGAGAGTGTTTTTTAAATAATTTGTACAGATATATAATAATATAGCTCACTCATAAGTGAGTTTTGTGACATTGATTCAACTCACAATGGTGAGTTGTTGCTTCAACTCATTTATGAATGAGCCATACTACAGCACTATGATCCAAATCTTCCAACAAAAAAAAAGGTCAATCGCAGCTGTCATTTTAGTCCGCGTAATTAAAAATCAGAGTATACATATATTATGTCTATATAATTTCTACTGTAGTGAAATCGCGGTAAAATGGCCGATTTATTTCTTCATATGCTGTGTTTTAGTGTTAGAAGATATTAAGTTTGAGCACGCCTTAAATATTCAACTGGCAGTTTCTATTTATTGAAGAGGCATTAAAGGTTTTATTTCGCTTTAAGTAATTGCTCCGTGAGATATTGACCGTCTTGAACGGCAAATAGAAATTTGAGTGCATTTATATGCGATCACTGTATCGAGGGTTCGACGCCGTTTGATGGATAAACGATAACGCAAGGGGAAGGTTTATGAGCGAAGAAATATGTTATCCGTATTAATTGCTGATGGGAAAATAGTTGGCGGTTCTAGTTTTACATACATAGCTCTTACGTATATTCAGTCAAGTAACATAGTTATTTTAATTGATCATTACACAAAAGCTCAGACTTGTTCGAAATACATAACAATGTCATGGAATTAGAACATACGCCGGTTTTCGATTGTTACGCGATTCATATTTTATTATAGAAAGAAAGACATATTTTATTTAGGACAAAACAATACAGAATATTATCAAACAGTAAAATAAAAGAAACAGAATAAGTCCTAAAATTGGACCCAGTCTCAGCATATGCTGACCAATTGAGACCAGCGCTGTTCTTCCGCCTAGGACCAGCAAATGAAGTCACGAAGGACCATACAACACACATAATAATACAATGTCGTTAAATAATGATAAAACTATAACGTATTGAAAAATAACATCATAAAAAATAATAAATTTAAAAATACACATAATTATTAAAAATAAATAAATTAATAGACATAATCATTGTACCGATCACGTGCACAGCAAAACAAAATGAGAAGAGAATAAGTATATAAAATAAACAAATTGTAATAAAATAAATTATAGTACATTATGGTACTAGTGTGTAACATTGGTGATTACCGCCGAGGAGCCGTAGGCGAGGGTCTTAAGAGAGCCGAGGACGGTAATCATCAATACACACGTGTATCATACGACGTTTTTCAACACACTTGTGAATAAAATAACAACAAAAACTCATTTTATTTAGTAGATAAAAAAAGTTATATATGAGTGAAAGTTTTATTTATTAAACACGTACGAGTTAAAATTATCTATTTAAATAAGAAGTTGCATGAAATGAGCAAGCAATAGGAACATTAATTTATTTGTTCTATAGAACACGATCTTTTTTTTAATAAAAACTTTTTTAAGAACAAAGCAACTCAACCAATAAAATTTAAAAAAATAATCTATAACTCACTAGTGAGTTATAATGTTTTTTAGTCACAGTTTGATTATGGGTGTCATTCTGTGCCTAATTGCGGTGACCATAGAGCCACTTTATGAGCAAGTGTGTTGAAAAAATTCAAATAGCACTTGTGTCTTGTCTAAAGTTAGCCTGTGCAATTTGGTGTACATTAAAAAAAATTAAGTTTGACCTTAAAGAGTGAAACTAAACGTACTTTTCTTACCGGTGGAGGAATATTATTCTAACACCTTGAAGCTGCATACCGGAAGCTTCCTCTGAATGCGGTTGTTTTGTGGCGGTCAATAGTAATTGCACACTGACGGGCTTCAATTTATCTTCTACTAGATGACCAACTCGCCATACACAACGCGGTGCTGGTACCTACGCTCACGTATGGAAGCGAGAGTTGGGTATGGAAGAGAGAGCATGAAAGTAAAGTAAACGCGGTTGAGATGCAAGCACTGCGCAAAATCTGCGGAGTGACGCTCGCGGACCGCGTTCGTAATACCGAAGTAAGAAAGAGAATTGGTCTGAAAGAGAGTGTCGGGGTGAAGGTAAGGAAAGGAATGCTCCGGTGGTTCGGGCATGTGGAAAGAATGCATGATGAAAGAATGACTGAACAGATATACAATGCAAAAGTGGATGGATGCAGAAGTCGTGAAAGGCCACGACACACCTTCCATGATCAAATTGATCGTGTACTAGCGGAGGGTGATGTCAGGAGCCTTAAGAACAGACAAGTGTGCATGACAAGAGTTATGAATGTCAAAGAAGCAAGTGAGGTATGTAAGAATGGGCTTAAATGGCGCTCTGTTGTTCGTGCCTACCCCGCAAGGGAACTGGCGTGAAGTTATGTATGTATGTATGTAGATGACCAAAAGAGCTTCTCATGTAAATAAAAAGGTTTTCTATGCTTTACAACACCAAACAGAAATCTTATCGCGACGAAATGAGGGTATGCTGCTGAAATTCTTATAAGACGCACGATTGCTGCTCTCTCGCGATTAAAATTAATACTTAAGATATAACAAGGAATTTGAGTGTAGAATATAGTGTTACAGTGAGTGGAACATTATAATAGTTGTAATAATAACCACATCACCACAACCGCTTTCCATCAAGTGCGCCGTCTGCCTGTCTGCTGATCTCCTGCAATAAAAAAAAAAGGTCACAAGTGGTTGTATTGGAAAAGGACGAGGCGCGAGTGCATTTGGACGGACAATTTCTCCATCCCCTATAATGTTTCCCTTGCACTAGATAAGTAGGACTTTTATATATTTCCTCTCAAAGGGCGCCCATCCCTTAAGATAATGATTGATTAGTGTTCCCCCCTTGTTCCTATCCCCACCGCCGGCTGGAGTACTAGGTAAGTACCTAAGTACTAAAAATTACCTTGTGGGTTTGTGACGTCCGGTTACGGATCCCGCCGTGTACGGTACAAGACTAGATCAAAAAACTTTAAAAAAGGCTAATAGATTTGTAGATAATCTAACATACACTGATACAAGTTGCGATTTTTACGATTTCCGTACGTCGTATAATGAAGTACCTATAGGACTTTTCTATAATTTGGGTGGATGCAGTAGGGTGACGCTGATAACTGCGAGTTGCATCTGAGTACAACGCTCGCAAATGTCCAAAAGCGCATATTATCTGAGATAATGTTAAATTTGTTCATACTTTTTAAAATAACTAGTGGTCGCCTAGTGGTCGAAATGCGACCATAATTAATTTAAATTATAAGGCTGAACATTATTAAGGTTCTGTTGTCAAAGACTACACTTTTATAATCACAGATTTCGCCAAAGCTACACTGTTAATTTGATTTTAACAATAAACAAAAGATATGCGTGTGTGTGTCAGATATATGGTAGTGTGTGTTTTTTATATTGATTTAATGTAATATAAGTGTGCGAATCTCATACCCCTCCGTCCGCGCAATTTTCGTAAAAAAGGGGTTCCAAAGTTTTGCTTCATTTTTGCTTCACGTATTAATATTATAGAAGATTTACAAGATTTAGAGATATAAAATAACAAAAAGCCACTTCAGAATTTAATTTTAGAAAGAACTCGTTTAGTTCAGTAGGACGTAGCGTCTTTAGTATAGAGTATTTATTATCTATGGTCCTTATAGTAACGTGTGTTATTTTCAAATTAAATTTACGAATAAGCAATGTTTGTGTACTGTGTGGTTATTATTTGAGTTTTATTATCTGTACCGGAACGGAGAAAGAATACAATTTCCTGCGGCCGGACCGCTTGTTGTAAGAGGCAACAAAACAACCCACAGCCAGGTGTTAGGGTATTTTCTCATCTGGATGGCTACCACCCCTGGTCTAGAGTATGCCGCCATAACAGCCTTGAGTTGTATTCCAGCATTAATGGTCAGGCTCTAGTCTCCCGTTAGAGAGCAGCAGCGCATTTATAGCTCCTTTGGTGTTGCAAATGTCCATAGGCTTTGCATCAGGTAGGCCGTCTGCCTGTCTGCTGAACTCACGCAATAAAAATAAACAAAAAAAATGCTAAATGTTTATGATATTTTTATATACTTCAGATATCTGATATCGTAAAACGGTACCGCTAAACGAATACCAAAGTGAAATGTCGCGATTAGAAGGTTTTCTATAGAACTGGGTTTCTCAAAAACTTGTAGTTTATTATATAAAGGAGTGAAATGTAAGCGTACGTACACGTATGATCGATCGTCGACAGCGAAAGCCATGCATCACACGCCCTGAGGGAGTTTGGATATGTGTCACAAACATACAGAATTATTTTTTATGTCACTTGTTAGTGGGTATTGGTGCATCCATACTAATATATAAATAAATAAATAATCGGCAGACAAACACACGTATTGTATATCCCCAAATTAAGCAAGTTACGCTTGTGTTATGGGTAATATACAACGGACCACTCTGGGGCCGATCCCAGACACCCAGACCATAGTAAATAACGGAGAAAATACGATTCCGAAATTTACTATACCAGGAATGTAACCCGGAACCTCTGCGTTGCAGTTAGGTACGCCGGCAAAGGCTTAGCCCGCTCAACCACAGAGGCCGTCAAATATATATATTACTACTATCTGTGCCGGCAGACGTTGTTCTGCCCTGAAGAAATGAAATTTAGAACCCGATCGCAGCGCCACCTACCGGGTCCAAATGTAAGCTATTCTGTCTTTCAAGTCGGATCAAACTGCACACGGTGTGCAAATTTGATTAAAATCGGACAAGTAGTTTAGGAGTCCATCGCGGACAAACAACGTGATACGTAATTTATATATATTAAGATAGTGAATCCGTAAATGGATTGAGTTTGTACAATGCGTTTAAAAATGTGAAAAAAAATCAAGGGGATAATTCGGACCAGGAGATTCCAAAAATGCGTTTTTTATTAGTATTACTACAGCTACTTACTAAATTATCAATAATATTATAAATATTCTAAGCATGCCGTGTCTGTACATTGAAACTATTAAAAAAAAAACCAACTGGAATACACTATATAAACGATTAAGAACACGATGCAATTTTTTTAGATTTCTTCTCTGTTTGTATGTTTGTCGTTTTGTCTGTTTGATCGGGATTCACGTAAAAACTACTAAGTTGATTTCGATGCGGTTTTCACTGATCGACAACAAATTTTTAGACTTAGCTCTGTGCTACCTTTTATCCTGGAATTTTTCTGGAAATAATTTAAAATGGCAACATTAAAAAAAGTTTCGAATTCCAATGTGATTTTTTGACTGATCTATAGCAAATTTAATGTAATAAAATGTGTGATTTACTCGCCCCGGAAATTCCGCAGGAATTTTCCCGGTAGCAGTTTGAAATTATTCGGATGCATAAAAATTAGCTTATTCCGACACAGACAGACAGACAGATAGATAACACTTTATTGTACACCATTACAGAAAACACAGAAAAACTTATAGCCTAAAAAATATACTAAATGTGCACAATGGGCGGTCTTATCGCTAAGAAGCGATCTCTTCCAGACAACCCGTGGCAGGAATAAAACATATTATATTGGTCAAAGGTGGTATACATAAATATTAGAGGATATGCATATACTTACATATATTTTATTTATTTATAAACATATAAGTATGTAATAGTACATTATGGTACTAGTGTGTAACATTGGTGATTACCGCCGAGGCGCCATTGAGACTCGAGCCGTAGGCGAGGGTCTTAAGAGAGCCGAGGACGGTAATCATCAAATACACACGTGTATCATACGACGTTTTTCAACACACTTGTGAATAAAATAACAACAAAAACTCATTTTATTTAGTAGATAAAAAAAGTTATATATGAGTGAAAGTTTTATTTATTAAACACGTACGAGTTAAAATTATCTATTTAAATAAGAAGTTGCATGAAATGAGCAAGCAATAGGAACATTAATTTATTTGTTCTATAGAACACGATCTTTTTTTTTGAATAAACCTTTTTTAAGAACAAAGCAACTCAACCAATACAATTTAAAAAAAAATCTATAACTCACTAGTGAGTTATAATGTTTTTTACTCACAGTTTGATAATGGGTGTCATTCTGTGCCTAATTCCGGTGACCATAGAGCCACTTTATGAGCAAGTGTGTTGAAAAATATTATATAAGTAAGAATTATACTTAACAGTTTCCACTTAAACGATAGCTTACATTTTCTCTCCCGGGGATCCCGCAGGAATATTAATTCAAAGGTGGACGAAGTCGCGGGTATATCCTAGTATATATATAAAATATCTAATGAAGTTTTTAAGTAAGTAACATAGAGCTACAACGCATGTTTTTTTTATGCGTGAAGAAAACTCTAGTTATAATTAATTTTCCTCATACATATTTGGTAACCAAGCGATGTCCGGATCACGCGGCTGGCACGACATTGGCAAGATGGCAACCGATAAACCGCCACAATTTGGCAAAGTTCCCTACATTGGCAATCATAAATTCGTACCGGACAACTAGGCCAGGTGACTTGGACCATGTGAAATATTGGCAGAACGTCCCATGATAGCGTAATGAACTTGTTTACTGGGAAATTTAAAAAGCAACTTTTATAATATCAGCTCATACAATAATTAGGGACAGTGCATATTTATTAAGGACAGTATCACAGGGTCTTTTTGCTCATTCAACAAAATTATTTGTTAATAAAAATGTAAGCTGGACTTGTTAAAAGATGTATGGGAAAAGATTTTTGCAATTTGTGATGCTTTTATTACTCCTCGGATAAAAGTTTTTGATTAGTATTAGAAACAGGATTGATTGATGTAAAAAAAATGGGCAAAATTTTAACACGAATTGTACGGAAAAAGCATTTTGCAATTTCTGACTTTTCTAATACACCTGGGTCAGTCTCATAAAAGTTTTTGGTCAATATCAGATACAGGATGGATTGGAATCAAATAATTATTCTTTGTATGAAACGGCTATTTTGAAAGTCTGTGAATGGGAATCGAAATTTCCCAAAAAATACGGATAGTCTTCTAATGGGTCCTTGAAACGCCTTGACGCCCATTGGAGGTGCCATCTAGTTTGCTCACGCCACTCGCGTCGCGATCTGTGCCCAAGAAAGTCGTCACAAAAATGATTTTTAACGCAGATGGTATATTTATATGGTATTTCTGGCCATAACTCATGACTTTTTGTCAGCATACTCCATACTTTTAACCTTCCACAGTACAGACAAATCCTTGTAGAGAGATATTAGCAATAGGATAAAATCACGCTCGGTAGTTACGTCGTTGATTCTCGCCAATGACAAGTCTAGGTCATGTTTGTCGTCCACCAACTTTATTTTTTTATTGCAGGAGTTCTCCAGACAGGCAGACGGCCCACTTGATGGATAGCGGTTACCATCGCCTATGGACGTTTGCAACACCAAAGGTGCTAAAAAGCGCTGCTGCTCTCTTAAGGGAGACTGGAACCTGGTCACTGATGTCGGAACACAACTCAAGGTTGTTATGGCGACATACTTTAGACCAGGGGTGGTAGCCATCCAGTCGGGCAAATGCCCTACCATCTGGCTGGGGGTTGTTTTGTCGCCTCTTACGATAGGCCGCCTGGCCGCAGGAAATTGTATTCTTTCTCCGTTCCTGCACGGATAAAAACTTCGCAACTTCGATGTTGCGACCGCAAATGAAAAAAACTTGTCAAGTCCCGCCTAGTCGCATCAAGAGCAAGCACATCAAGTGTCGTCAATCAAAATTTTTTACAATTGCGATCAAGTCGTAGACCGCTTGACGGTAGCGTCAAGTCAACGCGGTAAACAATCAGTATTCGTTTCAATCACGTAGACTTGTGAAGTCCACTTGATCGTCTCGGGGACCCATAAGACCATTTTCGTGTAGCTCCAACAGTTAAGGTAATTCCCTTTACTGCCCCGCTGAAAGTTAGCACTCTGTATATATAATCTGCCACGTTCATCCAAGACGGATTGGTGAGCTTCACACATTATCTCGATGAGAAGTTTTCATCGCGACATTTTCCTTCAGTGTCACTACGTGATGCTTACCGGCTCAGTATTCGAACCCGTAATAAGTAGTTTAATTACACAAATACTATTTTTTATAATTTACTAAGCAGATCAATCATTATAGAAGTATACTCGTAGATAGATACAAAAATGAACTCGTAGACAAAAATTATAACTGGCGGCCCCGGCAGACGTTGTCCTTCTCTGAAAATATAAAAATCTAGGACCCGATCCCAGCGCCACCTACCGGTTCCAATTGTGGATTTAAACCATCCGGGGACCCACTCAAATACACAAAAACAAAATCACCAAAATCGCTCCAGGTGATTAGGAGGATTCTAGAACCCGATCTCAGCGACACCTACCGGTTCTAATTGCGAATCTAAACCATCCGGGAACCCACTCAAACACACAAAAACAAAATCACCAAAATCGCTCCAGGTGATTAGGAGGATTCTAGAACCCGATATCAGCGCCACCTACCCCAGTCCCAACGGGATAAAAGTATCCTATGTTCGTCTCCTGGTTGTAAGCTACCTCCCCATCAATTTTCAGCCAAATCGGTATAGCCGTTCTTGAGTTATAAATAGTGTAACTAACACGACTTTCTTTTACATATATAGATTATGTACAAAGAGCGGTCTTATCGCTAAAAAGCGATCTCTTCGAAACAACCCCAGGAATGAATTGAGATGTTAATGACGATAGTGGTATACATAACATTTAGTACGAACTACTTACTTTTTAATAGTGTATATATATATATATATATATATATATATATATATATATATATATATATATATATATATATATATATATATATATATATATATATATATATATATATATTAGGGTGGTCCTTATTTACGGTTTGTCCGAATTTTTTTTCACGATAGTCCTAAATCGGTTCTAAATCTATATTGAATTTTTTTTAATAGATTTAGAACCGATTTAGGACTATCGTGAAAAAAAATTCGAACAAACCGTAAATAAGGACCACCCTAATATATATATATACATATATATATATATATATATATGCAGAAATTTTATATATTATATAGATATATACATATAATAAATAATGAATGTTTAAAGATGAATTTAAATATCTTATCTGATAGCAACAGGCAGCGCGTTCCAAAGCTGAAATATTTCATTGAGCAACTCATTAATAGTAAAAAAGTAAAAGAGATAAATTCCTTTAACATTTACACATTTCACAGTCTCCAAAAGCTTTGCTAGCAATTTATTATATACTTTAGGCGTCATATAGAGTACACTATTTATTATTCATAAGCGCAGTAATACTTTTGGTTCACATATCTATATATATAAAAGTAAGTCATGTTAGTCACACTATTTATAACTCGAGAACGGCTCTACCGATTTGGCTGAAAATTGGTGGGGAGGTAGCTTAGAACCAGAAGACGGAAATAGGATACTTTTTATCCCGTTGGAACCGGTAGGTGGCGCTGAGATCGGGTTCTAGAATCCTCCTAACCACCTGGAGCGATTTTGGTGATTTTGTTTTTGTGTGTTTGAGTGGGTTCCCGGATGGTTTAGAATCGCAATTATAACCGGTAGGTGGCGCTGAGATCGGGTTCCAGAATCCTCCTAATCACCTGGTGCGATTTTGGTGATTTTGTTTTTGTGTGTTTGAGTGAGTTCCCGGATGGTTTAAATCCACAATTGGAACCGGTAGGTGGCGCTGGGATCGAGTCCTAGATTTTTATTTTTTCAGAGCAGGACAACGTCTGCCGGGACTGCTAGTTTTATATATTTTTAGGACGATTAATATCACATATCAAATAAAAGTAGATTAGTTTTCAAAAATACAGATACTTCATATATATACCGACCAGGAAATTAAATATTTTTAAGTTTTTTTTTAAACTAAGTTTACAGCTTTTAGTTACTCTTAAATGTTTAATTGCTCTTACATACTTCTTTTGAGCTTCAAAAACTGTTTCTCTCTCAGAGGAGTTGCCCCAGGAAATAATCCGATATCTCAACGCAGAAGCAACGTAATTATGCGTGATAGGCCGTAATCATAGTGGGGACATTTACTAGTTTTCTAACCATTTGAAGATTGACTCAGTCTTGTACAAACCATCACAGCGATTGCCTTCCAGTTCAAGTGAATAGCTACATTCAGACCCAGGAATTTGTTTATATTAGTTTCATTTATTTTCGTCCCTTTACAACTAATGTTCATTACATTTCCTAATAACAAATTGTACCTGTATCATTTTCAAGAGAATTTTGTTAAACTTCAAAAAATGTATAACAACAAAGTTCCGGAAGCGGGCGCTAACAATTGCAACACTGTGTACTACAGCAGCTGTTTGCGATACTACATTGTTCTATGTATATTTTAATGGTTTAATAAAAATTCTTTAATTTCGTAAAATGTTCCGCTCACCATGGGAATTGTAAAAAAAATTCAATATATTCAAGTATATAAGTAATATGTACTTTATACGAATTCAGATTATTGAATGCTTCAAAGGCCATGCCAAAACAGATTCCAAAAGTAATTATCCACTAGAGGATACACATTAATTCTGGCAATCGATTACATAATTCGACAAGGTAATAAAGCTATAAGAATTATTAGCCCATAAAATACATAATGGCTCTGAGCCAGTGCAATACGCCGCAGGGAAGTGAATGAAATTGCTACTGTTACAATGGTACACTCTACGAAAAAAATATTTGTAAATTGTAGCCTATTTCCATAGACAGATTAATGTATTTGGCCAGGTGGTAGGGTGGATGCTTACCACTCCTGGTTTAGAGTATGCCGCTTTAACAATCTCGAGTTTGTGTTCCTTTAAGTGAGCAGCAGCACATTTGTAGCACCTTTGGTGTTGTATATGTCCATAGGTGATGGTAACCGCTTTCCATTAAGAGACCGTCTGCTTGTTAGCTGAACTCATGCATAATAACGTCATAATCTCTTCCTCTTTTATTTTATTTTTCTCCATCGGCACAGTATATTCTTTTCTTCCACACTCTATTCTGGCATAGTATTCTGTCACACCATAAATCATCTTGTCATCCTTCACACAATTTATAATCTCTTCTTTGGTCTAATATTACATTTGTCGGTTTATTTCTCTACTAATAAAATAATACAAAAAATCTAAATTGTTATCAAAATTGGGCGTTTTTCGAATTTGGAAGTGATACTTCTTTAGAATCGTTCTTTTGGTTTGAAACTCGATAAAACGAAACTAAAAAGAGATAAACATACAAGTCTATAGGTCGAAGCCTGGCCAGAGAATGAGATACGAGTTTTACATTGTGCAGCACAGATTAGAGAGTCAATAATGCCGATGATTAAACAGAGGTCTAATTTGAACCTAAATAAAACTGATCCCTTTTAGGGATGACCCAGTGGTTGGAGGAGCGAGATGGAATGCTTCTCCATCTCAAAGGAAGATCTTCCAACGAGGCTATTGCTATTCCTCGCAGGCCTAGACCTATCTATTATTGTTGGAAATTTGTATATATTCTTACGTCGGGAATCGTTTGCGACCTCAATTATCGCACAGCGCTATCTATTGGCTTGTAAATCATTTTCCTATATCCTCCTCTTTAACTCATCCTATCAGTTCGTAACGCGTTGGATTTGCTCCTGCAAATATCTCTGGCGACGGTGGTCACTTTTCATGAACTGAGCTGTCTGCCTGTTTACCAGCTTTTTTTTTTTATTGCAGGAGATCAGCAGACCGGCAGACGGCCCACTTGATGGAAAGCGGTTACCATCGCCTATAGACATTTGCAACACCAAAGTTGCAACAAATGCGCTGCTGCTCTCTTAAGGGAGACTGGAACCTGGTCACTAATGCCGGAACACAACTCGAGGTTGTTATGGCGACATACTTTAGACCAGGGGTGGTAGCCATCCAGTCGGGCAAATGCCCTACCACCTGGCTGTGGGTGGTTTTGTCGTCTCTTACGACAAGCCGCCCGGCCGCAGGAAATTGTATTCTTTCTCCGTTCGTGCACGGATCGCTTCGCAATTAAATACTCTACATAGAGCAAATTTTCATAAGGCCGTAACACGATTGCGAAATTCAACGTACTGCTAAGTACAAATTTCCAATGATACTCGTTCTGACATATCGCCTGGGAGGTATAAACAAAGTACTTCACATATCACGTATATATAAAATCTTCAAATAATTCCCTTATAAAACTTACCTGATTTTATTACTCAATAATAGTCTTATGTAAGATCCTCTTATAGAGGCAAAAAATAATACTACCATCTCAATCCCTTTATCAACCTCATCTTATCTTAAGAATTCATTTCGTATATTTCCCTAAAAATTCATAAGATTTCAATACCCTAATCATCCAAGACATAAAATAAAGAAGTCTATCTACGTAGAAAATCTGTGTAACGACTATAAGATGGTTTTGGGTCGCATGTAATTTGTACGGGATGTACCCATAGTGTTGGAAAAGGTAAGTCGAGATTTTAAGAGATCGTCTCATGTTTTTCATATTGGAGTACATCTATTGGAAAACTAAAATATAGGTTTGTATATGCTATTATGTTATAAAGATAAGTGAGCCAATGGATCATTGGATTGAAATAGCCAACCCAATGGTCTGGTGTTGATTGCTATCTCCACTACATTGAATTTTGGTAATGACCTTTTCGACAATCTTGTTTCGAGAAGAGAGATATGTATAAGATGACATAATCCCAATCAGTTTATTTTTAAAAACGTACGTATAAGTTAATTTGACTTTGGATTTCAAAACTATTGTACTCGACAAAATTTAAACACTGGAGTATTTTTGTTTATATTTTTTTGTGTTGATCACCTGATCAACACTATCTTGATCTGAAACAAGATGTACTTTTTTATAGACACAAGTCAACGCGGAGTTATTTGAAAGAGTGATAATAAGACGATACAAAAATATACAAATGTGCGGATAGTCTGATGTTGTTCAAACATATTTAACCCTATAGCATTATTTAATATATATATAATTGAAATCCACGTATATAATGACTCATCACGATATCTCAGGAACTATAGTACCTATAGACTTGAAACTTGGCATGGACCTTGCTTTCGCCAAGTAGAGGTCAGCTAAGAACGTATTTTACGGCATGCGAAGCGGGCGGGTATCAGCTCGTTTAATCTATACGTATAAATATAATAAATCTGTAGAGGTCGAATTTCTGTACAATGAAAAAAATTCTAAAAACCAAGTTAGGGGGATGTAAGAAGTAAAACAAAACTAATTTAGATTTTTTTCAAATTTTTTTGTTTCTCTGTCTGTTTATATGAAACGACTGGACCGATTTAAATGAAATGTTGTATGGTGGTAGCTTATATCCCTGGTCAACATATAGGATACTTTTGATCCCAAAAAATTAAAAAGTTCCCGTGGGATAGTGAAAAAAACCGAACCACTCGGACGAAGTCGCGGGCATTGACTAGTATAAAATAAAAAGAAAATATCCAGTATATTAAAGACTCCTCATTTAATTATATATTCTAAAACTTCATATAAATTCCACTATACAGTGGAATAAACAATATTACTATACTTGGCCTTCTCATTTTGATTTTCTCCTATAAATTTTAATTCTGTAATCTTTGGAGCCTATCCTGTTATCCGGGGTAAATTCACGTTATAGAAATGTATTTTCAGTAACGAGCTTGTTAAATTCCCTTATATGTTGTCTTATTCTTAAATAGTCATATTTTTGTTAAAATGAGGTCGTATAACTTGGCACTGGCACCTCTGATATCAAGTTATGTTTAAATATTTTTGACACCACGTTTTTCTCGTGTATTCGTTTGTCCCATCATGTCTGTCGTCATACAACATGATTGTTCTGTAAACTCCGTTACATAGAAACAAATACAAACAAAAATATCTATCTTGTGAAATGTCAAGGAAGTATAACAGCAACGAGCAATTCGTCATTATCAAGGTTATTTGAAATATCTGATATTGTTTTTTTATTGACAGAACGAAATGTTTATTTGTGTTTCTTTCTCGATATTTTACTACGGCTTCCATCTCGTTTTTTCCCACTACGTATTTGTATTGTTACATGCTGACAAAAGTGAATGCACACCTGCCTGCCATAAAGCACAGTTTATTACATTCTCGCATTTGGACTTCTTTTGTTTACTTAGAAAAACAGTCTATTGTGTATTGTACTCGTTTATGGCCGTACGTAGGAACAATTAATCAGGTGTGTGGATTACGTTTTCTGGGAAATTGCTTCGACGCTTGGCAGGTAGACAAATTGTATTGTATAGTTTAGTATAAAACAATGCCCGAAAGGAGGGGTGAGGTAGTCAAGCGACGATTACGATACGAGCAAGAAGTGTGTACATTCGATGAGCTATATAGTGACGGACTTTGCTCGTGTTATTGAATCGGGCAGGTTGTACTGGTTGTGTCCAGTTATTTTTGTACCTGTGTTACACGTGTTTGTATAGTTCTAATAAATTCTATAGTATAATTCCAACGGCATTTTTTATTCGAGTACCGCACTCGTAACATATATCGTGGGACTTTTGTATTTATAGTAATAAAAAGTAGATATCGTAGTTCGTCGTGGTAGCGTAATGGCTAGCGCACGCGTCCCAAACACAAAGGGCGTGGGTTCGATCCTGGCCGGAACGCATGCACGACTTAGGCAGTTTTCTGACCTAATGTGCATATTGTTACAATTACCACGTGCTAATAACGGTGAAGGAAAACATCGTAATGCAACCTGCACATCGAGATAACCGATATGTCAAATCTGTCAAGCCGCCTTGGACAAGCGTGGCGGGTATACTGTCCGTTGCCCCTATAGTGGGAGGCCCGAGCCCAGCAGTGGGACATTTATGGGCTGTTATTACTTATTACCATTACTATTACTATCGTAGTTCATCTTTAAAGAGCGTCTACACATTTATAATTCTAATATATAAATAAGAATAACAATAAAAGTTTTTTTTATAACAATTTCGCCATAAGACTTTTTGGATACTATTTCCTGCGGCCGGGCGGCCTGTCGTAAGATGCGACAGAACTACCCACAGCCAGGTGTTAGGGTATTTTACCGACTGGATGGCTACCACCCCTGGTCTAGAGTATGCCGCCATAACAACCTTGAGTTGTGTTCCGGCATTAGTGACCAGGTTCCAGACTCCCTTAAGAGAGCAGCAGCGCATTTGTAGCACCTTTGGTGTAGTACATGTCCATAGGCGACGGTAACCTCTTTCCATCAAGTGGGCCGTCTGCCTGTCTGCTGAACTCCTGCAATAAAAAAAAACTAACACCTAAACTAAACCAAGCCTATTTTTTAGTCCTTTCCAGCGAATAAATAATTAAATTTTATTTTAACTTAAGTTTAGAAACCACCCGCTTTGATTTTTCGCAATTTCACCGTATTACAAAGAACAGATTTGCCAATCATTTTTTTCTTAATAAAACTATGCGTTTTTAAGAAAACTGACTGTAATATCTATACATATAATAAAAATGTAGAGGTCGGATTTCTGTACAATGAAAATAAATGCTATAAACCGAGTTAGGGGGATGTAAGAAGTGAAATAGAACTAATTTCGATATTTTTCAATTTTTTTGTTTTTCTGTCTGTCTGTTTGTACCGGCTAATCTCTGAAACGACTGGATCGATTTAAATGAAATGTTGTATGGTGGTGGTAGCTTATATCCCTGGTCAACATACAGGATACTTTTGATCCCGAAAAATTAAAGAGTTCCCGTGGGATAGTTAAAAATCTGCACCACGCGGACGAAGTCGCGGGCATCAGCTACTATGTACATAAATGGACTGACGAATGCACGGATATGGCATAAAAGTTCCGTTTTTACCTAAATGAGTTCAATTTGTAATCATCCTAAACATGACAGTATTTTCTTAGGTTTTCGCGATTAATACACATAATTAAACTTCGTTTAAATTGATCGTGTACTAGCAGAAGGTGATGTCAGGAGCCTTAAGAACAGACGAGCGTGCGTGACAAGAGTTATGAATGTCAAAGAAGCAAGTGAGGTATGTAAGAATAAGCCTGAATGGCGCTCTGTTGTTCGTGCCTACCCCGCAAGGGAACTGGCGTGAAGTTATGTATGTATGTATTAAACTTCGTTTTACCCGTTTTAAACGCGGTAATTTATATGATTTTTATTCCGACGTTTTCGCCACTTTTCAGTAGGTGTAATTACGAAAGACAAATAAGTCAAATGTCAATGAGTAATGTTAAAGTTTTTATTTAGCCTACCGCCAACTTATTCATGGCTATTAACTTTATAATTCAAAAAATGAGTTAGTATTGAACTCTAAAGATTTTTGTTAAAAATTGAGATTAACGAATAGGCTTTAGTTTTTACCTGCACTATTGACCCTTGAAGCTTTTATTTAAGCAATATATGGACCGTGGAAAAAGTTTAATGTTGGGTGACTCGTTTATAGTAGGTGGTCATCGTGTGCAAGTTTTTATAGTCTGAAGGTTATATTTAAAGTTTAATTATCCTGGATTTATGTTAGTCGCATTGCGAATTTTGGCTTCCCTAAAGGATATTTCAGAGTACAGAATTAATACGCCTAGAACCTGAATAGGTGCCAGGAAAGTGAATCGCTTTTAAGTAGGACCTAAATCTCTTAGATTTTTTATATTCCAAGATTTTAGATGACTGGCACATGGCCCACCTGATGGACAGTGGTTATTATCGCTTGTGGACATTTGCAACACCAAAAGTGCTACCAATACGCTGCTGCTCTCTTATAGATACTTTAACTTGGCGACTAATGCCGGAACATAACTTAAGGTTGCTATAGCGGCTTCGTCTAGACCAGAGGTGGTAACTACCACCTGGCTGTGGTTTGTTTTGTCGCCTCTTACGACAGGCCACCCGGCCGTAGGAAAATGTATTCTTTCTCCATTCCTGCACGGATAAGACGAGCTTCAATACTTCTTGGAAATTCTTTATTTACTTGCAACATTATTTTTACCTTTGTGTGTGTGTGAGGCAAAATAATTACACGGCGGTCACGCACACATCGATTGGTTTTGTGTTTCTACTTTGAACGTAATTTTGTAGAAAACTATAATCTCTGCGTATTATTATGTTTCAGAGTTTTAAAATTAAACAATATTGGGATACTGATGAAATGGGAATTAGAAAAGGGAGATTTAAAATGAAAATAACTATTTCCAAATTAAAGAGTCCGCCACCGCTCCCAAAGCAATTTAAGGTTACTTTTAACAGAGAAAAAGTGCCACAAACCAACTCCCCAGTAACATGTTTTCTTCGCTTATCATATTCATAATGTATAAACATTTGTGGTCTTTATAGGATATGATATTAGCTTTATTAATTATTATTATTATTTACTAGCGGCCCCGGCAGACGTTGTCCTGCTCTGAAAAAATAAAAATCTAGGACCCGATCCCAGCGCCAGCTACCGGTTCCAATTGTGAATTTAAACCATCCGGGGACCCACTCAAACACACATAAACAAAATCACCAAAATCGCTCCAGGTGATTAGGAGGATTCTAGAACCCGATCTCAGCGCCACCTACCGGTTCTAACGCGATAAAAAGTATCCTATGTCAGTCTCCTGGTTCTAATCTACCTCCCCACCAATTTTCAGCCTAATCGGTACAGTCGTTCTTGAGTTATAAATAGTGTAACTAACACGACTTTCTTTTATATATATAGATTATTTAATTATCAAAATTGGGTCGTTTTGGTCTTACGCCAAAAGGAAGGTTTGCACGGAAATCAGCGTTGTGTCGGATATTATTCCGGCACAGCAATATGCTGAGTGCAAACCTTGTTTGCGGAAAATGCGGCGTACAAATTCTCAAAATATGCTCTGTGTATAAAAATGTATAAGGAAAGTAATTACGTCGCTATTACTTTAAATAAAGTTTTTTTTTATTTTCTTTCTATATGTAATATACATTAGGGTGACGCAAAAAACCGTCAATTTTTTTTTTGAGTCTCGAGTGAAAACATGTTAGTTTTTGAAGTTTTATGAACTCCCTCCAAAGGACAGCTCAACAAAAAGGAAAAAATGATAGTTATTGATATTTTTAAAACTTCTTCCAAAGGACAGCTCAAAAAAAATTTTAGGAGGTCGCTCCAAATTTTTTTAGATTTCAAAAATCACCAAAAACCGATTCAATTTTTTTACATTTTTCTTATAAATATCTTATAACATATGTACATTAAGTTATAACAAAAAATAAAAAGGGATCTCCGCCGGCAGTGGGGTCTAGGGTCCAGGATACCAGTGGTTAAGACTCCAGACATGGGAATCTCCTCTCAATACGAGCCGTATCCACAGAGCTGCCTTCTGTATCCGACCCTTCACCCAGATACCAAGCGAGAGCCTTTCGAGATGACGGCTAAGGCTCTCCGCTATATTATATATAGCTTATTATTGCAGTGAAGCTTCTATACCTATATAGACGGGATCTTAGCAATTTTCTGTCACGAAAAATCGTTACGGCCGCGTGAAGGAGCGGCATAAATTTAGATTAGACGTGGTGAGAGGCGGCATAATGTTAGAGTAGACTATGGATGTTTTCATTGGTTCTGGACCGAATTCAGTTTCTTTGTTTGATAAAATAAAATACGTTTAAATAAAAAATGCATTAATTAAAATGTACCTAACCTAACCAAATTATAATTTGCAGTAAACCTGCGAGAAATCGAAATATGTGCTAGGACACATAGTAGAAGTGAAACTTCAACGGATAAGTGGAAAAACGAATCGCAACAAATTTTCAACTTGAAGTTTTACGGGCAGATTGTTAATGTACTTGTTCAATTTGAAAACCTGCCCGTAAAACTTCAAGTTAAAATTGTGTTGCGATTCGATTTTCCACTTGTCCGTTGAAGTTTCACTTCTACTATGTGTCCCAGCACACATTTCGATTTTATTAACAACGGTTTATAATAAATATTAGTTTTAATGATCACACTGTTTGTAACATGGCAATAAACAACCAAGTTTCAATTGCAAGCTTGCTAAACTTCCTAATCGATTTCTACATCCTGTATCTAACTATCATGTAACATCTTATGTTTTAAACTTTAACCTAACCCTCCTAGAGTAATTTAGAACTTAGCATGTTAAACCGTCTGATGCATTAACTTTACCTGGGTTGGTTATAAATACGTTAGTTAATTATTGTTTTAAAAACAGCTTTCGTATGTTTGTTCGCAAAACCCGAATAGTCAATTGATTAACTTGAAATTGTTACATAAAGTTCCGAGTTATTTTTATAATTCTTTTCCAGTAGCTCAGTTTATCGTGTATTACATATACTTGCTATGAGATACCCTGAGTAAATATTTTTATATTTACACGTTGTAGTTATACATCACTTTTATAAACAATAAGCGTCTATACCAATGGATAAATTTTGTCTATAATAATAATAATTTTGTTACAGTTTGTTTTTGTTGAATATTATATTTTCCATCGAAATAGAAAATTCTAAATTTTGATTAATCATAAATAATTAATGTAACTGTGTATTTAACAGAGTTATTAATTATAAAATTTTAACATAATTATATTTTTTATTATAAAATATGTAGTTTAAGTGTATTTAAGTCCTATCGAATAATCTGCATCACTTGCATAACCAAATCAGGTTAAATTATTCTTTGTTAGGTTGCCTGGAAGAGATTGCTTTAAAGAATAGGGGGTATTGTTTATAACATGATAATATTGTGCATTTTTAATTGTTTATTTGTTGAGTAATAAAGTGTTGACTATCAATTTATCTACATTTGTTTGTATTTGAAAATATATCGGTATTTCCAAAAATCGTATGTTTTAACAGATATAATATAAAATATCCTACGCTTGCATAATTAAATCATTTTTGAACAATTTGAAAAGTCTTTATTACTATGAATGAAGGAATGAATGATTGAATGAATGTGCTTTATTGTGTTTTAAAGATGCAGTTAACAGAAATAAAATTTTACAATATGCGGTCTTATTGCTACTAGCGATTTCTTCCAGACAACCTTTGAATGGACAAAAAATTTGATAAGAACAGAGGTATGTTGCAAAATATAAATAATATACTAATACGAGTCAGGAGCCTTAAGAACAGACAAGCCTGCATGACAAGAGTTATGAAAGTCAAAGAAGCAAGTGAGGTGTGTAAGAATAAGTCTAAATGGCGCTCTGTTGTTCGTGCCTACCCCGCAAGGGAACTGGCGTGAAGTTATGTATGTATGTATGTATACTAATACGATATATGTAAATAAAATATTATAAAATACAGTAATTTTATTTGATTTTGGTTTTTCCGACGTTTCGGCCACTTTTCAGTGGCCGTGATCACGGAAGACAAAGATGACAAGTGTCAACGAGTATTGTTAAAGTTTTATTTAGCCTACCGCCAACTTATTAATTTTAATTATTTAATTTTAATTTTGTTTATGGTTATTATTTACTCTATGGGAGCCTAATATAATTTACTACCGCTTCCAAAAACCAAAATCAAATAAAATTACCGCGCTTAAAACCGTTAAAACGTAGTTTTATTATGTATACAAGTCGCGAAAACTTAAGAAAATATTATTATAAAATACACTTATAAAAATAAATATAAAACTAGGAAAAGGTGATAATAATTGCTGCTGCATCCTTAAATTGAGCTATAGTAATCCTTCACAAGTCTATTAAAAATAGGCAGTGATTTATTTGGCTAGCTTGATATTAACAGGCAGCGCGCTCCAAAGACGAACTGCTTGAACTGTGAAGGATTTGCCATACTATTAGTACTATAACGAAGATAAGTTATAGTTAATTTTATGGTTATGACTTATGAAGATCCAGAAAATGAAATACGAAGTCTCTGTACGAGCGAAAAAAAATTAAGTTTTTTTTTAAGATTTGTTTTTTTTTTAATTGCCTGAAGCAGACAGACAGGCAGACGACCCACCTGATGGAAAGTGGTAACCATCGCCAATAGACGTTGACATTGTGTGCCAACGGGTTGCCGACCTCTAAGAAATTTTATAACGCCCTTCTTAATAAACCCCATGTCTTAGCGCAAAGGGAAACCCGCAGCGGGAAATTCCCTCCAGATGTTTACAAGAAGTGTAAGATATTTGTATTAATATCAATACAATATGTATTTACATACTACAATTTTTTTTATTGCAAGAGTTCAGCAGGCAGGCAGACGGCCCACTTGATGGAAAACGGATACCATCGCCTATGGACATTTGCAACACCAAAGTTGCTACAAATGCGCTGCTGCTCTCTTAAGGAGACTAGAACCTGGTCATTAATGCCGGAACACAACTCAAGGTTGTTATGGCGTCATACTTTAGACCAGAGGTGGTAGCCATCCAGTCGGGCAAATGCCCTACCACCTGGCTGTGGGTTGTTAAGTCGCCTCTTACGACGGCCGCTCGGCCGCAGGAAATTGTATTCTTTCTCCGTTCCTGCACGGATAAAAAAAAACAAGAGCTGTTTACAAAATGTTTAAGATATAAATAGCAGTAGAATGGGTGTTTATGTAACTAAAGGATATTTTGCGAGCTCATCAAACAATTGTTCTGAATATAATATAATCTTATGAGATGTTATATTTTGTTACAGAATTACCAGAAAAACCCAAGATATTCGATGAATTGCACAATGAAGTTGTTGGAGTAGCTGGTCCTTATATAGAAGACACAACTCTGAAATTGAGCTGCGTTGTAAGTGGAGGTACAGAGTTAATAATTTTTTTTAATAATTTGTTATTCGGTTTCAGAAGGCAAAACATGATATTTCGTGTTTTTAACTTGTAGATGATAACAATTACAATGCAAGGAAAGACGCATATGTGATCATCAACTTATTATAGTATCAAATTGCTTATCGGATACATAGATAGGAGTCAGCAAAATTTCGACAGTTTATTCGTCTTAGTACACAGCTTACTAATAAATAAATAAATTTTCCTATGCGCTGTATATGATGACAAAAGAAGTTAATTTAAATGCTGTATTAATTGCTTACAATTCTTATGTTACCTCTAAGGTATGGTATAACATTTCGGAGCAATGCGACAGAAGGAGAAAGATCGTTTAAAGAACGAAAGAACTAAAAAGTGTTTAAGGTTAAATTTAAACTGAAGCAAACAGATTCTTGAAAGACCTTTTATATCGATCCTTAACACTAACAGTACCATGCCTACATACATATACATATATATATATATATATATATAACACACACACACGCACGTACGCACGCACGCACGCGCAGACGCACACGCACACACGCACACGTACACGCATATATATATATATATATATATATATATATATATATATATATAATACCGTAATACCGAAGTAAGAAAGACAGTTGGTCTCAAAGAGAGTGTCGGGGTGAAGGCAAGGAAAGCAATGCTCCGCTGGTTCGGACATGTAGAAAGAATGCATGATGAAAGAATGAATAAACAGATATACAATGCAAAAGTGGATGGATGCAGAAGTCGTGGAAGGCCACGACACACTTTTCCATGATCAAATTGATCGTGTACTAGCAGAAGGTGATGTTAGGAGCCTTAAGAACAGACGAGCGTGCATGACAAGAGTTATGAATGTCAAAGAAGCAAGTGAGGTGTGTAAAAATAAGCCTAGATGGCGCTCTGTTGTTCGTGCCTACCCCGCAAGGGAACTGGCGTGAAGTTATGTATGTATGTACGTATGTATGTATGTATGTATGTATATATATATGTATATACATATATATACATTATATAACTTCACGGACAGGGTCGACGTTTTCACAAAACGGCTGGCCGGGGTCAGCCCGCCCGCGGTTAGGACGGCAGGCTGGCACGCACGGACAGACAGACAAGGACGGCGGCGTCTCAGGCGCCGCCAATCAAGATTTCTCCACGTCCCTACGAGGGACGCTAGGAGACATAGACCCCCACAGGATATACTAGGCGTGTTGCTGGAAAGTTTCTTTCGCCGTTTCTTCTCTCCCAGCCATAACACGTTGCGAAACGGCAGTAAGATAGCGTAGACCGCCGCGAACCACCGATCCCGGCCCGCCGGGATCCTTCCCCTCGGGCTTTATATTACCCGTCGCCGGTTCTCAATTAGTGCTTTGTGTCGCCCTATGGTGGGCATCATTAAATTCATCCCCCTAAAATTGTGTTTACTTATTAAATTTTTCTCGAAAACGTTTTGCATTTTAAACGTAATTGATTGTCAATGATGTGGAATCAGCATGACTACCCGACAGGAACATGTGATCAATATAGTAAGATGCCATCTTTTGTATACCGTGTTTTAAGCAAATAAATGAATTTAAATCATTAGAGTAAACCGAGAGTGTCATACGTCCCCACGCACGCTGCAACTTTCACGTCAGTGGAGTAGTTGTCATACTAATTCTACGGTGGCGTGTGTGATCACGTTCTATGCCTCTGTAGCTAAGTAATATTAAAAGTGGATGTGTGTCAGCTCTATGGAAGCTTTCTAGATGAATTGACACGCACCCATTTATTTTACTTACAAATTGAACCCAAAAAACAAAAATCTAACGATTTTTATTCTGTCCTATTACTTCCTTTGTTTACTAATGTGGAAGTTGCATAAAATAAACAAATATTATGCAACTTCCACATTAGTAAACGAAGGAAGTAACGAGAGAATTACCAGTACGAGTGTGAAAACGCAACTTTGATTCGATGTGTTCTCTCTTTCTCTTTTGTTTCACCATATCCCAATGAATTGGGGTCGGCACAATATGTCTTTTACGTCCACACTCCTCTATTCTGACATACATTTTCTGTCACACCACAAATCATCATATTATCTGTGTATGGGTATCATATGTATCAAATGTGTAAAATTCTATATATAACCATTCTGAACGTTTTAATAGTTAATAAAGTATTTACATAAATTTTGGGTTATTCTGAAATAATTTGTAACAGCCTTGCAGAGATTTGGGTAAGAAAGTACCAAATATTAACTATTTGGGAAGGGTTTCCCCTTTTTTATTGTCCAGCCTTGATGTGACAATTCACACTGCACAGTAAGCATTGAACACCGTTTTTTTATTGGACTTGACTTTATGTTGTTGGTCCGAAGACCTTACAACATTTCCGGAGTTTTTGGGGCGAGTGCCTTCGCGAAGCGAAGGCGCTCGAGCCCGGGGGGGCAACTTGCTCGAGGGAGCTCCCTAAGGAGTTTTACCTCGGCTGGACTGTTGTCATGAGAGGGGGATGAATTTAATGATGCCCACCATAGGGTGACACAAAGCACTAATTGAGAACGGGCGACGGGTAATATAAAGCCCGAGGGCAAGGATCCCGGCGGGCCAGGATCGGTGGTTCGCGGCGGCCTACGCTATCTTACTGCCGTTTCGCAACGTGTTATGGCTGGGAGAGAAGAAATGGCGAAAGAAACTTCCCAGCAACACGCCTAGTCTATCCTGTGGGTCTCCTAGCGTCCCTCGCGGGGACGTGGAGAAATCTTGATTGGCGGCGTCTGAGACGCCGCCCTCTGTGTCTGTCTGTCTGTGCCTGCCAGACTGCCGTCCTAACCGCGGGCGGGCTGATCCGGGCCAGCCATTTTGTGATAACGTCGACCCTGTCCGTGAGGACGTTACGCGGTCGTCGCACGAGAGCCTTTCGCTGAGGCTTATAATCGGACGCGGACACGACGACCGGATTTCGATGGTGCGGCGCGAGATCGAAATATTTACGCGACAGCGACGTAATGTAGTTATTGAACACCGTCTACACGCCGCTACGCCTTTTATACGAAAATGCTACCCTACAAAACAACATTGCATCACTGCTAAAAATAGCAATTACATTATAGTGTTGCCAGTATCACAAAAACAATTATAATAATTAGTTAAAGTTAAAATTAACTAAACGGTAGAAAATGGTAATTTAATTATAAATCGAATCATGTTAAATCTATTAAAAATATTATTATCTATGATGACCGTCTGTGTGATATTAATGTACACTATGACTCTTATGTCCCTGTGGTGGATATCTTGCAACAAATTACTTACAACTTTACGAAATTTAGTCAAGAAATAGTTATAATATTACTTTTTTATATTTTATACCATACACTTAGTTTGCACAACACCGTCATACACTTGCGATTCTCCCGTTCATAAAGTCTACAACCCGGGTTCTCTGGAAGAGATCACTTTAAAGCGATAAAGCCGCCCATTGCTCCTGCCTTTACTGTTTAATGTGACTACTGTTAATTGTTTATTTCATGTGTATATGGTGAAAAATAAGGAGTATTCTATTCTACTTATATTTCCCAGTGAGCCAATTTTGAATTATTTTAAGAATTGTTTTATTTTTAAAGCTTTGTTTTCATTTTTTAATACATATACATTTATGAAATATACAAAACTTATCGAACATTTGATTTCGCCATCCACTTCCCTCGCTACTCCAATGCTTGCTGTTGGGGGCTAAGAAGACGTGATTATTAAATATACGAGAGGTCTATGTTGTTACGAGATATATTTTCAAGTGTTACTTCATCGGTGGCAGAAACAACTTAAATTCAAATTTAACATATACAAAAAGTTTGTATATCCATCACTTGCTACTGTGGAAGCACACACATTGTAAACAAGGGGTATGGCCGTGTTTAAATCACGGATTCCTATAAATTGTCAGGTTTTCTTTCGTTCTCTTCTCGACATAGCTAACTTCAAGAACTAACTTGAATCGTAACAAATACTAAAGAAAATAAATGACCAATGACAGATGAGGAGTTGTGTGACCACACCCTATAGTGGTCAAGTCTCCACTAATACGCAAGCTACGCTATAAAATTGTGAGAGTTATATTCAGAAATTATAGTTAAAAAATTAATGATGTTGATAGAAACAGTCGATATGGAAATGTTAATCTTTTATTGATATGAGCTTCAATATTCTATGCAAATTACTTCCTCGGCGTATTATTAGTGCATTATGTATGTATGCCTAAAAACATTGAACTCGTAGGTATAATTTTCATACAAGAACGTGTAATCGTCCATGCATACTCCATTACACAAAAAACAAAGCCCTACAGAGATAGCTTTTACTCGTCATTGTCAAGGAAGTATATCGATTAATAGGGTCGTGATTCTCAAGGGTATTTCAAATATCTGCTATAAATTTTTACTGGTTGAACTCAATGCTTTCTTCTGTGACTGTTTATAGACATATCGCCCAGGATTTCAAACAAGCCTTTCGTTTGGCCTGATTCTTAGTCTCTTCCTTTAATTTACTTACAATCTATGTTTTGATATTTTAAAAAAGGGAGTAAGTTTTACGAGTTTTATTATTATAATTTTATAAAATAGAATGGAATTTTGTTGACTTTGATACTCTTTTTTTTTTTTTTTTTTTTTTTATTGCAGGACATCAGCAGACAGGCAGACGGCCCACTCGGTGGAAAGCGGTTACCATCGCCTATGGACATTTGCAACACCAAAGTTGCTACAAATGCGCTGCTGCTCTCTTAAGGGAGACTGGAACCTGGTCACTAATGCCGGAACACAACTCAAGGTTGTTATGGCGACATACTTTAGACCAGGGGTGGTAGCCATCCAGTCGGGCAAATGCCCTACCACCTGGCTGTGGGATGTTTTGTCGCCTCCTACGACAGGCCGCCCGGCCGCAGGAAATTGTATTCTTTCTCCGTTCCTGCACGGATAAAACTCATAAGAATTTTGTCAAAAACGGAATCCTATAAATACACAATATACATCCGTTGGTATATGTAACATTTATTTAAGAATTTATTGCCATTTCATGGATAATATTTGACAGGAATATGTATTTCATATAAATTAATGAAACAAAAATTTAAATTCTTATAGTTGTTTTTAATTAGTTAATTCTTTTAGTCATATATGTGTAGATAGCTCTTAAAGTCGTAAAATTTAATTAATTTAATTTTGGTCAAGGACGTAGAATATTCTAAAAAAAATACAAAGCACTTAAGAGAAGCTTTCAAAGAGAATCGGTTTCAACTAGATCATTGTTTTGAATTGTAAGATAGTTCTGATTTAATGCTTTTCTTATAGTTCTATATTCATGATAAAAACATAGAATCTTTTCCACCTCTGCCTTTCGTTTTGTGTGGACTAACACGCACAGGGCTGATTTCTTTGGTTTATTTCTGTTTTTACTTAGTACTGTAACTAGAGAAAAATAATTTGTTCACCACACTCTCGTAAATATAGTCATGTAAATTGATATTACTTAATGTAACGTTAATAGTGATATTGCTAGTTCATTATAAGTACATAAAAAAACATGGGTGCAATCCGTGCATGTATACAATTAGCTAGCATATATGTACTTAGTCTGGCCATAAATACTGTTACAATTAAAAAGAAACAAAATATTACATTTGAATTTTGAATCTGTCATTTTTATATGATTGTTCATTGTGTTTTCTCATTTTGGCGCTAATACATTGTACAACATTTTGCCATATTAAAATGGAGTGGGGCGATAAAGAGAACCGAATCGCTGTGATTGCATTACACAAAGTGGGTATGGAGCCAAATGCAATTTTTAAAACTCTCCATATGCTTAGTATTAGTCAAATGTTTGTGTGCCGGGCTATTAATAGGTAAAATGAGACCTCCTCTGTTTGTGACAGAAAAAGATCTGACCGTCCATGTAGTGTTCGTACGAAAAAGGTGGTCAAAGCAGTAAGGGAAAGAATTCGAAGAAATCCTGTCCGAAAGCAAAAGATTTTATCTCGGGAGATGAAGATATCACCTAGAACCATGTTGCATATTTTAAAAGATGACTTAGGACTTGCAGCCTATAAGAGATGCACTGGTCATTTCAACTCATAATTTAAAAAAGAATAGGGTGTTAAAATCGAAACAACTTCTGAAGCGCAAAGTGAGGTCACAGATAGATTTTGTTTACGGATGAGAAATTTTTTACAATTGAGCAACATTTTAACAAACAAAATGATCGTATTTATGCTCAAAGCTCTAAGGAAGCTTCTCAATTTGTCAACAGAGTGCAACGTGGGCATTATCCGTCTTCAGTGATGGTTTAGTGGGGTGTTAACTATGAAGGAGTGACTGAGCCATATTTTTGTGAAAAGGGTATCAAAACATCGGCAAAGTGTATCAAGATACCATTCTTGAGAAGATAGTTAAGCCCCTTAACAACACCATGTTCAATAACCAAGAATGGTCCTCCCAGCAAGACTCGGCGCCGGGTCATAAAGATCGGTCCACGCAGTCTTGGTTGGAAACGAACGTTTCGGACTTCATCAAAGCTGAAGACTGACCGTCTTCTAGTCCCGATCTTAATCCGCTGGATTATGATTTATGGTCACTTTTAGAGAGTACGGCTTGCTCTAAACGCCATGATAATTTGGAGTCCCTAAAACAATCTATACGATTGGCAGTGAAGAATGTTCCCATGGAAAGAGTGCGTACTTCTATTGATAACTGGCCTCAAATTTTAAAAGACTGTATTGCAGCCAATGGAGCACAACCAATGCAGCCACTTCGAATAAGCTTTTTATATTTTAAATTGTTTTATATTTATGTATTAAACTAACACACTGTAAAACTTACAAATGTTATTTGCAATAGAAAAAAAAATCTTTATTACAATATTTATGGCAAGACTAGGTATATTGAATTAATCAATTATGTAAATATTTCTTCGTTGCAATCGCACCACGTACTTTTGCTTCGGTGGACGGTGACCACAATAAACTGCAGCGAAGTTCAAATTAAAATAGTTATTTGCAGTTACCCGTCTGGAGTACGACGGCTGTTGGTCCGTTGTTACTTGTTCACGCTAGCAATTTAAACTCCAAAACTTAAACAGAACAGACAGAAGAAAAATAGATAATAGGATAAATATAAATGCTATTTCTAGTCAGTTAACTATTCTGTAATAATGAATGTTTTTTTTATATTCATGTGAATTGATAACAAAAAGTTTTAAATAGAGTATTTACTCGTAATACTGTAATAATAGATGACTTATAGTTTCCGAAAGTTGAAAAGAAGTCGTGGTAGCGTAATGGCTAGGGCACTCGTCCCAACCTCAAAGAGCGCGGGTTCGATCCTGGCCGGAACGCATGCACCACTAAGGCAGTTTTCTGAGGTTATGTACATATTGTTACAATTACCACATGCTAATAACGGTGAAGGAAAACATCGTGATGCAACCTACACATCGAGATAACCGATTTGTCCAACCTGCCTTAACCTTCCCATTAAGTGGGAGGCCCGAGACCAGCAGTGCGACATTTATGGGCTGTTATTACTATTATATTTTCAGTCTATATAATAGACAAGATTTATACATTTATCGTCAGTGTATAAAGACCCTACATAGTTATTTTATGTGGATTGCAGTGTTTCACTGATCGGTAATGTTAACTTGCATCTATACCTACATATAGACTTGGTAATTTCTTATTGAACTTTCTCAGACGGTCGGATAGATAAGGTGATTTTATAAGGATTCTAATATTTGCGAAATTGGTACGAAACCCTAAATAAGGGATTTATTAAAATAAAGGTTTTTATTTATTTTATTATTAACAGCAATAACAGAATGTAATCTGGTGTATGTGTGTGTGTGTATTAACCACTCTTTCACCACGCCATTGCATTGGTTGCAAAATGTCATTACGTGTCAAATTTTAATTATTAGTAAAGCAAATCTGCAACAGTATAGTAAGATATATATACTCAGTATTAGTCTTTTTATGCATATGTATGTAGGTACATAAATAAGACTTTCTTAAAAATATTTTTCAACTAAACCTGGTTTGCATTTTTTTTTTAATTATTAAACATGCAGATCATGATAAAATATTTTTTTATAGGTAAACCAATGCCACGAGTTCGGTGGTGGCGAGATGACAAAGTAATAGCCAACCTGGCGCCAGTAGAAGATGGATCGCGACTTAGCCTCTTAGAACTGCGGATACCAAAGCTGACGAGGGAATTCTTTGAAGCCGTTTACACTTGCACAGCAGACAACACACTGCTGGTGCCGCCATTGAGGGTCAATGTACAGATTCAGCTTTATTGTAAGTGCATTATTATTTATTTTATAAGTGTTATCTAATACTAGTTATTATCGGCGGCTACGCTCGCGTAGACTAAAATACAGTCATAGTACGTGAAAGTAGTAGTAGTATGTGAAAAAGTTAAGAGGTAGCCCCCTTTTTCACCCTCTTAGGGGTTGAATTTCCAAAAACGCCGATACGATATACATTTATTTCTAACCAGAAGTAGGTACATAGATAAAGTTTCGTTCTTCTTATTTTGATTATAACGGATTTTCATACAAACTGTCATCTTCTCTTTCAGCCCTTAGGGGTTGAATTTTCAAAAATCCTTTCTCAGTGCTCACCTACAGTATAGAAACAACCCGTATGCAAATTTTGACGGTCCCAGTCTCAGTAGTTTGGAGGTGATATGTTACTCAATGAGTAGTAGACTACTACTACTAGGAGTAGTAGTAGAATTCGCCACAAAGGCAGGCAAAGGAATTTTTAATCCATACAGCCAATTCTAATGTATAAGTCTTAGTATAGTAGCGCAGTTGTATTGTAGGCTACAACTGACGCCATTCAACGGTGTTCTTGTGAAAACTCAAAAGGCCACATTTGACCATACAGTTAACATACATACATACATACATAACTTCACGCCAGTTCCCTTGCGGGGTAGGCACGAACAACAGAGCGCCATTTAGGCTTATTCTTACATACCTCACTTGCTTCTTTGACATTCATAACTCTTGTCATGCACGCTCGTCTGTTCTTAAGGCTCCTGACATCACCTTCTGCTAGTACACGATCAATTTGATCATGGAAGGTGTGTCGTGGCCTTCCACGACTTCTGCATCCATCCACTGTTGCATTGTATATCTGTTTATTCATTCTTTCATCATGCATTCTTTCCACATGCCCGAACCACCGGAGCATTCCTTTCCTTACCTTCACCCCGACACTCTCTTTCAGACCAACTCTCTACATACATACAGTTAACATTTCTCACAAAAATACATAATTACTACTCAAAAACTATCAAGATCCTACAACTATTGTGCATTTTAGAGAGATTTTACACAATTTTAGAAAGTAAAACTGCGCTGCACAACGTTCTGTTCCCGCAAAAAACTCAGTCAGACAATGAGGTCAAGTAATAATATATGTATAGATTATGCTTTTTTATTATCGAGGGGAAACCCGATTGAGAGCCATCAGCCGCGCAGTGAACTGGAGATAATCGCGGCCGGTGTATGGGATTCGCCAGGTCGGGGTGACATTAGCACCTCACGTATGAAGTGCTATTCACACCGCAGTCAGGGATATTCACTAAAATCTCTCGGTGTTCCTTCCTTCCTCTAAATGCCAGGGCCACGGGTATATGGCATAGCCTCTCCGCTGCCCCTGGCAGGCGGTAGCCCAACGGCATATATAGATTACGCTAACCCAACTTAAAAGATGAAACAAAACGAAACAAGGAGCATGTTAATCCAACGAAAATAGTTTTGAAACTCATATAGTTGGCATTACAGCGACAAGCGGCGCTGTTCTGTGCTAAATCCAGGTAAATCCGGGCGATTAACCTATATCAACGTTTCGCGCGTCCGCCCGCCGGATTATCTCGGAAATATGACAGTTTAGTGGGAATCTTTTGTCGTCGCCGACGCCATTAGTTTTTATTTGTGCCGTATTGTGCCGCCGTCACGTTGATGTCAGGTTATGCCCGGGAGCGGACGAGCGGGAAAATTACTAAATTGACTTATAAATAACATTCCCTGCGATACCTACTAAAGCTGCGTACTCACCTGCTTGCCGTATCTATAATGTGCTCTAATATTTGCGCCAGGAATGACCTTCGCTCGCGACGTCCAACAAGCCCCCGTTGACAGCGTACTCATCAGCGAGCTGTAACCGTAACCGTAGAGTGCGCTAGTGCGTACGCGTGAAACTATCTTCGTTTGTGACATCCAACAAGCTGCCTTTGATCGCGTACTCATTAGTGAACTTGACCGCGTACTCATTAGCGAACCTTAACCATAACCGTATAGTGCATTAGTGCGTACGCGTGAAACTATCTTTGCTCGCTACATCCAACAAGCTGCTTTTGACCGCGTACTCATCAGCGAGGTGAAACCGTAACTGTTGGTGCGCTAGTGTATAAGCATGAAACGATCTTAGTTCGCGACGTCTAACGAGCCGCTTTTGGCCGCGTACTCATCATCGAGCCGTAACCAGAAGCGTATTGTTAGTATTTACGCGTGAACGCGCTATATATCTTAATTAGAAATTTTAGATAAAATTCTTGCATCCGTAAAATTTTCATAGAACTTCGTTTTAGAGTCTATTCGTGACGAAAATTTTCTTCTTCTAAGTCGTTCCCTCACTGCTAAGGATCATGACTTTGATGACAGTGAACAAAGCTCTTTTCCACCGAAATCGGTTCAAAGCACGGCGGAAGCCGAGTTTATTGAAGTATTCAGCTGGTTATCAATCTGGTCAATTCACCTATTTGGAGATCTACTTCGAGGTATCTTGCCTTCGACTTTCCCAATGACCACAAGTCTCTCCATATGGGTTATCTCGAGCTATGTGGCCAAAGTACTTCAGTATATGTTGTCGGCATATTGCTGATAGCCTCTGGTGATCTTCAATCTCGAGCTCTTCCAGTATGGTGGCATTTGTTCGGCAAGCTGTCCATGGAATGCTGAGCATCCGACGCTAGCACCATATCTCAAAGGCGTCAATTTTATGCCTGTCCGTTGCCTTGAGAGTCCAGGTTTCAGAAAGACAAAAATCTGATATTTGTAATTTATTTAGACATCGTACAGTTAGCAATTTTCACTTGAATTAATTATATTCGTCTTGATTCTGATATCAACTTTTATGTAATTATTTTTTTGGGTATATTTTTATAGGCAATAATATACTTTAAAAAAATTAGAGGCTGTTTGATCGGCCGAAATATCTATATATTAATACGTGAAGCAAAAACTTTACGAAAATTGCGCGGACGGAGGAGTATGAAATTACGCACACTTATAGTTTATATAGAGAAGAAGCGACAAATGCCATTTTTTTTTTAAATTATGCATAAGAAATACATTAAATTAATAAAAAAAACTTTACACAGACTACCATGTGTTTGACACACACACGTATATTATTATATCCTCTTTTGTTTATTGTTCAAGTCAAATTAGCAGTGTAGCCTTGGCGAAATCTGTGATTATAGAAGTATAGTCTTTGACAACAAGTTATTATGGTCGAATTTCGACCACGGGCGACCACTAATAGAAATAAATATAAACAATCTTTTTTAATGTAAAAGTACTTTACCGCTTTATTCTTTTGGAGTCACGATGTAGGTACTATGTGTATTGTATCGCCCGAGTTCAGAAGTCAGGTTGAGTTATTGTTCAATAAGTTAGGAGTTCGAGCCTGCATCACTATTGAGAATTCCCCTATTATTGTTAAGGTAGGGGAGTTTAATAGGAATGCTTTGGCATAGTTCCCCAGGGATTCTCTACACATAATAGTTGTTTATGCGAAATTGCTTGCATTTTCAAACAAATTATATTCCTGTTTATTTGAGAAAATAGCTAAGCTAAGGGGTGACGACGGTATACCCGTATTATTAATATACCTATTATACATATACTTACAACAATTAAATGACGATGAGGTCTCTTGAAGAATACTCAGGTAAAAAGCACCTATAATATACGTGGATGTATGAGGAGATTCACGAAAGTGAATGAGCAAGTGGCGTTTCATCATCTCTGCCTAGCCATGTGGACGACAGGTGTGATAATGTGTATGTATTATATGTAACTAGCTGACCCGGCAAACGTTGTTCTGCCATAAAAAAAACACCATAGGAGGGTGAAGAAGACTACAACCTATTCTCATACCTAGCAAATGTACAAAAAAAATCGTTAAAATCGCGTAAGACGTTTTGGAGTAGTTCGACCACAAACACCGTGATACGATATTTTTATATATTAGATTAGATTTCAAACATGATCATAAAATTCTTTCGAAGCGCTGTTATTTTACAGCAATTATTAATTAATTCATTAAATTAAGGTACTTGACAATCCAATCGATCGTGAGACTTTTTATCTTCTTGCAAAAGGCCGACGTGTCGCCTCGATTTTGTAGGAGCATAGCAAGTTATGACGTCATAACTTTATAAATGAATGAATGAATAACTTTATTGCACATACATTAAAGTACAATGGGAGGTCTTGTCGCCAAAGGCGATCTCCTCCAGACTACCCTATACAATTTTTATCGACACCGACTACATTATTTGCATTTTTACATTATTTTTTACATTTAATGAGGCACATAGTGTATTTTTTAATGTTTATAAAGTACCTAATTGAAGTTATATTTGTCAGAATATATTAAAAGCAATACGTCAGAGCAAAATATTAAACAAAATTCGACGATTCTATGGTTGAGCGGTCTAAGTCTTTGCTGGTCTAGGTCACTGCAACGTAGAAGTCCTGGGTTAGATTTCTGGTATGATAAATTGCGGAAATTAATTTTCTTCGTTATTTACTACGGTCTGGGTTCTGGGATCAATCCCAAAATAGTAAGCTGTATATTACTCATAACACAAGCGTAATTTCCTTAATTTGGCGATATACAATATGTGTGTTTGTCTGCTGATTATTATAATGTATGTCTTTGTAGACCACGGGCCATGAAAATGGCCCGGACAAGCCCTCCGGCTTGCGTGGGGTCAAGGGAATGCCAACACGCAGAGGCCTCTTGAAAAATTAAATGTAAATGTGGCGTGACACTGACCGGCGATTATCCCTGTCTACATCATATAAAATGCACCCAAGGGCAAGCCCCGGTTAGTGTAGAACTATTGTAGGGAATAAGAACAAGAAGTACCGGGCTATTGTGATGAACTGCTAAGGCAACTAGGGATCTGGGACTATGGCGTCTGCCCGTCGCACTGTTCGGGTAACATGGATAAATTGGGCAGACGGTGACTCGCCACTCACTGCATGGGCCCCTAAAAATGCCGTACAAGATTGACGAGGGGCAACATGGGTGTGAGTGGCTAAGAAGTGTAGAGAAGGGGGCTGCAGGTTCACCGAAGCTACTTCTGACGTTATGCCATTTATCACTTCCACCAATGGAGCTTGAGTCTTAGCTCTAGCGATCTCCCCTCCGCGCCGGCTGGTTAAGGCAAGCACGGAGGCGGGGGCCTTGCCTTGACTCCTTGGAGTCGGGTCTGAGGTATCGCTACTCATCTAAGGCTTCGCCACAAAGCCTGCTAGTTTATTTATTATTATTATTAAATATGTTTTTAATGAAAATTCGGAACGCTTACATGGATGACTGAATAAGCTCAAGACTATCGGTCAGATGGACAGACGGATGGATATGATGATATTATTAGGGTTCCGTCTTTATAATAATAGTTACGGAACTCCAACAAACTTTGAAAGCCGTTTTTGAGTCACTAAAGTATTTTCTCTCGACAAAATAACTTCAACATTATTAGTGTATGAAAGTTTATCACAGTGGTGACACTCATAACTTGATATATATTATGTCACTTCTCACGTACGGAATGACGTAGTGGCTGTCACTGTTCACAATGTTAGGACACGTTTCGTTAGACAAATAGCTGAGAGAGATTAGAAGTCTATGTCGAAATTGTTATGACTTATATCTATCTTGTATTTTAGTTTTTTTTTGCAATATCTATATTTTTAATAATAAATAAAGAAATAATTTATTTGGTATTTACTTTAAAAACGACAATAGAAGGATTTAGAAATAATTTATACATTTCTATGGTTACATTTATTATGTTGTATGCCGCATTTCCAACAAATTAGGTCGGCAACTCAGCATAAAGCTGTGTTGGAATTACCTCCAGCACAGCGCTGATTTTCATTGCCAACCCCGCCTCATCTATTAATATTTGGCCCATGGTAGATAATTCTCTTAAATAATATCATATTCAAATAATACTTAACGATATACATACATACTAGCTCATAAAGCACAAAGTAACACAAAATATGAAACATAAGACATATATGATAAATATTGTTGGAGTTCTTGTATAAAATATTGGGCTGTTGCCTGGTATGATAAAAAGTGTATCGATTGACTTGACTAGCAACCACCCTATAGGATACTTTTTTTATGAATGCAGGAATGTCTTTTCTTGCGACACAAGGCCAAATGCAGCGCCTAATGCCGCCAGCTTCAAGTGCGTGTGAGATTCTCGTACCTGACGGTCCTTGTTTCTCTTTCAATGAAGAAAGAGGACCAACGAACTACCCACTAAACCTATGCGTCCCGAAAAGAGAAAACACTTAGTCAGAACGTCACAGGGTCTAGGACAGAGTCATTGCACTGTGTCCTTCTAGTGTGCTAGATTGTTACAAACCTAGGGAAGCACGGCTGTACCACTACGTAAAGCAGAGGTGAAGATCCACTGATACCCCCGTAAACAGTAGGCCTCTGCTAACCCTATTCGATACTTTATATAATAATAAAAGTGATGTCAGGAGCCTTAAGAACAGACGAGCGTGCATGACAAGAGCTATGACTGTCAAAGAAGCAAGTGAGGTGTGTAAGAATAAGCGTGAATGGCGCTCTGTTGTTCGTGCCTACCCCGCAAGAGAACTGGCGTGAAGTTATGTATGTATGTATATAACCATCATTGACTACAGTTTTACCGCTCAACGAAAACTCATAAAAATTTAGATGAGGTTTTAGATTCATTAAGTAGAACGTGTAATGTTGTTATACAATAATTATATTAAAAGTCAATATTATCACGTAAATTAAAATAAAGTAAACATGTAACACCTACGAATTACGCTAAGTTATAGAAAGTTCCAAGCTTTTGTTACTTTATACAAAGTTAGGTGAAAAAATAGCTTTGAATTTCGGAGAAAGGCCCATAAACAGACAACAATGAGTTTAAAATTGAATCAATTTGTGCCATTAAAACACAAAACGCCTCTAATGTCCGCCATTAGCGATGGCAACTGCTGAAGGACGTTTCAGACTAAGAGCGTTGACACACTTGCGATTGGTGAGGCTGTTTTCGCCAAGCGATTTGTAGTATTTAAACATAAGCATACTTTTTAATTATATAAGACATTGTTTTATTCTGAAATCAATGCACAAAATGTGTCATTGAACGGGGGTCATCGCACTTTTGATTTTAGGTTTAAATATAGTATATAAGGGTTTAATCAACGTAAAAATAAAACCGAACAAAGATAACTCGCGTCGATATAACACAATGTAATTTTGCTACAAACTCATCCCATATCACATGTCGACTGCGCCAGGATAATTAACACAACGTGTCACCGCCATACTCAGAGTTTATAAATGGTTAATTAAAAACATATATCGTATATGGAATTTCAAATTTTAGTCTGTAAGTAAATAAATATGTCAGTGGCAGATATGTTGTGATAATTATGTATTATTGTAATTGAAAGTAACAAACAAAAATGGAGTAAATATTTGGTGCCAAAATGTTGCTTTAACGTCGTGACGAATGATAAGCGCGCCAATGCTATTGTATAAGAGATGCCGAAGCTACACAAATTGGAAATAAAATATAATATAAGAAAGTGCATCCAGGGCTCCGAAGCAAATGCTCCATATGCAATTGAGATTTCAGACGATTATGATGAATTTTAACTGATGAACATATACAATTTTCTATACTTTGATAATAAACTTTAATGATTTTGTAGCAGCGAAAGGTAGAGGTTAAATGATACTTCAGACGGCAGAGAGTAGTATTCACTGTCGAGTGCTGATGAGAACTGAAGTGAACTGATTTATTTTGGAAACGGTAGCCTTAAGTACATATATTAACATGTCGTGCACATTGTGTGAGCGGGACGGATGATGTGCGAGCGAGATAGAGCAACTATTAATATGTGCATTATGCGCTCCCGCGTTGCGCTAGCCGGTAGTGTGTTGTCCGCTGAGATAACAAGACGTATGCAGCTTCGATAATTTTAATTAAAGTTAAACTTAGATACAAGTAGTTGCTTTTAAGATCTTTGTTAAAATAAATTCTAAAGTATATTATTTAAATTTTGAACAGGCTTTAAAATAACATCATAATTTTAAAATGTTATGACCGAAATAATTTTATTTACTGTTTAAACCATAATGATTGCGCTCATGGATTCCTATTACTTGTAAATACTTATATCGTTAGAAATATGTACGCTCGTACAAATCGGTGAGGCAATCTTTTGTTAGGTTTTTATTTATTGCTTGAGTTCAGCAGACAGACAGACGGCCCACCAGATGGAAAGCGGTTACCGTCGCCTATGGACATATGTAACACTGTAGGTGCTACCAATATGCTGCCGCTTTCTAAAGGGAGACTGGAACCTAGCCCTTAATGCCGGAACACAACGCAAGGTTATTATGGCGGAATAATCTAGACCAGTGATGGGAGGCATCCAGAACTGACTGTGGGTTGTTTGGTCGCCTCTTACGACAGGCCACCCGGCCGCAGGAAATTGTATTATTTCCCCGTTCCTGCGCGGATTGGTCATAAACAATATTTCAGTTCATTTGACTGTCCGCTTTTTTATTGCCTTGCAATCGGCGTTTTGAACGGACAAAAACAGATTATATTTTGATTAACAATAGAACTAAGGCGGGGTGAATTGTTATTGCAATATGTTATATCTCTCCAATATCTATGTAAATCTATACTATACTTTGATTTATATATATATATATATAAATCAATATATATGTAAAATATATTTCTGTCGTATTTTTATGTTTATTTGATTTCCTATTTAAAAATATGCATTCTGTTTTACTTCTATAACTTAGTCATAATATTGCAAAACTCACATGTCTCACAAACTTTTCTAATCCATACTAAGGCTATGAAGAAATCGCTTTTAATGATAAGACCACCTATTATTTTCTGTACTTATGTCTTTTGAACTGTATCGTAATGATGCAATAAAGTGTATTCTATTCTATACTAACAGGTTATGTCTAACATGGCAAGTATGTGCTAGTCATGCAGCATGCTCGCTACAACCGACGATAATCTCACAACAATACGTTTAATAATTGCGCAAACATGCTCGTTAATCGCTAGTGTGTGTGGATCCTAAAAGCTAAGGAAAAGTCGCCCCAACGTGCATTCAGCTGACACCGTATTATTATAATGGATAATAATTTCCTTTTAGGCTTTGGTCGTGTAAGACGATGGCTTAAGGGGAAAATATAACATTCTTTCTTATTTATACGTTGCTAAACATTTTGTGTAGGTGGGTTTAACTTCATGGAAACAAGTCTCTACTAAAAGAAAGAAATATTTTATTAAGCACAAAAGCAATACAGAACATTACCAAACAGTAAAACAGTACTGATATTTAGTGAGGAGGTATCGAAATGATAATTTTATTTAAAATTATTAATGTTTAATTATTATTATTTAATAATACTAATTATTGTTTCCATGATGAAAGAATGACTAAACAGATATACAATGCAAAAGTGGATGGATGCAGAAGTCGTGGAAGGCCACGACACACCTTCCATGATCAAATTGATCGTGTACTAGCAGAAGGTGATGTCAGGAGCCTTAAGAACAGACGAGCGTGCATGACAAGAGCTATGAATGTCAAAGAAGCAAGTGAGGTGTATAAGAATAAGCCTGAATGGCGCTCTGTTGTTCGTGCCTACCCCGCAAGGGAACTGGCGTGCAGTTATGTATGAATTATTTCCATGGGGTCCTATCACTCTAAGCCTATCGAGACGTCACTGAACTTTTGGTAGACCTCTACGCCACCAAAAGACTGGCATTATTTATACAACGCGGTAACGTCATCAGCCTTTTGGGAACGTTCTCGACAAGCGACGTTGGTTTTGACTAATATTTTATCTATATAATTATACCTCTTTTTTAATTACTTCTAGTTTTTAATATGGCTTAATTCGTAATTAATTTTTAAGTTTATGTTGTATTTTAAAATGAAAAATAAATTTAAAAAAATAAACAAGTTGGGATTAGGCTAAATAATAACTTTAACATGTGTATCGTTTCCTAATAAAAAATTACAAATAATATAAATGTTCCAAATCGCTGTCGGTTGGGAACGTGCTCCAAATGCTGGGTGCATTCCCGTGCTGGATGTCAACGCCGATGCGTTGCCCCAAGTACAGGCCAGCCTTTTGGTCATGTGAGACTTGTATCAAACGAGATGATAGATCTCGATAAAACTTCTAACCTAAGATCTCGGTAAATATTATTGTTTCGTATAAGCACTTTGAGTGGCATTTTTTTTACTTTTAAGCACGTTAGTAGTAAACGTCTAAACTCTATATCTAGTTGAAAGGCACATAACTGAAACAAACTACGATATTCAATGACATTGAACGATTAATATTCCTTCCTATTCATTTTCGCTGGAATACTCACATTCTCACTTTCCTTTATAACATATTATTTACTTCTAATAGTACCTTAAGGAACTTTTTAAATTCCTTCGCCTATCCACTGCCTACAATTTGCGCTCTGGTTCGTATCGAAAACTTATGACACCTGCACACGCTGCCTATTAAAATAATTCTTTTACAGTGCAGGCTATCAAACTTTGGAATATGCTGCCCCTTACTATCAGAGAGTCTAAATCCTTGCCAACATTTAGATATGTACTTAAAAAACACTATTTGTCCAATAATAGCTATGTCTGATTAACACAATATAGTCATGCTAATACGTTAACTTATATATTTTGAAATATATTATTGTATACGTATATATATATAACTATGTACATATGTATGTATTTGTATAATTAATTCTTAAATTATTTTGAGTATTTATGTATTTGTTTCTTTTTTCCTGCACCACCTACATCGCGTGATTCAAATTTCTTTGATTTAAGTTGCTTGGAAGAGATCGCGATTCGTCTAAATTGAAGTACAGAATTGAACCATCTAATATAGGTTTTATCATGTATAATAGACGCAATATGAATTGGGTTATAATATAATATCTGCATAATTAATTATTATATTTTTTTTACAGTAAGACCACTTTTGGTGGAGATATTGGCGAGAGAACAACCTTTGTCAGTAGGCCGAGAAGCAGAGCTCGCTTGCAGGGCAGTAGGAGCCAGACCACCAGCAGTTATTACTTGGTTACTGGACAATAAACACATGATAGTTGCTTCTGCACAGAAAGTAAGACTTTATTTATAGATCTTCCCAGATTCAAAACAGTAACTTTCTTATCCTTTTTTATTATCATTGCCATGGATAGGTTTTCCTCCCAGTTTATGAAATATACTTACCGAAATAAGTCGTGGTAGCGTAATGGCTAGCGTATGAGTTCCAACCTCAAAGGGCGAGGGTTCGAATTCAGGCCTAATGTATTTTTTTTGTGTATATTGTTACAATTAACATGTTAGCAACGGTGAAGGAAGACATCGTGATGAAATTTGCACATCGAAATAACCGATGTGCAACCTACCAAGCCGGTTTGGACAAGGGTGGTGGGTATATGTCCCTTCCCCGATGTTATTATATTATTAGGGCATCTATGTAACCACACAACACGAGAAGTGTATGTTTGAATTTCACACGAGTCCACAATTAAAGTAGAGCATCTGAGGGATTGTGTACATTGCTGGGTGCGTTAGTTTAATAACTCTTATATTCCAGAATTCAGAAGATCGTAATGAGACTGTTTCGTTCCTTCGATGGATACCAAAGATGGAAGATAACGGCAAGGTCCTGACTTGCAAAGCAAACCATGTGAAGTTGGAGCACACAACTATAGAAACAAGCATGACATTAAATTTACATTGTGAGTATTATATGTTATATATTTAAGTTTTGGTAGTGGCAACACGACACACATCAAGATGGAGTCAAATAAAACTAGAGTTTTAATTGTGAGTCAATTGTTTTATTTATAATGATTAAGACAAAACATTAACAAGGTGAAGTTTTCAAGTGGGCCTTCAAGGCCAAATCCTAAACTATGGCTAAATAGCGAAACACACTCAAAGGAACCTAGAGACCGGTTTTGATGAAAACTAAAGTGGTATCATTACATTTTTGAAAAATCAATTACCCTTGTCAGGTATCGAATCAGCTGATTTTGAAAAAAATCATCAACGAATCCGAAGTAAAAAAAAAAACCGGATATTCCGTACACACGAAACCGCTAAAGATAATAGTATAATTTTTTGACTTCACTTGTTGTGTAAATTTTTGTTGAATTATAATAAATAAATACAATAGACTATTATATAGACTTGTCCAAAACCCAATAAGAATCACTGTTGAGTGCGGCCGCTATTTAGTTTGTTTCAACAACTCACTGCAATTGCCAAATAACTTATTATTACTTACATGTCTGTCTATTTAACACCGCAAACGAATTCCGACCACAATGGCGGCATCTTCGTGAAGTCAGCCATAATTGGGGGGACAGAGATAGATATACATACATACCAGTATACAAAAGAGAAGGAAATATGCATGTACCAAGAATGTATACTGAAGTATGAACAAGACATAGGGTTACCATGACTCAAAAACCATTGTTCAGCATTAAATAATAAAGAAAAGCTGTATTGCGCGTTTATTTTATATTGATTTCCAAATATAAAAAATAATTGCCTTTAATCTCTCACCAGATGTGCCAAGTGTGGTGCTGCAGCTAGGTTCAAAATTAAATCCCAACGACATTGAAGAAGGAGATGATGTTTACTTCGAATGCGTCGTTCGCGCTAACCCGCCAGCTTATAAAGTCGTCTGGGAACACAATGTAAGTGCCATCACCTAATAACTTACATAAGCGAGTTTGTCACGGAGTAACAACGTCTCTTCATAGTATCTTTCTGCATACTTGGAAATTCCCTCTGAGAACTCCAAGCTTTAAAGCAGTAAGGCTTTTCTTGTTGGTACTTGAAAACTTTTAGTTTAATTTTTGGAATTACCTATATAATACGTATGTACCTATGTATTTGAAATTGCTGGGCTCCTCACCTTTACTTAAGAACTGCTCTCTTGTCTATGAGATATTTTGCTTAATATTGTCAAGTTAGAATTGGGTGTATAATTCTTACTTGCTTATGGCGTAAACTTTTGAGGAGTTTAGTAATAACCCATACCTTACTTTATTATGTTCTTCTTTATAAATTAGCTTCGCAGCATTAATTTTTATATCAGTTTTTTTTTCATAGTAATTATTTATTAATTAATTAGTTTATTTTTATATTATATTTAATTTGTTTCCAATAGTACGCGTCATATTTTCTTGTTTTTTTGTTTGTTTCGTTTTTGTCTATCCGTGAGTCACTGGAACGGCCCTAGGGGAAGACCAGCACTGGTTGAGCCAACCAGCATCATGCTGAGTTAGGACCGGAAATAGAGAACTTCATTTCAGTTGTATTGTTAATAATATTCTGCCGATTATTATTATTATATTGTAGTTAGTATTTTCTGACCAAATTATATCTATATCTTTATTGTCTCAGAACTCAGAACTTCATTTCAGTTGTATTGTCTTATTTATAAGTATGTTTTTGTGTGTATGTAGTTCTGAATAAATATTTTTCTTTTCTTTTCCATACTAAATTATCTTTCTTTTTGTAATGAAAACCAGACGTCGGTTTCAAAATGATTCATACAGTTATATCTTTAGTTGAAATAACCGTAACTGTCATCCCTCTGAGAGATGTCTTTGTGTGAAATACAGTCTTAATAGAATTTGCTAATATTGCATGTTCTTAGAAGATAGTGACTACAAATAATTATACTTTCTGTGGAACCATACTAAATTATTGCTTATATATACTTTAAATTAATTTTCATAATATCAGATTAAAAATATCCCATTTAGTCCAAGAAACGCTGAAGATCGACTTTCGCCCATCTGATAACCAGATGAGACATATTTTTTATCAAATTATATCGACTTGTAAGCACGCCTGTGATAGCTTGCCAATCGCAAAGTGTTCATGGCTATTTTTGAAGTCTTCAAAGTTTGGCAATATTATTTCCGGAACGGTTTGTTGCAGGCAAGCTTATACGGTTATTTTTGTAATTAATGTATCTTTCTTATGATATCAATTTTTATTGGTTAACAGAACGGTGTCGTTACAGATATTGACTTACCTATTCATACCTGCTTGCCAGGTAGTCATGAATAGAAATAAGTAGGCAAGCATATCAAGGCACATTATCTATAATAAAACTACTTTTTAATGGTTTTAAGCGCGGTAATTTATTTGATTTTTATTATTCCGACGTTTCGGCCACTTTTCAGGAGGTGTGATCACGGAAGACAAAGCTGTGAAGTATCAATGAGTATTGTTCGTAGATAGAAAACTACTGTATTTTTAAAGTTTTATTTAGCCTACCGCTAACATTTTCGTTTTAATTATTTAGTTTAAATTTTGTTTATTAATTTACCACCTCTTCACAACATGCTGTAGCTTGAAGAGAAGAAGCGGCGCAAGAAACTCAATTCAGTAAACATGCCTAGCTTTAATAATTTTAAAATGGGTGGGAGGTAAAAATTACCGCGCTTAAAACCGTTAATACGTAGTTTTATTATGTTAATTAGTCGCAAAACCTTAAGAAGGTATCATATTCTCCATGACTATCCATCAGTTGAAACTAAATTTATTCAGTTATCAAAATAGTCAAAGGTTATGAAAATAATTTATTAAAATTAATTTAGCTATGAACACTTTTCGATTAGTAAGCTATCATGAGCGTGTTTATAAATTAATATAATTAAACAAAAAATATGTTTCTTATTTATTAAATATGTAAAATTATCTCCAGAAGGTTGTCTGGAAGAAATCGCTGTTAGCGATAAGACCGCCGATTGTACTAGTTATATGATTGTTAACTCATGTGTATTATTTTCTTGTGTGCAATGAAGAATATTCTATTCTATGTCTCATCTGGTTATCACATGGGTGAAGGTCGATCTTCACCATCTCCTCTACTAATTGCTAAGCTTGGGTCTCCTCATCGTAAGTGGATGGACGATATATCCACCAAGCTTGTAGAAGGCAGATTGGTAGATTTCTACAATCGTTTATCTTGATATGCCATTTTCATCACAGTGTTTAACTCCACTTCCATCTCGGGGTAATTATAACAACACATAAGGTGAGGAAATTTCCTAAGCGGTACGTACAAGTCCCCTGGCTAGAGGCCGGACCCACGCTACTGAAGTGAATCGTAGGTATTTTAGGGCCGCTTGCATAACAATCGCCTTTAAATAAAATTACTTAATCATATTAAACTGCCTGAATAAGTTTTACACAAAACGTATTGACAGTTCTTTAAACGTATTTAGTGGCATATTTTGCGTTGTGCAAGACGCTAATTGTATTTAAGGGTCTTAAATACGTTTTGTGTTTCTTAAATAAATTTAAGCAACCTTATGCAAGCGGCCTTTAGTCTGTTAGCTATCAAGATTCAATATCAGTTGTTAAATTTGCAAGACAAAAAATACAAAATGTAATGTAGTTACGAGCAAAACTTTTATAATCTGATTGAATTTTATTTCATAAAACCATAATCGTGTTAGTCTCTGCGTCTAGTCTTCAATAACTTGGTAATTGGTATTTGTATCTTTCTTTATTCAATACTCATAATATAAAAAAACAAGAGTGTTCTTTTAAATTTTGTAGTCTAGGGGATAAAGAAGGCACTTTGGAGACATAATTGTATCAATGTTTACAAAAGAAAAAGAAATTTGAAGTACATACGCTTGACTTTGTTGATAAAATTTGTAATATGATGTACGTTAGGTTTATATTAGTTGAGTGCTTGAGATAAAAGTGAACTTTATTATGTTTTATGATTTATAATAAATAAATAACCTAATAATTAATAATAATAATAATCGGCAGACAAACACACATATTGTATATCCCCAAATTAAGTAAGTTACGCTTGTGTTATGGGTAATATACAACGGACTACTCTGGGGCCGATCCCAGACACCCAGACCATAGTATAGTAAATAACGGAGAAAATACGTTTCCGAAATTTACTATACCAGGAATCGAACCCGGAGCCTCTGCGTTGCAGTGAGGTAGGCCGGAAAAGGCTTAGCCCGCTCAACCACAGAGGCCGTCATAATAATAATATCTACGCAATAACGAAGAATGACTCCTACGGCTGAGAGGCCTGTCGTAAGACGTGATCAAAACAACCCACAAACAAGTGATAAGCTAATTGCCCGTCTGGATGGCTACCACCTCGGATCTAGAGTATGCCGCAATACTAATCTTGAGTTATGTTTTTTGTTCCAAACGTCTATTTTTTTTATTGCAGGAATTCAGCAGTCAGGCAGACGGCCCACTTGATGGAAAGCGGTTACCATCGCCTATGGATATTTGCAACACCAAAGGTGCTACAAATGCGCTGCTGCTCTCTTAAAGCAGACTGGAACCTGGTCACTAATGCCGGAACACAACACAACACAAGGTTGTTATGGCGGCATACTCTAGACCAGGGGTGGTCGCTATGCAGTCGAGCAAATACCCTACCACCTGGCTGTGGGTTGTTTAGTCGCCTCTTACGACAGGTCGCCGGGCCGCAGGAAATTGTATTCTTTCTCCGTTCCTGCACGGTCTATAGGCGACGTTAACCACTTTGCATCAGGTGGGCCATCAAAAATAAAAAAAGGTGTATTATATATTTTTTAAATTGTTTTTAGTAAAACACGCATCACAACGCACGATAACTCCTACGAGGGTCAGTTCAAAATACACCACTCAATATTGCCTAAGATTCGACGACTATTTTCAACGTTCATTAAAATTTTGAGATTATTTAGAATAAATAATACTCTTGTGTTGTTAAAAGTTTAGAACACTTTTAATGTTATGAAGACCAAATTACTGTGTTAAAAATGTTTAAGGTTCCTGCTGCAGATTAAATCATTATTTGTTTATATGTTATGGCTACTGGCCAATTAATGTTAATTATATTCAATTAAAAGAAAATGTTCGAATCGCAACCAACCCTGGTTGGCATTCGAACGTAAGAAAACAATCGCGTTTTAATAAATATATTAGGGGCTAATTATTCAATCATCAAACATAACATGGGAAAATTAAAAATGACAGTTGCATAAATAAAAATAGTTGAAAATAATTCTTTCACTTTTGAATTTAGTCATCTTATAATTTATTTATATATAGTCGTGGTAGCGTACTGGCTAGCGCACGCGTCCCAAACTCAAAGGGCGCGGGTTCGATCCTGGTCGGAACGCATGCACCACTTAGTTAATTTTCTGATCTAATGTGCATATTATTACAATTACCACATGCTAACAACGGCGAAGGAAAACATCATGATGCAACATGCACATCGAGATAACCGATGTGTCAAACCTACCAAGCCGCCTTGGACAAACGTAGCTGGTATAGTGTCCGTTCCCCCTATAATGGGAGGCACGAGCCCAGCAGTGGGACATTTATGGGCTGAAATTATATAATATTATATATAATTTATTTGACTGATAACTTTTATTTGATGATTGAAAATCGGCGCTTAGTCCTAATTTTGGCTCGTTCGCATCCAGCACAGTTACTCAGCTGGCTTAATAAAAAAGGAATTCTCATAAAACAGTCATGACTTTTCGAAGTGAAACTTCTTTAGAAACGTTGTGATTTAAAACTAGATGAAACGAAAAAGCGACACTAAAAAGAGATAAACACATAAATCTATAAGACTAAGCCTGCGAGAGAATGAGATAGAATACATTATGTTTAATAATTTATACTCTATGTTCATACACATTGAGTTGAAAATGTTTAGAGATTTTTCGTTAGTACTTAAAATTTCTCGCTTTAAAGCTTAAATAGATTTTAACTATACAATATATGACACGTGACGTCACGAAATTTAGAATCCCTCACACCCCTTGTCACTCTTTGTTTAACTTCTACTGCGTGTGAACGGCACGCACACACATTTTTTTTAATTTTAAAAATTGTCTCGTCCCATTTAACTTCACAATTGTTAGGTAAAAAAATTGGTTTCAACAAGATCTTGTGAGTATTGTTTTCAGTGTAATGGTTTTGTTGTTTTTTTTATAATAATCGGCAGACAAACACCCATATCGTATATAAGGAATATACCAAAGCAAGTTACGCTTGTATTACGGTAAAACAATCCGGATCCTCTGGGTCCAATTCCAGACCCAGAACAAAGTAAATAATGTAAAGTTCTTGTATAAAATTTACCATATCGGGAATTGAATCTGAAACCACTACGTTGCAGTGCGTCGGCCCAGCAAAAACTTAGCTCAATTGTTGTCACGATTAAACACTTTTGGAGATCAATGAGGTTTAATTTATTAAGGTTTAGAAGCCAAATGATCAAAAGAGTGGATATAAGTTGCTTCTACGTAGTAACCCTTTGCTACATCAACACGAGGTCAACCCTACCGTTATGTATATTCACAATTCGTACACTGATGTTTATTTAATAAACATAACTCTTATAGGATTGTTTATTATAGGGACAAATCATGACACACAATCAGCGGGCTGGGGTCATAGCTGGGTCAGCACACCTGGCACTCCAGGGAGTGTCGAGAGAACAAGCCGGGAAATATGTCTGCACGGCTTCGAATGTTGAGGGAGATGGAAGATCACTGCCTGTCAATTTGCAGGTTATCTGTAAGTATTTCACATAATGACATTCCAGCAATAAACGAGACAGGAACTTTTGGGCAAAAGAGATGTAATGAGTTAATAGATAGATAGATAATTCTTTATTATACACCAAAGCACATACAGAAGTAGAAAAAGATAAAAGAGATTGTACAACGGGCGGCCTTATTGCTAAGAAGCGATCTCTTCCAGGCAACCCTTGCCAGGGATTGATAGAATTTTAATACAGACGGTAGTGCAGTAAATAAATAATGCCGAATGATATATAAACATAGTACATATACATAGTACAAAAAAATATATAAATTCAAATTCAAAAGTTTTATTCAAAATAAGTTCCACTGGAGAACACTTTTTGAAGGTCATACATCTAAGTTAAAATTTAAGTTTTACTTCCTATTCTATGTACACCACTTCGCTACGTGTTGATGGTGTAAAGGAGAAGAAGCGGCAAGAAACTCCCCAGCAACACGTCTAGCTAAATATTGTTTTTCTTTATGTTTCATATTCTATTTATATCTCAAATCCTTTTTTTTATAAGTTTTGTACAGAAGTATGTTACAGAATTACTTTTTGAAGAATTAATGGAGTTGTAGCAAACAATGCATACTCAATAAGACCAAGACAATAAAAGGAATGAAAAATAATGTTATAATAATGACTTGACGTACTAAAATGTTATGTTGCCAGGTGGTAGGGCATTTGCCCGACTGGATGGCTACCACCCCTGGTCTAAAGTCTGTCGCCATAACAACCTTGAGTTGTGTTCCAGCATTAGTGACCAGGTTCCAGTTTCCCTTAAAAGAGCAGCAGCGCATTTGTAGCAACTTTGGTGTTGCAAATATCCACAGGCGATGGTAACCGCTTTCCAACAAGTGGGCCGTCTGCCTGTCTGCTGATCTCCTGCAATAAAAAAAAATAATAATAATAAAAAAAATATATATATATATATATATATATATATATATATGTCTGTGTGTGTGTGTGTGTGTGTGTATGTGTGTGTGTACACAAGCATACCTGTATGTATATAATAGCTTTAGGAATCATTACACACAATAGAAAAGTAATGTTTCTGCACCTGACTTTGGGAGCACGGTAAGGATTTGTCTTATCTTATAGCAATAGGTAACTCATTCCAGAGACGCACAGCTTGGACGGTGACAGAGTTATTATAAAAACAGGATGTGTCTGCTAGTGCAGTTATTCTGTATTTAGTGCAGGGGCGTAAATTATGGGAACTAAATACATAGATAATTCGTTGAAAAGTTGAGTGATATGACTTTAAAAAGCGGTATATTTTCTGTTACAAAATGAAAAACACCAGCCCTAAGTTCTATTTGGAAGAGGAGTAATCTTAAAAATGAGGTCACAGATAAAATAAGGTATCGATTACCATAATCGATTTATGTGGATGAATTTCAACAATTAATAATGTGGAAACACTCCACAGGATTAACTTATTAAAATACCTAAATCCACTACAATTATAAAAAAATATCAACATAGTAAAATCAGTCTCATCTTTTTACAATCTGAGCGTAAAAATATATAAAAGCGTATCGGTGTCTCCTTTCAAGTTAATAACTTCCTGATGAATACTTTATGAAGATAACATTGAAAGAAATACACCTAACATAACTTTTCTAATAATACATTCGATCCATATTCCCATACATAGATAGAAAATAACTTTACTATTACATCTTATTTTTGTATAAAAGTAGAGGTCCCGGGAGACGTTGTCCTGCCCTGAAAAAATAAAAATCTGGGACGCGATCTCAACGCCATCTACCGGTTCCAATTGTAAATCTATATAATTCGGGGACCGACACAAATACACATAAAAAATTTCAACAAAATCGGTGAAGTTGTTCTCAAGTTATGTGCGTATATACATTTATACGATTCATTTTTATTTATATAGCCTTTGTTTGTAAATGAGTACAAAAACCTTCGGCACAATTTTTTAACGATGACTGAATGAATGAAAACGCTTTATTGTTCACCAAAAATTAAAACTAGATACAGTAAATGTTGAACAAAGGGCGGCCTTATTGCTTAAATCGATCACTTCCAGGCAACCCCCTATACTAAGGAAAATATTAAGACAATAGTGGCGGTGACGATATTAAATAATATGAAATATTCCAAGAATAAGTAAAAAATAAATAATAATATACTTTTCAACACACTTGCTCATAAAGTGGCTCTATGGTCACCGCAATTAGACACAGAATGACACCTATTATCAAACTGTGAGTAAAAAACATTATAACTCACTAGTGAGTTATAGATTTTTTTTTTAATTTTATTGGTTTAATTGCTTTGTTCTTAAAAAAGTTTTTATTAAAAAAAAAAGATCGTGTTCTATAGAACAAATAAATTAATGTTCCTATTGCTTGCTCATTTCATGCAACTTCTTATTTAAATAGATAATTTTAACTCGTACGTGTTTAATAAATAAAACTTTCACTCATATATAACTTTTTTTTATCTACTAAATAAAAAAAAGTTTTTGTTGTTATTTTATTCACAAGTGTGTTGAAAAACGTCGTATGATACACGTGTGTATTGATGATTACCGTCCTCGGCTCTCTTAAGACCCTCGCCTACGGCTCAAGTCTCAATGGCGCCTCGGCGGTAATCACCAATGTTACACACTAGTACCATAATGTACTATTATATACTATACAAACATAAAATATATCATACTATATATAAGCCGTGTGCAGAAGGGCTGCCCATGACTACTTATTATTATTCGATTGTATTACTTACTATTATTGTATATACTTATGTAAAATATTTACAATAGAAGACGGTGATCTGGACTCAGTATTCTACTTATAGTCTCGAGGGACTATGAGTAGAATACAATACAAATAAGTTAAGTTTTCTTGCATTGTATTCTTTAATTTTATTAGTCGTTTAAATTATTAAATTTAGTTTATTTTTAAGTATTTAGTTTAATTTATAATTTAATCTTATTTTCTTTCAATCTTATTACCACGAATAAAAAAATTAAGTTTTTTACAATACTAAATTTATTGCAACAACTATTTATGTACCTTTTTTGTCAACCCTACTGACCATCGACGCGTGACATCATGACATTATCGGCAAACCTTCTGCGCACGTTTAATATCGAATCAGCAGTATGTTTTAGACCTGCGAGGACGAAAGATATTTAGTAACCACCAGTTCAAAAGACAATATGGATTTAGCTTGTCTGATGTTGCGTAGCAGTGAGTTCCATAAACGGACATCCTGTACCGTGAAAGAGTTATCAACGAAACGAAAAAAAATATGTGCACAGGTGTCATTAAGGAGATATCATTAATAGAGTGCAAATAACGGGAATGAGAAAGATGTAGGAAGTGAAAACGTTCCTTTAAATACGGAGGGGAACGTGGATCAAAATGGATATTGTACAAAAGAAGGAGTAATGATCTAAGTTAATGAAAGGTTAACAAATCGGTTAAATTGATTTACGTGTATTATAATCCCAAAAATGTTTTGTATATAAACTAGTGGTCGCTCGTAGTCGAAATTCGACCATAATATATATTGTCAAAGAATATATTTCTATAGTCTTTGACACTCTCTGAAAGAGAGTGTCGGGGTGAAGGTAAGGAAAGGAATGCTCCGGTGGTTCGGGCATGTGGAAAGAATACATGATGAAAGAATGACTAAACAGATATACAATGCAAAAGTGGATGGATGCAGAAGTCGTGGAAGGCCACGACATACCTTCCATGATCAAATTGATCGTGTACTAGCAGAAGGTGATGTCAGGAGCCTTAAGAACAGACGAGCTTCAATGACAAGAGTTATGAATGTCAAAGAGGCAAGTGAGGTGTGTAAGAATAAGCCTAAATGGCACTCTGTAGTTCGTGCCTACCCCGCAAGGGAACTGGCGTGAAGTTATGTATGTATGTATATTTCTATAATTACAGATTTTGCCAAGGCTACACACTGTTTATTTGACTTTAACAATAAACAAAAGAGAGAATTTTTTTTTATTGATTTAATGTATTTTTTTATGCATAATTAAAAAAAAATGTTAGCATTCGTCGCTTCTTCTCTATATAAACTATGTGTGCGAAGTTTCATACTCGTCCGTCCGCGCAATTTTCGTAAAAAAGGGTACAAAGTTTTTGCTTCATATATTAATATATAGATTCGTTCTCATATTAGTATCTGATATGACCAGCATTATGTTACGCATGGAAGTAAAGATTTTAGTTAGAGTATTGTCATTACTGAAATCCTTTTTATGGGTTATAATATGGTTGTTAACATTTTATAACTTTTAAAAGTAATGCTTCTGAACCTGATTTTTAAAGCATGGAAAGGATTTGTCTTGTCTTATAGCAATAGGTAACTCATTCCAGAGACGCACAGCTTGGACGGTGACAGAGTTATTATAAAAACAGGATGTGTGTGCTAGTGTAGTTATCCTGTGTTTAGTGCAGGGCCGTAAATTATGGGAACTAGATACATAGAGAAATTCGTTAAAAAGTTCAGTGATATGACTTTAAAAAAAAAGCGTTATATTTTCTATTACAAAATGAAAACATCCGCCCTAAGTTCTATTTGGAAGACGAGTAGTCTTAAAAATGAAGTCACAAATAAAATAAGTTATCAATTACCGTAATCGATTTATGTCGATGAATTTCAACAATTTTCTACAATTACATACATACATAGCTTCACGCCAGTTCCCTTGCGGGGTAGGCACGAACAACAGAGCGCCATTTAGGCTTATTCTTACACACCTCACTTGCTTCTTTCACATTCATAACTCTTGTCATGCACGCTCGTCTGTTATTAAGGCTGCTGACATCACCTTCTGCTAGTACACGATCAATTTGATCATGGAAGGTGTGTCGTGGCCTTCCACGACTTCTGCATCCATCCACTTTTGCATTGTATTTTCAACAATTAACTTATTAAAAATACCTAAATCCACCACAATTCTAAAAAAATATCAACATAATAAAAAGAAATCTTATAATCACAATTATACAATTTACGATGTTATTAGTAAAAGTGTTATTGACATTTATTTTCCGCTCCAGAAATAATTATTAACGAAAATAAATGCCTATTCAACGCCAATACAACTATTACCGAAGTTACTTCCAGGACTGAAATGAGTGTTATTATTCTTAGATTAAACTTATAAATCCATTAACGTTGAATAGATATTAATGGAATAGTTTTAAAATCTGAAGTCAATAAACATGCAAACAAAACAGGACAAAGGACTATTATGTCATAACGGTGGAGTTTGAAAGAACATTGTGTCGTAATTATAGTATCAAATTGTAATTTACATATAATAGGCTTCCCAAACGGCTTTGTAAAAATTAAAGCTGAACCTCTATTGTGGATATCCCATTTTGTAAAATGAAAAATTTGCTTTATTTTCATATATTATTTCCTATATATACTACTAGAGTTTACCCCGCGGCTAAGCTCCCAGTCAACCTCTTGTTAAAAGAGGTTACAGCACAGGTTACATTGTATTTACATTTTTATGTAAGTGTTATTTGCCTCGAAAGATTCAATTTATTTCACACCAAAATGACCAAATCTACCAAAAACCTAACTTTCTGGGATAACCTTTACATAAATCTATCCCATTATCCCGGATAAAAAGTATCCTTGGTCCACCCTCGGTATTAAAATTACTTATATACTGAATTTCAGCCAAATCGGTCCAGTAGTTTTTCTGTTAAAGCGTAATAAACAGAGGGACAAATATATTCTTATCCCGGAAACTATCCCATTGTTTGAGGTAAAAAGTATGGTATGTTCATAATCGGCATCGAAAATATATATACATTGAGTTTCAGCCAAATCGGTCCACTAGTTGTTCCGTGAAAACGAAACAGAGAGACGGACAGACAGAGTTACTTTCGCATTTATAATATTAATAGGGATTACATGCAGAATACAAATAGGTAAAACAAAACTTAAAACCTCAGATACATTAAATTTAGAACAGTAATAAATGACCATTCCTTATTTGTGCCTATTCAGCAAAGTGAAAGGTCGTTTTTCAAAGGTATATTACTAAAGGCTTTTTTCCAATTTCATCAATCTGTTTCACTTAATTTATTATCTTAACTGTAAGGAAGGACCGGAGAATAATGTCATTTGTCTCCAAAAAAGTGTACTCATCGAAAAAATCTGGCACAAAATTTTGCTTTGATGTTCAGTCGTAGAAAAATCCATAATCTCTTTATGGAAAGTGGATTTGTTCTATTGATAATTATGTTTCTTTTCTTACTTTTATAAAGGTTTCAAACTTAAAATTTGTGCTCTTCAAAGTTTAAGCCATTTTTTCTCACGTTTCTTTATCCTCTTCTCAATAATAATGTTACATGCCGTCAAAGGAATGCGCACACCTGCCTGTCGTAAAACGCAGTTTATTACCTTTCCTGCATTCGGAGTTCTTTTGTTTACTTCACGTTTAGAATTTGTAATTAAGAGAAACATCCTATTGTTATCGTACTTGTTTTATGGCCGTCATTAGTGTCAAACTAATCCTTGTTGTTATTGATTGTATTGCGTCGAAGCTTGCCAGGTGTGCGGATTAAGTCAGTAAACGCGGTCCTTTGTCGGTATTATACAGTTTAATATAAAACAATGTCCGAACAGGGGGGTGAGGCAGTCGAGCGAGGATTACGATACGAGTAAGACGTACATTCGACAAGCGATATAGTGACAGACTTTGCGCGTGTTATTGAATCGTGTTTTGTACTAGTAGTGTCTAGTTATATTTGTACCTATGTTATACGTGTTTCTAGTTCTATAGAAATTCCAACGGCATTTTAATTCGAGTCCCACACTCGTAACAATAATAATTTGCTTATATTTCGGAGTTTGTAAATCTAAATGCGTTGTTGGTTTGTATGAAGAATTATGCACACGCTAACACTTTTGTTAAATAATAGCTGGTTTCGGGTTGTTTGCAAAGTAGTTGCAAAAGTATTACGTTAAAGGAAATAAGAAGCAATTAGCGTAAGAAGAAATCTATAAGAAGTAATCAAATGTTAAATACAAAATGAAAAGAAATTTACGAAGATTTATTACTTTTATCACTAAACACAAAAATATGTACACGGAAAATAAATCTTAGAGCCCCAGGGTAGCGTATTTGGGCCACTTCTATTTATATTTACATCAATGACATGTAAATATATATATACATACACAGTCAGGTAGTAGGTAGGGCATTTGTCCGTCTGGATGGCTACCAAACCTAGTCTAGAGTGTGCCGCCATAACAACCTTGAGTTGTGTTCCGGCATTAGTGGCCAGGTTCCATCTCCCTTAAGTGAGCAGCACCGCATTTGTAGCACCTTCGGTGTTGCAAATGTCTATAGGCGATCGTAACGGCTTTCCATCAAGTCTGCCTGTCTACTGAACTCATGCAATAAAAAAATATTTAGTAGCCATTATTATATATAACATATATTTGTATAGTAATACATAGTATAGCACTGTAACTATCTCTTGTATAAGTAAACTGATATTTGTTGCTTTTGGAAGTGATAAATTAGTATACGATTTCGGAGACACAGTATATAGATCTAATAGTGCAGTTATATCCATTTAATTTTAACCTGATGCCCGCGACTTCCTCCGCGTCACGATCGCGATGTAGAATACTATCAGCGCCATCTAGTTTATTTAATATGATGATGAAATACACTATGCTAGACACTGTTTTTGTAAGGTTTTACGTTTTCGCGGAATCTCGTCTTTCAATGTATATTATTTATGTAATGTATAGTATTTCAATGTTTATTATTTTATTATATGATGATACCGGCAATATCAATACTTAATTAGGTGCATAAGTTATATAATAAATTGTATAAGTAATTAAAATTTTTAAAACTATCCCACGGGAACTTTTTAATTTATCGGGATCAAAAGTATCCTGTATGTTGACCAGGGATATAAGCTAACACCATACAAAATTTCATTTAAATCGGTACAGTCGTTTCAGAAATTAGCCGGTACAAACAGACCGACAAACAAACAGAGAAACAAAAAATTTGAAAAAAAACTAAATTTGTTCTATTTCAATTCTTACATCCCCTTGACTCGGTTTTTAGCATTTTTTTTTCATTATACAGAGATTCGACCTCTACAGTTTTATTATACGTATAGATTATAAAATTCCATCCAATTAAAAGATAAAAAATACAAAAGCAAAAATTTCCAGGGCCAAACATACGCCACTCACCTTCGCGGAGTTTAAAACAAAGCACATTGCTATGCAAATAGGAAGCCATCAGCGTTATACCGCCTAATAATAGGGATGATAAAAAAATAAGATAAATCTCCTCGGTGCGAACGTTTAACGCCTAGGGTTTTAATGAAAATTCATATACATTTTAATTTATGTTTTGACAACGATAAACCTTTTACGATCTCACGTACGGCTTTAATTTTTGATGGTTACATTTTGATATTGCTGAAGTTTCGAGTTTTTATTTATCACATTATTACGTAATATTGTATCGTGATTTATTTGACGTAGAGTACATTCATTTGCATTTGGTATTTGTGTGTTGTGAAAAAAGTAATTGAACAAAATCTTACAGAGTATATATGAATATGGTTTTCACAAAACACGGTTATTTCTGTGCGTAAGCCTCCGAATAGAGATTTAAGAGTAACGATAACAGACGCGCAATTTTTAGTAAAGCTATATTGGCATCAACGAAGTTCATCAAATTCATCTGTATTTGTATCGCAGAGTCATTTTTCTCAATAACCTTATAACAGTTATTTGTGAGTGAAATTCGATAGAAATTGTAAGCAATTTCAACAAAAAATTATTTAAATAAAATATCATCAATTACGGGAAATATTTATTTCAGGTAATTTAGTAGCTAAATGAAGAAAATAGTGGACTTTATCACTTCTCCAAAACAATTTATTGTGCGAGGCGTGACAGACACTCGATTGATTTATTAAGTTTTATTAAAAATGAATACAATTAAATATATTAATTCATAGTAAAGTGTGAATGATTTTTTTTGACACAGCGATGTGAATTTATGCATTTTTAAGTATTTCAAGGTTCTGTTAACAAATTGCGATAGTATAGTATGCATGTGTTCCCAGTCTATAAATACATTACGTGTCACCGTGCATTCAATTTGTGCCGTCGATGGAGTGTGAAGCCATAGACGTAGTTCCTAACTTGGCACATGTCCCGGTCAAATGCAAATTCGATGTCGAAGTTGACGAAATCGTATTGGTTATGGTTGACAAGAGTTAATTCAAAATGTCGAGTGTTACTAATAGCTGTAGGGGAATTGTGCTAAAATAAAATTGTGTAAAATCTATTCTATCTGTGTAGGAACGGAGAAAGAATACAATTTCCTGCGGCCGGGCGGCCTATCGTAAGAGGTGACAAAACCCACAGCCAGGTGGTAGGGTATTTGCCCGACTGTATGGCTACCACCCCTGGTCTAGAGTATGCCGACATAACAACCTTGAGTTGTGTTCCGGCATTAGTGACCAGGTTCCAGTGTACCTTAAGAGAGCAGTAGCGCGTTTGTAGCAGCTTTTGTAGTAAATGTCTATAGGCGATGGTAACCGCTTTCAATAAAGTGGACGTTCTGTCTATCTGCTGCACTTCTGCAATAAATCAAAATAAAAAATTCTACAGATAATAAAGTTTATAATATTATAAAATTCTAAAAATGGCGTATCTGTAGATTGAAGCTATTAAAAAAAAACAACAACTGGAATACACTATATAAACTCCTGCAATAAAAATAAAAAATGCTACTAAATCCACAATATCTTCTCGACCGTTACAGCGTCTTAATAGTAGAAAAACATCATATTACCATTATCAGAACTGGCTTTAGCCGAAACGAATATCGAAGTTATCAAAAAATTTCAACATTTATTTCGCGAGATTTCGCTTATATGTATAATATGAAGATAAGAGTGGCGTCCCACGGGCACGCCATTGGGATTAACAGAATATCCAGATCAGATAAATCAATCGTAATAGAGACGATAGTGTCCAGCAATTGCGATGAGATAGTAATAACAGAATTGGGCCCCGTATCTAGAGTATGCCGCCGTAATAACCCTGAGTTCTTTGTAGGTTTTAGACGCCAGTCTCCTTTTCGAGGCCGACAGCACTTTGTAACACTTTTAATATTGCAAAGGTAACCATTTTCCATCAGGTAAGTTTTCAACCTGTCTGCTGTTCGCCATTAAAAATATAATAGATTTTGAAGGTTTAATTAGTTCAGTTTCCTTGAAAATGGCCTTAAACCTTTTTCAGGGAACGGCAATGAATATGGCATATCTTTCTTGCTATGACTTCTAACAAACTGTCCCGTTTAAATCTATAATATTATACAATTCTAAACATAGCGTGTCTGTACATTGAAGCTACTTAAAAAAAGCAACTGGAATACATTATATAAACGATGGATAATACGATGCATTTTTATAGGTTTCTTGTCTGTTTGTTCGGGATTCACGTAAAAACTACTAGGCGGATTTCGATGCAGTTTTCACTGATCGACAGCAAATTCTTTGACTTATAATCTGCGCTACTTGTTATCCCGGAAATCCTGCGGAAATTTTCCCGGGAGCGTTTTGTAGTTGTTCTGGTGGAAACTTAGCTTATTCCGAACAATTTTCACTAAAACGATAGCTGCGATACTTTGTGTCCTGGGAATCCCGTGGGAATTTCAAATAAAGCATGGACGAAGTCACGGGCATATCTTAGCATATAGATAATGTTGTTTAAACATGTGTATTTATTTTAAGTCTTATTTAATACTTTGCACCACCTACATTCCCATATTAGTTTATATTATCCTTTAAGTTAGATTTGCTGGAGGAGATTGCTGGAAGCGATAAGGCCGCCTATTTTTTTTAACCAATACAATATTGTAATCGTGCATTTTTGTAATTGTTTATTTAGTGATCAATAAAGTGTTATCTGTCTATTTATAGTTGAGTATGATTAAAACAAGCGAAAAAATCTTAAGCCTGTTTTAAATTTGTATTAGTTAAGTAATTAGTAAACTTGAGAAACTGGCGAGACAAGTCTTTATCATCGTTTAGACTGACGTTTTCCAGTTAAGTAATAAAGTGTCGTTTAAGTAAATCTCTGTCCAAACAATGATAAGCAATTGTTCACAAGTTAACTAACTGCCTAACTATTGCAAATGTTAAGATATCAGACTCGTCTTTCCCACTGCTGACTCCGGTATAAATAAACCGGAGTATGCGGTTAGTCTCCGGGGGTCAGGTGAGCAAAACTTACTAGTGTAAGGCAGCTTTTCTTCAGCTTTGCTCACGGCTTTGTTAGCATGAAAAATGTTTAATTTTTGGGATTTGGGACTGGAAAGTTTATCCTGTTGTCACCCTCTTTATAAAAGTTACAAATATATATCAGCCCCTATATCAGTGGTACACATATACCAAATATCATTTGATTTTTTTAAATTTATTCCTGACGCCATAAAAAACGAATAAACAAACATTCTTAACTGTTTAGACAGTGATAAACGATAGGCGTTACGTAATACTTTTGCACGTAACCCGTGTAATTATTAAAATAATAAATATTACGTTGTGTGAAAATCATAAGGTGAGAAATAAATTATTTCAGTTATATAAATAATTAAATATTTTAAAATAATTTTCAGTTGTTATAAAGCTTTTGTTATCACGATTTAGTATGCAAATTGGCACTGGCATTTCTACTCAAATATTCATAGTAAAACATTTTAATATCTTATATTATAATATTAAAGAAATTACTAACTTGTTATCACGCGAAATAAAACATGTAGTAGTATTTAATCAAGTTGCCGAAATACTCCTTGAAATGTCTAATCTATCCCCACCTTTCATCAGATAAACCAGTGTGCATGAACTCCGTGACTGCAATCGTCGGTGCCGCTTTCAATGAACCTGCGAAGGTCACTTGCGAAGTCGACGCCTTTCCGCCACCCAAGAACTTTCAATGGACCCTAAACAACTCTATGGGCACCGTTGAATTGGAACCGGTAAGTAAAGTCCTATTACTATGAACATGAGTGTTTAATATTGTATAAATCGGCGCGAATGAAGTGAAAGGCCCAGCTAATATTATACTTATATAGGTGATATACTCCGTTGAGGCTGACATAACCTCAGGCGTTGGAAATGCACTTTCAATTAGCCTGTCTGCTGTATTCCAGTATAAAAGATTTTTTTTTTGCTATTTACAATATAGATAATTTTGAATTCAATTATTCTTTTAAGCTCATCACATACGGTTGAACCAAATTGAGTCAATTTAGTTAAAGTGCACAGAACTTCAAGGAGACTGATTGATTCAAGTTTACGTTTATATTAATCTCTTTGGTTGATTCAATGTCCTACATTGACGAGGAGAGCGGTATGATGACTGGTCCCTAGGACCTATCTAATTCCGTTGAGGAGGGACGCGCACCAATCCGCGAGCCCCCTCTCACCTTAAGGTGAGACCTGATGTAGCGGGACAGACCGAGCTCTCCGGCTAACAAATAGTGCAGCCAACCCGTAAAGGGGCCGGCATTCGTCCGTCTAGGCTGGACATGAATGCGTAAGCGAGAACACAGCCTGGACGAGGGACGTTAGAGGATCGGACAGGGGTTTTAGTGGGTGTCCCAAACTCAAGGTTTAGTGGGCGTTGCAGTAGCATTCCTGCGGGGATGCTAGTGCCACCCCGATAAGGCGAATCCCACACACGGGCCGCGACTTTCCTCCTCGTGTGGTCTATGGTCCTCAATAGAATTTCCCATGGTAAACAAAGGACCTACTTATTTTTTTTAGCTTTTAGTACTTTATATACATAATTGTAGCCTTTCTTTTTAATAAAACCGTTTAATATAGATAGATAGATTTTTTCTGTATTAGGCTGGATATGGCCACACAGAACGGAATATATCAGCCAAAAGTCAGAAACTAGCCGGTTGATGTTCTACAGAACTCTTCATAGTACATGTAGTTATATGAATTGAGTCGCATTTCTATGTGATTTATTTTTTATAGGATCATTATCCACAATTCGGAGTTCTAGCAATTACACTTTCTTAATGTCACTTATTATACAAAGACCGTCTTATCATAACAAGAGTCAACTAGACGGTTAATGTTCTACAAAACTCTTCATAGTACTTGCAGTGATATGAATTGAGTTGCTTTTCTATGTGCTTTATTTTTTTAAAGGATCATTGTTCATAATTCGGAGTTCTAACAATTATACTTTATTAATTTCAGTTTTTATATAAAGACCTTCTTCTACTAGGTATAAAATTATATAATTAAATAATCCATCAATTAACCCAATTTAATTATAGAATAAAGTTCGCTACTTATCCGTTTCTTTTTTTGATAAAATATTAAGTTCGTAGAACGATTTCAATGTCAAGAGAAATACTTTAACATCAGCAAATTAAAATGTTATTAATGATGCGACAATTATTGATAATTTCAAAAGTCGACAGAAAGTTAAGTCATAAAACTCATTAATCACTTGGAAATTTCTTTGAATAATTGAATTCGTATTTTCAACTTAACTTTCTGCTTAAATTCAAACTCGTCTTAACTTTGTATTTTTCTACGAAATACGATTTATTAAGAACATTTGTATATAATGATATATTACAACTCTGAAATGACATTATTTCACTATACAATGGAGGTGAAATGAGTAATACTGTTCGATAAACAAATCTAATCTTCTTTATATCCACAACTAAACTTTCAATTCGATCCTCTCTTGCCTTTTCATTCCATCGTCTATTGTTTATCTTTTCTCTCATTCATCGTCTATCTTTCTCACGCATACATATTTTGGATACAACACCTAACTAGACTATGCAATATATATGCGTTCGGAACCATTCTCAATCCTATATGTTAAAATGACTCAATAAATTCTTAAATCTAATACATTTTAATAAAATATATTTCTTAAACTAAAAAATAAATTAATACAATAAGATAAACTTAACTTATTGTATTGTTACAACTTGGGCCACCTGCGTACCTGTAGACAAAGCACATTGAAAATGTTTTATGACTATCTTCTTTTGTTTACTTTGTGTTTAAAATTTGTAATTAGAAAACAGCCAATTGTACTCGTTTATGGCCATTCGCAGGCATAATTACACAGGTGTGCGGATTACGTTTTCTGGGAAATTGCGTCGACGGTTGCCAGGTAGACATATTGCATCAGGGCATTATAAAGCAATGTCCCAATGGAGAGATCGTCAGTCAAAGCGATAACACAAGCGAGGCAAGACGCGTGTACATTTAGTGACGGACTTTGCGCGTGTTATTGAATTGTGCATTACATTTGGACTTATTGCGTCCGGTTATATTTGTACAGGTACAAATTATACGTGTTTGTATAGTTCTAATAAATTCTATAGTAATTCCAACGGCATTTTTTTTTATTGCAGGAGATCAGCAGGCAGGCAGACGGCCCACTTGATGGAAAGTGGTTACCATCGCCTATGGACATTTGCAACAGCAAAGTTGCTACAAATTCGCTGCTGCTCTCTTAAGGGAGACTGAAACCTGGTCACTAATGCCGGAACACAACTCAAGGTTGTTATGGCGACATACTTTAGACCAGGGGTGGTAGCCATCCAGTCGGGCAAATGCCCTACCACCTGGCATTTTTAATTCGAGTCCTGTAACTCGTAACAGTATTCTACCTCTGTGAGAATAGTAGCTTGGATGTACTTCCTGGAGATCAGTGGACTGTCAGCGGTTATCGTGTTGTTAATCTGGTTTTAAATAATAAAAATATTGAGAACGGTAAAGGCGACCATTTATTACGCAGCTACGAACAGAACGAACAGAAACAAATGAAAACACAAAATATTAATTAATAAACACAAAATATAATAGATAAAAAAGACGGAGGCATACGCCCTATAGCAGTCGGTACTACATACCGCCGCCTTGCCGCCAAGATATGCTGTCGGGAGATAACGGATTTAAGCTCATCCTATTTTGCAACACGCCAATTAGGCTTTGGCGTAAAGGGCGGCTGCGAGGCGGCGGTACATTCACTTCGAACCTTTGCATCCAGAGACTGTTGCCTGACTGTACAGGGCCACCTTGCTGGCTCAAGTGCGTGATAAGTCCCCAAGAATTTTCAATTTTATCCACCAATGCTACTGTGATAAATCAATTTTAATGTACCAAAATCATAAAGTTTTTTCAGAAACCGGTTGCCAGCAGGGGGACCCCCTTGGGCCGGCCATATTTTCACTCGCCATTCATCCCATTATAGAGAAATTAAATTCTAAATTCAACGTATGGTACCTCGACGACGGCACCCTTGGAGGAGACATTGATACTCTTAAAAAAGATATACAATATTTAATTTACGAGTTTGATAAAATTGGTTTAGAGCTAAATTATTCAAAATGTGAGATATATTTCAGTGACAAGGTGCCAAATATCCATAATATTATATCAGATTTTCAAAGTTTGGGACTAAATTTTAAAATTGTTGACAAAAATAGCCTCAGCCTCCTTGGGTGCCCCGTTTTTGAGGAGTCTTTTTCTACTTTCGTTAGTAACAAAATTCAAAATTTCCAGTCAAAGATAGAAAACCTAAAAAGTATAAGTCTACATAGCGCATATTATATTATTCGGTACTGTATTTTTACGCCAAATTTTATATATATTTTGAGATGCTGTCCTATATGGCAAAACCAAAATATTTTAAAAACTTTGGATAATGTTATTCGGTACTCGCTCTCATCGATTTTCAACATTCCTTTTGATGACCGTACATGGACTCAAGCCTCCCTACCAATAAGGTATGGAGGTTTGGGTATACGCAAAATTTCTGCAGTTTCTTTACCCGCCTTTCTGTCCTCAGTGTACAGTACAAAGGACCTCATTGGTGAAATATTAAATCCGTCACTTGGTGACTTTGAGGTCCTGTATTTGACTGAGGCCAGAAATGCCTGGTCTGTGGTCTGCCCATATCAAAATTTACCCATAAATTTAAAGTCACAGAAGCTATGGGACGGCCCGCTTTGCTCATTGGTGCATAAAAATCTTTTACGTGTGCCCATGAGACGGAGCGTGCTCGTCTCCTAGCTGTCTCGCGTTGGGAGTCTGGCTTGTGGCTGCAGGCACTCCCCTCGGCGAATTTGGGCACTTTTCTAGACGATAACGCGTTTAGAATAAGTGCTTGCATTCGCCTAGGGGCGGCCTGTGTTGTTCCACACCGCTGTCAGTGCGGAGATAAGGTCGAGCGCCTCGGTCACCATGGGTTATCGTGTAGCAGGAGTGCCGGCAGAATTTCACGTCATGCAACACTTAATGACATAATCCGTCGGGCTCTTGTCACCGCCGGGGTACCTGCCGTCCTAGAACCGAACGGCCTGTGCCGCGACGATGGCAGGAGACCCGATGGTATGTCATTGGTGCCCTGGAAGATGGGTCGCCCCTTAGTATGGGACGCGTCTTGCGTCGATACTTTGGCAGCGTCCCATCTTCCAGCTACTAGCATGTCTGCCGGTACAGCTGCTGCACAACAGGAGGCCCTAAAACGCCGCAAATACTCAGCCATCGGAAATGGCTACATATTTGCGGCTTTTGGGGTCGAGACCCTGGGACCATGGGGGCCTGAGGCGCACAAGCTTTATCGGGACATAGTCAAACGTCTGGTGGATGTCTCACGTGACCAAAAGACTGGTTTATACCTCGCACAGCGCATCAGCATTGCCATTCAGAGAGGCAATGTGGCCAGTCTTTTGGGCACGTTTCCGACTGAGAGCGGTCTAGAAGTAGAGTGTCGGGGTGAAGGTAGGGAAAGGAATGCTCCGGTGGTTCGGGTATTTGGAAAGAATGCATGATGAAAGAATGACTAAACAGATATACAATGCAAAAGTGGATGGATGCAGAAGTCGTGGAAGGCCACGACACACCTTCCATTATCAAATTGATCGTTTACTAGCAGAAGGTGATGTCAGGAGCCTTAAGAACAGACGAGCGTGCATGACAAGAGTTATGAATGTCAAAGAAGCAAGTGAGGTGTGTAAAAATAAGCCTAAATGGCGCTCTATTGTTCGTGCCTACCCCGCAAGGGAACTGGCGTGAAGTTATGTATCTATGTAATTCAATTTATGTCCATATTATACTTAGAGTAACTATACATAGAGAGATAGTTTCCCAGAAAATTACACTTGGATTTGAAGTACAAAACATATCAATGTGTGGCATGAGCGCCATGTAATTATTTTCGCCGATACGCACACAAAAGCATAAATAATGTTGCAAGTAAACAAAGTCTTTCTAAAAAGTAGGGAATTGGAACTATTGGTGCTCGTGACACTGAGACTGTCTTGCAGACTGACGGGACCGACGCCTCGACAAGCGAATTAAGTAAGAGTTTTAGGTCCTACTTAAAAGTGCTGCACTTTACCTACACCTACTCGGGTTCTAAGCGTATTAATTCTATGATGTTATACATGTTACCTATAATCAATTCAAGACAACTACATACATACTTATTATCACGCCTGTTTCCCGTGGGGGTAGGCAGAGATTATAGATCTCCACTTGCGACGATCCTGACAGGCAACTTTCGCTTCATCTACTTTCATTAACCTCTTCATACACGTACGTTTATTTGATGTGCTTTTTATCTGACCTCGTTTAAATACTTCTGTTATACGTCGTTGTCTACCGGTACCAACTCTACCATTCACAATACTGTCATTCACTTGTTTTGTGATTCTATTTTCATCCATCCCCTCTACATGCCCAACCACCTTAACATTGCTTTTTAAAGACAACTATTGACTATTTAACTCGTTTATAATAAAAAAAGAAACTCAAATACCCTCATATTTCAACAGGGAAAGTTCACGGCGGATGCAACAGGTCGCTCAATTCTCACATATACACCGACCACGGAGGGTGATTACGGCTCGCTGTCTTGCCGAGCGACGAATCTTGCCGGGCAGCAAGTCGAGCCTTGCCGCTACACGCTGCTACCTGCGGTCAGGCCCGACAGACCGTTCAATTGTACAGCAGTTAATACTACTGATGATTCAGTGGAGCTCAAATGTTTTGCCGGTAAGTAATGTTAATACCTGTGAATCTTTTCAAATACTGAACGTATTAACTAATAAACGCGATAGTCGTAAACGTCCCACTGCTGGACTCGGGCCTCCCACGTTTGTCCATTGACACATCGGTTATCTCGATGTGCAGGTTTCATCACAATGTTTTCCTTCACTGCTGTTAGAACGTGTTAATTGTAATAATATGCACATTAGGTCAATAAACTGCCTAATTGGTATATGCGTTCCGGCTAGGAACCCGCGCCTTTTGAGTTTGGGACGCGTGCGCTAGCCATTACGCTACCACAACTTCAGAACACACAACAGACGTTGACACCCATGTAGTGGACGAAATCGCTACTCTTTGTAAATTACTAACCAAATTTTCAAGCGGCACGTAAAGGGTATACTCGTACATATACACTTTCCGACATATCTATCGGCCAAAGTAGCGTTTTAAGTTTTACTATCTGCAGTTAAAAATAATTGTTAGCTTGTGTAAAACTATTATAACTTGAATATGACGTAACACGTGAGTTTTTATAATGTTAATATTTGTTTTTACAACAATATGACAGAAAGCAATAAAAATGAATATAAAATGAAAAAAAAAACTAAAAGAAGTAGAACAATTTTTTTTATTGCAGGAGTTCAGCAGACAGGCAGTCGGCCCACTAGATGGAAAGCGGTTACCATCGCCTATGGACATTTGCAACACCAAAGGTGCTACAAATGCGCTAAACCCGGTCACTAATGCCGGAACACAACACAAGGTTGTTATGGCGTCATAATCTAGACCAGGGGTGGTAGCCATCCAGTCGAGCCAATACCCTACCACCTGACCGTGGGTTGTTTAGTCGCCTCTTACGACAGGCCGCCCGGCCGCAGGAAATTGTATTCTTTCTCCGTTCCTGCACGGATAACAAATGTCAAAACTTAAAAAGTGGAGTAACTAAAGAGATTTATCCCAGCTTTTTTTGTGTCTTTGTTCTACTTTAGGACCGACTGTACCAATTATTGCTATATATAAATTGTTTGTTTGTTTGTATGTTTATCTATCAGTCTACAATATATTTATCTCGTTTCTTGTTTAGGGTATGATGGAGGTCTACATACTACGTATTTCATAGAGGCGTGGGAATCCGGCATGTTAGTCGCCAACATGTCTGCAATAACACCAATATGGAAACTCCAAGGTCTCGGCTCTGGAAAGGCGTTGAAATTGATTTTCTACGCAAATAATGCTAGAGGAAGATCAGAGAAGACATTTTTGAGGGTCCATACCTTATCAAGATTAGCGTTGCATACAGGTAATCTTATTTTTTTTTATTAATAACTAGGATATACCCGTGAGTTCGTCCACGCTTGCCTTGATATTCCCGCGGGATTCCAAGGGCACAAAATGCCGCATCATTTAAAAAAGAATGTAAGCTATCGTTTCAATGAAAACTGTGTCGGAATAAGCTAAATTTTATGCACCCGATCAACTTCGAATCGCGCTCGCAGAAATATTCCCGCGGGTTTCCCAGGATAATAGGTAGTGCAAATTTTATGTCTAGAAATTTTCTGTAGCCCAGTGAAAACCGCATCGAAATCGGCTCAGTAGTTTTTATGGCAATCCCAAACAAACGGACAAACAGACAAGAAACCTAAAAAATATGCATCGTATTCTCCGTCGTTTATTATTGCACTATGCATTCCAGTTGCTTTTTTAAATAGCTTCAATGTACAGACACGCTATGTTTAGAATGTTATAATATTATAGATTTAAACGGGACAGTTTGTTAGAAGTTATAGCAAGAAAGATATGCCATATTCATTGCCGTTCCCTGAAAAAGGTTTAAGGCCATTTTCAAGGAAACTGAACTATTTAAACCTTCAAAATCTATTATATTTTTAATGGCGAACAGCAGACAGGTTGAAAGCTTACCTGATGGAAAATGGTTACCTTTGCAATATTAAAAGTGTTACAAAGTGCTATCGGCCTCGAAAAGGAGACTGGTGTCTAAAACCTACAAAGAACTCAGGGTTATTACGGCGGCATACTCTAGATACGGGGCCCAATTCTGCTATTACTATCTCATCGCAGTTGCCGGACACTATCGTCTCTATTACGATTGATTTATCTGATCTGGATATTCTGTTAATCCCAATGGCGTGCCCGTGGGACGCCACTCTTATCTTCATATTATACATATAAGCGAAATCTCGCGAAATAAATGTTGAAATTTTTTGGTAACTTCGATATTCGTTTCGGCTAAAGCCATTTCTGATAATGGTAATATGATGTTTTTCTACTATTAAGACGCCGTAACGGTCGAGAAGATATTGTGGATTTAGTAGATTTTTTTATTTTTATTGCTGGAGTTCAGCATACAGGCAGACGGCCCACTTGATGGAAAGCGGTTACCATCGCCTATGGACATTTGCAACACCACAGCTGCTACAAATGCGCTACTGCTCTCTTAAGGGAGACTGGAACCTGGTTACTAATGTCGGAACACAACACAAGGTTGTTATGGCGACATACTTTAGACCAGGGGTGGTAGCCATCCAGTCCGTCAATTACTCTACCACCTGGCAAATACAAAGAATACGAATTGTTGACACTATCGCAATGGAATCGTTCTTGAGTATATTCTCAATGCCTATATATTGAAATAGCAGAATTAGGCCCTAAGGGTGCTAGCAATCTAGGCAAATGCCTTACCTGGCTGAAGGTTATTTTGTCCCCTTGAGCGACAGGGCGCCCGAACGCAGGAATTAATACATATTTTATTATTTCTCTATTACTGCATCAATAGAAGTCACTCTGTTTGTTTGTCACATAAATATTCCACGATTAACCGGCAGAACGAATCTCATTGAAATTTGACACGCAGATAGATTGTATATCTGTGGAAGGACACTGACTACCTAAAAAAAACTCTAAGGATGTGAAATAGGGGAGGAAAATTTGTATAAAACTAGGTATAACCTACAATTCTTTAACACAAAAATATTCTATAAAGATTTATCCAAGCAAGTCAAGCAACTCATTAACTCTTCGGGTGATCAAAGAGCTGGTTCTTACCTCGGAAAACGAATCAGTATGGCGATCCAGCGAGGTAACGTAACCTAGTCAGCTAGGTAACGTAGCCTTCTAGGAACCTTGCTCATTAAAGCCTGAGCAAACCTGGGCTCAGTATTCTACTTACAGTCTTAGGTATTATAGGTAGAGTACAATATAAGTTAACTTTATTCCGCTAGCTTATATTTTATTGTATAATATTTAAATAATAATGTTATACTTGAGATCACGAAATAAGATATCTAGAAAGGTCATTTATAATATACATAAGTACGGTGCAAGTCACGCGTAACCGCTTGAGTATGTATAATGTATATAAACAACCGCAACAAGAATGTTTTATTCAACCAAGAAAACGATATCGCATTGTTTGATGAAAATATGATTATTTACGCATTTTCCGCTCTGATTTTTTTCGTATTTTCATAAATATAGATATTATATAATTTAGGAAATAACAAAGCCTGGTTGGCACGTTTCATCGAGTCAGTGCAAATAGAACAACGTTTTCGAGATCTCAAGAACAATACTTGTTTTGAATTCCTTCGCCTTTCTACTTCCCACAATTTGCGCACTCGTACGTATCCGATTAAGGACTATCAACCGCGCAAGCGGGAAGAACGCGGCCGGTGTGTGGGATTCCCCAGATCGGGGTGAGCACCTCACGCATGAGTTGTCACGCTATAGTCAGGGATACCCACTAAAAGCCATCGGTGGTCCTTCCTGTGCTGTATACCAGGGCTACGGGAAATCGTAAACGCTGCGTGCTCAAACAGGCGGGGGCCCAATGGCCACATCCACTGCCGTGGGGAAGCATAGTCCTTGGCGTTATCAAAAGTCCAATCGAGCATGGGGCGGTTTGAATCTTGCCCAACGAGAAGAAAAGTGAGCGTGCGCGGAACACGCCGCGCCCTCATCGTGAAAACCCTCGACACCTGCATATATCACATCTTTTTATGATAACGCCTTTACCGCAGGCTATCAATCGTTGGAATGCGCTGCCTCTTCCTGGTGGAGAGGCCGAAACATTACCTACATTTAAGAACTCACTTAGAAAACACTACTTCTTCTTAAATAATTATGATTAATTCTTATATTATTAACTAATCAAAAAATATATTTTTAAAATATGTTTGTAAGAATTTAATTTATGAAGTAGTTTATGGCTGTGTATTTATGTTATGTATCCTATCAATATTCTGCACCAGCTACATCGCCAGATTAGTTTAAAATATTTTCTAAGTTAGGTTGCCTCGAAGTGATTGCTTTAAGCGATAAGGTCGTCTATTGTTTTTACCACGACAATATTTTAATCGTGCATTTTTGTAATTATATATTTGGTGAGAAATAAAGTAGATATATTTATTTTTCTATTTAATAACAAAATAGCATTTTGTTGATTATTATAATTTCATATTGTTAAGTTATTTTTGGTTTGTTTATGATTCTGCCTGTTCCGCGTGGCGTTCCACCCTCGCTTATCTCTGCCCCATGAGGTTAGTCATTTAAGTGCCACACGTTCAATTTGAGAGGAACGATGCCGGTCAATGATTCCCCCCCGGCAGTGGATGTAGCCCTCGGGGCCTCCGAATACCAGGGCACACGGAGTTGCTCGAGTTTCCACTTTTCCCATAGCACTGGTATAATGCGAAGGAAAGAACACCGAGGACTTTTAGTGGATAACCCCCGACTCAGGTGGCAATAGTTCTCCTTAGGGGGTACTAGTGCCATCCCAACGCGGCGAATCCCACATGCGCTCGCCTCGCTTCCCTTGCGGTGGTTAAGTCCTCGATCACGTGTCCTTTTGTTAAAAAAAAAAAAATAGTTGTATAACTCGTAACCTTGATAACTGAGAAACAACGATAGAAAAATATTTAAAAAAAAGTAACAGAACTAGTAGTAATAAGAGTAATAAATAAACTAAGAAATAATATAAATAAGAGTGTAAATAATGACCCGAAAGAAAGAAAATGTATAGCAGAATACCAATAGGAAAATATTATAATAATTAATAAAAATAAACATGTATGTAAAATAGTAAAATAAAATAGTGTAGAAGTTACAATAGAAATAAGGAGAAATGTAATAGTGTTAAGAGTTGTTAAAAGAATAAAGTAATCAAAAAGAAAAAAAAGGATAAAAAGAAAAATAAAGATACAAAAAAAGACCCTGACATATAAGTTCGTCAGGACGGAGGTGAAAAAAAAACCTTGATAACTTTCAAAATAGTTGCTTGTAGATGGCGGCGACTCAAGTTTAATATTCTATATGAACCTAAAAAACATTTAGCAACATGTAGAATGCAATTCAAATATCTTACCAGGTTATTTAATTTCCTTGTCGGTTGAGTTACTTCCGTCTGTCTTTTTCTTTTTTATTGTGGTTTCCCTTTGTAGCGTCTTTATATTTAAGCTTCTTAATAAAATTTCCTCACAAAGTATTAACAAGCTATGCCCAGACCCTCATGCATGCAAAATTTCATGTTTATCGATTGAATAATTGAGGCGTGAAAGCATAACAAACAAACAAACTTACGTTCACGTTTATAAACGTACGCATTTTAACAAAATATCCCGTATTGCAAAATAACTTAATGGATCTTCATTTTTAACGACTTCAAAAAGGAGGAGGTTCTTAATTCGACTGTAAGTTTTTTTGTATGTTTGTTACGTGATTTCTCCGTCAATTGTAAACCGATTTTTTTATTCGACATGATACTCCTGAGGTGGTCCTATTTTCACGAAATGAGGACCGAAATGTTATAACATTGGTTCGGATTATTATCATAGTCTTATATAGAGAATATCATATATTAATTCCAGCATTGTAAAATTTATGTCTTTATAGAGAGTCGTTATTTACATGCTACTGATATATAAATATTGAAATAAGACTTTTTGTCAACAGAAGCCAATACTGCAGGGAACGTAGTGGATTCGAGTTGGGCTTTAGGAATAATAGTTGGCATAGCAGGAACCCTAGTCACGATTGTAATCATCGCGATATTGGCTAGGAGACGAGTTCACCGGCCGATCGAGTATGAAGGTAAGCTTTTTATTCATTTTACCGATAATTATAACCAGTCAGAAGTCTTTATGATTAGAAGATAGCTAATAAATACCTTGAAGCGTTAATGTAAAAATAATTCAAGAATAGATACGTAAGGTAATAGATAGATAAGAAAAGAACTGAGATTGGTGCAGGACCGTTCCTGCACCGTTCTCCGTAGAAAGAATACAATTTCCTGGGGTCGGGCGGCCTGTGGTAAGAGGCGACCAAACAACCCACTGCTAGGTGGTTAAGATATTTACCCGTCTGGATGGCTACCACCCCTGGTCTAGAGTATGTCATAACAACGTTGAGTTAGTCTAGTCTCTCTTTAGAGCACTTTTGGTGCTGTAAATGTGCATAGGCGGTGGTAGTTATTGCTTTCCATCAGGTGGGCCGTCTGCCTGTCTGCTGAACTCAAGCAATAAAAAACTAAAATAAAACATTAAACTTATTACATTTATTTTATTTATATCAAAATATAAGAGTTATGAATGTCAAAGAGGCAAGTGAGGTGTGTAAGAATAAGCCTAAATGGCACTCTGTTGTTCGTGCCTACCCTGCAAGGGAACTGGCGTGAAGTTATGTATGTATGTATGTATGTAAAATATAAACGGTGTGCTGTGTTATGTCTGACTATCAGGTTACAATTTATGCCTTTTTTATGTTGCAAGCCTGGAGCAACTCACCATTGTGAGTCAACTCGCAGTGATGAGTTGTTGATTTAACTCACACAACTCATTTATCAATTTAAAAAAAAGATCGATCGCAGCTGTCGTTTTAGTGATGGTAGTTAAAAATCTATATATACTCTTAGTTGACTTATGAATAATATCGCGATAAAAAACTAACAATATATCACTAAAAATAAATTATACGTACAAATTAATATTGTTACGAGTGCGGGACTCGAATAAAAAATGCCGTTGGAATTACTATAGAATTTATTAGAACTATACAAACACGTATAACACAGGTACAAATATAACTGGACACAACCAGTACAAACTGCACGATTCAATAACACGCGCAAAGTCCGTCACTATATAGCTTATCGAATGTACACACGTCTTGCTCGTATCGTAATCGTCGCTTGAATGCCCCACCCCTCCGTTCGGGCATTATTTTATACTAAACTATACAAATACAATATGTCTACCTGCCAAGCGTCGAAGCAGTTCCCCAGAAAACGTAATCAGCACACCTGCTTAATTATTCCTGCGAACGGCCATAAACTAGTACAATACACAATAGGCTGCTTTTCTAAGTAAACAAAAGAAGTTCAAATGCGGGAAGGTAATAAGCTTTATGGCAAGCAGGTGTGCATTTACTTTTGTCGACGCGTAACAATATTAAAATTTAAAAAATATAATAATGAAAATTACATATATGAGTCCAAAAACGCCGTCAGATGGAAACGTTCACAAAATTATGGCCGCATTTTGTAATTGAATCGCAACGCTAATGCGTTTTTTAAATATAAACTAATACAATAAAGAAAACGCAGTTATACTTTATTCTACCTAAAATCCTTTAAGACTATATAAGTATAATATGTACCTGAGTCTAGGTATTTGAAGCCAATGGATAAGGTGCTGGCTGCGTTACGTAGCTAGATCGATGTATACTGATCCGTTTTTTGAAGTAGGAACCAGCCTATCACCTGCAAAGTCAGGCATTTTAAGAGCTCTATTTACTTATTTTTAACTTAGATGGTCTTATTGATATTGAGTTGGAATACGTTTGAAGGCTTTTTAAAGAACCATAACAAAGCCTTCAAACTTACTCTAACTTAATATGAATAAGACCTAAACTGTTTAATTTGAATTGTTTATAAATTTAAACATTTCTATTTTTTTTTTCTATAACAATACTATATCTGTTTGTTATTAAAGTTTGAGTTATACATTATTATTCCGACACAACTTAAAAAAAAAACTACAATAAATATAAACTTAACATAAAAACTAAAATTAAATAAAAAACGGAAAAATACCTAAAGATAAGTTATTGGTCCCAAACCACTGTCACTTACCGGGAACGTTCCCAAAAGGCTGGCGACGTTGCCACGTTGTATACTAACGCTTAATCTTTGAACAAAATAGACGCCAGCCTTCTGGTCGCGTGTGACGTCTACTAAACGTTTGGCGACGTCACGGTAGACCTGTAGAGCGTTAGGACCCCACGGACCCAGAGTATCCATCCCAATTTTTTTTTATTAGAATTCGAAATTAAAGTCTTAGCTGTCATTTCTCTTTAAAGATTAGAATAGTTCCTAATTTCTTCTAATTAAGTTCCTATGTTAGTTCCGATGCAGTTTGATTTTCGAGACTTGGTGAAACTACGTGTTCAAAGTCAGTGGTTTTAAATGGAATCGTAAAAGAGGGCTCATTTCATAGTTTTGGTGTTTTCTTTGTGCTGAAATTCCGTAATAAATAGACGTGAAATAAAACTTCGTTTAACAAAACCGACTTCAAAAACTAAAATGTATAAAATAACTTAATAAAGATTTTTCACAAAGAATTTGTTTAGTTTATTAAAAGACAAAATAATATAAAATTTTCTACATCTTGAAGTCGATGCCGAGCAAACCATAAAAAGTACATATACACTGTTATAACAAAATGTTGCAAAATATTGTAATTTTTATGGTTTACTTGGCACCGCCTTCAAGATGTAGACAATTTTATATTATTTTGTCTTTTAATAAACTAAATATATTCTTAGTCAAAGATCAGATAAGTTCTTTTATACTTTTTAGTTTTTGAAGTCTGTTTTTTAAACGAAGTTTTTTTTAATTTGTTACTTTTTAGTGTCTAGCTATGGGTAGGTATACGAATAAATCTAAATAAAGAAGAATGGCATTATACCTGTTGGCGCGGGTGGGAACAGGGATAAAAGAGAAGGACAGGACTTACAGGATAGGTCACCGCACCAGACACGCTCCGAACGATGCGGGCATCGCAGCGAAAGGCACGTCTTCCTTGTGAACCAGTTGGGTACGGCACAGCAGGTACCTTCCAGCACGTGGGTTGATATAAGCGGGAGTAAAATGCGGCACTACACACAAAAAGCGGCGAGATTTTTGCGAAGCAGCGGATGGAAGTAGACTATGTCACATTACATAAGGACAGATGCGGCGAAAGAAAAAGAAACAAAGAGGCGGTGACCATATAGGTCGGCGTTAACAATATCTTAATGAAATTTAGTTTTTGAGTATACCTGTCATATCACAAAAAAATGATTATATTTCTGAATGATTCTAATATTTAAGTCAATATACGTGGAGAGATTAGGTCCCAAAGTGAAAATTGTGACCTCTAAGGTTCAAGTGGAAAATCTGAAAACAACAAGAACTTACAAAAGGTTTCGACAAAAACTCGTTTGAACAATATCCATTGTGCAGTGTTAAAGATACATGCTTTAAATTACATGCTTTTTTATGTATATTTTTTTTTTTTTTTTTTAATGTCTATTTAACCAAATAACGAAACATTCAATATTTGTCACGTCTACAGAATATTTTCCCAATTTATACAATATTTACTCAATTTTTTATATGCGATTATTTTTTCTTTTAATTTTATTTTTATACTAAGATTTTCCCCGCGAATAACCGTACTTTATTTAGTATTCACACAAGTTATAGTACATAAAAAAATTATCTAGGCATCTTTCGCCCCCGGAAAATTCTGATTATCCTAATAAATAAAGTATCCAATTTTTCGAGTTAAAAAGTATCCTATGACCATTCTCGTTATTTCGATTAAATATGAGCCAAATTTTAGCTTAAACGCTAGTACAGTTTTTTCTTGAAAGCGTAATAGACAAGAGTTACTTTCGCATTATAATAATAAGTAAGGTATGTATGTATATTCAAAATTATACACATCACATCACAAAGTTTATTTATCGGAAAATCTCGCGTAAGAAATTGTCACGCCACTCTGCCACGAATTGTGTGGTGTCGTCAAATTTTGTGGCACGTTTCAGGCTACATTCGCTAACAGTAACTGTGCTTTAGCGTGTTAAATCTCTATGAACTAGAAATAGAATTTTTATGGCTATATTTTCAATGAAATAAGTGCTTCTGTCGGATACAGAAAGTTTCTAAAACATTTTATGACAGTTTAGATTATTGTATTGTTTGGTTTTAATTAATTTTCAGACATGTTCAATATTCGTAAATTGATTCGATATTTTTGATCAAGAATAGGTATTTAATATTTTGATAAATGATTTGTCTTATACTAATATATAAAGATGAAGAGTTTATTTGCTTGAACGCGCTAATCTCAGGAACTACTTACTGGTCCGATTTGAAAAATTATTTCAGTGTTAGATAGCCCGTTTATCGAGGAAGGCTATAGGCTATATAAACTAACTTTTTTTTAAATATTCCACGCGGACGAAGTCGCGGGCAGGAGCTAGTTTATTATATACGTGAAGAAAACTTTAGATTTCTTCCTGTTACTTCACCCGCCAAATATTCTAATCTTTATCCTGTAGTAAATTAGAGTAAAGTAGAGTAGATAGCAAAAGCAATTCTTTGTTGCTCACCAAATAAATTACAAAAAATGTACGATTACCAAATTATCATTGTAAGAACAATAGGCGATCTGACTTTATTCCTCAAAGCAATCTCTTCCAGGTAACCTAACTTAAAGAATATTTCAAACTAAGCTGGCGGTGTTGGTGGTTATGAGTCTTAGATAGTGAATAATTTAAGTTATTAAATTACCATTTGTTAAAGAAATACTAATAAGGGAATTACACTCATTCAAGGAATAAAGGCAAGTAACGACCTCTGTTTAGGGTTCATTTTAATATGAAACCCTAAAAGCATTTAATTGAGGGTCCATTCTTCCATATTAATATAATATACCTAGTCTTGCCATAAATATTGAAACAAAGATTTTTTTCTATTGCAAATAACATTTATAAGTTTTACAGCGTGTTAGTTTAATACATAAATATAAAAAAATTTAAAATATAAAAAGCTTATTCGAAGTGGTCTCCATTGGCTGCAATACAGGCCTTTAAACGTTGAGGCCAGTTATCAATAGAAGCACGCACTCTTTCCATGGGAAAATTCTTCACTGCCGATCTTATGGATTGTTTTAGGGACTCCAAATTATCATGGCGTTTAGAGCGAGCTGTATTCTCTAAAACTGACCATAAATCATAATCCAGCGGATTAAGATCGAGACTAGACGACGGCCAGTCTTCAGCTCTGATGAAATCCGAAACGTTCATTTCTAACTAAGACTGCGTGGACCGAGTTTTATGACCCGGCGCCGAGTTTTGCTAGAAGGACCATTCTTGGTTATTAAACATGGTGTTGTTAAGGGCTTAACTACCTTCTCAAGAATGGTATCTTGATACACTTGTGCCGATGTTTTGATACCTTTTTCACAAAAATATGGCTCAGTCTCTCCTTCGTAGCTAACACCCCACCAAACCACCACTGAAGACGGATAATTCCCACGTTCCACTCCGTCGACTAATTGAGAAGCTTCCTTAGAGCTTTAAGCATAAATACGGTCATTTTGTTTGTCAAAATGTTGCTCAATTATAAAATGTTTCTCATTTGTAAACATTTTTTTTCTGTGACCTCCTTTTGCGTACCGCTTCAGTAGTTATTTCGATTTTACCACCCTATTCTTTTTTAAATAATGAGTTAAGAAACTTACCAGTGCGTCTCTTATAGGGTGTAAGTCCTAAGTCTAATATATCAATGAACACAGATGCAGATGAAGCCCAAGCATTAGAATTTACTCCGCGGCGATAACCTTAGCACTTCATATCTCAAAGACTATCAATGCATCAAGTTCTAACCAATTTCTATTGTTTTTAATTCTCTCAACTTAATTTACTATAATTTTACGACTTACGCCAATGACTTAAATATAAAAGTAGTTAACGAATATAGTTACGACTTTTTAAGATCTCACTAATGATAGCCGACACGATTATGTACCCTGAACGAAGAAATCTACGCTTATTTACAAGTACGATTGGATTATTTACATTGTAAACGAGAATTTCATTCGACGACATTTTTTACATATTTCTGCGTATGTGACTTACTATAACTTAGAAAGTCATTGAAAGGTTTATCAATGTAACCTAGAGCTTAGAATGTCTTTTTAAGTTACATATATTTAATTTCCACGCCGAACAATACTATATGATGTTATGCTGGAGCAAGTGAATGAGTTTGTATATCTTGGATGTGCTTTCAGCAGGGATGGAAGGTACACCGCTGATATAGAAAAATAAGTGAATTTGGGGAATAGTGTGAATGGAGCGTTAGGTAAACTTCTAGACGCTAAGAACCTCAGCCAGAAGGCCCAGCTCGCCATACACAACGCGGTGCTGGTACCTACGCTCACGTATGGAAGCGAGAGTTGGGTATGGAAGAGAGAGCATGAAAGTAGAGTAAACGCGGTTGAGATGCGAGCACTGCGCAAAATCTGCTGAGTGACGCTCGCGGACCGCGTTCGTAATGCCGAATTAAGAAAGAGAGTTGGTCTGAAAGAGAGTGTCGGGGTGAAGGTAAGGAAAGGAATGCTTCGGTGGTTCGGGCATGTGGAAAGAATGCATATTGAAAGAATGACTAAACAGATATACAATGCAAAAGTGGATAGATGCAGAAGTCGTGGAAGGCCACGACACACCTTCCGTGATCAAATTGATCGTGTACTAGCGGAAGGTGATGTCAGGAGCCTTAAGAACAGACGAGCGTGCATGACAAGAGTTATGAATGTCAAAGAAGCAAGTGAGGTGTGTACGAATAAGCCTAAATGGCGCTCTGTTGTCCGTGCCTACCCCGCAAGGTAACTGGCGTGAAGTTATGTATGTATGTAACAATACTATAGCCGTGTGATGACCTCATCGATTGTAAACGTATGTGGAATATAAAATAACAGACTAAAATATGAAAGTGTTCAAATAAGACTCCTAAAAATAATTTCCTATTTTACCTAAAACAAAATATAAATTAGTCCTACCCCCGATTTTAGAATTTATTATGTAAAATTAAAGTTAACATCCAGTTTTTTTCTATACTCATGTATAAATTAACATAATGTTTCCAAGATTACACTATTGAAGACGCAATTGAAGATAAGATTACACTATTGAAGAATATTTAAATGATAAAACTTCATTTACATAGCAGCTCGTTCCAGCCTCTATACAATCGTCTGCATAACGTTTTAATTTTGCCCAACGTGTAAGGAATCTGTGGAGATATGTTGCAGTACAAACCTTTAGTACGTCTCGTCATTATTATAACAATAATAATATTCTTGTTTCCTCTCACTGTTTCTTTGTCTTACTGAATATGCACTGTTTGCTACAATTCCATTAATTCTTCGACAATTAATTCTGTAACATACTTCTGTATAAAACTTATAAAAAAATCAACTTGAGATATAAATAGAATAAGAAATATAAAGAAAAACAATATTTATCTAGACGTCTTGGTGGTGAGTTTCTTGCCGCTTCTTGACATAGAATAGGAAGTAAAATTAAAATTTAACTTATATGTATGACCCTCAAAAAGTGTTCTCCAAGGAACTTATTTTGAATAAAAACACACTTTGTAGGTACATAATTATTATTACATGTAATTAAAAAACGCGGAAGTAAGGTAATACAGATAGACGGACACATGACTATCCCTTGCCCATATTTATCCAGCGGTTAAAATATTTGCTTCCGAACCCGCTTGCTGTGGGATTTCCTCGAAATCTGGCCCCAAGACCGTTCTATTGATTTAGGAGTACCGTACATGTATCACTTCAGTTGTGTTGTTTTGCCAAAGTAATGTGTTGTGGATGAAATCGGTTTACTTCTCGGATAACTATATTTAATTGTGCTTTATATGTTCCTGATTGGTTGAGTCCTGGAGAGTTGGTCTGAAAGAGAGTGTCGGGGTGAAGGTAAGGAAAGGAATGCTCCGCTGGTTCGGTCATGTGGAAAGAATGCATGATGAAATAATGACTAAACTCAAATTGATCGTGTACTAGCGGAAGGTGATGTCAGGAGCCTTAAGAACAGACGAGCGTGCATGACAAGAGTTATGAATGTCAAAGAAGCAAGTAAGGTGTGTAAGAATAAGCCTAAATGACGCTCTGCTGTACGTGCCTACCCCGCAAGGGAATTGGCGTGAAGTTATGTATGTATGTATGTTATATATTCCTTTAAAAAAAATATTCATATAGAAAAGGATACAGAATACCTCCTGCAGCCAGGCGACAGGTGGTCGGCCATTTTTCCATCTCATTGGCGGTTCATATTCTATTGTAGACCAGATGAGGTATCACTTGGCCTTCAATAGAATATGCCGCAATTACAACCTTGCTTTTTTGTTCTCGAATTACTGACTAGTTTTTTTTTTATATTGCATGAGTTCGGCAGACAGGCAGACGGCCCACCAGATGGAAAGCGGACTTAGTTGCCTTCGTCGTTAGACAGTTTTCTGACCTAATGAACATATTGTTACAATTACTGCGGGCTAACAACGTTGAAGAAAAACATCGTTACGAAATCTGCACATAGAGATTAAACCTACCAAGGTGCCTTGGACAAGTGTGGCGGGTACTGTCCGTTCCCTTATAGTGGGAGGCCCGAGTTCAGCAGTGGGACGTTTATGGGGTGTCTTTGTATACCAGGGGCCATAAAAATGGCCCGGACTTTTGGAGGGCTTGCGTGGGAAGGCCAACACGTAGAAGCCCTTTGACAAATTTTATGTAAATGTGGCGTGACACTGACCGGCGATTATGCCTGTCTACACCATATAGTAATGCACACAAGAACAAATTCCGGCCAGTGTAGGACTATTGTGGGAAATGAGAACAGAAAGTACCGGGCTTTTGGGGTGAACTGCTAGTGGTACTAGGGGTCTGGGAATATGGGGACTATGGCGTCTGCCCGTCGCAATTTTTGCAATGGGCTGTTATTATTATTATTTATACATGATCGTTATTGGTCATTTCTTAGAAGATTGTTTTTGTACTTCAAAGGCCAAGCTTTTGGAATCAATCACATTATATAAAGTAAACAAAATATTAAACTAAAAGTGTATTAAAAAAAATTCTAAAAAAATAAGGTATAGGTACACCATATTTCATTATTAAATTATCGGTTTCTTGACTTTCTTACCTCCGGTCTCAGTTTATATATTTAGTACGTATTAATTGTGCGTGAAGTGAGGTAGCTTTTAAACTAATCTACATAGTGTACTGTCGACATTGTATTTGAAATTTAACTAGCAAGTTACACATGACGCCGCGTAACGTAGTTATGTTTCTAGCTTTTGTAAGGTTTAGTAAGCTAACATCATAACACACGTATAAGCAAGATTTCCTTAATGAATTGTTTCATAGCAAGAATGTCTCAAGTAGGTAAATTTCAAGTACAAATTCTAAACTTTGTTTTCGTATTTACTTAAATGTTTAAGTCATGTAATGTCTTTACATTAAAGCATGTGGCAGACTTAGAAATAAATTATAATTTAAGCATATACGTGCATATTATCTACTCCTATATCCATGAGGGTAGGAAGAGATGGTGTATCTCCACTTGTGACGGTCCTGACAACTTTCGCTTCATCTATTTTCATTAGTCTCTTCATACAAGCACATTTATTAAAGGTGCTATGAACTGCAATCTGATTTTGCTGCGTACGTCAAGGTCTACCGGCACCAACTCTACCATTCACAAGGCTGTCATACATGCTAATATTATAAATGCGAATTAATCCTGCAGAATATATACAATTTCCTGCGACCGGCCGGCCTGTCTTAAGAGGAGACAAAACGACCCGGTAATAGCCTGGAAGGCTACCACCCTGGTCTAGAGTATATCGCCATAACAAACTTAAGTTGTGTTCCGGCATTAATGGCCAGGTTCCAGTCTCCCTTTAGGGAGCGCCCGCACATTGGTAAGCGCCTTTGGTGTTACGAATGTCCATAGGCGTAACCGCTTTCCATCGATCCATTCAAAAAATTAAATAAAAATAGATTATATGAAACTATGAACTAGGAAAACTGAATTTTGGGTCTATAAAGCTGCTATTAGACCAATTTTGGTGTGCGGATGTGAGGCCTGGACACTGACACTTGAGGAAGAAATTAATTTGTAAGTCACAGAGAGGAAGATTCTTAGGAAAATCTTGGGTCCAATATTAAGAGGTGATGGTAGCTGGAGGGTCGGAACCAACTCCGAAATACAAGACATCATGGCCGAGCCCAACATAATTGGAGAGATAAAATTTCACTGTCTCCGCTGACTCGGTCATGACCTAACGGATAGAGGAGGATCCGGGAGTGAGGAAAGCATACTTGGGCCGATAAGTCGGTCGGCGGCCGGTTGGTCCTCCCAAGTATCGCTGGAAGGATAGAGTGGAAGCTGACCTGACCGCACTACAAGCCTACCAGTTGTAGGCTTGTAGTGCAGTCAGGACTGCAAGACTGCGCAGGACAGAGAAAAGTGGCGTGCTCTCGTTTTGGAGACCAAGACTCACTTCGGGTCGCTGAGCCAACGGAGTTAGTTAGTTAGCTAGTCATTTGAAACTATCTATGTAAGTAATTTTTTTTTATTGCTAGAGTTCAGCAGACAGGCAGACGGCCTACTTGATGTAAAGCGGTTACCATCGCCTATGGACATTCGCAACACCAAAGGTGCTACAAATGGGCTGCTGCTCTCTTAAATTGTATACGATGTATATATATCATCTTGACAGTTGTGAAAATAAGTAGTTGTATTGTTATGAAACTTTGTTTCCGGAAACATTCGCTGTTTAAAAATAGCGCCACTTGAGATACCGACCGTTAACGGAAATCGGTGAGTTGTAACGCAAAACTATAGCAAACGCTAGCCGTTCTTATATTTAATTTTGTTTGTTGGTAACGATTATTCAATCGCGATCTGTGTACCAGTCAAGGTCAAAGTGAAGTCGTTGATTTGAATTTTGGTTAAATGTTGAAGGTGAAATAAAGTGTTGAAATCGTGCATTGGATTTTTCTAAAGTTCGGCGACCCACACATAATAACTCCCAAGGCGGGAGAAAGGGGATGAAAGTTTGCATAAAAATACGTCATTTTCAAAATAGGAAGCATGAAATGTTATGTTATGCTTCTGTATATTAGTGTTTTTGGAAATTTTGTCGCTTAGGTTTTTAATTAGTTTTGACTACGCCAACTATATGACTGTTTTTTAATCTCCGCGAGCAAAGCCACAGGCAACAGTTAATTTGTTACGTTTATGTATTTTTCATTTTAATAAAACCTTTTTTTTTTTTAATTTTCTAATTACAACCATATCAAATCGACGCAAGGCAACTACCGCAACACAGCAACCACGTGATAGATTTTGTTTTACAAAGACTTGATAAAAATGCCCCATTCAAATTCGAAAAGAATATCTGCAGCTAAATGCAGTCAGACATAAATCAAATGCACTCGAGCTTGAAATCTAGCTGGTCGACGGGTTTAATATTTTCCAGTGGATTTGAACTTTACCGTCACGCGAACAAAGTGATTGAGAGCGAAAGAGATTCACCCTTCAAGTACGCAAACTTAGTCAAGCAAAGAATGTTGCCAATACAAAAGTATGAGAAAGAGATTCAAATACGCAAACTTAGCCAAGCAAAGAATGCTGTCAATATAAAAGTATGAGTTCTTGCTCGCACGTCTATCATCCGATTAGCATCGGACGTGAATGTACAGGCTGTCGTAGGTAGCGTCGGAAATTTAATTGAAAATTATTTAACAGCTTAACACCCGGAACTATATTGCATAAAACGTGGGTAAAATCATTATTTCCGAGTAATACGATGTTGTGTTATCCATTAAGTTTTCCCCGAAATTACATTCGTCTGTACCAGTCCAGTACCAGGAGTATTTTACGTGGTAAGAATTGTATAGCGTGTCAGACGATCGTATGATTTGGAATATTACGCTGAAATATCGATATCAATTGTTTGATGGTCGTATTAGTACTATCACTTTTATAGATTTCCATAGCTATATAAGGAAAAACTTTTATTTTATTGCACGAGTTCAGCAGACAGGCAGACGGCCCACTTGATGGAGAGCGGTCACCATCGCCTATAGACATTTGCAACACCCAAGGTGCTACAAAAGCGCTGCTGCTCTCTTAAGGGAAACTGGAACCTGGTCACTAATGCCGGAACACAACTCAAAGTTGTTATGGCGGCATACTCTAGACCAGGGGTGGTAGCCATCCAGTCGGGCAAATACCCTACCACCTGGCAAAAACTGGAATCTTTAAGTTTTTTATTGAATCCACTAAGATGGGGCAAAGCAGATGGGAACAGGAGGAGATTTTATCAATACAGAAATGGAGAAATAATACAATTTCCTGAGCCCAGGCGACCTATCGTAAGAGGCAACAAAACAACCCACAGCCAAGTGGTAGGGTGTTTGCCCTAGAGTATGCCACCATAATCTTGAGTTGTGTTCCGACATTAGTGGCCAGGTTCCAGTCACCTTTTAGAGAGCAGCAGCGCATTTGTAGCACCTTTGATGTTGCAAGTGTCCATAGGCGATGTTAACCGCTAACTATCTGGGTAACTAACTGGTGGGACATCTGCCTGTCTGCTGAAGTCATGCAATAAAATAAATAAAAATAAAATAAAATAAAAGAGGATGAAATAGGAGGGATAGCATCATAAGGATTGTATAGAGGGATCAGATAGAAGTAATGAGACTTATCGTACGAAACACAGTTAGGTCAAGGATAAGCGATTCACTCCCGACATTCTGTGAGAGTGTGGTATAACACCGAACGAGCTGTAATCAAGATAATAATTCCAGCATAGATCTACTACAGAAAATCATTTTACATCGATGACTCTAGTATCGCTGTGAAGTTATGAGAATTCTCATCGTGGGGTTCTACAGTGATAGGTTGATAATATTTCTTGTATTGTACGATTTCTCTTCTGACTACTTCTGGCGTATCGGGCAGATGGAGATTAAATGAAACATATTATTGATTTACGTAACTGTCTTTAATTTTTTTTTTCTTTTTATTGCAGGAGATCAGCAGACAAGCTGATGGCCCACTTGATGGAAAGCGGTTACCATCGCCTATGGACATTTGCAACACCAAAGTTGCTACAAATGCGCTGCTGCTCTCTTAAGGGAAACTGGAACCTGGTCACTAATGTCGGAACACAACTCAAGGTTGTTATGGCGACATACTTTAGACCGGGGGTGGTAGCCGTCCAGTCGGGCAAAATAATTTCAAGTACGAGTCGTCTCGGGGAGGTGATGTGGGACGACTAACAACAGTGCCACGAATATCTACATGTTAAAATTTTCACTGAATTGCAACTGTTGCTAGCTTTCATAATCGCCGCCATTCTAAATATTATTTCAAGACGATTTTAATGCATAAAAATTTCTTACATAAATAAATAGTTCATAATTATTCTCTTATGATTATAATTATGTTGCCTTGTCTACATATTTTAGGGATTAGAACAGAAATTATATTTGAAATTCTTGTGTATGTTTAATTTCGATATTTTGAGGTGTGCGAAACGCGCAACCGAACTAGCGAGCAAAGCTGGTCTTTAAAAAAAATTAAATGCAGTCGTTTTTGCTTTCAAAATTTATTTCAAGAAACACAAAGTACAAGATTCTAAAAAAAAGGAAATTATAGATATTCATGATCTAAAAGTTCCCTTTATTATAGTGCTATATTATTTTGCAGCACCTGTACAGACAGCAAAGGCGTACAAAGGCGCGTTGCAAAGCGCCAATCATTCACCGTTGCAGCCAGACGATAAGAATCCTGATGTGGTGCCGTTTGGAAAAGGTATTGTAAATATTCTTTATAAAGAACCCTTTTATGAGGTGAATGTAACAGAAGATTGTTATACCTGTTACAATTTGGATGTTCAATATAATAAGAGAGATTTATTGTTACGAGTGCGGGACTCGAATTAAATTGGAATTACTATAGAATTTATTAGAACTATACAAACACGTATAACACAGGTATAAATATAATAACATGCGCAAAGTCCGTCACTAAATAGATTACCGAATGTAGTACATACGTCTTGCTCCGCTAGTGGTTATCGCTTGACTGCCACATCCCTCCGTTGGGGCATTGCTTTATACTAAACTATTCAATATGTTTCGACACAATACTCGAGCGCATAACAATAATTTCTAAGAATCACACCTGGCTAATGACTATCATAAACATTACAATACACAATGGCCTGTTTTTATTATTACAAATTTTAAACACAAAGCAAATAAAAGGTAATAAAATGTATTTCTACAGACGCAGGTGTGATTTTGTCTTTTGTCGGCATTCGGTCGTAGCAATATTACAAAAACAAATCGGGATAAGCTATTTATTGATAACAATTGATGAAAGATTACTGATTACTCAATTAAAATTTAATTCAGTTATATATCTAGCAGTAAAATTCAAATAACATAATTCCTTATTTATGTCGATCTCTTTAATTTTTCTCTTCAACTATCTTTCACAGACTTCAACTGCTCAAGAGACGTGGAACGACCTCCAGAGCCGCCTCCTTACGGGTCCGTCGTTTCCCCTCAAGTTGGATCATCAAGAAGTGCTCATAGTTTACACAATGATGTGAGGTCAAATACGCCCCACACACCAAACACGCCAGCTTCTGACGCTCAGGTACCGTAACTATAAAATATGAAATAATCATTATATTGCATCAAATAGATATTATCCTTAACCTCAATTAAGGACTCTGTAATTTAAAAAAAACCAACTTGCGTAATCCAGATAGCAGTATATTCGAGACTTGTGGTCACTAGGGAAATTAAAAGCGAAACCAAGAAATGGATTTCCCAAAAAGTAAATTAGATTGATGGATGTGATAGAGTGTATTGCAATCCAGGATATAATAATCACAGTTCATAAACGTCTCACTGCTGGGCTTGCGCACGTCCCAATTTTTTTAAGGGAACGGGCAATATATCTGCCACGCTTGTTCAAGGCGACTTGTTTGTTCGAAGTGCAAGTTCACTGTGCTTTTCTTCACCGTCAGCACTTGGTAATTATAACAATATACACACAAGGTGAGAAAACTACCTAAGTGCTGCATACTTTTTCAGCCCGAATTCGGACCCGCGTTTAAGTTTGGGACACAATCCTTCCAATCTAGGATTAAAATAAATTTTGGTTGTCAAAATACTCACCCAATCGCTTTAATTCTTCCCACAATAAACAGCAAATTCAAATTCTAGATAGCTAGAAAATAATATATATATACTCATCCCCTCGTATATTTTGGTTTATGCATATCACGAAATCCTTCATCGATTTGAGGTCTAATACGCCCCACACGATAAATTCCTTCCGTCTAGTGCTCAGGTAATTACAGTTTCGTGTATAATTAATTCCAAGCTCTTATTGCAGTGGTATGAATGGAATGAGCCGTTTCTGTCATAGAGTAATAATTCAGTACAGGCAATCTTAGCAACTAATGACATAACATATATTATTTATCTATTTGGCCGCCGACCTAATATTATTGTAAAATTCACTAGATATGAAAAAATTCTTCTATAATATTTACTACTCTAAAGGCCTTAATATAATAATGTATTATCATAATAAATTATCATTAAAAATGGTTATAATTCATAGTAAAGTTAATGAAAGAAATATACCCGGAGTTCTCAGTAAAATTGTCATGTGACTGAAAGCCTTTTTTGCTTGGTAACACCATAATGTTTCTTATTCAAGTTGGCGCAGGAATTATAGGCGTTACAGGAAATGTAATTGGTAATTCACAAAGACATCGTATGTTCGGTTTCAAGCGACGTTTTTGAGATTACCGTAATGTTGCATCCGCGATATTCAACCTATCAAAATATAAAAAAACACATATTTTAAATCCTTTTCCAGACGTTCTAAATAAGAATGCATGTTATATAAATAACTAGCTGTGCCCGCGACGTCGTCCGCGTGGAATTAGTTTTCAAAACCCCCCCGATTTTGAAACATCATTCATTGGTGTTCCGCTCCTATTGGTCTTATTGTGATAATATATAGCCTTCCTCGATAAATGGACTATCAAAAACTGAAAAAAAAATTCAAATCAGACCAGTAGTTCCTAAGATTAGCGCGTTCAATCAAACAAACAAACAAAGTCTGCAGCTTTATATATTAGTATGAGATTAATTTTCTTTTTCTATCTTTGAACAGAGCATTGGCACACTGGCAGATGACAGGCGAAGCGTGACAAGTGGAACATTATCACGTCGGAGGGAAGTGGTAACAACCAGAACTCCATTATTAGCTAATGCTCGCGAAAGCTGTGTCTAGTCTGTAAAATATTAATCTATGAACCATCTTTATGTTGAAGGAAACTACCATTTTGTATTCTATCAAAATGTTTGTTTAATTAAGTTTCTGAAACGTTTACTTTGAGTAATAATATTAGATGTAATGTTGTTACTTAATTGTTTTAGGTGTTACACAGAGTTCTTTTAGTGAGTTAATTACAAAACGATTAAGTTTGTTTATTTAGATATATGTATAAGCTTGAGAATTTAATTAAAGTGAATTATTATTTTAAAGAATAACTGTAATGATTATTTATGTGCCTCATATTTTTATTTTATAAATAATATTATAGACTTATCTTGTGTATATAAATTACTAAACTGATTGTTTCTTCCCATAAAATCTATATTTTTATATCTTTTTGAGTGTTCAGTTTTGTGTATAAGCACATCGAATTATGCAAAGAAAGACTGTCTAAAATTAGTTTCCTTCAATAAAAAGTTATAATTTAAAAAAATAGATAAATAAAAAATAATTAATTTATAGAAAAGAGTAATTTTGAAACTCAACTATTATTGTTAGATATAAAAAAATATATATAACGATAAACATTGCAACGTTTTAGAAATAATTATATGGTTTATAAATGTAAATTTAAATGATAGTTGGATATATAATTTAACGAATTTCCTTTTTGAAAGGGTCTAAAAGGATAAGTATAGAAGAAATAAGCTGTTTTATTCTTACAGGATGGTAAATAAATATAGTTTTTATTTATTGGTGTATCTTTTATACTACTGTGTACATCTGGTATGTACTAGATTGAAGTATTACGATATTTTAGACATATGGTCTTTTGCTTTTTTCCTCTAACGTTTCCTAACATATTTATAGAGATGAGAGAGAGAGAGAGCGAGTTACGTACATAATATGTATATAAAAATGTAAACGCAGTTTTTTATGTGTGCATATTTATTTGTTCCTTCTTTACATCTTTGAAAATTATTTAACGAATCCTTGAGAATTAAAATGATGCAAAAAATATGTCTGTACAATATATTCAAAAAAGTTATTTACAACAATGTAAAATTTATTCATTTAGAATATTATTTCACCTGAATATAAGTGACCTTCATAACTTATGAGTAGCTTTATTTCATTTAATCTATAAATGTAAATAATATTTGTACTTCATCGTATAAATTTCAATCAGTGGCTCAAATGGACTTGTAAAATATAATATTAAGTGATTAATTCAAAATAAATATTTTTATTTGCTGAATCTGTTTTGAAATACTAATCAATAACTACATCTAAATGTTATTATACCACAATCAGAGTTTACCAATTAGATGAATTTATTATGCCAGAAGTTAGTTATAAATTATATCCAGACCGTCGTCGTTATTATATATATTTTAGTGCTTGTATACATTTTTTACATCCCAATAGCAAAGTTTTATGTCTAGCTCTGTATTTTTTGTCCCAAAAACTTCTCAATCTTGAAACCCTTACGTATCTTTTGAAAAAGCTTTTTTTATTGTCATCCAGTTTCTCAAGTATGGTCAGCGTATCATTAAACCTTATTAATTTGTATGTATACTAACTTAATGAGACGTATGCTATTTTAGTTTTAATATGAAACACTGTGATGCTATGAGATTTATGAGAAAATTACTTGTAATTTTTATGTCTAAGTGTACATAATACAATAATTATTGAATATGTAAGTTATCACGGAATGTTTACACAAAATGAATTTCATTTTTCTGTAAATAAAATGTAGATAGTTAATGAACACATAAATGTGAAACAAAAACACTGTTGTATATATATATAGTTAATGATTTTGTTTAAATATAGTTAATGATTTTGTTTAAATATAGTTAATGATTTTGTTTAACTATAGTTAATGATTTTGTTTAACTACGGTTAATGATTTTTGTTTTGCTACATTTTTTAAAGTTAAATCATTTAGGTACTCGAAGTATACCCTTGTTTATATATACCCTTGTATACACGAAAGGCAGCAATCAGGGAAGTGTCGGCGAAAGTGGGCACCGCCAGCATCACCCAACGGCGAGAAGCAGCACAATTTAAAACCTAGCTAGTGCTTCCCAAGAAAATTTACAACATATCACAAAGATATTATAGGAATAGCATAATAATAGCAATTAATGCACAAACATTAATTTAAAAACATTCAATTGCTAGGTTTTGTATACAGCTAGAATGTTCTAATAAGTTGCATTTACTCGCGCTGCCCAATTCCCTTGCCACTTTCCTGCCCCCTGCCGTGTAAGTGGGCATTGTACAAATAAAAAGATGATTTTATAACTCATTTGAAACGTATTGTATAAAATGTTCTGTGACGATTTACATGGAGTTTTTATCTATCAATGGCTAATACGTGCTTATTGCTGCACTTAGAAAGCTTAAAGTATGATTAACTTAAGTAATAAATTTCACATTGGTTTTTGTATTAGCGAAGAATGTCAATAAATGGCAAAATTATTGATAGGTACATATGTGACATTCCTTTACTGTTAAGCCGAAATTACACCGGTTCACATCTGTCTTTCAATTTCAATAAAACACGATAAAAAAATTATAAAGTCTTTATAAATACTATTTGTTTTTGATAATTTCGCTGATTTCTTGGATATTTTTGCATTTTATTGAAAAATCTTTTTTTTTTTTCAACACAATTAACCCTTATAATATAATATAACCTCTCGAGTGACCAAAAGACTAGTCTATATCGCGGGCATTGCCATTCAGAGAGGCAATGTGGCCAGTCTTTTGGGCACGTTTCCAACTGACAGCGGTCTGGTACTAGATTATAGTTTTAGTTTTATATATATCTTTTATTTTTAGTTTAATTTATTTATAATTTAATTTGTTTTAATGGAAATAAAACCATTATATGAATATTTAATTAATACAACAAATGAAAGATCACAATTTGATGACAACTTCGAATGTTACATGTATAATGTCTATGGTAATATTTTCTTTAAAAAGTTATGGTTTCGATAAAAAATCTGAAAAATAAATGAATAGAATTATCGGTATTGTATTTTTCATAAGCCATATATATATTTTATCAGTAAAAAAATTGATACCGATTTTTTTTTTATTGCAGGAGTCCAGCAGACAGGCAGACGGCCCACTTAATGTAAAGCAGTTATCATCGCCTATGGACATTTGCAACACCGAAGGTGCCACAAATGCGCTGCTGCTAAATGATTTAAGTTCATTTAGAATTTAAATCGTTATAATTTTTTCACTTTACAGTTAGGTAGTTAGTGAATTAAAACACAGATTTGAACCGTTTAATTTCAACATTACAACGCCTGTTATATATCGACCGAATTATTGAACAATAAAAAATAACTAAAATAATAGTCTTAAATCGATCGACAAACTCGAGTTACCATTATAATAAAAGATGATATTGACTCAATGTAAATTATTGTAGAAGAATTCGAATACATACTAACTTTAAATAGTTATTTTTATTTTGTTCTTATTGCATATCAAAATTTACAATGTTTGTTTTCGAGTAACAATGTTATTTTATGTTAAAAAGACTTATCTACATATCGTAAATGTTAAGATATGTGTAATATTTCTTGGAATAAATAAATTTGCTTTTCGGCAAGTGAACCGTGTTTTACTTTTGACCACCCTGTGACACTAATTAATTTTTTTATTGCAAGAGATCAGCAGACAGCCAAACGGCCCACTTGATGGAAAGCGGTTACTATTGCCTATGGGCATTTGCAACACCAAAGTTGCTACAAATGCGCTGCTGCTCTCTTAAGGGAGATTGTAACCTGGTCACTAATGCCGGAACACAACTCAAGGTTGTTATGGCGACATACTATAGACCAGGGGTGGTAGCCATCCAGTCGGGCAAATGGCCTACCACCTGGTTGCGGGTTGTTAAGTCGCCTCTTACGACAGGCCGCCCGGCCGCAGGAAATTGTATTCTTTCTCCGTTCCTGCACGGATAATTTTGCAGTCGTATTGTGATTCTAATAAGTATCTATAAATACAAGCCAATGCGAAATATGATACGATACTGATATTAGACGTATCAATCAAAAATTAAATCAATTTGTTTGAAAGGCTGAAAGAACATTACGATATGCAATGACATTGAATAGTTCCAGTTTATGTTTCTACGGATCACTTTATTCACGATTATTTAAACAGCCATTTTAACACAATTCGTTCTTTTGCGGCTTTGCTGATTGCCAATGTTCGTGCGAAATGTATAAAATTCTTATAACGCTCTAACAAGATTCCATCTTCATGCTTTGTGATTCACACCATATCTATTTTTCTGATTCTTAGCTTCAATGGTTTTCGAAATGATTATAAAAAGTACGGATTTAGTAAAATAATATAAGTTTTGAAGATCTTCAAATGAATTTTATTATAATATTATCAACCTATAAGCATCTTGATGCCGAGTGATGTTGAATAAAGCGGATTGGTGGGTGCTGGAAATCATTAAAATATTTAATGAAATCTCTTGAGCCGTTTCAAAGGATTGGGCCGATTTTTCAAATACCAGTTAAAAATTAATCATAGGATAAAATACAACACGGAAAAATTAAAAATGACACTTGCATGAATAAAACAGTTGGATTATTTCACTATTGAATTCAGTCAGGTTATAATATATTCGACTGATAACTTTTATCTGATGATTGAAAAATCGGCCCTATGAAATAGTTAAGATAAAAACAGATAGACAAAAATCGTATCATTCATGATACAGTGTCGTGTAAATAACAATTATCACAAACATTGTGGCATTTATTTTGAAGTAAAGCCAGACACGTCAACATTATTACTATACAAGATTAACTCTCCCCAAAAGCTTTTGGATTATAGTTAATATTTAAAGACACGTAGACACGTGTGCTCCATATGTGCAAGATAATGGGGTGAACGAAGCTATGTTCAAGAGAGAGAGAGAGAGAGCCATTCCCTTTCGAATCGCCGCCTTGGATTGTGCGTAGTGATTTAAGAAATATGAGAAGCCAGTTTAGGGAACGTACCCATACTACGCGACTGATTTTTTTTTTAACTCCTTCCGCCCTTGATAACCAATCGTAGTACATATACGTCAAGATTCCCTCTAGTCTTCGCGTAGTAATTATAAATATGGTCTTAAATATTTTTTTGCAAAAAAAAATTACAAAATCATTATTTACCTCATATACGGCGGTTGCCGCGTAACACCAAGGATGCCTCGGTGTTGCCACCTGTGAGTTTAAAAAACGCTAAACACTGAGCGCCAAATTTAAATATAGCTCCAATAAGTGCGAGATTTCCCGAGAGGATTTCTATACAACTATACAGGTAAATACAATTGAAGTGTCTGTTTGTAATATCAAAATAACTGCTTTTTACTAAACGCATAAATAAGTATATACGGTACCTATATGAAAAAATCAAGTTTTAATTTTTTCGTCTGTCTGTGAAAGGGGACCTCTGTCTGGATGTTCCGGCTAATCTCTGAAGCGGCTAGACTGATTTTGATAAGACTTTTACAGGCAAATAGTTGACATTCTAAAGAGTAACTTAGGCTACTTTTTTAGGGTTTCGCAAAAAAAAATATCCACGCGGACAACGTCGCGGGGCACAGCTAGTTGACTATATTATGACGAAAACTTAACCGTTCTCCGTTGCCCCTGTGACTAATCGCGGTATTTTAAAGACCCCCGCCCCCTTCCCTGAACGGGTCACGTAGTATGGATACGTTCCTTTACTAATTGACAGTTAAATCAACTGAAATATTTTTAATGATCATGGAAAATATTACAGCCTTCTTAATTTTGAATAGATGTACTCCGTTATGACATCGTAATTTTAATTACTCAAAAAAGTCATTAATTGATGTTAAGGCCCTTGTTACATTACGATACTTACAGACGACTAGTATCCTACGCGAGTCTCGAAGGTGAGTCGCCGAGGAGTATCATGTGATTCGCAGACAGCTACCGATATCCTACGCGTCTATTACTAGTCTTGCGATACCCGTCGTGTTGGTCGCCGGCGTGTCGCTTCGCCTGAATCTCGGCAAAATGTCGGCGGAACAGCAACACGATGCTCATAAGATTCTTTAGACATTCGGTGAAATGATAATTTTCTATCATCTTGTAGTTCTGTTGCAGCGACATAAACTCTACAATTAATCATTCTGGTATTTAGTAAGGATGAGTTCAGTATTTCGTCTTCTATTTCTTTAGTAAACTGGAAGAGCTTCTTCGTCACTGGAATCACTCGGCATAATTAAAAAGGCCCTAACGTTGTGTGCAGCAAATGAAAATGATGAGATTTTCTTTGTTTGTAGTAGCATAATGTATGTAGCGTAACGAAAGTGTATTCTATTGGCACGCGGCTGAAGTATCGTCTCTTGCGAGTATCATAATGTATGAAGGGCCTTAAAAGGTAATCAAAATTATGTCTATGGTGGAATTTTTAAACTAAGATGATAAGCGATACGTTTTGATTTTTTTCACTTTTCTGTAGCTCTGATTACGGAAGATACCTTTGTTCAATTGTTTAATTAAAACATAGTTTTGATTATGTGTAGTAGTCAAAAAATTTAAGAAAATACTATGACAATAAGATATTTAAACGCACCCTTTTCTTATTTATTTTGTGTCGCGAACGCGACTATAAACTTCAAGCATCAAATGTCAACGTCAATTAAAACGTCAACGTGACACAAGAATTTTACATCGATTTTTGAACTACCAATTTGAATACCGAATTCAACCGACTAGTTGTAATTTTACAATAAATATATTAGTTCTTCTCAAGCAATTAGCGAATATGAATTTGTACTGTGAATTCTGGAAGCTCAAACACTTTGTTTTACAATTTATTGTACCTATAATGTATGGAATACATAATTTTAGTGAACGTTAATTTAGCCATTTCTGTAGATACATCTAACGAAGAATCCATAAGTTATTTAAAATATTTATTGTCAACTGTTAATTCAAGCACAGAGACTAGTGCTATAAATATATTGAACGCAATAGAACTAACTATCCATCAAGGCAACACATTCTTATTATTAATTCAATCAATTCCTTATATTTTTATCGGTGCACGAACGGAGAAAGAATACAATTTCTTGCGGCCGGGCAGCCTGTCCTAAGAACCGATAAAACTACCAACAACCGGGTGGTAGGGTATATCGCCGTCTGGATAGCTACTACCCTTGGTCTAAAGTATCCCACCATAACAAACTTGAGTTGTGTTTCGGTATTAATAGCTAGGCAGCATATTTTCTTTTTTTTTTCAATAATCGGCAGACAAACACACACATTGTATATCCCCAAATTAAGCAAGTTACGCTTGTGTTATGGGTAATATACAACGGACTACTCTGGGGCCGATCCCAGACACCCAGACCATAGTAAATAACGGAGAAAATACGTTTCCGAAATTTACTATACCAGGAATCGAACCCGGAACCTCTGCGTTGCAGTGAGGTACGCCGGCAAAGGCTTAGCACGCTCAACCACAGAGGCAGTCGATTGATAGCACCTTTGGTGTTACAAATACCCATAGGCGATAGTAACCTCTTTCCGTGCGGTAAGCCGTCTGCCTGTCTGCTGAACTCATTACGTTTAAAATAAAATACATAAATAAAAATATTCCATGCTTATACATCATACGTATTTAATATGGTCTGGGTATCTGGGCTCGTCTCTAGATTTATCTATTATAAGTACATTATCTACTCATAACATAAGCGTAACTTGCTTATGTTGGGAATATATAATGAGTGTTTTGTCAGCCCATTATCTACTCGACTCTTATGCTAATATAACACCTATCATTTCTGTCTTGCCATTTGGATGAATCAACCAAAGTAATTCATATAAACGTAAACTTGAATCATTCAATGTCATTGAATACCGACGTGTCCTTTCGGTTCTGTGCCTTTCAAGCAAATTATTCAATTTAGTTGATCAGTCTGATGTCAGACATCGGATATTACCAAATATCGGATCAGATATATTGGTTATGTAAAGTTTATCTAAGGGCCGATGTTCTAATCACCAGATAAAAGTTGTTCATACAATATGAAAAAATTAAATATGTCAGTTGCGTGAATAAAATATTTGAATGGTTTCATTTTTGAATTCACTCAGGTTATAATTTATTCAACTGATGACTTTTATCTGATGATTGAAAAATCGGCCCTAAATTATATAACTTTCTTATTAACAGATACATCGTATCTGAAAGTAAATAAATAAGTCCTTGTATATGCGGAATATCGTATCCCTGTAACATTTAGTCCAAACTTTGAAGTGGCCATAAAGCATGAACTAATTTGTCAAACTTCTCAGTACTACACATTGCCGTATATAATCGTGGTACTTCCATGAATGTCGTCCTATAGAATTCTATTCGATTGTTAAGTTGTATTTACTGGTCGTAATCTTTAAGCTCTGATTTCGAATTCTGGGAAACCTCCTTCACATTCAGGATTAAATTTTCTATGTACATTTCCAAGAATTATACATCTCTCGGAACAGTTACAACTTGAAGAGGATTTTGCAGTATATACTCTAATCATGCAGATAATATTATCACTGATATTTAAGTATCAGTGCGTACTATTTATTGTACAAAATAGAAGTGCTAGTCTAGAAGTTACGGACCATACAATACATACAATAAATAAATACTACCTGTCGTTGGAATATGTTATTTAAATTCATCTAGAAACATTTACATATTTTGTAGATATGTATTTGTATGGTATGTATATAAAGTACATATCTATTTTATGTATTTATTATTAGCAAGTAAGTAGTTCGTACTATATGTTACATATACTACCATCGCCATTGTCATCTCAATCCATTCCTGGGGTTGCATGCAAGAGATCGCTTTTTAGCGATAAGACCGCCCTTTGTACATAACTACATATAATTTTAGTCTTTAAGTTCATTTTTATATTGGTGTATAGTAAAGTGTTATCTATCTACATACATATGATACAAATGATATCGAAAAAAAACTACATGACAACAATACTGATATATTCTTCTTAAGGGGGATGTTATATCGTTAGCAAAGTTTTTGCACGTCTAAGAACAAATTTACTTTCTTTGAGTTAACTTTGTAAGATTATATTTTATTCCTTGAACAAAGTATTTTTATAATCAACATTGGTTAGACATGTGGACTATTGTTGGAAAAAATTCTATTATTTCTTCCATGTATAAAAACAGACAAAACAAAATAGGAAAGTGGACCACGGCCTTCGAGGCAGACGCTGTAAACTGCAATTTAACTGAAAATGATAATTATGTTTAAAAAAAATTTAGCTTCTTATTTTTGAAATTTCATTATAGAAATATTTTTAATTAAAACGACAACTTATTCGCGCCTAACGCCTTTTAATTACAATAATATCAATTCAAAAGTTTGTACTCCCCCATACAAAATCTATGAGTTTACTATTTTTGTAAGACGATACTAAGAATCCCAGTTAATTTTACAGTCTATTCTCCTATTGCTAGTAGAAATTATTTATACATTTCGATCGTGTAAGCGCATGAATTATTAAATTCAAAATACGAATGGTGAAATCCAGTTATACCTGACTATGTTCAAATTGGCATTTACATGTTCGGAAATAAGCCGGAGTTACATGATTTCAGAAGCTGAACAGTTTGCTTTAAAGTTTGATAGTCACCAAGCTATAAGAACCAAACAATTTCAAGTTAATTAACGTACTAAAGTCATGGTGGCGGATTGGCTAGTGCACGCGTCCCAAACTTAACGTATGCACCACTTAGGCAGTTTTCTGACCTAGTGTGCATATTGTTACAATTACTACGTGCTAACAACATCGTGATGAAACCTGTACATCGACATAAGCGATGTGTCAAACCTGCCAAGCCGCCTTGGACAAGCGTGAGACTATATTGTCCGTTCCCCTATAGTGGGAAACCCGAGCCCAACAATGACACATTTATGGGCTGCTATTATTATTTATTTAACGTACTAAGCATCTAAAGCGACCGCCATCAATCGAGTAAGCTCCAGAGTCCCGACGATAGTGCGAACCAGCAAATTGTACAAACTTGTGCAATTGAAACTCCAATATTATAATCTCGGTTGCACTGTCGGTTGTTTTTGCCACAACCGCCCATTAAATGGTTATATCTCGACCAAACACTCAACAGGGCCTTTAGTGAAATGTTTATTATTTGCGAAACAATTTCTTAAGATGCCGTTACTGAGATAATTTTGTAATTAAGCGGGTAAGCTGCAGAACTATGAGGACAGTTTGCGTATCAAATTATAATCAACATTTTTGCAGAATATCTTGGTTGCGTTCTTCTGTTTCCTAGTAGTAAACGTTGCCAAATTACTTACTTTCTTTTTGCTAATTATTATTCTCTCTTCGTGTTGCGGCGACGCTAGATTTAGAATAATAATAATAATCGGCAGACAAACACACATATTGTATATCCCCAAATTAAGCAAGTTACACTTGTGTTATGGGTAATACAATGGATTACTCAGGGGCCGATCCCAGACACCCAGACCATAGTAAATAACGGAGAAAATATGTTTCCGAAATTTACTATACCAGGAATTGCACTCGGAGCCTCTGCGTTGCAGTGAGGTAGGCCGGCAAAGGCTTAGCCCGCCCAATCACAGAGCCGTCAATAACATATATGAGAATAACAATGGTCTATGTAAATTTTGTAGAAAAAGAAGTGAGGGGCAATTTAGGTAGAAATATGAGATTAAGCACGCACGTACCTGATTAATGGACATGAGATATAGCTGCTCCTCACTTTCACTTCTTCTTCCCTTCAGTTCACTTGTTGTAATATGTTTATATTATTTAATTTGATGTGTATGTATTTATTATATTTTATACTTGTGGGTTATTTATCTTATACTAATATATAAAGCTGAAGAGTTTGTTTGTTTGAACGCGCTAATCTCAGGAACTACTGGTCTGATCTGAAAAATGTTTTCAGTGTTAGATAGCCCATTTATCGAGGAAGGCTATAGGCTATATATCATTACGCTAAGACCAAACTTATTTCTTCAATTATTCCACGCGGACGAAGTCGCGGACAGGAGCTAGTAAATTATATACGTTTGTAGTATACTGCGGGCGTGATATATTTTATGCTATGTTATGTTATTTACAAAGCCAATCTATTTTAATTTTTTTATTTTTTATTGCAGGAGTTCAGCAGACAGGTAGACGGCCCACTTGATGGAAAGCGGTTACCATCGCCTATGGACATTTGCAACACCTAAGGTGCTAAAAATGCGCTGCTGCTCTCTTAAGGGCGACTGGCACCTGTTCACTAATGCCAGAACACAACACAAGGTTGCGATGGCGACATACTTTAAACCAGGGGTGGTGCCATCCAGTCGGGCAAATGCCCTACCTGGCTGTGGGATGTTAAGTCGCCTCTTACGACAAGCCGCCCGGCCGCAGGAAATCGTATTCTTTCTCCGTTCCTGCACGGATAAACACTTTTTGAAGGTCATACATATAAGTTAAAATTTAATTTTACTTCCTATTGTATGTACACCGCTTCGCAACGCGTTATTGCTGTTCAGGAGAATAAGCGGCAAGAAACTCTCCAGCAACACGTCTAGCTAAAAATTGGTTTTCTTTATATTTCTTATTCTACTTATATCTCTTTTTTATGTTTTATATAGAAGTTTGTTACAGAATTACTTTTGAAGAATTAATGAAGTTGTAACAAACAGTGCATACTTAATAAGACAAAGACACAATAAAAGGAAAGGAAAATATTATTACAGTTATAATAATGACATGACGTACTATAATTATATGCTGCAACACATCTCCATAAATTACTTACAAGTTTGGCAAGATAAAAAAAAGTTATACAAAATATAGTATAGTATTTTTTTTTTTATTGCAGGAGTTCAGCAGACAGACGGCCCGTTTGATAAAAAACGGTTACCATCACCTATGGACATTTGCAACACAAAAGGTGCTACAAATGCGCTGCTGCTCTCTTAAAGGAGACTGGAACTTGGTCCCTAATGCCGGAATACAACTCAAGGTTGTTATGGCGGCATACTCTAGACCAGAGGTGGTCCCCATCCGGTCGGGCAAATGCCCTACCACCTGGCTGTGGGTTGTTTAGTCGCCTCTTACGACAGGCCGCCCGGCCGCAGTAAATTGTATTCTTTCTCCGTTCCTGCACGGATAAAGTATGGAGTATAGAGGCTGAAGCGAGCTGCTATGTAAATGAAGTTTTGTCATTTAACTATTCTTCAATAGTGTAGTATCCCTTTTTTAGCAAGATACTTTTTAATTTGGTTTTAAATTTAGTGAAAGGCAGATCTAACATTTCACTTGGTATCTTATTGAAGAAGTGTATACCAACCCCCAAGAAAAAGGACAATACTTTTTATTACAAGCTTTTATTTAACTTGCAATGGATGCACCTATGTATGTATGTAAGTTCGGGTGGAATCTTGCAAGTTAAATTTGACCAACTTCCCGGTTTTCGATTGAGCTGAAATTTTGCACGCATATGTATATCGCGAGACATTGCAATAATATGGTACCATGGAGCTGATCTGATGATGGAGTCGGAACGTGGTCATAGGAACTTCTGTACTAAACAAGATAGACCCGTCATGTTTGGGCTCGTTTTACTTGTCTTGGCTAGCACTCTGCTGCTATATGATAGCCAGGATCTCAAAAGCTTGTATTTAAAAACCTTAATCTAGAAGATAGCAATATCAGTCTATTAAGAACTCTAAAATTCTCGAACAAGTAACTAATTATTATTAAGATAAATTTTGTTTAATTTCGCATTCAAAAATAAGTCAATGTTCACATAATCCGACTTGCTGAGTTTCCTAAATTCGTTGACTGTTCTGATGAAAACTGAGTGGCGTCTGTAAGCTGTGCGTGTCAAGGGATAATTCTTAAACAAACTAGAAACGGATGATTAAAACATTATTGAATTCCCAAACACTCGCAAAGCGTTCTAATAACCAACAAAAGGGAGAGTTTGATGTAATACGATTTCGCACAACGGCGGTCGCACATCGGGTGTCGTAAAAAATGTGAATGGCATATTGAAATATTTCCGAGGACCCTTTCGCCCTTGCCAATTTTCTTCTTAGCCCACCCTAACACCGATATAAATCTGGCTGGCACCCCGTTATTGGTTATTGGTTGTACAATCACGTGTAAATATTTTTGTATAGTTTCCTATAGACGGCTATGTGTGTGTAAGGTGTTCTCGCCGGTTTCCGTGCTTCTGTTGTGCGTCAGGATTTTTACAGCTACGCGAAAATATGTCTATACTAAAATATTAATTCAAGCGGTCCATCCCTGTATACATACATACATCAGCAATAAATTAATATGTATAATTGTATAATCTATGCATTGATGCTATAAATACTTATTATTAATAGAATTTGTTTCTATTATACATACGCATACACATGCACACACTCATACGCATGCACGCACGCACGCACGCACTCACGCACACATTCACACACAATCTATATATTTGTTCCATGTAAAATATGATGATAAGTTGATATCATAAGGGATGATATGCGTGTGATATGATATGATGATGTATGTGTATAGTCCTTCAGGAATGCCGAAGACCATAATAATAGACAACTGGGTATTATCCCTAAGATGAAGAAAATGATACAACTTTATTTTAGAGGCAGTTATAATTTATACCATCTTGGGCCGTATACTATTACAAACGTGTGGGTTATTTATTTTGCTATTAAATGGTACAGACATTAAAATCTGTTGACTGTTCCATTTATTTGTTCAGGAATCCATGGCGAACGTGTCCCAATAGAGGATTTAGAGATTTCAACGATCAAACTTGGGGCCTACTTTTTGCATGACATATAGGTACGATTTTTCAATGACAAATAAAAATAAAAATGTTTGAATAATCGTTTGAAAGTTTGAAATACATTAATATATTCAAATAAGTAATATTGGGGTTGATAAATTGATGACCCCTATTGTATGTTGGTAAAGCATCACTGGCGAGAGCCCACGGCTAGGCTCGACCACTTGAAAGGGGAGTACAAAATAAGACGACGTGTGTTGTGTGAGTCTAGATGTAATTATTGCTTAATTAATTTGAAATTAAACTTAGAACTATTGTTGGTATCCTAAATTTATGGCAGCTAATGTATATTTATAGGAGACGTTATGAAGCTACAGTTGTAGTAATTACTCGTATAATAATATCCCAATTTAATAAGTTATGTTAGATATCACGAAACAATAGCTATTTTAAGGCAGATGTTTATTGATTTGTTGCAGTGGATAACACTGTTAATAAGTGAATACGATACTGTTATATTTATTAATCGTTTTGGTTACATTTGTAACAAGTAGCTGGACATTTTCAATTGCGAACATTTAATTGACGGTACTTTCAAGTAATATATAGTATTTATACGGTGCGTGAGGCGAGGCAGGCACGGTTGTTTTACCATTCGCCAGGCACTACAATCATCTGAAAAATGAGTGTTACATTTGTTTTTTATTTAAATGTTTATGAAATTGTTTAAATGTAGAATTGAGATGACATAAAGAGGTGTGAGGAACGGGGTGAATGTAAGTTTTATCCGTGCAGGAACGGAGAAAGAATACAGTTTCCTGCGGCCGGGCGGCCTGTCGTAAGAGGCGACTTAACAACCCACAGCCAGGTGGTAGGGCATTTGCCCGACTGGATGGCTACCACCCCTGGTCTAAAGTATGTCGCCATAACAACCTTGAGTTGTGTTCCGGCATTAGGGACCAGGTTCCAGTCTCCCTTAAGAGAGCAGCAGCGCATTTTTAGCAACTTTGGTGTTGCAAATGTCCATAGGCGATGGTAACCGCTTTCCATCAAGTGGGCCGTCTTCCTGTCTGCTGATCTCCTGCAATAAAAAAAAGGGGGTGGTTGGAGGTCACTGGGCCAGATTGGGACTATTCTCTATGACATTATGGTAATATATCTAAATGTGTTACTATCAAATAATTGAATAGAGTTATTCTTACTGGTGATTCTGTGGTTACGATATATGTATTTATTGATTTACTATGGAAGTTTCGATGTCGCTTACACTGTATCAGACAGAAATCTTAACTGCTACGTGACACAACCTAAACATTTTCGTAGATGCATCTCCGAAGATCTTGTCTGTTTTCTGTATTGACTGATTTTGGCACGTAAATGGACTACTTAGTATTAACCTTATTATTCCATGTAGGTGACGAAACAGGTATTTGTAAATTTATGATCATATCTATACTTTGCCTTTGATATCAGATTTATTTAATTTTCATGATAATTTTTATATCTGTATTATAATATATATAATTATAAGTAATGGAATTCTGTTTATTGTAATAAATTTAGAATATTTTTTTCTTTAGTGGACGAATCCCCAAATATTTGTATGACCATGTGTAGGTCAAATACAGTGAGTCCATTTGACTGTGCTACCTTCTTTTGTACAATTATTATTTCTACAATTAAAGATTCGTTCATTCGTTCATAAAAATAGGCTAAAGGGGCATTTACATGGACCGAGTTTCTTACCTCCAAGATACGATTGTCGAAAGCAAGAAAAAAATATTTTCATGTAAACTAAACATACGATATCGTACGTAAAAGGGCGATAATCGTTTGGTAATTTAATACTGACATCTCTGTGTAAACAAAATACAAAATACCGTGCTCGAAAGGCCAGTCTCGCATTCATATCGGTTTAAACTGATTTGTACGATACTCGCATGAACTTGTAAATATGTCACACGAGTTCTAGTTTAGACAAGTAGAAAAATCGTAGGCAAATGTCTCAATGCGATTTGTGTCGTAGTGTAACAAAACTCTTGGTGATAATTACCTTACGATTATCGTATGTCATACTCGTAGGCGAGTTTTTGTTTTTTGGTTGAATGTAAACATGTCAATGCGATTATTGTCCAAAGAGTATCGCCTGTGAAAATAGTAGTAAGTGTGTGTCAGTGCACAACCCTTTTTAAGTAATCACCTTTAGAAGTAATCAGCATCCACTATCTATGTTATTTAACTACGGAATCCGAACAAATTATGTAATCGTAAACACTGTATATTCTCAAAAACTACTTAACGCATTCTATTTAAACTAATTGTCGTTAAAATAAATCGTACTTATAAATAAAACCTTAAAATAACTTAATTACTAAAATAATTAAATTAGAAATAAACTATATATATAATACATATCTATACAGATAAATAAAATTGAAGTGTCGGTTTGTAATGTCAACATAAAAATGTGAAAAAAATCAGGGGGGACAATTCGGATCAGGAGATTCCAAAAATGCAATTTTTAGAATTAACATGTTTTATAAACTACTAAGGCTAGAAATATTAAATTTGATATATATACATGTAGAAGTCTTATGCGTTTATAAGTTACGTGTTGACAGTAAAGGAAAACATCGTGATGTAACATGCACATCGAGATAATCTGCCTCAGACAAGTGTGGTAGGTATACTTTCCGTTCCTCCTGAAAATGGGGAGGTACAAACACAGTAGTGCAACGTTACGAGCCGTAGTTATGATATTATCAATTCACTCGGTAGACCCCCACGGTACTTCGTTCAAATAAAGGCCTGTTTACACAGAGAGGCCGTCTCGAGCGGGTCCGATTGCGTCCAATCACCGCGAGTGGATACCCTGATTGAACCGTGCAATTGTACACATCCTAATATTTGACGGATTACGTTCAAAGGGAACATTTCGCTGTGAAGTGTTCTAGATTTCACTAAGTTTTGATAACTGGTTGCTGTATTTGTTAGTTGATTTGACTCTATAATTTTAAAAGTGAACATACGCTGGATACACCCAACCACTACATCAGATTTGATAACCCACAAATCCTCGCGAAAAAGAATCGTTTCATACCTGGAATGATGCGTGAGGATATTGAAATCAAAAAACACACAAATTTCAATAGAGAAGATGGTTGGCAAGTACCACCTGTTTGAGATCCGATCATCAAAACTATTAAAACCCAAACCCAGCAAAAACCAACTGCCAGACCTCAAGACACTGTGAGCTCTTTCTGCGTGCACCGGAACACAAACCAACTTGACTGAAAATTTCTTTTATATTCCTTCCACCCATTTTAATATTATATAAAACTACTAGAGTTAGGCATGTTTGCTGAAGAGTTTCTTGCGCCGCTTCTTCTGTTCAAGCCACAACATGTTGCGAAGCGGTGGTAAATTAGATTAGGCTCCCATAGAGTAAATAATAACCATAAACAAAATTAAAACTAAATAATTAATATGAACAAGTTGGCGGTAGGCTAAATAAAACTTTAACAATAGGTACTCGTTGACATTTGACATCTTCCGTGATCACGGGAACTGAAAAGTGGCCGAAACTTCGACCGGTCGGAATAACAAAAATCAAATAAATTACCGCGCTTAAAACCGTTAAAACGTAGTTTTATTATATATAAATTTGTTCATATCTTTGTCAAACAAAAACTTGCAATTTATTTAAGAGATACTGACAAAAAATACATTGTGGTCTATGCTTCGAATGACCTTTTTATATAGGGAACTGTTGGTTATGAACCGGGAAATAATACAGCAGATATTGGGAATACCAGCAGAGTTTTATTCTTGACAATCATACACGCATAGCGGATACTAGAATACCCAACAAACAACAGACGTAAAGACGTACTATATTATAATGTCATTTAAATATAGAACACTCCATTCAAAAAGGTTCCTGTTTAAATGAGAGGTTTATTTCAACAGGAACCCGTTGACCAATATCTGTAACGGTGATCATTATAGTTGTTCGTATTTGTAAATAAATAATTATTGCTGGATTAAAACAATATATCAAAAAACAGAATTGACTTCAAAAGTATCTAAAAAGCAAAAAATAAATATTTTCTACTACATCTTAAAATCGGTACAAAGTAAAACAAAAAAATTACTGCATTTTGCAAATTATTTTTTTTATGTTTTACTTGACACCGGCTACAAAATGTTGTAGAAAATGTTTATTTTTTGCTTTTCAGTTACTTTTGAAGTCAGTTTTTTTTTTCTAGTTTTGAGTTACGCAAATACTTGAATAGCTTTAGAAAAAACTAATATACACGTTGTAAGTGCCCAAAATATACGGGTTGCTCTTGATTTCCTTGGGATGCAATCATCAGATCTTGACTTGATGACAATGTGATCGCCTTAGGAGTATACTCCTACGAATGAAAAAAAAAATCAGTCCACAATTGACGGTGGAGAAATCGCGTAAGGAGCACGTGGGGGTTGATTAAAGTTGTGTGGTGCGTCGATGATGGTCACACCGTTGTATGGGGTCACGCACCACCGGCGAGAGCCGACCTTTATTTATATATATACGTATGTATAACTCTACGTGATGTGCATATTGGTATCCTAATGATTATGAAATATTATTTTTACACGTATATTCGTGTTACGAGTGTGAGACTCGAAATTAAAATGCCGTTGGAGTTACTATAGAATTTATTAGAACTATACAAACACGTATAACATAGGTACAAAAATAACTAGACACGATAGTGTCTAGTTATTTCTACTAGTAAGTACAAACTGCACGATTAAATAACACGCGCAAAGTCCGTCACTATATCGCTTGTCGAATGTACGTCTTACTCGTATCGTAATCTTCGCTCGACTGCCTCATCCCTCCGTTCGGGCATTGTTTTAAAATAAATTGTGTGTGCAAATTACATTTCCAAGTAAATGTAATTTGCACACCTACGAACGGCCAACAAAGTTGAAAACAATAAGGATTATAATAAAACTACGTTTTAACGGTTTTAAGCGCGGTAATTTTATATTTGTCTTCCGTGATCAGGGCCACTGAAAAGTGGCCGAAACGTCGGAAAAACCAAAATCAAATAAAAATACCGCGCTTAAAACCGTTAAAACGTAGTTTTATTATGTATACAAGTCGCGAAAACTTAAGAAAATATTACAATAAGGATTAGTTCGACACTAATAGCTGCCATAAAATAAGTAGAAAAACAATAGCATGTTTATCTTAATTACAAATTCTAAACACAAAGTTAACAAAAGAATACCTAAATCCGGGAAAGCAATAATCTGCGCTTTTACGACCGGCAGGTGTACACATTCCTTTGACGGCATGTAATATTATTATGATATAGAAAAATGCCAAATCTTATCGGCAGCTCTAATCGATATCTATTGTCTGTATTTACAAAGTATCACGTTTATGTATTGATAAGTCTTTAATTGTGCTACATTAATAAATTGGTGAATGAAACGTGACGCAACAAACACAAAAATGCACTGTTACGCAAAGTTTCCTTTGTTCTACGTATAAAAGATTATCAGTCTTAAGTATATACAGATAGAGCTAAACTTCATTTGAAATCTTTTAAGAGGTTGAATTGTGTGTTTATCTCTTTTTAGTGTCGCTTTTTCGTTTCATCGAGTTTCAAATCACAACAATTCTAAACAAATTTTACTTCAACAGCATCCAATCGAATTGAATACCTCCTTCTTTTTGAAGTCGGTTAAAAATTAAATGTATCAGTATAATATGTTCTAATTCACTATTGACTTACTATCACTCTATCGAATTGTATTTGAATAGGTGATTTGATACAAGTTGTTACACGAGTATTTATTTTAATTTTGAAGTAACAAAGTATTTTATTGTTGGTTTTATTAAAATTTATTTATTTGTTTTACTAATTAAATATTACGTAAGTAGAATTAGTTTTTTTTATTGAATAAAATTGGGTCGTCTTCGTCTTACGCCAAAAGGAAGGTTTGCTGTGTCGGATATAATTTCGGCACAGTAATATGCTGATTGAAAACCTTGTTTGCTGAAAATGCGGCGCACAAATTCTCAAATTATGCTCTGTGTATAATAATGTTACATACTGACAAGGAACGCACACCTGACTGTCGTAAAACGCAGTCTATTGCCTTTTTTGCATTTGGAGTTCTTTTGTTTACTTCGTGTTTAAAATTGAAAACATCTTATTGTTATTGTACTTATTTTATGGCCGTCATTAGTGTCGAACTAATCCTTGTTTTTATTGCATTGCGTCGACGCTTGCCAGATGTCCGGATTAACTCAGTGAACACGGCCCCTTTGTCGGTATTATACAGTTTAGTATAAAACAATGCCCGAACGGAGGGGTGGGGCAGTCAAGCAACGATTACGATACTAGTAAGACGTGTGTACAATTTAGTGGCGGACTTTGCGCGTGTTATTGAATTGTGCATTACATTGGGACTTATTGCGTCTAGTTATATTTGTACCTATGTTATACGTGTTGGTATAGTTTTAATCAATTCTATAGTAATTCCAACGGCATTTTAATTCGAGTCCTATGTAGATCGTAACAATACTGTATAAACAATGTAATTACGTCGCTATTTCTTCTAATAACGTTCTCTTTTTTCTATTTTTTTACCCTAAAACTGTAATTCATTTATGGTCCAAAATCTGAAGGGGCAGCTTTAAGATAGACTCCTATTAGAAAACAAACATGTCAGTTAGAATCATAATTACAGTGGACGCTTAAATGTTCTCTTCCTGGGACGAATGTTTGCAGACGGCATCCAACTACGGACGGATGTGTGCACAGTTAAATTCATTCCGTTTAAATCCCTGCATTTCATTGGACACTGCACGTTCCAGAAGATTATCAAATATTTACGTGCGTTTTGAAATTGAAAAAGATTTTCAAATGATTGTTTCATTGTTAAAGTCTATTTCAAATAGGATGGTATGGCTGTCACATTCATAAAACGTAACTTGTAGCGTTATCGTAAACTTATATTTTTTTGTTAACGCTGGGAGAATGCTATGCGCATACCTTCGGGGCCAAGTTACCGAGAGGTATGTAGAACTTCCAACGGCCGATGCCTACACACAAGCTTCTGATGATAGAAGAAGTTGCTGGCACCAACGATATCCACTAAACCTTCCAGCATCCCTCCGCATTTGAGGCGTTACGGGACCTTAATGATAGGCATGGCTAAAAATATATTTCCTGTTATTATTTAATAATATTCTTACGCTTACAATCAAGATGATTATTATTCTATTTACTTTTTTTATTGCGAGGCAGGCAAATAGGCAGACGGCCCAGCTCGTCGAAAGAGTTACTATCGCCTATGCAACGTTTGCAACACTAAGGGCAAATCTAACGCGTTACCAGCCTTTAGAATATAGAGAATGGGATGAGGCTCAAACAGGAGGAATGGGATAGGGGGGATGATATATGGGATTTTCATAAGGGGAGAGGGAGGGGGAAGTATGGGAAGGAGACGGATCTCTCAGTCATCACACGAAATACGATTAGCTCAAGGCTAATCGTTTCAGGCCGATATTCTGTGAGAGCAGAGTGTAACACCGATCGAGCTGGCTTAAAGATCTGTAATTAAGATAAAGGGCCATTTACATGGAGAGAGTTTATCGCACGTTTTGGGGCGAAAAAAGGTTTACTATTTTCGTAGGCGATACTCTTTAAACAATAATCGCATTGAAATGTTCTTGTTTAAACAAAAAGTCGCCTACGAGTATGTAATACGATAATCGTAAGGTAATTATCTCCAAGAGATTTTTTTTACACTACGACACAAATCGCATTGAAATATTTGCCTACGATGTCTTAACTTGTCTTAACTAGAACTCATATGACGTTCTTCAAGTTCATGCGAGTATCGCACAAATCAGTTAGAATCAATTTGAATGCGAGAATTACCTTGCGAGCTAGGTGATGAGCACGGTATTTCGTATTTTGTTTACACAGATACGTCAATATTCAAATGACCAGGCGATTATCGCCCTTCCACGTACGATATGTACATTTAGTTTACATGATAATATATTTTTTCTTGCTTTCGATAATCGTACCTTCGAGGCAAGAAACTCTCTCCATGTAAATGGCCTTTAAAGATTCCAGCATGGCGTTTACGTAATTTACGTGATCTTTCAAATACCGTATTATTTGAAATTGACTATAATTATTAATTTTGTAATGTTGCTGTACCTACTTTTTTGTATTTTATAATATTAAAATAACTTTTTTACTTTATATATGAACATAATAAAATTATTTTTTTATTGGATATCTTCAAAGATCACAATCGGCTTAGTACTTACAGCGGACATTAAATGTGTGTGGCAAGATGTAGAAACCATTAAAACTGTCCGGCTATTGAGGTAATATTTTTTTATAGGTCCCCAAGTAACATATATAAAATTTAGCTTTTATACTATAACGAAAGTATAATTTTTTAAAGTTTAGGGGTGTCTGGCAGGGAGTAGCAACTGTCACAAGTGTCCGGCAATGGATGTCGAGATTTCTAAAGTTATCCAGAAGAAAATATAAAAAAATTACGCTTTATACTTTAACGAATTTAAAGTACTATTCTATACACCTTTACTACCTGTTACTTGCCCAAGTAACCACAACCCAAACTCTATAGTCGCTGGTCGTTCTTATCTGTATAGGGGACATGCACAGAAAAACTTTCAAGTTTCATAAAATGACGAAGGTCTGACAGTCCTGGGCTCTTAAGCTATTATAGCATTAAAACATTAATAATTAGATGCATTATAAGTATATACATGAGTTATCTGTCAATGTTTAACGTCTATAACAATGTCGCATCTCAAATAACGCATTAAACTCTTGACTACATCTTCGTGACAGAATCACTGACACAAAATGTATACAGAGGCATTATGGATAAAATCAGAAACAAGGATATCCGTAAGAGAACTAAGATTATTGACATAGTTTACAAAATTAGCAAGCTAAAGTGGCGAGCGGTCACATTTGTCGTAAGACCGATGGCCGATGGAGCAGACGAGTCCTGGAGTAGAAAACGCATCTTGGAAAACGTAGTGCAGGACTTCCTCTAGGCCAGTGTAGGTATCGACCACCTGCGTAATGTCACCGGTTGGAAGAAACCGGTGTGGAAAGCAAAGGACCGGGGTACGTGGCGCTATTTTAGGAAAGTCTACGTCTAGTAATTGTTTTTGGTTGGCTGACGTCGTCGTTAGGTCTTCAGCTACTTAAGATGGAGTTGATTGATGTGTCGAGTTAAAACTATTTGTCCCGGCTTCAACTCGGAGGGCAACGACTCTCCAGTGATGTGGTTTAAGACCCGCTGAAAGCTCCCAATTGATGCCTACAGAGAAGCTCTCAATGGCCGATCAGTGGTTTCCAGTGTCCATCGCGAGCTCCACGTAGGCTGCATCAGCGGCTTGGTCGGCCAATCTGTGGTGGCGTCCACCGACCATCTCAGACTTTAGTTGGCCATTGGTCGCTTCTCTGCTACTTACAGGCGTCCGCGACCTCTCTGCATCGGTCTCCTGATTGGCTGATGTCAACGACCTACACTTTTATGTGGTAGTCAATAACTGTTTACGATTAACGACAAAATAATTATGCTTTTAAAGGCAATACATACTCAAAGATATAAGACGTGAATTGATACTTTTTCTAAAGCTCCACAGTCCACGTCTGTCGTTCCTACCCGATAAGCAGACAATGGACATAAACAATAAAAACAAGACCATCTTTTGTTCATCTCGAACAATGAGTGAAAAAGCTGAATCGACACTACGAATGAGTATTTACTGTGTTTAGTAAAGTGAGTGTGTATAGCATACAACACTTTACACACATTTTATATTACGAGTATGTACAATGAGAAAATCTTTTTCATCTTGCTTCCTGGAAATGGAACATTTTTGTTGAAAATATTGTGGTGACCGAGGGTACAAGTTTTTGGCAGCGTAAGCCGGTCTCAAGATTTTTAGAAAGAGGTAGAATATTCTGAAAGGACAAACCAAGGACAGATACCATTTAGAAAGGGATAGAAAATGAACAAAAGAATAACGAAATGAAGATCGAAATTCTAGAATAGAAGGTTCAGGAAGGAAAAAGGTTTAAAAAGGGACAGATAGTAAATAAAAGAATAACGAAAAGAAGATCGAAATTATAGGTTCCAGAAGATTCTACCGGGTATATATGCAGCGTAAGGCGCGCTTACAGGAGAGTTCAGTTCAAGACAGCGAAGGGACAAGTGTGATACGAAAGAGTTAGAAGAGAAGTTTAATACAAGATAGTGACGTGTTTAGAGAGTTGGAAGAGAAGTTTAGTAGAAGTCAGTGACGAGTTTAATGGGCAGTTCAGTGAAGGAGCATTTTAGTGTAGTTTAAGAGGAGATCCAGGAGCGAGCTATACGCGGTAAATTATGATCCCCGCAGTAGTAGGAGGTGGTCTACGCAATTTCGGCGACGGTATTGTGAGTAAACATCTCACCGTCGGGGCAGTGCGTCGTTAGTAGTGCCTGAAGGGGCAACCCTGGAGGAAAGAATCACGTACGGCTATTACGTCAATAAAAATGTTTAGTTGGAAAAAAACTGGTGTTTTCTTCCAATCCTAAGTGCGTACCCCCGCTCGAACATGACAATATAATGAAAAATAGACTTCTTCGCATGGCGTGTTTTAATGAAGAGTTTTATGTAAAGATATGTAACAAAGGATGCTTAGATAGTATGAAAATAATAAAAATATCACAAACTAACTGACCCGTGCCCACTTCGCTGGGCGTCATTAAAAATACACACGCACGTACTCACACATGTAAACCAAGGTTTAATTAAACTTTCTAACCTTTAATTAATTCACAAACGTGGAAACCACTCGCAGTGCCCCGTACGAGGTTGAGCACAATTGTTGCGATGAAAGTTATTGCTGTTACATATTTGACAGGCGTTAGAGTGCCCATTACGCTGGTCGTCATTATTAAATTTTATAATATTATTAATCACTCAGGATAATGTAGCTTTCCAATGGGGAACGGCCTCTGTGGTTGAGCGGGCTAAGCCTTTGCCGGCGTACCTCACTGCAACGCAGAGGTTCCGGGTTCGATTCCTGGTATAGTAAATTTCGGAAACGTATTTTCTCCGTTATTTACTATGGTCTGGGTGTCTGGGATCGGCCCCAGAGTAGTCCGTTGTATATTACCCATAACACAAGCGTAACTTGCTTAATTTGGGGATATACAATGTGTGTGTTTGTCTGCCGATTATTATTTATTTATATTTATTTAATTTTCGAAATCGGTTCAATAGTTCATGAGATTATTTCTTCCAAACAAAAAACTCACAAACTTTATCTCTTTTCAATATTAGTATAAACACGTATTACAAATCAGTATTTATAACATTTTTGTTGCTTAAAATTGACAAGTTTATTTTATTAGGTTTGAAATGAGACTTTTTCAACTTTGAAAAACAATCGAACTTAATTGTTTAAGTTTTCACATATGACTGTGTAACTTATTATTTGTTTTTTTAATGGTATTTAAAATATAACATATTGTTGTTTATAAGTAACGAATAGAAATACAAATAACAATGTTCGGAACATTTTACAATAAAACAAACGAGGAAAAAAATATCGAAAAAGCAGAAAAAAAACTTACTTATGAAATCCTTTTTTTTAACAAATATTTTTTTGTCTTATTTATTTTTATACAAATTGAAAAAAGGAAATGAATATGTCTTATTTTGACATAAGAAACAAGGATTGAAATTTCCCTCAACTCGAACAAAGGAAACTATCACATACATACATACATAACTTCACGCAAGTTCCCTTGCGGGGTAAGCACGAACAACAGAGCGCCATTCAGGCTTATTCTTACACATCTCACTTGCTTCTTTGACATTCATAACTCTTGTCATGCACGCTCGTCTGTTCTTAAGGCTCCTGACATCACCTTCTGCTAGTACACGATCAATTTGATCATGAAAGGTGGGTCGTGGCCCTCCACGACTTCTGCAAAGTAAACTATTATTTCCATAAATTTACTTGGAGTTCAAGCGGAAAAGGTGTTATTAATTGGAGCGTAATAAACATCCGGTACTACGCCCATTAATTTAATTAATCGTCTAGTCAAGTGAAAGTCGATACAATATAATATTTTTGCAATAGTATCGGTTATTCTGGATTTTATTTATTTATTTGTATGTTTGTTATGCGATTTCTTCATCAATTGTGGACCGATTTTCAAATTTTTTCGTCATTCAAAAGAGTGTACTCCTGAGGTAGTCTCATTGTCATCAAGTCAGGATTTGATAATATTTATTATCCCAGGAAGATCGAGAGCAGCCCTTGTTGAAGAGCGTGAAGCGTCTGCACTCTTCGAAAGGCAAAACTTATATATGCGTGTCAATAGTATAATTTCTACAAGTGCTTAATTTGTTTTTCTAAACCATGAATATATGCAACTAAAAAGTAGAAAATATTTTTTTAACAAAAACAAAACCGAATTCAAACTAAAAAACAAAAATAAATATTTTCTATATCAGCCAAGTAAAAAAAATAAATAAAAAAAGCAAAATGGACCGACTTCAAGGTGTTGTAGAAAATATTGTTACGACCGACAAAGACCGATTCATACCTGCAATTTATTACCTTTTTCGGCATTTGGACTTCTTTTGTTTGCTTTATGTTTAAAATTTGTAATTAGAAAAACAGGCCATTGTGTATCGTAATGTTTATGATAGTCATTAGCCAGGTGTGATTCTTATAAATTATTGTTATACGCTTGAGTATTGTGTCGAGACATATTGAATAGTTTAGTATAAAGCAATGGCCGAACGTAGGGGTGAGGCAGTCAAAGCGATAACACAAGCGAGGCAAGACGTGTGTACATTTAGTGACGGACTTTGCGCGTATTACTGAATTGTGCATTACATTTGGACTTATTGCGTCCGTTTATATTTGTACCTGTGTTATACGTGTTTGCATAGTTCTAATAAATTCTATAGTAATTCCAACGGTATTTTAATTCGAGTCCCGTACTTGTAACAATACTTATTTCTTGAATTTTAATTTGAAGTAGGTTTAGTTTTTGTTAAACTTTTTTTTTTATAATATTTGAGGTAGGAACTAAAATTCAAATACACGCCAAACTAATTTATAAATTAAACACATATCATACTTATATATTTTCATTAATTACTTATATTTCAGATAAGCTATAAAATAATAAGTTTGTACAGTCACTTTATAAATGAGAAAAATAACAGGTCCCTAATTCCGATCGGCAGAGTTCGAATCTACTTATGATTAGTATAGTATACGTATATATAATATGACACGTGGCCACTTCGCTGAGCCTCATTAAAAATAATAAAAATATTATTAATCAGAAATCTTTACGTAAGCTGAAATCACCGTATTATCATTGTCTCGAACACTGCGTGTGTTGAAAGCACGTTCTAGCATTCAAAAATGCTAGAACGTTCTTTTAACAATTCACTGTCTCATTTTAGATTGTAATATGTATGTAATATTTTAACAGCACAAGTTTGTTGTAGATGTATCTTAAGGAGATCAACAAGCTCATATTGTAATCGTTTATACTTAGATGCATTTTGTGTGTTACTCTGTCTCATACGCCAAAATAAATAAATATAACTTATGTCACTCGGTAATAATGTACCTTTCTACTGGTGAAAGAATTTTCAAAATCTGTTTGGTAGATCAAGAGATTGCTTCTTACAACCAAAGTTACAAACGCGACCTTTCTATAATATTAGTGTAAATTACATTAACAACATACTTGCATATTTCTTTCACAGATACAGGAATTCAAGCATGAGTTGTTTACCGTTGTCTAATATAGCGATGGTGAACTATAAACAACTGAAAACATGTGATATTCTGTTCCAATTATCGCAGCCACTGTTGTCAAATTAATTTCAAGAACTCTCTCTCTTGTCTATATAATTGCCTCTACTGAGATGTCTAATTAATGGTTAAACTCAAGCAGAGATGTAATGTTCATAATTGGTACAAATATAATAATTGCTTATGGATATTATTTATGTATAGTATTCTACTATATACCTACTTTTATATGATTTAATATGTACAGGTATATACATATATATAGTGTGTCGGGTTCACGCCGGGAGTGAACGAATGACGCTCTGAGAATAACGCAATAATAATCTGAAATATTATAATTAAAGTTTATTACACTAGAATGATTACAATTATGATATTAAATCTTGCACAATAATACACAGAAATACTAGGACAACTCCAAGAGTTGCATCCACGCTTGTCAGGTGTCGAGCAGCAATTTGCCCTTCAAGAATACCGCGAATATCAAGCAGTGATTATCGATCACATTATATTATGTGCTCCTCGTCCAAGACTACTAATGTAGACTGTCAGTGTAGATTGCCGATTGTAGACCGCCGGTTCAAGACTGCCCCTCCTCTGCCCGAACACCCAGTATTTATAAGGTCCTCGTAGCGCGCTGCGGTGACAATATCCGGTAATGCTGTGGTGCCACTTCAGTTACACTTCCTTCATAAAACCAACTTCCGCCATAGGTATTAACTTCCAACATCCGGTTACTCCTTTTCCGATATCCGTTAGCTTAATAATAAATACTTCTACGTTAACATCTGGTTACACGACTTCCGATTACTACATGAAAAAATACTCTATCCTGTTATTGACTAATTCCGTCACATGGTTATTTTATAATATACATACATATATATATATATATATATATATATATATATATATATATATCGAGAGCTTCATAAAAAATGGGCGTAAAGACAAAAGTGCAGTTTTACACAAAGGACAAAATTGTGAATAAAACAAAACTCGTTGATTGTATAAGGCTGAAATTTGGAATATCCTTCTTTTTAGGTACACTTGCATACTGGTAAGACTTTCTAAATTGTGACATGCAGTTTTTGATAAATAACAAAAAAATTGCATTTTTGTGTATACGCCTATAAAATATGTTATGAAGCCCTATACAATCAACGAATTTTGTTTTATTCACAATTTTGTCCTTTGTGTAAAACTGCACTTTTGTCTTTACGCCCATTTTTTATGAAGCTCTCGAGATATATATATATATATATATACGAGATTTTGCGATAATAGATAATGATGACAACACGATTTAATTCTGTCTTACAATTTAAACAGTCATTTTAGTAGTTCTGCGCTTTTCAAATAGAAGGATGCAGTTTGGTTGAACCCTATAATCTCAGCTTAAGAACACGTAGAAGTTACAAATAAACACATAAATATGCAATCATACAAAGTCACTATACATTAACAAGGCAATGCCCACTATAATGAAAATTATTTCGATTGGTTTATCTATTGAGTAATTATTGGTTTATTTATTTAATAACTAATTCGCCCGAAGGGTATGTACTTTACTCGATATCCTAATAATAAAGCTCTTAAACAAAACCTTGAAAGTCATCAATCAAGTGTCGTAACCTAAAAGCGCCATTCTACTTGGCAACATTGTGATCTGTCACTATCAAGGGAAATCCAACCAACTTTGCTTGAAGGAATCCACCTTGTTAATAACAAGGAAAAATGGTGATACTCAACCGAGGCGTAATACAAGCTCCTTTGAAACGTTTGTACTGAAAAGGGCCTTTACACTAAAAGACTAACGGCTGGTTCATATATCTTATTATTTTGTAACACTTCTACCCATAAATGAATATAAGTGAAACATTCAAGGAATCATAGGAAGGAACTATGCTAGGGCTTTGTCTAGTTTAGGTGTTAGTATTCACTAATTTTATTCATTATTTTCAGTTTTCCCTAATTATTAAAATTAAATTATTAATATATTTAACCTATATTATTGTAATAGAACTTTATAGCACTTTCTGTTATTGTTATAACAATGCTCTGTTACGTAATAAACTATTTTATTATTATTATTATTCATTCACTTGCCTTACCGACAGTTTGAATACTTGTAGATATATACAGAAGCCTAGGCTATAAATGAATTTCATATGAGGTTTTGGTTTTGCCAGCATTTCGGACGCGATAGGACAGAGGGGATGAAATTGGGAGATGAGATAGGAGAGATCGAATAAGGGAGACGAAATAGTCGGGGCCATCGGATGCGTCTCTGGTTCCCAAAGTCCGGACATATGGCGACGAGGTAGTGATTTAGATGATAGGTCCGAGCGTGCCATCGGGAGTCCAGAACTGCTATCCTGGAGCGGTGGGGATGTCCATGATGGATTACACCTCAAAAACAAACAAAGGTCAGACGAAATAGGGAAGATGAAATATGGCATTCGGTGTCAATCAATGGAACTCAGCGTAAGCAACGTGATTAGCTCAAAATTAAAAGTAATATTGAATTATAAAAGATATATATATACATTATGTTGTTTTCTGGCACTAGTGACCAGATTCCATCTCACACTTCGAGACCAACAGCACATAGATAGCACCTTTGATGTTGGTTGTCACCCCTAATGTAGTCAGGGTCATCCATCAAGCACATATTTTAAAATTGGATGTTCTTTTTCAATTCCGTTTTAGACGTATGTTTTTTTTGTCTATGTACAAATTTATTTCTTATATTCTATTATAATATTGTTCTTTTTGTATATACAACTAGCTGTACCCGGCAGACGTTGTCTTGCCCTTAAAAAATAAGAATCTAGAAACCGATTGCAGCGCCATCAACCGGGACCAATTGTTTATCTGAACCATTCTCGAATTTACTTGAAAAAACATAAAAACATTCTTCAAAATCGGTCCCACCGTTAAAAAGGTGTTCAGCGGCGCCACCTACCGGGTCCAATCGTGAATCTAAACCATCCTGGGATCCACTTGAACACACACAAAATCACTTTCACCTAAATCCTAGAACCCAATTGCAGCGCCATCTGCCTGGTTCAAATTCGAATCTAAACCATCCCGGGACCCATTTGAACTCACACAAAAATAAGTCACCTAAATCAGACAAATATAAATGAGTTTAAATGCAGTCATAATTGCCGATATCGGCCGGGAAAGATCATAACAAATTAATGGCTAGACTGATATTGTGACTGATGCTTTTTTAATGATAATTTTTTTATTGATGAATATCATATTTTAATACTTATTATTCTATTCCGGACGAAGACAATTTCAATAACACAAAAATAAAAAAATCGGTCCATCATTCTTGAGTTATAAATGGTGTAACTAACACGGCTTTGTTTTATATATATCATCATATATCATGTATATCTATATATGTTATATATCATGACTGCGATCTTAGAGTGTAAATATACCTTTTGAGAGTTGAACAAATAGCCACGTCGACCGCAACTTGTGTTTCTCTGAACATATTATTTCGTCATATTTACATATTATTTTTTACATGAAATGGGCTAAAATCAATTCCTTTTGTTTATGATCATCTTAGCTTTAAATCCCGGTTGCATTAGGAGCGTCTGCCTCGAAAGCCGGAGTTCATCTTCACTTTGTGCAGTTTTGGGATTCCCTAATTGTAAGACCACTGATACGCATGTCATCCCTCACAACGCGAAGCTAGCATTTCTTGGATTTACACCTTCGACTGGAACCTGGCGGAGGCGGCATGGCTAGAGATTTGTTCGCCACGTGAGTAGCTGGTTACGGTAAAACGTGGCCGCACCTAAAATAATATCGGCTGTAAAATAAAATGCTTTTACTATCTGATATTTAATTTTAAAAAATAGCCAGACGTGTGCCTGTCCGTGTAGGATATTGTGTCGCTTATGTCCCTGCTCTGAGACTACCTACTACTACTACTACTACTACTACTACTACTACTACTACTACTACTACTACTACTGACGTTTTTGTGACCGTTTCGCATAGATGTAGCGATAAGTTTACTTGAATTTTATGGTTTATTTGTTATACAACATTATTATTATTAACTAGGATATGCCCGCGACTCCGTCCACGTTTGACTCGAAATTCCCACGCGATTCCTGGGATACAAAGTACGAAAGCATTAAAAAAATCTAAGCTTTAGGGAAAACTGTGTCTGAATAAGCTAATTTTTATGGAACCGAACAAATAATAGCCGCTTCTGAGAAAATTCCCGCGGGATTCCCGGGATAAAAAAGTCATATATTTTATTACATAAAATTTGCTATCGATCTGTGAAAAAATCACATTGAAATTCGATTTTATTTTCAATCTGGCAATTTTAAATCATTCTCAGAAAAATTCCCGGGATAAAAAGTAGTGCAAAATTTAAGTCTAAGAATTTGCAGTCGATCAGCGAAAACCGCATCGAAATCGGCCCAGGAGTTTTTACGTGAATCCCGAACAAACAGATAAACCGACAAGAAATCTAAAAAAATTGCATTGTGTTCTATCTATATTATATATTCTATTCTAGTTTTTTTTAATAGCTTCAATGTATAGACACTGCATGCTTAGAATGTTATAATAGTATAGATAATGTACGTATATTTTGTACATACACCATAGCTCCTCATTAACAGCGTTATTTTTAACGTCCTTAACAAGACGCATCTCTCACACAACTAACACTAAAAGTATCCCAGATAGACCAGAGATATTATATAACTTATGTGTATATATAGTATAGTTATATATTTATTATTAAAATGTATAATTATGTATACCACCGTCGCCACTCCTAATCAGACGGCCTCTGTGGTTGAGCGGGCTAAGCCTTTGCCGGCGTACCTCACTGCGACGCAGAGGTTCCGGGTTCGATTCCTGGTATAGTAAATTTCGGAAACGTATTTTCTCCGTTATTTACTATGGTCTGGGTGTCTGGGATCGGCCCCAGAGTAGTCCCGTTGTATATTACCCATAACACAAGCGTAACTAGCTTAATTTGGGGTTATACAATGTGTGTGTTTGTCTGCCGATTATTATTATTATTATTATTATTAATCAGAATATTCTTGCCACGGGTTGTCTGCAAGAGATCGCTTTTTAGCGATAAGACCAACTAGACTAATACTAGTTCGTAAGTTTTTCTGTAATGGTGTACAATAAAGTGTTATCTATCTATCTATTATAGTAGAATTCTTAACGGTTCAAAAATTAACATCATTTGTTTAAAGATAAAACACAAAATCGCATTGTGCTCAAGATTTCGAAATTGTTAGTTATTTAATTTTACCTTGACGGGACGATAATTATATTCGGGTTGACTTCTTGATAATTACAGACGAACAGATAGATATCAGAAAGGGGATTTATCTTTGTGGCTCACTGTAATTGAGATAAGCGGAAAACCATTTAGTTTTCCCGTTTACTTTGATGTTAGTCACAGAATTGTTTGTTGATCAAACACGAACAACTCAATGCCGTTCAAAATAAATGACAGTAAAACTGAACCAGGATTTATTACGAGTGATTCGAAGAGAAATTTCTATGATAAACGCCGTACGCACTATGCGGCTAGCCGCTAGCTAGACTGTAACGATCCTATTGATAAACGTTTGCGTAATTTTTTTTAAATCTTGTTTCGGCGATAAATTTTTATTTACGTGGATTTTTAGGTTGTTAGAAAAAGTCAACACCGATGAATTTTCAAGAAGACCTTTTATTTAGTGTTACCACTCTATGAAAATATAAATTGCACAACATTTTAGTGTTGCTATATGAATAATGGTTTAGTGCCATCTCGCGACACGTTTTCGTAGACACATATTGTGTTAGAGTAAGTTTGAAGTATTCCTTAAGTACCGCCGTGAAGCAGCCTTGAAACTTGAAACCTCGATATGAATAAGACAGTAATAATTTTTTCAACACACTTGCTCATAAAGTGGCTCTATGGTCACCGCAATTAGGCACAGAATGACACCCATTATCAAACTGTGAGTAAAAAACATTATAACTCACTAGTGAGTTATAGATTTTTTTTTGAAATTTTATTGGTTGAGTTGCTTTGTTCTTAAAAAAGTTTTTATTCATAAAAAAAGATCGTGTGAAGCAGCCTTGAAACTTGAAACCTCGATATGAATAAGACAGTAATAATTTTTGACAAAATTTTAAGAACATCATTTTTCAATCACGGCTTCCGTTGTTAAGGGGACTAAAATCCTTTGCTAGCTTACCTCACTGCAGTGCAGAGGTCCGGGTTCGATTCCTGGCATGGTAAATTTCGTAAACGAACGTTCCGTTATTTACTATGGTCTGAGTTTCCCAGATATAACACAACCGAAAATTGCTTAGCTTGGGGATATACAATATATGTGTATTGTCTGCCCCTTTATGTATTATATTTTAAATTAAAATTGATTGAGGTACGTCGTAGTGGAGTAAAATCACTCTTATTTAAAGATATCAGAGTACTATCTATAGCAAAGTAATCTATTGTTGGCTATAAACAGCGCTAATTTAAAATAAAAAAATTTCCCATAAAAAACGTAGAAAAATATTATTTTTGCTCCCCTTTGTCCAATATACCTATTGTATTAAATAAACAAGCGTCCAAAGCCGGCAGAGATAATTGGATGTGATATTTCAGCTTGATTAATTACGGTATTTAAATCACAACAAAGTTCGCGTTACATAAATAAAATTGTTTACTATGTACATTTTGTAGCTTACGATGATTTAATTAACAATTAGTAAATTTTGGACTATCCTGATATCTTCTTGGGAAACATAGTTTAATAAGAATAACCCCTTTCTAACATCTATCTATCTCTGTCTTTTCCTTCCCGAACCTTCTAGTCTAGAACTTTTGTTGATCGTCTATCGCTTTCTAAAATATATCTGTCCTTGTCTTTTCCTTCCAGAATCTTCTACCTTTTTCTAAAACTTCTAAAACCAACTAGATTGTTCCAGAATCACTCGCCACAATACTATCCACGTTCTATCAATAGGCATGAATAATTTTACGTTTTAAATTTATAATCGCCAGTTTAATAAAATATTGTAATCTGTTTTTGATCGGTCGCCATTACAAATCATAGCTACTCCGCCCGCAATTGCAAAAACGTTCTTTTCAAGCGTAGGTAATGTACGTGAAATTTTAAGGTGCGCTCCCTAACCGCGAGCATTCTCCTGTAATGTAACATTTATGATTCGATTTGGAGCATTACGTTCAATACTGCCTCCCTGACTGATGTACATTCGCCTGTTACGAAACATTTATGATTCGATTTTGTGCATTTACTTGGTTCCACAATGTCAGGCGAAGCGGTCGTTGTGCTATAAATTGTATCAAAATATTACAGAATGTATTATTAAAGGTTGCGCATTGTAATGCTAGGTTCTCCTTCCTCTTAACCAAGACAACGGCCTCCTTGTACGCGTGGCGTAATGAGAAGGACGCCAGTGTTGGCCGACCTGCGCCCCGTGAGAGTGGGGAGCGCAGAGACGAGTTGCACCAGGTCCAGGTGGCAGAGTGGGCGGACCGCCTACTTATTCCCAGCGCCGGCCTCGCCGTCATCCAAGAGGTGAGGCTGATCATGCCAAAATGGCTGCAAAGACGTTCTACCTGACGCAGGCCTCTCGGGGCACGGATGCTTCGGGATGTACGTGTGTCAAATAAGGCGTGAACAGACGTCAGGGTACCACCACTGCGTCAGCAGCGACGAAGACACGGCGCTGCACACCCTCCAGGTGTGACCAGCCTGGGACGAGCAGCGCCGTGATCTCGTCGTGGCCATCGGGGTGGATTTGTCCCTCCCGGCCGTGGTAAAAGCCATAGTCGGGAGCGTTGACGCGTGGGACGCAGCCGCCTCCTTCTGCGAGACTGTCATGTCCGCGAAGGAGGCGGCGGAGCGGGAGAGGGAGCAGTCCGCCACGCTCCCCTGACGCCAGAGCCGGCGGCGGTGTCGGAAGGTCGTCCATGACGACCTCCAGCTGCCGTAGTCTACGGCCGTGTGGGCGACCGGCGGGGAAACCGGACCCGCCCGCACCTAAAGGCCGGAGAGGAGGGACGCCCCCCGATCCGCGTGCCCCCACTCACTTCGCGGTGAGATCGAGGAGCCGGAGAGACCCAGATCTCCGGCTAAAATGATGAGGCCAGCCTGCAAAAGAGCCGGCCGTCGTCCGTCCGGGCTGATGGTGAATGCGCGAGCGAGCTTACAGCCCGGAAAAAGGACGCTCGGGATCGGACAGGGGTTTTAGTGGGTATCCCTAACCGCGGCGTGGCAATAGCATCTCACACGTCACACCTGGGACCTGGCGAATCTCACACACGGGCCACGATCTTTCCCCCTCGCACGGCTCACGGTTCTCAAACGGATTTCCCCTGTATAAAAAAAAAGGTTCTCCTCCTTCGCCGATGTAATGCTCGGATCTATAACTTTACATTATAGGTGTACGGGTAGTACATATAAACTCAGTTTTAAAGTGTACAATATTTAATTATACTTAATTTATAGAATTACAGTTAGTTTTGATATAAAATAGCGCGACTTGGCTTGTGGTGTGTGTAGATGTTGGTTGTTGAAAGAAGAAACAAGGAGTGAAGAATGAGGTGGCGTGCCCACGCCATCTTGGGATGGCGGCCGTCCTTCCTCGCTCTTCTATTGTTCTTAAAAGAGAAATCGGCCGTACCGGAAACTTTTGTTGCCACCATCTGTTGCATGGCGTGAACAACAGGCGAATGCTCAGGTTGAGGGAGCACCTTTAGAGCACATTTGTAATCATTTTTATCTTACAGTTTGGTTTAAACTGATATGCTTAATTGAATGACGCGAAGAAAAAGAGAAATTAATCCTATATTACACGATTCAATTCTGTCCTTCAGTTTGGATGAATCAAGAAAAGTGATCCATGTAAACATAAAATTGATTCTATCAATGTCATTGAATGTGGTTGTGTCCTTTTAGTTCTGAGGCTTTCAACCAAATTGATTCAATTAGACAAACAATAATAATACTGAGGTGTCGATACAACAGTTTTTAGAAAATAATACAATTAAATTCAACAAAAAAAATGCAATACCTCCCCATGTCCACTACTGGTTCCAAATTTGATTCACATACATCAATCTTCGGTTTTCCTCATACAGATTTCATCAGTGTCCTTTCCTAAGTCGCCAGTCCATCGAGCTGGAGACCAACCTACGTTTGCCGAGACGCGGTTTTCATTCCAGGACTCCTCTGCTCCATCGGCTCTGAGTTTGCGACTTCAGCTAGTCAATATCGGCTGTACTACAATAAAATTACTTGTCAATACAATCTTTCAGTGAAATAAAAAATTTCGCTATCTTTAACCTGCATTATTTGGTAACTTTTATCTTCTATTGCTGTAATTTAGAAACGTATTTTTAGACTTGATATTGGAGATCAAATGCACGCACTAGATGGTAACTGCAAAGGTTTTTATGTACTAAGCTCTAACGAAGGGAAATGCACATTGATTACATTACGCAGATAAGGGCAGACTATGAACATTTACCTATCCTAAACTCATATTTGCGTGAGCAAACTTCGCCAGCACTGGAGTACTATACCTATTTACATTAAAGCAGTAATGAATGTAAATCTCTTAACGTCATATCCTAATTTTTGTAGTATTGCCATTGTGTTGCGTGTTATTGCCATTGGATTATAATACACTGGTACCTCAAAATTTCTTCTGCGTATTCAACCGACTGTATAACAGGGAGTGTTCCGAGTACCGCTCGCCTTCTGTTGGGACTTCAGCCCCACTTGCTCGAGCCGCTTCGCTCATATTCGCAATGTGGATATGGAGTTTTTTTAAAAGGGTGTCCTAAAATTTGTTCAAGGCCGGCAGCGCGTTGGTAACATCTTTAGTGTTGTAAACGTCCATAGACGACGGTAACCGCTTTCCATCAGTTGGGCCGTCAGCCTGTGTGCTGTACTCCAGATATATATATTTTTTTAATTGTAAGATGGCGCTATACGACATTATCTAAAAGCTGTCGAAAAAAACTCGATCGAGCCAAGGTCCATAACAAAGATACTAGTCATATCCAAAAAATAATTCTATAAAATTCTTTACTATAATGCAAATAACTTTATCCGAATTTGCTATCTCAGTATTTGAAGATTATCTATAAGTAAATTCAAACTAAATGTTCCAACACATTGAATCTTGGCTTACTTTTAATGAGGCTACAGCCATAATTATAACTTTTCAGCACTCCACAGTAAGTTACTGTACCAATATTTTACTTAAGTACTACTTTGCTCACAATTTTATCTCTTAAATTTTAATTAAGGACACGAGTCAAATAATCATCCTAGCGTTAAATCCCGGTGTCATGTGGGATATTCGCATCGGGTACTGACGTAACTTCCTTCTTATTCCTCTCCAATTCGAGGACTTCGATAACATTTGTAGTGAAACCATTGGCACACCTACCATCCTTCATAATATTAGGCTAGCATTTATTTCTTATTGCTACAGAATGCTTCACTGTAGTGTAGTACAATGACAACAGTGTAAAAAACAGAGCTGGTAGTCATCTAGACGTGCAAATGCCGTACCACCTGAGTATTCGACCCCAGTAAATTCCGACTATCTCAGTCAACAAACTATTTTATAATAATAAAACAATTTTTAGATAGACGTATTGCTGGGGAGTTTCTTGCCGCTTTTTTTCCTTACACAGTAATTACGCGTTGCGAAGCTTTGCACGTATAGTAGGAAGTAAAATTAAACTTTACGTATGATCTTTGAAAATGTTCTCCAGTGAAACTAATTTTGAATAAAAACTTTGATTTTGATATTTGAATCTTTTTTTTATTAATATTGCACTTATATCATAGGTCCAAAGTTGAGTAATCTGATCAAAGTCCAAAAGAAAGCCAGAAATCAACGAAAATAAATCAATATAACCAAAAAGCAGCGTAAGTCGTGGAAAAATCAAGAAATAACACAACAGAGCAAATTCGCATATTAAAAAAGAAATGTCAAAGAAGCAAGTGAGGTGTGTAAGAATAAGCCTGAATGGGGCTCTGTTGTCCGTGCCTACCCCGCAAGGGAACTGGCGTGAAATTATGTATGTATGTATGTATGTAAAAAAGAAATGGAATGAAAAACTTCAAAATGGCGGCCAATACAGATAGCAATTAAACATCGTCATTTTTTATCATAATTATATTTATTTTTAACCTATATTAAGAAAACGGATCTGTTATGCAATGTATTTAAAAATTAATATTATGAATATATCGACTCATTGACATTTCAAAATCTCCGGACCGTAGGGGTTGCAGAAGACGTAAGTATACCTCCACTTCTACAAACTCCACTCCACTGCTTAAAATTCAATGCACCGCATATGGAAGCAACAATCAAATAAATGAAGTTGAATAAAAACCAACAGTAAAATATTTTGTTACTTTAAAATTAAATGAAATAAATAACCATATAATAATAAAAAGCGAAACAGGCAGACAGAGTTTCCCATTTATAATATACGCCATATGTCACATTAACTTCTATAATAACCTACAGGATCTATATGAATGAACAACAACAACAATACTCTTTATTGTACACTAACATAAAAACAGTAACACATTTTCATATCTTAAAAATACAAGGTAGTATTATAACGGGCAGCTTTATTGCTTAAAGCAATCTCTTCCAGGCAACCTTTGGATGGACAAGGATCTTTAACTCACTGCCGGAGTCTGTTTTTCCCGAAACCTACAACTTAGGTGTCTTCAAGTCTCGTGTGAATAACTACCTTCTAGGTAAGCGTGCTCGATCTTAGACCATATCTCCGCTCAAATCGAGCGAGATAATGGTCAAACGCGAACCTATACGGAATAAAAAAAAAAAGATCTTATTCACAATACTTTGTTGACGTGCAGCTTAAGATTATACTAATGATAATATATATATATATATATATATATATACGTGTGTGTATATATCCGTGGCTGACGTGAATATGTTGACATGTTCTAAATGTCAATTTTACAGGGGCACAATTTTAAAGTTTGACTAGTAATAATAAATCGTGTTATTCTATTATTACCAAAGGAAAAATCTTAAAAAGTTATGAATATTTCGGACTGTCAATTTTTTTCCTATAAAAACACAGGCGTAGGAAGTGTCTAAACGAATAAAAAAAAAGATGTATGTCGAGATATCAATGTATTCCCGCCAGCCACGGATATATAATATACAATAACAATGTAATAGACAAGTATACAACCATATAAAATATATATACATATACACACACATAGATACATACATATAGCTGTACACAACAAATAATACATATTATGCAGTTAGATAGTGCTCCCTCACAAGTCCAAAAGAAGTCTGAGTGAAATTGATCAGATTTCGTATATGAGTGTATATCAATTATTTGTCTTCAAGCTCAGAGCCCAGTCCGTACGAATTTTAATAGATATGAGAGGCGATGAAATATAGTGGCACCTGCCCTTGACAAATATTAATATTTCTAAGTTTGCCAAGGAAAATGGGGGCGTCAATTAAGTCAGCAACTAAGTTCCCCGCCCGGTGTTTAAACTGTAGAGTGGTTATCTTAGTTCTTCAGACGGCCCCGGCTTATTTATTTAACATAGTAACTTTGAGAGGATTGTGATGTTTTAGTAATTATTATTGTTGATTTAGGCGCCTTTTGTTTGTGTCGCTTGTTTTGTTTATTCTAGAACATTCCGTTTGTGCCATTGGATGATTTTCTCGTATGTATGTTATTTTGAACATTTCGCACGCTTAATAAAACAAATAAGTAACTCAAACATCATCAGTTTGGAAATTAGACCACAAAGTGTAAGAACTTAACATAAAGAATAATTTCACTCCGACTGTTGCGTAATTTGAGTATAGGTTGGCGAAATAAAGGATTGTCCCTCTTTTACTATTAATTACCGCGACGAGTGAAGCGAACATCATAGTTTGAAGAGAGAAATAAACCCTAATAAATCACTTTATCCACGCCGGTTTTTTTTTATTGCATGAGTTCAGGTGACAGGCCGACGGTCCGCCCGATGGTAAGCGGTAACTATCGCCTATGGACATTTGTAACACCAAAGGTGCTACCAATATGCTGCTGCTCTCTAAAGGTAGACTGGAACCTGGCCACTAGTACCGGAACACAACTCGAGGTTTTTATGGCGGCCTACTCTAGATCAGGCTGGAAGCCAACTAGAGGTCCAAATACTCTACCACCTGGCTGTGGGTCTTGGCCTCTTACGACAGACCTACCCTGCCGCAAAAAATTACCGTAGCATCTCGATATCTCGAATGTCAAGGGAAATGCAAAAAACTTGAACTTATTGAGTCTTCGACTTAAAAACAGTTCGGGATATGAAGTATTTGATGGCTAAAATTTCGACTTAAGAAGGCGCGTTTTAAAACTCATGTTGTTGGTAGTTAGCGGCCAAATACTGATCGAAAAAACAAATTTAGGTTTCTTCATTACCTTATGGTACACAGCTGTGTGACTTAGAAAATTTAATGAATCGATTCATTCATTGCACATGTACTAGGCAGATACAATAGAATAAACGCAACGGACATTCCTGTTCGATATTATTGCTTCGAGTTCGGGGAATCCCAAGTAAAACGTCATTATGTTTGACTAACTCGACCTACAGAATCAGATTTTTCAAAATTCGAGTTATCGACTATAAATATGTACTAAAATGCCTAAGCAGGGGAATATCAATTTTTTAGAGTTACAAAGTCTAAATAATTCAAGATACCGAGAATTTGGGGGTTTAATGGAAGGGAACAGATTTTTTTTTCGACTTACTGAGGATTTCTACTTAACAAGATTCGAGTTATAGAGATTCCACTGTATATTTTTTTTAAAGTTTATGGCTTGGCAACTAGGCCTTTAAGCCAGGCGCAGTTGTATTGTAGGCTACAATCCACACCATTCAACGGAGTTCTTGTGAAAACTCGAAAGGCAACATTTGACATACAGTTCACATTTCTAACAAAAACACATAATTACTACTCAAAAACTATCAATATCCTACAACAACTGTTCATCTTAGAGTAATGTTACACATTTTTAGAAAATAAAACTGCACAGCACAACGTCCCCTTTCAGTTCCCGCCAAAAACTCCCACTGTATATTATTTCTCCGTTCCTGCACAGATAAAAAGAATTTGCAGATGGGCGGACATGACGATTTGATAAGGATTCCGTTTTTAAAACGGCCACGTTATCCCAAAAAGAAATCACCCGATGTCAATAAGTTCAATGCGGAACTGTGTCACATTTGTTTTACGCTTTTATGAAAAGCCCTTGAATTATTTCGATGCAACTTCGGTGGGTATGTAACGGGCCTAGTTTATCTGTCCCTGGATTCCAATAAAGCCTTCGCGTTGTAAAAGACTTTATAGGGTCGGCGGAATACTTTTGGTTATGCAAATAGGGCGAAACTCATGTTTGGTGAATGATCTGTTAAGCATATAGGACCTTACTTCAATCAACGGGAATATTTCAGAAATATAATAGCCGAATGAATAATTGTTGTTTATTGTTATATAAGTTGATATTGCTTTTATCACGGAGTAGAAAAGGTTAGATTGAATATTCTTTATTGCGTAAAAAAAACACACACCAATAATAATATATATTGTGTAATTTTTCGTACTACTACACATAATAAAATTACACAGTATTAGATTAGGCTCCCATAAAGTAAATAATAACCATAAAAAAATTAAAACTATATAATTAAAATGAACAAGTTAGCGGTAGGCTAAATAAAACTTTAACAAACGAATTGATATTTGACACCCTTGTCTTTTGTGATCACGGCTATTGAAAAGTGGTCAAAACGTCGGAATAATAAAAATCAAACAAAATACGGTGCTTAAAATTATTATATCATTTTTATTTAATGTCCTCCTAGGTTCTCCTCCTGACAAACATTTCATGCTACGGACAAGTCAACTGCCCTAAACACAAGTCAATTCTTTGGACACATGAGATAACAAATAAACGTGTATTAAATATTGCTATCTCAAAACTAGATATACCTAAGTGACTCAAAAAGTTATTAGAGGTGTATATATATAAAACCTTTTTGGAAGAAGTTCGATATTCAACTTAAAGAGTGTCGATCGCACAATATTTTGCCAACTGTCACTTGTTTTTGACAGTTCGTTCGCACGTAATAAATTGTTTTGTGCAACGAGTTGCTAAAAACGCAAAATTATCCATAAAAACGTGCGTAATAAAATATCTCAGCTTGAAAAAAATGTCTACGAAATAAATTTTTTTGGACATTCAGCAGACATTAGGGGATGATGACGTACCCTATTCTACGGTTGCTAGAATTTAAAAGAGGTAGATCAAGCTGTAAAGATGACCCGCAATGAAAATGTCAAAAAGGTTGAGAATGTGGTTTAAAAAGATAGAAGAATAACTATAAAACATATAGCTGAGATCCTAGAGATATTTTTTGGTGGCGTTCAATCCATTTTAGTTGAGTCACTGGGATTAAAAAAAAGTGTCGGCATAATGGGTGCCACGAATGTTAACGGATGAAAACAAAAAGCGACGTTTGGATATTTTTAAGCCTAATCTCGAAATGTTCCAGCGCGTTTCGGATATTTTTTGCCGTCGCCTTGTCACCATGGATAAAACGTGGGTCCACCATTCGGTCCTGAAACTAAGAGACAAAGCATGTCATGGAAACGACTATCCTCTCGAAATTTCGAGTTTCTCTTACCGCTGGTAAAGTTATGGTCTCAGTGTTTTGGGATAGTGAAGGAATCCTTTTTATTGTTTAAATGCTAAGAAGCCTCGCGATTACTGGACACTGTTATGCAAATTTAATTCCGAAACTGCGTGAAGCGATTAAAGAAGTACGTCGTGGAAAACTGTCGTTGGGCGTGTTGTTTCTTCACGATAACGTACCCGCTCATCGATTGGAAGTTGTGCTCAACGTAATCCACTGGCTTCAATCTTCTTGACCACCCACGATTATCTGCGGACTAAGCCTCGAGTAATTTTCACTTCTTCCCAAAATCAAAAGAGGAAATTCGTGGAACTAAATTTCACAATAATTACGCGGTTATGGCTGCCACAGAGAAAGTTTTTCAAGCCTCAAGAAAATCAATTCTTTTTCGGAAGGAATAAAGCAATTACAAACGCGTTATTCTAAATGCATTACATTGAAGGCAGATTATGTAGATTTTTACATTTTTTAATATTGCTTCCAAGAACTTTTGGAATCATTCTCGTAAAATATATAAAAAAGTAGCATTATATGAGTACTAGCTGACTAATTGTATTTAAAGAAATCTTGTTACTTTTATGGCATTAAGCCAATATTAGACGATTCATTGCTGTCCCTGAATTTGGACCCAATCTATCAATCAATCAATTTTCAACCAAAGTGGCTCCGAACATGAAATTGAATCATTCAATGCCATTGGATACCGTCGTATGCACTCAGTTTTATAAATTTCTCCCAAATTGATTCAATTTGGTTGATCCGTATAATATCAGTAATAGCAACGCGATTGCACAATTATAAACACTGTGATACCACGTGACATTATTATTATTATTATTTTTTTAATAATCGGCAGACAAACACACATATTGTATATCCCCAAATTTAGCAAGTTACGCTTGTGTTATGGGTAATATACAACGTTCTGTTACGAGTGCGGGACTCGAATTAAAAATACCGTTGGAATTACTACATAATTTATTAGAACTATACAAACACGTATAACACAGGTACAAATATAACTGGACACAACTGGTACAGACTGCACGATTCAATAACATGCGCAAAGTCCGTCACTATATAGCTCATCGAATGTACACACGTCTTGCTCGTATCGTAATCGTCGCTTGACTGCACCCCTCCGTCCGGATCTTGTTTTATACTAAACCATACAATACAATACTCGACCGCGTGGACTGAATTTTCTAAGAACTACACCTGGCTAACAAGCTTCATAAAGGATTACAATACACAATAGGCGGCTTTTCTAATTACAAATTTTAAACACAAAGTATACAAAAGAAGTCCAAATGCGGGAAGGTAATAAACTGTGCTTTATGGCAGGCAGGTGTACATTCACTTTTGTCGGCATGTAACAGTACTATTCTGGGGCCGATCCCAGACACTCAGTAAATAACGGAGAAAATACGTTTCCGAAATTTGCTATTCCAGGAATCGAACCCGGAGCCTCTGCGTTGCAGTGAGGTAGGCCGGCAAAGGCTTAGCCCGCTCAACCACAGAGGTCGTCAATATATTATTCTCATGGTCGTAACTACATAATTACATATCGTCATATCATATATTATGTTTGTACCATCATTGGATGCACGCTGAAAGTGGCTATGTAATGATATATAAAACATAATATGTCCAATTTTTGACACGTGCGGTATTGTTATCTAAGCGACGATATCGAAATTTTTATCATTTCTTTGAGAGTAAACTGTACCTAAAAGAATCTATCTAGTTAGCTGTAGTAAATATCTTAAAACTTACTTTATTAGTAACTAGTAAACTAAAAAGTAAATAAGATAACCGTAAAAAGCAATTTTCAAATAACTTTAACAAACTCTCTGGGTCATAATATAACCCTAACATAACACCATTTTGCTGTATTGTTTACCCCTGTGGTTTCTTTTAATTACAGCTTGCCCCTGCATGTATCATAAATTCTAATGGAGTACGTAAAACCCTTTACCATAGATTATAAAGAACAGAACCGAAAGACAATAACATTATTTTACAGCGACTATTATGGTAACAAATATTCAGGTATGCTGAATTCCTGACCCCATATGTTACTCAAATACAGTATAGTGAAATAAAAAAAATTAAAAAAACTGCTTAGATACAAAAAAATATACTACCAGTTTTAAGTGTCATCTGTTGTATAAATAAAAACAAGAATAAACACTGTAATTGTGTCCTACTTCCATTAAAAATTACACTTGACGTAACACTGTACATGATTCGAATATGCGACACTTTTGGCCTGCCCTATAAATAGATGGCTCTCTTGATCCTAGAGCGCCTGTGTACAGAAAACCACCGCCACTGCTGTCACTGTTCTAAAAATCTATTATCCTAACAATATATGCCTAAATTCACAAAATAGTAGTGTGGTGGCAGCGGGGCGACGGCGCTTTGGTGGTATGACGGCGGTGCCGTTTACAAAAGACCTAAAAAATATGAATACTTATATAATGTATATACTTACTCGTATTGCAACTTATTTAGAAGTGCCTACATCGTATGCGAGATTTTCAGTGTATGCATTAATAATTCATCGTTAAATCATAAAACAATATTTCAATCTAAATTCTAAGACTTAGGACCCAGAATCAAGAAAGAATGGAATAGCGTGGAATAGTATGTAATGGAATGGAATAAAATGAAATGGAATGGAACAGAATGGAATATTCTTTATTGAACACAATTTTATAAAATAAATTAATACATGTATTCATTTACGTTTTATAATTACATATAATTTAGCATAATAAAAGACCATAGTCAATACATGAACGTGGTGCTATGTAAATACACATAATAGATGTCGGTGTTAGAGATGTCGACAAGATTGGGCATTTTTCTATATCATCAAAAAGGTCCAATCTCATAAACATGTAAATATAATATTTAATAATGTTTAGAATATTGGTGTGCAATATCACGTAGAAGATAAGAGTTTTGTATTATGTCGTCTAAGTTGAATTAAGAACGATTAAGAAAGTAATATACTACAAGAGTACGACAATTCGTCATCTTATTTTGTACTCCTCTCTCTGGCGATTGAGCCACGGGCTCTCGCCAGTAGTGCGTCACCCCATTCAACGGGGTAACCAACATATACACACTACACAACTTAAATCAAACCCCAGAATTATAATCGTAATGATAATTACAATAGACCCGATTCTATGGTCAAGGCAAGGCACCCTAGACTCAAGCTCCAGGATCGGAATTGATAAATGGCATAACGTCGGAAGTAGTTTCGGTAAACCTGCAGCCCGCCTCATGTCACCTCTTCACCACTCACATCCATGTTGCCTCTCGCTAATCTGTATGGCATTCATTGGGATCCATGCAGTGAACGGAGAGTCACCATCTGCTCATTTTTTGCCCATTGCCATTGCCCAAAAAATCGGCAGATGCCATAGTCCCAGATACCCAGTTCCACTCACTAGCAGTTCACCCCAATAGCCTGGTACCTTTGTTATCATTTCCTACAATAGTCCTACACTGACCGGGGCTTGTCCTTTGCATTTTTATATGGTGCAGACAGAGATACTCAACGGTCAGTGTCACGACACATTTATATCAAATTGGTCAAAAGTGCCTTCCCATGGTCCCACGCAAGCCTTCCAAAAGTCCGGGCCATTTTTATGGCTCGTCTGTAGAGACATAAAATAATCACAATAGGCAGTCTTATCGCTGGGAGCGATTTTTACCAGATAACCTTTGGACGGAGGGAATAATGATGAGCTGTCAATTCTTGCTATGACTAATCTCTGACAACGTCGAACTCCAACCGCAGCAAATTGCATTTTAGAATTTTAGCGAAAGCAATAATCAGGAAAATTTAATCGAAAATTCAACATTTAATATACATACATCAGTTATTCGTTGATAATAATATTTTTATGACATATATTTCTTTGTTTGTACCACCTTCTCGGCATCTTAATTACATGAAATCTGGTATAGGCTTATAATAAGAAAAATTACTAGCAATGATACCGTATGTATCTTTAAAAAATAAAGAGATCTGAGCCAAAGTCTCGTCTCGTTTTAAGAATCTTATTTTTTGGATTCGACACAAAATAAGAAACAAATTCGCTTAAAAGATTATGGAACTGCCCCTATAAAATAAAATTTAAAGTAGGTTGGTTAAAAAAGTAAATGGGTAATTTCGAAGCCACAATCTCATAAAATTATTTAAAACGATCCCTAATAAAAGAGGCTATACAGGCGCTATAAAAAGGACATTTAATTGCGTATAGAAGCGCTTGTGAGCAAGACTTCTGATTACATACAACATGAGTTGAAAAAGCTTTTTACATAGATCCCATACAAGCTTGGTTATTCAGTGGTTAAGGGTTGCAAGTACATTTATGGATTTAGTCCTGGAATCTTACAATTTTTTTATTTATTGCAGGAGTACAGCAGACAGGCAGACGGCCCACTTGATGGAAAGCGGTTACCATCACCTATAGACATTTGCAACACCATAAGTGCTACAAATGCGCTGCTGCTCTCTTAAGGGAGACTGGAGCCTGGTCACTAATGCCGGAACACAACTCAAGGTTGTTATGGCGGCATACTCTAGACCAGGGGTGGTAGCTATCCAGTCGGGCAAATGCCCTACCACCTGGATATGGGTTGTTTGGTCGCCTCTTACGACAGGCCGCCCAGCCGCAGGAAATTGTATTCTTTCTCCGTTCCTGCACGGATAAAATATAATAATATCACAACAATGTTGATAAAAGTATTGCGTAATTTGTAGCAGAGGGCTGCTGTGTACGCAGGTATCAGTGGATCTTTTTACCTCTGCTATAAGTAGTGGTGCAGCCCTACTTCCCTGGGTTTGTACTAATCTTGGACACTAGAACGTCACGTGCAGTCACTCTGTTCTAGATCCCGTGATGTTCTTACTCAGTATTTTCTCTCATCAGGACGCAGATAGGCTGAGTGGGTAGTTCATCGGCTCTTCCTGCATTGGGAGAGGTACCGATACCATACAAAAGTTCCACAGGCACACGTGCAGGCCGCACTAGGCGCTACAGATGGGCTCCCTCCGTATCCATGGCCCAGGTGTGTGTCGCAAGAAAACACATTCCTCATGAATTATCAAAAACAAAGTGTTATGTAATTTAGAATGTTAATATACTGGGCAATGCTGGATATATCTGCTGCTACTATTTAATGCTTGCAGTAACGCCAGTGTGCTTAACAATTTATTTCTTCTTGAAAGTTCTTTAATAAATAATGGATACTCTCGATTTCTCTAAAATCCACACACCAAACAAACCCAATTCACTTTAATATTCCAAAATAGGACCGGCAACATCATGTGCCGTAGGAATTCGTGATCCAGCTACACAAAAAATTGTATTCAACACTGCCCTGAAACTTTAGAAAAATAAAACTGGACACTGGTCGTAAAATGAAACGACGAAAACTTATTAGAAGGCCCGAACTTTATTGCCAGTATCATGACATAGCTGATCCCCTATAAAAATATGTATCGGTATTGTAAGAAATATCGTTTCGAACTTACATTGACGTCCTTTGATGTACATTGTAAGCGAAAATGAACGTCCACCTCTCACGTTTTATGTGCATTTAGAGCCAAGTTTGCTTGCACGCTGAGTCAGGGATATCGAACATCGTGTGATACAGGTGCCATCTTCAGTGTCATAATTTTGTTTGCAAGACGTTTCTGTTTCGTCAAGATGAATTTACGCAAAGAAACCCGTTTTCTGGTCACGCATGACTGTATATTTCATGTCAGCAGGTTTGGAAGCTATTGTTAGGGTGTACATTCTTTATGTGTATAATGAATGAATGAATGAAAACTCTTTATTGTTCACCATAAACTTAAATCTAGACAATGGATATGGATACATTTGCTTTAGAACAATAGGTCATTAGAACGATAGGCCGGCCCTCCTTATCGCTTATAGCGATCCCTTCTAGGCAGCCCGGTGTCTAAGGAGATTTTAAAGGAAATTTAAATGTACGATTTTTGGTGGTGTCCTAAACTAAATTAAAAATAATATAATCACAATCATCAAGTACCATTAAAAAATATATAAATAAACTATATACTTATAGATATATTTACATACGAACAGTAGATAAATTCATTTAACGCAATATTTTTTATTTAATAGTCCAAAATTGGTCAGTGATCATATGATTAAATGTAGTCATTGATTTAGCTTGTCTGATTGGTAAGGGCCCTCCCCTTTACCAGTTCCACAGTCGAACAGCCTGTACGGCAAAAGAATATCCTACGAAGGTAGAAGTATTGTTAACAAAAGTTTTTCATTTGAGCGCAAATTACAGGAATGAGATTGATAGTGAAAATTAAAAAGTTCCTTTAAATATGTGGGAGTATATGGTTTGTGAAGGCATTATTTTGCAAAAGCGTCCTAGATGAGTTAACTTTCACTTGGAGATACACTTAATAAAAACACTTCTTCACTCGATGTACTTGTACTGGTTTTACTGAACTGAGCCTCGAAATTAAAAATACAAAAAAAGTTAAGATAAAATGTATTGCAAACAAAATTGTGTTTAATTAGGAGACAGCGCCATCTATTTTTGCACTGGTAGAACTATTGAACTTAGTATAGCGCTGTGTCGGACAGATAGTAAGTGAACATTCCGGCGAAAACGAAGAGGTAACCTTTTTTTATTTAAGCCTATCACGAAATTTGGAGACCTGGTCATGTATAGTATATACGGGTATAATATTATTTTATAAGTTTCAAATACATAAACAAAGATAGTAGACGTTGGTCACCTCACCTCTACAGAACCTTCTCAATTTTTTCCTTGCGGAGCTGGAGAACAGACAGACGGACAATTTAATGGAAAATGGTTACTGTCAGCCATACAAGTTGACAACGGCAAAGCTGAAGTCAACCCGTTGCCAGCTTCTGGGATGGAAAAGAGGTAATGAGATGCTAAAGATGCGACAAAGGGGATGTGATAAGGAGAGAGGGAAACGAGTCATCGAAACTCTCACTCATCGTATCAAACACGACTAACTCAAGATTACACATTTCACGACGATATTTTATAAGTTTAGATAGATAACACTTTATTATACACCAATACAAAAATAAACTTAAAGACTAAAATTATATCTAGTTATATACAAAGTCTTATCTCTAAAGAGCGATCTGTTCCAAACAAACTCAGGAATGAATTGGGATGATAATGGCGATGGTGGTATACGTAACACATAATACGGACTAATTACATTTTAATAATAAATATATAAATGATACATACATAAATATAGTGATTGGTTGGCAACGAGTTTTTGATAGATGGATTCTCAGACGAGCATTGTAATATTTCTTTACTTTATTGTATTTTAATTAATATACGAGTTCAAAGATTTATAAATTATTTATGTGGAGTTATGCGCAGGAGTGTTCAATTTAAGTTTAGAACAAGGGCGTAAATTATGAGAGCACGAAAGAAATTTAAAACTTTTGTTTGTTCATAGAAAAAGTTACCTATTCGATTTTTTTATTCATTTCAGTTTAATCGTGGAATCATTTTAATTTTTTCTGCCGAATAACTTCACAGGAAATTACATCGCTCATCTTAGAAACGGATGACATTTACGGTGCTTTTTTGACGATTCCTTCATTTCCTGATGCCGGTATTCGCTTCGAGATCATTCCATTGTAAAATGTTTTTAATTTGTTTATTAAGACATGACATGATCTATTTATCGACCTATTGGTATTTGGATACATTTTTATAGATGAAGATGTTCAGGATCATAGCGCTAGCTAAGTTGACGACAACTGTAAATTAAACAAGAATGGACACAAAAACACAGCTACAACGCCCACGATACTTTAGTGTTTGCACCTAAGTAGTGGAATGTGCAAAATATTTTTCTAATTCGCTAAAAAGGTATTTCAAGCTGATAAATATTGCTGCGGCCTAAAATTCGCAGGAGAGCTAGTGATGGAAATTGTTGACTGTTATTTCACCGGTGAAAAATATTAACATGCTATATTAGAAGTGACGATAAAATAACAGTACCGCGATTTGTCACGGTGACGAATAGAACTGCATGTAATTATTGGAACTGTGAAATACGTTTTAAAGAATAAAGTTCAATTTTACTTTAATAAGTTACGCTCGTTTATCATTTTGACTTAGATAGTCAAAATGATAAACGAGCGTATTTTGCTTTTGCTATTTTGTACTACATTTTTTCACACGTAAAATAACGCTCTAGTGAAATTTAAAAGTAATTTAAACAATTTTAACTTTTAGAAACATAATGAATAAAGATTTTTTCGACGTAAACTAATTCTTACTCACAGTACAGATTATCCTCACTTCATTCTATAATTTCTTTTTCTTTTTTTTTCCTTAAATAAGATTAATAAAATACGTATCCTAAGTAAGTTCATATGTTAAGGCATGTAATTAGCACTGTTTTTATTTATATGAATGTTTGTCTGTAAGCCTTACCAAAATAAATAAATAATATTTTCTATTCATTTAATTGAAGTGAAAAATGATTTATTTTATATCATCGTTATTTAACCGTTGATCAGTGAAATGTGCCATCACTAATAACTACCTTCTTGTGAAGTAGTACGGCAATTGCTATCGCTTTCCCGTAATAGTGATAGCTTGACGTTGGCTCCCTTGCCAACTTAGTCGGCTTGTCTGCTTTTTATAGCATGAGTACAGCAAACAGACTGTCGGCTTACCTGATGGAAAGTAGTTATCATCACCTATAAATATTTACAATACCGAAGATGCAACCAATTTGCTGCGGACCTCAAGAAAGGAACTGGAATCTGGCCATTAATACCGGAACACAATTCAAGGTTATTATAGCAGCATACTCTAAACTAGGGGTTTTTACATCTACATGTGCAAATACTACCTGGCTGTGGACTGTTTTCTGCGTGAAAACGTCTCTGTTTCTGCACTTATGAGAAGATCCTATGGTCTCTAATGTCGTATTATTATATATATCCTATTGAAGTATAAAGACAGCAACTGAACATTTCAACGCATAGTAATATTCTAACAGTCAGAGTTATCTTACATATTAATTGGGCTTACAATAGCTTCAAACTCATTACTAACTCTCCAATAACAATAACTGTTGGTATAGGTTACACGAATGTTGAATTTCTAGGTGAACCAACCGTTTATTTTGATGCCTAAATGTAAGCACCAAGAGGGATTTGAATGTAAGTGGGCGGATATATCGCCTGTGCGAAACCAAACTACTTTTAAACTTAATTAAAAAACACACGGTCATCCGCGCTTTCGTCTGCATTGTCTTGAAAATTTGAAATATGGACACAAAGACGTCTGTCCTCACGCATCTGTGAATGCGGTGATGACGCGTGTTGTTTGCTTCTCGATGCCTTAGGGGACAGACAATATAGTCTCGCTACATTTGTCTAAGGCGGCTTGGTGGGTTTGACACAGCGGTTATTTCGATGTGCAGGTTTCATCACGATATTTTCTTTCACCATCAGCACATGATAAAATACTTGCACATTAGATCATGAAACTAATTGGTGCATTATTTTCTGGCCAAGATTCGAACCCGCGGTTTGGGGTTTTGGTCAATAGTGCCTTAATCACTAAGTTACCATGACGTACCATGAAAGTCCTATCAATCAAGTCAATCCTAAACTTTTTCCATTCAATGTGATACGTGAAAAAGACACCAAAAACCTATCGACTACAATCTTAATGTACCTACACGAATAGTTGAGATACGAGTACTCAATCACAGCTTTGTCATGAATAATTCACAAGATCCCTACATCTCGATAATTGAAATGCACCACTGTGTCCCTTCGAGCATCATTCATTAGCATAGGCATTAAATCACTATTTGAATAGGGACTGAATTCAGACAAGAATGTTCCCATGTTATCAACCAAAATGGGAACGGATAGTCAAATCACCTGGAATACTTCTTATTATCTCACTAAACGTCGCAACATCATATATTTTGTACGAGCGTACATACTTGTGATATCATAAGTTTGTTCAAATAAAAGGAGTCAAATAGCGCCTTTATTATTGTTTAAAGATTAATTAAAATAATTTCTATTTTGAAAGTAAAACGATAAACTGAGATGTAATTCTAATTACCGCTGAGTTCAATTCTGAGTATTTCTATTGACTGAGCTTTATATACCTTCAAAGTAACGATCATCTTAACATAATATATATATAGTATGTATAAAACTTATTTTATTGTTTTCGGCGGCTTTTGGACGCTGTTAGAATAACATCTTATTGTAATTATGGTCTAAGTTAGGGCTCTTGTATACGCTAAGAAATTTCACCGTGTGTGCGGCAGATAGGACCAATTCATCATGTACCCGACTAGAATTTAGTCGGATCTAGTTACGAAAATTTGTCGTATCTGCTCCATACAAGATAAATAAGAACGTGCAAATGTGTTAACTACGAAGCCTTCAAACGTACTCAAGTTATCGGAACCACCCCACCTACTCCGCCCATCCCTTTACCGCAACAACGCAGAGCGTGTCGTGTCTAGGGCAGATAATAAAAGAATCTTGGTCAGCCCCGGAGCAATGTACAGAGTTTGTGGGTAGAAACGACACGAATTATTACCCAGCGACTTTTCATAGCGTGTACAAGTAGCCTTATTATAGAGATAATTTTAGTTATTATTAAAATAATAATTAATATGCCATTAGTCTCTTTTTACAAGCCTACATACTTATGACGTCATGAGTATGTACGCTCGTAGAAAATCTGTGAGGCTACGACGTTATGTAATAATATGTTAAAGCATTTTTAGAAGTAAGAGTATTTTAAGTATGAAAATGAAAGAGCAATCAATTTCTCACTGTTCGCTGCAATTCTGTTATTAAATTCTCTTAGTTTCAAACTGTAGCGGAGATTTGAAGTTGAAAGCAGAATGTTTCGAAAGTTTTGTTAAACTTTTACAATACTGTATTACGAGGTGTAACTTATTATTTATCGCTGTAGTTTATTCAATTTATTACCTTATAGATGTTATCTGCGTCTTCGTCGGCGCTTTTTGTACTCGTATGTATATAAGAATAAAACGTAAAAATGCTAACTTCTTACTAGAAGCTTAATGCAGATGAAACAACAAAATTGAATCAAATTGGCATATCATTGAAAGGCACATAACTGAACGATGGTAATGACGTGACGGTATTCAATGATTTATTAATTCAAGTTTATGTCTATATGAACGACTTTAGTTGATTCATCCGAATTGTAAAGCAGAAGTGAAATGTCTAATATCAGTACGAATTTTCACATACTTAACTTGCCCTGTTGAATCCTCATAATTTATACTGATGTGGGTAGTTTTGTAAGTGCAGCTGGCTTTCGCTCTCGCCGCCATTGCGTGATGGTGAAACCAGTCTCCACCGCACGAGAAGTCAATCCGGACGTTCCGCGTGCTCCGTGCAAAGACCACAGTCAATAGTTCACTTCTATAATAAAACTACGTTTTAACGGTTTTAAGCGCGGTAATTTTATTTGATTTTGGTTTTTCCGACGTTTCGGCCACTTTTCAGTGGCCGTGATCACGGAAGACAAAGATGACAAGTGTCAACGAGTATTGTTAAAGTTTTATTTAGCCTACCGCCAACTTATTAATTTTAATTATTTAATTTTAATTTTGTTTATGGTTATTATTTACTCTATGGGAGCCTAATCTAATTTAACATAACATGTTGCGAAGCGGTAGTAAATTAGATTAGGCTCCCATAGAGTAAATAATAACCATAAACAAAATTAAAATTAAATAATTAAAATTATTAAGTTGGCGGTAGGCTAAATAAAACTTTAACAATACTCGTTGACACTTGACATCTTTGTCTTCCGTGATCACGGCCACTGAAAAGTGGCCGAAACGTCGGAAAAACCAAAATCAAATAAAATTACCGCGCTTAAAACCGTTAAAACGTAGTTTTATTATGTATACAAGTCGCGAAAACTTAAGAAAATATTAAGTTCACTTCTAATTCAAAATATTATTAGCCATCCTTCCCTTTTGGTGTAAGTGTGTGTCATAAATCCATTTGCATCCGTTTCTGGAGAAAGAATACAATTTCCTGCGGCCGCGCGGCCTGTCGTAAAAGGCGACTTAATAACCCATAGCCAGGTGGTAGGGCATTTGCCCGACTGGATGGCTACCACCCCTGGTCTAAAGTATGTCGCCATAACAACCTTGAGTTGTGTTCCGGCATTAGTGACCAGGTTCCACTTTCCCTTAAGAGAGCAGCAGCACATTTGTAGCAACTTTGGTGTTGCAAATGTCCATAGGCGATGGTAACCGCTTTCCATTAATAGGGCCGTCTACGTGTCTGCTGATCTCCTGCAATAAATAAATAAATCAAAAACCTAAAACGCTACTTGAGGACTTGTTAGTGCCGTGTACTGCCAGGAGCTGTCTTAGCTGTCCCATTGAAGGTGGATTCAAGGTTACTGGTGCTTATGACCCCGTTAGTTTTTGAGCTGGATTTGGCATAAGTTTTACTCCCATATATCGACTAAATAATAATAAAGTCCACTTTAAACAAAATACTCGAACCAACCACCAGCCTGTGCGGGATCACGTGATCCAGCATTGCATATGCCCATACAAATTTTTGTCTCCTATTTCACCTCTTTTAGAAGGAGTTATCGTATGTAATTTCCCAGAATACAATCTATTACATTCAAATTATTTAGTTGAACTTCTTTCGTGAAAAATAACCCACCAACAAAGTTAATTTTCTATTTTTATTATGAATTCAGGTGCTACAAATGCGCTGCTGTTCTCTTAAGGGAGACTGGAACCTGGTCACTAATGCCGAAACACAACTCAAGGTTGTTATGGCGACATACGTTAGACCAGGGGTGGTAGCCATCCAGTCGGTCAAATGCCCTACCACTTGGCTGTGGGTTGTTTTGTCGCCTCTTACGACTCTTTCTCCGTTCCTGCACGGACAAGTTAATATCAATAATAAGTATTTATCAGTGAAATTGTAGCCAAACATGTATGGGCTAGCACGAGTTGAAAAAAAAAACGTGGTGGCGGATAATGATGAGCGAATAAGATTCACCCATCTGTCTATGTATTTGACAGTATATTTTTAAAATTTCTATTTATATATAAAATAATAAATAAATTTGAGCGACAGATGTATTCTGTATTCTGATATAGATACACTAGCGTAGTAAATTTGCGAAAATATGAGTGGCTAGCCCGCATGCAACTGAAACATAAAATAATGTGAGTGAAACTAAATACTCCTTTTAAATTTCCTCAGGAGTTTTCAAGAACCTTTGCAAATTTGGTTGTTTATACATTTTAGTTCAGCTATTGTACAGATAGAGGTATCGACGTGTACTGTTTTATAGAAATAACGTCATATTGAAAGTACACGATCAATTTGATCATGGAAGGTGTGTCGTGGCCTTCCACGACTTCTGCATCCATCCACTTTTGCATTGTATATCTGTTTAGTCATTCTTTCATCATGCATTCTTTCCACATGCCCGAACCACCGGAGCATTCCTTTCCTTACCTTCACCCCGACACTCTCTTTCAGACCAACTCTCTTTCTTACTTCGGTATTACGAACGCAGTCCGCGAGCGTCACTCCGCAGATTTTGCGCAGTGCTCGCATCTCGACCGCGTTTACTCTACTTTCATGCTCTCTCTTCCATACCCAACTCTCGCATCCATACGTGAGCGTAGGTACCAGCACCGCGTTGTGTATGGCGAGCTGGGCCTTCTGGCTGAGGTTCTTAGCGCCTAGAAGTTTACCTAACGCTCCATTCACACTATTCCCCAAATTCACTCTTCTTTCTATATCAGCGGTGTACCTTCTATCCCTGCTAAAAGCACATCCAAGATATACAATGTAATAAAACTACGTTTTAACGGTTTTAAGCGCGGTAATTTTATTTGATTTTGGTTTTTCCGACGTTTCGGCCACTTTTCAGTGACCGTGATCACGGAAGACAAAGATGTCAAGTGTCAACGAGTATTGTTAAAGTTTTATTTAGCCTACCTGAAAAACCAAAATCAAATAAAATTACCGCGCTTAAAACCGTTAAAACGTAGTTTTATTATGTATATAAGTCGCGAAAACTTAAAAAAAATATAATAAAAAAATGTCTTCAATTTGTGTAGGGTACAGTTAGTCTCTTCATGAGGAATTACAAAGAAGTTTTTAGTAAAACGTAAGAATTGAGGGTAGTATAAATAATAGCCGTACCAAGGCTGCTTAGAGGACGATTAAGTTAAAGAGCGAGTTCGAAAAATTGCTATTTTCATAGCATAAGTTGTTTATCAGTTATGTTGTGTCATGGACAGCCTCCTATGCAAAGATTATAGGGAGGTAGAAGAAACATTCGCCTATGTCCTGATAGAAAGTAGTAGATTGGCTTTGTACTAGGTGAATTAGCTATCTGGATAAACCAGGTAATGTTTAGGAGTGATGAAATGCTGGTACACATTCTGGAGGAACTGGCTAGAGTCTGGCTCGTCCACTCTCACACGCGAAATAGGAGCACCACGAGCTAATGGAACCGTTCTCAATGAGTCTGAAAAAACACTTTACTGTATCCAACGCAAAAAATTATTAAAATCGGTTTAAAAACAAAAACTTATAGCCGAACATACATAAAGAGAATTTACATGACTATTTTAGAAATGCCTCTTTATTTTTTTGGAGTCTGTTTAAATAGACACAATTACAAGGTAATGATTTGACAGCTATTGCGTTGGCTCGGAAGTATCTTTCATGACGTGTTCGTGTTGAATATGAGAATATCACCCAACACATTATTTGTGTGTCAAGGTTGTTAATATTAAAAAGTAAAAAGCATCCGGTAGATAAATGTCACTCGATGACACTTCCGGTAACCTTTTTGTTCGAATCGGGGTTCTCATGTCTGCCTTCCTCTCTCTGTGTGCCTTCGGTAGTGCGAGCGTAGTATTAAACTGTGTAATGTGTATAAACTACGTTGCTTAAACCCTAACCATTATAGATAATCAAATTATATCCACTGCAGTTTCATTTAATCTATCAGTTCGATTTAACGTTTAGATTTTGTCTAATAATGATAAGCTTTTTAAAAAGGTTTTTAAATACAAGCTTTTGAGATCCTGGATATCATGTAGTAGCAGAGTGCTAGCCAAGACAAGTAAAACGAGAACAAACACGACGGGTCTATCTTGTTTAGTACAGGAGTTCCTATGGCCACCTTCCGACTTCATCATCAGGTCAGCTTTATGGTATCATATTATTGCATTGTCACGCGATATACATATGCGTGCAAAATTTCAGCTCTATCGGAAACCGTGAAGTTGGTCAAATTTAACTTGCAAGATTCCACCCGAACTTACCTACAATACATCCATTGCAAGTTAAAAAAAGCTTGTAATAAATAATTGAGTTTTTTACTATCAAAAATTATCTATATATATTGACGGCTTCTGTGGCTGAGCAGGCTAAGCCTTTAACGGCCGATCTCATTTAACGCAGAGGCTCCGGGTTCGATTCCTGGTATGGTAAATTTCGGTAACGAATTTTCTCCGTTATTTATTATGGTCTGGGTGTCTGGAATCGGCCCCAGAGTAGTCCGTTGTATATTTCCCATGAGACAAGCGTAACTTGATTAATTTTGGAATATACAATATGTGTGTTTGTCTGCCGATTATCTATATATTAATACGTGAAACGTGAAGCAGAAACTTTGTAACCCTTTTTACGAAAATTGCGCGGACGGAGGAGTATGAAATTTCGCATATTTATAGTTTATATATAGAAGAAGCGACGAATGCTAATATTTTTTAAAAATTATGCATAAAAAATACTTTACACATACTACCATGTATTTGACACACACACGCATAGTCAAATTAACAGTTTAGTCTTGGCGAAATCTGTGATTATAGAAGTATAAGGTAGTCTTTGACATTAATTATTATGGTCGAATTTCGACCACGGGCGATCACTAGTTATTATTATTATCTGAAACTTTTATATGAGCTTATCCTCTTTTATTGACTCTTATCCGTGCAGGAACGGAGAAAAAATACAATTTCCTGCGGCCGGGCGGCCTGTCATAAGAGGCGACAAAACAAACCACAGCCAGATGGTAGGGCATTTGCCCTACTGGATGGCTACCACCCCTGGTTTAAAGTATGTCGCCATAACAACCTTGAGTTGTGTTCCGACATTAGTAACCAGGTTCCAATTTCCCTTAAGAGAGCAGCAGCGCATTTGTAGCACTTTTGGTGTTGCAAATGTCCATAGGCGATGGTAACCACTTTCCATCAAGTGGGCCGTCTGCCTGTCCGCTGATCTCTTGCAATAAAAAAAATGAAATGTTTCGGATATACTTTTATTTCAGATATCCGATAATACCTATCGATTATGATTAAGGAGTTCTATAACATTCCTGTTATGATATACAGCCCTACTGCACTTAAAGCGTGTATTACACCACACAATAGCATATAGAAACCTGAATTCAAGTACGGATAGATCAAGTGGCGGCCACTCCAGTCGAGGGGCGTCTTACGATCGGCGTCAAGGGCTATTGGCTCCCGAATTAATTCAGCTATTGCACCGAACAGGGGGCCTAAAACGTCCGCTTTCACAGATTCGTATGATGAACATGACAAGTATCTAAATAAAGTGTAACTTTATGATATGTCTTTCAACTACAGTATATTTACGCATATGTGGACTTCACTGAGCGATTCTCCTAAACGGTCGCTTTAGGCTTTCTGGTGTCGTATGATAAAGATTGAAGCACGATTAAAAATGCACGCTAACCTATTACTTAACTAGTTTTAACGTATTCCATTACTGCAAGTGTTATGTTATATGCATCCGGTAGAAGAAAACGCAATATGTTTAAAGTATGTCGCCATAACAACCTTGAGTTGTGTTCCGGCATTAGTGACCAGGTTCCAGTCTCCCTTAAGAGAGCAGCAGCGCCTTTATAGCAATGGCGATGGTAACCGCTTTCCATCAAGTGGGCCGCCTGCCTGTCTACTGATCTTTTTTTTTATTGCAGGAGATCAGCAGACAGGCAGACGGCCCACTTGATGGAAAGCGGTTACCATCGCCTATGGACATTTGCAACACCAAAGGTGCAACAAATGAGCTGCTGCTCTCTTAAGGGACACTGGAACCTGTTCACTAATGCCGGAACACAACTCAAGATTGTTATGGCGATATACTTTAGACCAGGGGTGGTGGCCATCCAGTCGGGCAAATGCCCTACCACCTGGCTGTGAGTTGTTTTCTCGCCTCTTACGACAGGCCGCCCGGCCGCAGGAAATTGTATTCTTTCTCCGTTCCTGCACGGATAAATAATAATAATATTTATCCGTTATTATTGTTATTATTATAAATAATAATAATAACAATAATAAAAAAAATATGACTGGTATCGCCAAGTAACCTTCTTTCGGCATATACAAACTTTTCTTTTATTATATAAATTCTTCCTTCAAATTTGGCGGCACGTTCCCCTTTCGCAAGTAACGTCAGTCATTTATTGTCATGTCTGCTTATCACTGAACCCAGCGCCGCCGCAACAATGACCATGAAAACGAACCGATGAAAACATGCAATTCCAGTTCTACTTTTCAAGTCACATGCAAACAAAGTGGCGGGCCAAGCTTGTTTCATAGCATAATAATAATTTCGCAAACAAACACATAGATTTTATATTCCCAAGCTAAACAAGTTAGATGTTGTGATTTTTTAGTCGCCATCGTCTGTCTGGACGGGCAGAGGTCTTTTTGATTTTAACCTTAAGAGGAAATAAGGGGTGTTTATTTTTTCTAATCTTATTTCTATTACATGTATTACCTTTTTATTTATATTTGAATATATGTCTATTTATTTTAAGTTTACGCCTAAATTTCATATAAATTAGTTTATTACATATTTATCTTAAATCTTAAGCATAAAGTTCTATATGATTTTTATCGCATGATTTCAGCAGGCAGGCAGACTGCCCACCTGATGGAAAGCAGTTACCATCGTTTGTGTACATTTGCAACACAAAAGGTATTGCAAATGCGCTGTCGCTCTCTGAAGGGAGACTGGGACTGACCACTAATGTCGGAACACAACTCAAGATTGTTATGGCGGTCTAATCTAGACCAGACAGAGGTGGTAGCCATCCAGACTGGTAAATACAAAACCATCTGGCTGTGGGTTGTTTAGTCGCCTCTTACGACAGATCGCTCGGGCGCAGGAAACTGTAATATTTTTCCATTCCTGCAGGGATAATTTTAATTTGTAGTACATATACTCTTATGTTTCAAAATTTAAATATTTTGCTCCGTTTCTCTTGTTTACTGCCTCAGCTATTTTGGTGCCGTAACTTAAGAAGTTATCAATCACTTTCTTCACCATCATGTCTCTGAGGTTCTCTTATCAAACGCAGCGCCGTTCCAATTGTAAATCTAAATAACCCGAGGACCCACTCAAACACCCACAAAAAATTCATCAAAATCGGTAAAGCAGTTCTCAAGTAGTTATACGCGTACATACATTTCTAAGGTTCATTTTTATTTATATAGATAAATATATGCAATTAATTTCTATATATTAATAAAACTGTATTATTATATAAGTAATATAATAATTCAATAATTACATTATTAATAATATGCTGTATGTCTTTAAAGACCACGGGCCATTAAAATGGCCCGGATTTTTGGAGGGCTTGCGTGGGGCCATGGGAAGGCCAACACGTAGAGGCCCCTTGACAAATTTAATGTAAAAGTGGGGTGACACTGACCGGCGATTATCCCTGTCTACACCATATAATAATGCACCCAAGGACAAGCCCCGGCCACTGTTCTGGAAAATGAGAATAAAATAATATATTAATAACTACAACAATAATAATGTTATTATTGTTGTAGTTATTTTAGGTATAAAGAAAATATACCCTTGCCTACATTTTTCAAAAACGTTAATTTCAGTTTCTGCTAGAAAAAACTGAGAGTTCGCTTTGTTATCATTTTTATTGTCTTATTATGTAAATGTGTTCATGCCTTTAAGTAGACTTAAAGAAGAGAAACGAAAATTTTGATAATTTAAAAACTTTTCTTATTATACTTCTGCATTAAAATATTTCGTTTGGCGATTCTGTTCTTATAGAAAAAAGGTTTAAATATTTGCTCTGACTGAGTTAACTGTATTCCTTCCTTACTGAAATATCCGTAACAGATTTTTTTTATTGCTGGTGTTTAGCAGACAGTCTATCCGTGCAGGAACGGAGAAAGAATACAATTTCCTGCGGCCGGGCGGCTTGTCGTTAGGGAGCGACTAAATAACCCACAGCCAGGTGGTAGGACATTTGCGCGACTGGATGGCGACCACCCCTGTTGTAAGAGAGCAGCAGCACCTTTCGTGTTGCAAATGTTCGTAGACGATGGTAACCGCTTTCCATCAAGTGGGCCGTATGCCTGTCTTTTTTATTGCAAGAGTTCAGCAGACAGGCAAACGGCCCACTTGATGGAAAGCGGTTACCATCGCTTATGGGCGTTTACAACACAAAGGTGCTACAAATGCGCTGCTGCTCTGTTAAGGGAGACTGGAACCTGGTTACTAATGCCGGAACACAACTCAAGGTTGTTTTGTCGCCTCTTACGACGGGCCGCCCGGCCGGAGGAATTTGTATTCTTTAAAACTCGTATTAAGTACTCTTTTATCTTCAAACCCTACAAAGATCGGTAAAACATTTGCAACTTCCCTGATAATGTGAACGTCTGTGTGCAACGATAATCATCAACATTAGCTTATTCTCCCTCTTGCTCTTACATTTGTCTTATCTCTCTTTAACATTATACACACTTTCCCAGTAACAAGCAGGGAAGAGGACAGCGTTTGTATCATATGCGACATGCGGATACGAACGTATTCTCCGTTAAAATTAACATCACTTAATATCACGTTATAAATTCTATACTATAAAAATATTATAAGGAGGTAAAGTTTGACAATTTGGATGTTTGGAGTAATCTCTGATACTACTGGTCCGATTTTGAAAATTATTTCACCAGTAGAAAGCTACGTTATTCCCGAGTGACATAGGCTATATTTAATTGTAATTAATAAAGTAAAAATGTTTCACGTCCAGTGAAGCGTTACTTATTATATCAATATTACATGGTAAATTAGAGTTTCTATAGTGATAATTTTTGGATTTGTTGCACCTTTTCAGTCTCAAATTACAATAATTATATCAAACTAGCTGATGTCCGCGACTTCGTCCGCGTGGTATTTATTATTCCTTATATAGCTGTTTAAGTAATTAAAGTTTTTTTAACTACCCCACGGGAACTCTTTAATTTTTCGGGATCAAAAGTATCCTAGATGTTGGACGAGGGATACAAGCTACCACCATACAAAATTTCATTTAAATCGGTCCAGTCGTTTCAGAGATTAGCCCGTACAAACATACAGACTAACAGACAAATAGGGAAACAAAAAAAAATTATAAAAATCTAAATTAGTTCTATTTCACTTCCTACATCTCCCTGACTCGGTTTTTAGCAAATTTTTTTCATTGTACAGAAATTCGACCTCTACAGTTTTATTATATTATATCAAATTATTTAAATTTTAAATTTACACCCTATATCTTACACCTATTAAAATTGTGAGTTAAAATTAATAATCTTTTATGTTAAAATTTGACATAGTAGCTAATAAATATTTTAGATTGTATAGGTTGAAATTGTTGCTCAATTTATATTATTATATTAAATTTATTTGATTTCAATTACATAATAAGACAGTCAGACAATACTTTATTGTACACCAAAGCATAGTTAAACAGAAATAGAAAAATACAAGAGATAGTTCAATGGGCGGCCATATCACTAAAAAGCGATCTCTTCCGGGCAACCGTTGGCAGAGATTGATAGATTTTTAATACTGACGGAGGTGCAGTTTAAAAATAATGATAGGTTGCCTGAAAGATATTGCTTTTAGCAATAAGGCTGCCCACTGTACTGCCTTTTAGTATTTAAGTTTATTGTGTATTTTTTATTATTACAAGCTTTTATTTAACTTGCAATGGATGTACCTATGTATATATGTAAGTATGTGTCGGGTCGTTGCAATAATAAACAACCCGTTCATTTTCAAAGTATGTAATTTTGTATGTGACGGGTCGTTGCAATAATAAACAACCCGTTCATTTTCAAAGTATATAATTTTGTATGTAATATTTACATTGCCGAACGTATCAATATAAAATATATATTCGGATTTAAAGAGATTAAATTTTGTACATTTTCGTGACTAATTTTCTTTGTGTCTAATGTGACATCACAGTTGTCAATTCTAAAAACATTTAATCTTGCCTGCCAGGCAGTAGGTGAAAAGGTTTGTTTCGCCACATATGTATGTGTGTAAGTTGGGTGAAATCTTGCAAGTCAAATTTGACCAACTTCTCCATTTCCGATTGAGCTGAAATTTAGCACACATATGTATATCGCGTGACAATGCAATAATATGGTACCATGGCTGATCTGATGATGGAGTCGGAAGGTTGCCATAGGAACTCCTGTACTAAACAAGATAGACCCGTCGTGTTTGGGCTCGTTTTATTTGTCTTGGCTAGCACTCTGCTACTACATGATATCCATGATCTCAAAATCTTCTATTTATTCTCTGTAATGTTGGTGTACATTATTGTGTATTGTATATTGAATGATAAGTATACACAATACACATAAGTACAAAAAATATAAACATATATACATATGTATACACACATACTAATAATGTCTTTAATATTACAATCGGCGGTAGCTATGATTTTTAAGCGATTTCCACCATTAGTTAGATACATTTTCATTGAAGGTTTATTTATATATATAAAAAACTGAAATATGCTTTTAAGTAAGTAATATAGAGGTAGTAACGTAAATGCTAGTTAATATTAACTTTGGTAATAACTTCGTACAAATTGATTTTGATGTATTTTGATGTAGTAATACAAGTTATTATGAACTATCGAAAGAAATTGGAATAAAGTTATTTATATAAGAAAGAAATGCTTAAATGAGTAATTGTAACAAACTAAGTTTGTTAGTTCGAAATTCACTTTTCTTTGAGAAGTCTTGAGACTTTTTCGTTCTTGTAGTGTAAATGGCACTCAAAGTCTGAAAGTCATATGGATAATAATAATCGTTAACCTTAAATATTGGCAGTTGACTCTCAGTAATTTGATACTCAAGGGACCAGAGAAAATTCTCATCACCAAGAGTTCAAAACAACAGAAATTTATAACCAAGATGGAGAGAGGAGAAAAATCAAGTAAACAAGAGTTTGATCAAAATTCGTGATTTTCTGTCGAGTGAGCGACTATACACACACTACACACACACACGTACACACACGTACACACACACACACACACATACATATATATATACTCGTATATTGTAACATATATATAATACTAGCGGCCTCGGCAGACGTTGTCCTGCTCTGAAAAAATAAAAATCTAGGACCCGATCCCGGCGCCACCTACCGGTTCCAATTGCAAATCTAAACCATCCGGGAACCCACTCAAAAAAACAAAAACAAAATCACCAAAATCGCTCCAGGTTATTAGGAGGATTCTAGGACCCGATCTCAGAGCCACCTACCGGTTTTAATTGTAAATCTAAACCATCCGGGAACCCATTCAAACACACGAAAACAAAATCACCAAAATCGCTCTAGGTAATTAGGAGGATTCTAGAACGCGATCTCAGCGCCACCTACCCGTTCCAAGGGAATAAAAAGTATCTTATGTCAGTCTCCTGGTTCTAAGCTACTTCCTCACCAAATTTCAGCCAAATCGGTACAGCCGTTCTTGTTATAAATAGTGTAACTAACACGACTTTCTTTTATATATAGATATTATAACATTCTAAACATGCCGCATCTGTAAAAAACAACTGGAATATAAACGATGGAGAACATGATGCATTTTTTTAGATTAGATATATATATACATATATATATATATATATATATATATATATATATATATATATATATATAGTAAAAATGCGAGAGCCAAAAACTATGTACAATGATCTCTTAAATACGTAATATATATATCTATGTATATATATATGTGTATATATATATATATATATATATATATATATAATATGATTGATTATTACTGATTTTCTCTAAACAACTTGTGTTTAATCGATCGTGTACTAGTGGAGGGTGATGTCAGGAGCCTTAAGAATAGACGAGTGTGCATGACAAGAGTTATGAATGTCAAAGAAGCAAGTGAGGTGTGTAAGATTAAGCCTAAATGGCGCTTTGTTGTTCGTGCCTACCCCGCAAGGGAACTGGCGTGAAGTTATGTATGTTATGTATGTAACTTGTGTTTAAAAATTAAATGTCAAACGATGATAGTATAATGACTTGTGGTGCCATCTTCTCTATTCCTAGTTTTTTTCCCCAATGAACTTATTATATACAAACTCTGAAAGAATAGTAACCATAATATATTTATACCAAAACATTCGTTTGAAAGTATAACATGTATTTTATATTTGGTGATTTTTTTTCTTTTCCTCCATTCTGAGATCATGTCATTGTTTTGGTAGACTATAAGCAGAAATATTGTTTCTATAAAAATCCTTTGTCCATCTTCTGGTAGGCGTTTTATCACGATTTTCTAAAATTACTATTGTTCCTTGTAAGAAGAAAAGACTTTCTAGGGTAACCATAAATTTAGTGTATTCAGAATCGTGGATTAAAATGATATATTTATATATTATTGTACATTTATCTTGCAATAAATACTTTGCATGGATTATAAGCCTCATGGTTCGCATGTAGGTATATGTAATTTATATTATAATAATCTATTTAATTGCCTAAATGATTATGATCCTATTAGATTTATTTCAGTTTAGTAAACCACCAAATATTGTTTAATTGCTCTTTTATAGCCTCCTTGGAAATTGGATTGCCTAGAAGAGATCGCTATAAGCGATAAAGCGGCGTATTCCTCTAATACAAATGTATTATTCACTTTAATTTTCTAGGTTAAGTTAGTTAAGTTTATGTTGAACAATAAAGAGTTTTCATTCCTTCATACATCGGACTGAATTGACAGCCGAGATGTAATTAAAAATATAGTGTTAGGAGTTTGTGTTTTTTTATGTTTATGGCTTGGCAACTTTCGCTTCCATACGTGAGCGTAGGTACCAGCACCGCGTTGTGTACGGCGAGCTGGGCCTTCTGGCTGAGGTTCTTAGCGCCTAGAAGTTTACCTAACGCTCCATTCAAACTATTCCCCAAATTCACTCTTCTTTCTATATCAGCGGTGTACCTTCCATCCCTGCTAAAAGCACATCCAAGAAACGATATAACGATATCTATAAACAATAAAGCGGCGTATTCCTCTAATACAAATGTATTCATTTTAATTTTCTAGGTTTAAGTTTATGTTGAACAATAAAGAGTTTTCATTCCTTCATACATCGGACTGAATTGACAGCCGAGATGTAATTAAAAATATTGTGTTAGGAGTTTGTGTTGACAAAAGACTACACAAGAGAATCGTCACCAGAATAGGACTTATTTAATTTATGAAATTTGAGAATAGTTTTTGTTGCGTATCTCTTCATCCACCAATTTGTTGATAGATATTTTAGCACGATTAAAGGCTATGGTCAATGTATGAACGTAATGCTGAAGTAAATACAAATAACAGACATCGGTGTTAAAGCTGACAATAAGATTGGGCACCTGTAAAAATAATATTTAATATTGATTCTAATACTGGTGTGCACATCACGTAAACGATATATAGTTTAAGTTAAATTAGGAACAAGTAAGCAAGCAAGTAAATACATCGAGAGTACAACTCGTCGTCTTATTTTGTACTCCCCTCATGGTGATTGAGCCATGGGCTCTCGCCAGTGGTGCGTCACGCTGTCATCGACGCACCACAAGACATAATAAACCTCCACTATTTTCTTCGTTTGTTAAAATGTATTTGGATACTTTAGGAATGTTAAAATCATATTTTTAATAATAATATGATACTCCTTCCATCGATTTTTATATACATAATTTGGAAAATATTTAGTTACAAAAATATTCCAACTGAATATAAAATAATTAAGAAAATTGATTTAAATACTATTAAAACAAGCATACTTAAATTGGTTACTTCATATATTTTTTATTATAATTACTAAATATACGGAGGTATCCACTGATTTGTTTACTAATTACTGCTACCAGGCGAGCTGTCATAAGAAGCGACAAAACTACTGACAACCAGATGGTACTGGCCGGTTGGATGACTACCACCTCTGGTTTAGAGCACGCCGCCATAACAATCTTGAGTTGTGTTCCGGCCGGCATTAGTGACAATTTCAAAATCTTTTTTTTTTTACATTGCAGGAGATCAGCAGACAGGCAAAGGGCCCACTTGATGGAAAGCGGTTACCATCGCCTATGGACATTTGCAACAGCAAAGTTGCTACAAATGCGCTGCTGCTCAATTAAGGGAAACTGGAACCTGGTCACTAATGCCGGAACACAACTCAAGGTTGTTATGGCGACATACTTTAGAACAGGGGTGGTAGCCATCCAGTCGGGCAAATGCCCTACCACCTGGCTGTGGGTTGTTAAGTCGCCTCTTACGACAGGCCGCCCGGCCGCAAGAAATTGTATTCTTTCTCCGTTCCTGCACGGATAAATCTGATCCTTCATATCATTACTAATTTATTATTAAATAATAAATATGTGTTTGTGTATTTGTATGTATATGCGTATGTCTAAACTTGTTGCCCTTGTAATTTTTAAACGAAGCTTGGTTTTTTTTGTAGTAGGTTACACATTAATTTCAACATTGTACTTTTAACTTGTCTATTTTAATATTATGGTGTAGTAACTAAACGAACCACATAAATAAACAAATTTATAGTCGCTCCTTGTAGCCCGGAAATTGTTAGCATCTTTGATGTTGCAAATGACTATGAGCGACGGTAACGACCTTCGATCAGATGGGCCGCAGCCTGTGTATACTAGCAATAAAAAATTTATTCATATATCTATATTTCCTGGAAGGATCGCTTGTGCGGATATAGCTATTTATTTATCTGCTCCCATGTTATTTCTTTGAAATATGATAAAGTAAAACAATTACGCATTTGTGTAAAAAATATAAAGTATGTCCATAATTTTGAATAAAATATAGTCATGTGAAGCTCACCTCTGGGAATAGGTGGCGACCTGTATTGTCGACGAGCCTTTGTCCTCCTACAAAAGGTAAGCCTCGAAGTCTAAAAATCAGAGCCAGGCTTAATTATAACAACCCCTTCCGTTAAGCCTTTGTTCGGGCCATTTTGATGTTTTATTCTTTTTTCTAAGCATTCCAGCGTGCACAATAAAGATTCCAATTTTTTAAATTAATAATTTATCGTAACTCGTACTTTAAAAACTCGCTAAATTTTGAAACATAAGTAGTCCTGACATTGCTGTCTCAACATGCCAGCATCATAACAATCATCACCATACCTGTGTTGTCTGTCGTTGCTTTCACTCTATGTATATATTAACGAAAATGTTTATAGATTTCGAGATATTGTGTTAAAATTTATAGGTGTTATTCTGTATCTTTAGACTATAATGTGTTATTTACACGGACCTTTCTTAAACAAAGAGCATATACATACATATACAAACCTTCGTACATATCTGTATCATTTTTATATTGCGGCTGATACAATTTTTTTAATGAACAATTTACCGATTAAGAATAGGGTTTGTGCGTCTTCATTTTAAGATATGATATTTAGCAGGTATGTTAAACTACTACTATCTACATATATACATTATATAGAGTTATCTGCATATTCATCGTATGTTTATATAATAGAGGATTTTGTTGCACACGAGTGTTATTGGATCACGAGTGGATAGATTTGCTTGTCCAAAGTGGATTGGTGGTAACACATCAGTAATCTGGATGTACTGGTTTCCTGCTTTGTTTATACAAATAAAACCTCAGAAAGAAGTAACTGTAACAATATACATAGTAGATCAGTATAACTTCTTAAACAATGAATTCCCATTAGGATATGAACTCATTATTATTTTGATGATACGTCGGTACCTTAATCGCTAGACCACGACGGCCCTTCGTTCCCTTCATTTAAATTTAGATAAGGTAACCAAGAATTCTAAAGGAGTAAAAGATATCAATAAAAACCTTTCTCGTTTTACTTGAGTGTAGAAGAGCTAGTTTCAACTTTGTCCCCATTGTAAAGCGAACGATAACTAACTTTAATGAAGTAATTTACCAGCATGCTTGCTTGATAAGAAGTTTTTGAAAAAAGTTTCATTTGGAATGTTGGAGATAGAATATTTTCAAGATTCTTTATTGGTAAAACACCTTTAATTTCATGATTAATAATATTAGTCCATAATGACCCAGCCAAGGTCTGGGCTCGAGCTTCTCCATTTGTATGAGAATCGATAATACACCTGTCACATCATTATGGGGGGATTATATATCGCTAATCTCACCATACCCCAAACCCAACCCTAATATATGGCACTGAAACTTGGGTATAGCTCAAGAAGTATGAAAGTAGGATCAATGCAGTTGAAATGAGAGCTTTGAGAAGTATATGTAAGGTTAATGTAAGTGATATGATAAGGGAAGATTGTGGATTGGAAAAGGATGTAGTGACAAGAGTTGAAAAATAAATGTTGAGGTGGTTTGGGCATTTAGAGAGAATGAATAAAAGCAGAATCACAAAACAAGTATATGACAGCAATGTGACTGGTAGAGTCGGTGCCGGTAGACCGAGACGTACCCACCAGGATCAAATTGAAGATATTTTGAAAAAAGGTCACATGAAAAGCACATTAAATATGCATGTATGAATGAAAAGATTAATGATAGTTGATGAAGCGAAAAGTGTTTGTCAATATTGTATCAGGTGGAAATCCATCGTCTCTGCCTACCTCAATGGGAAACAGGCGTGCCAATACGTATGTATGTAATCTCACCATGTCTTTCTTTATCGTCAATGTTCAAATTAAAAGGATTCTATGCAAGTTCTGATTAAAAAATATTCTTTATTTTATCTGGGCCTTCATGGCTAAATCCGAAACTATGAGATATAGCAAAAAATAACTTAAAGAAGTCTCGGCGCTGATTTTAAAGAAAACTAAAGCAGCGTAATGATATTTTTGAATACTCATATCAGGAATTCAAAAAGGAAACTTGCTGCACCAACACATAGTGTATGTTAAACGCTAAATTGAGGGAAAGTGTTATTTTTTATAATAGATCGATTCATATTTGAAAGTATTCATAATCTGTGCCTTATGAAATTATTCGAAGGAATGCTTAGTTTGTTAACACGGTTATTTTTAAATCCACATATATACGTAAGGTAACTTTAGAACATGAAAGTGAATTGGATATTTAAATTTAAAAACAATATATTGAACAATTGGTTGTTTTAGTGCCTAGGTGCACTATAATTACCACATCGTAGTACTAGGGATCAAGGTGAGAAATAAGTTGCAATGCAATGTAGGGGTAAATTATTCGAATCAATCTATAATAATAATATAAAGAAGAAAGATTTGTATTTCAAAACCGATTTCAAAAATTCTTTCATCATTCGAATGCATCCCTACTAAAAATTCAATAATATAACCCATCAATCTAAACAAAATATGTGGCGCTGGAATCGGGTTCTACAATTTTGATGTGTTTCAGTGTGTGGTTTAGATTCACAATTAGACCCGGTAGGTGGCAATGTGGAATCAGGTTCTAGATTTTTATTTTTTAAGGGCAGGAAACCGTCTGCCGAGCCCGTTAGTCTTACATATTTTGAAAAGTGTGGTAATGTACAAGCAAGATGGTAAACTCCATTATTTATCTAGCCCCTGAAGTGAAAATTGCTATTCATACAGCGCCTGATAATAAATTTCTGTGTTTACAATTTTTGACTGTCAGTCTGTCTCAAGGATCGTTTGTGATGGGCTGTGAAACATTTTAGGAAGACTTAATTTAAAAATTTGGATATACTGCAGTTTAGAAGATATTGTTACGAATTGCGAGACTTGAATTAAAATGCCGTTGGAATTATTATAGACTTTATTAGAACTATACAAACACGTATAATACAGGTACAAATATAACAGAACACAACAAATCCAAACGTAATTCAGAAGGTCGTAATTCAATAAAACGCGTAAAGTCCGTCACTATTAGCTTCGCATTTGTACACACGTCACACCTTTATTGTAGTTGTCGCTGAACTGCCCCCCTTCCTCAGTCAGACCATGGTTTTGTACTGCACAAATGCAATGTGCCCGCCCGGCAACGTGGACCGAATTCCTAGAATCAGCTTGTATTTTATGATCCGTAACACTTGGCTAATGATTACAGCCGCAAGAGCCCGTAAACGATTACGATAGAACAATAGGCTGTTCTCTAGAAACGTATGCCAATAAATAAGTAAACAAAACAAGACGATCATAAAAGAATTATAATCAGTTCAAATGCCGACAGGTAATAAATGTGCTTCCACAAATCTGTAAGTGGAATTTGTCATTGTCGGCGCCTAGGTTGTAACAATATGTTTGCAAAGTCCAAATTGCATGCGAATAAAATGGCGTGTATAGCTAGTAGATATTATATAATCAGTTCTCAACAAATTTCATAGGGGTAATTGTGCGTTTAATATACGATGGAGGCGAAAGTCAGTATTGCGTAAGTGCCCCAAATTTACATACGCTTTGATTAGGAATATTTGAACAGAAACAAGAAGCTATTTAAATGTAATGCGTTATGGAAATAGCAATGAAGAGCAGTTAGGTAGTTAAATCGTTTGATTGATTTTATTCTGGGGTCTACAGTTTTGGGAATTTTATTCGCAATTATTTTAGTTTAAAGTCGATTTCTTTTTGTAAAAAAAAATCATCTTGAGTTGAATGGCTTCAGAAAGAATATATTAAGAGCCTGTAAAATTTGTACTACTGGCACGCATATTGACGCGCATACAAATTTGCCTTTTGCTGAGGGTAGGCATTCTTTAACAAGGGTTGCTTTTGATTTTCCTGGGATCCACTGATTAGATCCTGATTCGGTAACAATGGGACCACCTCAGGAGTATGTTAATAATAATTACATACTCCTGAGGTGATATAATAATAATAATAATAATGTGTCACGCGACATTTACATTAAATTTGTCAAAGGGCCTCTACGTGTTGGCCTTCCCATGGCCCCACGCAAGCCCTCCAAAAGTCCGGGCCAAAGTCTTCAAACTTATACATTAATTTAATAATAATTTTGAAAATCGGACCACAATTGACGGGGAAATCGCATAATAAACACACACAAAAACATTTAGTCGAATTGACAACCTCCTCTTTTTGGAAGTCGGTTAAAAAAGTACAAACATTAACTTTTTTAGCCAGATATTTCAAAAACACGCAGGCGGGCCGCATTATCTGGCTGTTTTCAAAATTGTTTCCGGCCGCAGGAAAACGCTCAAGGGGCCGCATTTTTGACATGGCTGTTCTAGAGTTGCTTAGCCAAATGAGATTGACAGAAGAGATGATGTTCTTCACACCTAAAGAACCCTTCATCGTATGTAGACTGCAAAGCAGTTGGCCGATTTTTCTTCTTTCTAATTTTGTTACTCAATGTATACAGACAGAATTCAGTAGCCCATAATGTTGTAAAATATACATCAAAATAATATTCATAATAATGTGCTAACTACTTCATGTTACGATATCAAAGGAATATTGCGTTGGAAACCAGTTTATTACTTCCTCGTTATTGCTCTGAGCAAATCAGATTTTAATTACAAAATATTTCTTGTATTTAGTTGTCAGTTGATGGGAGTATACATAAATATTTTGCTTTTTTAATTTTATAACTTTTTTATATAAGTATATAAACTTTGGATAATTTTATTTCAAAATACAACTTTCTCGAGATAGTCGTTTTTTAGAAAGTTTGTGGATAAGTATGGCCAGTGTAACTCTTTTATTTCTGAAGAGTCCACCCTCTTCAATATTCATTTACTCATACAATAATACAAAAGCCTTAAGTTTTATCATCCGTTTTACGTTTTAAAACTTCTTTTCCTTGTTATATTTGTATTTAAATGCATATTCCATTTGTGTTATATAAACTTTGTTGTTCTTAGCTAATATATAAAATTCTCGTGTCACAGTTTTCGTTGCCATACTCCTCCGAAACGGCTTGACCGATTTTGATGAATTTTTTTGTGCTTATCCGGTATCTATGAGAATCGGCCAACATCTATTTTTCATCCCCCTAAATGTTAGGGGTAGTCCACCCCTAAATATTTTATTTTATTTTTTAGACAAAATTTTTAATTTCTATTTTTTTATGATACAACATACAAAAATACATACAACCCTAAATTTTCACCCCTCTACGATCAACTCCTATTTTTTATTTGTTAATTATAAACTTTAAAATCTTTTGGCAACATTTTTAATCTTATTTTGTCATGACCTAGAATAAAAAAAATATATTACTCTTTTAGATTCACAATTAGAACCGGTAGGTGGCGCTGAGATCGGGTTCTGGAATCCTCCTAATCACCTGAAGCGAATTTGGTGATTTTGTTTTTGTGTGTTTGAGTGGGTACCGGGATGGTTTAGATTCGCAATTAGAACCGGTAAGTGGCTCTGGGATCGGGTTCTAGAATTTTATTTTTTAAAGGCAGGACAACGTCTGCCGCGGCCGCTAGTTTTAAATAAATATTTATTCTTTCTAATAGTTTAACTAAAATTTTCTGGGCAAATGAACGAAATCGTACAAAGGAAAGTTTGAGAGGTTTGAGAGTAAGCCCTCAAATATCACAAATAATAAATCACAGCACTATCGGCTCCTACTTGCAAAAAAAGGTAATGGTGATATCGTAACGCTACAAAAGTTTAACGGCAAAATGAAACAACTATAAACTGCTTTGAAATCATTGAAATATTATTATCGTAATTTATTTATCAGTTTAAAGTTGTTTCAAGACTATTTATTACATTCAATATCGACTGTATTATATAATCGATTCGATTATAAAGAAATGTTATTTATTGATATTAAAAAAAATATATATATATAAAGACAATTGCTAAAAATCGTTTATTTACGTTCAACAGCTCTAACCGTTGAAGTGTTTTCTATGTAAATATTATATGGGTATTTGTAGTTTTTATACATTCAATGATCTAGATGATTAAATATCAACACGCTAAGATAGGGTGGGCTCTTAATAGTGACCGAATCTCAAGTCGATTACCCTGACTGTTAGAAGCCAGATTGCACGTAGGCCATCAATCTATTTGATAAGTGAACACTTTGAATGAGATCACGCACGTGATGGCAATTTGCGCTTGTAAAAGCCTTTTACAAGGTATTTTCTAAGCAATAATTGACTTGTAACTAAGTCGTTGAGCTACGAAACTTCCTTCAGTTGCGTATCGATCAACTTGGTTGTATTAGTATCTATTAGGAGTAAGAAATAATATTAAGACGAAAACACTTTTTTCTTGTCTTCTGTAATATTATAAAATTCTAAGCATGCCCTATTAAAAAAAAACTGAAGTAGACTATATAAACGACGGAGAACACGATACAATTTTTTTTAGATTTCTTGTCTGTTTCTTCGGGATTCACGTAAAAACTACTGGGCCGATTTCGATGCGGTTTTCGCTGATCGACAGCAAATTCGGATCTCGCGGGTATTTTCCGAAACACAAAATACCACAGAATTCGAAAAAGAATATAAGCTGAATGTATGATGGAAAACCAACCAATTTTTTTTTATTGCAGGAGTTCAAGCAGACGGCCCACTTGATGGAAAGCGTTTACCATCGCCTATGCACATTTTCAACACCAAAGGTGCTACAAATGCGCTGCTGCTCTCTTAAGGGACACTAGAACCTGGTCACTAATGCCGGAACACAACTTAAGGTTGTTATGGCGACATACTTTAGACCAGGGGTAGTAGCCATCCAGTCGGGCAAATTCCTTACCACCTGGCTGTGGGTTGTTTGTTCGCCTCATACGACAGGCCGCCCGGCCGCAGTAAATTGTATTATTTCTCCGTTCCTGCACAGATAAAATTTCGAAATCCTAAGCTTCCGGCTGGTGATGGTTGAATATTCGGGTAAAAAAACCAGATGTTGGCTATTGGTTAACGGGTAAATACTCGAACTGACAGCCGACGGCTTTAGGCAAAGAAGGACTTTATTTTACAACCATTAGCCAGCTGGCGATTTGATGGATAACATAGCCATGACTATTTTGTGAACGACCGCTAATTAGCTCGTTTTTACAGTAGCTACCCATCCCTAATTATTGTTCATTTATGTAATCTATCTCAGAGATCAAACTCCAAGTAACTTCACATTCAACTGATACGGTATTTTGTGTCGGTTTGTTGTTTTCACCAAACTCCATGCCACAGTGTAAGTTTCAATGGTATACCGAAGTTGAACCACTGGTTGATAACGATGTAATTATGCAAGAGATAATTGCAACTACACAGAAATTGCATGGCGAGCTGAATATTAGACGGTTTTGGTTGGTTTAATTATTTCGTTTGCCTTAGTTTTAGCATTTTTTAGCGCTTTTGAGATGTGATGCTAGAGAAACATTTTGCGTATACCCTAGATTGCACAACGAACCACCGCATCAATTATAAAGAAATTAAAAATAACAACTATATTGTTACAACTTAGGCCCCGACCAACATAAATTGCACGTACAGATCTGTAAAAACTCATTTTATGAACTGTCGGCATTTGAACTAATTGTAATCCTTTTATGATCGTTTTATTTTGTTTAATTATTTATTGGCATACGTTTCTAGTTATTGTGGAGAACATCCTATTGTTCTATTGTAATCGCTCAGGAGCATCATTAGCCATGTGTTGCGGATTACAAGTACACGCTAATTCTAGGAAATTGTGTCGGCGTTGCCGGGTTTGCATTTGTGAAGTATAAAACGACGGCTTGATGGAGAGAGGGAGTCAGTTGAGCTACAACTACGATACAGGCATAACGTGTGTACATTCGGGAATCTAATAGTGACGGACTTAGCGCGTTTTAATTAATTACGACCTTCTGCGTTACTTTTGGGATTTGTTGTGTTCGGTTATATTTGTACCTGTGTTGTGCGTGTTTGTATAGTTCTAATAAACTCTATAATAATTCTAACGGCATTTTAATTCTAGTCCCGTTAACTCGTATTTTATCATCCGTCTACCTCTGCTAAGCTCTTGAGTACTTTGGAAATATAACCAGAAAACAAAAAGACTGGCAAAATATAAGAAAAAGATCTCGAGGCCGTAATCCGATGCCCAATGAATGAAAGTGATTTATGACGCAGTGCATACGTCTCGGCCACGACTCAGGGCTTCGGCAATTTATAAGATGCTAAAAAATTTCGCATTTGACTTTAATGTCAACTATCCCATTCTCTCTGGCATTTTTGAAACGTATACGGACGTTCCATTTTATAGATACAGAGACATATCGATTTACATTTTAATTATTAATAACGATGCTGAATTTGTTTACATGCAAAAAGACATACGAGAGGATATTTAATGTTCAACAACACGTTATAAAAACCATCATACGCCCAAGCGCATTTATTCCAATCTGTCAAAGCTCATATAAACAGCGTGGATACTCGTTTACATATTCCAAAATGATACACTTTTTGCATATTTTACTGTGCAAAAAATATGGACACGAATTCTACTTAGCATTACGAGCTCTGTTCTACAGGGATCAGTAAAATGATATACGTTATGTTTATATGACTACCTGATCTAAAGTTTGTCGCTATAACAACGTTGAATTGTGTTCCGGCATTAGTGGTCAGGCTCCAGTCTCCCTGCAGAGCAGTCTCCCGGCAACATATTAGTAGCAGCACCTTCAGTGTGACAAATATCCATAGGCGATGGTAACCGCTTTCCATCAGGTCTGCCTGTCTGCTGAACTCATACTTGAGCTAATTGTGTTTCGTACGATGAATGAGAGTTTTGATAGCTAACTTCCCCTTTTCTTTGTGCCATCTATCCTATCACATCTCCCTGGTTCGTTTGTTTATCCCGTTCTTCCTGTCTGATCTCTTTACCTCTTCTTCTTACCCTCAATCCTATCCCAAAGGCTGGAAGTGCGTTGGCTTCGTCCTAGGTATAACTGCAACGTCTATAGGCGATGTTCGTAGGAATAGGCCCAAGAAATGCTGGCTTGACGTTGTGAAGGATGACATGCGTACCAATGATCTCAATACGCCCTCGTATGCTGAAGACCGCGCGATGTGTAAGACAGAAAGAAAGAAAAACTTTATTTGAAGAAATATTGACGTAATTACATACCTTATACATTATTACACATAGAGCATATCTTGAGAATTTGTACGCCGCATTTTCAGCAAACAAGGTTTTCACTTAGCTGTTGTTGTTGTGCCGGAATGATATCCGACACAACGCTTATTTTCAGTGCAAACCTTTCTTCCACACTGGAAGAAAAAGTAGGAAAGCGGACCCTGGGCGTCGGAGCGAACGTTCCGAACGTAATCGGGATTTAACGCTTGGATGATGATGATACGCGACACTTTCCATTACTTAGCAGTCTGCCTGCTTGCCAGCTTCAAAAATGAAATTTACATACAAATATTATGTATATTGTATTTGACATTGACATAATATGAATAAGGTCTCATTTCAGGACGAGTTCGAATCGTGACCGAGAATTATTATAAAGCTTATGCATTTTTTGTGAACGATTCTGCATATTGTTACAACTACTATATGCTGAAGGTGAAGAAAAATATATTTATGTAAGTGTGGCGGGTATACCGTTCATTCCTCTAAAAAAAGTGTGGCAAAACGAATCGCAACAAAATTTTAGCTTGAAGTTTTACGGGCAGGTTTTCAAATTGGACAAGTACATTAACAGTCTCCTTGTAAAATTTAAAGTTAAAATTTTATTGTAATTCGTATTACCACTTGTCCGTTGCCATTCGTTTTTCCACTTGTCCGATGCGATTCGTTTTTCCACTTGTCCGTTGAAGTTTCACTTCTACTATGAGTCCCAGGACATTTCGATTTTTCGCAGGTTTACTGCAAATTATTATTATATTTATTATTTGGTTAGTTTAGGTACATTTTAATGAATGCATTTTTTATTTAAATATATTTTATTTTGTCAAACAAAAAATCGGAACCAAAAAACATCCATAATCTACTCTAAAATTATGCCGCCTTTCATCACGATATATATACCTTTCTTCTACCCCCTCCACGCAGCCGTAACGTTTTTTCTTGACAGAAAAAATCCTAATACCTGTCTGTATAGAAGTTTCACTTAAAAAAGCTCACCAATAAGACTGATTATACTATTCAGCTGATATTTTAAGCAGGCAGAAAAAAGGTATTAGATATGTATACTAGCGGGTCGAGGAGACGTTATACGGTCCTTAAAAAATTTAATCAAAATAAAAAATCGAACATTAAAATCGATCCAACCGTTTCAGAGTAGAGTTAACATACATACTGTTACAAGTCGCGAGACTCGATTTAAAAATGCCGTTAGAATTACTGTAGAGTTTATTAGAACTATACAAACACATATAACACAGGTACAAATATAATCAAACACAACCAGTCCAAACGATTACGTTTCTGAATTAGCAGAAGGTCGTAATTCAATAGAATGCGCAAAGTCCATCACTTATTAGATTCCCGATCGTAGTACACATGTCTTGCATCGCTCGTGGTTATCGCTCGACTGCTTCGTCCCTCCATCGGGCCATTGTCTTATACTGCACAGATGCAATATGTCCGGCCGGGGGCGTGGACTGAATTTCCTAGAATCAGTTTGTACTTTAAATCCGACACACCTAGCTAATAGCTAAACGACCATAAACGAGTACAATAAAATAATAGACTGTTCTCTACAATAATTAGTAAACACATGTCAATAAGTAAGTAAACAAAAGAAGTCCAAATGCCGAAAGGTAATAAAATGTGTTTTTACAGGTATGCAAGTGTGAATTTATTTTTGTCGGCGTCTAGGTTGTAACAACATGAACAGAAGAGTTTTATATATAAAGATCGACTAATACATAGCTAATTGTAAGGTAATTAATAACCCTTCAAACGTACTCTCAACCACACTCGAACAACGAAGCACTCACGACCACATATCTTCTGGGAAATAGCTGCAAAACCTTATAAAATTATCAGGACAGCACTCTCAAATGTTCTCAATACATCGAAACTGGATCGGATTCGTATAATCTATCCCCGGGGCTCATCCGTCATCAATATTTCAAAGGGTACCCGATTTGTTCGTTCATTCATTCCTTTTCTCGGGAAGTGTCAGGCTGATTGCCATTCGTTCTAACTCATTTGTATGTGGGTAGGTGTTCTCTTTTCGGTCGCTGACAGGGGCTCTCGATTGCATTTAAGGTGACGTAAGTAAGCCAATTTCGGATCTACTCCTTTTTGTATTTTAAATGAGTCTTCGACTATTGGATTTGGTTTCGGTTTGGCTACTGATCGATTTAATTCAATAAAACTGAATAGAGAATTTTGTTTACTGAAAACAAAGGGAATGCTCGTTAATAAGTGTGACACTTTTTATCATCTTAAACATTAGAAGGTTTATTTCTGCCTTTTAATTTGGATGACGCAACCAAAGCGATCCATATGAACATGAACTTCAATTATTAAATACCGTGCTGCCAGCCTCCTAGGCTCATTGCCCAGCAACAGCGGGCTGGTTGGGCTGGACCGATTGTAGTTTATAGTGTTTTCTTTACTTTTTAGTGTATATATTAGTTAAGGATTTACTTATAGTACAGTTTTATTTGCACCTAAGTTAATATCTATCTTATACTAATATATAAAGCTGAAGAGTTTGTTTGTTTGAACGCGCTAATCTCAGGAACTACTCGTCTGATTGGAAAAATTCTTTCAGTGTTAGATAACTCATTTATCGAGAAAGGCTATAGGCTATATATCATCACGCTACAATAAATAGGAGCGGAGCACCACTGAAGAATGTTTCAAAATCGGGGGTTTTTTTTAACTTACTTTTTTTTACAATTCCACGCAGACAAAGTCGCGGGCAGAAGCTAGTTAGTTAATATTTTTGTAGATGATAAAATTAAATACCGTTGTGTCCTTTTGGTTCTGTAAATTTCCAACAAAATTGAATCAATTTTGTTAATGCGTCTAATATGAGCATTACAAAACGTTGCAGCCTTCATAATTTTATATAATTATAGTAAGTTAATTCAACATAATAATATTATATGTACTTCAACGAAATTTATAAGTTAAAAACTAAATATTGCAGTTCCTTCTCTTTTATGTGTAAACTAGTTTTGCCCGCGTCCTGTACTTTATTTTCATAGCTTCTGAAACCTGCAAGATATCGAAAGGAAAAACTTAAAAAAAATATATCAAATTCCTGCATTAATCCGTTAAATTGGCATTCCTTTTGAATTGACAAGACAGACATACATCTTTACATAATATAAAACGTAGTGGCTTATCGCGTCTGTATGTATATCCGCAAACTCCTCTTAAGTCACGTAACGGATTTTAAGAGGTTTCATCGCTTAATAATCCGTTCTGATAATTTTTCACTGGAGGTTTAATAAGTAAAATAGAGCTACTTCCTAGGGTTTGACTTTTAGGGAAAACTCTGATTTTATATATTGCCGGAGATTATTTTAAGAATTTATGATAAAATGTCTCAGTACATCAATAATTCATATCGGAAATAATAATCAGTGCTACACAAAGTCGTGGGAGATCAATAGAAATCGCTGGCGATCATTCGGTAGACCCAAAGCTTACAGATACGGTAGGTACTCGATATCCGAGCAGTTTCGTAGCCCAGAAATGCGTCATAAATAAATTTGAGAGGGTGCCTGAGGCTTGAATCTGGGACGGCGCCAATTAGAACGAGTAACCCGCGCACTGCAGCCCGATGTCCAATTTTATGAAGCACCTTCAAGTGTTCGCAGAAATGAAAATTTCGTCAGAACTCTCAAGTTTGAGAGGAGTTTAGGACCATTAAGAATCTTAAGAATTTTGGGAGATTGTTCCATAGATTGCCTTAATTTCGGAACTGCGTTAGTACTACTGACATACAACAATTTTAAGGAAGAAGTCAACTGATTCATTACAGCTAAACTGGCAGGTATCTTAAAAAATTACATAAGTTATTACTAGAGTACGTGTAGAAACTTTCAGCCTAACTTTACTATTACTTTTGGTTCCTATTTCAACACTTTTAATATAGTTTTTAGACCCAAAAGGTAGCGTATGTCCTTCTACAGGATACAATCTATTATTGATTTACAAAATTTTCTTAAGCTATATTCAACCGTGATCTGTAAGAAAGAGAGTTCCAAGTTCCATACACATTTATAATACCAACTAGCATGGATAATCACTAATCCACAATGCGAAAGTTTATCTGGTAGTTCTTGTATTTTCGTGTTAGAAAACACATTACAGTTTGTAAGATATCCTGTATTCAGAAAATAAGTAATATGACTAGGGTTGCCACCTTTTTTTGACAAAAAAAAATTAAGCTGTGAAAATATAGTACTTTTGGGAAACTTAGGTGAAAAAAGGAGAACACATTTATTTTTCATGACTTATATTATTTTGCATTATTACATTTTCCATAGGTATTTATTGTTACTCTTTGCTTTGGCCAGCAAAGATCTAAAAGATTTAGAATAAGATTTAGAATAACCATAAATATCTGATCAAAAAGCGCGACTATTGAATTTGCGAAGAAACTATATAGTACATTTCGTACTATATAATTTTGTATACATACATACATAGCTTCACGCTAGTTCCCTTGCGGGGTAGGCACGAACAGCAGAGCGCCATTTAGGCTTATTCTTACACACCTCACTTGCTTCTTTCAAATTCATAACTCTTGTCATGCACGCTCGTCTGTTATTAAGGCTCCTGACATCACCTTCATCATAATTTTTTATAATATATATAATAGTACAACTAGCTAAAATGTAGTACGCTACTATATATTATAGTGCGGTTGGGAACCTTAACCACTGTGACGATTTCTACTTGATAAACGCGGAGGAAGTTGTAAGCGTCTACTCGTCGTGGTTACATATTTTACTAGGTGATTATCACACTTATCACTCTTTTTGCATGTTTATACTATCAAAAAATAGATCTTTGAATATAATTTCAAATACATTCTCTAAAAATTGCAAGAAGATTATACAGGAAAGCCTGAGAAATAAGAATATCCTCGGAATTTAGTATACAAGCAAGACCGTAAGTTACCGGAGCTCGTTGTATAATGTTTAAACAAAATAATTACACTCTGTCTACACTACGCTAAGAAATTAATGTGCCTAATAAATAACAAGCTTTTGTCTGTTTGTTTATGTTTCACTTAAGTTGTTCCAGCGCAATAAAATAGCTGAATATTTTTGTTGGACATTACGTTTTAAATCTGCTTAAATTTTATTTACTGACGCTAAGTGAACAGCGGTGGAACGATTTCGTGTAATAATAAAGCTTCCTTTCATCTACATATTACGGATTTGAAAGTTAAGGTAAATAAAAAAAATTAAAGGCTCGTGTAAAATAAAATTCTACAACAATTCCCAACAAACTCACACATCAAACACACAACCAACAACAAAACTTACACACATACACCAACGCGCCCTACCACCACATTGCATTACACGCACAGTTCACAAACAAACCAAGACACACAGAGCCTAAAAATTAATAACCCAGACACAGAAACGGAAAAAACAATACACATTTCACTAGTTAGATTAATATATATAGGTATAGACATAAGGCACACAGCACATGCACGTCTTCGCAACACCAGCAAGTAACAAATACACTTTACATTAGTACAAGTTTAGTATTAAAATTAGAATAAATTAATATAACAAGTTATTCTTAAGGTACACCACAACACAAACATACATTCATTAAATGTCACACACAATAGCAAAGTTACAAATAAGCATGTATAACTTCTAAACTTTTTCTTAAATTTTAATTGTAAAAAAGGGTACGGAACTAGAGACCGTAGAGTTGTTAAAAAAGGCTTGTGTAAAGAAAATGACATGAAGATTTGCGTTTTGATAAAATATGTATATCTAAACAGAAAAAGTAAAATTAAAGGAGATTTTTGGCTCACTTTAATTGATTGAGGAAATATAAAAGGAAATAGAGTGTGTCATATACGCACAGACAAACAGACTGACGCCAGACGAACATAGGGCCTAAAGCGGTCGCTTTCGAAGATGTAGATATATATGCTATACCTGTCAATTACCAGTAAACCTAGACACGTATCAATTTCACTAAGCGATTCGTCAACACACGTTTTAGGCTACCTGAATTAAAGTATAGATTTTTTTTTTCCTAGGCTTTGAAACTCTAAATTGTCTAAACCACAAAAATACCGATCATTATTCAAGTGAAATGAGCTATGGGAACTCTCACTCATCGTTGTTGTTGAACCCGATTCTAGTGCCTCGTACCGGTTCCCATTGTAAAACTAAACTATCCGGGGGCCCATTCAAACACACACAAAAAAAAAAACAATTAAGTAGTTCTCAAGTTATGCGCGTACATAAATTTCTACGATTCAGTTTTGTTTGTTTAGATTTGGTAAAGAATAATTCTCTGTATGTATCCTATCTCTGCATTCCATTTCTTTATCCTACTCTCTCTATTTCATTCCTAGATCCCTCTGTTCTATATACCTTTTATTTCATCCATCCTATACCATCGCTTCCATCTCATTCTAAAGGTTTGTGCAACGCGTTGGCTGTGCCCCTTGGTGTCGCAAACGTCTATAGATGATACTAACCACTTTCCAATCGGTGGGCCGTCTGTAAAGTTTTGCCAGGTGGTAGGGCATTTGCCCGACTGGATGGCTACCACCCCTGGTCTAAAGTATGTCGCCATAACAACCTTGAGTTGTGTTCCGGCATTAGTGACCAGGTTCCAGTCTCCCTTAAGAGAGCAGCAGCGCATTTGTAGCAACTTTGGTGTTGCTAATGTCCATAAGCGATGGTAACCGCTTTCCATGAAATGGGCCGTCTGCCTATCTGCTGATCTCCTGCAATAAAAAAAAAAGTTACCAACTGTACTATAATATACAGTATCGTACCCTATTTTAGTCAATTGTACTATTTACTCGTATTATAGAAAAATTATGTAGTACGAAATGTACTATATTTTCATCGCTAATTCAATTATACATACATACATACATAACTTCACGCCAGTTCCCTTGCGGGGTACGAACAAGCAACAGAGCGCCATTTAGGCCCATTCTTACATATCTCACTTGCTTCTTTGACATTCATAACTCTTGTCATGCACACTCGTCTGTTCTTAAGGCTCCTGACATCACCCTCCGCTAGTACACGATCTATTTGATCATGGAAGGTGTGTCGTGGCCTTCCACGACTTCTGCATCCATCCACTTTGCATTGTATATCTGTTTAGTCATTCTTTCATCATGCATTCTTTCCACATGCCCGAACCACCGGACCATTCCTTTCCTTACCTTCACCCCAACACTTTCTTTCAGACCAACTTTCTTTCTTACTTCGGTTTCTTAATTCAATTATTGGGCTCTTTATTCAGATACTTATAATTATTTTAAAAATAATAGATCTTTACTAGCTAAAGCAGAAAGTGGTAATAAATGCACAAGGAAAATGCAATAATTAAATAAATAAAACATATAATAAATAATCTTTTTATATTATAATAAATCTGTAAATAGTTCGAGTTTGAACAATGCGTTTAAAAATGTGTAAAAAAACAGGGGTGATATTTCGGACTAGGAGATTCCGAATATACAATTTTCAGAATTTTTGTCTGTCTGTTAGAGTATCAAGTGAAAACTACTGCACAGACTTAAATGAAACTCGACATAGGTTCTATACTTTTTTTTAAAGTGGTATAGATGGATTAGTGAAAAGGAAGACGCTGCAATCGCAATGTAGCCAACCATCGCTGTAATTCAACAACAAATACGTTGTCATGTTGCGCACATGTCATTCATTACGTATTAGTACTTCAAATCAGGTTGGCTACGACTTTTCTTTATGGTTTGCTGTGCAGTTGTCTACACTATATTGACTTAGTTTTTTTTGTAATTGTTGTGAATTTAACAAGAAACTAAAATATTCTAGGTTTACATATATAAAACACCAAATTATTTTTTTATGTACGTAACATAGAGCTACTAGCTAGGGGTTTTACGCAGCATAGCCGCAGGGAAAATGTTTGTGAAAAATAAGTAAATTTTTTACATTTATTTATAACCTAAAATTCCCAAAAGTTCTGTTACGAGTTCTGGGACTCGAATTAAAATGCCGTTGGAATTACTATAGAATTTATTAGAACTATACAAACACGTATAACACAGGTACAAATATAACCGGACGCAATAAGGCCAAAAGTAATGCACAATTCAATAACACGCGCAGAGTCCGTCACTATATCGATTATCGAATGTACATACGTCTTGCCTCGCTTGTGTTGTCGCTTTGACTCCTCCTCTCTCCATCCTGCCGTCGTTTTATACTTCACAAATAAAAGTGTGCCCGCCCGTATCGTCGACTTAATTTCCTAGAAATCGTAATCTGCACACCTGACTAATTATGCCTGCAAACGGCCATAAACGAGTACAATAGGCTGTTCTACACAATTACTAATAAATAAGTAAACAAAAGAAGACAATCATAGAGGTATTACAATTGGTTTCAAGGCCGATAGGTAATAGCGCGCTTCGTGGAATTTGTCTTTGTCGGGGGGCTAAGTTGTAACAGTACTGTAGTTTTACAGCTTAAAAATAAACATACTCTATTTTCTTCAAAAAAAGGTGGCGACCCTAGCCGTCTGCCTGTTTACCCGCTTCGCAATAATAGACAAATATAGAAATCATGTCCTCAGACTAAACATTGCCACCGAATTTTCTTTGTGGCACGAAATTAAATTGTTCACGTAGCAAAGCGAACAATCCTCTCTCGTTTACCCGTTTGAAATGTGTAAAATTGCCAATAGTGGAAGGAGGAGCAAGAGCCGGGGAAACTTTTACAACTAGTTTGAAAAGAAAACGGGCGTCTTAAGAAACTAAACATCTGAGTGGCTTCGGCGCTTTTAGAACACTATTTGAAAGAATTCTCCGAAGGATGCTAGTTTCACCATTTAATTAATAAGAAAGGAGAGTAATGGACGATTTGAACTAAGATATTGTTAGTTAATTACTGTTTTCACTTAACGTGAGGGTAGTTTACCCTCATTTTTCTGTTCTTTTTTTAAATATGAACAAAGGTCGTTTATTTACAAAAAAGACTTCAGGAATCTTCTTATCAAGGTTCATTCTTTAGGTAGAGCGCCGTAAAAGTTATTGAAAACATTCCACCATACCACATTCCCGCGGACATGAAACGGGGACAAACATACACACATACAAAAACATCAAACCTTATATATTGTTACATGCCGACAAAAAGTGAATGGACATCTGCCTGCCAGAAAACCTGGTTTATTACCTTTCCCGCATTTGGACTTCTATTGTTTACTTTGTGTTTAAAAATTTTAATTAAGAAAAACATTACATTATTATTGTATTTGTTTTATGGCAGTCATTAGGCAGGTGTGTCGAACTAATTCGACCCGGCAAACTTCGTACCTCTTCAGAATCAATAAATAAAAAAGCTGAATGATAGTTGCAGAATGTTTCAACTTTAGTAAAAAAAATGTGGTCAAAACAACCGGAACGAACATCAAATTCAAAACCAAATAATTGAAAAAAAACTTCACTTTTAAATTTAATTTGATTTTTTAACAACTTTTCATTTTTATTGATTTCTAAACGACGGGACGAACATCAAATGTTTGACAGGTAGAAATAGTTTCTAAGGGAAAGCGAAATTGTTGTTTTTACTATATTCCACTTATTTTTTTTCATATTTACTCACCTTTTAAACATTCCCTGGACTTCCACAAATACCTAATTCAAAACCAAAATTAGCCAAATCGGTCCAGGAGTTCTCGAGTTTTAGCGACTAACGAACAGCAATTGATTTGTATATATATATAGATGGTCCGGGAGTTTAAGATCAAAACCAGAGTTGTTCGTCACATATAACCCACAACACATGTGTAATTTGCTTATCATCGAAATATACAATATGCTATCTGCTGATTTATTATAGTAGTAAAGTGACTATAGTTAAAACCATTTCTAAAACAATCGTTTATATGTAAACAAATTAACATACATAGATGCAAATTGTTCATACTTATAATAAAATTCTAATTTTGTTTAGTGCTTTTAAATTGCTTGATTGTTTGATATGAAGAACGATTTGCTTTCACTTAAAACCACAAACCATTTCGTGACGCTCCCGAGTTACTTTTCACAATTTCTTAAATGTAAAAAGACACATTAATAAGACGTAACTAGAATGAAAAGGCTTTTATTACCTGCATACACGAATAAAGAATTTACTTTTACGATTACGTAGTCAGGTCAACCAACCTCATTTTATTTCAAGGTTGGTACCAAGTCTGGGAATTCTTCGACGATTTCTAACTCAACCATAAAAGTTGTTTTTGTGACCTCACAATAATCGTTACCTTTATCTATACGGGGTCGGAATAGAATTTTTATTGACCGTTACGCTTTGGACACTCCCAAGGGTGTATCTTTGAGCCTCGCCAAATTTTACCCAGTGCACCCTTTAAAACCTTTCGCGTCTATTGAGGTTTATTACTACTATGAAGATTAAAGCACAGACGGCTGAAGGGGTCAGGCCCTTTAATTAAGAGACCTTGAATCCAAGAGCAGCACTGGACGCGACTTATAGTTTATTGCTCAACAAAACAACGAGCAACTTTTTTTATAGGAGAGACGATATTATCTGATTTTTTATTTCAAATATTTGAACAAGAATCTAGCTTGCTTTTATAAGTATTATAAATGACATAATAATAATATTCTCTTATGTTTTCGCGACTTGTATAGATAATAAAACTACACTTTAACGGTTTTAAGCGCGGTTATTTATTTGATTTTTATTATTCCGACGTTTCGGCCACTTTTCAGTAGCCGTGATTACGGAAGACAAAGATGTCGTTGAACGTAGAATTGTTTCAGTCAATAATGTTTGTAGGTTTATTTAAAAATTACTCACACTTTTTCAAAACCAATAATCTACGAAAATTATCAAATATTACTAAAAAGGTAATTTTTTACTCATGTCCGTTCAAGTTATGTTGCTCTTGTGAAATAATTTAATTTCATAAGAGCAAAATGTTTGAAGCTAATCTGATCCTAAAGTAAACGATTCTCATGTAAATGAGAACCATTTACTTGAGAATATCGCGAAAACTGTTCTGAATATAAATTATACATTACATATGTATAGACACACATGTCTGGAAGTGTGCAAGGCAAAGTGCAAGATAAGTAAAATGCTATGCGTAAGTAACTGTATGAATTGTGGAACAGTGACTGAACGCTATTCCCATTGAGAGGTTGTTCATAGATAGATAAGGGAAATAAAGTCACACCCGAGAGGACTCGGACTCTCAATGTCCTCCTTCATCCTTAATCGGGACACATTTAGCCATTTAAGGCGTCAATTCACAGCTTTAGCACATCAGTATTCAAACACTTGTATGTCCTAATTGGACTCACAATAAAGAAAAGGAGTTCTCTCAACAAGGTGATTTGTACTAATGTAAATTAAAGTTTCTAAATATTAGCAACTAAATTTTAAGCGGATCGCAAAATTTAACGACGTTTAAGTACATTTAAACTTATAATGTATTTTAGACGGATTGGTTTAGAAATGCTACGTTGGAAATTTAGGCTGTTAAAGCAGCTTGTGAGTGGATCTAATATATTAATCTGGAAATTAAACATGTTAAATATACTTCCTGTCGGATGTAACGTACCTTGATTGAATATTTTATAAGGCAGATGGTATTAATAGCATAAATGTATTCGGGATATCAATAGCGTTTGAATAATATTCTAATGCAGAAAATAGACAGTTCATTTCTGTCTTTCAATTTTGATACAAATGAGACATTATAAAAAGTTTTATGAGTCGTTATTTAAATGATTATCTGCTTGTTTATTGTTTGGTTTTGATTATTCTTATGGACATTTTTTTAAGTATATAATATTATTGTGTACAAATAAATAACGAGTAGAAATAAAATTACCAAATTTTGTAAATATTTTACAATTAAATGAAATAAAAAACTAAAAGGCAGTTAAAAACTCACTAGTGAAACCTTTTTCAAGAACTTGATCGGTTTTTTTTTTTAATTTTTCATATCTCAAATTTACACAAATTGAAAAACAAAAATGTTCACTAAGTAAAACAGAAAATATATAACTATCCAACGAATTTACATTTTACTTAGGCAGGTGGTTGGGAAAAAAAATGGCAGATTTCTGATACGAAATAGTAATACGTTAATAAAAAAATATCCAAACTGAATAGGATATCTAAAAAGGAAATTAAAATGGATTACAAAAATTCAAATTTAATTAGGAATAATAAATTGGTTTAAAAAGTTTTTGTTCAATAGAGTGCCTGGAAACTAAAAGGTCAAAAATAAAATAAATAACTGAAAAATCAAAAAAGCAAATAATCCAATTGTAAATTATATACCGAGAGAAAATTAATGAGTTCCGATTGCTAATAAACTTAACGCGGGTATTTAACTTGGCTTTCAACTCATAGTTTTTTTTATTTTTTATTGCTGAAGTTCAGCAGACAGGCAGACGGCCCACTCGATGGAAAGCGGTTACCATCGCCTATGGATATTTGCAACATCAAAGGTGCTACAAATGCGCTGCTGCTCTCTTAAGGGAAACTGGAACCTGGTCACTAATGCCGGAACACAACTCAAGGTTGTTATGGCGACATACTTTAGACCAGGGGTGGTAGCCATTCAGTCGGGCAAATACCCTACCACCTGGCTGTAGGTTATTAAGTCGCCTTTTACGACAGGCCGCCCGGCCGCAGGAAATTGTATTCTTTCTCCAGAAACGGATACAAATGGATTTATGACACACACTTACACCAAAAGGGAAGTATCGCTAATAATATTTCGAATTAGAAGTGAACTATTGACTGTGGTCTTTGCACGGAGCACGCGGAACGTCCGGATTGACTTCTCGTGCGTTAGAGACTGGTTTTACCACTAGGCATTGGTGGCGAGAACGAAAGTCAGCCGTACTTACAAAACTACCCACATCAGTATAAATTATGAGGATTCAACAGGGCAAGTTAAGTATGTGAAATTGTATTCTTTCTCCGTTCCTGTACGGATAGTATAGTATGTTAAACCGAAGTAGAGTTTACTTTGTTTGTAGTTTCTTTTAATTTTGTTTTCTATTCTCAATCTTGTTTCGGTCTTTTTATTTTTTGCCTATTTTGCAGTCGGGCTTTTGGTTTTTTTTTAAATTATTTATTTTATTTTATGTAATAAATACAATAATTTCACAATGAGAATGAATAACTATTACTTTGTTGTAGAAAACATTTATTTCCTACTTTTAAGGTTCCCGATACATCTTGGCAAAAAAATCCTTGTAATATCGTCATATTTGTCCGTCCGTGTCCTTGTATGTCACAGACATTTTTCTTGATAATTTCGAAATTTATAAAGATCTAATATATTAAATATACATAAGAAATACGCCACTATACGATTCGGTAGACAAAGAGAGAGAGAGAGAGGGAAAGAACGAGAAAAAATAATTTAGGGTGGCTGACAATCATGTAAATGAGGGTTGAAATTTTTCCAATGTAGCCGCGTGGGATTTCGTTAGATCTTGAAAATATTATATATTAATGAGCACGCTCTTTAATGGCTCTTTCATATAACTCAATAGGTGACGAGATATTAGCTTCAATAGTTGTCAAAATTGTGTATCCCTTCTCTATATATTATAATTATAATCGGCAGACAAACACACACATTGTATATCCCCAAATTAAGCAAGTTACGCTTGTGTTATGGGTAATATACAACGGACTACTCCCAGACACCCAGACCATAGTAAATAGCGGAGAAAATACGTTTCCGAAATTTACTATACCAGGAATTAAACCCGGAGCCTCTGCGTTGCAGTGAGGTAGGCCGGCAAAGGCTTAGCCCGCTCAACCACAGAGGCCGTCGCTACTATATTATTTTTCATTTCTCATATTCTGAAAGTACGCTTGGAGTCGCCTTATCATAGGGACGAAAACAGCGCTTTTAGTCCCTGGGAAATGTCTGGGAAGGTCACCCTGCTATAAAAAAAATTTGAAAACTATGCGAACTATAGATAATACATGCGACTCGTATCCTAATTTCTTAACAGCCGCTGTCAAATTGCGGCATAAACAAATATCAACTATTTTGTAACATCATTTTATATCTATAAATTACTTTTCACAAAATTATTTAATTTATATAAATTTGAGCTAAATATTTTACTATCATCAGTGACGAAAAAATACTGGTGGGTAGAAGGCACAGAAAAAAAATTACTTGACGTTTCATACGTGACGTACGTGATGACGTTTCATCAGATTTAAATATGGATTTATCGCCTAATTTTAATAGATAAATAGTTATTTGTTTAACTAATCAGTTTTTATTTCAATGAAAAGCAGAATGTTAACCTCGGGTGAAGGGCCTATTTAGACACTAGAATTATTAGCGCCCTCGCTAGGCTCATGCGGATGCGGAAGCAGTGAGGATCCTTATCGATGGCATCAAAACTGAAGGCAAGATAGGCATCATTGTCCTATTGGGGTAATGATCCTGAGACCCTAAGCCGGCAATTTAAGCTGCCGTCGTACTGCATGGTCTACCAGGCCGAATTGTGTGCCATATATACATTTTGACGTATATAGATATTCACTCTCTGCACTGCAAAGGGTACAGTACTCATGAGTTATCAGTTACGGCTAGGCAAACCTTATAGAGTAACCTACCTAACTTTCCTGGGCAAAAGGTAAAAGAGTGGAGCTATACTGGGTAAAAGCCAAAGCTAAGACCGCTCTTGCTTAGCTCTGGCTAAGACCGCTGCTCTGTACCTAAACACAAAGCCTCACTATGATTATCTCATTTATCAAGAGAGCCCTACGCATGGAAACGCTTGACAAATGAAACCGGAGATATAGGGACGAGCATACAGCGTCTATGACTAAATTCTTCTTCCCGGACGAGGTGTGTGCTTGCAGAATGTTGAAGAACCTTAGAATATACAGCATTGGGCCAACGAGCCAATATTTGAATCGATTCAAATTAAAGGGGGACTCCTCGGGTCCCTGTGAGGAACTCCAAGGACACTAATACACTGCCTCCTTGAATGCAGGAGGGCTTCGCTCGTGAGTGGTATAAATTCGAGTGCGCCCACCGTATCACGATGAAGAAAGACAGTATACAGAATCTCGTGGCGAAAAAGCTGAGGAAGGACTTCGTCAGTTATGCGCTAAAAATAGTTAATATCGTAGTCAATAGAAACCAGACAATAGATAACGTTGCTAACATATGATTGCATATGTTATTGCTAGCATTAAGGTCTATTTACATGGAGTGAGTTTCTTGCCTCGAAGATACCTTTATCGAAAGCAAGGAAAAAATATTATCATGTAAACTAAACATACGATATCATGTTGACGTCTCTGTGTAAAGAAAATACAAAATACCGTGCTCATCACCGAGTTCAAAAGGAAAGTATCGCATTCAAATCGGTTTAAACTGATTTGTACGAAACGCGCATGAACTTGGAAAAATGTCATACGAGATCGACAAGTCGAGAAATTGTAGACAAATATCTCAATTCAATTTATGTTGTAGTGTAAACAAAACTCTTGCTGATAATTACGTTACGATTATCATAGGACATACTCGTAGGCGAGCTTTTGTTTTTTGGTTGAATGTAAACATGTCAATGTTATTATTGTCTAAAGAGTATCGCCTACAAAAATAGTGTATGATTTCTCGCCCGAAAACTTACGAGAAACGCTTTCCATGTAAATGGCCCTGTAAGTTATTTAGATAGTAATGAGACCTAGACCTTAAAACAGCTGTAAATAAAAACCACGTAGGAAGTAAATAGTTTTACATAAATACAAAATATAAAAATAGTAGTAATTATAATACATAAATAAGTAATAAGAGCTGTAATAGACAGTAAAGGGATTCGTAAAGTATTAAAAAAGAAAGAAATAAAATAAAACCTCTTTCATAAAGAAAGAGAGATAAGAAGGCGATTAAAAAAAAATTATAATATTCAGCCCATGACTTAATCGTTTTTAGTCTCTGAGTGGGTTAGTTAATTCCTACCCTAGTCCATTATTTTAGTCTTCGTTGTCCAACATCACACTATCAGTTGTAAACTATTAGGGAGGTAGGTTTAATAAGCTCGCTAACTTGTTACGACATTATTCCCGGGGCTTTCGAAAACGAAGTTGCGCCTTTGAAATTGGGTTTCACAAGTATTTCACAGTATCGAGAGTTAAGAACGGGTAGCGGTTTAATTTTCAATTTAGCATGAAGTGTAATGACACTAATTGATTAATTTAGCTTAATTATTTAAAGATCTAAAGTGTTATGTCTGGATGGTTGTATTAACAAAATCAGATAATTTATTTCTAATAAAATCATCTAGAAGATAATGGAATTAAATATGCCTTATTGCACACAAAAAGCAGTATACATCATAATTAATGATATTTCAACTACCAACCTGTCGGGGGCTAAGAAGACGAGATTAATAAATACGAGAAGTTTCCGTTGCTACAAGATATATTTTCAAGTGTAACGTCATTGGTGGCACAAACAACTTAAAAACGCGTTTCAAAATATTGAATTCAAATATGTCCATCACAACCAGTAGTTTTATCGCTAGTAGCGATTTCGCCTTGACAACCTTCTAGAAACTTCGCATAATTTAATAAATATACAAGACATGATTATGTATCTCAAAAATAACAAGAGTATAACCAAATTTTGTATATTTAGCAAAATCACTGTAGGAAAACCTACAGTGATAATAATATATAATAATTGATATAATGATTGATTGATAATAAGACTAATAGAAAAAAACTGGTGATGCCATCCAGTGATATAGCAATAAGAAAATTCTCAAATTTTTAAGCTTAATATTGGCCCATTGTGATTTCTAGTAAATTTATCCCATTCTATAACAAGGGAGAAATTGAGATAGTTATATCTTTAATTAATACTTATTACAACTGACATCTTACATTCTGTTCTTATCAAATTTTTTGTCCATCCAAAGGTTGTCTGGAAGAAATCGCTAATAGCGATAAGACCGCCTATTGTATTGTAAAATTTTATTTCTGTTCACTGTATCTTTAAAACACAATAAAGCATATTCATTCATTCATTCATACTTCATCTCTAAACTATAAACGTAAATATTTTACATTTAATGGAAATAAAAAGAATACGGTCAAAATAACTTGTAACTCTATTGGGATTTTTAATATCTACCTCCAATCTCCGGAGAGATTACCCGCCAATGGCATTATTATTTTTCACCAAAAAATATCCGGTCAGGTTTAGGCAGGATATTGGATTTAGGGTCCGGTATACAAGGTAAAATTTCATATAGACCTTCACGCAAATATCTGATAACACAACCAAATCCTCCTTTATATAAGAATCCGATAAACATATAGAATTTGACATGCTGAATTTAGATCTGCCTTTAGTGTCTTGCTAACACGTATTTTTTTTTAAATTTTAATCCTAACGCAATATTTTGGTGAAAAACTTTTTCCTTGTTATCAAGGTCCAAAATACCATCATGTCAGTAGATTGCTTCTCTGCAAATCTTTAAGCAATATCTCATGAATGTGATGAAATATTCTAGCACGATATATTACAAAGACAAAAATGTCAAGTGTCAATGAAGAATGTTAAAGTTATTGTTTAGCTTAGCCCAACTTCATTAGTTCATCGTTTAATTTTAATTTTTGTTTATGTTTTTTATTTACTCTATGAGAGACGTTATAACCATTAAAACGTAGTTTTATTATGAACACTAGTCCTGAAAACTTAATAAAATACAATGTATTTCGAATGTTTAAATTACAATTTTCATTTTCGCACCCTTTTTTTAAGAAAGAGTTATATACATAAGATTTCTAAGTTAGAAGTGTGTCATATTTCATATGTTAAGTCTTGTCGTCAACCGACTATTGTCAACTACTGGACGTACATCGGCCTGGAGAACGTCCTATACTATCTTTGCAGAGACGCGGTCACCACTCAAGGACTCGTCTGCTCCATCGGCCATTTTGGTAGTACTATAGAATTCATATTGCTTGTATTGTATTCTAACGAATTTGTGCGATTCGAATTTGAAATTCCGTTGCAATTATCACAAAATGTATTAAAATTACACACACGTAATTAACAGTTCTAGTAAACACAACCAATTACAAGTCTACGCCGTAAGGCGTAAGGCGTAATCGTAATAAAATAAAACGCGCAAAGTTTGTCGATGTGAGATTCCCGTTCCGAATCTACACTTAGTAACGCTTCGATCGCAGTTGAAACTCAACCAACTCTGTCTCAACGGGCTAACCTTATACAATCCCAATAAACTTACATAATACTTTAATACAAAACGGCAAGGCAAATTTCAACAATAAAACGGCTTATGATGTTTTACTCAAATGCCGGCCATAAAAAGAAAAGGATTAACGATTGACAATAGATGATTACAAAATTTGCGCGAACAAATGACAGTGAAATTAAAATAATTTAAATAGCAAAGTTAATAAAACACCGGGTCGGTTACGGATTAGAGCTTCTCAGTATATACACGATTCGTAGCAGTATTTATTTTACAAAAAGATGCATGTTACAATATTTACCACTCCTACGGAACACTAAAAGAGCCCTTCCTTCATTTCCATGGAAAGTGATCGGGATGTTGCTTCCGTTTATTGAATTGATATCACATCGGAGATAACCACTCGACCGTTAGCAACATAAAAAAATCGAAATGTGTGCTGGGACACAATATTATAAGTGAAACTTCAACGGACAAATGGAAAAACGAATCGCAACGGACAAGTAGAAAAACTTCAACTGACAAGTGACAAAATGAATCGCAACAAAATTTTAACTTGAAGTTTTACGGGCAGAGTGTTAATGTACTTATCCAAAGTTTTACGGGCAGGTTTTCAAATTGGATGTTTTATTATTGTTGACAATATATATATATATATATATATATATATATATATATATATCTTAATATATATAAATTACGTCTCACGTTGTTTGTCCGCGATGGTTTCCTAAACCACTTGACCGATTTTAATCAAATTTGCACACCGTGTGCAGTTTGATCCGACTTGAAAGATAGGAAAGCTTACATTCGGATCCGGTAGGTGGCGCTGGAATCGGGTTCTAAATTTTATTTCTTCAGGCCAGGACAACGTTTGCCGGGACAGCTAGTATATATATATATATATATATATATATATATATATATATATATATATATATATATATATATATATGTGCGTCGTCACCATACACATTGTTTATATAATGCCCTATTTTACCACGTCACTGCAAAATCGATGCATATCATTATGATGCTTATAACAACTATAGTTTAGTAGAAGATACACTTGACGGTTTTTATATAACAAGTAAGAGATAAATTATTTCAATTTAACGAACAGAATCGGAGAAAATAATTAAATTTCACTGCAAATTGTGTTTATACAACATGTACCTGATAATGCCTCCATCCAACAAGCTCGCCTGTTCCGGTTGGATGCATTGGCAAATATTTGTTCGTCTCATTTGTTACTGTCGAATATCCATGAGTGTTATTTCAGACTGGGATACTGGAAATGAGGTGTTATTTGGTATGTATGTAAGGGGTGTATAGTTATGTATAATTGGTATATAACTCAAAAATTCTAAAAAAATATTCACATTTATATTGTTAATATAAGTGTACAGCAACTAATTTGGAATCGCAAACAACTGCTGTAGTATAGTACTGTGTTGCAGTTATCAGCGCTCACTTCCAAACAACTCCATTGTTATATAGTATAAAAAAAAAGTTTATATATTTAAGAATTACTTTGTTTATTTATTTGGCACACAAAACATGAAACAGCTGAAAGTTACATATTTCATATTATGTATAAATTATTAGGTCTAAGCTGTAACTCTAAACATGTGAGCACATAATGTACCATACATTGACAAGATGTTTAGGGGTTAGTACGACTTGTTATAATGTGAGTTTCACAGTGATTAGGTAACAAAATTATTATGCAACTAGGCCAGAAATATTGTATTAATATTTGTAAAATTCTTTTACTGTTCGAAAGCTACGTTAATAGGCTATATAACATGACGCTATACACCACGAGAAACCGCGCCGGGACGCTAGTATATTATAAAAAATATAAAAAAACTGATCTCCGCCGACAGTGGGGCCTAGTGTCCAGACTACCGGTGGTTAAATTTATTATTATTACTAGCTTCTGCCGATATCTGAACATCTAAGGTGCCAACGTCAAGTAAAACAACCTCATTTTACCATTAATATGCTTCTCATGTACTATCAGGAACTTGCTACTTTCGGATGTTTTTTTATATAGAACTAGCTGTGCCCGCGACGTCGTCCGCGTGGAATTTGTGTTCAAAACCCACCGATTTTGAAACATTCTTCATTGATGCTCCGCTCCTGTTGGTCTTAGCGTGATGATATATAGCCTATAGCCTTTCTCAATAAATAGGCTATCTAACACTGAAAGAATTTTTCAAATCAGACCAGTAGTTCCTGAGATTAGCGCGTTCAAGCAAACGAACAACTCTTCAGCTTTATACATTAGTATAAGATTATAGTCAAGGTGGTGAAGTCCGTCAGTAGTGGAACTCAATACATCTCGCATTATTTCCGTGTTTGAATACTTACGATGACAACAAATCAGTCAGAGAAGTTAGGACACCATTAAATTATGGCTTCGAATTATATTTGGCGTTAAATTCGGTTTAAAAAAGTTATAAAAAGAGCTGTGTAGGAACTTACCTCCTGGACTACTCCACCTCGACCTTGATTATAATTTAAGAAAAGCTTTGAATAACGTTTTACACCCTATTATTATATATAAAAACGCTGAAGAATTATTACATACTGTTAATAATCTTTCGTCAATTACTTAAACTAAAACAAATACTTTCACGCACATACTCACAAGCACACATACTCATAACATATACGTACGCATGCACGCACACGCACGCATGCACACACACACATACTTGTACACACACACCATTAATCTATACTCACACTCCTACACATCTAGGCACGTAGTTATTATATAGGTGTATGTCTTTGTAGACCACGGGCCATAAAAATGGCCCGAACATTTGGAGGGCTTGCGTGAGGCCATGGGAAGGCCAACACGTAGAGGCCCCTTGACAAATTTAATGTAAATGTGGCGTGACACTGACCGGCGATTATCCCTGTCTACACTATAGAATAATGCACCCAAGGACAAGCCCCGGCCAGTGTAGGACTATTGTGGGAAATGAGAACAAAAAGTACCGGGCTATTGGGGTGAACTGCTAGTGGTACTAGGGGTCTGGGAATATAGAGACTATGGCGTCTGCTCGTCGCAATGGAACGAACATGGAAAAATGGGCAGACGGTGACTCGCCACTTGCTGCATGGGCCCCAAAAAATGCCATAGAAGGCAGGGAGGGGTAACATGGGTGGGAGTGGCTAAGGGGTGTCGAGAGGTAGGCTGCAGGTTCACCGAAGCTACTTCCGACGTTAGGCCATTTATCACTTCCACCCCTGGAGCTTGAGTCTTAGCTCTAGCGATCTCCACTCCGTGCCGGCTGGTTAAGGCAATCACTGAGGCGGGGGCCTTGCCTTAGCCCTCGGAGTCAGGTACGAGGCGTCGCTACTCACCTAAGCCTTCGCCACAAAGCCCCCCTGCGGGTATATAGGTGATATTATTATTATTCCCATATATATTTTATTTTCTAGTTTCTTACATTTTTCTTATAAACATTTTATCAAAATATGTACATTATTTATAAAAAAAATATAAAAAACTGATCTCCACCGGCAGTAGGTCCTAGGGTCCAGGCTACCGGTAGTTAAGGCTCCAGACATAGGAGTCTCCTCACAATACGGGCCGTGTCCAACAAAGCTGCCTTCTGCATCCGACCCTTCACCCACATACCAAGCGAGAGCCTTTCAAGGTGGCGGTCAAGGCTCTTCGCTATTAGTCCATTCACTGACACCACTCTCGGTACTATGATTGTATAGTCCAGGTTCCACATAGCGGTAACCTCGTGAGCAAGATCAATATACTTTATTTGTTTATCTTTCTCGGCATTCACGAGGTTTTATTATTATATAATGTATTTATTTAATCTCAAAAATTTTACATTTTTTTAAAATATACATATAAAGATATTTTTTTATAAAAAAATAGATAACATTATTCTTTTATAAAAATATATCAAAAATAAAATACATATTCAATAAAAAAATATAAAATCTTGCAACTCATCGCCAGCGGGGCCTGGGGTCCAAACTACCGATGGTTATGGCTCCAGAGACAGGAACCTCCTCACAATTCGTGCCGTGTCCAAGAGTGCTGCCTTCTGTATCTGGCCCTTCACCCAGCTTCCCAGCGAAAGCCTCTCTAGATGACGGTCGAGGCTTTTCGCTATAAGACCATTGACGGTAACAACTATCGGCACAATGCTCGTTGACTCCAGACACCACATAGCCGTAACCTCGTGAGCAAGATCCAAGTATTTACTTAGTTTTATTATTATTATTATTATTTCAATTGTTTTTTAGTTTAATAATACCAGGCAATGAAAGAAAAAGAGTTTCAAAACCGAAGCGAACTCCACTGATGCCCACCACACAGGCTCTGTTGAGACCTAGTGCGGGCACCAGAGCCAGCTTTGGACGCTCCTATAAAATTATCATCGCATTGTGAATTATTTTACGTTCCTTGTACTTATGTAAATAAATTTCATTTCAAATTAATTTTGCAAGTAAACGTACACACGTTTTCTCTGACATCTATCTATCTACTATCCGTACAGGAACGGAGAAAGAATACAATTTCATGCGGCCGGGGGGCCTCTCGTAAGAGGCGACTTAACAACCCACAGCCAGGTGGTAGGGCATTTACCCGACTGGATGGCTACCACCCCAGGTCTAAAGTATGTCGCCATAATAACCTAAAGTTGTGTTCCGGCATTAGTGACCAGGTTCCAGTCTCCCTTAAGAGAGCAGCAGCGCATTTGTAGCAACTTTGGTGTTGCAAATGTCCATAGGCGATGGTAACCGCTTTCCATCAAGTGGGCCGTCTGCTTGTCTGCTGATCTCCTGCAATAAAAAAAAAAATACATGAAAAATGGTAATAAAATATAGAAAGGAAGAGAAAAAACACATCGTTGTTAATACTCCAACTGGAAATAATAATACAAAGTAAAACACATTTCATCCGTACAACATCATGCCAGCACAAGATAATGATGCTAATGTACTATGCTGCCTTTTGTTTCAGAATAATACGGGGGCAGACACTGTAAAGGATATTTATGACTCCATTACGACAGGTCAAACCGATAGCTAGAGCTGTGCCATCATTAATTTACATTGAGTTATTAAATTTAACAAAGACCATTTAACTGGGATCTTTTGATATGTCTGTATGTTCAAAGTAAATACAGTGAGTTTCTTCTAAACATATGTAATTACTTGACCTTACTCACTGACGGACTGATATATCAACGCTCAGCCCAAGCTACTAGGTTCTTTCTATTGTGAAGACCTACTAAGGATAATATAAGGAAGGATTTTTGACAATTCAAGCCCTAAGAAGGTGAAAAAGGGGTGGAAACTGTGTAAAAAACTGTCACTGTCAAAGTAAGAAGCACGAATTTTAAATACCTGCTTCTGGTTAGTAATACATGTACACGTGTATCGGCGTTTTTGGAAATCCTACCCCTAAAGGGGTGCAAAGTGGGCTACATTTTAATTTCTTATGACTATTTTTAATCTTTAACCTTTCTTTTTTGGAACGAAGTTCCTTATTTATCCGTGCAGGAACAGCAGGTGGTAAGTCATTTGCCTGACTGGATGGCTACTACCCCTGGTCTAAAGTATGTCGCCATAACAACCTTGAGTTGTGTTCTGGCATTTGTGACCAGATTCCAGTCTACCTTAAGAGAACAGCAGCGCATTTGTAGCACCTTTGGTGTTGCAAATGTCCATTGGCGATGGTAACCGCTTTCCATCAGGTGGGCCGTCTGCCTGTCTGCTGAACTCCTGCAGTACAAAAAAATCTACGACAACTAAGAAGTGGGCGATAGCTATATAACTGGTTAGGATTCCTAACATTATTAGGCATATTTTTTGCAGATACCCTTAGTTAAATCTTGGAAAATCATGATGTTTTTAATTACTTTTATTCAAGTCAATACTCGTGGATGGGAAAATATTAGTTTCCAAAGGGTTATAAACGTCTAACTTTTAAGTTATGAAGTGGAAAATTTTGAAAAGTTTAAGACTATATTAGTATAGTTACAAATACACTTCAAACGATAATTGTTTTGGTTAATATTGTAAAGTGATATTTGAGATGTACAATCCGTGTAGGAATAGAGTAAGAATAGGTACAATCTCCTGCGGCCAAACGGGCGTTCGTAAGAGGCAACAAAAACACTCCACAGCCAGATGGTGCTATTTGCCCGCCTGGATGGCTACCACCCCTGATCTAAAGTATGCCGCCATAACAACCTTGAGTTCTGTGCCGGAATGAGTAGCCAGGTTCCAGTCTCCTTATCTTTGAGAGTCCTTTAGAGTCTCCAGATGGCGGCAGTAGATTGGAAGCACTTTTGCTGTTACAAATGTCCATACGCGATAGTAACCGCTTTCCACCAGGTGACCCGTCTACCTGTCTGCTGAACTCGTGCAACAAAAAAGTGTTTTTTTCCGGTTAAGTCTCAGCTTTCATGGTTTCCTGACTAAGCGTTGACAATTATTTATTTTATAAGAGGGTAATCTTAAGTTGTTATACACGAACAAAGCCAAGTGAAAAATTCTAATTGACTATATTTATTGAGGTCTACCTTCACCGGTTTGTAATTGGATGGCTGGGTATGCAGATCAATGAGGATTATGGTACAGCTCATGCTAATACTAAGATCCTTTGGGTCCAATTCGGTGATTAACATCTACGTGATAGGTATTCCCACTGGCTTATGCCAGGGTAGGTGTTAACTCCAAGTTAATGGAACTTAAGATGATACCCTGTCTCTAGACACCGACCTTATGGTAAAGGATTGTGTTTAATTTAAATGGAAATAACCAAAATCTATTATGTTTAATTTGTGTAATATTTTTGTTTAGCACATTGCAGTTTGGAATACATTGTTCTAATGCTAATATAGATTTTTCAACCAAATTGATTCAGTGATTCTGTCTTTCAATCGAATTGTATCAATATGGTTTAAAAAGACAGAAGTGCAAGGACACAACGTGGAATGATTCATCTTTATATTTATGTATCTAATTAGACATCGTATTAATGTTTAATATCGGCATTATTACGTTCTTTAATTAATGAAAAAATTTAGGAATCATTTATAAATTATTAACACGCGCGCGCGCGCACACACGCACACACACACCACACACACGCACGCACACACCACACACACGCACACACACACACATACATACCTATATGCATCCACACCACAGACACATGCTCATATAATTCATATATAACTTAAACCACTTGCATATTCTATAAACATTAGTGTCAGCTACTATATACTTGTATTTTTAAGCTGGAGGTGATGGGTCAGGAGTGCCATAATGACAGGATTCTTTTCCTAGTTTGGGCTCCCAACTTTTCCACCCATAGTTAAAAAAAATCTCATTTAATTGTTATGTTTTGTGGAAAGGAAATAAATAAATAAAAATAAATAAATAATATACCCACAATATAACATTCATATTTATGGATCTTCTGATATAAGCAATATTTCTAATAATAAATATTTTCATTAATTTAAGTTTCATTAACGGTATGTATGGTATTTATTTTGAAACCACAGCCAAGGTTAAATTTTATATATCGTTATAAATAACTACTAAATTATAGACAAAATAACACCACTACGTCTGTCGACAAATCGTGGCAAGACACTTCGATCCTTTAGCCTTGGGCTCAATTGGCCCTTTACAATTTCTCAGAAACTAACTTAGTAAAATTAATTTAGTAAGGCCCAGCCATTGTTAAATACAAAGTTAATTTTCTTGACAGCACCAGCAAGTGTTTCATAAACAGACGCCTTGAGTCATTACACAGGTGCAATTAACGTTTTAGTACATTTGTCTTTTGCTTCAAAATATATAATATATATGTAGGTAGGTACATAATATAATCGGCACACAAACATACTCGTTGTATATTACTGGGTGATACAACATATTGTTACGAATTGCAGGACCCGAATTAAAATGCCGTTGGAATTACTATAGAATTTATTAGAACTGTACAAACACGTATAACACAGATACAAATATAATTGGACACAGCCAGTGCAAACGTAATGCATGATTTAATAACATGCGTAAAGTCCCTCACTAAATAGATTACCGAATGTACACAAGTCTTGCTTCACTCGTGGTTATCGCTTGACTGCCAATCTCTTCATTGGGCCATTGCTTTATACTGCACCGATACAATATAGCTGCCAGACCGCGTAGACCGAATTGCTTAGAATCCGTTCAACACACCTGGCTAATGACTGCCATAAAAGATTACAATACACAATGGGCTGTTTTCTAATCACAAAATTTTAAACACAAAGTAAACAAACAAAGTCCAAATGCGGAAAGGTAATAAAGTGTGCTTTTATGGTATGCAGATGTGAATCTACTTCTGTCGGCGTGTAGGTCGTAACAATATTATACCACTCTGAGGACAGTCCAAGTCACCCAGACCATATTAAATAACGAAAAACTCATTTACGAGGTTTACTGTGCCAGAAATTGAATCCGGAGTCCCCGCTTCAATAAACTCGGGCTTAACCCGCTCAACCACAAAGTCCGTCAAAATCATGGAATCGTACCATGACCGCAGTACAAGCACTCAAAACATGAATAACTAATAAGCGGGTGATAGACATGCGAGCAAGTATTCGTACTCTCTATAAATAGCCCATAAAGGGCCCGGAGATTTGGCAGGTTTCACACATCCATTATCTCGATGTTCAAGGCTTCATCTCGATGTTTTCTTTTACATTTAGCACGTGGTAATTATAATAATAATAATAAACACATTATAGGTCAGAAAGCGGCGTAAGAGATGCATTGCTTTCCAACCAGGATTCGAACCCACGTCCTTTGATTTTCGGATGCGTGCACGCACCAGTAAGCTACCGTGGCCTTTGTCTTCATACTTATGGCCGGACAATCCTTTTTATCAAGTGGTAAATCCCGGTTGCATTCGAAGAGTTTGCTTCGACGTCCAGTGTCCGCTTTCCTACTTTTTTTCTACATTTCGGGTGATCTTCGGCAACCCTTGGATCGAGGCCATTAGTGTGCTCGTCATCCTTTACAACATTAAGTGAGAATTTTTTTGGGCCGGGTCCTGGCGGAGTCGGTATGACTAGAGATCTGCTTCCCACGTAACTAGTAGATTTCCGTAACACATGGCCTCACTAAAGTAAGCGACTCTCTTGCAGTTATCTCTTATGTCACAGTCATGAAAACTGCCGCAGACGAAACTTAATAGGCACGTTAAAGAACTACTCGCCAAAGACTAAAGCCACAAAAGTTCTTCTTTTATCCGTGCAGGAACGGAGAAATAATACAATTTCATATGACCGGGCGGCCTGTCGTAAGAGGTGACAAAACAATCCCCAGCCAGGTCTGAAGTATGCCACCATAATAAGCTGTAGTTATGTTCCGGTATTAGTAGTTAGGTTGCAGTCTCCTTTAAGAGAGCGGCAGCACACTAGTAGCACCTTCGGTGTGACAATTGTCCATAGGCGATGGTTACCACTTTCCATCAGGTGGGCCGTCTGCATGTCTGCTGACCTCATTGCAATAACAATACTAATTACAATATTCAGAGCTGTAGGGTTTGCTATTAAACGCTTGTATTTAAATTCCCACGATTTGAAAATGCTCGTCTAAAACGTCACGGCAAATTCGTGAGTGTCAATCAAATCGCTACGAGTGGCGCCACCGTCCATACGATACTGCATTTTCACTCTCTTCAAAATATAATCATCAACGAGCTATCGGTGAGTCGAATCTAACTATTTACAAGCCCATTTTTCAAAATATCAAACTTTCAATCGAACAATAGCTATTACTAACAATGTATCTATTATTACCTAAAAATTCGTATAATAATTTTCTTTGTTTCCTTATTTCTTATGGCTATTTTTATATGAAATTCACCGATGTATTTTATTTGTTTACGCTTAAATAACGCTTAATATTACGGTTTCCTCAATATACAGTTTCCGGGTTTGTAAGTACGGATGAAAAAAAATAATAATGTAGGCCTATCGGACACACAAGTAGGACACACATCAACCCCATCTCAAAGAATGACAGAAATAAATGTAAGTGTGGACTTGAGCTTACTGTTTTACATCTCTTAGTAGAATGTATGTTATTTGACAATGCAAAATTATTATGTAATGTTCGTAGTAATTTAAAAATCTGTCTAAAGGACCATTTAGATGGAGAGAGTTTATCGCACGTTTTAGGGCGAGAAGTCGTATCCTATTTTCGTAAGCGAAACTCTTTAGATAATAATCGCATTGGCATGTTTACATTCAGCCATAAAGAAAATCTCGCCTACGATTATGTCATACGATAACTGTAAGGGAATTATCACCAACAGTTTTGTTTACACTACGGCACATTGAGATATTTGCTTACGATTTCTCGACTAGTCTAAACTAGATCTCGTATGACATTTTTCAAGTTCATGCGAGTACCGTACAAATCAGTTGGAATCGATTTGAATGCGAGACTTGCCATTCGAGCTCGGTGTGCTTGTAAATAGGAAAACTGTGAATTAGTAACACGAAACATATTTCTAAATGTTTCTTCATCTTCTAGTTGCAATTCAAGATACAGAGTATTTGTGGCTCCTAAAGTTGTTGTTCTTTCTATCCACTTTTTAACCAAATAAGTTTTTTTTTTCGCTTTCGTTTAATTAATTCTTGTCTTAAAAGAGCAGAGATGATTAAAACACCATCGTGCACTACACTCATGGTTGCGACTAGTGACTAACTGAAGTCGAAATACGATTCTTGCTTTGAAATGTTGTATACACAGAAACGTAAATATTCAATTTCTAGGCGACTATGGCTCTTCCATGTACGATGCGTATGTTTAGTTATTCGTATCGTATATTTAGTTTACAAGTTGACATTTTTTTTTCTTGCTTTCGACAATCGTATCTTCTAGGCAAGAAACTCTTTCCATTTAAATGGCCCTTAAATAAGGAAGGACGCATACAAAAACTTTAAAATTTTAAATGTTTATATAGTTTGGACTGCTGTATTTATTGTAAAATCGTGGTCGTCACTGACATAAGTTGTTAAAAAGCTAGCTTTAAATAATAAAAAAATTGTCCATCGTAAGAACGCACGTGAGAGTGAAAACTTTGTACCTGAGCGTGACAGTTACGTGAGTTCAGTGCTTTTCCCCATTCTAAAAGAGTCCAAAGTAGTCAAAGAAGTTTTCACTTCAAAAAACGATACTACGAAAATATTTTTATAAATGTTATCTGCACTTAATGAACGTAGCTATTAATTACCTGCCTCTATGTTATCCAAGGGAACTTAATCGCAAGAAGGCTGCCATGCTTAACGAATTTTAGTGGAAAATTGTTTGCTTATTTCGTTCAAAAATATAACTATTTATACATATGCACATATATATATATATATATATAATTTCCAAATATTACATTTAATAGAATGGGATGTATAATCTGATATACGTAAATTAATTAAATTACTAATTCATATATCAAGTAATTTTATAATAAGCTTCGCCCGTAATACAGGTTATAATACATCCCATTCTGTTAAATGTAATCTTTGGCAATTTTAGTTATATTTTTGAACTAAATAAGAATTGTATATTCAGCAGTATTTATGTGTGTATTTCATTTATATAACAACAGTACTGTCACAAATAAATGACAATGGCTTAATAAACAAGTTATAAGTATAAATGATAAGTTCTTAACAACTGTATATAATGTAATTATAAAACGTATTCTTTTATATGTCAAAATATTAGAACTTATTGTATCATATGTCCGCATCCCTATTATTTATTCAGAATAATTTGAATTATCTCAGATATATTCTAAATTTAAATGCTCTTTAACTAGGCTAGACGGAGAGGAACAGTTATCAGACCAATTTTGGGCCCAACGAAAAGAGGAGATCGCCGCTGGAGAGTCCGAACTAACTCCAAAATAGAAAACCTTGTGGTCGAACTCAATATAATTAGAGATATAGGCTCACCCTCTCCACTGGCTCGTTCACATAGAACTGAAACGGATGGAGGTGGAACGTGGTGTAAAAAAATTGATCAACGACTGGCCGGCCGTCGCAAGCATCGCTGGAAAGACAGATTGGAAGCTGACCTGGCCGAACTTCAAGCTCACAACTGGCAAGACACTCCAGGTCAGAGAATAGTGGCGTGCTCTCCTTTCAGAGGCTAATAGTACTAGCATACTGCATAGTAGCACTCCTCCGTCTACAAGAGATCTTCTGCCGAGGCCATTGTCGCACCTCGCAACCCTGAGCTTTGCTATTATAGTTGGAAATTTTTATATATTATTTACATGTGTAGGAAATATTTACCGTCTTCAATTATTGCACAGCGCCATCTATTGGCTTGTAAGTGTTCCACTACATATTGTTATTTTTTAATCAGTCTAATATTAGCATTGTAGTTTTAAAATAGGTTCCTTGATGCCTGAATACATGTAATTAATTTACCATCAAGATACCCACCCTACACGCAACAGGCTAACTATACATTCCCGAATGTGGTCTTTTAATCACGCTGTAAGCGAAATAAATTGTGTTTTAATTGCAACGCTAAACATTTGTTTTATTTATTTCCTACAGGATAAGCGCTCTGCGGTCTACAAAATAGAACGGCGGAATTAACGCGAAATATAATTACGACGGTGGCTTCAATTCATTACATTGATGCTTTTTATTTAATGTAAAAAGCATTTTAGATGGAAATTTTAAAAACAGTTTTGTACAATCTAACGAGTTACAACACAAACAAAACCGACTTCCAACTAACAAGCATAAAATAAATATTATTATTTTCTACAACATCTTCAAGTCGGAGCATTATACAATTTCGTTGTTGTTTTTTTATGTTTTGCTTTTTAATATGTATTTATTGCTTTTTAATTTGAAGTCGGTATTGTTTTTGCTTAAAAAATATTTTCTAATTTTAAGATGCTATAAGATGATAATTCGAGTACTTAATATATTAAACGCCTATAGAAATTGTACTCCAGGCGCATGTACGCGCTCTCTCAGGCGATCTTCAACAAAAGTTGCTCTCGATTTCCCTGGGATCCACTAATTAGATCCTGACTTGTTGAAAATGGGACCACCTCAGGAGTATTCTCTTTAAGCCAAGAAAAAAAAAATTCAAAATCAGTCCACAATTCATCACTAAAACCACTTAGCACCGGAAAGATTCGCTCACAAGCTGTTCAAGCGTGGATGGTAAGTGAACCGCTCGGTGACCTAATAACATCATCATGCGACGTTTACTCGTTGACCTCGCGAAATTCGCTGTTTGACAACGAGGACGATGGAGTCGGGTGGTTTAGAATAGTATTCTGTAGCCGAGCCATGTTGGGAAACACAAACCCGTAACATAGTCATATCCATCCAACCACTTCGGAACCTCTAGTCCGCTTTCTTACATTTTCTCCTCTACTTAGTTCAGTCATCGGAATCGCTTATCGCCAATGTTCTCAGCACACATATCATCCTTCACGACGTCTAGGTGATATTTCCTATTCCCAGGACTTGGCAAACGAGCCAGAGCCTTCACGCCATGCCACAGATGGTGACAACAAAAATTCCCGTTACGGCCGGTTTCTCCTTAATTTTGAACAATAAAATAGGGTGGGGGTATCGGCCGCCATCCGAAGACGGCGTGGGCACGCCACCCTATTCATCATTCAACATTCAACATCCACAGACGTCATAAGCCAAGTCGTGCTAAAGTATTTTATATCCAAATTAATTGTAAATTGCATAAATCAAATCATCATCATTAAAGCTGTGTTTATATGTACCACCGGTACACATAGCAATAAACTTTCTACCAATCTTCATCCATATAAACCGCGGTTAGTTTTTGAGAAAAAGAATTGTATATATGTATATATAAACAAAGATAGATAGACGAACGGTTATACCGAAATTATAAGCGTTCCAATTTTTTAATTGATGGACTACAGCCGACAGGATGACGGCCTATCTTATGGAATGTGGTTACCGTCGCTTATGGTAATTTGCAACATCAAAGGTGCTACCAATGTGTTGCCGGCTTCCAGGAGGGGAATTGGAACCAGGCTACTAATGCCAGAGTACAACGCAGGGTTGTTATGGCAGTATACTTTAGACCAGGGATGATAGCCATCCAAACAATCAAATGTAACTACCACCTACTATTTCAATAAAGACCCCTAAAAAAGTTATTAATAAACACCTAAAAATATAAAATGTATTGTCAGCCCTCGCTGTATAGAGAAATAAGGTACGTCGCAAAATATGAGTATCTATTATATATTCTAAGAGGGAAAATATATTCACAATACTCCAAGGACCTATTATTTGGAAGCATTTCGTCTCTCCTCTTTAACGCCTATTGCATTACCATGACAACAGCCTTCAAAATTGAAGTGTGACAATGGCCCACCGTTTATCGATGAACGCCTTAATGGAAATAGCCTTTTCGAGAGCAACTTCTAAGAATTACGACCAGGTATATACATAAATATAGGAAATTTATTAAATAATAGATCAGTGGGTTTACACACGTTGGCTGTGAATAAAGTATTTTTAAGACTGTAAGATTCTGGGCAATCTTCGCAGTCTTTGGCTCAGTAGAATCGAGAAAGTAATTACTTGTATTAATAAGTAATACTTGTTACTATCTATGTAATATATAATATTTCTGCATATATATATATATATATACATATATATATATATATATATATATATATATATATATATATATATATATATATATATATATATATATATATATATATATATATAATGTATGTATTTATTATTAAAATGTAAGTATTTTGTACTATATGTTACGTATACCACCATCGCCATTATCATCTCAATTCATTTCTGGGGTTGTCTGGAAGAGATCGCTTTTTAGCGATAAGACCGCCCTTTGTACATAACTAGATATAATTTTAGTCTTTAAGTTCATACTTGTATTGGTGTACAATAAAGAGTTATCTATCTATCTATCTATCTACTTGTAATATCTACTATTTTTATCGATTGAAACTACTGAAATAATTTTGTTCAAACTAATTTTAGTTTAAAGTATTCTTAAAGCTTTATCAGCTGCATTTCTTACTTTGATTTACCTCCTCGGTCAAAAGTTAGGGTATAAGGTAGGTAATACGATTATTAAGATATATCATGGGAGTTTTTAATACCTATCTAAATATACCCTACATGATATAGAATACTATGCTCGCTGAAAAGAAATCGATGTCACTACAGCATTTTGCAGTCATATGTAGAAATTACATTTTTCTCTCCATTTGCATCTATATGGACCCAGTAGTTTCTAAAAGAACTGGTTATTATATTGTTACGTGCGAGTGGAGGTACGCACTTAGGATTGGAAATATACACCAGTTTTTTTTCAACTAACTATATGCCTTTAATAACTTGCACAGAGTCATACGTGATTTTTTCCTGTAGGGTTGCTCCTTCACGCACCATTAACGACGCATTGCCCCCATGATGCTCACATTACCGTTGCTGATGTTGCGTAGACCACCTTCTGCTACTGCAGTGCTCACCTCTTAAACTACACTAAACTCCTCCTTCATTAAACTGCCCACTAAATTATTCACTAAACTCTCCATCAAACTTGTCACTGTCTTCTACTAAACTTCGCTTCCAACTATCTAAACTCGTCACTACCTTCTATTAAATTTCTTTTTCAACTCTCTAGTATCGCACTTATAGCTTCGCTGTCTGCAACTGAACAACTACACCTTGAAGAATCTTCTGGAACCCATAATTTCGATCTGCTTTTCGTTATTCTTTTGTTTATTATCTGTCCTTTTCTAAACATCTATTTATGTGTCTTTTCCTTCCTGAACCTCCTATTCTAGAATTTCGATCTTCATTTCGTTATTCTTTTATATATAAAAAAAAACATATACAAATAAACTTACTTTCACATTTATATACTAGAAGACTTATAATATGTCTCTTGTGGTTTTTGTAATGTGAGACCGAAAACAAAAAGAAGTAACGAAACAGATTACATGTTTTCTTCCTATTGTTATTTCTCCGGCAGTGTCACATTATTAATTTCCGTTACATTAAGTTCTACGAAGCATAACTTCTGTTTCACGCTCACGAAAACATATATTTAAAACAAATTATACATACATACATAACTTCACCCCAGTTCCCTTGCGGGGTAGGCACGAACAACAGAGCGTCATTTAGGCTTATTGTTACACACCTCACTTGCTTCTTTGACATTCATAACTCTTGTCATGCACGCTCGTCTGTTCTTAAGGCTCCTGACATCACCTTCTGCTAGTACACGATCAATTTGATCATGGAAGGTGTGTCGTGGCCTTCCACGACTTCTGCATCCATCCACTTTTGCATTGTATATCTGTTTGGTTATTCTTTCATCATTACGTTCTTTCCACATGCTTGAATCACCGGAGCATTCCTTTCCTTACCTTCACCCCGACACTCTCTTTCAGACCAACTCGCTTTCATACCTCGGTATTACGAAGTAAGAAAGAGTAAAGTAAAGTAAAACAAATTATCATTAATAAAATTGTTTTGTTTTTAATTTTGTTAATCATTTTAATAAACATGACGATTTTATACGAAATAAGTTCTTGACAAAACGATTAAAAACCCTAAAAATGATCTGGAATTTTCTACAGTATTACAAAGACGATTAAAAACATTTATGAAGAAAACATTTCCCCTTGTTTAATTGCCTTGAAGCGATGTTTGTACTTAGCTACGGACAAAGTTTAAAGTAGTGTTAAGTAACACCTGTAAGTGTTGGACAATAAACAAGTGTTAACTAACACAAAATGTTTTGTGTAAGGTGCCCTGCGACACCTGCCGGCGAGTGTGTGTAAACTTGTAACGTGTTTAACAAGTTGAAATTTACTCTTCCTTTGTCTTCCTTTTATGAGAAAATGTGTTGTACAATTGCGGAATGAAAATGTTCGTCACCTTAAAATCGGCATTTGCTTGCACGAGTACAAGAAATATGCACATTCTCATTTTACTTCAAATCCTTCGCTGTGCCGGCTGTTTGCCTTTGGAACTCTTTATCTTTTAACTCTTTATTTATCTCATCTACGGGAGATGTCAGAAAAGCTAAACCACTAGCCATATTTAAAAAATCTGTCAAAAACCATTATCTTAGTTTATAATAAAATATGTATTTTTCTATTCTTCTCAACTTAGCTGTTTACTGTCCACATTGTACTGTTTTTCCCTTTTTATTTTCCTTCTTTTTAATTTAAGTATACCTAAACATAAGTTGTTAAAAGTATCCTCTCAGTCAGGTTGCCTGGAAGAGATCGCTTTAAGCGATAAGGCCTTCTTTTGTTTTGCCGTTAAATTGTTCAAATTATTCATTCTGTAATTGTTTATTTGGTGAACAATAATGTGTTTTCTATTATATCTCACCATTAGAGTGGTGTTCAGCGGCGCCACCTATCGGCTCCACTCGTGAATTTAAACCATCCCAGGATCCACTTGAACACACACAAAAATAATTTACCTAAATCAGACACATGACTATGAGTTTAATTGCAGTTAATGGCTAGACTGATGTTAGATAGATAGATAGATAACACTTTATTGTACACCATTATAGAAAAACTTACGAACTAGTATTAGTCTGGTTGGGTACAAAGGGCGGTCTTATCGCTAAAAAGTGATCTCTTCCAGACAACCCGAATTTGTGACTGATGTTTTTTTAATAATATTTTTTTATTGATGAATATCATATTTTAATACTTATTATCCTATTCCGGACGAAGACAAGTCCAAAAATACAAAAATCAACATTGGTCCAGCCGTTCTTGAGTTATAGATGGCGTAACTAATACTACTTTATTTTATATCTTAATATATATAAATCTCGTGTCACAATGTTTGTCCTCAATGGACTCCTAAACTACTTGACCGATTTTAATCAAATTTGCACACCGTGTGCAGTTTGATCCGACTTGAAAGATAGGATAGCTTAAATTTGGACCCGGTAGGTGGCGCTGGAATCGGGTTCTTAATTTTATTTCTTCAGGGCAGAACAACGTCTGCCGGGACAGCTAGTATTATTATATAGATTTGTTTTGTGTTATGATTTATTTATTTTACGTCGCTTTCTAATAACTCCAGTCGTTAATAATTTTATAATATGCATATTTTTAAAATACCTTATAAACATTAATCATTAAAAAAATAACCATTGCATGCAGTTTTACACAAATATCTATAATTAAAATTTAAACAATATTCTTTGTGGCCCTTTCATCAAAATTTATAGTTTTGTTTTGTTTGTAATCTGTTTAAAGAAAAACATTTAAAGAACTACTTTTGAAATGTCGTCTATTTGGGATTTGCATTCACAACGTAAAATCCGATGAACATATAGCTGCGAAGTAACGGCGCGGAAGTTTCGTATTTGTATGGGAAGTCGTAATTTTGAGCGGCCAGCGCGATGGTCACCGCCGATAAATAATTGTAATACGTTATTTTTAAATAAATATAGTTGTGCCCGCGACTGTGTTCGCTTAAATTGTAAGTTGAGAGTGACATCGGCCAGACATCAAACATCGCACCATAAAAGCTTTATAAGAATTTTCAACGCTAATTTGAAATATGAATATTTTAATAAATATGCCTTCCGTGATCACGGCCACTGAAAAGTGGCCGAAACGTCGGAAAAACCAAAATCAAATAAAATTACCGCGCTTAAAACTGTTAAAACGTAGTTTTATTATGTATACAAGTCGCGAAAACTTAAGAAAATATTATGAATATTTTATTCAAATTTATTTAGGGCAACGCACTATTATCGATTTTTCAATCATCAGATAAAAGTTATTAGTGGAATAAATTATAACCTGACTGAATTTAATTATATATTAATTATTTGGTGATTGAAATATCGGCCTTGGAAAATAAGCATTAGAGTAAATTATGATACATAATATTACTTGTGGCGCAACCAGCGTTAATGCCCACAACTGTAATGTAATAAGTCCCGTCTGTCTGTCTGTCACTGCACCCATTCTGTAGAGAATTTTATTGTTTATTTTGTGTAAAGCAGATTTATGTAAAACATTTATAATATTAATTAAAAGTGACAAATATTTGTAGAATATAGATTCCTTTTAACTAATGATTGTGTATTTGTGTTGAAAATCTTAATTATTTAGTGAAAAATGCATTTGCGAGCCGCCACAAGACTGTCCTCGTTTGACATCTACCGTGGACATTGATGTAAATGCTACATCAACGACCGTAGACATATATTTTGGCTGATAATCTTTTTTTGAATATTATATAAAACAAAACAATACTTAACACTTGCTACAACAAATTGCGCTTATATTTTTAAAAACAAGATTTATCCCACATCAGCGTCAAAATAGGGTTTTTTTTTAAATTCATGAGTTAAGCAGACAGGCAGACGGCCCACTTGATGGGAAGCTTAAGCAAAAGGGGACTGGAACCTAGGCACTTATGTAGGAACACAACTCAAAGTTCTTATGGTGGCATACTCTAGACCAGGGGTGGAAGCCATCCAGACGGGCAAATCACCTGGCTGTGGGTTGTTTTGTTGCTTCTTACGACAAGCCGCCCGGCAGCAGGAAATTGTATTCTTTCTCCGTTGCTGCACGGATAAGGTCAAATTAAACTAAACTGTTAAATCTTAAGAATTTTCTGCTCTAACTGGTTATGTCAGTGATATGTAAAAAAAGGCGAAGACATTTTAGCCAAAAAAATGTAATAAGTTGAGATATGGGTTAAGAACGCGTTATATTTTTTTCTGTTACAAAATGGAAAACATCAGTCCGGAATCTTATCTGGAAGGCGAGACATCTTAAAGATAAGGTCACTAATAAAATAAGTTATAGATTTTTTTTTTATTGCAGGAGTGCAACAGACAGGCAGACGGCCCACTTGATGGGAAGCGGTTACCATCGCCTATGGACATTTGCAACACCAAAGGCGCTACAAATGCGCTGCGGCTCTCTTAAGGGAGACTGGAACCTGGTCACTAATGCCGGAACACAACACAAGGTTGTTATGGCGGCATACTCTAGATCAGGGGTGGTCGCCATCCAGTCGAGTAAATACCCTACTACCTGGCTATGGGTTGTTTTGTCGCCTCTTATGACAGGCCGCCCGGCCGCAGGAAATTGTATTCTTTCTCCGTTCCTGCACGGATGATCAGCATAATCGATTTGTGTGAATGAGTTTCAAACTTAATAAAATTAAAGCACACCACAAAATAACTAAACCCACTACAATTATAAAAAATAGAGTTTATTATTTTATTTTATTACAATGTTACCAATAAAATGATTTATGATTTATAATAAAATTACGTGTCAATGAGTATTGTTGTTGACACTTGACATCTTTGTCTTCTGTGATCACGGCCACTGCAAAGTGGGCGAAACGTTGAAATAATAAAAATCCAATAAATTGCCACGCTTAAAATCGTTAAAACGTAGTTTTATTATGTATACTAGTCGCGAAAACTTAAGAATATTTATGATTTATCAACGTAATAAAAAGAACCATACAAGAACTCTCATCGTTTTACAATCTGGGCCCAATAATGTATGAAAGCGTATTTGTATCCTTTTATATTCATCTATAGTAATATTATAAAGAGCCAATTGCAGGAGTTCAGCAGACAGGCAGACGGCCCACTTGATGGGAAGCGGTTACCATTGCCTACGGACATTTGTAACCCCAAAGTTGCTACAAATGCGCTGCTGCTCTCTTAAGGGAGACTGGATACCTGGCCACTAATGCCGGAACACAACCCAGGGTTGTTATGGCGACATACTTTAGACCAGGGGTGGTAGCCATCCAGTCGGACAAATGCCCTACCACCTGGATGTGGGTTGTTAAGTCGCCTCTTACGACAGGCCGCCCGGCCGCAGGAAATTGTATTCTTTCTCCGTTCCTGCACGGATAAAAGGGGTAATCTCTGATTTAAAAATTCTTTTACTGTTCGAAAGCTACGTTAACAGGGAGTTTCATAGGCTATATAAAATGATGCTATATACCACGGGAGCGGGACAGAGCACAGGTGAAACCGCACCGGGCCGCTAGTTATATATACTTATATATATGTATATTACTAGCCAGTACAATTTCACACCATCCCAAATACTAGACCAGAAGAATTTGAGGTCGTTTGGTAATTATTGTCATTATATATACATATTAACACGCCTATTTCTCGTGAGGGTAGGCAGAGACAATGAATCTCTATATGCTTTAGTCGTTAGCTTCATTTATATTCATGAATATCTTAATTGCTTATGCGGCCCGACGAGCATTTTCCTGCGGCCCGAATCAATTTTGAAAAGAGCCAAAATGTAAAATCAAAATTATAAAAAAAATAATTAATTGTGTCAAATTCTATAAGTAGGTACTTGCCAAAGCGCCGCGCGAGCGTGTAAAATATCTATATTAATAAAGTACCCCTCATTTGCGAAAGTGATTGAGATTCAATGTCAGACCAATGGGTCAGGCAAATGTAAAATTGTAAAAAAATATTTAATAGCGTTGGTACATTCAAATTTTAAAAGTAGTTACTTGCCTATACAATACTAAGAAATGAGAAATTTGTATGTAAATTCCTGTCAATATTTGTAGTACCCATAAGTGTGAATAATTATTTTCAGCAGGGTGTCTTCTTTAAGATTAGATTTTGCGACCCACATAGTCTGCGGTTTTCATCCTTTTGGCCCACTAGTGACTTTGAGTTTGACATGGCTGTTAGAAGATAGCATGAAGAGCCCAGGCAACTAATCACTGGCTGCAAAACCTTAGAACATTAATGATACTGAGTAAATTACTCGCGTAGTATATCAGTACTATCTGGTAAGGCTTAGCGGCCCTGTTCGGGCATCCAACATCCCAAGTCGGCCAACAACACAGCCCTGGAAGCTTTCCAACCACAAATCGCGAAATTTATTTGCCTTCAACCGTAGCTAGTGCATCTACGTGGATTGTATACAAAATGCATCGAGGTTACATTGCTATAGTGAATCTAAAAGTGGCCTTTGTTTCAAAAAAAAAAAGCGGACAGTCAAATCAACGGAGATATATTTTATAATCTTGTAGAATGTCCTCGACTCATCGATTTTGTACGATTCGTGATGTCATCAATTTGCAGTTACAAGTAAAAAGAGTCAAATAGTACATTAATAAAAAATTTATAAAGTATATATTTTTTTGATATTTTAATTGTAAGATGATGACGTATTATTTTCAAACCCTGCCCTTTTATAAGTAAATAATATTATAATTTATCTTAACATCTGTTGGAATCCTAAAATATATGGCAGCTAATATGTATTTATAGGAGATATCATAAAAGTATATAATATTTTCTTAAGTTTTCGCGACTTGTATACATAATAAAACTACGTTTTAACGGTTTTAAGCGCGGTAATTTTATTTGATTTTGGTTTTTCCGACGACACTGTGAGCTCTTTCTGCGTACAACGGAACACAAACCAACTTGACTGATAATTACTTTTATTTTTCCTTCCACCCATTTTAATATTATATAAAATTATTAGAGCTAGGCATGTTTGCTGAAGAGTTTCTTGCGTCGCTTCTTCTCTTCAAGCCATAACATGTTGCGAAGCGGTAGTAAATTAGATTAGGCTCCCATAGAGTAAATAATAAGCATAAACAAAATTAAAATTAAATAATTAAAATTAACAAGTTGGCGGTAGGCTAAATAAAACTTTAACAATACTCGTTGACACTTGACATCTTTGTCTTCCGTGATCACGGCCACTGAAAAGTGGGCGAAACGTCGGAAAAACCAAAATCAAATAAAATTACCGCGCTTAAAACCGTTAAAACGTAGTTTTATTACATAAAAGTATAATTGTAGTAATTACTCGTATAATAATGGCACTATTTATTAGATTATATGAAACTATGTAACTAATTGTATACCATGTATAACATTGACAGGTATGAAATTAAGCAGTTGTATTGTTATGACAAACCTTGTTGCCGCGAACATTCGCTGTTTAAAGATGGCGCCTATTTACAGAAGTCTGTTTTAGCACAAAAACACAAATACGGCTAGTGTTTGTTGGTATCAGAATATTCAACTGTGATTTGTGTAACTATAAAGATTTAAGTGTAGTATAAAGTTGATGATTGAAATTGTTTTTAGATGTGGAAAGTGAAATAAAGCGTTGAAATCTTGCATTGTATTTTCTGACGTTCGGCGTCTTAGACATCTGTGCACGTACATTTAGTTTTATATCCGTTTAAAGATAGTAGGGTAATCGACAGTAAAGTCAGCTAAGATTTTTTTTAATATGAAGGTATTTTGAAAAAAACTTCCTTTTTTTTATTGCATGAGTTCAGCAGACAGGCAGACGGCCTACTTGATGGAAAACGGTTACCGTCCCCTGTGGACACTTGTAACACCAAAGGTGCTACAAATACGCTGCTGTTCTCTTAACGTAGAATGGAACCTGGTCACTAATGCCGAAACACAACACAAGGTTGTTATGGCGGCATACTCTAGACCAGGTGTGGTCGCCATCCAGTCGAGCAAATACCCTACGACTTGGCTGTGGGTTGTTTTGTTGCCTCTTACGACACGCCGGCCGGCCGCAGGAAATTGTATTCTTTCTCTGTTCCTGCACGAATAAAATAATAATTTTAATTATATATAAGTATATATATATAATTTCTCTAAATACTAAAATACATATAAAAGCCCGTGAAATCACAAAACATACGTACAGTAATTGAAACCAAGTCTCATTAAATAGAATGGTTTTTAATAAAAGCGTAGATGACTGAAAGAAATTGTTGCATCCAGTTATCTCTATATCCTGATAGTGTAGTTGTAACTCGTATTTTACTTGCCTCTGTTATGGCGTTGCAACTCAAGTATTGAGCAATAAATATACTTAAAGCGTTGTTTCACGAGACGCCTTTGTCCGTTTATATTTAGTCTACCAATTTACTAAATTATCAGGTAATGATATCCCTAGACAATACAACTATAAATGAGCTTTGTACATATATAGACAACGAACGGACGTCGGCAACTAACTAATTAATAACATTATCAATTTTATCAAAATCATGAAATTTTATTTTTACATGAATTTCACCACATTGAAAAAAGCTAATGTTTATATCAGTCGTATTGATCAGTTTGGTAGAAAGGGGTAGACTTGAAAGGACAGGACAGTATTCAATGACATTGAATTATTTCAGTACTTTAAATAAGCGTGTATATATGAAGAGATAAATGAAAGTTGATGAAGTGAAAAGTGATTGTCAGGATCCTAGCAGGTGGATATCCATCGTGTCTGCCTACTCCAATGTGAATCAGACGTGACAATATGTTTTATGTAGGAATGATTTAATATATATGGATCACTTTGGTTGATTAATCCCAATTGAAAGACAGATATGAACCGTCTAATATAAACTTCATTACGACTTTCAATATATGAGTAAAATAAATTTGAAAAACTATTTTTTTCAACACATTTGCACAAAAAACGCATATACGAAGCCTGTATACATTTTTCGAATGTCAAAAATTACGCACCATACAATGGAACGTGCGGAAAATAGCTACTAGGGTGAAAAAAAAATAAGAATTCCACCAACGAGTTTCACATTACGAGAATAAGTAAGCTGTGTAGTGGAACCTCTTTGGAAGTGCTTTTGATGAATAAATTTGTCTCACTTTAATACTAAAGAGAAAATGATACGAAAGATGTAGTTCTAATTTTAACCTCGCGCGGCGCCATTTGCATTTCATATATCAGAAACGTCAAAGATTGTTGCAACTTTCTGACTGATATTTATGTTTGTTTTATTACTTATTGTACTATTTTCTCGCTAATGTGTTGAAAAAAGTTGTATGACACATGTGGTTATTAGTTTTTACAAATTTGTGACTATGGTAAAGCCTTCGAGTACCGCAATACCATAAATAACTATTACATAATGAGACGTTGTTTTAATGTCTTAATTGTGGTTTTGTACAAAAAGAAGAACAGACTGGTGGTGTCAACTGTGTGTTCCATGTTTGTTTAAATTTAATTTCAAATCCACATAACTGAAAGTAAACTATTTAATTTTCAAACCAATTGATTACGCTTCCATTGTTCTATGTATTTATTAAAGTATGATCAGTCAATATAGATTTTCATAGAAACTTCAAGGGCGTCGATGTTAATTACTACGTTGGAACTCAATATTGGAGCCTAAATAAATAATTAATTGAATCTATACACAATGGGGAATCTTGGCATACTGCGTGGGTAGCTTTGAAAATAGCGCCAGCAGCTTTTGAGGTGCTTAAAAATAGTTCCGTTTGATGTTTAACTCCTTTTAAAGTTCCATAAGCAAGTGTCTCTACAAACATATATAAGAAAGATATATTATAAATAGATAGTTTATTGCTCACCAAAATAATAAACATAATACACAAGTTACAATATTTTTAGGTCAAGTAGTAGGCGGTCTTATCGCTTTAAGTGATTTTTCTCAGGCAACCTAACTTATAGGATATTCTTAGCTAGTCTGGCAATGTAGGTAGGTGTAGAAATTTAGATGCTACCATTTTTTTTAATAGTTCCTATATTAAACATATTTTTACGTGTATAATGGTGGCGTGTCACAGTCTTTCCATTTTTCCACGATTACCGAACATTGCGACGGGCAGACCCCATAAACCCAGATCCCTAGTTCAACGAACAGTTCATCTCAATAGGCCGGTAACTTTTGTTCTAATTTTCTACAATAGTTATATATTGACTGGGGCTTGTCCTTGGGTGTATTTTTATATGATGTAGATAGGGATAATCACCGGTAAGTGTCACGCCACATTTACATCAAATTTATCAACGGGCCTCTACGTTTTGTCCTTCCTAAGGCCCCACGCAAGCCTTCCTAAAGTCCGGGCCATTTTTATGGCCCGTGATCTTAAGAGATATATATTAATAGTAATAAAGTATATATATACTCATGAGATACATTTTATTCGGTAACTAACAACGGATTAATTGAACAGACAAACGATTGCATATTTTATACATAATTCAGACAAAGTTGTTTAAGAAGAGGTAATGATACCAGAGTAAGTTCTTAAACGTTAGTTTTTTGCTTGTCACAGACAGTTGTCTTAATTTTTCTTATCATATTTTATTCCCGAAAACAACTAAATTACTCATATTTATTACGTATTTTTACCGATATTAACTTAGAAGTGCAACAGTAATTCAATAGTAAAATTATAATAAACCAATACATATTAATATCGACATCAAGACAACCATTACAGTTTAATAACCATGACAACAAATGTCAAAATGAAAAATATCAATATACAGAAGCAGAAAAAAATTAATAGAAATACAAAATGTGGAACAATTAAGATGTGATAAGGTATTTGGACAAGATAACAAGCCGGACACGCGCACGTCTACCATCTGCTGCACCCGCCTCGCCCGGCTCCACTCCTCGGTCGTCGTCAACGGATGAAGAGTTCGTGACGCCGGCGGCCACCGGGGCGTCGAGCACCAGCGAGGAGGGATCAGCGCCGTCCGCCCCGCCGCGAAGACCTGTGCGGGGCCGTGGACGGCCACCGTCGGCACGCTTGGGGCCTGCGGGACGTATCCCGCGCCCGGCCCTCGCTACCGGTGGTGTAGTGCGCCGCATGAGATGGACTCAAGAGTTGAATGAGTGCGTCATGCGCGCGTACTTTGAGGCGACAGAGGGAGGAACTAATCTCACTTCGTATCGTGGCCGCTTGCTGTCTCTGTTTCAGACCCTTCAACCAGCATCCACCGTGACAGCGCAACGACTATCGGATCAAGTGCGCGCTATCCAGCGGTTACACCTGCTGGATGAGTCGACACTTGATCGTCTACGCAATACTGTACGGATCAACCGCGAAAGTACTGACACGCCGCAGCCTACGTCACCGGCACCGCCTGCGGACTCGCAGTGGCCGGTGAACTCTACCATGGACGACGTGTCAGAGGGCCTAGCGGTAGGTAATGTAAGTATCCAGACTAATGAGCAATTGAGAAGGACTTTGGAACATTCTATTCAAGAATTCCGAGATCAGCCTATCTTAAATAGGCCACGCCTTCCAAAATTGCCCCTGCATAGAAATAATTTGGTGCTTATGGGAACTCTGGATTGCTTGCTAGCGCCTTATTTTAGGTCTAGCGCAGACCTTGTCGATACGCACTCAATCCTATACTGCGGGGCCGTAGCTGTATGTCGGGTAGCTGGTGTAAAGTTTCCAAATACACAGCCTACCCGACCTGCAAGCGGCAAACCTGCCTGGCAAATACGGATCGAGCGGCGTATCGACAGGGCCAGAGTTCTCATAGCCAAATTAATTTGCTTCCGGGCTGGCAATTGCCGGCCCCGAGTTATGCGTTTCATGGCTCAGGCTTTCGCTGGTACTAATGTCAGCCCCAGTGAATATATGGCCAGAGCCACGGAACGTATAGACTTCTGGAAGCAAAAAGTCTATGCATGGGCAAATAGAATCCGCCGATACAAAGAGCGAGCGGATAGATATTTCTTGAATCGGACTTTCCAAAGTGAAGAGAAAAGGGTTTATAGAGGTTGGGAGAAATGTAGCGATAGTGTCACTGACAGGCAAATGCCAAATATTGATGCCATGGCTTCCTTTTGGCGCAATATATGGTCGATGCCTGTAAGTCACACAGAGGGCGACTGGATTGAGCTGGTCAAGCAATCATGCGAACAGGTACCAGATATGGAACCTATTATCATTGAACCACTTGATGTTGGTAATGCAATTCGTTCGGCACATAACTGGAAAAGTCCAGGGCTGGACGGATTGCATAACTTTTGGATCAAGTGGTTCAAAAGTTCGCATGGTTGCTTGGCTAATCAATTCCAAGAAGCTGTTGATCGTGGTTCGCTTCCAACCTTTATGACGACAGGCGTCACCCATTTACTCTTCAAATCTGGCTGTACCACTGAACCCAAAAATTATAGACCAATCACATGCTTGCCCACCATCTACAAGCTCCTTACGTCCATTTTGGGAAAAAAATTATCAAATTATTTTTATGATAATAACATTTTGGCAATCACCCAAAATGGATGTAAGGCTGGGTCACGTGGTACGAAGGAATTGCTTCTCATTGACACAACTGTTAGCCAACAAGCCCGACGGAATAAAAGAAATCTCTCCGTTGCCTGGATCGACTACAAAAAGGCGTATGACTCAGTGCCGCATACGTGGTTGATGAGAGTCTTAGAGCTGTATAAAGTCGATGCAACTCTAAGAACCTTTCTTCAGGCATGTATGAGGCAATGGGTCACACACCTTAGGCTTCCAGGAGGGGGAGGGGCTTCTTTGCCGGAGGGCGCAATAAATATAGAGCGTGGAATATTCCAGGGTGACAGCCTGAGTCCCTTGTGGTTTTGCCTAGCATTGAACCCTCTTAGCACTTTGCTAGAGTCTTCAAAGCTAGGCTATCGGTTTCGAAGAGGGGGTGAGATCATGTCACACTTGCTGTATATGGATGACCTCAAACTTTTCGCATCCAACGAACCAGACTTGATTGAATTACTAAAGACAACAGAACGCTTTAGTAAGTCAATTAATATGGAATTCGGGATAGAAAAGTGTGCGGTCATGCATGTGCGGCGAGGGAAAGTTGTTAATTCTCCGAATTTACAACTTTCAGAGAACATATCTCTTAAATCCCTCTCTGAAACCGAAACATACAAGTACCTGGGTATGTCAGAGTCCTTAGGTATAGCCGACGCGGACGTAAAACAGACGGTGAAGGACCGATTCTTTTGCCGCTTGAGGAAGGTTTTAACCAGCCTTCTCTCAGGTGGAAATAAGGTCAGAGCCTTCAACAGCTGGGTTATGCCCGTGTTAGCATACTCCTTTGGCATACTTAGGTGGACCCAAACGGAGCTGGACGCCCTAGATCGAAGAGTCCGTTGCCTACTGACAAAATATCGTATGCATCACCCACGTTCATCAGTAATGAGATTGTACATCTCGCGAAGATGTGGAGGCCGAGGCTTTCTAAATGCCAAAGATCTGCATAATCGCGAGGTGAACAATCTCAGGGCATATTTCCTTAAGATGGACGTGGGCTTGCATAAAGATGTTGTGGCAGTAGACAAAGGTCTTACCATGCTCTCGTTGGCTAAAGAGAATTGGTGCAATCTGGCAGTACTGAGCGCCTCCGACCGCATCAACGTATGGAAGAGCAAGGAGCTGCATGGTAGGTTTTATCGGGCCTTAACAGGGCCCGATGTAGACCTGTCAGCGTCGGTAAACTGGCTACGGTTCGGTAACCTCTTTGGAGAAACCGAAGGTTTTGTCTTTGCAATTATGGACGAAGTTATTAAGACGAATAACTACCGAAAATATATCCTGAAGGATGGCACCTTGGACATCTGTCGGGCATGTCATCGCCCAGGTGAATCCCTCAGGCATATTGTTTCCGGCTGTTCACATCTTTCTAACGGCGAATACTTGCACAGACATAACCTCGTAGCCAGGATTATCCACCAGCAACTTGCCCTTCGATACGGTCTTGTGGAAACGGAGGTGCCTTATTACCAGTACTCGCCGGAGCCAGTTCTTGAAAACAGTCGTGCCACGCTCTACTGGGATCGATCAGTTATCACGGACAGGACTATTGTAGCCAATAAGCCTGATATCGTGATAATAGATCGATCTGCGCGACGAGCAATACTCGTTGACATCAGTATCCCGCATGACGATAACCTTGTAAAGAAAGAAAAAGAAAAACTAAGTAAGTACTTAGATCTTGCTCACGAGGTTACCGCTATGTGGCGTCTGGAGTCAACGAGCATTGTGCCGATAGTTGTCACCGTCAACGGTCTTATAGCGAAAAGCCTCGACTGTCATCTAGAGAGGCTTTCACTGGGAGGCTGGGTGAAGGGCCAGATACAGAAGGCAGCACTCTTGGACACGGCACGGATTGTGAGAAGGTTCCTGTCTCTGGAGCCCTAACCACCGGTAGTTTGGACCCTAGGCCCCGCTGGCGGTGATCTGCAAGATTTTATATTTTTTTTTATTGAATATATATTTTATTTTTGATGTAAATCAATTCAGACATTTATACTTATAAACAATATATATATTTACTTTACATATTTTATAGTAGTATGTATATATATAATAACTATAATACACACACACACATGTATTTTATTTCATTTTATCTGTGACAGCCTTCATATCCGTGACATAGCAGACAAACTGCAAAAGAGCCGCCAACGCTAGTACGGCCACTTTCATGGCATCTGACTAATTATTATGTGGGTGAAAAACTTCTAGCTGTGCCGCCATCGCCAGATCCCTATGAAGGGGCTTAAGAGATGGTTTTTTTTTATATTGAATAGGTTCGCGTTTGACTGACATTGCACCTGACGCCAGGTGGAAATGCAGTCTAAGGTGGAGCACGCTTACCTAGAAGATACCTGTTCACGCGAGACTTAAGGACACCTAGATTATATTTTTCAGGAAAAACAGACGACGGTAAAGAATTCCACTCATCAGCGGTGCGTATGATGAAAGAGGAAGCATAGCGTTTCGTCCGCTTCGTTGGTATTTTCACCATATATCGGTGGCGTGAGTGCGTACGTCTGCTTGTCCGGTGGTAGAATGGTGAGGGCGGAACCAATTCATGTAATTCCGTGGCACACTCACCGAAGTGTGATTGATATCATGAAAGATGACATGGGTGCCAATGATCTTGTAAATAAAATACCGAAAACTACACAAAGTGAAGCAGGTAAACTAGAAAGACTAGTGACTGACTCCACACACGCCACAAGCCAAATCACCATTTAGCCTATTTGTACTAATGTTACGATTTGGGCCACCTGCATATTTGTAAACAAAGCACATTTATTACCAGTCGGGGTTTGAGCTAATAACATTGAAGCGCTTTTATGACCGTCTTATTTTGTTTACTATGTGTTTAAAATTTGTGTTTGTAAAATAGCCCATTGTGTATTGTAATCTTTATGGTAGTCATTAGCCAGGTGTGATTATTGACATTCAGTCTAGAGACATATTGTATTTGTACAGTATAAAGCAATGCCCCAACGGAGGGATGAGGCCGTCAAGCGATAACCACTAGCGGAGCAAGACGTGTGTACTACATTCGGTAATCTATTTATCCGTGCAGGAACGGAGAAAGAATACAATTTCCTGCGGCCGGGCGGCCTGTCGTAAGAGGCGACTTAACAACCCACAGCCAGGTGGTAGGGCATTCGCCCGACTGGATGGCTACCACCCCTGGTCTAAAGTATGTCGCCATAATAACCTTGAGTTGTGTTCCGGCATTAGTGACCAGGTTCCAGTTTCCCTTAAGAGAGCAGCAGCGCATTTGCAGCAACTTGGTGTTGCAAATGTCCATAGGCGATGGTAACCGCTTTCCATCAAGTGGCCCGTCTGCCTGTCTGCTTATCTCCTGCAATAAAAAAAAATGTGACGGACTTTGCGCATGTTATTATATTTGTACCTGTGTTATGCGTGTTTGTATAGTTCTAATAAATTCTATAGTAATTGCATCGGCATTTTAATTCGAGTCCCGTAACTCGTAACACTATTAAAAACTATTTCCAAACTGTTGATTAAATGTTATACAAAAAAAGCAAAAATTAAATATTGTGCACACAACAAACTTGTTTATATAATATTTACTACCCATACATATAACATGATGCTGCCAACGTAACGGGTATTTGTAGCTGGGATGTTGAATTCATGAAATACAAACATGTTAAAGTATACAGTGTGTACTTTACTCATTTTTAAATGAAAACACATTTTGATTTTGTTCCCCATATTTCAGGGGTTAATCCAAAACGCGTTCAAGGTAACGTTTAAAATCACGATACACTTTTCCTGTATTATAAACAGGTGTATTCTGAATTATTTAAACTTCTGAACATTTACTGAATTAGTCTTTCTTAATTACATTTACTGTTCACATTCAACCTCAATTACACTGTTAATTATCGCCTCCACTCTTTGATTCCGCCATAATTGCCCCGTAACAGTAAATACAAAAGGTATATCAAACAACAGCATTTCAAGCAAAACCCCTGGAAAGAGGTAAAAAATTATGCCACAGACAAAGTGTAAATCTCATGTGGATGTCGTCATTCTCAAAACTGCTGAGGTAGTTTGCCTATTTAATAGATTTTGTTTATAATTAAATTTATGTTTTGCAGACTTAAGAAGTTTTATTAACAGTGACATGATTTTTGAATTTGTTTCATAGCTGTGTTTATAAAACAAAATTCATAAAAAATGTTCATAAAATGAAAACTACTGGGCCAAACTATGTCAAATTATTAGGGGACCAAATAGCAGATATTCCGCGTCGAATAAAAAAGAATCACGTAAATAGGATCATAAATCTCGGAGTAATCGGTGAACATACATAAAAAAAGAGATTCCGACGAATTGAGAAACTCCTCCTTTTTTGAAGTCGGTTAAAAAAAGACAGCTGTCACGTGTAAATCAGTAATATTTAACTAACTTGTTTATGTTATCTTAGCAAGTTTTATTTAAATAAAAAAAAACATATTTTACAAAATAGAGTTTAATTCGTGTCTTCGATCGCTTACATTTCAAAGCTATAATCGATCAGATACGTCTCATGAAAATGACATAATTTTCTCTCATATGACAAAGTAAAAAAAATAACTTAAGCTTATTTTTATTTCATCTCATCATCAACGGCTTTTGTTTGAATGTATATACATATATGTTCCGTTTGGAGTTGAAACCATAGGTCCGTGGGGTCCATTGGCAAAGGGTTTTTTCAAAGATCAAAATGCTGGTTCGTATTTCTAACAACGAATCAGCATTGCCATACAGCGTGGTAATGCATCTAACCTTCTGGGCACGCTTCCTTCTGGTAACGATTTATTACATAGTTTATATTAACTTATTTACAATTGAGTTTATTTTTAGTATTTAAAAATTGTTTAAACTTAAATTACAATAATGAAGATTACATAGTGGAAATTTTAAAATAAATATATACATTTTGTTTTTGATATTTATTTTCATTTCCTAAATTATCCTTGTCAATTTTACTTATCTTTTATTGCGAAGTATGCAAACAAGCAGACGGTTCACCTAATGGAAAATAGTTACCGTCGCCTACGGACGTTTGCAAGTTCAGAGTGAACCTAACGCGTTGCCAGCCTTTAGGATGGAATAATGGGAACGTAACAGGAGGAATGTGATAAAGGTGATGGGATAGCGCAGTCAGATAAGAGGAAAGGGATATAGATCCCAACATGGCACTTTTTCTTCTTCTTCAGCCACTCTCAGTCCACTGCTGGACGTAGGCCTCCCCAAGTACGCGCCACATATCCCGGCACTACTACGTCAAAATCAATGGTAGAATTATTTATTGGACTACTTCTATTTCCGTTAGGTAGGTAGGACGAAAAAAAAAGCTTTTATGTGCAACAATTCTGCAATAAGCTCAAAAATATATATTCGAGATAATCTAAATTGTAATAAGTTTTCAATTAAAGTTCAATTAGTCTTACGGTCTTATTCATATAGAGTTAGAAGCCTCTTACAAGCTTACTTATGATTTTTTTATTGCCTGAAGCAGGCAAACAGGCAGACGGCTCACCTGATGGAAAGTTAATAAAACGTTAATTTAAAAAATACCCACTTTAGACTAATTTGGTAAAAAAAAAAATTCGAAAAAAAATATCATTTATTCATAGCCACAATGCATATTATGGAAAGAAATTGTACAGTCCGCCAGCTATCAAAGTACCGAACTAGGATTCAACCTGCAAATTGCAGTTGACTTGACAGCGGAATACAAAATATAATAAAGGCTGAAGTAAACATGCAAAACTTTGAAATTCACAACCCTATACTAGATTACTGTACTAATCAAATGTATTTGTTCAAAACATGGTTAAACAGTTGGCATAAATGTTATAGTGTACATATGTTTTGCACACATAGGAGCATACAAATATTTATAATAAATTGTATTAAATTATATAATGTTACATGAAACAGACGAAAAAAAATACTGATAAATGTCAAAAAATAATAGTAATAATAATAATAATAGAGACCAGGGACCGATCAATTATCACAGACAGGACTATTGTTGCTAACAAGCCTGATATTGTGATAGTTGATCGGTCTGCGAGACGTGCTATAATTGTAGATGTCGCGATTCCCCATGATGGTAACCTCGTGAATGCCGAGAAAGATAAACAAATAAAGTATATTGATCTTGCTCACGAGGTTACCGCTATGTGGAATCTGGACTCTACAATCATAGTAACGATAGTGGTGTCAGTGAATGGACTAATAGCGAAGAGCCTTGATCGCCACCTTGAAAGGCTCTCGCTTGGTATCTGGTTGAAGGGTCGGATGCAGAAGGCAGCTCTGTTGGACACGGCCCGTATTGTGAGGAGATTCCTGTGTCTGGAGCCTTAACCACCGGTAGCCTGGACCCTAGGCCCCACTGCCGGCGAAGATCAGTTTTTTATATTTTTTTTATAAATAAATTTGTATTTTTTATAAGAAAAATGTAAAAAATTTGGAAATAAAATATATATGTAAATAATAATAATAATAGCATTCATAAGTCAAGGAAGGTATTTATTTACATACATAAAACATTATATTTAAGAGCTATTCTTTTAAATGAATTTTAAATTTAGTTATCTTAAACACTTTTACTAATAGGGTTCAGATGAATAACTAATTAATATACTTTTTTTTTATTGCAGGAGTTCAGCAGACAGGCAGACGGCCCACTTGATGGAAAGCGGTTACCATTGCCTATGGACATTTGCAACACCAAAGGTGCTACAAATGCGCTGCTGCTCTCTTAAAGGAGACTGGAACCTGGTCACTATTGCCGGAACACAACACAAGGTTGTTATGGCGGCATACTCTAGACCAAGGGTGGTCGCCATCTAATCGAGCAAATACTCTACCACCTGGCTGTGGGTTGTTTAGTCACCTGTTAGGACAGGCCGCTAGGCTGCAGGAAATTGTATTCTTTCTCCGTTCCTGCACGGATAAAAGTAAATACTAAAGTAGAAAGGGACCTGTGACGTCATCGAGTCATGTATAGTTTGAAAGTTTATGTTTTTACTAGACTAGAGTAATTTCTAGTGCTGTTCTTCTATGGCAATAATCAGATTCTTGAACAGTTATATTATAAAATGGCATATGATTATACATTGACGACGACATACACAGAACAGGAACAACTGTTTAATTTAGCCAGGAAATGTTTATTATCTTTAGGGAAATTTGGGTTGCTCGTGACTTGAATGGTGAACATTCCATCAGACTGCCTGAGGGTGCGGGGGTATTTTACGGCTAATCATGGAATAAAATTGTACCGAAAATTTGTAAATCAAATTGAGGCTTCGATCAAAGTCTCATCTACAAAATCCTTTTTATATTTACGTGGTTATTTTGGCAAAAACGACACTCCTTAGAAAACTTTGTCTGTCTGCCTCTGTAAGTCGCAGTCACTTTTCTTAGGAATTACTAGGTATGTATTAAATAATAGCTTTTACCCGCGACTTCGTCCGCGTGGAATAGTAAAAAAAAAGTAAGTTAAAAAAAACCCTGATTTTGAAACATTGGTTTTATCGTGATGATATAGCCTTCGTCAATAAATGGGCTATCGAACGCTGAAAGAATTTTTCAAATCAGACCAGTAGTACCTGAGATTAGTGCGTTCAAGCAAACAAACAAACAGACTAACAAACTCTTCAGCTTTATATATTAGTATAAGATATTATTTTCTTAAGTTTTCGCGACTTGCATACATAATAAAACTACGTTTTAATGGTTTTAAGGGCCGTAATTTATTTGATTTTTGTTATTCCGACGTTTCGGCCACTGTTCAGTGGCCGTGATCACAGAAGACAAAGATGTCAAGTATAAACGAGTATTGTTAAACTTTTATTTAGCCTACCGCCAACTTGTTCATTTTAATTTTGTTTATGGTTACTATTTACTCTATGGGAGCCTAAACTAATTTACCACCGCTTCGCAACATGTTATGGCTTGAAGAGAAGCAGCGGCGCAAGAAACTCTTCGGGAAACATGCCTATCTCTAATAATTTTATAAAGTATTAAAATGGGTGGAAGGAAAAATAAAAGAAATTGTCAGTCAAGTTCGTTTATGTTCCGTTGCACGCAGAAAGAGCTTACAGTGTCTTGAGGTCTGGCAGTTGGTTTTTGCTGGGTTTGGGTCTTAATAGTTTTGAAGATCCGATCCCAAACATGACCTTCTGCTAGTACACGATCAATTTGATCATGGAAGGTGTGTCGTGGCCTTCCACGACTTCTGCATCCATCCACTTTTGCATTGTATATCTGTTTAGTCATTCATTCATCATGCATTCCTTCCACATACCCGAACCACCGGAGCATGCCTTTCCTTACCTTCACCCCGACACTCTCTTTCAGACCAACTCTCTTTCTTACTTCGGTATTACGAACGCGGTCCGCGAGCGTCACTCCGCAGATTTTGCGCAGTGCTCGCATCTCGACCGCGTTTACTCTACTTTCATGCTCTCTCTTCCATACCCAACTCACGCTTCCATATGGGAGCGTAGGTACCAGCACCGCGTTGTGTACGGCAAGCTGGGCTTTCTGGCTGAGGTTCTTAGCGCCTAGAAGTTTACCTAACGCTCCATTCAAACTATTCCCCAAATTCACTCTTCTTTCTATATTAGCGGTGTACCTTCCATCCCTGCTACAATACTAAAACACGTCCAAGATATACAAACTCATTCACTTGCTCCAGCATAACATCATCGACCATTATCCTTGCATTCGTTCTGGTTTCTTCTCTTTCAAACATCATAACCTTTGTTTTCTTCGCATTCAAATGTAATCCTCTCGCCTGACAGTCATCTTTCATCATTGTGACTAGTGTTTGGAGATCTGATGGCGATTCGGCTAAAAGCATAAAACTAGATCACTCATCCCACCCCAACCCGTGCTTACAACTAGATCACTTATCCGCACCCCAACATCCATCAATCTTATTCTCTGGAGACAATCGTCCAGGTATATATAGGATGAACAGCAACGCCAACAGCACGCAGCCCTGCCGGACGCCAATATTGACGTCAAACCAGGACGTCAGACTGCCATCCACCCGCACGCATGCCATACAGTCCTCGTAAGTGGACTGCACAGCACGCATCAGTTGGCCATTAATCCCATATCCGGGCAATATCTCCCAGAGGTCCTTCCGCACAACCCTGTCAAATATTTTCTTTAGATCCACAAAACCGCAGAAAACCTTCCGGCCCATAGCCAGCTGCTTCTCTACGATATTGCGGCACGAGAAAACTTGATCCATACATCCCCTTCTATTTCTGAAGCCCCCTTGTGCATCCCACAGTAATCCATCAGATACCACTCTCATTCTCTTTTCAATAATCTTCGCATAAACTTTAGATGCTGTGCTGATCAAACTGATGGCCCTGTAGCTGGCGCACTCCATACGTGACCCCTTGCCTTTATACAAGGGCACGATGACAGCACGCCTCCAGTCCTTGGGAACCTTTCCCGTCCTCCAGCACAAGTTGTATAAGGACAGGAAAGCGTCCCGGACACAGGTTCCACCATATTTGATCATCTCAGCAGACACACTATCGATTCCTGCTGCCTTTCCATTTTTCAGACTTCTTATCGACTATTCGATCTCTTCCAAAGTGATCTCGGATGCTGACTCCTCGGAGTCGGTTACAGACTCAGTCGTGGTGCCAGCATCCGGGATGTTATCATACATTTCTCTAAAATATTCACTCCATCGCGCTAACACCGTTTGAACGAAGTGTTATTATAAATCAAATATCCTATTAATTATTTTTTAAACTTATTTAAAATTATTTCTATCATAAAATTTTGAAAGTTAAACAATGGTGTGGTATTTAACCACCGGCTCTTTTATATGAAAACAATTTTAGATTTTATTTAACATGCATAATTGACCCAATATTATAATTTTTGTCATATATGATGTAAGTAAACAGTGCGAAACGAAACGTATTCACAGTTTCTCCTTGAGTGATGGCGAGAAGTACATAGGTACGTTCTCATACGTCAGTCGATGTATGACGTGTGAATTATTCATGGAATATTTTATCTTCGAGAACGAACTGGAAATCATGTATTTTTCAAACGTAGTTGTGGAGAGGATCACTGGCATTATTGTAAGGTCACAATGTTCCATTTTTAAATTCCAAATTGAATGCGATTGGTTTATAGAATGTTTATTGATTTTTTGACTATCGTCATGTCTATGGCTTACTTTTAATAATACCCATGGGTGTTTGGCGGGAACCGAAGGGTGATTTAGTTGTAAGCCAATTGGTAAACAGGTTCACTTGATGGTAAGTAGTTACCGTCGCCCATGGACATCTGCAAAATTAAGGCTGAAACCTCATTAGTGCGTTGCGTTGCGTCGTCGCAGCGTCAACACTGCGTCGTATTACATATATTTTTAGTAACATGCCACATTATGCGCTGCATCGTCGCACGCGATGATTAAACGTATCGACGGACGAGTGACGAAACGGAGGAGTGTGATGCGGTGCGCTCTTGGAGCTCCACGCTGGTGCGCCAATGCAATCAAGGGAGATATCCGAGTTTTTTTTTAATATTCTACCTTTGTTTCGGCTGTGGCGTAATAAAAGCAACAATAGAAAACGATTATGTAGTGGCGACGGTGGTATACATAATTATTGTACGATTAATTACATTTTAATAATAAATATATAACTATACTATATATACACATAAGCTATATACATATATTATACAATATATGGTGCAATATAATATCTACTAATTATATAAAATTACATATCATTATATTGCAGATAGGATTTCCTGACTAAGTTCTTAAATGTTATTAGGGATTTTGCTTGTCTGACAGCAACAGGCAATGAATTCCAAAGTTGGACAGCCTTAACCGTGAAAGAATGATTGAAGAACGTTGTATTATGAATAGGAGTAATAAGTCTATGTTGACTAGAAGGGCGTAAATTGTGAGAGCAAGAAATAAATTCGAAGCGTTCTTTAAGGTACTGTGGAGTATTAGGGATGAATAACATACTATAAAGCAATGAAATAATGTGAGTATTCCGGCGAAAACGAATTGGCAACCACTTGAGTTTTTTTTTCGAAATTCAGAAACGTGATCATACTTGCGTAACCCAAATATGGACCTTATGGATTTTTATTTATTAAATTATATAATGTTAAATGAAACCTATGAAAAAAAATCTATTAACGTCAACGCTACGCTCGTGCTCCAAACCAACTCCTCCCTAATTAGGTCACTTTCGTCCCTTGCGTAACAATCTACTATTAAAATGATCAATCGTTGAAACCTGAAATGTATTCTGACGATATTTCGAACTTTCAAATGATATTCCTGTATTAACGTCGGTCTAAGAACGATAATTTAGCTGAAGCTTCTGTTTCATACATATTTGCATTCGCATGTTGCCTTTTTGGGAATTATATTAGAGCTTCATTCACGAATACTTGATAGTCGCCAGATAACACTAATCGTATAAAAAAATCATATAAAGTGTGTCGTAACGATAAGTTCATTACCAACAATACAAGTACATATCTTACTAATTTATAGTACTATAATATGACTCCGGTGGTTCGGGCATGTGGAAAGAATGCATGATGAAAGAATGACTAAACAGATATACAATGCAAAAGTGGATGGATGCAGAAGTCGTGGAAGGCCACGACACACCTTCCATGATCAAATTGATCGTGTACTAGCAGAAGGTGATGTTAGGAGCCTTAAGAACAGACGAGCTTGCATGACAAGAGTTATGAATGTCAAAGAGGCAAGTGAGGTATGTAAGAATAAGCCTAAATGGCACTCTGTTGTTCGTGCCTACCCCGCAAGGGAACTGGCGTGAAGTTATGTATGTATGTATGTATGTATAATATGACCTAAATAAAACAAGTTTCTTTCCTTCTTTCTTCTTCATATTTAAAAATAAGATGAAGAACTTGCAAGCCATGCTAATATACCAAGGCAAACTATTTTCATTGAAATTTCAAATATCAATATTATTAACATCGTAATTTGATTCTATTGTGGAAAATAATCCGATACACACTTGGCCGCTGATAGGTTCCGTATTAAAAAAAAATAAAAAAAATTTCACCAGTTAACCCTAAAACCCTTAAAACCCTATGAAGCGTAGAAAGTTTTCAATGAAGTAATTTTTCTCGAAATATTGCGTATATTTAATAATTTACAATTTTATTATAAAAACTTGGTTGCGCGTACAAAAGTTCCATTTTCGTTCAGTAATAGATTGTGAATATTGGCGCTTAGCCGTAGACTATGAGTGTTCCTCATAGACAAATGTTAATATTGGGCGTACCCACCGACGCGAGTGTAATGAATTCATCCCGGCTAGACCAGTGTCTCCCTCTCCAGGTTAATCGTGCGCCGACACCCTAAAAATGAACTATTCTTTCACCTGAACTCGTATTCCTCGAAATAATTGATGCAGTTTCACGCCGAGTCACTAAAAGGATCTATTTTACCTTCAAATTGTACCCATTTCATTTAGTTAGTAGCAATCCATTAGAGTGAAAAGAATTCTGTGCAAGAGAAATTCTTACAAAACAATAAGTAAGAAAACAACTGCCTTTGATTGCTTCTGGCAGCAGTCTGAAGAACTTTTATAACGGGACCCAAGTTATGAACTAGCGGGCGCGTAATGAATTTGTTATTATGTTTAGAAGACTCTTTCGTACGAGAAAAAGTTTGTGAGGTATTTTAATGTTAATACGTTATCAAGAATCTGAGAAGTCTTCGGCAACGTTAAGAAGCTGGTGGACATCCTGGAAGTGTTGATCTGGATGATGTAACCCCTCATCCATCCTCGTACGCAAAATAGTCGCTAAGTCGTCAAGGTGCGAAAACTGCCCACTTAAATTCGAAGAATACGTTATCAGAACTTGGGGGACGCGATTATATGACGTCATCAGCTACGACTGTAGAGTGAATCTTCTTAGTGGTGTGAGCTAAATGGGGATAATACTTTGGGAAAAGTAAGATGGGTCACTTAAAAATTTGCTAAATATTTAGTAGTTTGAGTTCGAGTAGTTTGATCATGATAGTTTTGAAGGGAACTTGAAAAAGTAGTGCTTTGCCGTGCAGTTTTATTTTCGAATCATCTGTATTCAGTTTTACAGACCAAATGAAAAATAAATAAAATGGGTAAATGCTCGGTTGTTCGCTGACAAGAAGGGTACCATAGTGCCACGCGAAAATCCACTGTTTTAATCATTAGGCTACGAAACGCTAAAATATATTTAATTTAAAATACCCATCATCTCGAAAACTAGTATCAGGTCTTGATCAACCAAATTTGCGTTGAATGTGTTTTTTGTGCTCTGCCACTCTGATTTTTTTTTTAATTTTACTTGATAGTTTTAAATTTAGAGGGGATGAAATACGCTAGAAATTCGCTACATTTGAAAAATTCTATCGACCCAATTTGCTTTGGATTTTTTAAATTTCTGTAGCTTTGATGTTCTTTTTTCCGAATCTCTCATTTCACATTTCAAAAATTAGAGGGGATAGGAATACAATCTTAACGACTTTGGGAGTTATGTCACGCCATTTGTTGGTTTGAACCAAACCAATCAAATCTTTAAAAACCTGTTTATGATTTGATCAAGATTTGACCAACGATCTGGGATACACGACTCTACACAAAATTAAAAAAAAAAACTAATTTTTATTAAATCTGCTGCGAACTCTTTTCACTTAAAAGTTCTTTAGTTTCTAGAGTGTCGTCCGACAGTGGCTAAGTTGACAACGTCGTAACAAATATGTCTTGACAACACACAAACTAAAATATCTTTGTTTGGTCGTAGTATACAGTGACAAATTTATAATTGGCTCACGTGGTGCGATGTTATGTAAAAGTGTTTTGAGCTAAAGTTTACATATTTTCTTAAATACTTTTTTTAATTAATTTATTTTAAAAGCTTGGGCATCATTTCGTTGTGTTGTTTTTTTAAATGCGTAGTTGTGTTATATATCTAATAGATTTTATTAAATCTTATTGGCACTCTGAACAAAGGCTCTGATATAATAATCTTACATCATCCTAAATCTGTACCAACTAAAATTGAAGTTTCTGTGATTTCAAAATCAACACCAAAATTTAAGTAATAGTTGCTACTTATACGATGCCTAAGCATAAATGGTCCTGACTTATTAGAGCTTTTATATGTCAGTTTTCTGAAAAAAAAAATTCTTGCATTGGCCTCATATTACACAACAGATTTCAATGAAAATAGGGAATTCAATTCGTGTATCTTTCATTAAAATATCTTGTAGGAACGAAGCCTTTACAAAATCTTTCTATCTGTCCGTCCATGTGTTTCACAACCATTATAATGATAAAGCATTACAAGCCATGTAAAACAATTCAATATATCTAACGCTTTAATATTGATTCCGACTTAACAGCTTAAACAAATGTTGCTCAGCTTTTAATCTGTTGGATAAATATTCTTCGACACTCCTTTACATTATGTTTTTTGTTGTTCCAATTGTCCTTTATTTATAAGGGTTATTTGATTTTATTGCTGTAAAAATATAATGCAATTAAAACAAACAACATTTTATGTACAGCTCATTGGCTATTAGAAAAATATTGCGATCGTTTAGAACATTTAATGTTAGATCGTCGTAGATTAGCAGTGCCTTTATAAATATATTCACAAAAATCTAAAAAGTTATTCATGCTTGGTATATATAATTACAGTTACTCTGATATTAATTTACCAAAAAAATCTATGAGAAAAATAAAGGATGCTTTATTTAATCCTTGAATTAAGTTTTGATTGAAACTATTAAGGAATCTTCAAAAAAAAAAAATAGTTCCTAATTGATTTTTTATTCTATTAGTTATATATACGTAATTATTTTCACCGTTCTGGGTCTTATTTCTAAGAATTTTCTACTTCTTCGCAAAATCATCAGTACCAATTATTGTCTCTATGGTCTCAAGCTTCTCTGATGTATTCAGATTTTTTTAATAACTGTATTTTAGCATATATTTATGGTTTTTCTCTTCCACTAATTTCCATTGTATCCACTGTTTTCTTGGCAGTTGCTTTTTCGGTCATCATTTTTTTATTTGTATCTTTATTTTTTCCTTCTTTTAGTGTTTAAATTTTTTTCAATTATATTTTATTAGGACCGATTCGATGTAATCTGTAATGGGGAATAAGATTTTTTATTTTAATTTGGGTTGACATCTTTAGGATTATATTCGATTTCAATTGATTGTATATCATTATTTGCCCACTCACAACTATATTAGAGAAAACAACTTGTCGGGCCGCAATCAAATCTATCCGCGGCAGTTTGCACAAGCGCAAACCTTTTTTGGCACCGTCCGTGCTTCATTCCTAAACAAAAAGTTTCTCGTTCAGGGACTTTGTCCACTGGTCAGCTTCGTCGAGTTATTTTCCACCAACTTTGAAGTAGCGTCCCATCAAGGCTATATAAAGCATTTCGGAGTGTATACAACATATGCTTTTATCATTGTTATTCAATGTAGTAATAAATTGCATTTTTTTGTTCGTAGTATAATATACTAGATTATTAATATCATTGTGGCAAGCTATTCCAAATTATTAATATAGGTATATTTGAAAGTCATAATCGGTAGTGCAAAGTACAGTCAAGCCAATCATTTTTAGCTTATCAATTAATGGTCTCAAGACGTTGACAAGTTTGATTGGGACTTCAAATTTTAAATTATTTATTGCACGTAAGTAAACTTGCAGGTAATCCAATTCGTAAGTAATTGCCATTAACAAATTAGATTGTGTTTACTAAATAATTTCGAATCTACCTTACAAAGCGATACCAAACTTAACGTTGTAGCACTGATTCCAAATTCTAATAACAAAGAAGCTTAATTAATCTCATCAGTTTTTTTATGAAATTTATTTGCTTGTTTCGCAGTTCATCGGTGTGATACAGGTTTTAATTATCTACTAACCCCCTTATTCATAATAGGTATACGAGACATAGTCTTGCTTAAAAAAGTTGAAATAAAGTGATTATAAATAAAACTTTAGTACTCGGATATAAACATTATATGACTATTATGAATAAAGTTACAGTTTATATGCTGTTATCTATAAGGCGTTAAATATATTAAACATTTTGCTTATGCAATTAAGCGATTAAGCAAACATACGTCATAATCCTTGGCAATGTGAGATTCCTTCTTCTTCTTACTTAGATCCACGTTTTTTTCTAACACTAAACATAATTATTTTGCAACTTTTGCCCTTGAAGAAAATCTGAATTATGAGATTAATTTATCAATTTTTTCCTTGACATATAAAATTTGTATTAAAAATCAGTTCTCATTTGTGAAAATAAATCTATAGACCCATCTTCAATGAACATATCTTGTGTCTATGCAAAATCAAAGTACAGCAAACTCAACCGCAACCAGCTCATTGCGAAGTCCTCTTTACACTTCATCCGTGATGGCGGACAATGTTGTGCAAATACCAGCTGTCCGCAGCGGTTCGTTAGCGCACCGTGTACCACGAATCAGAGAAACGCTGAGGCGGAAACTTATACAAAAGTCGTGCTGGGAAGTATATTATTACAAATAAGTAATTTTATTATAAGATCTTTGATCATTATTATTATACGAGCGTTAAGTCAGGGTGCAGTTGCATCTGCCAGGGCTAGCAGAGGGGCTAGGCTTTATACCGGTGGCCCTGGCACTAAGGTCGAATGACGGAACACCGAGGGGTTTAGTGGATATCCCTGATTGCGATGTGGTAATAGCACTTCTAGTTCTGGCTAAAGGTACTAGTGCCACCCCGACCTAGCGAGTCACACACACTGGCCGTGATTTTCCATCTACGCGCAGCTGATGGTCCTCAATAGAATTTCCCCTCGTTAAAAAGGGTGCAGTTGTAAAACTAGCCTCAGGCACTTGTGCCGAACATTTCTTCAACTGCATCCATTTTGTACCATATCTACTTTTTTATTGCAGGAGACCAGCACACAGGCAGACGGCCCACTTGATGGAAAGCGGTTACCATCGCCTATGGACATTTGCAACACCAAAGTTGCTACAAATGCGCTGCTGCTCTCTTAAGGGAGACTGGAACCTGGTCACTAATGCAGGAACACAACTCAATGTTGTTATGGCGACATACTTTAGACCAGGGGTGGTAGCCATCCAGTCGGGCAAATGCCCTACCACCTGGCTGCGGGTTGTTAAGTCGCCTCTTACGACAGGCCGCCCGGCCGCAGGAAATTGTATTCTTTCTCCGTTCCTACACGGATAAAACTTATATATATGTTACATATATTAATACTGCTCTATCCTTATGTATGTTTCTCTAAGATGTCTCGTAATGTGTGTGTTTTACCCAAAAATAAATGTTTGTTTATTTTTTTCTTTAAAAATGTAAGTAGGATTCAGACCCTTCGGCTTTGAAACACGGGGTCCGTTTTCACGATTTTTCCTATCCACTTTGCGCGATCTTTGGTCTCGCAAGTTTTGGGACTATTCGTACATATGTGCTTCACGACGTCAAGCCAGAGTTTTTTGGGCTTTTTGTGACATTTGTTCCTCACATATCTAACTGGTCTCTGTAAAACGTGGCCGTATCAGCGTAGGTGGCTCTCTTACAGATGCTCTGCTGTGTCACGAACGTGGAGTCTGCCGCGATATGCAGGAGTTTTCACATTTCACGCTCTATTGCATGAGTTCAGCCAAGCAGACAACCCATCCGATGGAAAGCGCTTAACACCGCCTATGGACTTTTACAATATCAAAGTTGCTGCCGATGTGCAGCCGTTCTCGAAAATATTGGAACCTGGCCACTAACGCCGGACAAAAAGAAATTAGCCATCCAGAGGAGCATATACCCTACCACCTCTTACGACAGTCTACCCGGCTGCCGGAAATTGTATTGTTTCTCCGTTCTTGCACAAATAGAAAGAAAACGAAATACTTTTGACATTTCCACCTTTAGAAAAATCTTTCTATTTACTTAGCTGCGATCTATCCATTTTCCTATAGCATCGAGAAAAGGGGAATTTACACGTTGTGTGAGCCGAAATAAGCTTTTATATTTTTATGTTTACACTAGAAGGCTGTCGGCGGTTCTGCTACGATAAAGTTTCACCCTTCCATTTCCTTTATTCGGCGTTTTCGGGCACACTCTTACACGGTTAAGTTGATGTCGGTGGTTTTATATGTTTATTTTTTGGGGCTGATTTTTTGCTCTGTTTACGCTGTGGAATTCGGCAAATACAATACCATGTTATCGAGTCCATGAGGGGTAAATATTAAAATTAATAAATATTTGAATCTAGAATCATATTTAATTGTTGAAATAATTTCTCTTCTAAAGATATTTTATAAATAAATTACAAACTATTAAAAACACAACATTACTAACTATAAAGAAAGAAAGAAAGAATAATGTGTATTTAGGACAAGGTACAAAAAGACAATATGTTAACATAATATCAATTATGGTTTCCTAAAAAGGCCCATGCTCAAAACATCATTACAAATAAAACAACAAAAACATAAAAACAAACGAACAGAGGTAAAAATAAAACTTAATAATAAAAAGAAAATTTATGGATAAAAAAAAAAACCAAATAAGTATTTCATATAACTAGTGACGAAAGTTAGAAACGATTTGGTAATTATATACTAGATTACATAAATCCAGTTTAATACTGGTTAATAAAATGGAATATATGACAATTATACTATATGTATAGAATACTTCTATAAAATTAAACTGTATTAGATAATACAGTCCCATGACGTCTCATGAGAAACTATTATTTTAATAAAAAAAACTTTTTGATCTTAAGAAATAATTTAACAGCTTTTAATATATTATTGTAATCTAATGATCTACTGAAATAAATTAATTTTATTATTATATTTGGAATCTACTAAAATATATACGTATGTATAACGGTGTACCAATTTATATAAAAATATCTAGAATCTTTATAAAACGTATGTTTTTTCAATTGTCTTAAAACCTCTATTGTATGATATGAGACACCCCGTACAAACCATCACATTTTTATTTATTGCATGAGTTCAGCAGACAGGCAAACGGCCCAGCTACTAGAGAGTGGTTACCATCGCCTATGAACATCTGTAACACCAAAGGTGCTGCTCTAAAGAGAAACTGGAACCTGGCCACTAATGCTGGAACACAACTTAAAGTTGTAATGGCGGCGTACCCTAGACTAGACGGTGGTAGCCATCCAGACGGGCAAATACCATAGCACTTGACTGTGGGTTGTTTTGTTGCCTCTTACGATAGGCTGCCCAGCAGCCGGAAATTATATTCTTTCTCCGGTCTTGCAAGGATAACGGATTTGTTTTGTAGAAGTAAAAAAAGTGGCTCAATTTTATAAACCCTTCTAAAAAATTAGGATTTATCACCTAACATAGCCATTATTTTAATTAAACAATATAAAAATAATATTTATCAAAGATTTTTGGAAAATTTCAAATGGTCCTTCAAGCTGGATCTGTATTAGCTGATTTATCCTTTTAAACCAATTCTATTTGTGTCATATTTAAATTTTCCCATCTCTAAAAGAAACCAGAATATATCTTTTGTCCCAGGACCATGTAACAAAAAGCAATCTTTTACAATATTAAACGTGCATGCTAAAGGGAGAATAACTCTATTACAAAGTTACGTGTATACCGAAAATGTAATAACACCTATCTTGTAACCAGCAGCACATGTTCCTTCTAAGAAAATATTACCTCTTAAATTATCTTTGAAACTGGTATTGTACAGAAGATATTTTAGTTTGAGGCTGTTACAGACTATAAAACAGAGGCGACTACAATCACGTCAGAATAATAATTAAAATTATGGAAACCGTATAAAAATAGCTACGAAATATATACATCGCAACTCTTTTCTCTTCTAGCATCGAGAACGTGTTGGAAATGGATGCATATGCAATCATATTATGCTCTTTGTTTATTAGAGTATCATTAGTAATGATAACCATATTAACTTGGTCTTATTTTACAAATAAAAATCAAGGTAGTGAGTTTTATTTTAAATTTTTAGTACAATCACAAATATATAAATATTATAGTACATTATGGTACTAGTGTGTAACATTGGTGATTACCGTCGAGGGGCCATTGAGACTCGAGCCGTAGGCGAGGGTCTTAAGAGAGCCGAGGACGGTAATCATCAATACACACGTGTATCACACGTCGTTTTTCAACACACTTGTGAATAAAATAACAACAAAAACTCATTTTATTTAATAGATAAAAAAAGTTATATATGAGTGAAAGTTTTATTTATTAAACACGTACGAGTTAAAATTATCTATTTAAATAAGAAGTTGCATGAAATGAGCAAGCAATAGGAACATTAATTTATTTGTTCTATAGAACACGATCTTTTTTTTTTAATAAAAACTTTTTTAAGAACAAAGCAACACAACCAATAAAATTTAAAAAAAAATCTATAACTCACTAGTGAGTTATAATGTTTTTTAGTCACAGTTTGATTATGGGTGTCATTCTGTGCCTAATTGCGGTGACCATAGAGCCACTTTATGAGCAAGTGTGTTGAAAAAAATATTAATTTATGTTTGTGACTTATTTGAAACGCTGTAAACCTATGACTTTTTTGTTTTACTCACACATATATATACTATATTATTTAATATGAATAAAAAAGCTGTTACTATATTTTTATTTTAACGCAATTTCTATAATTATAGTAAGGTTATCCTTTTGAGAATATTTTTGAGTTTCTTTATTATTTGATCATAACCTCTAAACGGCTAAATTGATTTAGATACAAGTACTTTTCTTAGAATACTTACGTCTTCCCGAATATCTTATCTCTACTTTCCAATGCCCATTTCTACGGTAGTAAGCAGAAAAGTGGCGAGGGAAGCGGGCAGTGCCAGTACCAATAATGTGAACAAGGCACTAGACTAGATGAAGAATAACATTTTATTTTGTCATATATTGAATAAGGGACCGAAAAAGGTAGACGAACTTTAAGAAAGTCTGCGAAATACTAACTAGGGACAGCGCGTATATCTTTCAGATGCATCTTAACAGATAAGCACGTTGTCACGTCAAGCGTTAGCGATAATCACACGGACGTGACAGTCTCTATGGTCACGTTCTGTGAATCGTGACGTGAAGATCCCACTAATAGCTGCCACGGAGAGCATAATTTTACTTATGACTTTAAGGCTCGTATTCTAGAAGATTAATTACCTACACGCACCCTGATAATTGAGATGACAATCAGGTTTTTCAATATATTTTTTTGTAATAAATAATAATAATAATCGGCAGACAAACACACAAATTGTATATCCCCAAATTAAGCAAGTTACGCTTGTGTTATGGGTAATATACAACGGACTACTCTAGGGCCAATCCCTGACACCCAGACCATAGTAAATAATGGAGAAAATACGTTTCCGAAATTTACTATATCAGGAATCCAACCCGGAGCCTCTATGTTGCAGTGAGGTAGGCCGGTAAAGGCCGTCAAATGGAAACATGTATAAGTTTTATAACAAAGTATTTTTTTAAACTATATTTTAAACATTTATATCAATCTAAAAATAAATTTTTGAACCCGAGGTACCCGAGTACCGAAAACACGCCGAAAATTCCCGAATAAACCCGAACACGCATATGACGTCTCTAAGATAATTACTACTCACCATAGCTTCGTAGCACACAGCTGATGTGTAAGAAGCTACGATCAGTTGTTATGAGAAATTAACATATTTTTTTAATTAAGATCATATATTAAACATAGTTATAAAACTTGTATATATATATATATATATATATATATATACATATATATGACTTTTCTATTTTTTACAAAAAAAAATTGATTCAAAAACCAAATTAGTATAGTTGAAATGTAACACGTTTCAGTCACACTTTATGATATTGATAGTGGTTTTTAATTTTGGAGGTTTGTTTTATCAAGTATTGTGTCGTGGTTAAATTAAAATTGTTGCCAATACCTATAACATCCGAATCATTAGGAATATGTTAAACAAGGAAGTACTGAAAGGGTTTTACTGGAAGAATTAGTGATGAATTTTTTTTTATAGTACACACCGTATTATCCAATAAATATATTTAGGCCTCTATTTTATACTTTATTAACTGTCTTATGTGGTTTCTACTAGCATCCCAAGTCAGGTGTTAAATATGGTTAGCGCTTCGCTCCTTTTCATCATAATTTATATAATATTTTCTTAAGTTTTCGCGACTTGTATACATAATAAAACTACGTTTTAACGGTTTTAAGCGCGGTAATTTTATTTGATTTTGGTTTTTCCGACGTTTCGGCCACTTTTCAGTGGCCGTGATCACGGAAGACAAAGATGTCAAGTGTCAACGAGTATTGTTAAAGTTTTATTTAGCCTACCGCCAACTTATTAATTTACAACGGAACACAAACCAACTTGACTGATAATTACTTTTATTTTTCCTTCCACCCATTTTAATATTATATAAAATTATTAGAGCTAGGCATGTTTGCTGAAGAGTTTCTTGCGCTGCTTCTTCTCTTCAAGCCATAACATGTTGCGAAGCGGTAGTAAATTAGATTAGGCTCCCATAGATTAAATAATAACCATAAACAAAATTAAATAATTAAAATTAATAAGTTGGCGGTAGGCTAAATAAAACTTTAACAATACTCGTTGACACTTGACATCTTTGTCTTCCGTGATCACGGCCACTGAAAAGTGGCCGAAACGTCGGAAAAACCAAAATCAAATAAAATTACCGCGCTCAAAACCGTTAAAACGTAGTTTTATTATCATAATTTATAGTTATATAATTGGACGTAGTTTAGCAGAAACGACCTAACACACAAAAGTCGTTTTTGAGTTATTGAGGTTTTAAGTTTAGACAAAAATTGCTGGTAAATTGGTATATACAACTCATTTTTGACCACAATGTGGGTTGAGTCCTTTCTGCTAAACTACGTCCAATTTATCTCACTAAATTGGTTAACTAAAGCAAAAATATTATTTAAATAAATGTGATACTTTTTAAAATTAAGTTGTTTAAATATTTACTTCTCAGCTTTTTTATATTAAAATCTGAATTGTCGGCGACACAACCGTGCATATTGTGAGGTTTTAAGCTACCCTCAGGTTTTTTTTAACAACTCTACGGACTCGAGTTCCTTACCCGTACCCTTTTTTACAACTTAATTTTTTTTTAAATTTTAGAGCTTATACACGCTTATTGGTTATGTGACATTAATTTAGTCATATTTGTATTGTAGTTTACCTTACGCTACCCTCATGTTGCGTGGCCTCTGTTGGGCTATGGTAAAATCCCGAATTTTGACACTGAATATTTTTCCTATGAAATATATCGAACTATTCAACTGAAAAGTTTTTTTTATAAATAATATTTTTATTGTTTACTCCACTTTATGAAAAAATTACGACATTCTAGGGGAATAGCGTAGCATAGTAGATCTTTAGAAATAATACATACAATGCTGAGAGACAATAATAAGGCATCGTCAAAAGCAGTTTTTCAAACAAATATGATGTGCACTCAGTAAGTACATTGCCTTGACGAAATTATTTCCAATACAATTATGATATGTTTTATGGCATATAATAGTACATTATGGTACTAGTGTGTAACATTGGTGATTACCGCCGAGGCGCCTTGAGACTCGAGCCGTAGGCGAGGGTCTTAAGAGAGCCGAGGACGGTAATCATCAATATACACGTGTATCATACGACGTTTTTCAACACACTTGTGAATAAAATAACAACAAAAACTCATTTTATTTAGTAGATAAACAAAGTTATATATGAGTGAAAGTTTTATTTATTAAACACGTACGAGTTAAAATTATCTATTTAAATAAGAAGTTGCATGAAATGAGCAAGCAATAGGAACATTAATTTATTTGTTCTATAGAACACGATCTTTTTTTTTTATAAAAACTTTTTTAATAACAAAGCAACTCAACCAATAAAAAAAAATCTATAACTCACTAGTGAGTTATAATTTTTAGTCACACTGTTTTTTAGTCGCAGTTTGATTATGGGTGTCATTCTGTGCCTAATTGCGGTGACCATAGAGCCACTTTATGAGCAAGTGTGTTGAAAAGTATATTATTTATTTACTTGTTTTGAATGTGTTTTATTCACCGCTTCTGTTGTGTTTCAATATTTTCCTTAGTTTACATGGTTGCTAGAAGAGATCGCTTTAAGCGATAAGGCCGCCCTTTGTTCAACATTTATTGTATATAGTTTTAATTATTAATGAACAATAAAATGTTTTCATTCGTTCATTGATTCTCAATATCTATATTCCATTTTAATAGTAACGACAGTTTTAATTCGTTTAACAGTTTGCAAGCTTGAAATCTCTAAATGAGATTCGGTCGTCTAAAATCTCATTTGAAACACTGTGTTAATCAAAACAAATCCCTATTTAAAGTATTCAGGAATGGATCCGCTTTGAAAAGCGAAACTGCAGAGGCTCAGTCGCCCGACTAACTACATAGGATGAAAGCGGGACTTTCGTAATTAAGTGCACCAAGCCAACAGGTCTGGGTGAGTTTAATATTCAATCAATTTTGCGCTCAGTCTCTGCACAATGGTCGGAAGCTTAGCCTTGTGAAACGGTTCGTGGAAAAACAAAATTTCAATATATCGATAGTTGTCATACGATAGCTAGAATGACTTTTGAAGTACCCTTTCTTTGATATAATTACCGTATTATTGTCTCCATGCATGCTCATCTTCTCCATCTATTGTATATATAGCATACTATTTATTCCTTTTACACCTTCCTGTCTTAAGGAACGTTTCGATTTCCTCCATACATCTCACACCCTTAATTTGCACTCTTCTCATAATCCTGCTTTAAAAACACTTACACACGCTTCTACATTCTACACCAAATCTATGGAACTTATTGCGCAAAAATGTAAGACAGGTAAGTCACTCTTTATTATTAAAAAAACTGGAACGAAAATTTTATTAAACACGATAATAAATATTTGATAACCGTTAGTATTCTTTTTTTTAAATCTGGCCATTTTACATCATTCCCAGGAAAAATACCACGGGATTCCCAGGATAAAAAGTAGCGCAGAATTTAAGTTTAAGAATTAGCTGTCGATCAGCGAAAATCGCATCGAAATCGGCCTAGGAATTTTTACGTGAATCCGGCACAAGCAAACAAACAGAGAAGAAATCTAAAAAATGATGCGGTCTCTATTGTTTATATAATCTATTCCAGTTGTTTTTTATAATAGCTTCCTTCAATGTACAGACAGGGCATGTTTAGAATTTAATAATATAATAGATAGATAGAGAACTAATTTTCAGTGTAGATACAGCCCAAACAGCTTATATAATTCCTGTTTGAGAAAGTTTCCCTTAACAATTCCAGTCGTCCGAGAGATAAAGCGCTGGCACTCAAAAAGCATGGAATAATTCAGCAGCTTCAGTGCATAATATCATTATTTACTCAGCCCATAGCTTTTTACTCATAGTTCATACTTTCTCAACTATTCAACAGACAAAAGATGTTTGCTTTCCAGCGCTGAAATCTTGGCTGCATAATAGGTGGTTTTTATTTGATGGTTTAAATTTTAGATGAGCCGCCATAATTGCATTGCTGTGCAAAGAGCAAAGAAGCTTTCAAGTCTGGTTTCTTTGTAAATGTGCATATTTTCGTTGAGTTTAATTTGTTTTATAAAAATAGAAAGAAGAAATAAAAAATATTTATTTAGAACTATATACAAACCAAAACGTATGGATGGATGATGATGATGAAGTGTGGTTGTCAGCCACGCATATATATGGTGAGGTGAAAGTCTAAAGTATTCACACGATTAAGTCCAACACACAACAAGAATGAAGCTATAGAAAAGAAGGAGTAAGAAAGAAGAACGGTCTGGAAACAAAGAGTAACAGCAATTATTTGGATAGTTTTAATTTTTTATAAGTTACTAGCTGCCCCGGCAGACGTTGTTCTGCCCTGAACTAATAAAATTTAGAACCCGATTCCAGCGCCACCTACCGGGTCCAAATGTTAGCTATCCTATCTTTCAAGTCGGATCAAACTGCACACGGTGTGCAAATTTGATTAAAATCGGTCAAGTAGTTTAGGAGTCCATTGAGGACAAACATTGTGACACGAGATTTATATATATTAAGATTTAAAAATTATTCTGTGATGAATATCCATTCAATATTTTTAAAGATTAGGGTGCGGTATAGTTATAGGGCACATTTATTTATTTATTATTTTAGATATAACATTAACTTTGGGTGGTTATAAAAAAAAACCTAACCTAACCTAACCTATATTAAAAAAGTTACATACATACATAACTTCACGCCAGTTCCCTTACGGGGTAGGCACGAACAACAGAGTGCCATTTAGGCTTATTCTTACACACCTCACTTGCCTCTTTGACATTCATAACTCTTGTCATGCAAGCTCGTCTGTTCTTAAGGCTCCTGACATCACCTTCTGCTAGTACACGATCAATTTGATCATGGAAGGTGTGTCGTACGTGTTAAATAAATGTGCCCTACAATTATAACCCATCCTTGAAATATCAGGTATATTCGTTAAAATGCTTTTTTCATGGTTACGTAGCTACATATAGATACAGGCCTTGCGAACATTGAACAAGATATGTCAACAAATTGACACTTTTATCTGTACTGTGACTGAGTTCACAAGAACTGCCTATTATATTATATGTTATGACGACTGAATTTGTATATATATATATATAGTGTATTATGTGTACCACGCTATCGCATTGGTGGCACCTGTAATGATAGCGATGTTTGTAAGCTAATAAAGAAATAAATATTCGTTATTTGGCACACGGAATGTTTGTCAACACTTCAGAAACTTTTGTTGTGCATTAACTGCGAAGCGTTTACACAATTTGTTTACTGTAAAAATACTAGAAAAACATAAACAGTATTAAGACTTATGGAGGTATTATGACGAATCTTTAATATTTTAATACGCATTATGGCATCGGAAATACTGCTAGCGACAACACGCCTTCATCGTGGTTCATGCCTTCTATTGTAGCGATTTGGTGCGGGGTTTTTTTATATGAGTCCATAGGATACAAAAATTTCGAGCGGAAATGCATAGCGTTAAATGTCTAGCAAATTACAGAATTTAAATCCTATTATAGATATCGCGCAGAAAAATCGCATCGTGATGCGCGCACGGCCTTACCGGCATTTTGTGAAATGTCATAATTTTACATTGTCATACTTTATACTTGAAGCTTAACTCGCATACAGCTCAGGTTTGGACACAACTTGCTACTTAAACGCAAGTTCTCAGTCGTAACTTGCTACTTAACTAATGGAAATGTAACCTTAAGACTTGTGATAATAATTTTTTTTAACTATTATTTATTTTTCATTTTTTAGTTGAATTTTCTATAAAAGCGTATTTTTAGTTTTTTTAAACTATTATTTATTTAATAAAACTACGTTTTAACGGTTTAAAGCGCGGTAATTTTATTTGATTTTGGTTGGACGTTGGAAAAACTGAAATCAAATAAAATTACCGCGCTTAAAACCGTTAAAACGTAGTTTTATTATGTATACAAGTCGCGAAAACATAAGAAAATATTATATTATTTATTTTTAATTTTTTTGTTGACTTTCTATATAAGCGTATTTTTTTGTTTTTTTAAACTATTATTTTTTAGTGATTTAATTCCCTTCTCAGTGGAAACTTTTAAAAAAAAGAATTAAATACACTCTTATGATAAAATGGAACGTTATGTAAAAATAAGCTTTTTTAAATACGAGCTTTTGAGATCCTGCATATCATGTAGCAGCAGAGTGCTAGCCAAGACAAGTAAAACGAGTCCAAACACGACGGGTCTATCTTGTTTAGTACAGGATTTCCTATGGCCACCTTCCGACTCCATCATCAGATCAGCTCCATGGTACCATATTATTGCATTGTCATGCGATATACACATATCTGCAAAATTTCAGCTCAATCGGAAATCGGGAAGTCGATCAAATTTAACTTGAAAGATTCCGTTACATACTAACATACGTATGAAGCTAATAAAAAGCGTATAAAAAATTCTCGACTGTTTCTTAGGTTTTATTTTAGCTTGATAGAAGATTTCTATTTTGAATATTGTCGGTTGCTAACTGACAAGTGGATATGTGACTTCCTGCAGCTCTACGAATGGCAAACCCATTGCATATTATTTTTAAGTTAAGTCCGTAAGGGAATCTGATCTGAGACGAACTTGAAATAGATTTAATAGATGTGGAGCTTTTATATGCTATTTCATTTAATAATTAATAGTATATCTAATATTGTATATTGAAGATCATCAGAGGTTCTTAGCAGTATGGCAATGACTTATACTGAAACACTGTGGTCACATAGCCCGAAAGAACTCAAACAATATGGAGAGACTGGGAAAGTAGAAGGTGAGAGACATTGCAGTAGATCTCCAAATACGTAGATTGCCTAGATTGCTGACCAGCTGGATATTTCAATAAATTCAACCATCCGTGGAGGTAGAAAGAAGTTGAGTGGTGCGTCTAGGATTGTTACCCCGTTGGACAGGGTGACGCACCACTGGCGAGAGCCCATGTCTCCAGCGCCGCGGAAGATTGCTTGGCTTGAGAGGACGAATGTTTTATTCTAGATGTAATTATTGCTAGCTAATTGAACTTTAAACATAAGACTGTATACAGTGTGCCAACGCAGCTTCTTCTAGCGATTTATTACATTAGTTTATATTAAGTTATTTATAACTTAGTTCATTTTAACATTCATTGTCATCGTCAGCCATTTACAGTCCACTACTCAACATAGGCTTCCACAAGTCGGCGCCACTCGTTCCGGTTCTCCGCCTTCCTCATCCAGCGGCTACTGGCGACCTTGCGGAGGTCATCAGTCCATCGGGCTGGTGGGCGTCCTGCCCTACGTTCACCGAGACGAGGTCTCCACTTCAAGACTCGTCGGCTCCATCGGCTATTGGTCCTGCGGCAGACGTGAACGGCTCACTGCAACTTGCTTACTTTGCGAGCTATGTCGGTCACCTTAGTTCTCTATTAATTGTATTTTTTAAAAATAATTATGTTTCAAATATTATTGGGATTGCGAATAATTTTTGAAAATTAAATACATACAAATATCTGGGATTAACACTAAACAAAACATTGTGTGTGTGTGCAGTTCATACGCAGTAGAAGTTAAACTTTAGGGAATATACTCACAGATAATTTTCCTTTACCTCTTATTAATATAAATAGAATTTCTTTAGCCTACATCCGTCAACATATATTATAAAGAGGTAAAGTTTGTGACTTTGTGACGTTGTAGGGGGTAATCTCTGGATATACTAAACCGATTTTGAAAATTCTTTCACCAGTGGAAAGCTACATTATTCCTGAGTGACATAAGGTATATTTGATTGTGATTAATAATAAGTATTTTTTATTTTTTTTCTAATGCCCAGCGAAGTGGGCACCGGTCAGCTAGTTCAAAATAAACTTCTAAAGTATCACTTTCAATTTCTGACTGTTTCAGTCTAAATAATATTATTATAATTTTTATTTTGGTTCAAATTGGACCTATGTTTAATCATCACTCTTATTGACCCTCTAATCTGTGCTACGCAATGTAAAACTCGTATTCCATTCTCTCGCAGTCTTAGTGTCGCTTTTTCGTTTCGTAAAGGTTCAAATCACAACGATTCTAAAAAAGTTTCACTTAAAAAAAATATGAAGTGAATAACAATATAATATTGGACAAATAGGGCGATATTATAGTTTTCTGAGCTTATCCTTAAAATGAAACTTTCAATTCTAGTGGGTAACTCTACCAAACACTGACTCATCCGCCAGTTAATCAAGCTCCTTTCAGTAGCTGTTAAATCAGTACAGTAGAAAATGTTTTACACTTACGGCGAGGTCTAATCCACAGCCCGTTCGAAAGTAATTAAAACTTGCCTCCATTTATCTCCTTTGTCGATGGTGTTTTGCTCTAGGGATGTAATTTAATAAAGGTATCGTATGTCGAAATAATAGTGCGGTTGAAAGCTACAAGATGTTTTGAATTAATAGAAAATAATGTTGCCTACATTGTTTTTATTGCCTGAAGCCCGCAAACAGATCGAGTGGGTCGTCTGACCCACTCGATGGAAGGTGGTTACCATCGTCTATAGATATTTGCAGCACCAGGGGCGTTGCCAACACGTTGCCGGCCTCTAAAAAATCTTATGACTCCCTACGTTTTCCAACAACTATGATATTGTGATTATTCTTATGTTCGGTCTCTTTATATCTATAGTTATTGACAGTGACCAAATGTGTGTTGTTAATAGCGTTAAAAATAACGCCGTTAACGAATAAGTACATTAGTGTCTTTATATGTTACTTTTCAGTATCTACATACGATATCTTTCAATATTTAACCTCATTAGCAATTAATAACAATATCACATCACAAATCAAACCCACGCTACCTCTGCGTGAAGCGATAATTAAATATAACATAATCCGAGATGGAGCAGTAACATAAAGGATGTCATTATACTTTACGTATATGGAAAACGCATTAATGTTTAAGTAGCTTGTCTATAATATAACAAAAAAAAACAATTATGACTTTCAACGGTACTTATATGGATTTAAGCAATATCAAATATTTATCCATAAAGTAAATCAATAACAAACTGAAACTTTACTTAAATGCCCTTACATCACTTCAATCAAATAGTAGGTTTTCGCTTGTTAAATACAACTCCACTCTCTCACTCTTAATTTCTCACTTTTCTTCATGCTTACAATTTTTTTTTTAATACAAATACTTATAAATTCAAATAATCCTTCAATATTATTTGGACCAATTTTATCAAAGCACAACACTATTCTTTTCTGCTATATAATGTTTCTCAGGCAGGCGGAAAAACGGACAAAGAGTTTTGAGCGTACCGTAGGTGAGTTTAGTGGGTTACAACTCACTTTTCCATTAAATGAAATTAAAACAACTACGTAATTAAGATAAAATCAGAATGAGCAGTTAGGAGAATAGTATGTATGTCACAGAAAATCACACAGTTTTATAGTGCATAATATATAGGTATTTCATGATATATTAGATTGGATTTAAATCATCAGATAGGATAGAATAGTTCAATCAACTAAATTAAAACCTGATTGTATAATTAAAAGTATTGACATATTTGTTAGTGCAAAAATAATCTAGTCTATACATACAAATAAATAAAATTGAATTGTCTGTTTGTAATGTCAAAATATCTAATTTTTATTAAATGCATATGTAAGTTTATACGTTACTTATAATAAAACATTTTTTTAAATGCTTGTCTGTCTGTGTGTTCCGGTTAATGTCTGAAACCGCTGGACCGATTTTGAGGGGAATTTCGCTCGCAGATAGCTGATGTTACCATTACTAACTTAGACTACAGTTATTTTAGGAAAAAACAATTGAAAAGCCCACGCGCACACTGCCGCCGTCGCCGCACCAGAAGGCAAATTAAATTAAATTCCACGCAGCCGAAGTCGCGGGTAACAGCTAATGATAAGTAAATGTATAATGCTTCATTTCTATCTTTCAAATTCGATTTTTTTTCAGTTCAGCAGACAGGCAGACGGCCCACCTGAAAGGAAGCGGTTAGCGTCGCCCATGGACATTGTAACACCAAAGGCGCTACTGATGTGCTGCCGCTCTCTAACGCAGGACTGGAACCTGGCCATGTTGGAACACAACTCAAGGTTTTTATGGCGGCATACTCTAGACCAGGGGTGGTAGCAATCCAGACGGGCAAATACCCTACCACCTGGCAAAATGAGAATAAATCAACCAAAGTCATGCATATAAACACAAACTAGAATAATTCAAGTTTATTGAAGACCGTCGTATCTTTTAACAGTATTAATACACTTTGGTTAATCATTCTACTATCTGCATTATTGACCGTTTTTACGCCTGTCTGAGAAATAGATTACGGTTTTTGCTAATCGTCTTTCCTATAAAACTTTTAATTGGTAAATTTTCACATGAAAATTTGTCTAATGTGGTTTTACACATGTCGCTACGTGTACGCTAGTTTTAAACAATTAATGTTTTGCACAACCTGTTTGCGGTGTTTCATGATTAAAGCTAGTGTTTTGCAAATAACGTGTTTTAGTGATACAATTAAATTTTTTTAATTGTTAAAATTGACCGATTTTGACGGGAATTTCGCTCGCAGATAGCTGATGTTACCATTACTAACTTAGACTACAGTTATTTTAGGAAAAAACAATTGAAAAGCCCACGCGCACACTGCCGCCGTCGCCGCACCAGAAGAAAAATTAAATTAAATTCCACGCAGCCGAAGTCGCGGGTAACAGCTAATGATAAGTAAATATATAATGCTTCATTTCTATCTTTCAAATTCGATTTTTTTTTTTCAGTTCAGCAGACAGGCAGACGGCCCACCTGAAAGGAAGCGGTTAGCGTCGCCCATGGACATTGTAACACCAAAGGCGCTACTGATGTGCTGCGGCTCTCTAACGTAAGACTGGAACCTGGCTATGTTGGAATACAACTCAAGGTTTTTATGGCGGCATACTCTAGACCAGGGGTGGTAGCAATCCAGACGGGCAAATACCCTACCACCTGGCAAAATGAGAATAAATCAACCAAAGACATGCATATAAACACAAACTAGAATAATTCAAGTTTATTGAAAACCGTCGTATCTTTTAACAGTATTAATACACTTTGGTTAATCCTTCTACTATCTGCATTATTGACCGTTTTTACGCCTGTCTGAGAAATAGATTACAGTTTTTGCTAATCGTCTTTCCTATAAAACTTTTAATTGGTAAATTTTCATGTGAAAATTTGTCTAATGTGGTTTTACACATGTCGCTACGTGTACGCTAGTTTTAAACAATTAATGTTTTGCACAACCTGTTTGCGGTGTTTCATGATTAAAGCTAGTGTTTTGCAAATAACGTGTTTTAGTGATACAATTAAATTTAATTGAAATTGAATTATTTGGTGTGGATTTAATGGTTAATTTATTTATGCGTCATCAATTGCTTGTGGCTGCCCAAAGCTATGTTCAATTACTATTTGTGATTTACCTATTTATATAGAAATGATTATTATTAATTTTTAAATCGGGAAATTGCGGTAGCTTAATGGCTAACCCATAAGCATTTCAAATAGCTATATCGGCTTTCAAAGTTATGGTTGCTAGTTTTTTATAAAGTCTGTTTTGTTTATTATAAATTATGTTTTGAATGTTTCATATTATTTATCATCCACCATCACTGCCATGTTTTTATTATTTTCTTTAGTGTAGGAAGTTACCTGGAAGAGACTTAAAGCGATAACGCCGTCCTTTGTTCAAAATTTATTGTTCATAGTTTTTAAGAACGTATTTTAATTTTTGATGTAGAGTAAAGTGTTTCATTCATTGGAATTGGCGTAGGAATGTGCTATCTTTATTCCTGTATCCACGTAATGCATCTTAGAAAAATAACTGAACAAGCTGGCAAGTGGCAACAACATAGCCCTTATAACGAGTATGAAGCCGCAAGATAAATATGAGTAAATTTCTTTGGAAACTTGTCGAAGCGTTTGTTATGTGTGCTGCGTTGGATTGTTCAACGTAAGTCCAACTGTATTCTTCTTATAATATAAATATGTAATGCTTCTGGAAGGAAGTAGAAAGAATCTGTCTATAATATTTTAGCCAGGTGGTAGAGTATTTGCTCGACTGGATAGCGACCACCCGTGGTCTAGAGTATGCCGCGATAACAACCTTGTGTTGTGTTCCGGCATTAGTGACCAGGTTCCAGTCTCCTTTAAGAGAGAAGCAGCGCATTTGTAGCACCTTTGGTGTTGCAAATGTCTATAGGCGATGGTAACCGCTTTCTGTCAAGTGGGCCGTCTGCCTGTCTGCTGAACTCCTGCAATAAAAAAAAATCTGTTTGTGACATTGGGTTTTAAAATGAAGTTAAAAATGTTCCGTCCTTGGCTAGTATAAAGTAGGTAAAATAAAGCTCCATCAATTTTACTGTCTACCCTCTTTTCTGTGTGAGGTGACGGCTAACGCAGCAGGGATAGGCAGCCATTTTAGTGTTTGAAAAAGAACACACTGCGCCGTACGCTCATCTTTTCCTATCAATTATTGTGAACTTCAACTAATGTGATTACTGGCCTTGCCAAGAACTTTTACGACACTTGAACTTTGTTAATAGTGTTAGCTCTAAAGTGGAATCTAGTGCCGCGTGTTGTTCTTGTGTGTAACCTGAAACAAGCCAGGAGAGGGCGGATCTCAAGGTTGGTGGAGCTTCTACTTTTCTAGTGCAAGGATCTAAGTCATATCTCTCTCATACAGTCCATATAAATCGAACCACATTAACCATGGGCTATAAGCGTCCCACAAAAAATAAAAAAAATCTGTCTGGTTAATTCTGTCCAGCAAATTTCGAAATGCAACTTTTAGACTTTGTCTATTTGTAAGGGCACTAAATTTAAAGAACTGAACGGATTTAAATGTTACGGAGCTAGTATAGATTCCCGAGTCAACAATTAGTAAAGTAAACATGTTTACACACTGTACTTACACCCGAGAGTGTCGGGGTGAAGGTAAGGAAAGGAATACTCCGGTGGTTCGGGCATGTGGAAAGAATGCATGATGAAAGAATGACTAAACAGATATACAATGCAAAAGTGGATGGATGCAGAAGTCGTGGAAGGCCACGACTCACCTTCCATGATCAAATTGATCGTGTACTAGCAGAAAGTGATATCAGGAGCCTTAAGAACAGAAGAGCGTGTATGGCAAGAGTTATGAATGTCAAAGAAGCAAATGAAGTGTGTAAGAATAAGCTTAAATGGCGCTCTGTTGTTCGTGCCTACCCCACAAGGGTACTGTCGTGAAGTTATGTATGTATCTTTACACACAAAAACGCTTTTTCAGTCTCATACAAAAACAGTGTAAGCAAAATACTGTACTTGTTCCAAGTTCACACACATATACGCGCGCAGATACACACACTACTATACCTCGTAATTACCGTAGCATCTCGATATCGTAGAATGTCAAGGGAAGTGCAAAAAACTTCGACTTAATAAGGACTTCTAAATATGAAATATTTGATGGTTAAAATTTAAAAAAAAAGAATAAACCTACCGGACATTCCTTTTTGGTTTTATTGCTTCGAGTGCGGGGAATTCACAATAAGACGTCATTATGTTTGACTAACTTGACTTGCAGTCTGATTTTTGAAATTCGAATTAATGAATATAAATATGTACTAAAATGTCTACGCAGAGAAATAACATTTTGTTCGAGTTACAAATTCTAAATAACTTAAGATACCAAGTATTTTGGGGGTTCAGTGGAAGGGAGCGGCGTTTTTTTTCGACTTACTGAAGATTTCGACTTAACAAGGTTCTAGTTAAAGAGATTCCACTGTAGAGTGTATGTAGTTTGTGTTTTAACCATTTAATAGAGCACTGGGGACCTATACACATAATACTGATATGCACTGATCTATAACAGGCATCAATTTCACACAACCGATATTTTAATATTTATAACCTGTTGAGATGATTCGTGAGAAAATAATAAAGTACCTATTCCATTCTATTTATAAACAAACATAGCCAAGAAAATGGCACTGCGATCGCGTTTTTTTAGTGCCAACATTGCAACTCATTAACATATGTGTAAGTGAACTGATAAATAACAATTAATTCCTGGGATTGTCTGGAAGAGATCGCTTTTTAGCGATAAAACCGCCCTTTGTGCATAATTAAACTAATTTTGATCTGTAGGCTTATTTTTATATTGGTGTTCAATAAAGTGTTAACTATCTATCTATGTGAGACCTGTCAATCTTCTTTAACATGATTGTGGCCTATTGTCCTTTACTAGGTAGTACAAGTAAAATATAATATAATGAATCTATTAGGGACGATAACAGAGATTGGTTTAAAAAGAGGCTACACTTTTGTAGCCTTTTCTTAAACAAATTAAAATAATAGCATTTTTTGAATAATATCTTTATGTTATTCGAAAAATGCTATTACGATGTTAAAATTTTTCTTGATGACCAATTCTAAATTAAATTTGACAATACATAATGTTACGAGTTCGGGACTGGAATTAAAAATGCCGTTGGAATTACTATAGAATTTATTAGAACTATACCAACACGTATAACACATAACCGGACGCAATAAGTACAAATGTAATGCACAATTCAATACCACGCGCTAAGTCCGTCACTAAATGTACACACGTCTTGCCTCGCTTGTGTTATCGCTTTGACTGAGGTTCTCGCTAGACTGCCTCCTCTCTCCATCCTGCCGTTGTTTTATACTTCACAAATATAAGTGTGCCCGCCCGCATCATCGACTGAATTTCCTAGAAATCGTAATCCGCACACCTGGATAATTATGCCTGCAAACGGCCTTAAACGAGTACAATAAGACAATGGGCCGTATGTCAATAAATAAGTAAACAAAAGAAGTCCAAATGCGGTAAGGTAATAAACTGCAGGCGTGAATCGGCCTTTGTCGGTCGTAACAATAAAATATACGTTGACAAACTTTATTAATCTAATATTTCATTTTTACATTTTTAACATTGTATTCCATATGAAATAACTCTGCACTTGACATATTATTATTATTATGTACAATTCTAGAAAAAAATTTAAAAATGTCTGTGGGTTGAGTGGATTACAGTCTGTTTTTGTTAATTACTATTTGCATGTCTGAAAGCACAAAAACATGTGAAACATAAAATAACATATTGTCATCTAATAATCTAATCATAAGTTTTTATTAACCATGTTTTTAATCAAATAAATGATTTGATTTGATTTGAAAATAATAAATCTTCTATTACAGGTAAGGTGCTCAAAAGTCTATAAACATTACCTCGTCGGATCGCAATACTGATTCCTAAAAGTTGGAAAATGTATTAAGTTTACCTGTTAGACGCTTCTTAAATTGCCATTCCACTTGCTGACTAAGAAGAAAACCATGTTACTTTTATTTCAATGATAGCACCTATAAAATTGCGAGGAAAACGAGTATATCTAGTAAATGTGTCAGTCAAATGTCAAATTGTGTTGGCAATGTAATTTAGTGAATGTTACTGTCACTGTATCCAATATAAATAAGTGATTCGGCAAATTGTGATATGTCTATCGATGTCTATATAGTCTAGTTGGAGTATATCGTATTTTTAAATATTCACCTGTAAATAACCTACCCTTTTTATGTTTGCTTGTAAACTGGCAAACGGGTCCACCTGATGGCAAGTGGCTACCGTCGCCCATGGGCATCTGCAACACTAAGGGGTACCTCGTTGAGACTTCAAATATCTGTTTACGCCCTTTTTGTAGAGCCCCATATTGTAGCGCTCTGGGAAAACCACGGGAGAGAGCTCATGCCATCCTACATTATAGAGCCATGCTGGAATTATTATTTTGCTTACACCTCTCAGGGATAGCGCAATCGGTGTGATACCATGCTCTTACGGAATATTAGCGTGCAACAGTTAGCCTTTTTTATTCCATGAGTTCAGCAGATAGGCAGACGGCCCACTTGATGGAAAAAGATTACCATCGATTATGGACATTTGTAACACCAAAAGTGCTAGTAATGTACTGCCGTTCTCAAAAGGAGACTAGAACCTGGCCACTAATGCCAGAACACAACTCAAGGTTGTTATGGCGGCATACTCTAGACCAAGGCCATCTAGACAGAAAAATACTTACCACCTGGCAAGCATTGGGCTAATCGTGTTTAGTGCGATCAGTGAACGTTCCAACGGGCCACTTCCCCCACCCTCTTTTATTTTGATGACGCAATGGGAATGCTTTTTCTTGGGACACTATCTTCGGCCCTGGAAGAAAGGGTTTAAACCGAGGGTTGTGGGGTTTCTTGATCGGCCGTATGCCCACCGTGACCTCCGAATGAAGGAATGAGGGATGTCGACTGTCAAACTACCCACTATACCTAACCTGCGCCCCTGTCCTATGTGCCTTTATGGGATGCCACAGGAACTGTATCGTAGGTATTACATTTGTGACATCTACGCTTGGCTTCTCTCTTAGGGCACCCCCGGAAAAGGGTACTCACTTCACCAACAGGGGTAAGTCCACGGGATCTCTCTTATCTAGTCCCACATACCATCCCACGATCCCTCTTTACCCCTTTCTCAAATGCTGGCAACGTGTTAGTATCGTATCAGAGACCCACGTGCTCTCCGTCTTCGAATGCTCTCTTTTCGCCCGCGCAAGGTATAACCTAGAACGCACCCTTCGAATAGACGTCACAAAAGGGAGCATCTAAGAGCTGATGCGTAAGAATAATAGGAAGAACTTTTTAGAATTCACGCTAAAAGTTATAAAAAAAGTCGTCAAAAGAAACCGGTTGTAATAACGCTATAAACATATGTAACGATATGTAGTTTTAGCGTTAAATATTAAGCAGTAATATACTTAACCTATGTGAATAAAATAAATGTAGAGAAATGAAATCGCAGTAAAAAATAAGAGAAGTAACCTTACATAGTAAGTCTAAATATAAGAAGGAAAAGACTGTTATAGTTAATATGAAATAAAGATAAGTAAATAATGCACAAGAAGTAGATATAATACATGTAGTAGAAATAATAAGTAATTTAAAAGTAGTAATGTAATGTTAAAAATGTAATAGATAATTATAATTAGAAAGTGTTGGTATCGCCCCTGGTCTTGCAAACGTCTATAGGTGATGGTAACCACTTTCCATAAGCTAGGCGTTGCTTGTCTGCCAGCTTGAATAAAAAAAAACAATAGATAGTCCACCTTATAGTATGGGGTTATCGTCGCCAATGTACAATTGCACTAAGGGAATCGATCCTCTTAGAAGATGTATTTTCGGAAATTTGCGAAACATTTTAATAACGTTACAAAATTTGCTATTCTAAAACGTTTTTAGTAACATCAAATTTCTACTAGATTTCAAATTAATTAAACTACGCTCTACAAGTGTTTGAGGATGATTTTTAAAATTATTTTCAATAACCGTGCCTACCCTGCAAGGGAACTGGCGTGAAGTTATGTATGTATGTATGTATTTTCAATAAACATTTGACCTTATAAAATCGTTTAGATTATTAATTCTAATCCATTTACTACTATACAAATTTTGTTTATTTATTTATTATGGACCATAAACAGGAGATACATCATATACATCCGTTTTAAATTTAAACAATGCTCATGGTAAATGTACTCCCTAATATAGGTGGTCACATCATGCATTATGTCATATTTTATAAAATGTCAATTGAAATGTTAAATTTGGATAATTTGCATATAAATTAAACAAAACTAAAACTTAAATTTTGAAATAAATAAACTATACTATAAATAAAACTATACTAACAAAATAACATAAATGTATAAGTAAAAAATTGACTCCAAATCGCTGTCAGTGGGGAGCGTGCCCAATATGCTGACCGCATTTTCGCGTTGGATGGCAATGCTGAATTAGTCATATGATTAAATCAAACTAGTAAAGAAAGGATAGAAATTGCACCACGCGAGATATTTAATGAATATATTTTTGCACCGTTATATGTCTGAAGGAAATTGTTTTTTGTGACCGTCATTAGTTTTTATTTAGGTTTATGGCTTGGCAGCTAGGCCTTTAAGCCAGGTCATAGTTTACAAGATAGTTTCTTCATTTTCTTAAGCCTATGTGTAGCACAGTTGAACTGTAGGTTATCAGCTGGTGTCATTCAACGGAGTTCTTGTGGCAACTTAAAAGGCCATATTTTACAGTTCATATTTCTCACAAAACACATAATTACTAATAAAACTACGTTTTAACGGTTTTAAGCGCGGTAATTTTTATTTGATTTTGGTTTTTCCGACGTTTCGGCCACTTTTCAGTGGCCGTGATCACGGAAGACAAAAATGTCAAGTGTCAACGAGTATTGTTAAGGTTTTATTTAGCCTACCGCCAACTTGTTAATTTTAATTATTTAATTTTGTTTATGGTTATTATTTACTCTATGGGAGCCTTAAAATGCTCTTCAAGCCATAACATGTTGCGAAGCGGTAGTAAATTAGATTAGGCTCCCATAGAGTAAATAATACTCAAAATAATTACTACTCAAAAACTATCAATATCCTAGAACCATTGTTCATTTTAGAGTAATTTTACACATTTTTAGAAAATAAAACTGCACAGCACAACAACTCCTTTCAGTTCCCGCCAAAAACTCTTGACAAAGTCAAATTTGTTGGTATTGCCAACATGCTTGGGCACGGCGCTGAAATTAAGCACTATACCGAATAATATTTTAATTATCGTCATCTCTTGGATAATATAATAGTATGCCTTGAAGCCAGCATACTGGTATCACGCTGATCACTTTATAAAATATAAAATTAAACAATATAATAAGAAAAACAACAACGGACAAGTGGTAAAAAGAATCGCAACAAAATTTTAACTTGAAGTTTTACGGGCAGATTGTTAATGTACTCGTCCAATTTGAAAACCTGCCCCTAAAACTTCAAATTAAAATGTTGTTGTGATTAGTTTTGCCACTTGTCCGTTGCCATTCGTTTTTCCACTTGTCCGTTGAAGTTTCACTTCTACTATGTGTCCCAGCACACATTTCGATTTTTCGCAGTTTTACTGCAAATTATGATTTGGTTAGGTTAGGTACATATTTTATTTTATCAAACAAAAAAAAACTGAATTCGATCCGGAACCAAAAAACGCATCTAGGCTACTCTAAAATTATGCCGCCTCTCACCACGTCTAGTCTAAATTTATGCCGCCCACCCGTCTCTATAGAAGTTTTACTTCAATAATTGTTAATCAATAAACAATGATTATAAATTGTAGGCAAGAACAAAGCAGTATACTGCATTCACATTTTCACATTTAATAGCTTATGGGCCATCTTTGGATGAATAAAGTTTCGAAATTGGAAGTTAAAAATCGCCTCAAGCGGGAGTCACTGTCGGCGAAAACGTTATAAACGCTTTGGCATAAAAGATTTGAAGATAATTGCTTTGAAAATCGGGATCCTTGGATTCAAAGAGCTTGGTTATCTTCTGATTTTATTTAGCATTTTTAAAGGAACGTTTAATAAGGGTGTGTAAGACGAATTTTTGGAGTGACAATTGCCAAATAAACGATGTGAAAAACTCTTAAATCTATACTACTATACTAATATTATAAATGCGGAATTTGGAATGAATGTTTTTTGCTCAATTACGCCAGAACAACTGAACGAATCTGAGTGTAATTTGGCACAGAGATAGATTATAGTCTGGAATAGAAAATAGGCTATTTTTATCTTAAAAATATATACGGTTCTTGTGAGATAACATTAACGACAGCGAAGCTACGGGCGTTTGAAATAAATATATGGTGCCATAGGTAATTAATTCTTCTTTAGCTTTTTAACGTTTTATTATCTGTAACATTATAACATTTGTGAATTTGAATTTGAATTGAAATGAAGGTGAATTTTTCAAATGGGCCTTCAAGGCTAAATCTTAAACTATGCTAGATTGCGAAAATCACTCCATACATTAATTAAACTTCAAATTGCGCCGGTCATTGGACCGCACATCATTTGAACGCAATCAATGTTCATCCATGACCGATTTGATGGATTGGGGTCAAATAACGTGTGTTTTAAATTTTAAAAATAGAACAATATTTGTTGGTATCTCCAACAAACAGTATTTATTTATTTCGTGTGGCATATAGTACTGGCCACCAAATATACTAAATGTTTGAATTTAGAACATAGATGTTCTTTTTTTTATCTGTATTTTTTCCCGGTTTCCTATTAAAATCGTCATTGTATTACGCACGTGTAGTTTTCATTTATAATTAAAATATTTACAGTCCACAACAAATTCATATTTAAAGAAGTGTTTAACAATATTGTTATTTTCATATTGAATAAAATGAGGTGAGGTTTAATTAATGTATGGGAAATAGAACATTTTGTTCAAAAAGAACCCTTTCCCTTGGTTTGCCGTTTAACATTCCTTCACAGAAATTATTCCTTACAAGCTACACTACGATTTGGTTTAATAATACAGGATGTCTTTTCTCAAAATTAGCCAATTTGACTCCCGACAAGGGTAATTGATTAGTCAAAAATCTAATGATACCATTTTAGTATTCGTCAAAGTTGGCTTCGGGACTCCTTTGAGTGTTTTTCGTTGTCTAGCATAGCATTAGGATTTGGCCCTGAAGGCTCACTTGAAAAATTCACCTGTATATGTAATTAGACGTAACAAGTAGTCATCCAGTGGTCGAAATTAATTTAAATTATGTTTGAACATTATTAAGGTTCTGTTGTCAAAGACTAATACTTCTATAATCACAGATTTCGCCAAGTCTACATTGTTAATTTGACTTTAACAATAAACAAAAGAGTGTATATGCGTGAGTGTATCAAATACAGAGTAGTGTGTGTAATGTTTTTTTATGCATAATTTAAAAAAAATATTAGCATTCTGCACTCCTTTTTTATATAAACTATAAGTGTGCGAAATTTCATACTCCTCCGTCCGCGCAATTTTCGTAAAAATTGATACAAAATTTTTGCTTCGCGTTTTAATATAATGACTAGACGTTATAACTCAATATACAAAAAAAAAATACGATATTTTAAATGATGTTATTAAAGTTTAATATACACTGATTTATCGTAACAGACTTGAGTTAAAAACTTCATAAAAGATTTCTCTGTTCAATATTAAAGTGAGGCAATTACTTAACATTCTTGTACAGAGATGAAATACGAATCAGTTTTATATGCATGCACCATATCGTGTTCAACTTAAATTGCTTTCGAAGAACATAAAGGGTATTACACATGAATGGCGACACCTTTATCATAATATAGTTTTATTTTTCGAGATGAAACTGTTTGCCGATCCCATTACTCGGGGCTATAACATTCGGATAGTGGGACACAAAGGCTATTTTGCCGCAATACCCACTAAACACCTCGGTATTCCTACTGTCATCTTAAGCCAGGGCCAAGGGAACAGGACGTGATCGACGCCGCAGCCCTGGGCGACACGACCTCACATCTGTCGGCGGGTGAGCCTCTCCTTAGCCCGGGGGATGATCACCTTGGGCTAGATGAATCACAATATAGCTGTGCAATTTCAAAACCTAGTAACTGATATTGCTTTTTTAAATGAATGCTTGTGTATTTACTGTATTGTTAGACATTTAATGATGTATAGTGCTTACCAAAACATGTAAAGACTGTATCAAAATATGATAGTATCTTGTTAAAATTCGTATTTTTTTTTGTCAAAATTTCTTTGAATGCAGTTTCAAAGTTTTAAAATTACGCAGCTGAATTTTGCTATTATGATTTATTATAGAAAGGACACAGTAGTATAAAGTCAATCAAAAATGTTTTGTAAAACACGAGTGCAATACGTAGTGTTGAAAAATATAATTATTACGATCAGTTTTAGTCGAGAAAGCGTACTATTATTGTTTAAACAATATGTTTTCAAAACTTTTGTAAAATTAATGTCATTGCAAATTGCTTGTTTTATGTGTCCTAGATCCAAGTTATATTATGTCTTATATTTATTAGCAAAAATATTTTTTTGAAAACACGTTATCTTTCTACTTACACGTATTTCTATTTTCTTCCACGTTCTCCTAATTATTCGAGGTCGGCACATTGTATCTTGTCCTTTCATAATCTTCTAATTTGGCATACGTTCTCTGTCACACCACATATTATCATCTCATCTTTCACACAATCTATCCATCTCTTCTTTGGTCTATCTTCTTTATATTTGATATTGTTGCAACTTAGGCCCCGGCAAAGACAAATTCCACGTACAGATCTGTAAAAGCACATTTTATTACCTGTCGGCATTTGAACTAATTGTAATCCTTTTATGATCGTCTTCTTTTGTTAACTTATTTATTGGAATACGTTTCTAGTTATTGTGGAGAACAGTATATTGTCCTATTGTACTCGCTCAGGAGCATCATTAGCCAGGTGTTGCGGATTACAAGTACAAGCTAACTCTAGGAAATTGTGTCGACGATTTCGGGCGGGCCCATTTGCATTTGTGAATTATAAAACGACGGCCTGATTGAAAGAGGGGTCAATTGAGCTACAACTACGATACAAGCGTGGCGTGTGTACATTCGGGAATCTCATAGTGACGGACTTTGCGCGTTTTATTGAATTACGACCTTCTGCATCACATTTGGATTTGTTGTGTTCGGTTATATTTGTACCTGTGTTATACGTGTTTGTATAGATCTAATAAACTGTATAATAATTGTAATGACATTTTAATTCGAGTCCCGCTAACTCCTAGCAATATGTGTAAACTTCTCATCTCTCTTCAAAAAAAGCATAAATAGATTTAAGAATCACAACGAGAGAGGAAGTGCATCGGCTCGGCTCGGCTCAGTATTACAGATGTCCATTATCGGAGGCAACCATATACCATCAGGTAGACCGTCCAACAGTTCACTTACCTACTTAGAATACATCCATAGAGTACATAGAATTTAGGATACTTCATTTTAAATGTCCTTCAAAAATGTTCTCCGGTGGAGTTTGAATTAAAACTTTATAAAATGTGTCAACATTTGTGTTAGTTCCAGTTTACATATCTATGAGAATCGGCCAACATCTATTTTTCATCCCCGTAAATGTTAGGGGTAGTCCACCCCTAAATTTTTTTATTTATTTTTTTGACAAAATTTTTAATTTCTATTTTTTTATGATACAACATACAAAAATACATACATAATTACGTCGATATTATCTATAATATTATAAATTTCTAAACATGCCGTGTCTGTGAAGCTTTCAGTGAAGCTAAAAAAAACAACTGATACAGACTATATGAACAATGGAGTGCACGATGCATATTTTTTAGATTACTTGTGGGTTTGTTCGGAATTCACGTAAAACCTAATGGGCCGATTTCGATGCGGTTTTCGTTGATCGACAAAAAGTTTTTAGACTTAAAATCTTCGCTACGTTTTATTCTGGATCCTGTGAAAATTTTTATGGAAATGATTTAAAATGGCCAGATAAAAAAAATGAATTTCAGTGTGATTTTTCACTGATGTATTATAGTAAGTTTTATGTTATAAAATATGTGATATCTTTTACTCCGTGAATCCTGCGGGAATTTTCCCCGGAGCGGTTTGTAGTTTTTTAAATGCTGTTTTACTTTGTGTCCCCGGAACCCCGCAGGAATTTCTAGTCAAGCGTCATCGAAGCGGCGGGTATATAATAATACGTCATAAAAAATTGATAATAGTAGTTATATTCAAATAAAGGTACAAAAATATGTTTAAAGATAAACTTGAATAAAACAATTATAATATTTAGTTATAAGTAAGTCATTTTCAGTCTAGTTGTACTATTTTTATGTATGCACTTATTTGTAGATTGCAATCCAGATTTTTGTTTATATTTTAGTCGTAAGGGTTTCTAATGATTGTAATATGTCCGTTGTTTTATCCGTGCAGGAACGGAGAAAGAATACAATTCCCTGCGGCCGGGCGGCCTGTCGTAAAGGGCGACAAAATAACCCACAGCAAGGTGGTAGGGTATTTGCCCGACTGGATGGCTACCATCCCTGGTCTAAAGTATGTCGCCATAACAACTTTGAGTTGTGTTCCGGCATTAGTGACCAGGTTCCAGTCCCCTTAAGAGAGCAGCAGCGCATTTGTAGCACCTTTGGTGTTGTAAATGTCCATAGGCGATGGTAACCGCTTTCCATCAAGTGGGCCGTCTGCCTGTCTGCTGAACTCCTGCAATAAAAATAAAAAACATGTTTTGTGCATCAATAAATTTAAGAAAAAAATAGCTTTTCCTTTTTGAAAAACTATATATTTTCAAACAATATTATAAACAGATGTGGACTAGGCTTAATCTAAGTTCTTCGTAGCAAATGCACGTTTTGAATTTCAATTGCTGTTAACATCGTAGTGTGATTGTGTTTTATGGAATGTTCGATTCACATTGTATTTCTAAAATCGATAGTTTACTTCTGATACGGCTTTAATTCTTTGAGAGCATACATTAACGAATCGATATTTTAAATATTAAAGGCAATGTTCTAGATCATTATTTATGCGCAAATTGACCCTGTGGGTAAATGGCTATCAAATTAAACCTGCTTTTATATAATGGTACGACTTTATAATATTGTTACGAGTTTAGCGGGAGTCGAATTTAAATGCCGTTAAAATTACTATAGAGTTTATTAGAAAACACGTATAACACAGGTACGAATATAACCGAACACAACAAATCCAAACGTAATACAGAAGGTCGTAATTCAATAAAACGCGCAAAATCTATCACTATTAGATTCCCGAATGTACACACGTCCCGCCTGTAACGTGGTCGTAGCTTGACTGCCTTCCTCTCTCCATCGGGCCGTCGTTTCATGCTCCACAAATGCAAATGTATGTTCGCCCGGCAACGTCGCCACAGTTTCCTAGAATTAGCTGGTAACACCTAGCTAATGATGCTAATGAGCGAGTACAATAGGACAATAGGCGGTCCTCCACAATAACTTAGAAACCTATGCCAATAAATAAGTGAACGAAAGAAAACAATCATAAAAGGTTTACAACTAGTTTTAAATGCCGACAGGTAATAAAATGTGCTTCTACAGATCTGTACGTGGAATTTGTCTTTGTCGGGGGTGCTAAGTTGTAACAATATTCGAAATGAATTTGTTTTACTGACTAAGTAATTAAAACCTAGCATATCGGTGACACACCCGTCCGTTGTGAACTTTTTGCTACCCTCATGTTGCGTGCCCACTCTTAGGCAATAGTAAAATCCCGAATTATTTCACCAGTTACTTTTCGTATGAAATATAATGAAGAATTCAACTGAAAAGATTTTTATCTTATTTTTGAAGTGAAACTTCTCTAGAATAATTGTGATTTTAAACTGGATGAAACGAAAAAGCGACATTAAAAAGAGATGAACAAATAAAATTCTGCCTTATTTAATTCGAAATAAAATTCATTTCTCTTTACCCCTTAGTATTAATATTAACTTTAAATAAAACTTAAAAGATTTCAAATGAATTTTACCTCTATCTGTATATACTTAAGGCAGATATTCTTTTATACGTAGATCAATAGATACGTAGATGAGCATTCGTGTGTAGTAATGCATTGAATTTTGAACTTTATGCTAATGGTTTAAAGTGTAATTTAGATTGAATCAATACGAATAAGGATCAAAATAGATAAGAATAACAGAATAGAAATGCGAAAATGTGTGTGTGTACAGTTCACACTTGTCTACTAAGCGTTGTAGATATAATTATGTTCGCCAGTATATTCTTTGAAGATTCACTTCTACTGCGTGTCAACTGCACACACACACACACACACACACACATTGATTTTATATATAGTTATAACTAGCTGACCCGGCAAACTTCGTACCGCCTCAGAATCAATAAATAAAAATCGTTGATTTCTGAACGACGGGACGAACATCAAACGTTTGACATTCAAAATCAAAAAACAGAAAAAAAATTACTTTTAAATTTAATTTGATTTCTGAACGACTTTTAAATTTAATTAATTTCTAAACGACGGGACGAACATCAAATATTTGACAGGTAGGAATAGTTTCTAGCGGAAAGCGAAATCGCAGTTTTTACACTATTTCAAGCATTTTTTTTCATATTTACTCACCTTTTAAACTTTTCCTGGAATTCCACAAATAATTCAAAATCAAAATTAGTCAAATCAGTCCAGCCGTTCTCGAGTTTTAGCAAGACTAACGAACAGCAATTGATTTATATATATATAGACATTTTTATTGTTTACGTCATTCTATGAAAAAAGTCGGTCTCTTCAAGGGTTAATTAATTTGCTTTTAGATTTCCATAACGGTAGAAAATCACGAAAAAATATAGATTGTAGAGATTCAAAACTCAAGCTTCAAGATCCTTTGGCTAGTTTTGAATGCCTCATGTATTTTGTAAATTCAAATTTTTTAAGGTTTCATAGCCAAATTACCAAAAATAGTGTGAATTCCTCGCCTGCGCGGTCTTTTCAATGTGTAAATTCGATACGCACTCGTTGTATTTATTTCTACTAGTATTCGCCCGATTAATGTCAAAGACTATATTTGTATAATCACAGATTTCGCCAAAGCTACACTGTTAATTTGACTTTAACAAAAGAGTATAATAATAATATGTGTGTATCAAATACATGGTAATGTGTGTAATGTTTTTTTTATAAATTTAATGTATTTTTTATGCATAATTTTTAAAAAATATTAGCATTCTGCATCTCTATATAGACTATAAGTGTGCGAAATTTCATACTCTTTCGTCCGGGCAATTTTTGTAAAAAGGGGTACAAAGTTTTTGCTTCATGTATTAATGTAATAATTAATTTAGTGTTGTAGAATTTATTTATTTCTCATTACTTTATTATTTCTTATTCTATAGATATATAAGTAGATAAGATTGTGAGTAGTATAAGCTATTGAGTTTCGATATTACATCGTCTTGCTTTCTAATCACGCACGTTTGGGAACTTTCTAGACAATAGTTATTACTGGCCTAAATTGACTGTAGGAATATTTGGAATATTTCTGCCTGTAAGCTAAGGATTATGTTGTCATATTTTATTGATATTTTTTTTTATTGCAGGAGTTCAGCAGGTAGGCAGACGGCCCACTTGATGGAGTGCAGTTACCATCGCCTATGGACATTTTCAACACCAAAGGTACTACAATTGCGCTGCTGCTCTGTTAAGGGAGACTGGAACCTGATATGGTGAGGAGTTACAAATGATCAGTAGGCAAACATACATTGTGTGTGTATGTTATATACATAGTATATGTATTTAATTTAGGAGGTAGTTTAAGTATGAATATTTAAATTATAAAATACATTCTGTCAAAAAAGTATCGAGAATGGATGATTTCTTTATGGTTCCAAATTCAATTTTTGTTTTGTGGGTTTGTTAGATTGGCATAACTGTTTTTCATTTTGGCGCAGAGTTTGAGTTACACCGGTCATATTATATTAATTAAATACAATTTTCTTTGACTGTCTCGGTGTTGTGCATTCGGAATTCTTACTGGAAGGTCAAACGGTAAATAAAGTTTATTATTTGAGCATTATGCGGCGTTTAAGAGAGAAAATTCGTCGAAAAAGGCCAGATCTGTGGAAAGAAAATTCTTGGATTTTGCACCGCGATAATTGTGAACGAATTTTTGACCAAAAACTCCACAATAACAGATATGGTTCCAACTGACTTTTTTTCTTAAACCCAAATTACCACTTCGTCACACCTGTTTTCATTCGGTAGAAGTCATAAAGGAGAATTCGCGACGAGAGCTAAACTCAATTCCGGTAAAAGCGTCTAAAAATATTTTGATGACAGGATTACTCGTTGGCGTAGTGTATCGTTTCTGAAGGTGATAAAATAAATTTGAATGAATAACTAACATTTTGTGTATTATTGACCTTTTCCCGGTACTTTTTTGACAGAGTAGTAATCTTAAATTAGGTTGCCTGGAAGAGATTGTTTTTACCATGACAATATTATAATGGTACATTTTTTTGTTTTTTGTAATTGTTTATTTGGTTAACAATAAAGTGTTCTCTATCTATCTATTGTATCGATGGCTTGTACGTATTCAAATAACAATTTTACTTATTTCAACTTTTTGATGGTTTTGCTCATTGATACCGCCATATGAACCTCCTTTCGACCTATACGATCTTTTCTACTAACAGATATAAATTATTCCTTCAAATCTGACGGCGAGTTCCCACTTCGGACGTCACGTCAATCATTCATTGTCATGTCATATCATAAAATAAATTAAATTGAATCACCCCGCACACTATAAATAAATATAAATACATATAACATATAATTAACCCACTACGCACCACAATTGTGCAATATATTAAAACATATTACATTAAATAAACTACAGCATAATTAACAAAGTGAAGTGGACTGAGGAGCAGAGGAGCAGCTGCATTTCATTCCCATTAACCTGGTAAGTGCGTGCTCATTCCCAAATTCCCGTCCAAATTGTCCCACACTTCTTTTCCCGCAAAATTAACACAGTTCGCTTCTCGCTAAACCCAGCGCCGCCGCACCACTGATGAAACAATTTGTGGTCAAAATCATAAATTGTTTCGAATATAATTTGGCGTACACTGGTGCAAGTTATGACTTTTAAGTTTTCTATACGATGTATACTGAGGTACCTACAGTATGCCTGCGTACGTTAAGCGAATATGGTGAGGTTGCAAGCAAGCTCAAAATACACTAGAATACAGTTCAAGAAAATTTCCAAAGCCACGTGTAATCTCTTATTATTCAAAACGTCTTCATACTTTAAATATAATTTTCCGAATTTAGGATCTCAATAAAATTGCCAGTTTTCATGTTAACTTTTTTTCACCTGCTCTTCCGTTATATGGGAGAACGGAGATTTTTATTTTCTTTCTTTGGGATAATAAAGGTGGGGCATATCTTTTATTTTCTTTTCAAAAATCTTAAAAACTATTACATTTTTCCTTACTACTAATACATTATTTAAGTCCATTTATTACTCATAGTCTATTTTCTGTTTTTTAGAATTTATGTTTTATTTCTATTTTATTTACTCTATTTTATAACGAATTCCAAGTTAACTTTGAAACAGAACCTTAGCCACATACCGTGCATACTAGTGTAAATTTATAGTTAGTTCAGTAAGACTATGTATGATTCCAATGGCGTATATTGAGTCAACAACAAGATATCAGAAACTTAATAAATTAGGTTCATTATCCTAATACGCAATGAATCACATACATAGAGATCGTTAGTTATAAACACCCAAACTGAAAAAATCATAGTTCTAATAATAGAACCCAAAAAAAAACAATGTCAAAGAAGTAAGTAAGGTGTGTAAGAATAAGCCTAAATGGCGCTGTGTTGTTCGTGCTTACCCCGCAAGGGAACTGGCGTAAAGTTATGTATGTATTTTAAAAAAAAGCAACCATTTATCTTTGACACGCTCTTCTGTAAAATTAGAATTTTGCACTTAACTCACTGTTCGTAGGAGCCATCAGTATATTTCCAAGATAACCAAGTTATTCTTGTGTGCAACGCATTACCCTAGGGTCGGTCCCAGACACCCAGACTAAATATAATAAAGATTTTTGTCCCATACGGCATTTGAAATATTCAAACAATATACTTCGCTGCGCTACCAGCGCGTTAAATGATTTCAATGGAGTGAATTTTTCCATTCGGTCACATTTTATTCGATGTGCGTTCATATGAACTTGAAGTCATGTGGACTGGTACGTATCTGGACAATATATCGTGCATAACAATCCATGAATGTATATATTGATGTAAACTCGTGGTCGCCCGTGGTCGAAATTCAACCATAATAAAGATAATCGATAAATTATTATAAATGTTCATGAAATTTGCAAGGTTATATTTTTTTCTAACTAGTGTCATATTTTTTTTTTATTGCTGAAGTGCAGCAAACAGGCGGACGGCAAGGTTATATTTTTTTTCTAACTAGTGTCATAATTTATTCATAAATATTCAATTTTAAAAATGAATAAAGAAACAGGCACTAGGCGAAAGCTGAATTCATGTAACAGAAGTTTCAGTCATATCAGTTCGAAAAGACATACTTCACTAAACAGTCGAAGATTTTTTAATACAAACATATTTACAAGTACTAGTGGTCGCCCGTGGTCGAAATTTGACCATAATAATTAATGTCAAAAACTATACTTCTATAATCACAGATTTCGCCAAAGCTAAACTGTTAATTTGACTTGAATAATAAACAAAAGAGTATATATGCGTGTGTGTGTCAAATACATAGTAGTATATGTAATGTATTTTTATGCATAATTAAAAAATAAAATAGCATTCGTCGCTTCTTCTCTATATAAACTATAAGTGTGCGAAATTTCGTACTCCTCAATCCGCGCAATTTTCGTAAAAAGGGGTACAAAGTGTTTGCTTCACGTATTAATATATAGATATATATTTGTTTGTTAATGTATATATAATAACTAGTTGTTCCCCTCGGCTTCACTCGAATAAATTAAATATAGTCTTATTTTCAGTTTTCAAAAAAAGTTAAAAGGGGTAGAATTTCCAAAAACGCCGATATACGTGTGCATTTCTAACCTGAAGCACATACATACAATATCGTGCTTCTTACTTTGAAAATTACGGATTTTCATACAAACTTTCACCCCCCTTGTCTATACTGTAAGTAAGCATTAGAAAACCCTTTCTAGTGCTTACTTACAGTATAGAAAGAACCCGCGTGCAAATGTTCAGTCTTCTTAGCCCCAGTAGTTTGGGTTGTGCGTTGATATGTCAGTCAGTCAGTCGGTGCGGTAAAATAATTATATATTACTAAAATGTAAGTAGTAAGTACTATTATGTATACCATCATCGTGTCCATTATCATTTCAATTAATTCCTTGGGTTGGTAGCCAGAGTAGATATCGGCGTCATATCCTATGGATATTTAAAATTCTTAAGAATGATATAATAACATCCCATAATCGTCCCACTGCTGGGCTCGGGCCTCCCACTATAGGGGAAGGGACAGTATAACCCCCATACTTGTCCAAGGCGTGGCAGGTTTGACACGTCGGTTATCTCGATGTGTAGATTTCATCATGATGTTTTCCTTCATTGTTGTTAGCACGTTGTAATTGCAATAATATGAACATTAGGTCAGAAAACTGCCTAACTGGCATACGTTCAGGTCAGGATTCGAACTGCCGCCTTTTGAGTTTGGGACGCGTGCGCTAGCTATTACGCTACCCCGACTTGGATGATAAATATCCTAAATTTCAATTTTCAGTATCGGAAAAATTCTATATTAGATATCATAGCACATAATTCATATTGAAAACCATATAAAAAAATATATAAACTTTATTTCAGACCGGGGTCCATATTTAGTAAGTATCTTAGTTATAATTAATTACAGTTAATAAAAAGATAAATGTTTAATATTGTGAAAGTAAATATTATTATTAGAAATCTTTTTGTCTGCCTGTAAAAAAACTGACTTAACGTAAACCTTTCATGCCAATTAAATTAGATTATTTCTTTTAAAATATCTCAAAGAAAAATGAAATGAAGAATTAATCCGTCTAAATCTCTTTAATAAATTTAAATGGAAAATCAACAGTTAGAAACTTTAAAGCTGAATACAAAAGTTTCTAACAAAGCTTATTCAATTTTTCATCTAAACTGCAATTTGATTTTGTTAAAATGGAGTTAGAGAATAATTAATAAACTTTTTGCAAGTTTTTTTGGAAAATTTAATATTTGTTTTAAGATGATTTAAAAACAGGTGAACCATTTAGCTTATGACCTAGGATTTTAATGTGTAAATATTTTAACGACATGGGTATATACCTCTTAACAGCGATGGGAAACTACGCTGTCAATTGCACCAACTCAGCTCATTGCGCCGGATGCAGTAGCTCATTTATACCAAATGAATTTGCGCATAACACACATCATCAGCGCGACTTAACTCAAAATGTTTTATGTAAAAATTTCATTTAACCCATTGTCGTTTTATCAGCGTAGAACAGTTTGTATAAGTATATAAATAAATATATAATAGTATATATTATAAGTATTTATATGTTTTCATAAAACAAATCCGTTTGAAGTTCTTTAACTAGAAAATAATTAGAGTTTCATCATATATATGAAAAATAAAAATAATTTCATTGCGTACATTTGAAGCAACACAGTGCGTCACGATAACAAGAACCTTTCTAACAAGTTACTCGTTCTCTTACTCGCTGAGTTAATGTTTCACCAAAGTAAGATTTCTATGTGTGATAAAAGACTACTACTGGCGCATGCTATACGATTTACTCAGACCTACTCTTTTATTGCGCCATGTTATCATTTTGAGTTAACTCAGAGCGCTGATACAGTGAGCTGCGCCCTTGATACTAACTTGACGCAAAGAATGTTAAGCCCATATATATCTAATAATCTAAATAAATATTTTTCTTTCTTTCTTTCTATCTCGTGACATTTTGGAAATATTGCCCGATTTTTGAGGAATTGAAAACCACTTTGTCATGACTTTTATTTAGATAATTTGAAGAGTCGGTTCGTAAATTATTTTCGTATGGCCGTCATAATACGAGACAAAATCAAACTTTTCCAACGACAATAGAATATTTGCCAGCGACAAGTACTTCAATACGCCTTCGTGAGAGCAGAATTCTGTCTCCACCCAAAGAGCACTTGAGTAAAGGGCCATTTACATGTAGAGAGTTTATCGCACGTTTTGGGGCGAAAAACGTATACTACTTTCGTAGGCGATACTCATTAGACTATAATCACATTGACATGTTTAATGTTAACAATTCAACAAAAAAAAAAACAAAACTCGCCTACGAGTATGTCATAGATAATCGTAAGGTGATTATCATCAAGAGTTTTGTTTACACTACAACACAAATTGCATTGAGCTATATGTCTACGATTTCTCGACGTGTCTAAACTAGAACTCGCATGAAATGTTTTCAAGTTTATGCGAGTATCATACAAATCAGTTTGAACCGATTTGAATGCGAAACTTGCCTTTCGAGCTCGACGATGAGCACGGTATTTTGTATTTTGTTTACACAGACGTCAGTTTTATATAACCAGGCTATTATCACCCTTCCACGAACGATATCGTATGTTTAGTTCACATGATAATAGTTTTTTCTTGCTTTCGACAATCGTATCTTGGAGGCAAGAAACTCTCTCCATGTAAGTGGCCCTTTAGACTGTTTTATCTTTTGTTTACGAGTGCTGAGCGTTATATGTGGCACTTTCGTGGAATTTAACTCACATTTACGCTTATTTAACATTTTGTCGGGAGTTACAAACTTCGCAGACCCACTTTGCCTGTAAGAGTAAAAATTTTGTATACGAGTGCTTTCTGAACAATAAACGACCTTTTGTTAATGGACGTCGGAATTTGTGGATATTAGGATAGTTAAAAAATGTTTATCTTGGGAATCATTAGCTTGATTACAATCCGCGGGATTGGGTCGATCGCTGTGTTATGATGCTCTTACAGAATATCACTCAAAGATCACACCTCTTCACTTGTTTGGTAATTTGTTTAATGCTTTCTTTTCCTCGTCTTCTGTATTATCGTTACAATCACTAAAAACTAATAATGTCTTAGATTTAAGTATTTACTGAATTATTATCACTGACATTATTTGCATAATTTTATTTACGAAAATATAATTTTAACCCTGATGTACTAGCACGCTTGGATTCCAATCTAGACGTAATAATTTACAAACTATATTATATTAATTAGTTTTTGATTGTATCTGTTGTACTGCGCGATGGGAAGTGGTTACCGTCGCCTACTGACATTGGTAACACCAAAGGTGGCTACCAATGCGCTGCCGCTCTCTAAAGGGATACTTCAACCTGGCCACTAATGCCGGAATACAATTCAAGGTAGTTATGGCGGCCTACTCTAGACCACGGGTGGTAGCTAGCTAGATGGGTAAGTGCCTTACAACCTGGCTGTGGGTTGTTTTGTCGCCTCTAACGACAGGCCTCCCGGCCGCAGGAAATTGTATTCTTTCTTCATTCCTGCACGAATATATACTTGATGTTATGTTACTACGAGTAATTAATGAACAATATGTCAATGTTACAACACTAATTCAGCTATAACATAAATCTGTGTAAGTGTCCAAGTTAGCTGTAATAGTGTCGTAAATACCATTCGATTTTACGATCGAACAGCTCGTTACGTTAATGTTCATCAATTGATTCCACGCTCTTCAAAAGCAATATTGTGAATATTTTATGAGTAACAACTAAAATCATTTAGTAAATAATAATGTTATGTGAAAGTCGTCGAACGGCAATCAGGTCAATGACAACTGATAAGCATAATAGCATAATTTCTGTTTCGTTATTTATTAGTATCAGTGGTTTATCTGATTCTATTGATTTTTACCTGACTGTATTTTGTATGTTTGTAAATTTCTTTATTATCTCGTATCGTCCAAACGGCTTGATGTATTTCGACAGTTAAGATACTGTATATTCGCCTTTAAACCTGAGTGCCCTTAGATAGGTGTTTGAAAAAAAAACAGAATGGCGGATTTTTGGCTGAAAATAGTATTGTTACCACTCAGGTTCTGACATTCCACCTGCATATCTGTAAAAAACACATTTTATTACATGTCGAAATTTGAACTAATTGTAATTCTTTTATGATCGTCTTCTTTTGTTTACTTATTTAATGGCATACGTTTCTAGAGAATAGCCTATTGTTCTATTTTAATTGTTTATGGAGACTTGCGGCTGAATTATTAGCCAGGTGTTGCGGATTACGTCGACTACAATACGGGCACATTTGTATTTATGAGGTATAAAACGATGGCTTGATGGAGAGAGGGGGCAGTCGAGTGAGAACCACGATCAAGGCGAGACGTGTGTACATTCGGGAATCTATTAGTGAAGGACTTTGCGCGTTTTATTGAATTACGAATTGACCTTCTGCATTACGTTTGGATTTGTTGTGTTCGGTTATATTTGTACCTGTGTTATACGTGTTTGTATAGTTCTAATAAACTCGATAATAATTCTAAGGGCATTTTAATTCGAGTCCCGTAACTCGTAACAGTATCTAATACGTTGATAAAATAAAATAAACCAAACCTATCGAGTAGGGTACCAAAATAAAGGAAATTAAAAGTGAATTACAAAAATGTATTTGGGTTGTGTGTTTAAATTTAATTAGGCCTAATAAATTGGGTTTAAAAGTTTTTGATAGCGTAACAATGGACCGTGTTTGTGTCGGACCTGACCTCGTGATATCATATGAAATTTGGAATAGTTATAAATATCCGTAGCCCAAACATATTGAAAACGAAATAAATAAGGGTGTGCCGGGACACCAAAAAGTCTAAAATGAAAAAAAAGTCAAATGCCGACTGCAAAAAATATATTTTAAAAGTAATGCACTAAAAAAGTCGAAACAAGATTGAGAATAGAAAACAAAATTAAAATAAACTATAAGCAATGTAAACTCTACTATTGGTAAGCCTCCATAGATGACAGAAAAATAATGCAAAAAAGTAACACGTAAACAAGGAAACTACAACAAAAAAGAATCTCTATCTAGGAAACTTACAGATAATTCAGAATTGGAGTAATAAGCTTTTTTAAAAAGGTTTTTAAATACAAGCATTTGAGATCCTGGATATCATGTACCAGCAGAGTGCTAGCCAAGACAAGTAAAACGAGACCAAACACGACGGGTCTATCTTGTTTAGTACTGGAGTTCCTATGGCCACCTTCCGACTCCATCATCAGATCAGCTCCATGATACCACATTATTGCATTGTCACGCGATATACATATATGCTTGCAAAATTTCAGCTCAATCGGAATCCGGGAAGTTGGTCAAATTTAACTCACAAGATTCCACCCGAACTTACATATTACATACACAGGTACATCCATTGCAAGTTAAATAAAAGCTTGTAAAATTGATTCAACTTTGCGCTTAATGATGCGACATTGTTAGAAAACAGCTGTAAGTCTATGTCATCTATTTTATTTAATTTATTAAATTAATTTGCCTTAGTTCATCTTAAGAGAAATTTTCATGACTTATTTCATAGTTAAATCAAGTTGGGCACTACTACGAAACTCTTCTTTGACTTCGATTAAAAGGCACTTGACTGATTCTTCATAATTTACTAGATTTTAACTTCACTATCGTAAGCAATTCAAACGCTTCAATTTTTTTAGCTAATCTCATATTCGTTTCCAAACTCTATGAAACATTTCCAAAACTTTCAGTAATAAGTTTTTACATAAAAGGCTGCAGTCTCGACTTTACATGGTTTACAGCGTTCTACGTTGAATTTCACTTTAGACGACACAGAAAACTCTGACAAGTTAGTATAAAGACGGATACAATAAAACTAGACAAACAAACCACGCCTATGAACATAAAAGATATAAATAAAAATAATATTCAAATTGTATGACATCACTCGTAATGCTAGATGTTTTGAAATAAAGCGTTTATACATTTATACGCGAAATTCAACAATCAACCTAACGTCGAAAATAGAATATTATTATTGAAGCGTAGGAAGTCTTCAATGAAGCACCTTTGTAGTGGAATACTTACAAGCCAATAGATGGCGCTGTGCAATAATTGATGTCACAAACGTGTCCCGAAACATAAAAAGAACATATACAAAATTTCAACCATAATAGAGGGCCTAGGCTTGCGAGGGACAACATTAGCCTCGCTGGAAGATCTTCCTTTAAGACGGAGGAGCATTCCATCTTGCTCCTCCAACCGGTAGGGTCACCCCCTTCACCTTTTACTTAAATATTGCATATATTTTCAGGTTTTACAATTTTAAAAGAAAATTTAATTGCGCGTACAAAGGTTCGGTTTTGCGTTCCGTCGTATATTTCGATTATTGGCGGTTAGCCGTAGACTACGAGCGAATGTCACAGGCAATTTTTCATATTGCGTGTACACACCGACGCGAGCGTGCTGATTTCATACCCGGCTGGACCGGCGTGTACCTTTCTTGTTAATCGTGCGGCGACAATTATATTTGTAATATAATTCACCTTTGATCAATTGGCTGAATCGATAGCAACGCCATCTACAATGTCTGGATTGTCAACACACGTAAACGTCATTTTAATATTGACAGGCAGGTCGTCATATAATATGTCACGTCGATAAAATATAATATAGATACAAATTAAATATACCTGCTTAACGATATATTTTTCAAGTTTGCAGAAAACATATATTTTCACTGGCTAAATTTTTAGTTTTCAATTTTTTTCTTTCACCGCTCACAAATTCATTATACAAATACATCTGTGAAATTGGCAAAATCAGTGCTACTTGCATTGAAGCTATATATGCCTGAATAAACAATCTCTTTAAAAACGAAAATATACAAATTACACGGTATAAATTTTATTTTCGATATCCTCCGCTCCTGTGTGAACATACTATTTCAAGTAATATAGTGGTGAACTTACCAAAGATATTTTGTTAATGATGAAACTACAGCCACTTATAACTGTGGATGCAATATGGAAACGCGCAGAAACTAGGAACTTCAAAATAATAATAATTAATGATGTTATAATGTATAGACATTGTAACATAATTATTTATTATTACTAGTCACTTATTATATTGTAAAATAATTATACTTAGTACAATGACATCATGTATAATTATAATGATTCAAACCGCATAACGTAATATTTGTCATTTTAAAGTTCCATATCTTCAAAATCTATGAAATTAGATTGGGAATATATTGAAATTATACTGAATGCAACCTAAAAATAATAATATAAATTACTTAGTAAATACAGGTGAATTGAACACTTCCTCTTTTAAAGTCGGTTAAAAGTCAATCAAGTACCATACATGCTCGTAAGTATTGAGCCATATATCTGCTACCCGCCTCTATAAGGCCACATCCCAAACTATTAATATAAATTCTTAGATACTACTATGAAGAGATAATATTAGATATTACGGTTCGAAACGAACTGGTGCGTATAAATCTAACCGCACTTCACAATACATTACCAAATATAGTGGATATTACAAGGTGAACTTTAGTGAATTTACCGCTAGAATGGTTTTATATAGGCTGTTACCCACACTCGGCTTGCGGCCTTAGGGCTTTTATGGGCACATCATAAAAATGATAGATTACCTTATACATAGCTAGGATCAAGTTTTAGGTGTACGCCCCTTTATGGTGAACATATGTTTTCAAAATAGTTTTTATACGAGTTTTAGATATGGCTTATTATTTTTTCATTGCATCCATCTGACTACCGCCGTGAGCTATCGTTTCACTCCTTACTGTTATACCCTTTCAGTATTTTTCTAACACTTTCTTTTAAAGCTACATATATCTCAATGTTTTTTGCAAGCTTTTGTATGTATGTAAGTTCGGGTGGAATCATGCAAGTTAAATTTGACCAACTTCCCGGTTTCCGATTGATCTGAAATAATATGGTACCATGGAGCTGATCTGATGATGGAGTCGGAAGGTGGCCAAGGGAACTCCTGTACTAAACAAGATAGACCCGTCGTGTTTGGGCTCGTTTTGTTTGTCTTGTCTAGCAATCTGCTGCTACATGATATGTAGGATCTCAAAAGCTTATTATATTTCTATCTGTCTAGGTATATATGTATCGGGCAATTTGATAAATCCGGTCACTATGAATAATGACCGGTCTGTCAAGTGGGCAATATAAATAAAACTGATTAATCACTTTTCCCGGTCAATATGAATAATGACAACCTTATCTTGGGCAATATAATAAAATACAGAGAAATTGTGTTTTTTTATCTATTAAATGAAGTTAGGGTATAGTTATATAGAACTTTTATTTATTATTTGAGATATGAAGCGAATTTTGGGTGGTTATAAAAAAAAAACTACTGTCACATCTTTGTCATAGATCAGTTTACAATAAACAAAAGTACCATATAACTATATGCTACCTTTAAATGAATTAAACTTAGATAATTCGTATGGAAAGGTAACTGAATTTATCACTTTGTCCGGCTAAAAGTAGGGAAGTAGTCATACTGCCCGGTCCAAGTGATAAATTCAAGTTATCTCAAACCATGAGTTTTTAAATGAACTATGGGTCGTCGGGCATTATAAACATGGGCCGGCAAGGTAATTAATTTATCAAATTGACCGACGCTCTGGGTCATTATTCATAATGATCAGTCCATATTAATAATGCCCGATTAATCAAATTGCCCGTAATATATATATATATATATATATATATATATATATATATATATATATATATATATATATATATATATATATATATATATATATATATATATGTACGATTGCAGTGTCTGCGACGAGTGTATTGTTACGAGTTGCAGGACTCGAATTAAAATACCTTTAGAATTACTACATACATACACATACATAACTTCACGCCAGTTCCCTTGCGGGGTAGGCACGAACAACAGAGCGCCATTTAGGCTTATTCTTACACACCTCACTTGCTTCTTTGACATTCATAACTCTTGTCATGCACGCTCGTCTGTTCGTTTAGAATTACTATAGAGTTTATTTAGAACTATACAAACATGTATAACACAGGTACAAATATAACTGAGTACAACCAGTCCAAACGTAATGCAGGATTCAATAACACGCGCAAAGTCCGTCACTAAATAGATTACCGGATGTACACAAGTCTTGCTCCGCTTGTGGTTATCGCTCGACTGCCTCATCTCTCAATTGGGACCTTGCTTTATACTGTACAAATACAATATGTCTGCTCGACCACGTGGACCGAATTTCTTATAATTACACCTGGCTAATGACTGTCATAAAAGATTACAATACCCAATGGGCTGTTTTTCTAATCACAAATTTTAAACACAAAGTAAAGAAAAGAAGTCCAAATGCCAAAAAGGTAATAAAATGTCTACAGGTATGCAGGTGTGAATTTGTCTTTTGACGGCGCTCAGGTCGTAACAGTATTTATAACTTGATACTTATAATAAAATTAAATTATAGAAATGTGATCTACGTGTTATTTTATGCTCGGACTTCATCTGCATTAGTGTTAAAGATTTAGGCTGTGGCCGAATGCGTCATATTTAAAGCGGTAAAAAAACGGCGTTAATACATATACACATTAGTGTATATAGGTACATAAGTGTCAATATTTAACGTCATTAACAATGTCGCATATCAAATAACGCATATCTGCGTGGAACGGTCAAATTCTTTAATACTGAGCCCAAGGACACACCCGTGGAACATACGGCGCAGAAATTTCCGCCAAATACACTCGCAGTTTGTATTTTTACCTGTGACATACCAGAGGAAATTACGCTGAGTTCGGATTAGCGCGAATCCTTCAGTCGCCGAATTTTCCGCGCGGTACGTTCCGCATGTGTGTCACTACACTAACGCAGATGTAGCCCCACCTTTCAAGATATACTTTGACATAAGCAAGAAAAAAAAAATTAATTAAAGAATCACATCGCTAAAAATAATACGTCCAATGAGGTTTGGACAGTACTCAAATAAAAAATTGTATGATTCGAATTATGTTCTTTATGCTGTAGGTTACCAGTAAAATGTCTGACTATGTCTATAAAAAAGTAATGCGAAGCCATCATCAGGACATGCAAAACTTCAATCAATCATATAATCGCAAAGAAAACCAATATTCGATCGAAGAAATCAAATTTCCGCTACGACCTCATGTTTAAGGCTAGTTATTGGGGGGACATGGAGAGTTAGAATTAAAATGCAGTGTATTTTTATATATTTATTAGGGATGGGCCGAATGTGGTTTGAACCGAATACGAACTTCGGCCGATCATTCGGTTAAAATAAAAAAATCGGCTGAACTTCGGTTTGATTTCGCCACGCTTTCTCAAGAGCAACACATCGTGACCCGTTGACTACGTCAACTTGATAACACCGAATTTTTGCCTTATTTACACCATAATCTGCCGCTAGTAAATTTTAAGTATTAATAAATGGACAACGGAATAGGTTTTTAGACCTTTGCTTGAAAAAAAACACCATTTCATAATTCTAAATTCATAATGTTTAATTCATAAAAAGTGATTTCAATCAAAATTAAAGTTGTAATTGCTGATGTCCCTTAGAGCTGTTTTTTATTTTATTCAAGTTACGCATTATAATTAAGCAGTGGCACTACTTACTGATGTTTCTTGGAAAAATAATAAATTTATTTTATTTTGGTTTTAATTTGATGTCTATATGCTGGCAAAGATCAAGAACTAATTATTTTTTATCACATTGAACGTTAAGGTTTACATGTTCCTAACTAAAATAAATGACCATGAGTATGTAGATGCCCATTTTTATATTACGGTTATTATAGATATGATTTCTATGAACTTCAGTCAAAATGGTGCAAGTAGATATTTTACTTTTTCCTTGCACCGAATGTTCGACATTTAAACAGAATTTCGGCCGAATGCCGAAGTTCGGCTCAAGATGCCGAAATTCGGTCAAACCATAATAGTTATACTTATATAACCTATTAGGATCTATCTAATTTAGTAGCATCTACATTCATGTACCCTGTGTGTATGTACATTTATATTCTCCATTTTTCTTTATGGAGCTGAGACTTGGATTTTGAGAGCATCTGATTGCAGTGGTGTTGAAGATATTGAGATGTGGTGCTGGAGAAAAATGTTGGGCATACCCTGGACTGCACAGCGAACCAAGGCATATGAGTATATCTGTATAGGTATATATAAAAGAAAGTCGTGTTAGTTACACTATTTATAACTCGAGAACATCTGTACCGATTTGGCTGAAAATTAGTGGGGAGGTAGCTTAGAACCAGGAGACGGACATAGAATACTTATTATCTTGTTGGAACCGGTAGGTGGCGCTGGGATCAGGTCCTATATTTTTATTTTTTCAGAGCAGGACAACGTCTGCTGGGGCCGCTAGTTATAAATAAATTAAAAATAACATCGAGATTAGCATTTATTTGTCTCCGGAAAGTCTTTGCGTACTTCGGACACATAGCCAGAAAATAGAGAGTCAACTTAGAAAAACTAATGAAAACTGGAAAATAGAATAGAAAAGATCTTAAGGCCGTAGTTCAGTTTGTTGATCCGACCACATCTGCATCACGCTCAACGTGTCGCTGCATATTTCTTTTGATCGTCACAGATGGCAAAAAATAATTCTAGAGAAAGTAGTACAGAAAGCTCATGACCCTCAGGAATATATGGAAAACGACTGAAGTCCTACATTACCAGATTAGCTAACAATATTCTATTAATTAGATTACCTGGAAGGGGTCGCTTTAAGCGATAAGATTATTTTACCTATTATTTTACCTAAAATTATTGTAACTAGGGTAGTGTGTCTATTATTTTGGTTATCAATAAAGTAATACAATAAAAAATTTATCTAAAAACACAATTAAAAACTACAAATAAACTAAACTATAAAAAAAAAATTCTTTCATCATATTCCAATTATTTAAGGTCGGAACAGTATGTCCTTTCCTTCCAGACTCCTCGATTCTGACATACATCTTCTGTCACATCACAAATCATCATATCATCCTTCACCCAATACATCTATCTCGTAGTTTAACATTCTTTTTATCACGGACTTTCGTCCCTCCCAAATAATATATGCCCATACGACTCATAGTATAAATAAAACTATACTTACAAAATAACATAAACCTTTAAGTAAAAAATTGACTCCAAACCGCTGTCGGCGGGGAGCGTACTCAAAATGCTGGCCGAATTTTACAATGAAGATTTATCTATCTATAAGTACAGGTACATTCACGTTATTATACCTATACATATGTACATTCTGCTTGATGTCTACTCTTAAGTAGTAGAATTGTAGGAAGAGCAATAATTGAATCATTACCTTGATTACATTCTCGGAGTCGGCTACATTGGTGTGATACTACGCTCTCTCGGAGTGAAGCCTTGTGCTAATCGTGTTTCGTGCAATGCGTGAGAGTTCAGATGGCCCACTTTCCCCATTCTTTATCCCATTTTTCCTACCTCAGCTCTCAATAGGGAATACCTATCCCATATCACATCCCTTCTATCCCATTTCTCTTATCTGATTCCTCTTTCTTATCTTCCTATCCTTTTTCATCATCATCATCATCCGAGCCTTAAATCTCGGTTGCGTTCGGAGCGTTCGTTCCAACGCCCAAGGTCCGCCATCCTATTTTTTCTACTCCACCTCGCGCGGTCTTAGCAGCCCCCATTTTAAAACCTTTGGTACACAGCTCATCCTTCACAACGTCAAGCCCGCATTACTGGGGCCTTCCCTCTTCGATCGGTACGTGGCGGAGACGGTATGGTTAGACATTTGTTCCCCACATAATTAGCCGGTCTCCGTAAAACATGGCAGTATCATCGTAAGGGACACTCTTGCAATTTGTCTGCTATGTCACGGACATGAAGACTGCCACGAATGCGGGAATTAGTGACAAGGTCTTTCCGCATAACTCCACAGTTCCATCGCAGCATATTCCCATATCTTTTTATCCCATCCTAAATGCTGACAATGCGTTAGTTTTGCCCCTGGTATTACAGACGTCTGTAGTCGATGGTAACCACTTTCCACAAGCTAGGCCTTCTGCCTGCTTGCCAGCTTCGCAACAAAAAATCTATGTGTAATTTTGTTCGTATTCGTATTTTGTACGCTTTTTATTGATTTTGAATAAGACTACTCTAAGATTGTATATTCCAAGAGCATCAACCGAGATACTATAAACAGCGTAGTAGAACAACAATTATATCTAAAGTACAATAACTGAACTCTTCTATAAGTCCTAGACACCTAAGCAAAACAAGTAAAGTTTTGGTAATGCAAAGCGCTTTCATCACTACGTGACATTCGTCACGGCGTCTTTATGCACTCAATACGCTTTCATTAGCAAACAAGTCGTGATCCGGCCAAGTTCTGTGCTTTAGAATAACAAAATTATAGAAGTGACTGCAAGATATTTAAAATTGATAATATATTACTGACATATTTGGGTATCTCCATCATTTTAATAAAACGATATATTTCTATACACACTTTGACTTTCCGTAATAAATAAAATAAAACATTTTTGTATCAAATTCGTACTATAATGATACCTATGGAACTTATAATACTAGGACCCTAAGACTTACTAGAACTTTGCAAATTTCAATTCCATGTATATCCTGTGTATATCACGTGCTCCATCCTCGATCTTATCTCCGCTTGAGATTGAAAAAGACAATGATCAAACGTGGAACTATAATAAAAAGTTCAAATATTTTTTAATGTAGTAAAAATATATGCACTTTTTCCTGGTTAATAATGTACATAATATTTTTAAATTCGTTCTGTAAAATATATAATCATTACATACCGATTAGGTGGCCAGCATTGTAATATAGGTACAAAAATATATTTCATAATAATCTTTTCATATATAAGACCATAAATATAATAATATATTGTGCCTGTTTTAATAGATTCTTCTTTATTTTATATACAATTCTGCTCGATTTGTATATATAGGTATGTTATATTTAAAGGTTAATATGCAGGCTCTTCCCGGAATGATTGATTAATCCTAGGTTTGACCAAGGTCTTTCGATAAAATCTGAAATAAATTCCAATTTCAGCCTTTGACTAAAGTATTTTTAGTCAAATCTAGAAGCACCTAACATTTTAGTCGAACGTAAAATAATCTGTTTCGGGCTTTAACTAGTCGATCCTAGAAGCGACTAAGGCAGACTCCGTCAAACGTCAATTCGTACTGCACTTGTTAGATGTTTAATGACTGTATAAATTAGTCTCTTCTAGATTAGACAAAAATTCTCTACTCAAAGGCAGAAAAAGTAATTTATTTGGACTTTGACTAAGACTCTATATCAGACCTAAGGTTTGACTAGTCAAACCTAGGAGCACCAGAGATTCGATGTTTGACTATAACATATACACTTAGTGTCAAATATCTAAGCATATTTTAGAATGATCTACAAACAAGAACTTTAGCCAAATTGGAGGTTTTAACTAAAGTCTTTTGTCTTATCCGTGCAGGAACGGAGAAAAAATACAATTTCCTGCGGCCGGGTGGCCTGTCGTAAGAGGCGACAAAACAACCCACAGCCAGGTGGTAGGGTATTTGCCCGACTGGATGGATACCACTCTTGATCTAGATTATACCGCTATAACAATCTTGAGTTGTGTTCCGGCATTAGTGACCAAGTTCCAGTCTCCCTCTCCCTTAAGTGAGCAGCAGCGCATATGTAACAGCTTTGGTGTTGCAAATGTGCATAGGCGATGGTAACCGCTTTCCATCAAGTGCGCCGTCTGCCTTTCTGCTGAACTCCAGCAATAAAATAAAAAAAGTCAATCGAAGGAATTCTTGTGACAGCTCGAAAAGACACATTACATTGAACAGATGAGTTTTTAAACAAAACACAATTCTATCAAAACATCAATCATTATTCGACGGCCTCTGTGGTTGAGCGGGCTAAGCCTTTGCCAGCCTACCTCACTGCAACGCAGAGGCTCCGGGTTCGATTCCTGGTATAGTAAATTTCGGAAACGTATTTTCTCCGTTATTTACTATGGTCTGGGTGTCTGGGATCGGCACCAGAGTAGTCCGTTGTATATTACCCATAACACAAGCGTAACTTGCTTAATTTGGGGATATACAATGTGTGTGTTTGTCTGCCGATTATTTTATTTTTATTTTATTCGAGTTCATGCTGAAATCTCCTAAGAAACTTTTTAATTTAAACAGTAAAATGGTTTTCTACAAAACACTCAGTTCTGTCATTTTATTCCGTGCTCTATGGTTAAAGCTGGCTTCGCTAATGTTATCAGAGTGTTGGCAGCGTGTCAAAGTAAGTTGCATCCGTACGTGTTTAAGGCAACACCCGTTGTCATGCTAACATCTGTTTTCAGACCACTTCTTGATACATCTTTATACTGTAGTTACAGTTTTCTAATGTATAATCAAACCTCTTCTGGGTTGATTTTTTAGAAATGATGTCTTTTGTACCAGAGTAAAATATACAGTTTGAACACAATTCTTGAGAGCTAACAACAAGCTAGAAATATGCTAAATAGCGAAAAACATTCAAAGGAGTCTCAAGGCCGATTATTTTTGAAAAATCAATTACCCTAGTCAGGAATCGAATAGCCTAATTTTGAAAAAATAAACAGTCTATATTAGTACTAAATCACAGTGTAGCTTGCAAGGATCAATTTCTGTAAAGGAATGTCAAACGGCAAACTAAGGGAAAGGGTTATTCTTGAACAAAATGTTCTATTTTTCCCATACATTAATTAAACATCAAATTGGGCTGGTCATTTGGCCGCGTCTGATTTTAACGCAATCAATGTTTACTCATTGATTAATTTGATTTATTGGGACAAAATAACGTGCTTTTTGAATATTAATTTGTAGATGCCTATTAAAAGTAGAATAATTTTCATCATTTTCATATTAAATAAAATTAGGTAAGGTTTTTTATTGCACGAGTTTAGCAGACAGTTTGTAACAACAAAGGTGCTACGAATGTACTGCCGGTCTCTAAAGGGACACTTGGACTTGTTGACATAGACGGAAACTGGAAGAGAAACGAGTTTGTGTTTGTACAGAGAAGAATTTAATATTTTAATTTTTACAGTGCAAGCTATTAACACAGTCTGTTATGAACAGACAATTCTATATTCAATAGAAACCAGCCTGTGATGAACTAAAAAGTTCTCAACACCTGGATCCTGCCCACTAATGCCCTACACGACTAATATTTAATCCATTCCTCTTTGTTCATGACTTTCAATGTTTTGTCATTGGACGACAGACACATTGACAAAATAGAGCAATTTATTCAAATCTACGAATAAATCCCAATAATGAAATATAATTTTGAATAAACATGTGAATTGTTCACCGATAAAAAAGATACAGTTTTGATCCAGACACATAAATATGTCATTTTTGATAAACTGCCCGCAGAGCAACAATCCGATTGCAATGAAACATTACTTTGGTTACGAGTAAAATTTTGGTTAGTTTTTGATATAAATTAAAACATTGTGTTTGTATTAGTGTTGTTATTGGATTGTAGCACGGAAATTAATAAAGATATTTGTGACTCCATCTATTCAAAAATATATTAAAAGTAATGCGTTTAGGTATACGATATGCCTCTTATACCATATTCTCCGTGCAGGAAGGGAAAATGAATACTAATTCCTGCGACCGGGCGGCCTGTCGTAAGAGGCAACAAAACAACCCACAGCCACAGCACCTGCCCGACTGGATGGCTACCACCTGTGGTCTAGAGTATGCCGTTATAACAAACTTGAGTTATGTTCCGGCAACGATGGTCGCAGCAGCACATTGGCAGGACCTCAGGTATTGGTAATGTCCTTAGGCGACGGAAACCACTTTCCATCACAGTTCGGTCGTCAGCCTGTCTGATGTGCTTCAGCAATAAATAAAAAATGCCTAGCAGGCAAAGACCATGAATCACGACATACTTTGGGAAAAATTAAATAAAGCAATGCAAAATCCCAACTGCACTAGTTGGTCTGCTTTTATATTGGTATGAAAAACAGACCAATAACGTCAGATGGGGAAATAAATTCTGTATCAGATTACAGGCTACCCGCCAGTGTGAGGCAGGGGGATAGCTTCTCCAGACCTCTTTAATTGCTACGTAAACAAGTTGATTATGGAGCTGAATAGGACACCTGTGAGGCTCAGGTTAGGTGACAGATTTATCAATAACCTGAACTACGCAGATGACATGGTCTTACTTAGCCCCTCATTCAAAGGAATGAGACAACTGCTACCTACGTGCAAGAAATATGCCCAGTGTCCAGTGTCCCAGGGACGGGATATGGGAGGCAGTGAATCACTGGAACTCTCACTCTTCGCATGAAACACGGTTAGCTCAAGGGTAATCATTTCACGCTGATATAATATTCTGTTATAAGAGCTTGGTAACACACCAATCGTGCCGACCCTTTTTTTATCAACGCTAGAGGAATGCCCCGGGGAGGCCATCAAGAGGTATGTGGGACTCCCGGCTGCCGGTGTTGCACACAAGCTTCCCGTTGGAGCTTGCAAGCACCAACCGCTAGACTACCCACTAAACCTTCCAGCGTCCCTCCGCATCATGATGAGCATAACAAGCGAGCACTCTGATTCGAACCACGAACTTCGAACTCTGTACTAGTGACAACCCACTTCGCCACTGTAACAATCGTGCCGACCATAAGATCTGAAATCAAGGTAATGATTCCAGCATGGCTCTAGCAAGTAAAAAACCTTCCATGTTTTGTTTGGTTTGGAATTTGGATACAATTTTTAAATTTCCCTTGATAAACCTGTGTCATCAAAATACATACGATATGAGCTATAGATTTCACAAGCCCCATATTACGTTTAAATTACGAAAGTTGTAACCTATAGGCGTAACTCGTCGCTGTTCGCTATGGCTTAACTTTTCGCATTACAACCACATTATTCTGTTCCACTCGATGTATAGCCTCCAGAACCTACTGCGGTAAATTGCTCCATTAAATTTATATGTTTGTAAGCCACTAAACCACGTGTGAGTATTTGGATTATATTTTCCTGTGACGTAAATTTTTATGATTATCAAGAAACAGTTTTCAAACCCTTTGTATCATTAAATGTTTTAAAAGTTGTTTTTAGACATTCTTAGTTCATAGCCGTAGGCTTCGATAAGTTTCCGCTACATTTTAGTTCTCCGTTTTTCTCTCCTTGGCAATTATGATCAGATGATCGCTCTAACAGATTGGAAGGCATCCAACGCTACTTTTATCGAAACGTGATCTTCATATCAAGACTCGTCTCCTTCACCAGCTATCAGCTCTTGCGACAAAGGTAACCAGATCACTACCACGTCAACCACCAACCAACCCACCAACTCCTGCCTGCATCCACCACTATAAGCTAGTGTAAGTGTACAACTTCTACAATACCATATACTGAAAAGTGAAAAATAAACATTTTCTACAACATCTTGTAAAACAAAAAAACAACAACAATTTTGCAAAATATAGTAATTTTTATGATTTCCTCGGTAGCGACTTCAAGATGTAAAAGTTATTTATTTTTTGATTTTTAGGTTACTCTTGAAGTCGGTTTTATTAGCTAGATTTTTTTTAAATAAATTTTATCTCCTACCCATATTATAACCCCAAATTATCTCAAAGAACGCTTTGAATTCATCTCTTCCTCTCACAATTTACGACCTTCTACTAATCATAGACTCAACACTCCCAAAAATTATTCACCGTTTTTCAATAATTCTTTTACTGTACAGGCTATTCGACTCTAGAATGCCCTATCTGTTACTGTTGTACAAGCTAAATCACTAACAATATTTAAGAACATGACAAAAAAGCAGTACCTGCAACGTACTGGTTTTTGATATTTTTACGTATATTTATGTATCTAATATTAATAGATATATTTATATATGTATATTAAGTATAATACTTACTTATATAATATTTTACAAACTCATATATTTATTAATGAATAAAATATAATGTACGTAACTGCATATCCTACAATATTTATGTATACCACCTTTGAGAAATATAAGTATAATCTGTTTTATTCCTGCCACGGGTTGTCTGGAAGAGATCGCTTCTTAGCGATAAGACCGCCCATTGTGTATAAGTTTTTCTGTCTTCTGTAAAGATGTACAATAAAGTGTTATCTCTCTCAATTTTATTGAAATTCCTATCAATTTTCAATATTGTATATGAGTATTCTTGAATGAATTCTGAATTTAACTAATTTTCTTGGCAACAACTTAAAATTTGCATAGAAAACAGATCCTCCACTAGGTTCAGAATAAAAAGCTGAAGTATACACGGGTCCGTAACATTCTAAAGCACTACAATGCTTTCAACTTATAATGTTTCAAGTATCTTGGGGACCTCTCCGGAGTGTTTTATTAAAACTTTTGTAGAGAACCCCACTTTGTTTTCTTGTTACTGAACGGAGTCCGAGAAATTGTTAGACGAACGCCATAAAAATGACCATTATTCAACTTTAACAAGGTATTGGATTTCTGAATCATGGTTATACATAGATTTACGTTTTACGTTTAAAGAACAAGCAGTGGAAGAAGTACATTTCCATACCTATTGTAAGAACAGACTACTCACTAAGTAATGCTTTAAATATAGATAAGTGTCAATTAAACACTTAATAAATTAGTTACTGTTGTTACAAATGTAATTGATAATAATAATATTGTGTGATTTTTACAAATAGTGTAAGCTAGTGGTCGAAGGTACTACTAGTAGCTGAAATTCGATCGTAATACATACATACATATATACATGCATACATAACTTCACGCCAGTTCCCTTGCGGGGTAGGCACGAACAACAGAGTGCCATTTAGGCTTATTCTTACACACCTCACTTGCCTCTTTGACATCGATCGTAATAATTAATTTAAATTATAAGTTTGAACATTATTAAGATTCTGTTGTCAAAGACTAACTTCTACAATCAGATTTCGCCAAGGCTACACTGTTAATTTGATTTTAACAATAAACAAAAGGGAATATATGCGTGCGTGTGTCAAATACATGGTAGTGTGTGTAATGTTTTTTTTATTGATTTAATGTATTTTTATGCATAATTTTTTTTTAATATTAGCATTCGGCACTCCCTCTCCTTTATAAACTATAAGTGTGCAAAATTTCATACTTCTCCGTATGAGCAATTTTCGTAAAAAGGGGTACAAAGTTTTTGCTTCACGTATTAATATAATGATTCCGGTAAACCAGTTTCTGTGTCACTTCCGTTTATAGAAACTAAATTATGAGAACTGTTTACTAAAATACTGATGTGAGCGACATTTCTAGTTAACTACCTCCATTACTTGCTTTTCTCTAGTTCTTGAAGTATAACACCTGGCGGGAGTAGCGCACACAAGTCAGTGTAATTCTGTGACAGTCGAGTGTGAGGACGACAAATTCTGTGCAAGTGTTGTGTAAATCAAAATACTACATTAAAGTGATTTATATATTCATATGCTGCTTCTTATTTCTGAACATTTTACTATTTAAAACTTATAGGTAGTTTTATTTTAAAGATATATGAGTTTTGTACACATTAAATGAAACTTAGGTTATGACATCATTGCATTTGACATTATTTAAGAAGTTAGTAAAGCAAACGTCCATAAGCGACGGTCACTTTCCATCATATATTTTTTTTTTTTTTTTTTTTTTTATTGCAGGAGATCAGCAGACAGGCAGACGGCCCACTTGATGGAAAGCGGTTACCATCGCCTATGGACATTTGCAATAGCAATGTTGCTACAAATGCGCTGCTGCTCTCTTGTGGGAGACTGGAACCTGGTCACTAATGCCGGAACACAACTCCAGGTTGTTATGGCGGCATACTCTAGACCAGGGGTGGTAGCCATCCAGTCGGGCAAATGCCCTACCACCTGGAAGTTATATATATATATATATATATATATATATATATATATATATATATATATATAAGTTGCTGGTGAAAACCCCACCAACTTCATAACATTAAAAAAGATGTGTGTGTGCACAATTCACACGCAGTAGAAGTAAAACTTCAGAGAATATACTCACAGATAATTCTGCTTTAACTTTTATTAACATAAATATACCTTTAGCCTATATCCGTCAACATATTATAATGCATAATAAACTTCTTAAGTATCACTTTCAATATTTCACTGTTTTACTCTAAAAAACATTATTATCAGTTTATATTTCGATCCAAAGTGACCTATGTTTAATCATCGGTCTTATTGAATCTCTAATCTGTACTGCACAATGTAAAACTCTTATCTCATTCTCTCGCAGGCTTAGATTTATGTGTTTATCTCTTTTGCTTAGAAAGATTTTTCCTTTCGTCGAGTTTTAAATCACAACGATTATAAAGAAGTTTTACTTCAAAAGGAACAGCATTTTTTTTTATTGTAGTAGTTCAGCAGACAGGCAGACGGTTCACTCGGTGGAAAGTGGTTACCATCGCCTATGGACATTTGCAACACCAAAGGTGCTACAAATGCGCTGCTGCTCTCTTAAAGGAGACTGGAACCTGGTCACTAATGCCGGAACACAACACAAGGTTGTTATGGCGGCATACTCTAGACCAGGGGTGGTCGCCATCCAGTCGAGCAAATACTCTACCACATGGAAAAAAAAAATGGGGTACCGAGTGCATTTTCTGAACTAATAAATATACTGAATAAAATTGAATATTTTACATGTCCAAAGAACTCAAGTTTACTTTTTATATAGCCTCTAAATCCATCAAAACCCAGTGTTTGCCTCCCTTCTGTATCGTAGCTATTTTTCAACTCCTTGCCACTGGAACTGCTTATCCAAATCTTGACGATAGAGTTTCCTTATTAAGATTGATCTTGCCAAGCTTCACTACGCACGTCTTCGTGTAGTACGTTGCCGAAGCTTAATTTCCGTATGTTCTGTATATAGCACCAAATATTTGCAGTTTTCGCTTTTCATAACCTCGAGCCATAAATGAATATTACCTACCTGGTACTAGAGTTCCGTAGCAATATTAGTAAAATTAAAAACTGTGTAAAATTGTTGTTGCTCTCTGTCTAAATATGTATAATATACTATTCAATCCTAATAGTCCTCCTTACCTTAAGGAACGTTTTGAATTCCTTCGCCTCTCCACTTCTCACAATTTGCGCACAGATACATACCGTAGACTCCTGACACCTGCACACACTTCATCCTTTTATGATAACTCTTTCACAGTGCAGGCTGTCAAACTCTGGAATGCGTTTATGTATCTTACTGTCAGAGAGGCCAAAACATTACCGACATTTCGGAACTCACTTAGAAAGTAAAGAATCTTTACTCTAAATAAATATGTCTAATATATTAAACATTTACTTATTTATCTATTGTAATATATAAAATGCTTGTCACATATAATGTTAACACATATATTTATTTAAATTATTTTGTATATACGTACATATTATTATATATATATATTTTTTTATATATATGTATTAAATTTATAAATTAGTGTAAGTATGTATATTTAAATTGTACAGTCCTATCTTTTTTTTTTTTTTTCTGCTTCACCTACATCGCCAGATTAGTTAAGAATTTCTTTTAAGCTAGGTTGCCTGGAAGAGATCGCTTTTAGCGATAAGGCCGCCTGTTGTTTTGCCAAGAAGTATTGTAATTATACATTTTGTTTTTGTATTTGTTTATTTTGGTGAGCAATAAAGTGTTATCTATCTATCTATCTATCTATGTATATCACAAGAATTTCCAAAAATTACTACATCCCTATAAAGGAGCAGCTTCATCTGTGATAGTGTTACAGATATAGGTCATTTCACGCAGATATGGTGATGGGTTTAATGCGTTATTATTTTTTAACGCTTTAAGTAGGCCGCATTCGGTCACAGCATAAGTCTTTAATCCTAACGCAGATGAAGGCCCAGCATAAATAAGACGCACTCAGCCACAGTCTAAATCTTTAACAGTAACTTAGGTATGGCCGCAGCGTGAATGAAGTTTGGTAAGAAGCTATATATTTTATCCATGCAGGAAAGGAGAAAGATTACAATTTTCTGTGGCTAGGCAGCGTGTCGTAAGAGTCGACAAAACAACCCACAGCCAGGTAGTGAATGAAGTTTTTGCCCGTCTGGGTGGCTAGCACCTCTGGTCTAGAGTATGCCGCTATAGTAACCTTGGGTTATGTTCCGGCATTAGTGACCAGGTTCCAGTCTCCGTTTACAGAGCATGTTGTAAAACCTCATTATGCTAATATCATAGACAAAATATTTGTATAGAATACAATTTAAAATTACTTCAATAAAAACGTCGAACCAAAAGTACAATTTTTCTTCAAAGATTTTTCCAATAGAATAGCAGCGAATTTGTAGCATTTGTAGCATTGACGGTACCCGATTTTCATCAGGTGGGCCGTCTGCCTGTTTGCTGAACTCGTGCAATAAAAAAAATAAATAGATTACTCGTATTTGCCCACGGCTTTGCTCGCTTGCTGTCCAATAATATCCGCTTTTGCACATACACTTTGACACGTGTTTATCACGTGTGAGGCCCGCTCGGCTTCATGAATTGCAAAAACAAGATATATTAGTAAATTGTCATATGGACATCATATCTGTATACACGACGAATAAAAGTGCGGGGATTAGTTTCTTTATGTTGGTTACTCCGTTGGACGGAGTGACGTACCACTGGCGAGAAACCATGGCTCAATATTCGCGGGAGCTAGGCTCGACCGCTGGAGAGTGGATTACAAAGTAAGACGATGAGTAATGTACTCTCTCTACATCTCTCTATACTCTATACACTGATATAAAATAAAAATAGCAGCACATAAACGTTCCACTGCTGAGGTCGAACCACACAGTATTGAAATGGCAGGTTTGACATATCGTTTATCTCGATGTGCAGGTTCCATCACGATGTTTTTCTTCACTATTATTAGCACGTGGTAATTGTAATGTAACACATATATCTCGCTTTTTTTATTGCTGAAGCACAGGTTGACCGTCGCCTATGGACATTAGCAATACCAGAGATCCTGCTAATGTGCTGCCGGCCTTGAAGGAGAAACTGGAACCTGGCTACCAATGCCGGAACACAACTTAAAGTTGTTATGGCAACATACTCTATAGGCCAGGGGTGGTAGTCATCTAGACGGGCAAATACCCTACCACCTGGCTGTAGGTTGTTTTGTCGCCCCTTACGCCCGGCCGCTGGAATTAGTATTCTATTTCCGTTCCTGCACGGAGAAATTGATTGCATAATTCATTGTTTAAACTATATACACAGAAATGTTAACAACAACGTGATGCGCACTTCTATTTTTTAAATAGAATAGAATAATAATTTATTGCTAGAAATGTATGTGTAAATAGGTGTTTTTTTATGGTAATTGTCGCAATAATTTTTGCCTTATTAGGCGTGCAATTTTCAGATCTTATAACTAAAACTAAATTGAAACTAATTTATAATAATAATCAAATAAATTAGATAACAATATTAAATTAAAATTAGATAATAATTTTAATAATCATTAAATATTATATTTACCTACACTATGAGATTGGACATAATATTTAAAGCTAACAAACATATATATCTTTAACAGATATATTTAATTATGAGTATTCACATAGGAGCACGTTCATGCAATGGCCATATTCTTTAACTGCAAGGGCTTAGAAACCGATTAAAAAGTTGAACCGGTTGCAGTTTAAGTACACACGTTTTGTTCTCACTTTAAGCTTAATTAACGGTTTTTGGGAACAAAACGTCTTTGCGTTCTCCAAATACAAATTTAAAAGTCATTTCATTAATGACTTCCAGAATTTTCCTTATGGAAAACCCAATCCGACTTTAACTGTTTAATTTTAAATTAAGTTCTGTTTTGTAAAATTGTTGCTAGAGTGGTAGTTTAAATAGGAAAACCTGTTATTGGCCTTACTTTTTGTTATAAACGATTTCATATTGTGTTTTTGTATGCGCTCTTATTTTATTCAATAAAGAAATAAATATCTCCGAATTATATAAAAAAAAAATAATAGTTATGTTGAATAACCGGTTTGGAATGATTTCGAACAGTTCTTACTGCACACTGTTAAATCGCAGCCATGTGGTAGGTATATAGAAAGTTTTAAATCGCACATAAACACGTGTTGAGAGATAGATTGATAGTTTTTCTCCTCAAATAACAGGCTGGTTTATTCAGCTCTTATCTCACTATCTTTAAGGTTTATACTCCGAACAGTATACTTGAGTAGAACCGGTTATAACTGATTAAAACCAGTTCCAAGCCTTATTTACTGTAAATTATACATCAAAAAATTTATGTCAGGAGCCTTAAGAACAGACGACCTTGCATGACAAGAGTTAGGAATGTCAAAGAGGCAAGTGAGGTGTGTAAGAATAAGCCTAAATGGCACTCTGTTGTTCGTGCCTACTCCGCAAGGGAACTGGCGTGAAGTTATGTATGTATGTAAAAAATTTATGCATGAGACATGGCATGATCAAAAACTATATCAAGCGTTTTAAAATCAGGTCACTTGAATCTCATTGTTTCATATACAGTTGATATAAAAATAGCACTTACAGGTCTATTCGGTTGAGTTACATACAAGTCCCTCGACGTCGCACGGCTGCCGCTTGTTTATCACGATTATCCGCTACATTACCCGCAATGATTCCAGGCCGGGTGAAAATGTGATAGCTCTTCACTTCGCCACGTTAAGTTTCGCGGTCTGATTTTAATATATGACTAGAGTTTTCTCCGCGGCTACGCCGCGTGACAAACCCTTGGTTATAGCTCTGTGCTACGTACATAAAAATTTAATTAGGTGTTTTATATATGTAGATCGGCATGGTTCTACCACGTTAACATTTATTGGAAAAATCGTGTATGCTGTATCAAAACGAGCTTTTAAGGAAATACACTGTCTAGTAATTTAAATTTTTTATCCGTGCAGGAACGGAGAAAGAATACAATTTCCTGCGGCCAGACGGCCTGTCGTAAGAGGCGACAAAACAACCCACAGCCAGGTGGTATGGTGTTTACCCATCTGGACGGCTACCAACCCTGGTCTAGAGTATACCACCATAACAACCTTGACTTGTGATTCGGTATTAGTGGCCAGGTTCCACTCCCTTAAGACAAGTAGCAGCGCATTTGAATCACCTTTTGGTGTTGCAAATGTCCATAGGCGATGGTAACCACTTTCCATCAACTGGGCCGTCTGCCTGTCTGCTGATCTCCTGCAATAAAAGAAAAAATAAATCATAGCATTAGTGCTGTAAAGGGTATTCGCAAGTCCTTGAAGACACTTATTAAGGCAGTGATAGGAATATTTTTTTTTTTTTTGTAAAATGGTCTCTCTTACTATTTTCACCTCATCAATGCAAGCAATGGGCCGTGAAAAAGCACGAATCCATTTTTACCACCCACAGTGTTTGTTAATTAAATGTAAACGCAACAACCAACGAATTTCGATGCTGCACCTATATTTATTTTATATTGAGCTACTAGTACGTATATGCTTCGTTTCTGTTGGTAGACAATTAATTTATTCAATGTATCGGAAATACTTGTAATACAAGAATTGATCGTAGCTATATATAGTATATGTGCGCGTGGATGTGAATATTTTCAGCTTCAGGTGCAGATAAGATTGGTGTAGGAGTTTAAATAATTTGTGTTATGCGTCTATGATGGTTACCCCGATGAATAGGGTGACGCAACACTGGCGAGAGCCTATGTCTCAATTGCCCGAGAGGGGAGTGCAAAATAGGTCGAGTTGTACACTTGCAGTATATTAATTTTTTCATTGTTCCTAATTTAACTTAGACTATATATACAGAAACATTATCGTTTACGTGATATGCATACCAGTATTTTAATCAACATTAAGTATTAAATGTACACGTTTATGAGATTTTTGATGATTTAGACAAATGCCCAATCCTATCGGTAGTTGTAACAGCGATATCATCTATCTGTAATAGCATCACGTTCATGTATTTTAACCATAGGCTTTAACTGAGCAAAATTGTACATCAATAAACTGGTGGATGAGACGGACGTAACAATTGGCACAGGCAATTGTTATTTAGCTGCCAGGCAGCTGCATGTCATGCTGCGGTCTACTGTACAGGTGATATTCTAAGGATAGAATGGCATACGGTACAGTGGCTTTAACTGAACTTGAATTATTGACTTGACTACGTAATAGGATATTATATTCAATGAAGGCGATGGGGGGAACTAGAGTGTATTAAAAATTCATATCTGTTATGCTAGGTACATATTTTTATTAGTGCAGCATAGAAGCCAGGCTAACAACCGACTAGACGGTAAGTGGATATTGCAGTCCAAAGAAATTCAGAATGCGACGGAATTTGATGACGCTTTTTTAAAGAAAACTCTCGATTATACCGCTCTGAAAACACTTCAGTTAGAAAATCATTCCAGTAATAGTCATGGTATAAAATATATTATGTAAATCCTATTTAATCTTATTGTATATAAATCATTTATCCTTTCGATAATGTACGAGTAAATACAATACAGAAAATTTTATTCAATGAACAACTCGTTATTGATGGTGACCTCCAGACATTGAACAAAATTTATTTGGAAACAGGATGTCATCGTTGTTTATTACTGAAACCAATTGGGCTGGAGTTTGGAGCCAAACGATGCCCAGACGCGGACGTCTGGGACAGCTTCAACGGCACGGAGAGGTGCTCAGTCGTCAAACGAGGCTTTCCGGAATTGCTCGAGTCTTGTATCCACGGCCCGCAGCAGACAATCTCCGATGACGAGTTTGAAATCTTCTATTAATAATAATAATACATTATACCGCTCCGAAAACACCTCGGTTAGAAGACCATTCCAATAAATGAAAGAATGTTTATGTGCAGAGATACAGGTAGAGTAACATGTCACCAATAATTGGTAATCGATGTAATCCAAATCCCTAAAGTACGCAACAATAACAGTCTTGAGAAGCTGTGTACAAGAGCATAATGGCTCGAGGAAGCGGAACTGAAATCTAGCCAATGACAATCGGTGCGGACTGCGGTGATAGAAGGAAGACAATATCCGACCTGAACACTTGTTAGGAACATTCCCCATCATTCAGAAAGTAAAATAAGCAAAAAGATGCGGTCTTATTGAAGAGCGTAGAGAGCCTTGCCACATGGTAGCTTATTTGCCGATTTAAATGGCTACACTACATTAGAACATGCCGCCCTAAAAACCTTTAGAGAGTGGCAGCATATTGGTAGCAAATTTGGTGTTCCAAATATCTATAGGCGCTGGTAAGCGCTTTCCGTCAGTTGGACCGTCTACCTGTCTGCTAAACTTATTTAATAAAAAAGAAGATTAAGCAAATCTGGACCGACGGTGAATTATGCAGTCGTCGACAACGCAAACTCCGCAAAGCTGGATTGAGTCGTTCAGACATCAAATCTTTATACTTATATATACTCTTATAATTCTTCTGTGCGTGGGTATGTGTCTGAACTTCTAAACAGCTGAGCTGATTTCGATGAATTTTTCGTGTGTGTTCGGGTGGATTTGAGAATGGTTTAGATTCACAATTGGACCCGGTAGATGGCGCTGCAATCGAGCTCAAAATTTTTTTCAAGGCAGGACAACGTCTTTTGGGGCCGCTAGTATTAAGTAAAGTAAAATCCTAATTGGATTTAGATGGCATAGTTAAACTAAGGTTTTATTGATCATATAATCGGATTAATTATGTGAAAAAGTCGTTCAGTATTTAACGACAAAGTAAATAAAAACAAAGCCATTGCGACGTTGTCGAGTTAATAAAGCATTTATGACTGGAACAAAATAATGGCGTAGTAACAAGGTCTACTGTGTTTGGCTATAGACTGAGCGGAATAAAATTCTTGACATAAAAGGACCTAATTCATTCATTCATTTATTTGCCCGTCTGGATGACTACCACTCCTGGTCTAGAGTATGCCGCCATAACAACCTTGAGTTGTGTTCTGACATAAGTGGTCAGGTTTCAGTCTCCCTTTAGTGAGCGGCAGCACATAGGTAGCATCTTTGGTGTTACATATGTCCGTAGACGATGATAACCGCTTTCCATCATGTGCGCTTTCCATCTGCCTGTATGCAGAACGCATACAATAAAAAAAAATTGACGCGATTGTTACACATAAGTTGATTATTAGTTGTGATATCATCATGAGATCTTATTTTAATGCCCAGGGTATGGATCCGGCCAGAAAGCTTATACCCCTTTACAAATACAGTTTTTCTAGCTATATTGTTATGAAATGAAATGAATATTTATTCACACAGAACAGAGTTACATTAGATGGTGTGGTGTTGACAGGTACATATGTTTAACCAATTTAAGCAAGTGAATACATCAGACACCGTTTATTATGACTCCGCCTATGGTGACCAACCGCTTAATATGGAGTAATTACATATATAATATATATACAACTTAGTTTGGTTTTCATATAAAATTCTTTATAAAAAAGTAACATATAATGTAATCTTATCTCACGCTTACTTCACTACATGTCACCTAGTATAACCTATAAATAAATAATTTTATTTATAGGTTAATAAGTGACGTGTAGTTGAAGTAAGGGTAAGATAAGCGAGGTCATTATATGCTACTTTTTTATAAAGAATTTACTAGAAAGACTAGAAACGCTTACTTCACTACATGTCACCTATTATAACCTATAAATAAATTATTTTATTTATAGGTTATAATAAGTGACATGTAGTTGAAGTAAGGGTAAGATAAGTCCGGCTGGGCGTAACTATGTTCTAAATATCAGCCTTTCCAACACATACAAAGCGCAGGGTCGTCAGGGAGGAGGGGGTTTTTAGTGGGTATTGGGGTTGCTCGCTCGTGTAGCAACGCTCGGAGTCTTCCACACTATTCTGTGACGTCGATCGCGGACGGAGCGCTGCCAAGAGCATACTATTGCTGCAGTGTTATCGCCCCCGACCGGCGCGTGTCGTTCCCCTAGCAACGACCCAGTTTGTGCCTAAATCGGTTAAGCATTTTCCCTCGCCTCAAAACAAAAAAAAAAAGGGTAAGATAAGCGAGGTCATTATATGCTACTTTTTTATAAAGAATTTACTAGAAAGACTAGAAACGCTTACTTCACTACATGCCCCTTATTTTAACCTATTTTTAATCAATTATATCTTTGTAACCCAGTGCTCTGTCTTAAACTTAAAATGATTCATAATTATTTACAAATACCGCGCGCTTTTATTGAAGCAAAATATTTGGAAACCTTATACATCGAGATTGTCTTATGAGTCCTCCGTAAATTCGCCTTAGGTGAATGTTGGAAATATTATGTGGTACCTTAAAATACCTTAAAGCATGTAACAGATACACTATACATTAGTATAAGTTTAGTATTAAAACTAGAATAAAACAATATAATAAGTTATTCCTATACATACACCTCAACACAAAAATCAATAAATTAATGTCACACACAAAAATCAAAATAAATAATAAGCGTGTTAAATTCAAAAAATTAAATCTAGAAATTAAGTTGTAAAAAAGGGTACGGAACCCGAGTCCGTAGAGATGTTAATAATAATAATTAAAAAAAAATAAGTACGCCCGAGTCTACTTGTGGGATTAATCGATAATATTAGGAACGACCACCCCACTCTTAAATTCTATGTGACTCAATTACACTACAGACATTCATCAAAGTCTAATATTAATTATAAGCTTGAATCTACGTAAGCCATTGAATATATGTAAGGTTTTCAATGCCTTTTCGGTTATATATAAAATTGATTGCAGCCAGCAGTTTTCACACTTAAAGCACTATCTGGCTTCTTTGAAGTACAGTATTTAACGCAAAATAAATTTTTGAAAAGGATCTAACTCCTGAGATTAATTAGTTCAAACTTTCACTTTAAGGTCACTGCTCCGATTCTTCAATAAGCTTATTCTGACAAAATGATTTCCCGAAATACCATGCCAGTGCGTATAACGCGAGAAACATATCCGATAAAAATTAAGAGATCAAAATACATGTGTAAATCTAATATTTGAACAAATTGTTGCATTACGCTAAAACATCAAATAGAGCTAAATCCACACGCAAGTTTGGAATTCTCTTTTGGATTTATTAAGCTTTAAACAGATCTTGGGAACAATTTAACATAAACAATCCGAACCATAACTGTTAACGGCTTTCGTATTTCAGCCGTGCCCCGAAGAAACAGCGTGTTTCTGAAAGTTAATAGGGGCCAGTAAATAAGCGGTGCTGTAGTCGACACAATCACTGCTCTCTAGTTCGCTTTAACTTATTTTATTTAGGACATAGCTTTACCATTTGAGCTCTTTTAAACCGCTGTCGATAAAGGATGAGATGTGTAAATTGAGTTATGAGTTATGTTTTATCTAGCCATTTTTTCTGCATTCGAGAAACTACCTTACTTGGTGAACATATATTTGTAACATAAAACTGTAAAATATAACAAAGAAGTAACCAAAAAAATAAAAAATGATCAATTTTTATAGGTAGAATACTTTGAAGTCGGTACACAAAATTAAATGAAACATAAGTAAACATGACTATATTTTCAATATTATTTTTGTTACACATAGCACCAATTTCAGTATATTATAATAAATAATTATAAAACTCATTTTTTTTTTACAGATACATCTTATGCTTAGAATAACTTAGCCTTTGGCAAAACTGCGTCACTTTGAGTGCTCTACTGTGTACAATGCGGAATGCTTTGAGGAACTGTTTGATCTTATATTAATGCCTTATTTTCACATACGCGCACATCACTATCAATGTGATATTCACCTTCATTTCCATGTTCTACCATTATCAAGTATGCTGGTACATTCTCAAGAATATTTATTAATATAAAATGAATATTAATTAACAATCCAAAAGGAACTTCCCTTGGAAAATTTCTCTCTGCTTTACGATAAGGGTTTATACTTTTTTAATAAGGACAGTTTTCTAGACTAATTTACGCATTGTATAATATAAATACCACTTGTTGGTTAAGAAGGAAAATATTGTGAGAAATTCTGTACATGGCGAGATTACTCATGTGTGAATCCAGTCGATCAGCCTTAAACACTGGTCTAAAGTATGTCGCCATAACAAACTTGAGTTGTGTTCCGGCATTAGTGACCAGGTTCCAGTTTCCCTTAAGAGAGCAGCAGCGCATTTGTAGCACCTTTGGTGTTGCAAATGTCCATAGGCGATGGTAACCGCTTTCCATCGAGTGGGCCGTCTGCCTGTCTGCTGAACTCCAGCAATAAAAAAAAAAAAAAAAACAAGCATGGCGAGTATACTGCGTGTTCTCCTAAAATGACGCTCTTTATGAGTTAATATGATTACACCATATCTTTTTCCGTACACCATAAATAAATCCATCTAAAGATTAAATAAAATTATATGTACTATAAATAAAACTAACGTAAGAATTAACAATAAATTACAATTATTCAAACCTAATTAAAATAGTAGTCTTAAGATAAATATAAAAATTAAAATAAAACTAATAAATACAAATAAAAACAACCCTATCATCTATGTATTATATGGAAATCAGATGTTATTAATTTGAACATATTTTGTAACATTATCTATATCATACTATGAAAATTCACAATTCACAGTAAGTATATTAAAAAAAAAATAGAAATTCTCTCTAAATATAATGACTAAAATACCTTATTATATTGTAATATACTCAGTGAAATAGATTAAAAAAGGAATAGATAACATTAACATCATGAACAAAGTAAAAAAAAATATTTCAAGTTGAATGAAGCCTTTTACAACCTATTTTTTTGCTGGAAACGTCACATTTAAGACATAAAGACAAAGCATTTTTACTGTTTTCCTTCAGCGGTTGTTGTGGTGTATACTACAATAAAATTTTATTTTTATTCCTTCTCTTCTTTGGCTGTGTGATGTCGAGCTTAGAGATAAAAGTGTGGTCAGTAAAACTGCTTTTTGAAAAATTAGACATAACGGTCGGTTAGACAGGGGCGTTTTATGGATCTTTATGGCGCTGATTTTATTTTTACCTATGATGTTAATTTACTGACCGCATACAATAATTGTTATATCCGGGTTGTCTGGAAGAGATCACTCTAAAGCGATAAAGCCGACCATTGCTCTTACTTTCTCTGTTTAATGTGACTACTGTAAATTGTTTATTTTATGTATATGTGGTGAACAATAAAGTGTTTTCTATTCTATTATGTTCTATTGTTAACAATGTGCTCACTAAACTCTAAAAACGACTTAATCAATGACTCCATTCCAAACTGTTATTATATTGAGACTTAGATGTATGCTTTCACCATTATGATTGATGATCATGATTATTTAGAATTATTATTACTTAATATTCTATACAAATAAAAAATGTTCACTGATGAAATAAAATATGACTAAGTTCGTTCTATTAAATAGCCTACGTCCAGGAGTGCCACAAGTGACTTTTCCAATTAAATAGATAATAATAGTTAAACACTGTTCTGTATATATAATCTTATATCATGAGCAAAAAACGTTGTTGTTAATTTAAAAAAAAAATGTTTGAATGCATTAAATTTACAAAGTTGTTAAAAAATAAATTTAAATGAAATTATTATCATTATAATAACTGATACTGAATGTAAGTTGCTTTTTTTTTCAGGAATGTCAATGACTAATGTTATTTATGCTATGAACTTCAGTCATTAAGTTCACACCTGGAGCAATTTATTATTACTTATTTACAAAAATGCCTAAAACCAAATCATATTTTAAGTATAGTCAAAGAGTATCTTAATATTAATAAGTTGAGTCAAAAACGCATAAAGTGAAAAAAAAAACTTTTTATACGATATAAGCTGTTATTCTCTAACTAAACTTTTCATGATATTCACTATTTTCCTAAGGAGTATGTACATATTTTCTATGTGAGCGTTCAATATTTCTTTTCTGTGGCCATTTTATGCGTACATTTAGGGGCCCAACCTGAAATCGCGGCACTAAAACAAAGGCGGGCCGACTGAACCTTTGTCGAGTAATATTTAAGACAACATAATCGCATTACTTGTAGTGGCTGTCTGTTTAAATGTCAGTAAAAAATGTACACGTACACTTTTTATCCATATTCATTATGAATAAAATACAATATATATATATACTAGCTGACCAGGCAAAATTCATACCGCCTCAGAATGAATAAATAAAAAACGTTGATTTCTGAACAACGAAACGGACATGAAACGTTTGACATTCAAAAGCAAAAAAATTAAAAAAAAACTTCAATTTTAAATCTAATTTGATTTCTGAACGACTTTTAAATTTGATTGATTTCTAAACGACGGGACGAACATCAAATGTTTGACTGGTAGGAAGTTTCTAAGGGAAAGCGAAATTGTTGTTTTTACTATATTCCAAGCATTTTCTTCATATTTACTTACCCTTTAAACCTTCCCTGGACTTCCACAAATAATTCAAAACCAAAATTAGCCAAATTAGTCCAGCCGTTCTCGAGTTTTAGCGAGACTAACGAATAGCAATTGATTTTATTTATATATATAGATATATATATATATATATATATATATATATATATATATATATATATATATATATATATATATATATATATATATACACGTATATACACACACACACACACACACACATATATATATTAATGAGAAAGGTTGGATATATTATTATAAATTTTTCTAGTGTCATGTTTGTGTAGGTATAATAGATGTATATTGCAAAGTATCGTAACGACGAAATTATTCAATGTAACTTGTAAAACATCAGTCAGTAGCCTGCAGGCCGCTCTGAACGCTGCGTACGAGTATGAAAAGGATTAAAACACCAGGATGGGGAATTATCACTATTTTTATACTCAAAATATTTTGAGTATAAAAATAGTAATAATTCCCCAACCTGGTGTTAAATAAATTGCATCCAATATCATTTTTGTATTACTTATCTTAAATTAGTTACCCATGGTTTATTGTATCTCGATAAATAAAAAGCTCTTAAACTTTATACATTTTTTTCCACGTCGTATATATATTATATATATATTAATGAAAATGCTTATACATAAACATTTTTAATATTATCATGATTATGTAGGTACATTGTATGTATCTTACAAAATATCATTACAACCAGCCTTTAAAGTCGTTCTTAATTTAAAGAAAGCAAAAATTAATTTGAAAATATAGAATGTAAGACATCAGCGAGTAGCCTCCGGAGTTTAAAATTAGTGACAATTCCCCATCATGGTGTTATAGTACCTATATAAAATATTATTCGTCTTTTACCTATCTGAAACCATATAATAAGGTACCAATTACAATTTAATTTATTTATTTTCTTATAAAATTGGCCCATAAATGAAAGACATATTTTGGCTATTTTGTCTTTATTTGGCTATCCCACTGCAACGTCGTCATTTATACTATAAGGTAGTTCGGTGTCGAATGTCACTTAAATCCGTTCATTACTTTTTATCTGCTGATCTATCAATTAGTACATTGTGTTGCCCTTTTGTCGGCATCGTTAGATTCATCCCCCTTTCATGGCAACAGTTCAGCCAAGGTAAAGCCCCCTAGGAAGCTCACTCGAGCATGTTGCCCCCCGGGCACAAGTGCCTTCGCAAGAAGGCGCTCACCCTGAAAATCCCGGTAAAATTGTGAAGTCTTCGGACCAACAACACGAAGTCAAGTCCTATAATAAATAAAATTCTGATGCTCTACGGACGAACGGACGTACGAAAATTTTAGGTGTATTTTCGATTTCAACTGTTCCGAATTAGCCCCTGTGATTTATTATAATAGTACATACATACATAACTTCACGCCAGTTACCTTGCGGGGTAGGCACGAACAACAGAGCGCCATTTAGGCCCATTCTTACACACCACACACACATTATAATAGTATTTTAGATAAAGAAAATAATATTAAAAAAAACATAAATACCTTCAGTTCATTATTCTTTCCAATTCAAACGTGGTTACTACATAATTCTGCAACATCATCGGCAATTATAAACGCTTAATTTGTCTAATGGCTCTAAACTTAATTTGCTGTTAAAATTTTAAAGTAATTAATTATAGCGGGCAAGTTAAGATGAATTCAAAAGGTATTTTGTTCTTTTTTAGTTGTGTAAGTTCTTTAATGGCCGGTTACTATACAAGTAATGTCAAAATTCAACCGGCCCGAAATCTAACTAAAAGAATATAAGATTAGATAATTTAATTACAATAAAGTAAACAATATTTTACAAGTATACCCTCTACAGAAATACGCCTACAAAGAAAAAATCACCAAATGGCTTAAAACCATAAGCTATGATGACACAGAAGATCAGCTTCACCCACTTATATAAAACACCAAAATTACTAATGTATTATCAATGAGAAGTTTTAAAATTAGTATGCCTATTTAGTTATTAATATATATACTCAGATCCGCTTTCCATCCAGTGGGTCGTCTGCCTGTCTGCTGAACTCCTGCAATAAAAAAAATAAAAAATCCATCCACACCCATACGCATCCTACCCACCCACTCCTACATGCCTACACACACGCATCGGCACACACGCAGAGGCACACACGCGCTCACACACACACCACATACATCTTTCACTCTGACATTTATTTCTGTTTCTTAACTAAGTAAACTTAAATTTAAGTTAATCTTTAGAATCTTGTATTTTTGGTTACCATGGAGTGGAGCACTGGTGACCTGTCATAAAGATTTCTTGTAAATCTTTTTCAGGCACCAGCATCACAAACCAGGTTCTTTGTGAATCTGTTGTGTTGAGAATTAAATAAAGTTTTTATTATTTAATTTAAGATTTATCAAAAGGGCCATTGACTCTTGAGGTGATCAGCGAGCCGGTTCCTACCTCGGATAACGGAGCAGTATGGCGCTCCAATGTGGTAACTAACGTAGCTAGCATTTTAGGAACCTTCCCTATTGATTATAAAAATGCTCGTAAATAAAAACAACCCCAAACAATGTACATTGAAATGTTTCAGAACACGAATAAAGTTTTTTGTATACAAAATAGTGTACAATGTACACGACGTTTCCAACTCGTTGATTTCATTCCAGTCACGTTTGTCCTACGAGTGTTCTCTTCTCGGAGATATTCGTTTTTTGCATGGGGAATATTAAAACAAATTAAGCTCAGTGTCTAACAGGTTGATGTAATGCATTTTTAGTCTGTGGTCAGTCTAATTTCTCGTTTGTACAAATAATGTTAAAGAACCTAATGCTAAATTCACTTTACAATTTATATTATTTAGTAAGTCTAATGCCAGGTGTATAATCTATATCTATATAATCTACTCTCCTCACTTAACTTAAGTACACTCTAATATAACCGTAACAAGCTTAAGTTGCGTTCCAGAATCAGCCAGGTTCCAGTTGCACTCCTTGAGGCTGGCAGTGCATTTGCAGTACTTCTGGTGTTGCAGTCCATAGGCAACTTTAACCACTCACTCTCCAAAAAGTAACCCGTCAGCTTGTCTGCTGTGCTCAAGTACTAAAAAAAAAATAACAGTCTGCTCCTATATTTACTTCGTGGATGACTGTAGGCAATGACAGATGTCAAAATAGTTGATATTTATCTAATTATTTGAGGTGTCTTTTAATAATTGTATCATGCAAATAAGAATAATGACCATCATAAGTGATGGTGAATACGTGATGTATTCAATATAACCTTCGAAGTAGCTGTTGAAGTTTTTTATGGCAAGTCCGCATGAGAGCAGTATCTAAACACGTAATCATGCTCGGTTTGACCGTCCTTTGACTCCCGCACGAAAAGTAACAACAAGGGAAGCGTAGGGTAGCGGCAGTGGCATTAACAAAAGCAGGACGAGCGTGGAATTTACATAATTTACATAATCGTTCTGTCCATTTTTTACGTCGTTTTCCTGTACCCTGGCACAGAAGTGGACATAATATAAACCTTTGCTTTGCATGATCCTAATGCGGCCATGTTCACAGATTCTTATTACAACCACTAGCTGATGCCCGCCCGCTTCGCGTGCCATAAAATCCGTTCTTAGCTGACCTCTACTTGGCGAAAGGAAGGTCCATGCCAAATTTCAAGTCTATAGGTATTATAGTTCCTGAGATATAGTTACGAGTCACTATATACGTGGATTTCAATTATATATATATATATAATTCTGTCTCTTGCATGACAAGAGTTATGAATGTCAAAGAAGCAAGTGAGGTGTGTAAGAATAAGCCTAAATAGCACTCTGTTGTTCGTGCCTACCCCGCAAGGGAACTGGCGTGAAGTTATGTATGTATGTATGTATGTATATATATATATATATATATATATATATATATATATATATATATATATATATATATATATATATATATATATATATATATATATATATTACTAGTATCAAAATAAAGTGAATCTTTTTACTATGACTACCAGTCTATCTACATACGTGTCAACCGGTTCCTAACTATATAATTATCTGACTGTGGCGAGCGATAGTGGAACGATATAGTTGGTTTAAAGAGTTTCAGAAAAGTGTAGAAGATTCCAGAAGAAAAAGACAAGAACAAAGGATAGATGGTGAACAAAAGAATAACGAAAAGAAGATCGAAATAATGGGTTTCAGAAGATTCTTCCGGGTATATAGGCAGCGTAAGGCGCGCCTACGGAGTTGTTCATTTGAAGATAGCAAAGCGACAAGTGCAATACGAGGGAGTTGGAAGAAGAGTTAAGTACAAGACAGTGACGAGTTTAGTGGATAGCGACAACACCAGGTATAAATTGAGATTATAATGACGATGGTGGTATACATAATACATTGTACAAACTTACATTATAGTAATAAATATATAAATGCAGTATATACAGATGTTTTATATATTAAATAAATATATACTTAATATATATAACATACAAACACATATATACAAAAATATAGAAGTGTTTATATATAAATATATATGTACGTACATTTAAATATGATAGTCGATTAAATAAAAAGTCTCTCACTAACTGGACAACATGGACAGCACTAGCACTGCCTTTTTTTTCTCCTTCACCCACCATTGTAAAATGCTATACGTGTGTAATAATTTAAAATATAAAACAGTAGTTAAACCATCTTTTATTCATTTAATTTTTTCAAATAATATTAAGATATCATCACAATTATTCCAACGACAGGTAAAAATTTTCTGATCATTGTCTCATAGTAGCCATTTTGCTTGTCTAATAGTAACTGTCAGCGCGTTCCAACGCTGTATAGCACTCATTTTAACCGATAGTAAGGCAAATAAACGATTAGTAACAAATAGGACGGATCCTATATCTAACTTTTGAGGAATCGCTTATGCCCGGAGGCATAAGCGATTCCTCAAAAGCGCAAACGAAAATGAATATGTACCTACTATTTTACAAAGCACCAAAACCAGCGTAGCAAGTTAAACTTCATATCTTTAACGAGTCAAATAACGTATTAATTGTTGTTTAAACAATAACTAAAGTTATTTATATAATGACATTTTAAAAGTATGATGACAACAAAACATTTGAACGCCCATTTTTTTATATAAACATTGTTTTGAAATATAATACAAAAAAATGTTACTTATTTATTTTTTTAATTAATTACTCCGTCACAAAAAGTCTTTGATATTCCAGAGGTACTGCTAATGAAACGGTAATAACTACGTAACGCGCTGTCCGTGTAACGTAAAACCAGAAAATTCAATATTCATAAAGGGAACGTTAAACACATGAGGCATTAACAAAGTCTTTTGAATACGATTTAAAATGCTCAACGTAAAAAAGCCCCTTCCATTTTAGGCTTTGACAAAACGCTGCGCTGTTGGCTGCCTTTACCCTTTGAGGCTAGTTGAAAATGCAGGGATAAAAATTACGCCGAACAAAAATGCAAACATTTTAATAGTTTTTTAAGATTTTTCGCAGTTTCACTCAAGTCAATCTAGAAACTGAATCAAATGTATCTTTATTTTTTTTAGATTTTAGAAAAATATATGTATTTGTATTAGTATATATAAAAATTGGCTAATATGTATAACTAAGCCAAAAATTCAATAATTTACTTTTAAGAAGACTCATTTAGATTGTTATATTAGCAAGGTAAACTTTATGATCTGCAAAATAATTCCAGAAACCTACATTATACAACATACTTGTTGTTGTAGCTTGATTAAGAATCTATTTCTCTACCATTTGTTATTAATCAAGAGTAAATATATATTTTTTAATATGCTGTACAAAGGAATTACCTTATATATGTATATAAATAGTGCCTGAATAATAATAATAATAATAATCGGCAGAATTACAGAAGAAACATACATAGGCAAGGCAGAAACATATATATTGTATATCCCCAAATTAAGTAAGTTACACTTGTGTTATGGGTAATATACAATGGACTACTCTGGGGCCGATGCCAAACACCCAGACCATATTAAATAACGGAGAAAAGACGTTTCCGAAATTTACTATACCAGGAATCGAACCCGGAACCTCTGCGTTGCAGTAAGGTACGCCGGCAAAGGCTTAGCCCGCTCAACCACAGAGGCCGTCAGAATAAACTAGTATGGTGATACCAGTTTATTCTGACATACACAGTGGTGTATGCGGATTTTATTTTAAATTTTTGAATATGTTTTTATTTACATATCTATAAAATGCTGATGAAAACAAAAGGACACTTTGTATATAAAGTCTGACTAACGAGAACAGGAACTGAAAACTGAGTCTAATTTACAAAATATCAGTATAGTATTCAAAATTAGCATAGCGTATTTAATAATATGTGAACAATCTTGCATTTGTTTGAATTTAGCGTCTTTCAAATAAAGCAACTTTATCTCGAATTTGGAAATCATGCTTAATAATAATTTCCATCATTTTAAGCTCGTAAATACTAATCATAATTACTACACCAAAATAAGAAAAATGTTAACAAAAACATCATTGTTTGGTAAAATGACACTGACATCTATATTAGCAAAGCTATGTAAAAGTTTATGCATAATTCAAGTGTCTACTTCAGGCAAACCCTACTTCAGTAGATTACACTACAAAATTGTTCGTCCGATTTCTCAAACGTGTCTTATCGAGACGCGGGCGTACATTCAATTACTCGTACGTTTAGTGTCAAAGAGCTTTCAGTGTCGTGTGCCGTTTAATCCACGGCGCTAAACAGTTCAGTCGTGTTAGCTTTCAAATTTTTATAATGGATACTCTTTTCGTCATTCCGGCTTCTAGTGCAGACTTACTGAATGTGTCAAAGAAAAGTTAATTAATAAAACATTCCTGAACTTTAAAATTTAATATATTTCTGAATATTATAAAATGTGTATTTAGAACAACTACATACAAAACAAAATCTATCTATTCTTCTATACTGTAATAATTCTGTAAATGGTTTGAGTTTTTACAATGCATTTAAAAATGTGAAAAATCAGGGGGAGGGGGGGCTATTCGGACCAGGAGATTCCGAAAATGCAATTTTTATAATTTCTGTTTGTCTATCTGTCTATTAGAGTATCACGTGAAAACTACTGAACGGATTTAAATGAAACTTGACACAGAGTAAACTCATATCCATTACTACTATATTATAAACACGTGACGTTTAGAGTTATGCTGGAATCATCATTTTCAGCTTTTAAAGCTGGCTCGTTTGGTGTGATACCACTCTCTCACAGAACGTCGTCGTAAAATGGTTGGCTTTGAGCTAATCGTGTTTCGTACGATGAGTGAATGTTGAATGTTTATTGTAAAGGCTCAAGTGGAAGTCTAGCGCTGGTTAATACAACCAGCATCATGAGTTAAAACCGATTTATAACTTAATTTCCTAGTTGTATGTATGAATGAATGAAAACTCTTTATTGTTCACCATAAACTTTAATCTAGACAATTGATATGGATACATTTGCATTAAAACAATGGGCGGCCTTATCTCGGCGGCCTCTTCCAGGCAACCCCGAGTCTAAGGAGATTTTAACGGAAATTTCAGTGTACCATTTTTGATGGTGTACTAAACCAAAATAAAAGTAATAAAATCACAATCAAATACTATTAAAAATAAAATAAAATATAAATAAACTTCTATATACTTATATATACGGTGATATTATAAATTAGATATATATACATTCGAACAATAGATACATTCATTTAATGTAACAATTTTTATTTAATAAACCAATAATGGTCAGTGACCATACGTTTAAATGTAGTCATTGATTTAGTTTGTCTGATTGGTAAGGGGAGGGTGTTCCACATCCGAACAGCCTGTAAGGCTTCTGCCTTACTTCTTTCTAGAAGAAGATGAGTGAATATTGAATGTTCATTGTAAAGGCCCTAGCAGAAGACCAGCGCTGGTTGATACAACCAGCATCATGAGTTAAGACCGATTTAGAACTTCATGTCCTAGTTGCTTGTTGTTACATCACGTACATGGAATAATTTATTGATCATTAATTAGCAAGGTAATAACTAAGTTGTTCATGTACGTGCCAAAATCTTTCAATACAGAAAACTGTAAACCTTCGGAGATGCATCTACGAAAATGTTTAGCTTTTGCATAGTTTCACGTAGCAGTTAAAATTTCCGTATATTTAGTCTTAAGTTTAATGTTAAATTAATTAATTAACTATTACACCTAGAGTAGAACAGTCGTCGTCTTATTTTGTGCTCCCCACAAGCGGTTCAGTCTAGCTCTCGCATGGCGATGGCGCCATGGGCTCTCGCCAGTGGTGTGTCACTATCCAACGGGGTAACCATCATCGACGCACCACACACTTACGTAACCCCCACATATGATACTATTTAGAAGAGTATTTTGTTTTGTATGTAGTTAATTACTAACTAAATATATATTTGTTCTTTCTTTGTCATGGCCCACTTCCCGCTCCCCTATCCCATTTATTCTATCTCTCTATTATACCATCCTAAAAGCAGACAAAGCGTTAGCTTCGCTCTTGGTGGTGCAGCCATTTATACGTCATTGTAACTACTTTCCATTAGATTGGCTGTCTACTTTTTGTCAGTTTAGCAATAAAAAACATAGATACATCAGACATACAGATGTACGAGTTCACGCCACCGATATGTGGTGGGAATATCAACAAAGTGGACGAAACGCTATGCTTCCACTTTTATTATACGTACCGCTGAAGAGTGGAACTCTTTACCGTCGTCTGCTTTTCCTGAAACATACAATCTAGGTGTAGTCAAGTCTCGCGTGAATAGGTATCTTCTAGGTAAGCGTGCTCCATCCTAGACTGCATTTCCATCTGAATTGGATTTTAATCACTGTTTTATAGGTTTTAAATTACCACTCAATTAACTACAATTAATAAAGTTTATCGAATTATTATAAAGTCGTGGCAGCGTAATGGCTAGCGTACGCGTCCCAAACTCAAAGGGCGCGGGTTCGATCCTGGCTAGAACGCATGCACCACTTAGACAGTTTTCTAAACTAATGTGCATATTGTTACAATTACCACGTGCTAACAACGGTTTAGAAACATCGTGATGAAACCTGCACATCGAGATAACCGATGCGTTCAACCTGCCAAGCCGCCTTGGACAAGCGTGGCGGGTGTACTGTCCCTTCCCCTATAATGGGAGGCCCGAGCTCAGCAGTGGTATATTTATGGGCTGTTATTATATATATTTATATTATATATCGAATTATGGTATTAGTAAGTCTCAAATTCAATATAATTTCTTTGTAATCTAAAGATAAATAAATGTTAGGTATTACAATAAAATGTGCCGGAAATATTTTATAGGGAACTAATTTTTTTTCAAACTAAGATACAATAGTCATCACGAACTCCAGTTGTTATTTAATAAAAAATAAAGTAAATAAGCCTCACTAACGTATCGAAATATATGTACGTAAACGTAATAAAATACATCAGTTATTGAGATAAAAAAAATCTAACCTACATAAAAATATATAAAAGAAGGACTAAAAAAGAAAGCTAAAACAATATAACTGAATATAACTTCTGTATTTCTTTGCTAAAGTAAAACTACTTTCATAATGGAACCTAATATGATGTAAAATATGTCGAAAAAACCTTCTCCATCACAATTAAGAGTACATTTCTCAGCTATTCAAACATTTCCAAGATCATAAACGCCGTAATAAAACAGCTCATAAAGTGAAGATATTTCTGTCACAAATCTGTCTACATTAAAGACTGCTTACGTCGCCAGCATTTTGCTCGTTTCGCACATAATGTTTGCATAAGTAATAATACCATTTCTTTCAAATCATTACATTCTATATTTTGTTAGATAAAAGTAAAATATTTACGGTCTTATTCATATAGATTAAGAGTTAGTTTGAACGCTTTTATACGGTTCTTAAAGAAGCGTTCAAACTTACTATAACTCTCTATGAATAAGACTCTTAATAAGTAAGATTATTATTGTCCTAATGAGTATAAAGCTACAATGATATCCTTTGTAGTTTTGTACTACTTAAATTTTGGCTCCATAACACGAGTGAATGATTGTTTTCTTAAATAAAGTTAAACTTAGTTGTCGGTGCAGGAACGGAGAAAGAATACAATTTCCTGCGGCCGGGCGGGCTGTCCTAAGAAACGACAAAACAACCCATAGTCAGGTGGTAGGGCATTTGCCCGTCTGGATGGATACCACCCCTGGTCTAGAGTATGCCACCATAACAACCTTGAGTTGTGTTCCGGCATTAGTGGCCAGGTTCCAAACTATCTTAAGAGAGCAGCAGCGCATTCGTAGCACCTTTGGTGTTGCAAATATGCATAGGCGACGGTAACCGCTTTCCATCACGTGTTTCGTCATCCTGTCTGCTGAACTTATGCAATAAAAAAATAAAAAATCTTCTAAATCTTATGTTCATTTCGGGACTCATATCTTTGTGACAAATCTAATTAATATCAAACCATATTAAGATCCATTAATATAAAACAAACAATCGGCCCAACAAGTACTTTCAGATATTACGTCATTCAGCTCGACATTGCACCCGTTCAACTAAACTCACATCGTGAAAGTTATACAAAAAACTGTTGTAACACCTGTTAGCGACAACTTTTTTCATTATCTAATTCGACTACCTAATCGTATCTCCATCACCAACAACCTAAAATCGATTCAAATTAGAACTAATGACAGCGAAATTAAACATCAGTACCTTACCCAATGAGCCATCGCGAATAACCTGAGTAACCTGCAAATAATTATATTAGTAATAATAATAATATAAATGGCAGCACCTCAGAGGTAGCTTCAGTGAACCTGCAGCCCACTTCTCGACACCCCTTAGCTACTCACACCCATGTTGCCCCTGTCTTCTATGGCATTTTTTGGGGCCCATGCAGGGAGTGGCGAGTCACCGTCTGCCCATTTTTCCGTGTTCCCTGAACATTGCGACAGGCAGACGCTATAGTCCCCATATTCCCAGACCCTTAGTACCACTAGCAGTTCACCCCAATAGCCCGGTACTTTTTGTCCGCATTTCCCACAATAGTCCTTGTCCTTGGGTGCATTAATATATGGTGTATACAGGGATAATCGCCGGTCAGTGTCACGCCACATTTACATTAAATTCTCTACGTGTTGGCCTTCCCATGGCCCCACGCAAGCCCTCCAAATGTCCGGGCCATTTTAATGGCCCGTGGTCTTGAAAGATATACAAAAAATAATAATTTATATTGTATCAGGCAGATATTGTGATAGTTGATCGGTCTGCGAGACGTGGTTTAATTGTAAATGTCGCGATTTCCCATGATGGTAACCTCGTGAAAGCCGAGGAAGAAAAACAAATAAAGTATATTGATCTTGCTCACGAGGTTACCGCTATGTGGAACTTGGACTTTACAATTACAGTACCGTTAGTGGTGTCAGTCAGTGAATGGGCTAATAGCGAAGAGCCTTGACCGACACACCTTGAAACGCTCTCGCTTGGTATCTGTGTGAAGGGTCGGATGCAGAAGGCAGCCCTGCTGGATACGGCCCGTATCGTGAGGAGGTTCCTGTCTCTGGAGCCTTAACCACCGGTAGCTTGGACCCTAGGCCCTGCTGCTGGTGGACATCGATTTTTTAATTTTTTTTTGAATATATGTTTTTTTGCATATATATTTAAAGCAAAATGTAAAGAATTTGAGGACAACTATATATGTGTAAATAATAATTTTATCGAGGCCTTTCAAGGCGATTGAAAAAGTCTCGCGTTACCAAAGGGCTGGCCTATATTTAGAGCAACGGATTAGCGTTTCCATGCAACGTGGAAATGCGGCCGGCATTTTGGGAACGCTCCCCACGGACAGCGATCTGGACTACATTTTTTACATGTAAATAGTATTTAATTTCTAAGTTTTTTTTTGTAGTGTAATTTATTTATAATTTAGTTTATTTTTAAGTATTTAGTTTATGAAAATTAGCCAAGTAACAGTTATTAGGAAACATAATATTAATAATACATTCCTATATAATAATAAGCTGTGAATTAAAAATATTTTTAAAATATATTTTACTCTCACGAGCAAAGAATTTATTCAAATGGAACGTAGTGCAATAGACCTGATACCATATCAGATTAAATAGCACTTGTTGATTCAAACCGGTTTATTTATAAGGAGTTGAAAGTCTATTTGAATGGCATTTGTAACAAGGGTTCTTATGTAACATGTAAAATTTTAAACACGACGGTAGAATGAAAAATCTTCTTAAAATTTTTTTTATAATAATATACGAAATGGGGAAGCCGAAGACCAGCAGTGAGACGTATATAGTAAAATGTATCCTTACATATCAAAATTTACCATTTGTGAATGACGTCGTAATTATTTTACATATATTTGCATTTTAATAGAAGATTATGGAAGCGAGATTTGGGTATGGAAGAGAGAGCATGAAAGTAGAGTAAACGCGGTCGAGATGCGAGCACTGCGCAAAATCTGCGGAGTGACGCTCGCGGACCGCGTTCGTAATACCGAAGTAAGAAAGAGAGTTGGTCTGAAAGAGAGTGTCGGGGTGAAGGTAAAGAAAGGAATGCTCCGGTGGTTCAGGCATGTGGAAAGAATGCATGATGAAAGAATGAGTAAACAGATATACAATGCAAAAGTGGATGGATGCAAAAGTCGTGGAAAACCACGACACACCTTCCATGATCAAATTGATCGTGTACTAGCAGAAGGTGATGTCAGGAGCCTTAGGAACAGACGAGCGTGCATGACAAGAGTCATGAATGTCAAAGAAGCAAATGAGGTGTGTAAGAATAAGCCTAAATGGCGCTCTGTTGTTCGTGCCTACCCCGCAAGGGAACTGGCGTGAAGTTATGTATTTATGTATGTAATAGAAGATTATTTCGTTTAAAAGTCGTAGTAGCGTAATGACTAGCACACGCGACCCAAACTCAAAAACCGTGGGTTCGATCCTGGCCAGGACGCATGCCCCACTTAATCAGTTTTCTGACCTAATGTACAAATTGTTACAATTACCACGTGCTAACAATGTTGAGGAAAAAGATCGTGAAGCAACCTGCGCATCGAGATAACCGAGGGTCAAACCTGCCACCTGTCAGGGCTGCCGAGAGGCTAGGTCATATACCTGTAGCCCTGGCATAAGGCGAAGGACGGTACACCCAGGGGTTTTAGTGGGTATCGCTAACCGGGAGTGGCAACAGCATGGCACCAGTTCTGACTGGGCATGCTGGTGCCACCCTCGATCTGGCGAATCCCACACACGGGTTGCGAATTATCCCCCCAAGGTTCTGCTCTTGTCGCGGCTTATGGTCCTCAAGCGGATTTCCCCTGGCTATAAAAAAGGGTCAAACCTGCCAAGCCACCTTGGACAGACGTGGCTGGTATACTGTTTTCCCTATAGTAGGAGGTCCGAGCCCCTGCAGTGAGACATTTATGGGCTGATATTATATATTGTATAGAAGATTATTTAACATGTACTTGATAACTTACTGATAGATGGCGCCACAGCGTATTAGCTTCTATATTATTTAATCGATCGCCATGGAAATTGGTATACATAGATAATTGAGCACAGACAATATTTATAAATGTCTATATACCTTTCTTTTCAATATTGGTTTAATGTTCTCGACAAATCTACACCTGGTAGAATGCTTTTATTTACTTTTAATTTATATCAGAATAAGCCATAGCGAAGCGTTGCCGGGCTTAGCTAGTTTCCAAGAAAACGAAACCTCTAGGTAAGTAAAATAACAAACACTCTGCATCAGGTAGAAAGATTTCGATGTACATGTCTATACAATGTTTTTTTACCACCAACGCACGGTAATTGTTAAAACATACAAATATCAAATTAGAAAATCTATTTAAGGCTCGATTTCCCCCAATTCAGAGGGGAAAGAAGCCGTGCACAGATGAATAGCGTACGAGGAAGGGTATTTTCACTAACGAGCAGCCTAGAGCGTCGCAAAGCCGTCTTCGAATTTGGCACGCGAGGGTAAGGGGGAGAGAAACTTGCGAGGATAAATAAGCTGGCAACCCTGCGTTGATGTTCGAGACTTTGAGTTTTACCATTGCAAACTCTAGTGCTTCGAGCTGACGTTTGACTAAGCCATGCATCCCAAAAGTGGGAACATTACTCCATACATGCTCTTACTTGTGCTTTGTACAGCATCAGCAGCTATTCCGATGTGACGGGTCTCACCTTCGAGAGTATGACCAGTTTTTTTTGCTGCAGTGTGTGCATACTCGGTGTAAGAGCAAAAGGTGGTAATCGATGTCAAGGAAACGCCAAAATGCTGAAGCTCATCGGTTATCGAAACGAGTACTCCTCGGAAAGTATGAGTTAGTTCAAATGAACTCCTTTTCGTACTAAAAAGACACGCCTGGGTCTTAAAGGCATTGAACGTAACTTGTGATGCTTAATTATCTGTTGTCTGGTGCGTCTATGATGCTACCCCGTTGGATAGGGTGACGAACCACTGGCGAGAGCCCATGGCTCAATCGCCCGAGTGGGGAGTACAAAATAAGACGACGAGTTGTTGTACTATTTCAGTATATCAATTTCCTTTGTTCCTAATTTAACTTTGACTATATGTACAGAAACCTTATCGTTTACGTGATGTGGACACCAGTATTTTAATCACTATTAAATATTATATTTACACGTTTATGAGATTGGACATTTTTGATGATATAGAGAAGCGCATAATGTTATCGACACTTAATTTCTGTATTTACTTAGCATCACGTTCATGCATTGCTCATAGTCTTTAACTGCTATATTGTACATCAATAAATTGGTGGATGAAACGTGACGCAACATAACTAAACTAGAATTTCCCCGGCTGGAGACTGCCTTTAAAATTAAAGTCAATCGCTCTACCACTGCCTCTCTAAATGTATGGGTTTCGGCTCTGTAAGCTCGCGCGGTAGATGTGTATCTCTCTACGGCGGTGCTATCGTCTGCATATACATAGATACCAAGCTTAAGCAAGTCACTGTATCTAAAGAAGATCAAACAATTCGAAACCCAAAAGTGGGCATCTATTGCAAACGTCTACAGGCGACGGTAACCACTGCGTTAGGTGGGCCATCTGTATATTAACCTGGACGCAGGCAAATAGACAATAAAAATAATAATAACCATAATTCCTTAATAACAACTTCCACAAGTTTGCACCATATGCCCTGGTCCTCTTCCTTCGTCATTGAAGTCTTTCCCGCGATTATGCTTATTTATCAGTTCATCGAGGTAGAAGGTGTCCCAGACTACGTTTATCAAAACGTTGGCATTGGGCAGATATTAAAAGTAGGTACGATTCCATTGTAATAGTGTCAAAAAATCGTATTCTACTAAATCCACAACATCTTCCCGATTACGCTGCGACGGAAAAATAGCAAAAAATTTGAATTGTCATCACCAAAAATGGCGTTCGTCGAAATGAATATTGAATAGCTAGCAAATTTTTAAGTTTATTTTGCGATTTTACGTTATATACAAATATACAGTGGCGTGTCACGGGCATGTCATTGGATTGGATAGTAATAACAAAATTAGGCCACAGGACTCGTTTGATTCGTCGGCCATCGATTGTGCGACAGACGTGACTGACATTTTTAATAATGAAAGCTTGATTTGAATTGTCTCTTAGGCAAATAAATAACCAAAGTATCTTCTAGTTATGAAAATAATTCACAAAAAAACTTTTAAAGGTAAATTCTCAGTTATCGCCAGTAAAATTCAATTTCGCGATTATTAAATAAGAACGCCCACTAATATAATTTCCGAGGGAAACTCTTCTCATAACGGTTGGTATTAAAGGAATCCGATATTCCGAGGGTGAGCACAGGAATCCGTGGACAATCACTGTAGAAATGATACGATTTTCTTCATCAAATCTACTTACTTCGAGGAAAGTTTAATATTAAAGTTATTATACTTTTGTTACAGCCATAGCGTAGGCTAAGTCCGTTAATATTATTGTAATATTTGATACGAATATTCTTACCCTATTTTCGGGGTAATGTGCAAAGTTCTTTCCCTCGATAGGGAAACGCGTGCAGAGGTTCTTTTTGTAAATTTTCTTTTAAACCTTTGAATTACTATTTCTCTCTCTCTCTCTCTCTCTTTTCTTTCACATTATCTGAATCATTTAGGGTCGGCACGATATGCTTTTATTTCCATAATACTGTATTCTGGCATATGTCCTCTGTCACACCACAAATTATCATGTCATCCTTCAAGGACTGTCATATTACAAATTAGTATTGTTACATACCGACAAAGAAATGCGCACACCTGTCGGTCGTAAAAGTGCGGTTTATTGCTTTCCCGGATTTAGGAATTCTTTTGTTTATTTTGTGTTTAGAATTTGCAAATAATAAAAACATGCTATTGTTTTTCTACTTGTTTTATGGCCGTCATTAGTGTCGAACTAATCCTTATTGTTATTGTTTTCAACTTTGTTGGCCGTTCGCAGGTGTGCAAATTACATTTTCTTGTAAGAACCCAGCCCACGAGCTTCTATCGTGTATTGTACAGTTTACTATAAAACAATGCCCGAACGGAAGGGTTAGGCAGTCAGCGACGATTACGTTACAAGTAAGACGTACATTCGACAAGCGATATAGTGACGGACTTTGCGCGTGTTATTGAATCATAAAGATTTGTACTAGTAGTGTCTAGTTATATTTGTACCTATATTATACGTGTTTATATAGTTCTAATACATTCTATAGTAATTCCAACGGCATTTTAATTCGAGTCCCACACTCGTAACAGTATTATAATAATATACTTGTTTTTATAATAATAAACTCAGATCGTGGCTTAACTCGTGTAAGTTCTAGTGACATTATTTTCACAATTTCTTCTGAAAACTATCCCATTTTATGACATGGTGTCCTCTATCGTAAGTAGATTCGGTGTACAATTTTTTCGCTTTTTTTTCGAAATTAGTTTTTAAAGCCTAGTCTAGTATAGTCTAACAATCTTAGGTCTTGTAAAATCATTATTTCCGTCTGTATATCATAGTGGTTTAACTAAATTATTACAGTATATACATACATACATAACTTCACGCCAGTTTCCTTGCGGGGTAGGCACGATCAACATTACAGTATATACTTGCAAATATAATTTAATTCAGTAAAAATGCGAAAGTTTTACTATTGTTGGCATCCTAAAATATACGGCAGATAATATATATTTATAGATGTCATGAAACTATACTTGTAGTAAATCTTATACTAATATCTAAAATTGAAGAGTTTGTTTGTTTGTTTGTTTGCTTGAACGCGCTCATCTCAGGAACTACTGGTATGATTTGAAAAATTCTTTCAGTGTTAGATAGCCCATCTATCGAGGAAGGCTATAGGCTATATATCATCACGCTAAAACCAATAGGAGCGGAGCACCAATGAAGGATGTTTCAAAATCGGGAGGTTTTGAAAACAAATTTCACGCGGACGATGTCGTGGGCATAGCTAGTATTTTGTAAACTTGTATGTGTGTAAAAAAGAGACTGTCAGTCCTTTTGGGCGGCGGCATGTTTAGTGTTAACTTAGCTGTTTTCACAACTGTCGCGTTGTTAGTTTCAAAGTCAGTATTAAAATACACCTTGTGCAGTTAACACGTATTTCATTCATCTCTTATAAAATGTTCAAGTAAAAACAGATCTTAACTACCACATCAGATCTAAAAAAAAATTAAAAAGGTTTTTAAATACAAGCTTTTGATATCCTGGATATCATGTAGCATCAGAGTGCTAGCCGAGACAAATAAAACGAGCCCAAACACGACAGGTCTATCTTGTTTAGCACAAGAGTTCCTATGGTCACCTTCCGACTCCATCATCAGATCAGCATCATGGTACCATATTATTGCATTGTCACGCGATATACATATGCGTACAAAATTTCAGCTCAATCGGAAACCGGGAAGCTGGTCAAATTTAACTTGCAAGATTCCACCCTAACTTACATATATACGAGTACATACATAGGTACATCCATTGCAAGTTAAATAAAAGCTCGTAAAAAGTAAGATTTCAATAAAAAATGTTGAAAATCGAGAAACGGATAACCTGTAATAAATAAATAAATAAATATCGGCAGACAAACACACATATTGTATTTAGCAATTAAGCAAGTTACGTTTGTGTTATGGGTAATTTACAACGGACTACTCTAAGGCCGATCCCAGACACCCAGACCATAGTAAATAACGGAGAAAATTCGTTTCCGAAATTTACTATACCAGGAATCGAAACCGGAACCTCTGCGTTGCAGTGAGATACGCCGGCAAAGGCTTAGCCTGTGATGCCATCTAGTTATGAATGATTTAGCTGGTCTTCCGTTACATTTTCTACTGGGTGTATTTGTAGTTTCTTATTGTATATTTTTTTTATTGCAGGAGATCAGCAGACAGGCAGACGGCCCACTTGATGGAAAGCGGTTACCATCGCCTATGGACATTTGCAACATCAAAGTTGCTACAAATGCGCTGCTGCTCTTTTAAGGGAAACTGGAACCTGGTCACTAATACCGGAACACAACAGTCAATGATGTTATGGCGACATACTTTAGATCAGGGGTGGTAGCCATCCAGTCGGGCAAATGCCCTACCACCTGGCTGTAGGTTGTTAAGTCGCCTCTTACGACAGGCCGCCCGGCCACAGGAAATTGTATTCTTTCTCTGTTCCTGCACGGATAAATATATATATTGTATATATTCATTATTGTATATAGTTTGTTATATATTTGATTTAAGACAAACATACAGCAAGACACCTTTTCCTCTAAATATTCACTAACGAAAATTTAATATACTAAACTCCGAAAGATATAAATTGCAGCTAAGTATTAGTTAATTAAAGATTTCGTTGAGATAGTGAGAAGGTAAGTCGCTTAGAAAACATTCGCCGTCGAAGGGTTAAAAAAGGTCCCCCATATCTTGCCTTTTAAGATCTCCCTGGTACTGATAAAGAATGGTGAGATAAGACTATAAAGATGCTTCCATAAGGGGAGAAAAATATTTTACTTTAACATACCCATGCGAAAAATTCATCGACGCGATACTAATTTTATTCATTACTACGATTCGTCCGCAACTTCGTCCACGTTGGACGTAATACGCTAATTTATACGTGACCTAACAACTTAAAACCACTCCCGGGAAAATTCCGGGGGTTCCCGGGATATAAGGTGTCACAGATTTTATATCGGAGAATTTGCTATCGATCAGTGAGGATATTACATTGGAATTCGATTTTTTTCAACCGGGCCACATCGAACCGCTTTGAAGAAAAACCCGTTGGATTCTCGAGATAAAAAGTACCGCAGACATTAAGTTCGGGAATTTGCTCGCTCAGCGAAAACCGCATCGAAATCGGCCTAGTGGTTTTTACGTGAATCCCGAATAAACAGACATACACAAAAAATATAAAAAACTAAAAACTACACTTTTACAATTTTATAATTTTACTAATTACCGTACATACATACATACATAACTTCCCGCCAGTTCCCTTGCGGGGTAGGCACGAACAACAGAGTGCCATTTAGGCTTATTCTTACACACCTCACTTGCCTCTTTGACATTCATAACTCCTGTCATGCAAGCTCGTCTGTTCTTAAGGCTCCTGACATCACCTTCTGCTAGTACACGATCAATTTGATCATGGAAGGTGTGTCGTGGCCTTCCACGACTTCTGCATCTTTTGCATTGTATATCTGTTTAGTCATTCTTTCATCATGCATTCTTTCCACATGCCCGAACCACCGGAGCATTCCTTTCCTTACCTTCACCCCGACACTCTCTTTCAGACCAACTCTCTTTCTTACTTCGGTATTACGAACGCGGTCCGCGAGCGTCACTCCGCAGATTTTGCGCAGTGCCCGCATCTCGACCGCGTTTACTCTACTTTCATGCTCTCTCTTCCATACCCAACTCTCGCATTCATACGTGACTAACGTACCGTTTTTTTTATCCGTGCAGGAACGAAAGAATGCAATTTCCTGCGGCCTGTCGTGAGAGGCGACCAAACAACCCACAGCCAGGTGGTAGGGCATTTGCCCGACTGGATGGCTACCACCCCTGGTCTAAAGTATGTCGCCATAACAACCTTGAGTTGTGTTCCGGCATTAGTGATCAGGTTCCAGTTTCCCTTAAGAGAGCAGCAGCGCATTTGTAGCACCTTTTGGTGTTGCAAATGTCCATAGGCGATGGTAACCGCTTTCCATCAAGTGGGCCGTCTGCCTGTCTGCTGAACTCCTGCAAAAAAAAAAACTACCTGCGCTCCGCGGTCTCACCCGCGTGGTGATGGAAAATCGATATATTTTGGATAATTCTCACTATATCTTTATAAATTATAGCCTATCTGTTATTCTGATATGTAAGCTATATTATTGTAAAGTTTCATCAAAATCCATTCAGTAGTTTTTGCGTGAAAGAGTAACAAGCATACATCCATACATTCTTACATAATTTCTATCCATTATAAATATGAAGGTGATTCTATTGCTGTTACGTTTTCATAGAAAAACTAATTAAATTTTTAGCTGAAATTTAGTAAAAATCGAGTCTTTACCGCCATTTATCGTAAGCAACATTTGAACCAAAGTACACTTTTTTATTGCAAAAGGTATTTTAAACTATTATTTTATCATAAGACTTTCAGTATTTGATTCAGTTGGGTCTTATCTAACTAAAACTGAACGGCTTAACACAAAGTAATAGTTGAAAATAACTTTTGCAAGAAAAAATATATTTCGGTCCAAATGTCGCTTACGATAAAATGGCGGTAGGGGCTCGATATGTAGTCTCAATATCGAGAACAAATATAGAATACTTTTTTATTATATTATATTACTTAATTTTACGGGATTAAGGTGAGGTGATGATTAAATCATATGATTAAATCAAAACTATTAAGTAAAGGTAAAAATAGCACTGCGAGAGATATTTTATTAATATACTAAATTTGCGCCATTACATTTCGAAGGGAAAATTTTCTATTGTGACAAAAGTCAAATTTCAATTGTTTGTTGGTGTTGCCAACATGCTGGGACGCGGCTGCGAAATTAAGCACTATAACAAATAATATATTTTGATTCTCATTCCCGGTAATGATATAATAGTATATGCCTTCAAGCCAGCATACAGGTATCACACTGATCAACTTACAAAATACACAATTGCTCAGAACACTGCCGAGAGACATTTATAAAATACAATTAGTTATATAGTTAAACATATGAACATTAAAGATATAGAAACATAACATAAAAGTGAGGTGTGTAAGAATAAGCCTAAATAGCGCTCTGTCCGTGCCTACCCCGCAAGGGAACTGGCGTGAAGTTATGTATGTATGTATGTAATTTTACGGGATGAAGTCGGGTTCGAGTCGAGGCGAAGCCGCGTGGAAGACCTAGTAGGAAATGAGTCTGAAACTATATATTCTTAGGGTTCCCTAGCCATTTTGGCAAAAACGGATTGCTCTGTCCCTTTTTGCCACAGTAATTTTTTTCTCAAAAATTTGTCAGCAAGGTGTAGTGTATGTAGTCTATAACCACGGTGTAATGAAACTGCAAAGAATTGACAATTCATGAAATATTCTTTCAATACATTGTCAGTCGTAAGGATCGTCATCGTCGCATCATTAGTCATATTTTGAAAAACTTAACTGTGTGATTGACTTTTTAGATATGTCAATAGGTGGGGAGATATGTTTTTCAAATTCACAAAAAATATGTGTGTGGCTCTTACACTTTTGAATTATGAAATATGATTTGTAAAAAAAAAAATTGAAAATAATCATTTTCCACAAAATTGTTTTTTTTTGTATTTATTTATTTTTAAAAGTATCCGACAGTATAACCATAAATTTACATACATACATACATACATAACTTCACGCCAGTTCCCTTGCGGGGTAGGCACGAACAACAGAGTGCCATTTAGGCTTATTCTTACACACCTCACTTGCCTCTTTGACATTCATAACTCTTGTCATGCAAGCTCGTCTGTTCTTAAGGCTCCTGACATCACCCTCTGCTAGTACACGATCAATTTGATCATGGAAGGTGTGTCGTGGCCTTCCACGACTTCTGCATCCATCCACTTTTGCATTGTATATCTGTTTAGTCATTCTTTAATCTTTCACCATAAATTTAAGGCCTAATAATAAATCTAAACCAAAACTGGATACTTATAATCTAGAAAAAGGAACAGAAACAAATGGTAAGCTACACTTCACTAAAATTAATTATTCGATATGTCTAATACTGTGAAACTTCTGACGGGAAAACTAAATACAACTAAATGACTAAGTCTAAATACAAACATTACATTCCGTTTGAATCTTATTAATAAGTTTACTAACTACTAATAACGTAAATCTTTGTTTCGAAGAATTAAAAATGTCTATGTCACTAAAATATTTACATACATAGATAGCTTCACGCCAGTTCCCTTGCGAGGTAGGCACGAACAATAGAGCGCCATTTAGGCTTATTCTGACACACCTCACTTGCTTCTTTCACATTCATAACTCTTGTCATGCACGCTCGTCTGTTATTAAGGCTCCTGACATCACCTTCTGCTAGTACACGATCAATTTGATCATGGAAGGTGTGTCGTGGCCTTCCACGACTTCTGCATCCATCCACTTTTGCATTGTATATCTGTTTAGTAATTCTTTCATCATGCATTCTTTCCACATGCCCGAACCACCGGAGCATTCCTTTCCTTACCTTCACCCCGACACTCTCTTTCAGACCAACTAAAATATTTGTTGTAGGTATTTGTACAACGACGTAGATGTTCATTTTATCACAATTTTGTTGGACTAGTTTTGAGATAATGGTTCCGTAGCTAAATAATGAAAACTGTGAAGTGTTGTAATCTGAATGGAACCCTCGATAATTTATGGAGTACTACAAACTTTACCCATTTATTTAGAATTTAACATTGCAATCTTATAATATTACAAAATTCTAAACATGCCATGTCTGCACATTGAAGCTATTAAAAAAAAAACCAACTGGAATAGACTGTATAAACGATGGAGAACACGATGCAATTTTTTTTAGATTTCTTATCTATTTGTCTGTTTGTTCGGGATTCACATAAAAACTACTAGAACGATTTCGATGCAGTTTTGACCGATCGACAGCAAAGTCTTAGACTTATAATTTGCGCTACTTTTTACACTGGGAATCCTGCGGGAATTTTTCTGGTACCTATTTAAGTTAGTTATGTTTATGTAATAAAATGTGTAATACTTTTTATCCCGGGCATTGCGCAGGAACTTTCCTAGGTAGCCGATTTGTAGTTTTTCGCAGTGCATAAAAATTAGCTTATTCCGGTACAGTTTTCACTAAACCGATAGCCTACATTCTTTTTAAATTGATACGGTACTGTGTTCCGGGATTCTCGCGGTAATTTCAAGTTGAGCGCGGACGAAGTCGCGGCCATATCTTAGTATTATTAACAATATAAAGTACATTGTTAATAATACTTGCATATGTCTAATACTTCTCATATTTGTAATTTTTCAATACATACATGAATTCTAACAGTTCATTTTCAGTCGTGTAATAGCACCACGTAGAACATCCTTTATTATAAAATGTGAAGTGCAAAATTCTACTTTGAAAATTTCGTGTTGAACTTGTCCAAATTCAGTTTTAAGTTTTAAACCTATCACCGGCTGAAAGTTTTACCCTGAATATTCGCAAATTCAGCCACTGCGGACCTACTTTTGAAGAAATTGAAACTGGTTTGTAGATATGCTTAGAATTCAATATTTCAACGCTCGGGTATATCTGGAATATTTTTAGAATTTTAGTACTGTGAACAATGTGTATATATTGAGAGACCTCGTTTTTATTGTTATATATGACTGTAATATATAATTGTAGTATTAGGCGGATCAACCAAATTGAATCAACTTGGTATAAAATATACTCTCACACTCAAAATATACACAAAATATAAAGGCACAGAACTGAAGGGACTCGACAATATTCAACAGTTAAGAGTTACAGAGAATTAAAAAAAAAGGTAGATATTTGTTTCGAAGTACCTTTGAAATAATTGGTATGAAAATGTGAGTCTAAATTTACCGTACGCTGGAATAGTTCCCAAAACACACGGCTCGTCATAAACATCAAATTATGGGGTACAAAATGTTTGCTTCACGTATTAATATAATGATTTTTTGCTCCGTCAAAAATATAAATAAAAGTAAACAAAATATAAATAAAAGTAAATAAAATATAAACAAAAGTAAATAAAATATAAATAAAAGTAAATAAAATATAAATAAAAGTACATATAATACATACATACATAACTTCACGCCAGTTCCCTTGCGGGGTAGGCACGAACAACAAAGTGCCATTTAGGCTTATTCTTACACACCTCACTTGCCTCTTTGACATTCATAAATAAAAGTAAATAAAATATAAATAAAAGTAAACTCAGCATTTTAAGTAATTTTTAACCGACTTCAAAAAGCTCTTTCTTTTCATCTCTTCCTGCGTTCTTAATTGAACTATATATGTTTTTATGTATGTTTGTTACGCGATTTATTCGTCTATTATGTACCGATTTTACATTTTTTTAATTCAGCGAAACCGGTATTAGTCTGTTCATTTCTATCTTTCATTTAAATATTATTACAAAATATCAATTTAGGGAAGGTTCCCAACTGACGGTGATTTACTATTTGTAACTTATAGTATATTTTAGTTTTAATTTTGCTTTATTGATTTTAAATGATAATTGTAAATACCAACATATTTTCTATGCAATCAAATACTCAGTCGAAAATTTAATATTGTAGCCATAAAAATATTAGTAATTGTATTAATTCATTAAAAAAATATTATCTATACATCTATATATATAATAAAATTGTAGATGTAGAATTTCTGTACAATAAAAAAATTCTAAAAACCGAGTCAGGCGGATGTAAAAAGTGAAATAGAACTAATTTAGATTATATATAATATTTTTATTTTTTTAAATATTCATAAAAATAGATTAAATCAATGAAAAAAAACATTATACACACTACCATGTATTTGACAGGCACACGCATATATACTCTTTTGTTTTTTGTTAAAGTCAGATTAACAGTGTAGCCTTGGCGAAATCTGTGATTATAGAAGTATAGTCTTTGATAACAGAACCTTAATAATATTCAAAATTATAATTTAAATTAATTATGGTCGAATTTCGACCACTAGGCGACCACTAGCCTAGTGTTATATATAATAATAAGTATACAATAGAATGATATTTTTATGTATTGACGTTCGTTTTATTTTATTTCTATTAATAAAAGTATAATTAAATACTATAAATAAACTAAGTCTAACTAACATTTATTAACTAAAACTAAAATATCCTATAAATAAACCTAACTTAAAAATATATATACAATAGTAAAAAAACTAAAATTAAAATAAAACCTATATGAAAGCCCGTCCAGCCCCACCAGACCACTGTCGCTGGGTATTGTACCTAGAAGGCTGGCAGCATTACCTCGTTGGATACAAAGACTAATGCTTTGAGCGAGGTAAGCTCCAGCCTTCCGTTCTCCTGTTTTGTCGACTAGGCGTTTTTTAATTATTTTAAATAATTTTTGGGCACTTGGCCCCCATGGGCCCAAAGTCTCCACCCCAAACGGCTCAAATATGTAACCTGTTCCAAGGGTTACATATTTGAACCGTATACAATATAATAATAAAATATCTTCGTTATATTCAGCATATTTTTTTATCCAATTTATTCCCTTCCAACTAGGACTTTAGTGGCCATATGACGGGATATAGTACGGTTAATATGGGGATAAGATTTCACACAAGCAATCTATTATGGGATATAGGACAGCCGGAAAATCCCGTCACGTGGTGCGGCGCGCTTTGTCAACGTTATGGTCCGAACGCATTTTCCTGTGCATTGTATTAATCATTTTCCCCTTGTACACAATAGCTATACGAGGTTTGTACGCTCGTTAAAAATTTATTTTATTAGCGATTATGAATAACACTTTAATACTCTCACTTCTTTTTTGTTGATAATTTTTACCTAAACAATTATAAGATCCAGCGAAGAATAAGTTCCGTTATACACCTGTTTTTGATTAGAAATAAATGCATACGAATATCAGCGTTTTTGGAAAACTTCCCGTAAAGTAATGAAAAAGAGGCTATTTTTTAACTTACATTTCTTAAGTTTACGCGACTAGTACACATAATAAATGTACGTTTTAATGGTTTTGAATGCAGTATTTTATCCGATTTTTATTTCGACGTTTAGGCCACTTTTCAGTAGTCAATCTTGGAAGACAAAGATGATAGTTCTAGTCAATATTGCCATATACGTCCCCTTTCTTCCAAGCAAGTCAATACCACTCGGTACGTTGGAATAAAAAATAATAGTTAAAAAAAACTAAAAAAATACGTTTTTATAGAAAATCCAACTAAAAAATAGAAAATAAATTTTAATAAATTTGAATTAAAAATAGTGTAAGAAAAAATGATTTTATTGTAAAAAAAGCGTTGCACCCCACGCTGGTATCAATAGTTATAAATATTTTATGAACAGATATGAGTAGAAGGGTTATTTTGATAATATCCTGAAAAGCAGCCCACGCTTTTTTTACAATAAAATCATTTTTTCTTACACTATTTTTAATTCAAATTTATTTTCTATTTTTTAATTGGATTTTCTATAAAAGCGTATTTTTTTAAAACTATTATTTATTTTTCATTTTTTAGTGATTATTTAGTGATTTAATTCCCTTCTCCGTGGAAACTTTGAAAAAAGAATTAAATACACTCTGATGATAAAATGGAACGTTACGTAAAATAAGCTTTTTTAAAAAGGTTTTTAAATACAAGCTTTTGAGATCCTACATATCATGTAGCAGCAGAGCGCTAGCCAAGATAAGTAAAACGAGCCCAAACACGACGGGTCTATCTTGTTTAGTACAGGAGTTCCTATGGCCACCTTCCGACTCCATCATCAGATCAGCTCCATGGTACCATATTATTGCTTGTCACGCAATATACATATACGTGCAAAATTTCAGCTCAATCGGAAACCGGGAAGTCAATCAAATTTAACTTGAAAAAGATTCCGTTACAAACATACGTATGAAGCTAATAATATAATAAAATAAATAATAATATAAAAAGCGTATTAAAATCCAATAAAATATTACGTTTAAAACCGTGAAAATGAGGTTTTAATTTTGTTGACTATTCAAACTATGACAATTTTTAATATACGCAAGTGAAGCCGCGGGCAATAGATAATCACACATACATGGTAAATTTTATATAATTACCATTCTCAACAGCAAACTTTTATCCATTGTAACAACAAAGTCACGACAAAGACCATAAAACCCCCTTCGTAAACGTGTTAAGTCATCGATAATGCCGCAGAGGCCGCTTCCGAGGATGGCGTTCATGTAAAATGAGACATAACGCGCCGCGAACGGGATTATACCGTGTACGTGCTACGTTATTCACTTGCTTGAAAGGAAGGGGACGGATAAGGCAATATTGTCTTATTAGTATTGGCTTTGTGATTTGACTTTTCTCTTGTGATTAAGAGTGATCAGAATAGGGGTGTGATATGTAAATTGAGTGTAATATGTTAGTTGGGTGTAATCCTTATTAATATTATAAATGCGAAAGTAACTCTGCCTGTTCCGTTTTCACGGAAAAACTAGTGGACCAATTTGGCTGAAACTAAGTATATGTATATATTCTTTTTTTCAAAGAAGCAAGTGAGGTTTGTAAGAATAAGCCTGAATGGCGCTCTGTTGTTAGTGCCTACCCCGCAAGGGAACTGGCGTGAAGTTATGTATGTATGTATATATTTTCGATGCCGAGGATGAACATATGATACTTTTTATCCCGAAAAATGGGATAGTTTCCAGGATAAAAATATATTTGTCTCTCTGTTTGTTATCCTTTTATGGAAACTATTGGACCGATTTAGCTGAAACTCGGTACATATGCAATTTTAATACCGAGGGTGGCCAAGGAATGCTTTCATCCTGGATAATGGGATAGATTTATGTAAAGCTTATCCCGGAAACTAGGATAGGTTTTGTGATTTTGTCCATTTTGCCCACTCGGTGCACTCGGGGTCCACTCGGAGTTCACTTGGGGTCCACTCGGGGTCCACTCAGAGATCACTCGGGGTTCACTCGGGGTCCACTCAAGGTCCACTCGGGGTGCACTCGGAGTCCACTCGGGGTCCACTGTGGGACCTCACGAGGACTCGGGGTCCACTAGGGGTCCACTAGGGTACCACTCGGGGTCCACTGGGGGTCCACTCTATAAACTTGAATGTACATAACTCTGTCTCTTGTCTTCCCACTCTCGTTAGACTCATAGGTTTGATGGAAGAAAACTATTTTTAGGGTTAAGCTTGCCTTTGTACATCACCACTATTTTGTAGTTTTATATGTAACTATTTGGTTTACAATAAAGAATATATTATATATTTGTAAAAAATTCCATCGATATAGACCCCGTAGTTTCCAAGGAAAATGACTATCACATACAAAGCGGACAGACGTACTAACTTGACAAATGTAAATTTTTTTTAAAAAAATATACAAAAAAACCCATTAAAACACTGAAAAAAATCAATCCACAACCCTTTAAAGAAAGAAAGTACCGCCAAATTAAAAAGTCGTTAAAACCAGACTACAGTCACTTAATTATACTGTCTCCTAAATTAAGTCAGGACGTTGCAGGTGATGAATATTTAAAAAGGCCGAAAACCTAAGCGTTACTTTGGATTTCAAACCACGTTGCTACAGATACGGTGATGATTTTTAATTTTCAATTCGGACGGTACGGTATCTAAAAGTAAAACAAAAATTCTTACAATTTTCCTTCAGGGTCAGAGAAGTTAAATCTTAAATTTTTTTTAGTATTAAAAGGACCCAAATAGTTAGTTGAAATTAAAGCACTAAGCAATATATTCGAAAGAGGTATGAAAACACAGTTATTTTTATGTTCGTTTATTATAAGCCGCGGATTTCAAAATTATGTTTAGAAGCCGTATCCGTTATCCGTGCAGGAACGGAGAAAGAATACAATTTCCTGCGGCCGGGCGGCCTGTCGTAAGAGGCGACAAAACAACCCACAGCCAGGTGGTAGGGCATTTGCCCGACTGGATGGCTACCACCCCTGGTCTAGAGTATGCCGCCATAAGAACCTTGTGTTGTGTTCCGGCATTAGTGACCAGGTTCCAGTCTCTCTTAAGAGAGCAGCAGCGCATTTGTAGCAGCTTTGGTGTTGCAAATGTTCATAGGCGATGGTAACCGCTTTCCATCAAGTGGGCCGTCTACCTGTCTGCTGAACTCCTGCAATAAAAAAAAGCTCTATCAGTTAGATTAACTGGGATATACCCACAACTTCATCCACACTTGACTTGAAATTCCTGCGGGATTCCCGGGTCATAAAGCACTGCAGCAATTATAAAAGTAATGAAATAAGTATATTTTTATGCACCCGAAGAACTTCGAACCGTTCCTGGGAATATTTCCGTGGGATAAAATATATTACACATTTTATTACATAAAATTTGCTATCGATCAATGAAAATCACTTTGGAATTAGATTTTTTTAAATCGGCCATTTTAAATAATTCGCAGAAAAAAAATCGCAGGATGTTCAGGATAAAACGTAGCGCAGATTTTAAGTCTAAAATGTTTCTGCCGATCAATGATACCCCCATCGAAATCGGCCCAGTAGTTTTTAATGAATCCCGAACAAACGGACAAGAAATTTTAAAAAAATGCATGGTGTTCTCCATTGTTTATGTAGTCTATTCTAGTTCCAGAGACGGAATGTTTAGAATTTTATAATAATATATGTTATAATAAAGTATAAAAATATATTGTAGAATAAACTAATAAAAATGTTTTAAAAATAAAAATTACAAAACAATGACAGCTCCAAAAAATAGAATAATTTTTTTTTTTTTTTGAGTAATGTACTAAGACTGCTAAAAGTTAACAGATCAAAAATTAGAGAAAATGTGTCTTCTGTATACTGAAGTAGAAGTAAAATCACAAAAAATCAAATACATAGAATCATACATGTAACTGAGAGATGAAAAAATCACAAATGTATGGAATGTGGTTAAACAAAAATATTTTTATGACTCTTACTTAAATCAACGGGTAGTAAAGTTTGCTTCTGCAGTCGTAAATAGTATCCATCTTCTTCTAAGATTTGCATTGAAAAATAAAAAGTTCCATAGGTAATACCTAAATTTATATCGCTTTCTTCAAATAGAATGTTTTATCAAAACACATTGGCCAGTCTTTGAGATATTCATATGCATAAGGCAAAAGCAGTGAATAGAAGCCACTATGGAACCTATATTTATCCTTTGAATTGACACACAATTAGTAAATTTCAATCAAATTCTAATTAGGTTAATTATGATAAAATTGCATAATATTCCGCACTACGGGTACAATTTTGCAGTCACTTAGGCGACGACTATTTAATTAACAGAGTTTCCACCTTCTAACCTAGTTTCGGCACCTAAAAGCACTGCTGTTAGTGTTAATGCACTGAATATTATGAGGTTTGTGTGTTCATTTGCAATTTTCTTTAAATAAATACTGCTAATGTTTGGTTTAGTTGCAAACAAGAAGAGGTAACCAACCACATTATTATTACAACGTAAATACTAGGAAGTTCGTCACAGTCCATGCATAATTAAGAATTCCTTAGAGGTTACAATTGTCCAATTTTCTCGTTATTTGGCTATGAAATCGGAAATAACTATATAAAATTGAAAACAGTTTACAAACTAATTTAAAAAAATCATTCCAAGAAAAATTACCGCAGGAATCCCACAATAAAAAAAATAACACAGCTTTTAAGTGCAAAAAATTTCTGTCGATTAACGAAAACCGCTTCAGCATCGACCCTGTAGATTTTACGTGAATTCCGAAGAGACAGACAAATAGACAAATCTAAAAAAAATACATCGTGTTCTCCATCGTTCATACAGTGTTTTCCAATTGATTTTTGTTTTTAATAGCTTCAATGTACAGACACGCCACGTTTATATTATTGTTACATTTAGTCTTCTTTTATTTACTTAGTGTTTAAAAAAACAGCCCATTGTTTATTGTAATCTTTTATGGCAGTCATTAACAAGGTGTGATTCTCGGAAATTCGGTCACGCGGCTGAGCAGACATATTGCATCCGTGCAGTATAAAGCAATGCCTCGATTGATGGACGAGGCAGTCAAGCCAGAACCACGATCAAGGCGAGAATTGTGTACATTCGGTGATCTATTTAGTGACGGACTTTGCGCGTGTTATTGAATCGTGAATTACGTTTGCACTGGTTGTGTTCAGTTATATTTGTACCTGTGTTATACGTGTTTGTAAAGTTCTAATAAACTGTATAATATATATATTTTTTTATTGCAGGAGATGAGCAGACAGGCAGACGGTCCACTTGATAGAAAGCGGTTACCATCGCCTATGGACATTTGCAACACTAAAGGTGCTACAAATGCGCTGCTGCTCTCTTAAGGGAGACTGGAACCTGGTCACTAATGCCAGAACACAACTCAAGGTTGTTATGGCGACATACTTTAGACCAGGGGTGGTAGCCATCCAGTCGGGCAAATGCCCTACCACCTGACTGTGGGTTGTTAAGTCGCCTCTTACGACAGGCCCCCCAACGCAGGAAATTGTATTCTTTCTGCGTTCCTGCACCGATAAAATTCCAACAGCATTATAATTGGAGTCCTGTAACTCGTAACCATATCATAGATTATTTAACAGTAATCTTCTACTTGGCTCGCCCCTTACTCTCATAAAAAATCAAAATACACCAAAAAGAATAATGGTCCTATACTTGAACATTTATCAAACTTAATTTTGGCGGATTGATGAAAAGATTCCGGCTCAGTTCCGGCAACTTTGGGAATATCATCTATCACGATATAAGTTAAACCATTTGCATGATAAACGACTTCGAACCCATGCTGTTAACTTCCTTTGCCTCTTTCGATTTTGACGGCATTCTTACGTATTTCAATAGAAATGCTTTTCAAGTCGGCCAGTGATTCACTTCGGAATTCAACAAGTTATATTTGCAACATCGGCCGTTGCATACGCTGTATTGTTTATCTTAGGTTGAATAGTGGATGGTCGAAATTGTTCAGATCGTGAATGGAATTATTGATAATAATACATTTTAGATTTAGTAAAGCCATGCTGGAACCATTATCTTGATTACAGTTCGCTGTATCGGCTCGATTGCTATGATACTACGCTCTTACAGAAAATCTTCGTGAAAGGGTTAAGTTTGAGCTAGTCTTGCTTCGCGTGATGAGTAAGTGATCCGATAGCTTACTTTCCTCTCTCCCTATCGCATTCCTCCTGTCTGATCCGTCTATTCCATCCCTTTCATCCCACCCTCTCTATATCATCTTATCCTCTCTATCTCGTCCCATTCTCTGTATTTCATCCCACCCTCTGTATTTCATTCCACCCTCTGTATTTCATCCCATCCTCTCTATCTCATCCCATCCTCTCTATCCCATCCCATCCTCTCTATCTCAGGTTGGCAAAGCGTTAGTATATATAGCTCCTGGTGTTGCAAAAGTCCACTTTCCGTCAGGCGGGACATTTTTCCAGCTTCGCAATAAAAATTATACTAAATTAATGTGTCGGCAAATTCTCCTAATTATTATAAAATTATTAGCGGTCCCGGCAGACATTGTCTTGGCCAGAAAAATAAAATAAAAATCTAGGACTCAATTCCAACGCCATCTACCGGCTCTAATTGTAAATTTAAATCATCCGGGGACCGAATCAAACGCACACAAAAAATCATCAGAATCGGTGAAGTCGTTCTCAAATTATGTGCGTACATATATTTATACGATTTATTTTTATTTACATAGATAAATAGATGATTTAAATAAAGTTACGTTTCATAATTATTTAGTTGCATTTATTATAAAATGAATAATTGGTCAAGTCTGTGTCGGACTACCTACATTATCCGTGCAGGAACCGAGAAAGAATACAATGTCCTGCGGCCGGGCGGCCTGTCGTAAGAGGCGACTAAACAACCCACAGCCAGGTGGTAGGGCGTTTGCCCGACTGGATGGCTACCACCCCTGATCTAAAGTATTTCGCCATAACAACCTTGAGTTGTGTTCCGGCATTAGTGACCAGGTTCCAGTCTCCCTTAAGAGAGTAGCAACGCATTTGTAGCAACTTTGGTGTTGCAAATGTCCATAGGCGATAGTAACCGCTTTCCATGAAGTGGGCCGTCTGTCTGTCTGCTGATCTCCTGCAATTAAAAAAAAACATTGAAAAGTTTCATTGTAATGGAATGAAGCGTGACACCAGGAGGCTACCACTATTTTCGACAGTTGGTTGCGAGACTGTTGAAAATGTATTCCATTGAAGATACCCCCTATCTCATAAATAGCATTTTTGAAGTTCTACCGTCATAAATCATTTTAGAATTGTCCATTTTATAATTCAAAAGTCAGAGTAGGATACACTTATAGGCGTTAATATCAAGAAATGTTAGGCAGCCAATTTTGAACGTTATATTCTGTGTACATAAGCCTAATTCGTTTATAGATTTTAAAAATTACGGTATTACATTAAAACGTCCCAAGGACAGTGCTTAGACGCGCGGTAAAAATTGGGCGGCTTTTTTCTACGACTTCCTGTCGTACTAACGCAGGACTTTGTGCTCCAATGTACCAACTCGTCAACAACCACAATATATATTTTGAAAACATCGACATCTTTGCACTTTCCTTGGGTGCTTTTAAAAAATATGTTATTAACGCCATTAAGGATCAGGCATTGTAATTTTCTGTCATTTTTATTTTTATTTTTGTGTCTCTGTTGTCTTTATCCCTCACATATATGAAATGTATATAAGCGTGTTGATGTGTGTGTTTGATTGCGCGGGCGCGTGCGTGTTCAGGTGTGCATGGGTGTGTGTGTGTGTGTGTGTGTGTGTGTGTGTGCGCGCGCGCGCGTGTGTGTGTGTGTGTGTGTGTGTGTGTGTGTGTGTGTGTGTGTGTGCGTGTGTGTGCGTGTGCGCGTGTGTGTGTGTGTGTGCCTGTGGATGGATGGATGTGTGTGTGTGTGTGTGCGTGTGTGGGTGACCGTGAGTTTTGTATATGTCCCCTATTCTTTTAAAGTATTGTACACTACCATCTTTTAGTTCGTGGATAATGTAGTTGGATAAGCACTGATTTTATACTATTTTTTTTTTATTATGTAACTTTAGTGTATATCTGTTTATTATCCTAAATAAATAAATAAATAAACGGAGCTTAACAACTAACTTATCAGATATAAAATCAGTATAATAATACTATTATAATTTTCACCATTTAAAACAGAAATACTAAACTTTTATTAAATGGTCCTAAATTTAGATGTAATTTGTGATACTAAATTTTAAGTAAACAACTCCTACAATTCTCGTATTTCAATACATGTGTTGATATTTTCCTTCAATTATCTCATGTATAATGTAACCATATCTTTTGATCATTGCGGATAATATTAAATCTCTCTATCTAGAACAGTGCACCCGCTTGCACTAAACGCCGCTGATATTCGTGCTTTTAATTAGCGAGTGAACATGGGATTAAGATGTCATAATCCTCAAATGCGCAGCTAACTCGATACTACTATTGTATTAAGAAATACATATTTCTATTACGAAAGCATAGGAAAAGGAAAAAGAATATATTTTTTGGGAGAAATAAAAAGTATGTTGCTATCTAGACTCAAGGATCTTCGGCTATCATTTTATATTTGGTAGTTTTATATACGTTAAATCTTTTCATTACGTATTCAGGTTTAGACTTAACACTTAGTGGAATTAGGGCAATAGTGCGAAAAAATGACACAAAATAAGTAAATTCATTAATAATATATTGTACCAACTTCATCTTATTTAAAATGCGCACCTCGGTTACTACATGCATTCATGCGAATAGCAGTGTTTGGGAAAGCCATCGCAAGATGGCGTTGGACTGTTGAATCCATCGATATACTTAAGTCAGTTAACCATTACAACGTGTGCGTGCGCTCAAACAAAACAAATTCCAATCGAAACAAACTTAATACAAAACCTTAACTTTCAACGAAATATTTAACCAACATTACAAAACTTCCATGTTCACCACTTCTCAGTGCAAGGCTTCGCTGGACTCTACGCACGAAGGCGTCTGAAATGTACCATTCCCATACGTTGACGTGTGATTCGAGATTGAAAGGGGGTTTGCGTAATTCATTTGTCACGAATTACTTGTATGATCAAATTTTTAGTCAAATGTATCGAACTTAGTCTGGTCTAGAGCATGCCGCCATAACAACCATGAGTTGTGTTCCGGCATTAGTGGCAGGTTCCAGTCCCATCTACGAGTACGGCAGCACATTGATAATACCTTGTGTTGCAAATTTTTATACGTGACAGTAGTAACCATTTTCCATCACAGTTGGGCCGTCAGCCTGTCTGCTGAAGTCCAGCAATAAAAAAAATAATTTACAGTTTTGATACATATAATTATATTAATTATACATAATATAATATACTAATAATTCTTTATTGAAGTTTCTGCCTTAACTTTAGAATACATTGTTGGTGGGAATCTTCTTGAATGAAATACCTGTATCAGAAGATTCCACTCTTCACGTTACATACATTACATACATGTATTGAAAAACTAAAAAAAAAATATTGCTTAATACTATAATTAATGTCTTCATAATATTTTCTTAAGTTTTCGCGAATTGTATACATAATAAAACTACGTTTTAACGGTTTTAAGCGCGGTAATTTTATTTGATTTTGGTTTTTCCGACGTTTCGGCCACTTTTCAGTGGCCGTGATCATGGAAGACAAAGATGTCAAGTGTCAACAAGTATTGTTAAAGTTTTAATATTTAGCCTACCGCCAACTTGTTAATTTTAATTATTTAATTTTAATTGTGTTTAAGGTTATTATTTACTCCATGAGAGCCTAATCTAATTTACTACCGCTTCGCAACATGTTATGGCTTGAAGAGAAGAAGCGGCGCAAGAAACTCTTCAGCAAACATGCCTAGCTCTAATAATTTTATATAATATTAAAATGGGTGGAAGGAAAAATAAAAGTAATTATCAGTCAAGTTGGTTTGTGTTCCGTTGTACGCAGAAAGAGCTCACAGTGTCTTGAGGTCTGGCAGCTGGTTTTTGCTGGGTTTGGGTCTTAATAGTTTTGATAATTGAATCCCAAACAGGTGGTACTTGCCAACCATCTTCTCTATTGAAATTTGGGTGTTTTTTGATTTCAATAGCCTCACGCATCATTCTAGGTATGAAACGATTCTCTTTCGCGAGGATTTGTGGGTTATCGAATTTGATATAGTGGTTGGGTTTATCCAGCGTGTGTTCACTGATCGCAGACTTCGTAGACCTTGTGTGTTTCATGTCAGCAATGTGTCCTTTACTCGTGTTTTTATGCTCCTCTTTGTTTGCCCAATGTATGATAATCCACACTCACAATCAAGTTTGTAGACCCCTGCATCCTGGAGTGGGATATTGCATTTCACAGGTCTCAGAATTTGGGTAATCTTTCTGCGGCTTGAAATATGTTTTGATTGAAGCTCGCCTGAGTATGTGACCAATTCTGACTGTGACCCCCTTGATGTAGGGTAGGGTAGCAGGGCACCGCTCAACTGAAGGTGGTTTGGGGCCTTTGTGACGTTGGTGTGGAGTCTTCAGCTGATTGCTTTGTAGAACTCGCTTGACATGCTGAAGCTCTCCAGCTATGTGGTTCTCGTCACAAATTTTCTGTGCTTTCTGAAACAAAGATTTGCCCACGGTAGCTAACTGACTAGGATGGTGGTGAGACGAACCATTAAGGTATTTAATGTCTTCATTTTGAATTTTCGCTCAAGTCGCCAGTCTGATAAGTGTATAATATATAATATTTCTTTAATGCATCTTGTAGTCGATATCTGTCAATTGATCTTCTTTAAAGACTTATCGAAGTAGTTCTTACGAATACATGTACAAACTTAGGACGGCAATGTCTCATATGAAGCATAACGCAATAACACATTACTTAAACACCACACCACAACGTTATTTAATATTTCTGTTGATGTTTAGTTTGATTTCGTTCTAGCACAATGTGTATTTAATAAACAAATATCACGATACAGCCATGATCTCGTTTCTTGAGCTGCGGTTGGACTGTTTTGTTAATCGGTGCGTTTTCTAAACGATGATGCACTTACAAGTTTAATATAATTGTAGTCATTTAACAGTAGCTGCATTCGCAGAATTATTCATAATTTATCCCGCAAATTGTCGGATAGTTTTAAAATATAAGATGCCATAACACGATGTCAAAACGGTTGTGATCTTTTATAATATTGTTACGAGTTTGCGGGACTCGAATTAAAATGCCGTTAGAATTGTTATATAGTTTATTAGAACTATGCAAACGTATAACACAGGTACAAATATAACCGAACGCAACAAGTCCAAACGTAATGCAGAAGGTCGTAATTCAATAAAACGCGTAAAGTCCGTCACTATCAGATTCCCGAATGTACACAGGTCACGCCTAAATCGTAGTTGTAGCTCAACTGACCTCCTCTCTCAATCAGGCCATCGTTTTATCCTTCATAAATGCAAATGTGCCCACCCGGCAACGTCGACATAATTTCCTAGAATTAGCTTGTACTTATAATCCGCAACACATGGCTAATGATGCTCCAGAACGGCCATAAACGAGTACAATAGGACAATTGGCTGTTCTCCACAATAACTAGAAACGTATGCCAATAAATAAGTGAACAAAAGAAGACGATCATAAAAGGATTACAATTAGTTCAAATGCCGATAGGTAATAAAATGTGCTTTTAAAGATCTGTACGTGGAATTTATTTTTGTCGGAGCCTATGTTGTAACAATATCATTAAAATATATAGTTAATTTGTTTGTCAACTACCGTATGTTAAGGATTTATATATTAACGGTTCTGTTCATATTGATTTGGAGTAGGGTTAAAGGCTTCTTTACTTTACTTTACCATAAAGAAGGCTTCAAACTCACTCTAACTCAATATTAATATAACTTTTTTCACGAGACGTTGTTATAAACATATAAGTGACAGACAATTATAAGACCAAACACGAAGCCATAAAAAACATGTAATTTATACAAATATATCGTAGTAGCAAATATGTATTTTACTTTACATATATAATCTTATTTCATTAGTAGATAAAGAAACGCAAAGCAAATCGCGGCAGAAAAACGTTACTTACAGCGTTTATTCTATCAAGTGCGGCAAACCTTAGACATTTGCTTTGTTAAATTAATGTTTTTGTTTCAAGATAAACAAGCACGTACATACATTTTAGACGTAGGTATCATATTATGTCGCTTGTTTTGTAAAAAGATATTTTATAAAGTCATTACTAAGAAAGCGTGTTTCTTGTGTTTTTCCTTTTTCTCCGCCTCGAGGATGAACCGACTATCATGCATTTGATACAGGTCATCGCTATACTTTCTCAAACTTGTATCTTGAAGAATAAGTTTCTTTTTTTAAAACCATAGTAACTCAAAACGACAAAGCATATTATAATTGTAACAAAATATTATAAATATTTATTACATATTACGCCTGAAAACTGCCTATAAATACATGACTTCTTTTCCACTATTGGAAACACGTATTAGAATGAAACGCGCATTTCTTATATACCCACTAAGATACGAGTTTGGCATAAAATGAATTGAGAATTAATATAAACCTTATAATAGAAATATATATACTACTTATATATTTAAGACTGTCTGCGCCCGACACTTTGTGCGTAACTTGGATATTTAGTTCGTGTAGGAACTGAGAAAGAATACAATGTCCTGCGGCTGGGCGGCCTGTCGTAAGAGCCGACAAAACAACCACAGCTAAGTGGTAGGGTATTTACCCGAGTGGATGGCTACCACCCCTGGTCTAGAGTATGCCGCCATAGCCGCCATAACAACCTTGAGTTGTGTGCCGGCATTAGTGACCAGATTCCGGTCTACCTTAAGAGAGCAGCAGCGCATTTGTAGCACCTTTAGTGTTGTAAATGTCTATAGGCGATGTTAACCGCTTTCGATCAAGTGGCCGTCAGCCTGGCTGCTGCACTCCTCCAATAAAAAAAAAAAAATATTCATTTCTTCTGAAACCCGCAAGTTATCTAAATGAAACATATGAAAATTTAAGATCCTTTTATAATTCCTAAAATTTCCATTCAAATCCAACGAACTGACCAGAAAACCAAAACCTGTTACTTATGATAGGTATCCTGTAATTTTTTTTATTTGTTTCTATTAAAATTTTGGCACTTACATATTTTGAAAGCACAGAGATACTTCCGTTTTAGTGGTATAAAAAAATTGAATAAAAATAAAAACTTGATTTTGTTCAAAGTATGACGTAATCAGATGACTTTCCAAGTATTTCCCAGTTATTTTATCTTCAACAAACACATCTTCTAAACACTGTAATATTTATTTCTTTACTTCATAGACCCATCATAGTCGCCTTGAAGGCACGAGAGCGTTAACAATTTCAGATTGTGCCTTTACCTAAACGGAAGCTTCTACTTAGTGGACTTTTCAATTTTGCCGAGTGCCATGAATTTATGCTGGGAAGCACCGTACTGTTTTCTTTTCATTTCGAAAAGAGCATCCCGGGACTGCCGAGTTGCTATTAAAAAGGCTTTTGCTATCGCCAGCCTTTGAAAGCGTAGCGCAAAAGAAAACAAATGATCGCAATGACTTCACACGTTTCTAGATCTTCGATTTTCTTACCATTCTCGAACTTTGATAGATTTTTTAATATCATCCATTACGTATACTGATGTGTGATTTGTTTGGATGCTTCTCATCATTGTATTTGTGTTAAATTGTGCAGCTTTTGTAGAATAATGAATATTTTTGTGAAAATCTTCTTAATAGATACTAGCCCTGATTCTACTTGAAGATGGTTCTAAAATTTAAAAATTCATTAACACTAGTTAAAACAGGATACTTATAGGTATTTGTGCCGTTTACAGTTTTTTTTATTCCTCCCTCTCCGGACGAACTGGATTGTCCGGGATTATTGCATTTTTATGTTTATTTTTATTTTTTATTTATTTTTTATTCTTTTCTTTATTTCAAACAGTATCGAGTCCTTACATGTATACAAAAACCTTTTGAGCTTATTCCGCAAATATGCTTATTATATATATATATATATATATATATATATATATATATATATATATATATATATATATATATATATATATATATATATATATATATATATATATATATATGTATATATATATATGTATATATATATATATATGTGTATATATATATATATATATATATATATATATATATATATATATATATATATTTAATACTCATTAACACTTGACAACTTTGTCATCCGTGATCACGGCTACTGAGAAGTGGCCGAAACGTCGGAATAGTAAAGATCAAATAAATTATCGCGCTTAAACCCGTTAATACTTAGTTTTATTATGTATACTAGTCGCGAAAACTTAAGAAAATACAAACCCTGTAGAGGCATATTTTGAAAAAGAAAAATTAACGGTTAGAGAATTTTTGAACGAAAAGCAGATACGTTATGTATGTATGTTTTTCTTTACATCCTCTGGTAATTAATTATCGTATTTTTATGTAATTTATTTCCTTTCCTTTAAACCTTCCCGCCCGTCCTTATTCTCGTCGCGTCAAAGTGAATATTCCACCATTTTGAAAACTTTAAATAAAAACCCTACGACAAGAGGCGCAACACCCGTTCCGTCTCAGTACGCCGTTCGCACCACACGCATAAATTTCACCGCTCCGCTGTTATAAAAAACAAGGGACACCCGGATGGAACGAAGTTCCTTTCGATTAATTGGTGAAGGAATTGTAATAACATTTTATTTTTTTTAAGTTATAAGAATATTTTTTTCTATTATTAACAAATATAATTTAATATAAACTTAATCAGTAGGCTCATTTTTTTTATTATTTATTATGTACAAAAAACCTGTATACACTCAAGAAAAATAATCGTCGCGACACCACACTGTTCAATGCGAAATAGAAAGACGAAACGAAAATAACTGTCTTGCTTTCTATGAGAGAGAGAGAGACAGACAGAGAAACACTTTATGTTGTTGGCGACCTTACAACTTTACAGGGGTTTTTGGGGCACGCCGCACCGCTTACAACTATAGCAAAAAGTGTCGTTACAACTTTTGGTCTTAATTTTTTCCGTCTAGTCCCCTTTCGCAACGCGCGATAAGGAATTTCGTTCCAAAAACCCGCTCCTATGATCAAGACTGTGCGCACGTCTCGCAAAGTAAATATAAATACATAAATAAATTAAAAACTCGTCGGACCTGCTGCTGGGGTTGAAGAAGTGAATCAAGAGCAGCAGCATACGGTGAGTCCCTTCTACTACATATGGAACCAACCTATACAGTCGACAACCACCCCCAAATCAAGTGGTGATTTTTTATATTTGTAGTATATAATAACCGACAGACAAACACACATATTGCATATCCCCAAATTAAGCAAGTTACGCTTGTGTTGTGGGTAATATACAACGGACTACTATGGGGCCGATCCCAGAAACCCAGACCATAGTAAATTTTGGAGAAAATACGTTTCCGAAATTTACTATACCAGGAATCGAACCCGGAACCTCTGTGTTGCAGTGAGGTACGCCGGTAAAGACTTAGCCCGCTCAACCACAGAGGCCGTATATAAGTATATTATAGTTGTACGGTAAGATACTGTAAGATTCTTAAAGAAGTGTTTAAGCGTACTCTAACTCAACATGAATAGGACCGATAGTCTTTAGTCGGAAAACTGCGATAGTTCCTGCAAAGTACAAAACCAAAACTCTGGCGAAAGATGTATTGAAGAGTTTTTAATTGTAATCGTTAAGGAAAACTTTGAAACTCATTCTACATCATTATGTTGACTCAGTTTAAATTTTTTCCTAGCCTCTAATTTCTCTATTCAAGCAATAACTCAATAGAATAGAGATTGAAAAAAGTTAATTATAAATTAAAAAAAAAGCTTTATCGAGACATAGTCAAACGTCTGGATGTCTCACGTGACCAAAAGACTGATTTATACCTCAGACAACGCATCAGCATTGCCATTCAGAGAGGCAATGTGGCCAGTCTTTTGGCCACTTTTCCGCCTGACAGCGGTCTAGAACTAGATTTTATACCTTAATTTTAGTTTGTATATATAGTTTATTTTTAGTTTTTAGTATAATTAGATACCTGTATAATAGTATTTTTAAGATAGTTTAGTTTATAATTTTATTTTATTTTAAAATAGTAAACTAACAAGTACAGTTCTTTTGTAAGGTTTATATCTAATGTTACTGCTTCATCTTTGATTATGTTATAGTTATTGACCGTTTCACGCAGATGTAAAAAATTAGTTCATATATTATCAAAAAATATGTGAAACCTTGAAGCAATAAAATTTATATAAGCAAGATTTCTATTGAATCCACTGAATGAATTCATCTGATGAACTCAAAGGGAAGGGAGATGGCTCCGATTATACGATATGTAAGACGATGCCAGTCAAGTGGAGTGTGCCGTATGAATGAGTGCGTCTCGAAATGTTTGCGCAAGAACGCAACGGTGATGCAGTAGACCATTGGTTCTCAAAGTGCCGGTACTGCCCCCAGTGGAAAATAAAATCTTCTTGGAGGTTCTTATAAACTAAGAAGAAATTGGGCATCAAAACCGATGGTGAATTAATTATTATTAAAAATTTAAAACAATCAGTCTGTTCTTGGAATCGAAACATTTTTGATGTGTGCTTTGCGACAGTAACATAATTAGCACAAAATATGTAATAATATTACTAACACTAGTATATAATTAGCGGATAACGTAGAAAAATAAAATATTTTTTAAATGTTTGCATCTTTTAATATCGATTCCAAGAACTTTTTGATTCACCTTACCTTTTCTATAAATCTTCAAACTGCATTTTATTTTAGCGTATTAAAACAAATAATAAAATTATTATAGTATCCATTAAGACAAATGATTTTAATTGGTTTCATTTATTTAGTTCAAAAAATAAAACAAGTCATTTACTCCCCCCCATGAGTATTTGTGTAAAAAGAACGTATGTACCAGCTAGACTAAAAGAATTTGGGAACCTCTGTTCTAGACTCTATCGTACTTGATGCGGAGTTTGCAGCCTGAAAGGGGCCTTTTCCAAAGACGCTTTTTTTTCTGAAAGCAACGGGATTGAATAACAAAGTGTGCTCTTTGATTGGCCTTTCAGACTCAGTTTGTTTTGATTTATACGGGTATTTCTTTTCTTTTCAAACAGGACGGACCCGTACGGAATGAACGGTAATGTATGTTTTCCGGTTTACTTTATACGAAATGTTTTTGATTTTTTTCTTATGGCTATAATTCGTTTTTTTATGATTTCGAAGATATATATTAAGGTCTCTCGAGCATTTTAACGATGCTACGTATATGGGACTAAGTATTTTATTTATTTATTGCAGGAGTTCAACAGACAGGCAGTCGGCCCACTTGATGGAAAGCGGTTACCATTGCCTATGGACATTTGCAACACCAAAGGTGCTACAAATGCGCTGCTGCTCTCTTAAGTGCCACTGGAACCTGGTCACTAATGCCGGAACACAACTCAAGGTTGTTATGGCGGCTCGCTCTAGACCAGGGGCGGTAGCCATCCAGTCGAGCAAATGCCCTACCACCTGGCTGTGGGTTGTTTTGTCGCCTCTTACGACAGGCCGCCCGGCAGCAGGAAATTGTATTCTTTCTCCGTTCCTGCACGGATAACGCTACGGATACGCTTTAACTTTAAAATGTGTTCGTAATTATTTTTATTATTTATAATTTTATTTCAGGAAGACATGTCGCAGTTATAATACATATACACAATGAAATTAATAATTACAATTATGATTGAAATGAAACGTCTTTATGATTGTTGTGATTTGAAACTCGATGAAAGGAAAACGCGACATTAAAAAGAGATAAACACATAAATCTATAGGACTAAGCCTGCAAGAGAGTGAGATACGAGGTTTACATTGTGAAGCACAGATTAGAGAGTCAATAAGACCGATGATTAAACATAGGTCCAATTTGGACCAAAATAAAATTGATAATAATAATTTTTACACTAAAACAACCAAAAATTAAAAGTGATACTTAAGAAGTTTATTTTCAATTATAATATGATGACGAAGGCAAAGGGACGTGGAAGAAGAAGCAAGAAAAGAGTAACTTACCTCGCCACCAGTCCACCGCCACACTGCAATCGTCCTCCGGGGGTTCACACACTTACTAGCATTTGCTAGGAGAATTATTTAAATGACGTTATTATAATGCTTTACTTCAATATTGTGTTCCAACAATCATTTCACTATATTGCGGTGACAGCACTGACACTGAGTTGAATGTTTGTCTTGTATTGCGCATTCTTCATATGAAAGTTTATTCTTTTTTTGATGGCGAGGATGGGAAGGAAGAATTTATAAGGATGTGTTCCTCGGCGCAACCAGATGTACGCTAAAGGAATTATATTTATATTAATAAAAGTTAGACAAGAATTATCTGTGAGTATATTCTCTGAGGTTTCATTTTTACTGCGTATGAACTGCACACATATACTTTTTTTCACATACACACATATTCATTCACACTTATTCACATACATACATGCATAAGTTATAATTTAATTACATTATTACGCATCGCTCAGCAGAGCCTAATATAGGTACAGTCTACCTTATCAGCATTACGTTTATTTTCCTTCCATGATCAAATTGCTCGTGTACTAGCAGAAGGTGATATCAGGAGCCTTAAGAACAGACGAGCTTGCATGACAAGAGTTATGAATGTCAAAGAGGCAAGTGAGGTGTGTAAGAATAAGCCTAAATGGCACTCTGTTGTTCGTGCCTACCCCGCAAGGGAACTGGCGTGAAGTTATGTATGTATGTATGTATGTACGTTTATTTTCAGCATGCATTACTGAAAATAAACGTATAAACAATGATTGTATTTGTTTATAGTATTACACCTTCATTGCGTTAATTGAAACTAATAATATAAAAAGTTTCGTCCACAAAAGAGCTTTTGATTTGTCCAGGTGCATAAATGGTTGTTGATTTGTATTTCTGTAAATTAGTATATTAACACACACACACCTTCCATGATCAAATTGATCGTGTACTAGCAGAAGGTGATGTCAGGAGCCTTAAGAAGAGACGAGCGTGCATGACAAGAGTTATGAATGTCAAAGAGGCAAGTGAGGTGTGTAAGAATAAGCCTAAATGGCACTCTGTTGTTCGTGCCTACCCCGCAAGGGAACTGGCGTGAAGTTATGTATGTATGTATGTATGAATAAAGCACACGTTTTTATATGTTTTAATATTAAATAGGTTTGCGTTTGACCACGATCACGTCCAATGCCGGACGATGATGCGGTCGAAGGTGGAGCACGCTTACCTAGGTAGTTCCTATTCACACGAGACTTGAAGATACCCGGATTGTACTAACGGGAAACACAGGCTCTGGTAGTGCATTCCACAATTATGCCATATACAGAAGGAACGTGGAGGCGAAACGTTTAGTACGCGCTGGTAGCGTTTCCACTGTGAAACGATGGCGTAGACCAGAGCGTCTTGTGGTCCGAAGATGGAATGATGTAGGGGGAATCAGGTCAAACAGTTCAACCGCACACTATCCGAAATGAATCCTATAAGAAACCGATAGACTAACAACCCGGCGTCGATGCTCTAGACTTTGAAGCATTGTGTTGACAAGCTGGTCGCTACCAATCAACCTCTTGGCTCTTCTATCAATTGACTCTAGCGCTTTAATCTGGTATTTGGCTGAGCCTTACCAAAGATAAGAACAGTACTCCATGCAAGATCTTACTTGAACACGGTATAGATTAATCAGTTTATCTGCAGTGAAGAAGCGTCTCACCTTTGAAAGTATACTCAGCTTTTTTGTATTGTTTTAATGCCAAAAAGCGAAACTAAGTATAATATAACTACTTGAGCAAAGAGAGATAATGATAGCACACAAAAATGTCCCCCTAGACTCTACATACATTACAGACATACAAATTAATATTTAATTTATATTATTTATGTAACTATATGTACTGTGTTTATTTATCATTATTTATTTACTGCACCACCGGCAGTATTCAAAATTTATCAATCCTTGCCAGGGGTTGCCTGGAAGAGATCGCTTTGTAGAGATAAGCCGCCTGTTATATTCTCTCTTATAGTTTTCTATTTCTGTTTGTCGATGCTTTGGTGTACAATAAAGAGTTATCTATCTATATATTTTAGACACTTACTTGAAAAGGCACCAACTTCATATTTAACTTTAACAAAGTGATAACTTATAACTTGGATTGGAAAATAAAATACTTTTTGTTTATATAATTATTGAAACTAGTGGTCGCCTGTGGTCGAAATTCAACCATAATAATTGATTTCAAAGACTATACTTCTATAATCACAGATTTCGCCAAGGCTACACTGTTAATTTGACTTTAACAACAAACAAACGAGTATATATGCGTGTGTGTGTCAAATACATGGTTGTGTGTGTCATGTTTTTTTTATTGATTTAATGTATTTTTTATGAATAATTAAAAAAAAAATATTACCGTTCGTCGCTTCTTCTCTATAAAACTATAAGTGTGCGAAATTTCATAATCTTCCGTCCGCGCAATTTTCGTAAAAAGGAGTACAAAGTTTTTGCTTCATGTGTTAATATATTGAAATATGGAGAAAAGCAAGCGATAATATACTCAAGTGAAATCTACTAATGTCTAGTTCCTAAAATTCAAATATTCTGCGCCATAAATAGAACATTGTTATGCTTTGAAAGCAATTGAATCGCTTAATTAGACGCGACACGACATTTCTGCAAACCACACGGCTCATTTTCACTCCGAAAATATAAACATTGTTGACATTCAGAATCTGCGCGAACGAAGGATCAAAATCATTTGAAATCTGTATATAAATCAGATATCATAAACATTTTTAGAATATAACTTTTTGGGCTGGCAGAGTTAAACAAGTTTTTATAATGCACAGTGGAAATTTAATCACGGGTTTTACAATGATTTTAGGAAACACTTTTATTTAACGTAGACACAGCGAGACAGCGGTAACTTGACAACACATGATACAGAAAAAACATAGACGGACTTTAAGATGTTTTAGTTAATATATATTAAAAATAAGATATTATAATTAAAAATAGCTTTAGAAATAAGTTATTTTATACTTTTTAGTTTTTGAAGTCGGTTTTTTTAAACGAAGTTTTTTTTATTATTAATTAATGGCATGGTTGCCAGATCGATATCTAACATAACTAATATTTTGTATACGAATATAATATGCTAATTTAAAAGAAATCAATACTAGAAAATATTATAATTCATAAATAGTTTTATAATAATTACTAGACAAATAAATCAATCCATTTTATTTATTTACTAATGGCCAGTTCTTATATCTTACTATTTATTCACTTGCCCTACTATCGGTTGAATTTTGACATTACTTGTACGGAGCTTTTGTCAAATTTTAAACGATAGCAGGGCAAATCAGTCGTCGCTAAGGTACAGGAACCGGCCCTAAATCGATTAAAAAAAAATAAGGAGTTATGACAATCGTCCATTAAAAAACTTAACTCGTTACACGCGCTCCAATCAGAATTGGCGCCACCAACCTCTTTTAATTTTTACAGAAGATCGTATTTGTTAAATTTCAATCAGTCATAAATTAAAATTCATAATGAGCTCTTTTTAAATTTTATTATATTGAAAAGGATCTAATAACAACATATTATAATTTGTTTGTTTTACCAAGTAACTATTATCTTGTTTTGCACTTTTGTAATTTTTGTTTTGGTGAACAATAAAATGTTGTCCATGTATATGTTTGTAAATTTGTTTTACATGCTTTAGCCAGATGGGCTTGCAAATTATTCTTATCTATTTAATTATATGACTTAATTGAGTTTTACCATTCGATTAAGTTATTGCCAAGCTGCCTGATAAATACACAGTAGAAAGTCTTATACATATATATATATTAAAATAGGCTATTTACTTATCTAAACACTAAGCAGCTCCAAAATATTTACGTGGAAGCATTCTATCGCATTACTTTACAATATCAGCAATAGAGCAAAGTCCGCCTAATTTCTCGGAAATAGGCAATTAACCCGCTAGGTAATGCGGGTTGACACTGCACAGAATGGAGTAAAGCTGTAATGTCATATCGCTTAATCTCCTATACGGGCGTAGTAGATATTTGAGTTAATTTTGATACACTATGCTAAGTGCCTTTATACATAATATTAAGCAACAACAGTAAATAGAACGACTTTTGTTTATCGTGTTAAAAAAATAAGAACAAAAGACGGCCGTAGTTTAGCTTAGCTTAAATCGACCACTACCTTTTAAAGTATTGTATTAAAGAAACTGTTGGCCAGACAAACATTTAATACATTTGTGCATGGTATTAAATTAAAAAAAAGGAATATTTAAATCGTTAATTTTTTACTTGAAGTTATGGTCTTCAGGATATGGCGCACTCACTGTGATAGCTCGTAATTACAGAATAGTTTTACAAATGAATACCGAAGAGGATTTTTTTTAACTACTTATACGTAAAACTAATCAATGTCTAAAATACATACATATATAACTTCACACCAGTTCCCTTGCGGGGTAGGCACGAACACACTTGCTTCTTTGACATTCATAACTCTTGTCATGCACGCTCGTCTCGTCAATGTCTAAAATGTTCTTTATTTTTCATTATTTGTGTAATATCCCCATGATATAGATTTAAATTTTATATATTCACATGCACATGTATTTCACAATACAAGTACGAATACGAATAGCCTTAACACAGGTTACTTTACACTTTACATATATGTATATGTAATATGTATGTGTGTATTATATATGGGAAATCAAGTTATTTCAAAAAGCTTTTTTGCTCCTGGATGTAAGTACCTAATAAGTGGAAGCCAATTGTTGCCTACCCAAGCCACAGACTGCTGTACGCACATTTTATAGCGCGATACGTGATTCGATTTGAATAAAAGGTATCGGTGCCTTCGCTCGCTATGTAAATTTGACAAGTAAAAGCAATGTGTTGAGTGGCTCTATACCGCATTTGCATTTTTTCATAGCAATCCATTACTAATTAATACTCGTCATTTTTAATGTTCCAATACCTAAAGATAAAAGGGGTCTCTTACAGTCTCATTCCAGTATTTGTTTAAATAAAATTTATTCTCTGCTTGAAACCTTTTGAAGTGATAACTTCTTATGAGAGGGTAAATCGCTTCGTTACGTAACGCGTTACGGCGCCAGTCTGTCTGGTTTCCCTTTCTCTCACGCATATGGCAGCAGTAGGCAGGCTAACTTCTCACTTCTGTCGGGCGTCCCGAGACGCACACTTTTTTTTTTACTAGAAGAAATCCACTTACAGATTTATCACCAACTGGGGATCGTGATGAGGGCGTGTGAGGACTCGTCGGCCTGGTTCTACACTATTAGAAGTAAGTCAGCACTGATAGAATATTCATAAAAAATCTCCGTATTGCTTCTACTGGCCTATAACCAGGGCCGTATCAAATGGCAATCGCCTACTCTGCATAGGCCTCCGATGGCTTCGGCCAAGACGGCCTTGTCCAGGATCTTTGAAATGACTTTTAAATTCTTTTATATTTTAATGTACTAAACTAACTTAATAAAATACAACAAAATATTATTGATAAATTAATATTAGAATATAAAATAGTTTATTGTAAAAATATGCTACATAAAATCAAGAAAATTTATGTTCAAGTCAATCAGCAGTCTTATCGCCCATGATTTCTTCCAGATTTCGAATTCTTAAGTAATTTGGTCTAAAACATGTTGACACCTACAACATTTTGCTTTCCTGGGAAATTGCTGTTTGTTTCCAATGTCATGAGATTATAGGTATTGATATATTAGCAGATAGGTTTGTAGCACTATTTAATAATGTAGGAATTTTCATTAGGTGGTTGCCACTCATGGTTTAAGTAGAAAAGTGGAGCAACGAGCTTCTAGTTAAAAGCGCACTATTTTATTCATGTTATTTTCAATTGGATACAGTTGAAATAAATGCAAAGTGACAATAAACTGCGGTGAATGTGGCGGTTATGTTAAATCGCCTATAATGCCCGCATTGATTGAAACTGCTCGACTCATTAATAATTCTTATTTCAGAATGTGATAAAAGGTTTATTGAGCATAAAATTTTGATTATGCTTTTATTATATGAATTTTAAAAGTTTTGTCGTGCATACTACATGCTTATACCTATATACCCTTATAATAGAATTTAATATTGTATAGAATTACTACCTACATAATTAATATGGATGAATAATTGTATAATAATGTTACGAGGGCGGGACTCGAATTAAAAATGCCATTGGAATTACTATAGAATTTATTAGAACTATACAAACACGAATAACACAGGTAAAAATATAACTGAACACAATCAGTTCAAACGTAATGCGTGATTCAATAACACGCGCAAAGTCCGTCACTATATAGGTTATCGAATGTACACAAGTCTCGCCTTGATCGTAGTTCTCGCTAGACTACCCATCTCTCCATTGGGCCGTCGTTTTATACTTCACAAATAGAAGTGTACCCGCCCGTATAGTCGACTTGATTTCCTAAAAATCGTAATCCGCACACCTGGTTAATTATGCCTAAAAACGGCCATAAACAAGTACAATAGACTGTTCTCCACAATAACCAATAAATAAGTAAACAAAAGAAGACAATCATATAGGTATTACAATTGGTTCGAATGCCGACAGGTAATAGCGTGCTTCGTGGAATTTGTCTTTGTCGGGGGGCTAAATTGTAACAATAATATAAGAATTTTAAAGGTAAATTTGTTTTAGGTATTTAATGTGTATAATTTTCCTTCATGGTTATTCTTTTTTTTCTTTTTCAAAAGGGTATTATGAAATCATTATATCCGATTGCGTGTTTGTCATAGGCTTTTTTTTCTCTAAACCTTCAGTCTACATATTTAGTGGACATGTGTATTTTATATGATGCACATACATACACAAAACACAATAATAATATATAGTTATTTTGGGCAACTGAATTTTCATCTTCCATGTTTTATATCTTTGTAACACTATTTATATCCTACACGGAATGAATGGTAATTTCGGAGCTGGACAGCCAAGCAGGAAACAGAGGTTGGAATGAGAGGATAAATATTTTTAACTTTATAAATGTATTATATTTATAACTTGTATAAGTTCTGCAGCAGTTATAATGCCTGTTTATCACTGTGATCAAGTTTAAGTCTGACAGCAATCCTGATTGTTTTTATGTTAATTAACTTGTCATTTGTGGTGAACTTACCTTCTTTAAAAATCTGAGCTGGTTCCTATATATATTACTAGCTTCTGCCCGCGACTTTGTCCGCGTATAGTGGTTAAAAAAGTAGTATAATAGATTAAAAAAAGGAAGTTAAAAACAATCCCCCGATTTTGAAACATTCTTCATTGGTGCTCCGCTCCTACTGGTCTTAACGTGATGATATAGCCTATAGCCTTCCTCGATAAATGGGCTATCTGACACTGAAAGAATTTTTGAAATCAGACTAGTAGTTCCTAAGATTAGCGCGTTCAAGCAAACAAACAAACTCGACAGCTTTATATATTAGTATAAGATATTAACACCGTAGTAAGAATGAAAAAAATATTTATTTATTATATGCTTAAAATGACATAATATTTCATACTATACATGAAAGTGGGATGAAAAATTCCTTAAATTTAAGTCTTGTGGGATTTCATTAGATATGTATTCAAAAGATACCACGATTTTTATATACATAAATAAATATAATAGTCGAGAACCAATATATAAAGCACCCAGCTCTATAGATCAATAAAAATAAAATTATTTCCCAAATTTAAACCTCAAAAATATAATTGAAACTTTAAATTTTTGATACCTAATCATCAAACACACCGGCAGCAATACCCCCGTTTTAAATTAACATAAAATAAATACCTACTAAGTAAACATTCGTTTAACCTAAACTCGTAACTTAATTACGGTAATAAACAGAAGCGGCGGCGAAAAACACAATTTCGTTTAACAAAAAGAAAGCGTACCTAAAAAAATAATCATAGCCATAAAAAAACTGTTGTTGCTATGAAAACCCACGTCACTTTAGAGGAAAATACATTGGAGTAGGGATGGGAAATGGTTATTGTTGTTATGGGTGATGATACAACGAATCGATTAGGCGTCGATAACGATGAACTTTTACTAGATGTGCGCAGCTCTTGGCACATATAATATAGTATTTCGTTCTATGCTGATGGTGTGGGCCTAGGATACCCTGTAGTGGGACTGGGGGGTCGGGGGACCCTCCCGACGAGCCACACCCAGTGCCGTGGGGTGTTCCAGTCTCAGGGACACCACTCCTTGTCGGCTTGCATCGAGGTGTCACGGCAGTCATACCCATGGTTACGGTCCCGTGGCGTCTCATCATAATGCGGAGAGACGCTGGAAGGTTAAGTGAGTAGTCTGGTGGTCGGTGCTTGCAAGCTCTAACGTTGAGGCTTTTATGCAAAACCAGCAGCCGGGAGTCCCACATACATCCCCTTGGTGGCATCCCCAGGGGCCTGAGGATATCCGCAAATGCGTTCCCCCAGTGTTGACAAAAAAAGAGGATACCCTGGTCGACATAGGTGTAGAAGTTAAAGACAGTTTGTGGTGAAAACTTGTAGTAAACCACTTTTACATAACGAATACGTCTGCCCTCGGCTACAACCAAAACTGAAGAAGAAAGAAAGAGCAACGACAGTGTTGCAAGTTTAAAATAAAATTATTTTATATTGGTGTTGGCAACGCTAGGGATATGATAAATAGATTCCATTGAGTTCTTAAGGCTCCGTTGCCGCAAGAGGTCGAATGTGGGATGCAAATGTAACAACTCGTTGGTAAGTACTGAATAATAAATTACCACAAAATATCGCACATCTTTACGAAAGAGAGTTGGTCTGAAAGAGAGTGTCGAGGTGAAGGTAAGGAAAGGAATGCTCTGGTGGTTCGGGCATGTGGAAAGAATGCATGATGAAAGAATGACTAAACAGATATACAATGCAAAAGTGGATGGATGCAGAAGTCGTGGAAGGTCACGACATACCTTCCATGATCGAAATTGCTCGTGTACTAGCAGAAGGTGATATCAGGAGCCTTAAGAACAGACGAGCGTGCATGACAAGAGTTATGAATGTCAAAGAAGCAAGTGAGGTGTGTAAGAATAAGCATAAATGGCGCTTTGTTATTCGAGCCTACCCCGCAGGGAACTGGCGTGAAGTTATGTACGTATGTATGTATGTATCTTTACGATATGAGACATAACATTTACTGTGTTTTTTTCGTAATATTTCTATAGTCACTTTGAGTTAAGAGTTAAATTCATCAAATCACCTGCAAACTATTGACATGAAACCACTTCTTTATCATATCAAAACTGGATTAAAACATAATATTTTCTTAAGATTTCGCGAGAGGATGGCAGCTGGAGGGTCCGAAGTAACCTCGAAATTGAGAATCTCGTGGCCGAGCCTAACATAATAGGAGAAATAAAAGCTCACCGCCTCCGCTGGCTCGGTCACGTAGAACGGATGGGAGAGGATCGCAGCGTGAGGAAAGCATATTTGGGACGGCCGGTAGGTCGGCGTCCGGTCGGCCGTCCTAAATATCGCTGGAAGGACAGAGTAGAGGCAGACCTGTCGGAGCTAGGAGCCAGTAATTGGCAAGAAACCGCACAGGACCGAGAAAAGTGGCATGTTCTCGTTTCGGAGGCCAAGACCCACTTTGGGTCGCTGAGCCAACGGAGTAAGTAAGGATGGAAAGCGGTCACCATCGCCTATTGATATTTATAATACCGAAGGACTACCAATGTGCTGCCGCTCTTTAAGGGGAGACTGGAACCTGGCCACTAATTCCGGAACACAACTCAAGGTTGTTACGGCGGCATTCTCTAGACCAGGGGTGGTAGCCATCCAGAAGGGCAAATACAAATACCTACCATCTGGCTATGGGTTGTTTTGTGACCTCTTACGATAGGCCTCCCGGCCACCGGAAATTGTATTCTTTCTCCGTTCCTGTATAAATCAAACCTTTTACCAACATAATCGGAACTACCACTTTCCTATGAATCTTACAATAAGGCCTTACTATTTATTTAATTAAATATACATTTTGTCATATACTTATTTTTTTTTTTCATACATGTCTCAGATGTTGTGTGATAATTATTGTGCTGTATCCACAACACTAGCTTGTAAGTTCATATTGTCTATGTTTTTCTTCCTCTTTGTCTAGGTGTCATGTCGGTCAGCCGTATTATATTAAATCTCTTTTTAAAGTCTTTTTTAAGTCAGTCAGTATATTAATTAACATTTATAATGCATCTCTCCCCATAACAATAAAATAAATTAAAATATACCACAATTATCAGGCTGATTTAAATATCCCATAGCATATCTAAGAGTCGAAGACTTAATGAGACATCTATAAGAAATTCATTGACACTACCTGTGATCAGAAGGTTGGGTCATATTTCGCCCGACGAATAAGCATAGCCATACAGCGTGGCAATGCAGCCAGCCTTCTGGCGATGCTCCCTACTGGCAGTGATCTACTACATAATCTACTTTAGAATTTATTATTTATTTTATATTATTATTATTACATACATACATAACTTCACGCCAGTTCCCTTGCGGGGTAGGCACGAACAACAGAGTGCCATTTAGGCTTATTCTTACACACCTCACTTGCCTCTTTGACATTCATAACTCTTGTCATGCACACTCGTCTGTTCTTAAGGCTCCTGACATCACCTTCTGCTAGTACACGATCAATTTGATCATGGAAGGTGTGTCGTGGCCTTCCACGACTTCTGCATCCATCCACTTTTGCATTGTATATCTGTTTAGTCATTATTATTATTATGTTATTATATAGATCATAGACGAATAAAATATTGAAAATCATGAAATACTCGTGTAAATTGATGTGACTTTTATGAAATTAAAGCAAAATGTAGCTCTTATTTTCATCTGTAATGTCTTCAATAAATGTCAATAAAGTGAGGTATATTTAATAAAACAACGTTTCAACGGTTTTAAGCGCGGTTATTCCTACATTTCGGCCACTTTACAGTAGCTGGATCACTGAAGACAAAGATGTCACGTGCCAATGAAATGTAAAAAAAAATATTGAGCCTACCGCCAACTTATTAATATAAATTGTTTAGATTCAATTTTTGTTTATGGTTATTGTTAACTCTCTAATTTACTCTCAGATACATTTATTTAGAAATATCATAAAGCAATAAGTATTTTGGTATTTTATCCCGATAGAAATATGAGCAACTTTCCTCGAAGTAGATTTTCAAAAAGCGAAATTTAAAAATGAATATACCTAATTTGATGAATCGCTTATAGAAATCTAGGCAATAAACTTGTTCGTACAACACTACGCCCCTCCACGATACGGATCTCAGGAGTAAAAACGTTATAATAAATATTTCACAGTTTATTGCCGCTTCCATTCGGCGACAAGGGGAGACCTAATGACCAATTTAACGCTTATGAAGTGCAAATTCACTGTCATACTGCGAAATGAGACATTATAATATCCAATTTTTGCTTCAAAGGGAATATAAAACGATGGAAAGCACCTGCGAGGCGGTGCGACAGAAATTTATTATTTCCTTAATTCTATATCTCGTGGATTTGTTTATTGTCTTTATATGCACTGTTAAACAGTTTTTCACGTTCACTTTCTTATCTAGTCTCTTTAAAAACTAAAAAATCTGTTATCATTATAGATAACAAGAGTGAATTGCAACACATAGCTCGATGTGCCTCTGGTAAAAGAGGTGCACCGCTAGCTTACACAGTTTTGAGGAAGTTCCAAGAAATGTGTGTAGTGGAAGTGTCTTTGAAATTGCAATGGATTCCATGACATGTAGAAATATTTGGGGACGAAGAGGCTGACTGTTTAGCTCGCAATTCTTGCACAGTAGGTCCGGAAGTTTACATTCTCCCTACACATTTGGAAATTTAGTCGCAATCTAAAATTGAACTTCACAATGTTTGGAAAGAATATTTTAATGAACGATCGAAGACTAAAGGTATATGGTTCAAAACATTTCAGAGTGAGCCTCCTCGTATACCATGGTCCAGTGAGAGTAAGTCGAGTCGCTCCTTAGCTGTTGTCGCTCATCGTGTGCGTGTTGGACATATGCCGCTCAAGTCATTTGCTTTTCTCATGAAAAAGACAAACAGCCCCAATTGTGAGACGTGTAATAAGGGACAGGACATATATCATATTCTTTTAGATTGCTCCAAAAATAACAATGAGAGACAACGACTAAGGAGAGACTTATGCTTAGACTTGCTGGACTTTGGAGTTTTTCATTCCTTTTTAGCCGATCCTTGTCTGTAAAAACAAAGTTAGTTTTAGACTTTATTGTTAAAAGCATAAAATAATAGTGATTTTGCATATTCATGCATGCAAAATCACTATTATATTATGCTTATCTATTTATTATTATTATTTTATGTGCATGTAAGGTTTTGTCCTCACGGACTGATATGGACGCTAGTTCAAAAGTCCTTAAAAAAGACCAGTTTTGTATTACTTCATTGTTTTATACCTTATAAATGTACTCTACATTTATAAGGTCCCATATCAATTTTGGTAAAAAAAATCCTTATAATATAATCAAAGTGTATATAAATGTCATTTATTATATATGCGATTATAAAGTAGTGGAGTGATATCGCCAAAAAGAAACACAAGTAGAGCATACTTGTTTTTGAGGGATAAAAAATTGTATATGAATAAGCGTGTGGGATATCATTATAGATCTCTTCACAAAGTTTATCCAAGTTTCTTAATAACTTTTATAGTTAGGTTTATACCTGGTGAGATATTGGCTTTTAATGTAAAAATTAACCATTTCAAACTTTTTAACTATAAGATTGAAAATATTGAAAAAATTCAAGGTTGTATAAGTAAGGGAAATATAACTATCATTGGCATCCCCCAGTAATGTGCACCCTGTCAATTTATTCAAGATATTAAGGAATTTTAATATTTTCTTAGCATAGAATAATATTATAATTTACTTGTATGACAATAAAATAATAAGATTTTTTAATGATTTTGAAAAAATTAATAGAGTGCCAATAAATAAGTAGCCTTCTTTTTATGCCAACTGTTGCGGTGGCGCTGCATTTGAAGATAACAATGGACTATGTCGATTTTGTAGGAAAAGAAGTGTTGGGTATTAGATGGGAATGGGAGATTGAGCACGCACGTACCTGAGTAATGGGCATGAAATGCAGATGCTGCTCGCTTTCACTTCTTCTTCACTTCAGTTCATTTATTATAATATGTTTATGGTAATTAATTTTATGTGTATTTTATATTTATTTTATGTTAATTTATTTCATATTTATAGTGTGTTGTGGGCGCAATATATTTTGTGTTATCTTATTTACAAGGCGGAGCGATTTTAATTTATTTTTCAACACACTTGCTCATAAAGTGGCTCACTCATAAAGTCACCGCAATTAGGCACAGAATGACACCCATTATCAAACTGTGAGTAAAAAACATTATAACTCACTAGTGAGTTATAGATTTTTTTTTTAATTTTATTGGTTGAGTTGCTTTGTTCTTAAAAAAGTTTTTATTAAAAAAAAAAGTACGTGTTCTATAGAACAAATAAATTAATTTTCCTATTGCTTGCTCATTTCATGCAACTTCTTATTTAAATAGATAATTTTAACTCGTACGTGTTTAATAAATAAACCTTTCACTCATATATAACTTTTTTTATCTACTAAATAAAATGAGTTTTTGTTGTTATATTATTCACAAGTGTGTTGAAAAACGTCGTATGATACACGTGTGTATTGATGATTACCGTCCTCGGCTCTCTTAAGACCCTCGCCTACGGCTCGAGTCTCAATGGCGCCTCGGCGGTGATCACCAACGTTACACACTAGTACCATAATGTACTATTATTTATGACAATGACAGACATGCGTGCGAAAAAAGGGAATATGCCGCCAGATTTAAATGAAGAATTTAAATATGGTAGAAGAAAGGTATGAATAGGTCGAAAGGAGGTTTACATGGTGGCACCACCAATAATGGTATAATTACTCTAATTTTTAAGAAAATTAGTTTCAACAAGACATTTACTAAATAATATTATGAATCGATTTAAGTTGTCTGTTAATTTTATAGTGGTTATATTCTGGTTTGAATTTGGAAGTGTTATAAGCTAAAAACTTTATATAAATTGAAATTAAAAAAGTACATAGAAAAGTTACTACGTTTACAATAATTTAAGTACAATGTAACATTACAACAAAACTCCCAATTTTCCTTATCCAAAAAAACAACCACCGAAATTCTCTTTAATTTATCTAAATAAAGAAAGAAACTTTGCGTTAAGCGAGGCAAACACTCGAATGAGGGAAATCTTATTCAACCATTAATCAACACAGGGTGGATTTCCCAAATGGAATTTTATTACATACTAGTTGCGCCCGCGGCTTCACCCGCGTGTTGATGGAACATCATTATATTTTGGAAAATTCACACTATAACTTTATAAATTATAGCCTATGTGTTATTCTGATGTGTAAGCTATATTACTGTAAAGTTTCATCAAAATCCATTCAGTAGGTTTTGAGTGAAAGAGTAACAAACATACATCCATACATCTATACATCCATACATACATTCTTACAAACTTTCGCGTTTATAATATTTATAGGATTATAGGAAGGATATAGAATATTATTGACGCAAACCGGTCCTTGCAGGTGTTTTGTCGTTTTGGTGACGTCATAAAACCGTATTTTCCTTTCATTTGTATTTCATGCAAATTCACGAAAGCCATAAAGCTTATAAATTAAGAACTCAAAGAAATGATGTTTATGCTGCTAGTAGGCCATGTCTAATTTACAAAGGGATAAGGTCGGACAGTCGAGCAACGGGTCAGTCGTCTTTCGACTGCGATCGAAGCGTTACGTAGTGTATTTTGGAGCGAGTATATTGTGGGAACCACATCAAAATTGATAAAAATATAATTAATTTAATTGGACGAGCAAATCCGCGGCATGAGTCTTATTTCGCCGGACTGCAATGAAATCAGCGCGGGCACAGCGCTTATTGCGTCACAACATACTCGCACTGCATTTCACCGGCCGCCACCGACAGTCGTCCGCAGGAACGATACGTATTAGACGCACGCCGCTCCGCTATACTAGCCCGCTATAATATTATAACGACGGACTTACGCGATTTATGTGATTACGATTTTCTGCTTCACGGTTTGGTTTTGTTGTGTTCGGTTCTAGTTGTAAGAACTGTGAATTCCGTGTTTATACTTCTAATAAACTTTGTAATAATTCCACCGGCATTTTGAATTTACATCCCACAAATTTGTAACAATATTTTAGTGTTTTAGTTTTAGTGCATTGCATTAAATATATGATGCTTTTCTATTAGTATTTCAACCTTATAATTTTAATATGGTTTAAGGACCTTATCAAGATGAGATCGGGATGAATATTAGCTTGGAAAATCTTAATTTTTATTATACTCTCTGTATACTTAGACTTTACTAGACTAGACTTTAGAGAGAGAAAAAAACTTAGGCGCGGTAAGCACTAGTACTGCTAGCGACCAAACTGTTTTTTCTTTCTTCTGTTGTATCACTGGCAGGTGTGATATATAGATATGTATAATACTCGTAATATAAAAAATATATAATCCTCGTAATTTCAGTTTTGTCAATACTACTCTAATTAAACTTTGTTATCCTCGCCGGCTTCCTTAGCACTCAATATTCTCTTTCTATTTTAACTTATTTCACACAGTAAAATACAACCTTAAATATATTGAAATATTTTAACATAATTTTAGAATCTAAGTTGTATTCGTGAACATGTAAAAACAGCAAATTTGAAATACAGATGTAGCGTTATGTAAATAATACAGTATAGATATTAAGGATAAAAAAATAACATATATTAATTGATAATAATAACGTAATTATATGAGAGAGAAATTGGTTGCTTGAATGAATCGCTTGAACTTTCTAGTGTTACTATTGTATATATCTAAGATGGGATTATCTGATTACTGACATGCTCATTATACAGGCGACATAATCTGCTCAATGGGTTGTAACAAGATGTATACATATATTTCTAAGGGGATTTCCTACATAGGATGTCAATGGTAGAAGTTTGTAGATGTAAACTGTTGTATTGCTAAGATTATGCTAGTGAAATGATTATGCTAAGATCAATTACTGTTTTGCCGATAGAATTAGTATGATGCTAAACGAGTACAATTGCGAATGGTCTGTTAAAATGCACGTGTCGACGTAAACCGCTGACACGGCAATGTACGTCTGCTAGCCGGTACAATATTAGTAATAATAATAACAATGTTGCCCCTGTCTTCTATGGCATTTTTGGGGCCCATGCAGGGAGTGGCGAGTCACCATCTGCCCGTTTATCCATGTTCCCCGAACTTTGCGACGAGCAGCCGCCATAGTCCCCATATTCCCAGACCCCTAGTACCATTAGCAGTTCACCACAATAGCCCGGTACTTTTTGACTTCATTTCCCACAATAGTCCTACACTGGCCGGGGCTTGTCCTTGGGTGCATTACTATACAGTGTAGACAGGGATAATCGCCGGTCAGTGTCATGCCACATTTACATTAAATTTGTCAAGGGACCTCTACGTGTTGGCCTTCCCATGGCCCCACGCAAGCCCTCCAAAATCCCGGGGCCATTTTTATGGCCAGTGGTTTCTAGAGACATACTGAAAATAATAATCGGCACACAAACATACAAATTGTATATCACCAAGCTAAGCAAGTTATGCTTGTGTTATGGCTCATATACAACGGACCACTCTGGGGCCGATCCCAGACACCCAGACTAACAGAGTAACAGAAAGTCTGTCTCCGAAATTTACCATGCCAAGAATCGAACCCGGAGCCTCTGCGTTCCAGCAAGTTCGGCCGGCTAAGACTTAGCTCGCACAACCACAGAGGCCGTCATTAATGTAGAGAATCTTCGCAAAAGAAATTAATAAAGCCGATCTCCTAAATATTAACCAACGTATTCAGCCCAGCCGGCCATGTTCTATCGCGATTAGCCTGCGATAAAAGGGTGAGGCGATCTCATTTCCGTCGGACCGGACTCGCGTCCGACTCTGAGGAAATAACGTTAAGTCTACCCAAAACTCCATGTTATTTCTTTGAATTTATAAAAGGCTCGCTAAATATTTTTGTACCTTAAAAAGGCTACTGCATAAATAACAGTTTATTAGAATACTGTGTGGGATATGTTATGCATATTCAAGTATTCTTTCAACAGAAATGTGGACTAACAAAATTCGTGGCCTAAACGCGTGCTGTGAAAAAAAAATTAGTTCTGTGAACGGTGACTTCAATTTAAAACTAAATATGCAAAATAATACATATCTACATAGTTTATTATTCGACAGAAAATTATTGAATATGAATGATTTCAAAATACATATATAAAATGTAACTAAAAACTAGCACAGTGAATCAATCTTAACTTATAATGTTTTCTAGCTATAATCCCTTAAGATTATAAGTAGAATACTAAGCCTAGGTCACCGAAGTCAATGGGTAAGGTTCTTAGAAGGACACGTTACCTCGCTGGATCACCATACTGATCCGACCAGCCCTCTGATCTTCCGAAGAGTCAATAAGTCATTGTGAAATATCTTTATAAAGGCCCATGGCCTCAGGACGCCACAGCTCAAGCGTTTCAACAGTAAACGGCACAAACATATAAATCTCACCGAGGGTTGCATATTACACATTTGTTACTGAATGGAGTGAAGTGCGTGTTGGACCACACATATCCAAGGGTTTTATAGTCACTGTTTTGTTATTTAGATACGAAATCCTAAAAAAGGAGTTATTTTATTGCAGGAGTTCAGCAGACAGGCGGACGGCCCACTTGATGGAAAGTGGTTACCATCGCCTATGGACATTTGCAACACCAAAGTTGCTACAAATGCGCTGCTGCTCTCTTAAGGGAGACTGAAACCTGGTCACTAATGCTGGAATACAACTCAAGGTTGTTATGGCGGCATACTCTAGACCAGGAGTGGTAGCCATCCAGTCGGGCAAATACCCTACCACCTGGCTGTGGGTTGTTTTGTCGCCTCTTACGACAGGTCGCCCTGCCGCAGGAAATTGTATTCTTTCTCCGTTTCTATACGGATAGTTTAGGCAGACAAATATTTTACGCACTTGGGGCTAAAACTTTGTTTATGGCATGAGTTCAGCAGATAGACAGACGGCCAACCTGACGGAAAGCGGTTACCGTCACCTATGGACATTTGCAACACCAAAGGCTACAAATGGGCTGCTGGTCTCTTAAAAAGAACTGGAACCTGGCCACTACAATGCCGGAACACAACTCATGGTTGTTATTGCGACATGTTCTAGACTAGGTAGTGGTAGCGATCCAGACAAACAAATGTCCTACCACCTGGCTGTGGGTTGTTTTATCGCCTCTTACAACAGGCCGCCTGGCCGCAGGAAATTATATTTTGTGTTCCTACACGGATGGTAAATAAAACTCTCCATTTATTTATTAATTTACATAAAACTCAATCAAAACAAATTAAAAAACGGCGTTATCCTTTTTCAAGATCCTGGCGAACTATATTCCACAAATCTAAGTATATATTACAATAAAAATCATCTCTCATTCACAGGTACAGCACTCTCCCATACCTACGTTTTAGCCTACGTTTAGCGTTTTATTAATTTAAGTTGACTAACAGGTATGTGTGTGTGTGTGTATGTGTGTGTGTGTGTGTGTGTGTGTGTGTGTGTGTGTGTGTGTGTGTGTGTGTGTGTGTGTGTGTGTGTGTGTGTGTGTGTGTGTGTGCATGTGTGTGTGTGTGTGCGCGCGCGAGTGCGTGCGTGCGTGTATTCATATATAATAGTATGTACCTATATATATATGTATCCCATTTTTGCCAATATGGCTTCTTATTCTTGAGTCAGTCTCTTTCCTCTGGTGGGCGCAGTTCTCCCATGTTTGCGCCACATATCTCGATCCTTCGTGTCCCTCATCTAGCCCCTGCCGGCGATCTTGCGCAAATTGTTAGTCCACCGGACTGGAGGGCGTCCTATGCTACGTTTACCGGGACGCAATCTCCACTCCAGGATACGTTTGCTCCATCGGCCGTCGGTCCTGCAATAGGTGTGACCGGCTCATTGCCATTTCACCTTGCTAATTTTTGCAGCTATTTTAGTTCTCTTACGGGCATCCTCATTTCTGATTCTATCCATAAAAAAACCACCTAATATATCTCGCTCCATACCCCGTTAAGCGATTTTGAATTTGTGGACCAGTCCCACCATCAGTGTTTATGTCTCGGCACCGCATGCCGTGATGGATAGAATACACTGCTCAAAGACTTTCGTCTTCTCGTCTTCAAGCATTGCGAAATGGACGAGAAGACCTGTCGTAGCATACCGAATGCTGCTCAGCCTAACCAATATGGCTACAGAAAGCTAAAAACGCAGGATTTCTTGCTTTACAGTTTTAATGGGCAATTTTCATTCATAGTATTATCTTCCATAACAAAAATAAATGAACTCCAATGGATTAATGTCTTAATATTTATAAAGATCTTTTCCTTAAAAAATACCTAAAACTTCATAACAAACTATTTTTAGGTGAAGAGACGCGAGCACAGCCGTAAAACTAGGTGTTTTCCCCCTAAGCCGATTAAATAATAATAATTCATTTATTTCAGAAATTGAGTATTTCCATATCATACAGTTTCATATTATAAATTATACCATTGTTATAAAATTTTAAATTCCAAAATTAGTTCACGGCACAACAATATTAAGGAAACGTTGGGATTGAAAGAAGACAACAAGAGTAGAAAAAGAAATGTTAAGTTGACTTGGGCATTTTTAGATAGAATGGATAAAAGTAGAGTCACAAAACAAGTGTATGACAACTTTGAGAGTTATAGTTAGTGCCGATAGACCACAACGTACACACCGTGATCAAATAGCAGAATCTTTAAATAGAAGTCAGGTACAAAGCATGTCAAATAAACGTTGCGTATATAAAAATATTAATGAAAGTAGATGAAGCCAGATTTGTTTGTCAGGATCGTCGTAAGTTAAGATGCATCGTCTCAGCCTACTCCCATGGGATATTAATGTATGTAGATATACACAAATTGCAATCACTTCCGAAAAAAATACCGAAAAACAGTTTAATCGTGTTGATAAGAGTGCTAGTTTGGAACAGTATCGCAGATTTAAATAATGTTTCACTCAAATACAGATGAATAGATCCCATCGAAAAATAAATTCATTTCGATCAAACCGGTGAAGTGTTGGCCGATGTATTGGTTGTACGGGCCGGTATTGGGTCGTATGAAACAGACAATGATTGACAAGGGTCGAAGCGCACTGTTGAGGCGTGTCCCGTTAATTCAACACGGTCCGCCAATGAATAAAGTATTACTTTGGTTTATGGGCAACTACGCAATGTCTGTTGCTGTAATTAACGGTCTGAATTTCTCAGAAATACTATTTAGAGGTTACGCTCAAGGAGAGAATTAGCAAATTCAACGATTTCTACCAGGAAAGTCTGTTTTGAAGTTAATTAATATTACAGACCAGAGGACTAATATTTAATGACTTTCTAGAACTTATTATGTATAGTCTGTAATCCGTAAAAATTGTATATTGCTAAGAGGCATTCAAAGCTTAAAACCCGTTTAAAATTAACCGCTTTTTAAAGGTTCAGTAATGATCAGTTTTATTCAACTATTTCGTTCGAAATGTAAACGTTAAAATGCGCGTTATTCAAACCTCCATTAACCTGTTAATTCCGCCAGAATTACTTTACCTATATGACAACCGTTTCTAATATAAATATGATATATATTAATTAGCTCGAAGGTTGCGCTTTGAAAGCGTGCGGCAAAATCCTTTTGAAACTGATTTATTCAACAAAACTTATTTTACGATCGTTTGTAGCCATAAACCGTTTAGTTTAGGTTAAAGGTAGAATCGCGCTCACCTCTCCGACACAAACCGCCACTCGCACAGAGTTGGAGTACTCCGAGGGCACCTTTATATTGGCAAGAGATAAGACCGATGGACCACCGCCTGCCAGGTCCTTGTGGAGTGGTGAAGCCATAGACCCTGTGGCCATGGCATTAAGGGCGAAAGAAGGAACACCGAAAACATAGGTTAAAGGTACAACAAATTCGATAAGAAAAGCTCTTATGAACCATAAGAGGTTTGACGTTTTTGATCAGTTTGCAAGCTCTGCTGGTAGTCTACTTCAAATGAACTTATTATAATTATTAGGTAATTTAACAATTAAAGCGGCTTATTTTATGGGTAACTAGCTGTGCCCGCGACTTCGTCCCTGTGAATATTTATTTCGCGGATCCGTAATTTTAAAAGTAGCTTAAGTTACTGCTTATAACATCAGCTATCTGCCAGTGACAATCCCGTCAAGATCAGTCGAGCCGTTTCAGAGTTTAGCCGGAACAAATAGACAGAGGCAAAAAAATTAAAAATTGATATCAGTGCTATATATACTTTCATATTCATTTAGTAAAAAGCTGCTATTTTGACATTAAAAACAGACACTTAAATTTTATTTATTTGTATAGATTATTTACATTGTTTTGTGTTTTTTTGCATTTGTTATGAATGGGGGAAATGATGTTAGACGAATATGTAAGTGTTATGTGCGTATAAGGAAAAAATATGAATTTATCGCTAAGATCGTGTTGATGATTCCTACTATTCTTACATTATCAAATAACTTAGTTATTCGTTCAATATGCTTCGTAACAAAACTATTCCTAAAATTGAGAGAAACATATTTCACGTCCCGTCTGAAAGCGTAAAAGCGTTCATGGTCCGAAATAAAAAGCGAACGGACATCCGCACGGGTGTGCCGCACGTTGCTCACAGCAAACTCTTTCCGCTTTTCACGGAACAAAAATGAATAATTGAACCGAATGAAAAGAGTCTTTGATTTAGTGAGATTCGATATTACTTTCTATTCTTCTTTTTCCATTGCGAATAGACGGCTGATGGAAATTGCTTACATTCACTTATAGACCAGAGCAAAGGAATAGAGGAGATGAGATGATAGAGAAAGAATACTTCCCTAATAATTGCATTTGGAGTAATCAAATTTTTAATTTTTTTAATTTTTTTTGTTTAATGAGTTTAGCAGACAGGCAAACGGCCCACCTGATGGAAAGCGGTTACCGTTGCCTATGGACATTTGTAATATCAAAAGGGCTGGCAACCTGGCCACTAATGCCGGAACACAACTCAATGTTGTTATGGCGGCATGCTTTAGACTAGGGTGATAGCCATCCAGACGGACAAATACCCTACCACCTGGCTGCGTGTTGTTTTGTCGCGTCTTACTACAGGCCACCCGGCTGCAGGAAATTGTATCCTTTTTCATTCCTGCACGGATAATATACGTTCTGGGTTGTGAAAGGTTAAAAGCACTTGCTTTTTATTACAATACCTATATCGTATAATTGTCAGGAGCCTTAAGAACAGACGAGCATGCGAAATTGAATGACTGGCAAGAGTTATAAATGTTATTTATTTCCTAAAGAAGCATTAAAAATGTCAGTGAGGTGAATGTAAGAATAGTCCTGTGCCTATTACTATCCAAATGGCATGCCCGTGACTCTGTTGTATCGAGCCTTAAGAACACGTGCATGACGCAAGTGGAACTCGCGTGCCTACACCGCAAGGGAACTGGCGTGAAGTTATGTATGTAAGTATGTATAATTGACACACAACATACTATAAGCACGTTCACAAACATATTTCAACATTTGTATTAATTCAGTTAGACGCGAAGTTATGTCTTAATACACATATTGACACTGTAATTAATAAAGCTTTTAAGATTTGTATTTGTGATGTGAACCGCAGTAAATCTTAAACGTGTTTCTACTTACCTATATCTCTACAAATGTTTGGTTCGATCTCAACTGGAATATGCTGTACATATGGAATCCTTATTATCATAATTATAGAGAGAGCATTGAGAATGTTCAGAAGAAAATCCCACGTGTTATGCACTACAGGCGTAATAAAAGATATCTAACATACACTTTACTACTTGATAAATATAAAATGCTAATTCTCGAATCTAGACGCCGGTATTTAGAAGTTATAACTCTTTATTAGATAGAAAACAATTAATTCAATTGTATAAATCTTGTGAGACACATATGTTATGCTATACCTGCAACAAAACGGGAGGTGCGCAAATGTCACTTATTTGCTTTGGGCAATCGTCGTACTAAGATGGGTTGCCCGCACCTCTTCGTCGAATAATGGAGTCGTGCAATAAACACTTCAATTAAATTGACACATTTTCTATGGCCATTGGCAAATTCAATTATAATCTACTAAACAAACGGTTAGGAACGTCGTTTCCACCTTAATTAAATAATTCATAAAATGTGAAAAGGAAAAGTGGTATCGGAATATTAGTAACATACAGAATATATTTAACATTATTTATAAAATACTAGCGGCCCCGGCAGACGTTGTCCTGCTCTGAAAGAATAAAAATCTAGGACCCGATTCTAGCGCCGCCTACCGATTCCAATTGTGGATTTAAACCATCCGGGGACCCACCCACGGAAACCCACTCAAACACACAAAAACAAAATCACCAAAATCGGTCCAGGTGCTTAGGAGGATTCTAAAATCCGATCTCAGCGCCACCTACCGGTTCCAATTATGGATTTAAACCATCCGGGGACCCACTCAAACACACAAAAACAAAATCATCAAAATGGCTCCAGGTGATTAGGAGGATTCTAGAACCCGATCTCAGCGCCGCCTACCGGTTCCAACAGGATAAAAAGTATCCTATGTCCGTCTCCTGGTTCTAAGCTACCTCCCCACCAATTTTCAGCCAAATCGGTACAGCCGTTCTTGAGTTATAAATAGTGTAACTAACACGACTTTCTTTTATATACTTATATATAGATATAACGTGTCTGTTTGCTTTTCTTATACATAAAAAAGTAAAATGCCATTTGACCAATGAAGTTAAAATATTATTATTATGAATAGAAGACACAACCGAAAGCTTCGACTCGTTTTACGGCCTATATATTTCTATTATTATATTTTTTATCTGTGCAGGAACGGAGAAAGAATACAATTTTCTGCGGCAAAGCGGCCTGTCGTAAGAGGTGACTTAACAACCCATAGCTAGGTGGTAGGGCATTTGCCCGACTGGACTGCTACCACCCCTGGTCTAAAGTATGTCGCCATAACAACCATAAGTTGTGTTCCGGCATTAGTGATCAGGTTCCAGTCTCCCTTAAGAGAGCAGCAGCGCATTTGGAGCACGTTTGGTGTTGCAAATGGCCATAGGCGATGGTAACCGCTTTCCATCAAGTGAGCCATCTGCCAGTCTGCTGAACTCCTGCAATTAAAAATAAAAATGAATCATTCACTTACTCTACTATCGGCTGAATTTTCACATTACTTGCATGGAGCTTATGTCAAATTTTAACTGATAGTAAGGCAAATGAACGATCGGTAAGATATAGTAACCGGCTATTAATAAACATAGTTTTCACATAAACTGACGCTCTCGATGTTATTGCTCTACGTAAGGTTTAACACGCTAGTACCGAGTGCCTACACAGTGAATAATAGTGTTGAAACTTGCGCTCAGAGTTGTCCGCGTGACTCATTTAATTACGTGCTGTGACGTACTGTCGTTGCAAACGTTTGCCTAAAGAATATAGATATGACACGCTGCTGAAGACTCGCCATATTTTTTTATTGTTAATACGTAATCTTATACTAATATATAAAGCTGAAGAGTTTGTTTGTTTGAACGCGCTAATCTCAGGAACTACTAGTCTGATTTGAAAAATTCTTTCAGTGTTAGATAGCCCATTTTTTGAGGAAGGCCATAGGCGATATATTATTACACTAAGACCAATTTTTTTTAAACTATTCCACACGGACGAAGTCGCGGGCAGAAGCTAGTCATTAATATACACCGAGTGTCAAAACACATTCGATTCGAAGTCTCAGTACCGCTGAACTATATATTTAGGTTTGGCGAATTGGGGTTTTAGTTGGGTTGGTTCGGTTGGAGTTGGAATACAGCGGCTATCGTTTTACTTGCAAACTCACTCTATGCGGGAAACCAGGACAAGAAAGTAAATGAGTAGTGGAAAGAATGAGTAGAATGAGGAACTGAGTGAGACCTTGAGGGTAGGAAACTTTAGAAGGAATAAGCTTGTTTTTACGTAAATTATACTATAATAAATCTGTAAATGGTTCGAGTTTGTATCATGCGTTTAAAAATTTAAAATTAATGAGGTGGAATAATTCGGACCACCAGATTCCGAAAACACAATTTCTATATTTTTCATCTGTCTGTCTGTCTCTTAGAGCATCATGTAAAAACTATAGAACGGATTTAAATGAAACTCGACACAGAATGAGCTCATATCCCGAGGCGTAACTTACAATACTTTTTATCCTGACAGATGCCGTTGTTTCCATGGGATAGACGAAAATAGTTAAAAAGATGGCGCTGCAATCAAATCTTTTTCGGAAACTACCGAACGTACACGAATGAAACTCGACATAGTGCTGCCTTATATAACCCAAGTGGTTTGAATGGGTCCCCGAATGGTTTAGATTGACAACTGGAACATCTAAAAGGTACTGAAATCGGGTATATTTTTTTTTCAGGGTAGTACAACGTCATCCGTGACCGCTAGTATTTTATATTTACACGATGACAACTAACCATTAAAGCCGAAATTTGTTTTCTTTGTGTTCGCTGCTTACCAATTCAGTGGTCATGTTTGTCGTAGTACCGACGGCGATGCAGCAAAAGTTTCGGTCAACGTAGCGAGGACACCCTCCAGCCCGGTGGATTGATGACCGGTGCAAGGTTGCCAGTTGCTAGTAGTCCGGATATGTGGCACACATTTGAGAAGGGTTTACGTCTAGCAGGGAACATAGAATGGCTGAAAATGATAATTATTTTTTGAGTACCCTTCAAGCTTTATCGAAAATAAATAACTAACTGGTAAGCGATAAACTTTCCTAAGAAAATGACTACGTTGTCATGCGGAGTTATAATTCGTTATATTGAAATTATATAGCAGCAATTCCTTTAAAACAGGGTGTTGAAATATAGGCCTAGCTTATAAGTTGGGTGTCAAATCCTAGCATTGTTTACAACACATCCAGTTTTCTTTAACTCTGTATGTGCAACAGTTAAGCGCTCCGTGCTCCATGGACGCACTGTCGCCGACAACTTTTGACCTCATTTGCACTTCCATTGTCACCACAAAATGTTACACCTACACAAAATAATTTAATAAATGGTATTTTCAGTTTTGTTGGTGTTCTAACTGCTTAAATACCGATCAAACTTTTTATGTATAAATACTTTAGTAAAGCTAGACATTATTTATCCAAGTACAGGGGTTGGTGGAATATCATGAAATTAAAAGAGCCTGTTTGGGTCGATCAACTAAACGCCGACGAATTAATCGCCCGATATCCCTTAAGTGACGAATCTGATGTAAATCTGCGTGAGTTTCAAGCCTCTAATTAGGAAAAGACAATGTTGAACAAAGACCAGCAAAAGATTCTTGTTCAATAAAGCTAAGGAAATACATACATACATACATACATACATAACTTCACGCCAGTTCCCTTGCGGGGTAGGCACGAACAACAGAGCGCCATTTAGGCCCATTCTTACACACCTCACTTGCTTCTTTGACATTCATAACTCTTGTCAGGAAATACATGTTTCAAAATTACAGTTGAGTTCATTGGAAAAGTAAAAAATTAAATAGCTAGTAGTTACGAAGCAGCTGATAACAGCCAGTAGTTTTATAAATAATAATAACTTTTTATTTATTTACTAACTCCAAAGTAGAGTAAACGCGGTCGAGATGCGAGCACTGCGCAAAATCTGCGGAGTGACGCTCGTGGACCGCGTTCGTAATACCGAAGTAAGAAAGAGAGTTGGTCTGAAAGAGAGTGTCGGGGTGAAGGTAAGGAAAGGAATGCTCCGGTGGTTCGGACATGTGGAAAGAATGCATGATGAAAGAATGAATAAACAGATATACAATGCAAAAGTGGATGGATGCAGAAGTCGTGGTAGGCCACGACACACCTTCCATGATTAAATTGATCGTGTACTAGCAGAAGGTGATGTCAGGAGCCTTAAAAACAGACGAGCGTGCATGACAAGAGTTGTGAATGTCAAAGAAGCAAGTGAGGTGTGTAAGAATAAGCCTAACTGGCGCTCTGTTGTTCGTGCCTACCCCGCAAGGGAACTGGCGTGAAGTTATGTGTGTATGTATGTATGTAACTCCAAAATTTATTATTATTATACATATAATAAAATTGTAGAGGTCGAATTTCTGTACAATGAAAAAAAATGCTAAAAACCGAGTCAGGGGGATGTAAGAAGTGAAATAGTACTAATTTAGATTTTTTTTAAATTTGTTGTTTCTCTGTTTGTCCGTTTGTCTGTCTGTTTGTACCGGCTAATCTCCGAAACGACTGGACCGATTTAAATAAAATTTTGTATGGTGGTAGCTTATATCCCTGGTCAACATATAGGATACTTTTGATCCCAATAAATTAAAGAGTTCCCGCGGGATATTTAAAAAACCGCACCACGCAGATGAAGTAGTGGGCATTAGCTAGTTATAAATAAATTAATATAAAGTAAGTAAAATAAAACAAATCACTGCCGAGAGGGAAGCGTGCCCAATAGGCTGGCTGCATTGCCACGCTGTATGCTAATTCGTTGCGCGAAATATGAACCAGCCTTCTGATCACGGATGGTATCAAACAGTTTTTTACCTCATAGACCTAAAGTTTCCACTGCAAAGGGCACAAATATGTAATCCTTTCCTATGGTTCCATATTTACGCCATTTGAGATCTTCAGCTGTTGAAGCAGCGTTGCCAGACTCTGACTTAGTCATTGGAAAATGTGATGCCGCCGGAGTGTCAACACATGTCGCATCCCACACAAGCGGCCTTCCCATCGTCCAAAGAATATGTGACATTCCATCCGGCCTCTTGCCATCGTCGCGCACCAAGTCATTTGGCTCTAGGATGCCTGGTATGCCGATACTGACAAGAGCTCGGCGAATGATAATAATAATAACGTTAACTGTTCATTCATATATAATAATACTATTATCATAACATTTGAGCTAAAAAGCAATCAAATAAAAACCTAAAATCGGGCTGGCAGAGAACAGCCGCGTTATTAGAGCAAATTTCCAGCTCGAACGATCACGTCTAACATTTCGCCGCTCCATTCAGCCACCGGGGCTAATTACCATAATGCAACATTGCGATGCGGGAGTCGCTAACGATTCCGATTACATTGCCGGCTGCAATCGGTAATGCTAATAAACTGCGCATACACAGCTGGAAAGTGGCACTGAATTTTAGAACGGAATATTTTGCATTGTGGAATGCCTTATTTTGCATAGTAAAGTATGTTCGATCATTGCTTCTTTCTCGATGGACTCTTTCCAACTAACCACTTGCATGTTCCACCTCGCTATATGTCAGTCTGTAGACAACTGATATGCCAGGTGGTAGGGCATTTGCCCGATTGGATGGCTACCACCCCTGGTCTAAAGTATGTCGCCATAACAACCTTGAGTTGTGTTCCGGCATTAGTGACCAGGTTCCAGTCTCCCTTAAGAGAGCAGCAGCGCATTTGTAGCACCTTTGGTGTTGCAAATGTCCATAGGCGATGGTAACCGCTTTCCAACAAGTGGGCCGTCTGCCTGTCTGCTGATCTTCTGCAATAAAAAAATATAAAAAAAAACTTTTAGACGCTACCCGCAGCTCTAACAAATGATTGCTTCTTATCTGGAATAAAATACTTAATGTTAACTTCTACTATGTCTGAATGGAATGATGGTCAACGTGGCGCAGAAGTTCTTGAAACTAACAATCGTTGACTTCCAAGAGAGAGCACTAAATTGGATGCAGTATAGTGATGTCCATGAGGTTAATATCCGTACCGATTCTTTATCGCTTTATCGCGACGAAATATTATGCTAAATAGCGGTCTCTTTCATAGTTCCTGAGATAAACGAGTTCAAATAAATTCTTAAGTGTCTTTATTATATTATTGGTTAATATTTATTTCCATAACAAAACCAATAAAACACCAATAAACGGAATGAATAAATCAATATATAACTTTGCCAATATCGGTTCATATGGGATTAATTCATATCCTCGTACCATAAGTTATATCCTGGAAAGTTTTATCCCTTTGGACGTTAGAGCCCGGTGCACGTACAATCTTGCTCTTATTGGAGTCTGGTTTGTATAATATCAACCCGAAAATGTTCCAATGCTGACTTCAGGTCTTTCATTTCAGGTGAATGAAAATGATACCTATAGCCATCTCTCTTGTCTAATGCAGATTTTCTTATTATAGGTTCCTTTGACATCGGAAATTGTAATAATATGAGGGTCGTTCAATAAAAAGTGAGGATGAAGTACAAACTCTTTGGTGCCGTAAAAAGTTATTACTGGCTGGAAAATCTGGAATATTGATTAGATTAAATATAAGGCAATAATTTGAAGATAATATTTTCTTAAGAATTCGCGACTAGTATACATAATAAAACTATTTTTAACGGTTTTGCACGGTAACTTATTTGGTTTTTTTATTCTGTCGTTTCGGCCACTTTTCAGTAGCCGTGATCACGGTAGACAAAGATGTCAAGTGTCAATGAGTATAGTTAAATTTACCACAAAATGTTGCGAAGCGGTGGTAAATTAAACAAGATCCCATAGAGTAAATAATAACCATAAACAAAATTAAAACTAAATAGTTTAAATTAACAAGTTGGCGGTATGTTAATAAAATTTTAACCACCGCTTCGCAACATGTTGTGGTAAATTAGTTCTATATATTTGGCTATATATATGGTTATTCGTCGTAAGAGACAAAACCTCCCACAGCCAGGAGGTAGGTCATTCACCTGTCTGGACGGCTCCCACTTCTGATCTAGAGTATGCCGCCATAACAACCTTGAGTTGTGTTCTGGTATCAGTGGCTAGGTTTGGCAAATGTCCATAGGTAACGGTAATCACTCCATCAGGTGGGTCGTCAGTCTGTCTGATGTAATCTTGGAATAAAAACATGTAAGTTTATCACCTGTAGCTGACCAGCCTTATAGGATATTCATTCACCTAAGTCCAAAGAAACAAAAACTATAATATCGAATCCAAATAAGCCGCTACCATTTGCGGCAACTCTTAGGGGATGGTATTGGTCGGCACGGACTAAGTTACGATGGCGTCTTGCTATTATTAAACAATAAATTACTCCCCAGACGCCATAAAGTTTTGTTGAAAATCTGAAGCGGTTTAATAATAGTAGTCGGATTATAGGGCGATCCAACGAAGCAACAACGCTAGCCCCTTGAGCACCTTACTCGAGGTCTTTAGGGATTTTCAACTTCGCTTCTCTGGCATAAACCAAGGTTCTATATCTCACGCGTACTCTTATACTTTTTTGGATGAAAGTATTCTTCATTCAGCTTCGGAATCTAAATACATTGAAATGTTCCATCTGTAGATTCAGAATTAAATATTTTAATAAACATACATATTATAATAGTATGCTTTTCACTATATTTCTTGGGTAGGCGGCAAAAAGGACAACGATCCTTGAGCGTATTGGAGATATATTTTATTTTATTTGGGAGGTTAACAGCTGGTCTTACAAATTAAAGTTTTACAAACTAACGTTACAGAGATAACTAAAGAACAGCTATTCATAAACCTCCACAGATAATAGGGATATATATATATATATAGAGTGAATTTGGGGAATAGTGTGAATGGAGCGTTAGGTAAACTTCTAGGCGTTAAGAACCTCAGCCAGAAGGCCCAGCTTGCCATACACAACGCGGTGCTGGTACCTACGCTCACGTATGGAAGCGAGAGTTGGGTATGGAAGAGAGAGCATGAAAGTAAAGTAAACGCGGTCGAGATGCGAGCACTGCGCAAAATCTGCGGAGTGACGCTCGCGGACCGCGTTCGTAATACCGAAGTAAGAAAGAGAGTTGGTCTGAAAGAGAGTGTCGGGGTGAAGGTAAGGAAAGGAATGCTCCGGTGGTTCGGGCATGTGGAAAGAATGCATGATGAAAGGATGACTAAACAGAATACAATGCAAAAGTGGATGGATGCAGAAGTCGTGGAAGGCCACGACACACCTTCCATGATCAAATTGATCGTGTACTAGCAGAGGGTGATGTCAGGAGCCTTAAGAACAGACGAGAGTGCATGACAAGAGTTATGAATGTCAAAGAAGCAAGTGAGGTGTGTAAGAATGGGCCTAAATAGCGCTCTGTTGTTCGTGCCTACCCCGCAAGGGAACTGGCGTGAAGTTATGTATGTATGTATGTATGTATGCATGTATGCATGTATGTATATATATATATATATATATATATATATATATATATATATATATATATATATATATATATATATATATATATATATATATATATATATATTCATAAACAGGTTTCTTTCATTTGAAAGATCACGTATCTCAACCGATCTCATGATATGTAATACCGAAAGAAGAGCTAATAAGAGAAATGTTTGTGGATAGCGGTATACGTATATCGTTAATCTAAATTATAATTCTAGGTAATATTTTATACTGATAATAATTTCTATTCGATACCACTGAGTTTTATTTTAATTTTTCTTCGATATAAGCATAGTTCATGCTAATATAGAAACATGAAAGTAGCTTTATATGGACATTTCTTTGGAGCTTCTATATATTTGTACAAATACCAATAGTCATGAAATTCGGTAAGTATATAAGTTCTTCCTATAACAGGAATAAAAGTATTTAACTCGAAAATGTTATAGTTACAAATTTTAATACATTTAGACTGCTGAAATATTGTAAGCGTACTGTTATAGATAGTCTATGCACCCTATTCAGCTGACATCATACCTATTCCATTTAGTCATCATATTCATATATTAGCTTCCCATTTTGCCCATCCAATACACTCCAGTCTTCATCCAGTCCTCAACCAAGACGGTCGTGTCTTAAATATAACAACTTGTTTTTCAATTATCCTTTTTTAAAAAGGGGTTAACCCGGTCCCCCATAACATTTTGGTGGCAGCGTAAAGGGATTTTCAGAAATCCCCGGTACCGTCTCCGCCCTAAGTACACGCGAATCCGACGCGAGTGCCTGTGGTACGTGTAAGTGCCGCGAAGACCAGGATTTCAGTGCATCGAGTTTGGCCCGGCTTGTTTAGAGGTGTACTGCTACTCACTGCTGGTGCCGTAGCCCGCTCCTCGAAGAACAACCATACCCACTGTCATGCATAATCTGGTGCTGTGACCGGTATTTGCCATCCGACGAGCGAGAATCCACCATACCCACTGTCACGCATAACCTAGTGCTGTGACCGGTATTGGTCATCCGACGAGCGAGAATCCACCATACCCACTGTCACGCATAACCTAGTGTTGTGACCGGTATTGGCCATCGGAAAAACGAGCAACCATAATCTATGCGACCGAGCATCGAAACCCGATACGACTCACCGTGCAACGTCTTATCTACATTTTACCTACCGTGCGAGAATTCCAAGTAATGCTAGCCGTCTTCATTATCACTCTGTCCGTACTCAAGTAAGTGATCCTTAGTCATTGCGATTCTCAAACTTTTATTTACTGCCAATATTATTATAGTCAATCCCATTTTTTTTTATTTTTTTTTGTGTACGTGCATTTCATTTCCCGTTACGTAACCATTGTTATATTATTCATTTAATTTAGGAAAATAATAAATACTATAAATATGTCCGAAAGTAGAGCCCCAAGTCCGAAATATGGAAAATTAGATATTGCTGTGACAGACACAGACGACGATGCCCTTTGTCCTCCGCCCTCCGGCCCAAGTACAAGGTCACAAAATAAAAAGAAACTTCCTGCTGGAAATGGCAAATCCGAGCTCGATCTTTCAACCTTGCTAAAATTTATTAAACCATTCGATGGCTGTAGAGAAACATTAAATTCCTTTTTAGTCAACTGTAACAACGCCTATGAATTGGCCTCTGAATCACAAAAGGATACTCTTTTCAAATATATTCTGTGCCAACTACAAGGTAAGGCACAAGTTGCCTGCTCTGTTAAAGAATTTACCAACTGGACACAACTCAAAGAATTCCTTAAAACCCAATTTAGTGAGAGAAAACACTATGCCCATTTGTTGACAGACCTTCAGGAATCTAGACAACGAAACAACGAAACCGTAAGCCAGTATGCGCTTAGAATAGAAACATGCTTATCACAATTACTTACGGAGATATCCATCTCACACGGACATAAGAGCCGTGAAATGATAGGACGCACTGCAGCTATGGAGGAATTAGCCCTTCATCACTTCCAAATGGGGCTAACGCCTCGTATATCTAATATAATTAGATGTAAAACGCCTAAAACGCTTAACGAAGCTGCCAATATGGCCATTTCCGAAGAGAAAATACAGCAATTCCTATATAGACCAAATACTAGCTCACGCCAAGAAAGACCAGATATACCAAGGCCCAATTTCCAACCTCTACGTCGTGATGAAAATCGTCGATTTATTCCAAACATCAATCAACCTAAAACGCACTTCTATCCTACCCGTTCTAATAATGATATCCCTGTAATATGTAGATATTGCAAATCACCAGGTCATACCCTGGAACAATGCCGTAAACGCGAATATAACAATAATCGTTTTAAATTTAACCAAAACCAGCCTGGAACATCACAACGTGTTCATTTTGTATCTGACACTCCTGAAAACGGCTGTGTAGCCGACCCTAAAGACGGTTACGATACTGTTGATGCGGATGCAAAAAACGAGTAACTGTCTCGTCCCGGTGTCGTGCGGGACAGGAAGATCTAAAAAACGACACCCTAAGTCTCATTCCTAAATCCAGACAGCCGTCGTTACATGATAGTCTGTCTAAAACCATTGTATCCACTGTATCCGTGCCAAATAAAAATTCGCAACTATCGCTACATGATAGTCTGGCAAGATCCACTGTATCCGCTGTATCCGTGCATAATAAAAATCCACAACTATCGCTACATGATTGTCTGCCAAGATCCACTGTATCCAATGTATCCATGCAAAATAAAAGTTCGCAACTATCGCTACATGATAGTCTGCCTAGGTCCACTGTATCCAATGTATCCATGCAAAATAAAAGTTCGCAACTATCGCTACATGATAGTTTGCCTAGGTCCACTGAATCCGCTGTATCCGCTGTATCCGTGCAAAATAAGAATCCACAACTATCACTACATGATGGTTTGCTAAGGTCCACTGTATCCGCTGTATCCGTGCAAAATAAAAATTCACAACTATCGCTGCATCATAGTTTACTAAAACCCACTATGCAAAAAAAAATCTTACCTAAGCCCACAGTATCCAAACAGAACGTATACCTGCAAAATCCAATTAAAACCAACATATTCGAAATTACTAATAACCCTGCACTAATGTTATTACCTCACGTCCTAGTTGAATCCTCTGTGTCAGATAGTCCTTTATCCTTACTAGTAGACTCCGGTTCCTCTGTAAGTTTATTAAGACATTCTTGTATGAAAAAACTACCTAAACTTTTCAAAGAGAAAATACAGTTAAAAGGTATTGACTCATCAGATGAATCCATTCAAACTCTTGGCCATTTCCAACTCAAGCTGATAGTATCCAATTCCAATATATCTCACCAGTTTCATGTTATTGATAAAATTCGCTTGCCCTATGATGGCATTATCGGTTCAGATATGCTCAACACCCACAGCTGCAACATCGACTATACGAAAAATTTACTCCATATCGGTAAATCATCTATAAAGTTACATTTCCACGATCCCGCTTATTTAATACCGCCTAGATCCGAAACCATTATTGAATGTTCTGTCCAAAATCCTAAAATAAAAGAGGGACTCGTCCTCGATCAAAAAGTTTCTGAAACCCTACTAATTGCAAATTGTGTAGTCCGCGTAAAAGAAAACAACAGAATAAACATATCTATAATTAACACTTCTGAAGAACCGGTAACCTTGCAATCTAATCTAAATCTAGAACTCCTTCCAATCGAATCCCTACAATTTAAAGAATACCCCGCCGTTCCTGTAAAACATATATATACTACTACCGATTGTGCCGTGAGAACTGGCGAAGTTTTAAAACAATTACGAGTCTCACATCTAAACCATGAAGAAAGAGAAGCACTGTTTGAACTATGCGCCGAGTTTTCAGACATATTCCATCTCCCAGGAGAAAGCTTAACTTTTACAAAATCCTTGAAACATGAAATTAAAACAACGACTGAAATTCCGATCCACACAAAAACCTACAGATTCCCCGAGATACACAAAGCCGAAGTCCGCAACCAAGTGGATAAAATGCTTAAACAAAATATTATAGAACCTTCCAATTCTCCTTGGTCTTCACCCATATGGGTTGTTCCAAAAAAACTTGATGCTTCCAATACCCAGAAGTGGCGTGTAGTCATTGACTACAGGAAACTTAACGACGTTACAATAGGTGACACTTATCCACTTCCTCAAATCACCGAAATCCTCGACCAACTCGGCAACAGTAAATACTTTTCAACCTTGGACTTAGCATCTGGGTTTCATCAAATTTTATTAAACGAAGCCGATAAAGCCAAAACAGCCTTCAATGTCCCAGAAGGACATTTCCAATTCCTTAGAATGCCATTTGGGCTAAAAAATGCCCCTGCTACATTCCAAAGATTAATGAATTCCACCTTATCAGGTCTCCAGGGTATCCGCTGTTTTGTATATTTAGACGACATAGTTTGTTACGCATATGATATGCAATCACACATCTCAAATCTCAGGTCCATATTCCAAAGAATCCGAGAACACAATCTAAAACTACAACCGGATAAGTGTGAGTTTCTACGACGAGAAGTCTGTTACCTTGGCCATGTTATTACTGAACAAGGTGTAAAACCAAATCCAGACAAAATTAAATGTGTTACTGATTTTCCAGTTCCAAAATCCCCAAAAGACATCAAGTCATTTTTAGGTCTAGTTTCCTACTATCGTCGTTTTATTCCAGATTTTTCTAAGACCGCTAAGGCTCTAACCACTCTTCTGAAAAAGGAAGTTCCCTTTAAATGGGACAATGAACAGCAGCTTGCCTTCGACACACTGAAACATAACCTAACAACAGCCCCACTACTCATATATCCCGACTTTTCCAAACCCTTCATCCTTACCTGCGATGCCTCGAATTATGCTGTGGGCGCTGTTCTCTCACAAGGACCTATTGGTAAAGATCAACCTGTAGCTTTCACGTCACGTACCCTAAATAAAAGTGAATCAAACTACAGTACAACTGAAAAAGAGTTATTAGGCATACTCCACGGGTGCAAAACTTTCCGACCTTATCTTTATGGAAATAAATTCCAGATCATAACGGATCACAAACCATTAAAATGGCTTTTTAATCATAAAGATCCCAGTAGTAAACTTCAACGTTGGCGATTAAAACTAGAAGAATACGAATATGAAATCATATATCGTAAGGGTAAACTGAACTCTGCTGCTGACGCTCTGTCTAGATATCCCGTGAACCCTATATATCCTGAAAATAAAAGTAATTTAAACCCAAATCCTACTAATGATACTAACCTGAATTCTGACACTGTTTCCCCATTAGAATCTCTACCTGAAATACCTCAAGAAGTCTTAAATGATGTAATAGGAACAGATACTAGTCCCGCAGACAATACAGATTTCAATCTTAGCGCTCTGAATCCATTTATTCCGGCTGAAGCTTCTGCAACAGATCCTCCTCCTATATTACCTGAACCATGTCCTGAAACACAACCGAACCCTCAACCTTCAACTAGTTGGCAAGATCCTGAAACCTTACCTGCAGCCATAGTTCCACGTGGTAATCCGGATACTCTTTCCTCAGTATCTGAAAACTTACCTTTATCCGACGAAACCTATAATAAGTTCCTAAAATCACCTACGAAATTATATAACACTCATATAACAGAACACAACCAAGACTTACTAAAAGCAACTCAAAGTTTAATTATTGTACCGACCACAATAGACATGGACGAATCCATACCTTATGTCCAAGAAATACTCGACAATTGTTCAAATCCCGAGCGCGATGAATTCCTGAAAATGGAAAGATCCCTATACACATTTTTGCCCCTTACAAGTGGAAATAAAACTTACCTTTTCTTATTTACAAAAGTCCATCACTTCGACGATCATTCATATTCCGATATATTCAATTGCCTTAAACATGCTCGTGACCAAATTATTATGTCATATCCCACTGTTAACGAAATAGGTATATCAGATTTTAAAAATCCATTTGACAGACATTCCTTTGCAAAAATCTACAATATCTTAGCTTATCTATTTGACAATACCAACATAAATATACATATCTATCATAACAATATCATATATCCTTCGCCTAGCGAAATCTCGAAAATCCTGAAAGAGAATCACGACATCCCCATCGCAGGACACTTAGGATCTACAAGAATGCTTAGTCGAATCAAAGAAAGATACTTCTGGAAGAATATGTGTAGTGATGTCGAGGACTATGTTAAGAAATGCTCATCGTGCCAAACCAACAAAGCACTCCGTAAAGTAAATAGAGCACCAATGATCATAACATCCACTTCTACATCCCCTTTTGAAAGGTTAGCCCTCGATATCGTAGGTCCCCTACCTGAATCCGGCACGGCCAAACTTAAATATATTTTAACTATGCAAGATGACCTTACCAAATTCTCATTAGCTTATCCCCTTCGCAGTAACACAGCAGCAGAAGCGAGCGACTGTCTCCTTCATTTTATATCACTATTCGGAATTCCCAAGCGAATACTTACCGATCAAGGTACCAATTTTACAGCAGAATTATTTAAGAAAACATGCGAATTCTTAAAAATCAAGCAGTTATGGTCATCGCCGTATCATCCACAAACACAAGGTGCTCTGGAAAGATCGCATTCCACTCTTAAGGAGTACCTTAAATCCTATGTTAACGAAAACCAAGATAACTGGCCTCAGTATGTGTATACTTCTATGTTGGCATACAACACCGCCATACATACAACCACGCATTATTCCCCATATGAATTACTATTTGGGCATAAGCCTCATATCCCAGATTCAGTATATAAAGACAACTCCTATAATACTACCTATCCCGAATATGTGAAACTCCTACAACACCGCATAAAGCACGCGCGAGACAAAGCCCTAGAATATATTCATAAATCAAAAATAAATTCCAAGACTTATTACGATTCTCATACCCAACCTATCCAATACAAAGTTGGAGATTATGTCATGTTGAAAAACCATCTCAGGCTGCGTAAAGCTCTATCACCTTTATGGAAAGGTCCATACAAGGTGGTAAAAATCAATGGAAACCATACATTAACCTTATTGATAAACAGACGTCATGTGAAACATCACTATGACGAAGTTAAACATGTTGAAGTTCAAACTTTTACATAAGGGAGTAAATAAATAAAAGGCCAAAACTCAGGAATAAACATTTAATATTACAATTGTAGTGTTAGAATTACAATAAATAGAATAGAATAACATTAATTTAGCATTGAGTAAGAAAATCTATTATAAGAAAGTACTAGTGATTGGTAACTCCGACACCTCTTTTCTTGCAGCGCTGTGGCCCAAGGTCACCAGAAGTATGTCCAACCGATCAGCTCGAGCTCCGGTATATATTTTGATCCAATTGGCGAACTCAAAATTAACACTGGGTACTTGGATATAGTCGCTCCATTTGATATTTCCCACATTGGACCCCATATTCAAAACATTAATTCGGTATTAGGTACAACTCGTTTCTTATGTGGTCAAATTGAAATTGAAACTACAAGTAAATTGGAATGCCATAATATATTAGAACCACTCATTATCAGGTACCAAGATATGGTCTCTGAGTACTCTTCCATAGCCCATCTTACAAACAGCAATAGGTTCAAACGCGCGGCGTGGATAGGTGGCATAGGCACCCTATCCAAAACTATTTTTGGGACTCTAGATGAAGACGATGCTGTCAAATATGACAACGCCATACAAAGCATACAAAATAATGAAAAAAGTCTGGGTTCATTAATTAAAGAAAACATTTTAGTTACAACTTCAACTTTGTCGAAATTTAACGAAACCTTGCATAAAATAAAAATTAACGAAGCCAGACTAAATGAAGGTATCGACAAGCTATCGTTACAACTAAAAAACTTGTCTTTCATTACCGAAGAACTGAAAATAAAAGCAAATATTAATCTAATATTAAAAAGTTTGGAAACCTCTGTACTCACCTTATCATTCCAATTGGAAGACCTAACAAATGCAATTATGTTTAGTAGTCAAAATATACTTCACCCAGCTGTGCTACCTCCCACACAGTTGTACCAAGAGCTTGTTGATAATTATAGATACTTACCTGCTGATTTGAAATTGCCCGTCACTTTGGAATTAAGTTACATTCATGTACTAATGAATATATCAAATGTTGTTTGTTATAGTTTGAATAATAAAATTGTTTTTATATTAAGAATACCTTTAGTATCACCTAAAGAATATAGTCTGTATCATAACATAGCATTGCCAACTCCACATAACATTATGAAACCAAATTCATTTAGTTTTATAATTCCCAGCAGTAAATACATCGCAATGACTAAAGATAAATCGGAATATTGTACACTTGAATCACTGAAAGAATGCAGAGTGATAAGTGCTCGCGAGTTCATCTGTGACGTCATTACCGTGTACCCTACCAGTGCAAACCCGAGTTGTGAAAGTGAGTTAATCTCTAACGTAATAAGTACATTACCAACGCAGTGTCAAACCGACTTCATTTACGGAGATTTAGATCTATGGAAACCACTTAGCAATAATAATTGGATCTATGTACAATCTCAAAACAATAAATTATATATAGAATGCCCGAAACAGAAAAGTTTGGAGTTAAATATTGTCGGAACGGGAATTTTGAATATACCGAATAATTGCTTTGCTTACTGTAAAAGTACTAAATTAATACCCAAATCGAATAGTATAAAAATAAATATTACCGAGACACATTCCGACTTTAATATAATAGATGACTCTTGCTGTACTTTAGATAAGTTTAAAAAAAGAAATAAATAATGAACCTCGTATAAAATTACAAAATATTGACTTAGATATTTTCACACCGGAAACAAAGTCGAGATTGAAATCTATGACAGATAAGACAGACGAGATTATTAACCAACATCAAATAATTAAATACGAGACTCATTATTCTATTCTGTTAGTTTTAATTTTTTGTATTGTCTTTTTATTTTTTGTAATTAAGTGTATTTTGTGCATTAAATCGCACGACCGTCTCTCCTATAGACTTCCCATATTTACCCGATCAGCTCCAGTAAATTCCCCAGAACCTCTACACCAAACACCAAATCCAGATCCTGTCATCCCTCTTAAAATCAGGAAATCTCAAAATCCGGAAGTCATTCCATCTCCTAGTACTAGGAGAAATATATAACTTTTCTTATTGTTTTCCTAAACTTCGAAATTTCAACCCCGAAGTTTAGTCTACCCCGGGGAGGTGTTATAGATAGTCTATGCACCCTATTCAGCTGACATCATACCTATTCCATTTAGTCATCATATTCATATATTAGCTTCCCATTTTGCCCATCCAATACACTCCAGTCTTCATCCAGTCCTCAACCAAGACGGTCGTGTCTTAAATATAACAACTTGTTTTTCAATTATCCTTTTTTAAAAAGGGGTTACCCGGGGGTAACCCGGTCCCCCATAACAGTACCTTCAATAACGGAGATAAACACAAGATAACTTTTTATCCTCAACAGATAGTATCTGCGGGATAGATCTAAAGTTTATCAAAGTCACTTAACGTGTATGATATTGTTACACCTTACGGGAATCGAATTAAAATGCCGTTGGAATTACTATAGAATTTATTAGAACTATACAAACACGTATAACACAGGTACAAATATAAGCGGTCGAAATAAGTCCAAATGTAATGCACAATTCAATAACACGCGCAAAGTCCGTCACTAAATGTACACACGTCTTGACTCGCTTGTGTTATCGCTTTGACTGCCTCACCCCTCCCTTCGGGCATGACTTTATACTAAACTATTCAATATGTCTCGACACAATACTCGACCGCATAACAATAATTTCTAAGAATAACACCTGGGTAATGACTATCATAAACATTACAATACACAATGGCCTGCTTTTCTAATTACAAGTTTTAAACACAATGCAAACAAAAGAAGTCCAAATGCCGAAAAAGGTAATAAAATGTGTTTCTACAGATGCAGGTGTGATTTTGTCTTTTGACGGCATTCAGTCGTAACAATATGATCTCTTTTCTTTCACCATCTCCCAACTCGTGTATTTGGGGTTGGTACAATATTTCTTTTTCTTCCATACTCCTCTATTCTGACATACGTCACATCCATCCATATCTTTTTTGGTATACTTTTACATTTATATCCATCAATCTTGCATTTTGACATTCTTTTTTAACCGACTTTAAAAAAAGGAGGAGTTTCTCAATTCGTCGGGATCTTTTTTTTTAAAGGTATGTTCACCGATTACTCCGAGATTTATGATCCGATTTACGTGATTCTTTTTTGTTCGACGCGGAACAGCTGCCATTTAGTCCCCTAAAAATTTGACATAGTTTGGCCTAGTAGTTTTCACTTTATGAACATTATTTATGATAAAAATTCCATTCCGATCCATATCTACACCGATTATTCTGAGAGTTATAATCAGATTTATGTGATTCTTATTTAGTTTGATGCGGAATAGTTGCCATTTGTTCCCCTAAAAATTGAACATAGTTTGGCCCAGTAGTTTTCATTTTACGAAAAAAATTTTGTTCCCGTTTCTTGGTACCTATATTTTTTAAGGAGCGCGGCACCTTTCGTAGGTCTACCCATACGTAGCTAGACACTAAAAAGTAACAAATAAATTAAAAAAAAACGTTTAAAAAAACCGACTTCAAAAACTAAAAAGTATAAAATAACTTATTTCTAAAGCTATTATTATTAATATATATTATCTAAAACATCTTAAAGTCGTTGCAAAGTAAAACAAAAATTACTATATTTTGAAAATTACTAAGCACCGACATTAAGATATTTTAGATAATATATATTGATAATAATAGCTTTAGAAATACCTAAGTTATTTTATACTTTTTCGTTTTTTAGTTCTTGAAGTCGGTTTTTTTTGTCACGTAACTTTCATCCCTCCTCATTACATACATGATGTAATGTACGTACTTAAATAATTTTCTAATAATTATTGCATAAAAAGTTTTCCATCTTTTCACAAAAATGCAGAATTGTACCAGCATAACTTCTAATTGTTCAAACGTAAAGAAAGCTTATGTTAATTACACTTGACGTTACGACTGCAAAAACTATTGTTTGTAATGCGTTAAACTGCAGGTAATTTTCAGTAATTTTCTTTTAACTAATTTTCACATAAAACCAACAAAGCATGCAAGCTTTCAAGCAAATTGCAGTTCATGTTCTAAATTCCGATTGTGCATATATAACTTATACGTTTTTGTGTTTATCGCATTCATCTGTTTTGAAAGTTTTGATTACGTACAATCACGTAACGTTGTCAGAACTATTAAAGACTACAGTTTAACCCGCGGGTCAATCCCTGGTACGTACCTCTTGTTTAAAGAGCAGGAGTTAATACAGGTTACATTGTACTCAATTTTATGTTAGTGTTATTTGCCCCCGGAAGATTGATTTAATTTGCTATCGCAAACTATCCCATATCCCGGCATGAAAAGTATTTATGTCCATTTTCGGGATTAAAACTATATTTAAACAAAATTACTACATTACCGTTCCAGTATTATATATATATAAAAAAAAGATGATACAAAAATAATGAGTAAAGGTTTTGGTGAAAAAAGGTTTTTAGTATTCCTAGTAGTTTTTCCGTGAAACCTTACCATCTGATATGCGATAGTAACTCTATCTAGAGTTACTATCGCATTTTTTATAACTGATGAATTTTTTTATCTATAAACATGAGAAAAGATTGGTCTTCTATACAAACTTTCATCCTCTATTTCAACCCATTCTGTTAGTAGTTTTATTTAGCTATCCTCCGTCTATCTATCTGTAAACTACATAACTAAAATGATCAAAATGACCAAAATGACCAAAATAACCAAAATAACCAGAAATACCAAAATAACGAAAATGACAAATCACAAAAAATTCTATCCTATTTTCTGCGATAACCTTTAAATATATCAAATCACAATTTTGAATTTTGTCTGTGTGTTCGAGCATTAGGAGGAAATTATTGAATGTATTTTAAATGAAACTCGTCACAGAGCTACCTTATATCCTGGGTTAACACCTAGTATACTTTTTATCCCGATAACTCACGTCGTTTCCATGGGATGGACGAATACGGCCAAAAGTGTGGCGCTGTGTTCGCATTTTTTTGGTTCTACCATTGCAATTCACCGACAAACATGTCGTTGTTATGGCAACGCGAACAAAATTTGGCTGGCACGCCCTAGAAAAAATATAAATATGTATAACACTATCGTCATTATATCGTCATTATTACCTCATTTCATTCCTGGGGTTGTCTGGAAGACATCGCTTTTTAGCGATAAGACCGCTCTTTGTGCATAATTAGACATAGTTTTAGCCTATTATTTTTTGTATTGGTGTCCTGTAGCGGGCGATGGTGACCTTCACCGTGTAGCAGCCAGCGGTAAACGAGCTGACCGGGATCTTCAATAAAGAGACTGATTCAGTGAAGAAGTATTTATATTATCAATCAAGAGACTTTTACAATCATGTGTTCCGTGCGCGGCCCGATACAATTCTCATGTCGATTGTTTTGCAAGGCGTTCCAGGTTTTTGTATTTGAATAATTATATTTCTCAATATAAATGACGACTAGGTTTTAGTCGCTACAGTACAATAAAGAGTTCTTCTTCTTCATCTACAAGCGGGAGGTTTCCGCAACTCGACGACATAGCGCCTATTTTGCGTGCGAGGGTGGATGAGGGTTTACTCCATCCAGCCCAGTTCCTCCAGGAAGTACACTAGTTTCTTCACGTTACTGAAGACTTCACTGACTGAAGGTGCCTGGGGAGTCCAGATACTTCGCCCTGTATTGGGCCACCACAGGCCATATTTCGCGAGTGATAAATCTGTCCTCCTCATAGCACTTGCAGTAATCGTCATTTTTGGGTATTTAGTTTTTTGCAGTAATGATATCCCAAGTGTACAGAAAACTTGCTTATTTTTTATTGTTTTAAATACACTAAAAACTTATATAGCATGGACCTGTTGTTTAGATATCTAAAGATACATGTATCTACTACGTTCTTCTCGAAACCGCCATTTGCAAGTACTGTATTTGCTATAAGAAGGGTAGAAATATATACAGAAAATGAAACTATCGAAATACGTATATAATATTTGCGCAATAGCCATATAACTTCATAACATGGGATATTGAAACAAAGACGGTAAGGGGTTTTCAAAGTTTAATATTTGGTGTAATCTGCGAGTTTCACACCGTGGAACGTTGTGGCGAATCTGAGGGTTGCGAGGGACAAATTTGAGGTCACAAGTTCGGCTTACAATTAAAACAATGTCTGATAAAGGATTCGCTAATTGGCACATGTAGGAAGGTTGCTAATTTATGAATGTACGGATAATCAGAAATGAGTTTTTACAGTCTTTTTGAAATTAAATTTCTTTAAACTCGTTGTGAATTGAAACTCGATGAAACGAAGAAGCGACATTAAAAAGAGATAAACACATAAAATTCAACTTTGTTTAATTCGAAATAACACACATGAATTCGAACACATTCGAAAAAGTGTGTATGCAGTTCACACTTGTCTACTAAGCGTTGTAGATATATTTATGTTCGCCTGTGTACTTTGAAGGTTCACTTCTACTGCGTGTGAACTGCACACACATATTTTTTTTTTTATTGCAGGAGATCAGCAGACAGGCAGACGGCCCACTTGATGGAAAGCGGATACCATCGCCTATGGACATTTGCAACACCAAAGTTGCTACAAATGCACTGCTGATATCTTAAGAGAAACTGGAACCTGTTCACTAATTCCGGAACACAACTCAAGGTTGTTATGGCGACATACTTTAGACCAGGGGTGGTGGCCATCCAGTCGGGCAAATGCCCTACTACCTGGCACCGAAACACATATTCCGTGTTCGGTCCCAAGGTCCAGCTAATGAAAGTAATTACCGTAGCCAATAGAGGTTTGCAACACCAGGGGTGAAACCAAGTGGGTCACTGTGCATCCCGGGGTGACCTAAGCTTGTTGCGCAGTTGAACAATGGGTGTAGCTTCGCTTGTCATCTCGTGTTTTTCCATACAAGCGCCGGGTATGGGACGCAGGTTTAGGTTTTGCGGAGTAGTTGGTTCCGCCCAGAGTTTTCGCACACGCTGCGCGGCGCTTATCGCCGCGGTCCGGTCCCACCCCCACAGTCGAGAGCGACTGAGTATGGTACGAAATGTATTCCCCCTGCGCATCAAAAAATAAATAAATAGGGATGAAACCAACCTTTAGGATGGGGGAATGCGATAGAGAGATCTGCCAGAAGTATGGGATAGAAGGGGATGAAATAGGGGCCATCGGACGTCTCACTCATTGTACGAAACACGATTATCTAGCCATTTCACGCTAATATTCTATGAATGCCCGTAAGGTTCTGGGTCCAATAAAGAGAGAGGATGGTTGCTGGAGGATCCGACCCAATCTTAAAATTCAAAATCTCGTGGCCGAGCCCAAATTAATAGGAGAAATAAAAGCTCACTGCCTACATTGGCTGGGTCACGTAGAACGTATGGGAAAGGATTACAGCGTGAGGATAGCATATTTGGGACGGCCGGTAGGTCGCCGTCCGGCCGGCCGTCCCAAATATCGCTGGAAAGATATAATAGAGGTTGACCTGTCTGAGCTTCGAGCCGATAATTGGCAAGAAACTGCACAGGATAGGAAAAAAATGAGCCAAGGGAGGAAGTAAATATTCTATAAGTGCGTGGTATCACATAGTTTGAGCCGGACCAGCGAGTAAACAAGAGATGATTTCAGCTCAGCTCTACCACGGCAACCTTGGTGGAAGGTCTAAAAAAGAGTTGCAGATTCCAATGAAAAATTAAACGTAAAATAAATATAGTCTAATAAAACAGGTGTTTTTTTTATAGTTTACTTTCGTTTTAATCAAAATCGACCTCGAAACTCCGTTGAGTGTTTTTTCACTTCATCATAGTTTGGGATTTAGCACATAGAAATCCACATGAAAACTTCACCTGTATTTTTTTTTTATTGCAGGAGATCAGCAGACAGGCAGACAGCCCACTTGATGGAAAGCGGTTACCATCGCCTATGGATATTTGCAACACCAAAGTTGCTACAACTCCGCTGCTGCTATCTTAAGGGAAACTGGAACCTGGTCACTAATGCCGGAACACAACTCAAGGTTGTTATGGCGACATACTTTAGACCAGGGGTGATAGCCATCCAGTCGGGCAAATGCCCTACCACCTGGCTGTGGGTTGTTTGGTCGCCTCTTACGACAGGCCGCCCGGCCGCAGGAAATTGTATTCTTTCTCCGTTCCTGCACGGATAAAAATATATCATGAGTATACAATCCACAATTTCTGTGTATCTTTATTTGCATTGAAAGTATTGTATTGTATTATTTATCATAGTATTGAAGAAAGTTACTATAGCAAACAGTTTATTCATCGAGAAAACGTATTTAGCAAGATGTTGTGTCAATATATATATATATATTTTTTAATTTTCATAAAATATATTTTCTCGTGACATCTTATAATTTACAAATTATAAAATTACATATAATCGAAAACAATGCAAGAAAACTTAACTTATTTGTATTGTATTCTACTCATAGTCTCTGAGGACTATAAGTAGAATACTGAGCCTAGATCACCATCTTCTATGGGTAAGGTGCCAAGAAGGCTGGCTACGTTTCCTCGCTGGATCGCCATACTGATCCGTTGGCCGATGTAAGCACCAGCCTTCTGATCACCTGAAGAGTCAATGAGTGGTTTCGATAAATTTTGGTAGTGGCTCATGGCCTCAGGACCCCACGGTCCAAGCGTCTCGACAGCAAACGGCACAAATATCTCACTGAGGGTTGTATATTTAAATAGCATTTAATTTTAAAATTTCGCGAATAAAAGAACATACAAAATATGGTTCATAAATATGTTTTATAACAGCGTTTGTTCCTAGCATGTTTATTACGCTGAAGCCAGGTAATTGCCCTAATTAGTGGTTCCCTACATAATTAAGTATTGATTTATATTTTAACTACCAGGCGAACGAGATTGCTGAGCGAAAATTTCATGCTGCAGCCAAAGCTGTTTTTGTTTTCAATAAGTTGAAAAAATTAGGTAAATATGTGACAAGCTAATAACTATGAAGCGTTACGTAGGAGTGACAAAGTAAGTAAGTAAACTGAAACAGTATATCTTTTTTCATTTAATTAACCGACTTTAAAAAGTGAGGAGGTTTTCAATTCATCGTGTAATTATTTTATGTATATAAAGCCATATACTTGTTATTTCTGAACCGATTTTGACAATTGTTTTTGCGTTCGATTTAGTAATACTTCGAAATGATCCCATATAAATTTATTGCTAGCGGACTTTGGGTCCGAAGATATAGCACAAAATCTTTTGAAAACAGGCTGAAATGTGAAGTGTTTGCATTTTTTCAGCCATTACTTTTTATTTCTGAACTGATTTTAGTCATTTTTTTTACATTAGATTTAGTATGACTTCCGAATAGCACCGTATAAATTTCATTGCTTCTAGACGCTGACTTCCGAAGATATAGTAAAAAATTCTCGAAATTAAATAGAAAACGTATTAAAAATATTGTTTATGTTTAGAATAGAATATAATATACTTTATTGTACAAAAATGCTAGATACAACCAAGAACCTCAACATACAAGTACAATCGGCGGTCTTATTTCCTGCGGCGATTTTTTCCAGACAACCTTTAGATGGAGCATAAGAAGGACAGCAAAAATCGGTACTAAACCAGCACTCGTACAATGTTTAAGTTTGCTAATTAATAAATAGTAATATATAAGATAATTTAATAAATATAAAGAACAATACATTTGATACATGCCGTCAAAGGAATGCACACACCTGGCTGTCGTAAAACACAGTCTATTGCCTTCCCGATTTTAGGAATTCTTTTGTTTACTTTGTGTTTAGGATATGTAATTAAGAAAACATTCTATTGTTATCGTACTTGTTTTATGGCCGTTATTAGTGTCGAAGTAATCCTTGTTGTTATTGCACTGCGTCGAAGCTTGCGAGATGTGCAGATTGACTCAGTGAACGCGGACTTTTGTTGGTATTTTACAGTTTAGTGTAAAACAATACCCGAACGGAGTGGTGGGGCAGTCAAGCGATGATTACGATACGAGCAAGAAGTAGATTCGACTAGCGATATAGTAACGGACTTTTGCGCGTGTTATTGAATTTTGCAGTTTGTATTAATAGTGTCTAGTTATATTTGTATCTATGTTATACGTGTTTGTATAGTTCCAATAAATTCTATAGTAATTCCAACGGCATTTTAATTCGAGTCCTGCGTAACTCGTAACACATTATTATGTACCTATTCCAATACACATTATATATATAAATATAAACATACAAAAGTAAACGATAACACTTAATTATTAATTATTATTAAATAATGACGACGATCGGAGTTGTGATTCAAACGAAAATGCTGTCTGATGACAAGAGCCGATGGACGTAATCATTTAATTAAAAAAAATTCGTCAAGCACTTACACCAATCGAACTTTTAAAACAACGGAGAGAAATTGAAACGGAGAGCAGTTGGTTTTCTGATATGAAATTTGCATCCAAAGAAAGAATAAAATTTCCTGCGGCCTGTCGTAAGATGCGACAAAACAACCCACAGCCAGGTGGTAGGGCATTTGCCCAACTGGATGGCTACGACCGCTGGTCTAAAATATGCCGCTAGAACAACCTTGAGTTGTATTCCGGCATTAGTGGCCAGGTCCAGTCCCTTTAAAAAGCGGCAGCACATTGGTAGCACCTTTGGTGTTACAAATGTCCATAGGCGACGGTAACCGCTTTCCATTAAGTGGGCCGTCTGCCTGTCTGCTGAACTCACGCAATAAAAAAAAATCAACGGACAAGTGGAAAAACGAATGGCATTGGATAAATGACAAAACGAATCGCAACAAAATTTTTACTTGAAGTCTTACGGGCAGATTGTTAATGTACTTTTCCAATTTGAAAACTTGCTCGTAAAACGTCTAGTTAAAATTTTGTTGCTATTCGTTTTGCCACTTATCCGTTGCCATTCGTTTTTCCACTTGTCCGTTGAAGTTTCACTTCTACTATGTGTCCCAACACACATTTCGATTTTTCGCAGGTTTACTGCAAATTATGATTTGGTTACGTTATTTACATTTTAATTAATGCATTTTTTATTTAAACATATTTTATTTTATCACACAAAAAAACTGAATTCGACCCAAAATCAAAAAACGCATCCATAGTATACTCTAAAATTATGCCGCCTCTCACCACGCCTAGTTTAAATTTATGCCGCTCCTTCACGCGGCCGTAACGCTTTTTCGTGACAGAAAAACCCTAAGACCCCCGTTTATATAGAAGTTTCACTTCAAAAAATTATTCTAGCGATACTTCATTAATTTAAATTTGATGACATTTATTAGAAGTTCTTAAGTCTATACCAACAATATTCTACACGACTATGTACGCCAGCCTGAATCTAGCGGTTACATGTTTATGAGCTGCTATTATAAACGATTCAAAGAATTATATGTATGTATGTAAAATGTAGAAGTAAAGCAGAAATTATCTGGCGCGAAAACAAAAAAAATGAAAAGAAAAAATTGTCCACCGAGCTGTGATTTGGTGGCGGACGGTGTAATACGGTATTATGGAAATAGCACCTAAATAAAGCCCAGTGGGGAATATGAAGCGCTGTTGGATACATTACGTAAGACTGCGTTAATACACATGGTAACAAGTCTTAAACATTTTGTTAGTAGTCACATATTGCTTTGTAACTAGATTTTTTTTTAAATGATGAATAGACTCGCATTTGATTAAAACCACGCCTAGTGTTAAACGATGATGCAGTTAAAAATGGAGCACACATACCTAGATAATATTATGCGTGCAGGAGAGGAAAAATAATACAATTTCCTGCGGTGAGGCGGCCTGTAAGAGGCAATAAAACAACCCACAACCAGGTGGTAGGTATTTGCACATCCGAATGGCTACCACCCTTGGTCCAGAGTATGCTACCATAACAAATTTAAGTTGCGGCATTAGTGGCCAGGTTTTAGTCCCATCGATGGATCCGGTAGATATTGGTACCATGTTCGTGAAACACGGTTTCTGGTAGTGCGGAGATGGAACGTGGAGGCAAAACATTTCGTATGCACTTCTGGTTTTTCACTAGCGTAGACCAGAGCACCTTGTCATCCGAAGATAGAATGATTTAAAGGAATTAGAGCGGTATACACTTTCCGAAATTAATCCTGTAAAATACTGAGAGACTGACAACTCAACGTGGATCCTCTTTCTTTTTGTGTCTTTATATTGACAAGCTGGTTGCTACCAGTGAAACATTTCGCTCTTCCCTCAATTGACTCCTATACTTCAAACTGATATTTAGCTGAGCCATTCCAAAGGTGAGTGAGGTGAGTACTCTATGCAAGATTTACTTGAGCACATAATTCTCAATTTATTTTACTGTCGAAATGGAAATTCTTCTATCACTATTGTTTCTAAGTAATGGAGGGTCATTGGAAAAAATAGAGACTAAGTATGGACTTCAAGATTGTACCAAATACTCAATGTAAAGTTTCAGCTATGAAAGAATGAGTCCGGTATTGACAAATCTCCCTCACTAAAGGAGTGTGTAGAGCCGGCCTCTAAGAGCTCTATATAACCCTTAATCTAAGAGACTCGGGTCTCGGAGAAGACGGAGGATGCGTTAAACTCCATTAAACCATTTCCCCAATCACCAAGGAAAACGGTATTGACAAATGCTTTTTTTCCCTTTTATTCCTCAGACGCAGAAACCAAACAATACAAGGAACGTGTATGAAATTCGTATGAGAAGGAAGAAATCGTTATTTTTTAGAGCGTGATTCGCAAATCGCTCAAGCTTTAATCATTTGCAACTACCTTATTTGGAAATTTGGAATTACTTACGTAAATTTTAATTATGAGAAATCACCCACAACAGTTTATAATAGCAAAACACTACAGAAATGGAATATATAAAATGAGTCCCTAATACAATTGATACGCCAAAGGCTTTTAAAAGGGAAAACGCGTTTTAAAACATCTCGTATCAGATCTGCGGAAAAGGCTTAATGTAATTACTTCTGTATCCAGAAGGCACTCAGTACATTTTACGACTACCCGCTCGTAAATAAAACATCCGATGGAGTGTCTACTGTATTATGTTACCAATTTAAAATGATGAGGTCGATGCTAAAGGATCTCAACCTATATATACATATTCTTTTTTCACGCATTATCTAGACATGATGTAACTCCTTTTTGTCAGAAAGGAACTTTATAAAATCCCATCATTATTTTCGTAAAAAAATAAACCTATATATTATGAGATATTTCCGTAGAGCTGCCTTCGGAGAACACTGTTATTACATAAAGAACCTTTGAAAAAATAATATTATTAAAACATTATATTTTATTTGTTGAATAAACATATTAAGCTTGGTTTTAACATTATTCGGATATTTACAACAGTCATGCTACTGCCAAGGGACTAACATCCTGGAAGTTGACCTCGAACCTGGCCACTAATAATAAAACACAACTCAACAACTCAGGGTGTTATGGCGGCATAGTCTAATCTAGGGGTAATAGCTATTCAGACAGGCAAATGCCCTACCACCTGGCTGTTGGTTGTTTCCTCTTCCCTTATGACAAGCTGCTTGGTTGGTCGCCGAATCTCCGCACACTTTCGCCGTGATCCGCACATGGTGATAAGTCCGTAAGTGGTTTCTCCTCGTCAAAAAAAAGGTCGCTTGCTTGCAGGAATTAGTACTCGTTCTCGGTTCTTCGTCCTGTACATTTTCGAGATAAAATATGTTAATTTTGACATAAAAACTAATATACTTTACGGTTTCTGTTGTCTAGTGGCCTAAAAATTGGGACGCCTAGTTCTATGATTTACAGAGGTCGTGGTTTCGGTTTCGTCCGGGTAAATTTCGTAAGAAAAATTTCAATCCCTTATTTACTGACGCCGCCAGCAGCGCCTAGAAGTGTACTGGTGGACGATGGAGATTGCAGGTCTACGTGAGGCATCACTTATGGGCCCGCAGAGCTTTTCAGCGCTGCCAGCGCTAACGAAGTTCGAATGAAACAGAAGAGGAACAGCTGTGGAAAACGTACAGTGCCACAAAAGGCTCTCGGAACGGCAATCTGGTCGAGTGACTAGAATCGTGCAGGCTGTATGTAGGCAGTATATCCGTGCAGGAACGGAGAAAGAATACAATTTCCTGCGGCCTGGCGGCCTGTCGTAAGAGGCGACTAAACAACCCACAGCCAGGTGGTAGGGCATTTGCCCGACTGGATGGCTACCACCCCTGGTCTAGAGCATGCCGCCATAACAACTTTGAGTTGTGTTCCGGTATTAGTGACCAGGTTCCAGACTCACTTAAGAGAGCAGCAGCGCATTTGTAGCACCTTTGGTGTTGCAAATGTCCATAGGCGATGGTAACCGCTTTCCATCCAGTGGGCCGTCTACCTGTCTGCTGAACTCCTGCAATAAAAAAAAAAAAAAAATCAACCTTAGGGATATCGGTACATACACCTAGTACATATAACACAGGAATGACTTGCTAGCCTTGAGGTTCTACAATCTGTTTGCTTGTCAACCGGTTTTATTGCATGTATGTAATTTTTTTTTAATTAAGTACTATATTTAATGAAATCTAATTTTCATAAAATTACTCACTGAATTAACAAACATGCTGAATTTAATATTTATGTATATTTTAATGCATATATTACAGTACTTTAAAGGTGGTAATAATAATTAGCACAAAAATATAAATATTTGTTTTATTCATTAACATGAATGGATGATGAAGGTAAAATTCCCATAAGTCCTATGAAAACAGGACGGAACTTCACAAAGGTCTAATACAAACAGATACTATTGCATATCCCCCTAAATGCTACCAAGAAACTAAACCGCTACCAGAAATGGCTCTTAAATAATATCAATTCAAGGTTCTTACCTTCGAGTTTGGTGGTCATTTCATTACCACAAATGATCTGTCAAAAAGAAAGTACGTCGCCCAAAGCTATTGTGTACATAAATAAACCTGCGGCCCTAGAAACGTAAGCCACGTAAACGTTGCCCAACCGTAAAGTATTTTATTATCCCTCGAATTGAACCGGAGGTCTTTTGTCCCATGTCCACATCAATACTCAAGGCAAAAAAGAGAAACTCAGAATATTTGCGAAAGTCATACTCGGTAAACAAAAGGAATATGTTACTGCGCTCCAAATGTCCAGATTGCGACGTGTGTGGAATCGATATTTTTCGGTGCCAACAATCTGATTTGTTGGCAGATTCTCTGAAACCCTTACATCGTCATAACGAAGTTAGGTTTGCTTTTAGATATCGTTTTCTTCAGAAAGCTCACATATTTCATGATGCTTATTCAATCACTTCAAATTAGATTTGTTGAGATTTTACCCAATTTGTTGTTTATTTAAATTAAAGGAGCAGCAGATAGAATAACATGAAAGTTTTTTACAGCTGGAGCAGTCCACTTCATGAAAAATAGTTATTATCACTTATAGATATTTGCAACACCACATATATGACCAACGTACTGTTGACCTCGAAAGCATTTTATGCCATGTTTTGTTGGAAAACTCCATATCATAATGTTGTGGGAAACCCTAAAACGGGAACTTTTAAATGCGCAAGAGATACTTTCTTGAGAACGGTTGTGTTCTTGAGCGAAGCGGTTCATGGAAGTGAGGACGAAGAAGGAAAGAGGATGACTACCGGAACGGAACAGTTTTAGAAGACGCAGAGATTTTCTACCTCATGCATGTACTCATAAGTATGGGGTAAATAGGTAGATATATGATAAATGTTCTAACAAAAAAAAAACAACAGAAATGATGTTACTGTTCATATGCTTATATGTATATACCCACTAGAGTTTGTCCCGGCTGTACCACGTTTCAAACCCGAGGTAGTAGCTTTATTTTACTTACACAAAAAAGTAATTCGGTTTTATACATACAATAATAACAAAGAAACTAAATCTAAACAACTGCCCAGCAAAACATAGAGATGAGTCGAAGCCAATCTGATTTAAGAATTAAAACAATGAATGACTTATTTCCTATGACAACATAGGTATTTGTTTGAAAATTGTGTAAAATGACATCGTATATCTGGATAAATAGTATCCTAAGTGTTTTACGGGATATAAGACGGCTCTCTGTCGAGTTTAATTCATATATGTTCAGTAGTTTTCAAAAAGGATGTGATTGCAGTGCCATCTTTTTCGATATTGTTATCTATCCTGCGTAAACGACGCCATTATAAAGCATATCTATGTAGAGTTTCATTTAAATCCATTCTGTAGTGTTCACGTGATACTTTAACAAACAGAGAGACGGATAGACAGCCAAAAAATGTAAAAAAAAATATTTTCGGAATCCGCTGGTCCGAATTAGCCCCCCTGATTTTTTCATATTTTCAAACGCTTTGTACAAACTCGAACCATTGACAGATTTATTATGGTATAGATAGATAAATTAAACAACAAACTGTCTTATAAATCGATTTCTTCGAAACACACTAGGTTAGAATAAATTGATCTAAAAAAGCTATGATGAAAAGACACTAAAGAAGGTAGAATAAAAATATTTAGCCTCCAATTGCAAAACTTGCCTGGTGGTAGGGCAATAGCCAATCTTGATGGTTATCTGGCCTAGCCTAGAGCATGTTTCCAAAACAACCTTGACATGGGTTCCAAGACAATGACGGCGTAAGAGTCTGGCTTTTAAATGTTAAAACTTAAAAGCAGGCCACATTGTTTTCTTTGTAATGGAAAAATGTAACCAACTTTACTGAGAAAATCCCAGTAAATCCCCGTAGAGTGAAACACATAAAACTTTCTTTTCACCCGGAAAAGTGATGTAGTTCCCTGGCTTTAATTAAACTTATAAAAGTTGAGGCGGCCATGCCATTAAACGTATGAGCTTTTATGTTAAAGACCGATGCGGGAGGTATAAAGTTCATATAGAAGAGTTTAAAAGCTTTAAAGTTTATTAAAGGGTTAACTTAATACCAAAGGAAATATCTTAAGTAAACAAGGGATTTAAAAGATCTATAGATTTCGCTCTTAAGCTTGTATTTCTGGCCTCAACGACAGGATCGAACTGGGTTTGGAATTACAGTGGAGTAATAGTCAAGGTAGTTGGCCTTAGTCGAAAAGTCTTGTGAGTTTGAATCCCACTCAGGATTTTTTGTATAATCTGCAAGTAATTGTTCTTACGCCAATTTTGTAATGATAAGAATCCGTAGCCGTTTGTTAAAAAAGTTCTACTGTCCGTCTGTGTTTAGGAAGACCATCAGTCAGACCTTAAAAGATCATGACATGAATTTTAATTAAAGGTTCTAAATTTATTAAAAATGATATAATATTTAAAATATTGTATGTGTGTGTGTGGGTGTTTGTGTGTGCAGTTGACAGGCAGTAGAAGTGGAATAAAATATGACAAGGGCTGGAAGGGATTCTAAATTTCGTGACGTCACATTTCACATATTATATCGTTATAATATATTTAAGCTTGAAAACATGAAATTTCAAGTATTAACGAACAACCTCAAAACATCTCCAACTCTATCCGTATAACCATAGTAAATGATTAAATATAATGTATTCTATCTTTTTTATTTATTAATTTAACAAGACAACAAAATGATTACAACTTATTGAATTATACATAGCATAGAAAACCTCTGTGGTTTATATTAGTGCTATGGATATCTACGTCAGTAGCATTTGTAGTATTTGTATTGTCTATTCTACCTTATTCTCACGGAGGCTTAGTCCTATAGATTTATGTGTTTATCTCTTTTTAGTGTCGCTTTTTCGTTTCATCGAGTTTCAAATCACAACGTTTCTAAAAAAAATTGACTTAAAAAATTCTCATTAATGACTTTTTATTTTTTAAGTTAATAGATGTGGAAATATTATCTCTCAAATTCCTATTGAAGAACTATGTCTCCAACCTCTAACTTCTGAATGATGAAGTAAAAAATTCGCAAAAACAAGTTATTAAAATTCTTTTGACAAAAATTTGTGTCTGTTGAGTAGTTTAAATTTTGTTTAAACATCGCTCCTTTGATAAATATTAAATACTTGACGTATATTATTGCGTAATACATATGGAACCCTTCACTGTGTGTAGACTGATACGCATTTCCCGATTTTACGCAATTTTACCGAATTCACGCTCAAAAAGAACACGTATTGTAAGTAAATATCGCATGGCTACAAATTTAACATGTTACGGATAATACAATAAAAGCAAGACTTGTTAGATAATATTTTCAAAGTAGTTAGCCTTTCTATCCAATGTAGCAATGTAGCTAGGCCTTTGGGCATGTTTCTCTCTAGCAGTGATGTGATATAGAACTGCTTTAGAAAGTATTTGTGTGATATATTATATATTGACATACTTACTACCCTTTATAAATAGCGTATATATTTATTGCGAAATGCCTCAAATTTTCAATTACCTTGAACCGGTATTAGACGGTTCATTTCTATCTTTGAATTAGAATGAATCAATTAAAGTGATCCATATAAGCTTGAATCGTTCAATGACATGTAACACCTTGGTGACCTTTCAGTTCTGTGTATTTAAACAAAATTGAATCAGTTTGGTTGATCCATCTGATATCATCATTACGAGAAAAATTGCCAGATTAGGTTCTAAATATGTATATTCATTAACATTTCATAGCAAGTAGTAACGTAAATTAAACCACTGTCACAATAATTTGAATTTGGCAATCTTCCACCTTGCCTCTTTGAGCAATTAAGTTGCGGTAATTTTGTCCATGGGAAACCATTATTATACTCCCCTTTACTGAAATGAAGTTTTATTAAAACGGCGATATTAAATTAATACATTTGTGTGAACAAATTGAGAATAATTATTGCAAGTTTTTAATATTATACATTACGCAATAATGACGACTAATTACTCATGAGTACAGCACCGCTTTCAAAGTAATTTTAGTAACTATTAAAAATAAGAAGCTTCGTTTTTCCCATCTGACCCAACACCTAATCATATACAGGTCATCGATCCACCAGACCAGAGAGCGCCCTACATTAGGTTTACTAAAATACGACCTCTATTCCAAAACTCATCTGCTTTACCATCAGTCTGTTTTGCGACAAACTTTTAATATAATAATTTTGCGAACTATATGGGTGACTTTGGCTGTCTTACGTATAACTTCATTTCAGACTTTATCCATAACAAAAACGTAGAAAACGACTCGCTACTGAGCGACTTTAAATTTACACACAATCCTGTAGTCTGTGTCTACATCTTGGCACCAAATGCGAGGACAGGACAGACGAGCTACTCTGAAAATTTTCATCTTTGAGTTGTAGCGAACACTGAATTAGTGTTTAAAAATATAGAATATCCGATATCAAGTAAGATGTAAACGACGGTCCTAACGAATAAATTCCTCCTAACAAGTAAATTGTGACCCTTCTGGAATGTGACTCCTTTTTGGCTACTCTTTGCACTTCCCGTGTTCTAACCAAGTATGCGGATGTGACGTTCATCGTGTTGGAATTTCAATAACTTATCGTGCGAGGATTGTTGGGTAAGTAGTTAAGAAATTTTACAGTAAATTCTAGAACAATTTGTATATTAAATAACATTATATTATCTTACGTTTAATATATTAAATACTTTTGAATATAAATCTTAACACTTGACTAGCCACGAGTAGATATCATACAAAGCCATATTTAAAAAGAAGAAGTCAAAATAATACATGATTTTGTAGAAAGGTCACTTTTGTTCTCTCAATGGTCTTCCATTTTCACCGCGTTTAGCAGTTTGCATCTAATTTATTCCTTCGCCAATGCTTTCGCCGGACCATCTTCGTACTTTTGCAACAATATTGACTTTAACAACGTTATTTGGTTTTATACACATTTCGTCAAGTTTGCATTTATATTGCTTTACTCTTGTAAAATTTTATGAACATAAAAATATATAGGTATTTTAAACTTTTTTATTTCTTTTATGAAAACGATAACAGTTATAAGATGTCGGGTTTCTTTTTATAAGAATTGGAAGCGTATCTTGAAAATGAAATTGAAAACAATTATAAAAGCTTTTATCACAATGTTGTATTCATAGAAACTGTCACGGCTTCTAAACAAAACGTTAGTTGCTGACGAAAGATAAAGAAATGAATATTTTTTGATAAGGGCTTTTTTGTTTTATTCTATACTACACAATAGGAATTTTTTAAGAGGTGTAAAATTTTTGTTGGCTATTAATTTACTTTAAATCATACTATTAGACGTAGCTCCACTTTGGTCGACTTTGGATATGTATTCTCTAGAAAGTATCTTATTTTCCAGAATAAAATGTATCCTTTGTATTGGACCAGACACCTTCGTGTTTTTGTCGCAGTCATTTTTCTCAGAAACTACTAGGTTTATATAGACGAAATTCTATAAAACGTCACAATGTTTTGTAACCAACTCCACCATCTCCACTGCTGTCAGTCTGTGTTTTTTTTTATTGCAGGAGATCAGAAGATAGGCAAGCGGCCCACTTGATGGAAAGCGGTTACCATCGCCTATGGACATTTGCAACACCAAAGTTGCTACAAATGCGCTGCTGCTCTCTTAAGGGAGACTGGAACCTGGTCACTAATGCCGGAACACAACTCAAGGTTGTTATGGCGACATACTCTAGACCAGGGGTGGTAGCTATCCAGTCGGGCAAATGCCCTATCACCTGGCTGTGGGTTGTTAAGTCGCCTCTTATGACAGGCCGCCCGGCCGTAGGAAATTATATTCGTTCTCCGTTCCTGCACGGATAAAACTGACTGTCTTGTCGTCAGTCAGACTGTGTTGTTAGTCTCTTTTCATCCAATTTCTCTACATGTCTAATACCACCTTAACATTTCTTTCTCAACTCTTGTTATTATATCTTCTTTCTTTCTAATATCCACAACGTTTCCTTATCGTAATACTTTCATGCCTCTTCTGCCATACTCAACTATATAGAAACTGGTGTTTTAGGTTATATAAATTAAAGTAGAGAATGTTGCGAGTAATACATTATTAGAATCCATATTGAAAAGAAGAATTAACAAAAGTAAAATTTAATCACTCTAAAAAGAATATGTCCAATCAGGTTTGGACATGCAACTTTGCTATGGAATGAAAAACATTTTTTTTTAGTATTTTTATTTTATTTTTTATTGCTTGAGTTCAGCAGATAGACAGATGATTGAAAGCGGTAACCATCGCCTTTGGACATTTGTATTACTAAAGGTGCAACCAATGTGCTGCCGCTCTCTAAAGGGAGACTGGCCTGACCTGACCTGACCACTAATGTCGGAACACAAGTCAAGGTTTTTATGGCGGCATACTCTAGACCACGGGTGGTGGCCATCCAGTCGGGCAAATGTCCTACCACCCGGCCATATTGAAAAAACAAACGCAAGTCTTTTATGAGTCCTTTATGAGTCATTTATTACATTGGAATTATGAAGCGGACAATTATAAAAAAGTACTGTGATTGAAGAGACCTAAAATACCTACGTGGTAGCGTAATAGCTAGCGCACGCGTCCCAGACCCAAAGGGCGCGGGTTCGATTCTGGCCGGAACGCATGCAGCGCTTTGGCAGTTTTCTGACCTAATGTGCATATTGTTACAATTACCACGTGCTAACAACGGCGAAGGAAAACATCGTGATGCAACCTGCACATCGAGATAACCGAAGTGTCAAACCTGCCAAGCCGCCTTAGACAAGCGTGGCGGGTATACTGTCCGTTCCCCAGTAATGGGAGGCCCTAGCCCAGCAGTGGGAACATTCATGGGCTGTTATTACATTTATTACAAAATACCTTCAACGCAAATCAGTTTGACAATATCTGTTCAGTAGTTTTTGAGATATGTGGTATTTTCGATATTTTTTTATAATTGTGTACCTAAATTACGAATACAGTGGGCGTTTGCAACCTCTATAGGGTACTTCATAGCTCGTGAACTGACACGCACTTACCCGATTTTATTACTTAGTATCGAAGCCCTGAAAGATTTAAAAGAACTCGCATGAACAGGTATGTTCTAGGTAACGTGCTACACCGTAGACTGTATTTCCACCTGACATCAATCGCAATGTCAGTCAAATGCGAACTTATTCAATATAAAAAAAGGCAAGAGCAGATATGTTCCGTTACAAAATATCGTCATCCATCTGAACTCCATTCAACCCATTTTCTATTTCAGTATCATCAAACGAATTTTGTACACTGTCTATGTAACTTCGCACGGTTACTTAATTACTAGCATGTGCAATTTGTGCGTGTTATATGCGGTGTGATACCATCAAAAGCAATTATCTCACCCGCCCCGACGAATGTGTTCATAGCTTGTGTAGCGCTGGCATTAAATTGTTTATTGTTTATCGCACCAGAGGAAGCTTATTCTTGTGTATATTCTGTTCTGGTTCTGATATAATATCTATTTTGTATTCTATGATCCATTTCCTTCTTCTTATGAACTTGAATATTTGTATCTCTTTTTTGAAGTGAAACTTCTTGAGAATAGTTGCGATTTAAAACTCGATGAAAAAGAGTTAAACCCAAATCTATAGGGACTAAGCCTGCGAGAGAATGAGATATGAGTTTTACATTGTGCAGCACAGATTAGAGAGTCAATGAGACCGACGATTAAACATTGGTTCAGTTTGGACCGAACTAGAACTGGTAATAGTATTTTTTACTACTGAAACAGTGAAAAATTTAAAGTGATACTTAAGAAGTTTATTTTGAATTATAATATGTTGACGGATGAAGGCTAAATTATAGAATAGAATATAGAATTATATTTATATTAATAAAAGTTAGAGAAGAATTATTTGTAAGTATATTCTCTGAAGTTTCACTTCTACTGCGTGTGAACTGCACACACATAGCATTCTTTTGTTTCCGCCTACATCTTCCTACTCCCTCATGATCTTCAGACTATAACGATAGTAGATTCAAATGCAAAAAATAAAAATTTATTAAAAAAAAACTCAATGTACTTATTAACACAATTCTTTGAAAGTTATGCGATACATTAATATTACTTGAAAGTTAAGTCTACTTCTCAGGGTAAATTTCAAACACATGTGAATATACATCATTAAAGCTTTAGTCAATTGAACCTCAAAAATATAGTATCAAAGGCCTTTGATGCCATGTTAAAAGTTAGAGATTAGATCTGTTGTGTAATTTTAAAACGTTGCAAGTGCTTCCTAAGATTAATTTCATTATACCTCACAAAAAAAATCAAGAACTTCAACGACATGCTGTGTCATAATTAATTATTAAGCTTATGCTCATGTAATGCTCATTTTGATAGAGTTTTTGGCGATGTTTAGCGAACACAACATCAATACAGGGAACTATAAAGGCATAAATATTCGTTTAAAAAACCATCTCAGTAACTAGGTTTTGAAATTGTGCAGCTGATATATAGGTTTTCGGACCTAAAAGCTGTTAGGTACTAGAACAAAATTATTCCGTTCGAATAAAAATATTTAACAGATCCATTTTGACATAAATCCGAGCAGCAAAAACGTTGCAGCTACATAGTCCCAGTAATCTCGTTAGCGTCCAGATATGTAGCGCGACGCTTGAATTATTGATGAGTGCGTGCCACCTCTGTGTTGTATAATCATTGTGGATGTCTGTAATATCGTCAATCTGTTTGTGGCCTAGATCTATAATTCTTGTTGGCGCCCTATACACGTAATCTCAAATGGAAAAAAAAATATTATCCTCCTATTGTACTCTCTCCCTGTCTGTCCTATCCGCCACAACACTCGCGCGAACAAGACTCACAATGGGAAGAAACAAAGTCTATGGTGTTGCGCTTCCATAGTCGTCAAGTGTCATTCGGTCTTGCAACTCTACCGCGGGAACTAGATTGACGTGTAATGAAAAATACGAAATTCAAAAAATGAACCAGCAAACCCAACATACAAGTGAGTGTCCCATAATTATTACTTTTATCCTATAACGCATCACCAATTCCATTACATTCACATATTTTTAATAATACTTTTTTTACTTTTTTGTCACAAAAAACAAAAGGAATGACGGTAAATACTTAATTAAATTCAATTTATTTAATGCGAAAATGGGTAAACAAAAGGGGTTAAATTAAATGTAGTACAGTTTTCCAAATTCCGCCTTTCGGCATGCATATGTACAAGTATCTTGATTACCTTTCATATCTAATATTTTATGAATTTAATAGGAGGGTTCTTTAATTTATGTCTCTTACTAATCTAATGGTATTACGTAACAATGTAATGTTATTAATATATTATGAATATGAAAGTAAGGATTTTTAATGTTTGATTGCACATTTTCATTGAGTGAGGTAATTCACTGCAATGGATGTCCTACGAAGGTCTTGAGATTTTCCTTCTGTAATTACGCTAAAAGAAGATAAACAAAAATGTGAAAAACAAAACAGCGATTATTCGATAAAGGATTCGACATTTACGCTAGCAAAAAAGAATTGACTACCGTGAAATATTCATATATACTAGTGGTCATCCAGTAGTCGAAATTCGACCATAATTAATTTAAATTATAAGTTTGAACATTATTAAGGTTCTGTTGTCAAAGACTACACTTCTATAATCACAGATTTTGCCAAGGCTACACTGTTAATTTGACTTTAACCATAAACAAAAGAGTACATATGCGTGTGTGTGTGTCAAATAAATAGTAGTGTTTGTAATGTATTTTTCATGCATAATTTAAAAAAAAATAGCATTCGTCGCTTCTTCTCTATATAAACTATAAGTGTGCGAAATTTCATACTCTCCAATCCGCGCAATTTTCGTAAAAAGGGGTACAAAGTGTCTGCTTCACGTATAAAAATAATGATACTGACTTGCAATAACGACGATAAACATAAAATGATATCTGATTATTTGATTATTAACAGTTATTCCTAATAGTCATTAGTATGAAAACGTGAGTTTAAAACCGTACGCTGGAATAGTTCCCAAAATACGACAAGTCATAAACATCAAATTAAATACAATATTTTCATTATTAAAATGATGATTTACAATGACAGTTTTGTTATTGGAAAGCCTTTTCACAGTATCTGATAATCGTTATCTCAATAATTGAGTAGCCCGTAGTAATTCACTTGAGTGACAGTGCCTCTGTGAGCTAATTGCCTTCCGGTGCAATTTGTACGCACACGCCACTGATACTATCATCCGCACTATCCGCTTTATGACTATCTACATGTTCACGTAATTATAGTTAGTTTTAAAACATGTCAACTATTCGGATTTATTTATTTGAATGTTGCAGACCATCGCATTGTGAGACTGTACGCACGATATAGTGGCGTGTGCTCTTTGGGTATATTACATACATACATACATACATACATACATAACTTCACGCCAGTTCCCTTGCGGGGTAGGCACGAATAACAGAACGCCATTTAGGCCCATTCTTACACACCTCACTTGCTTCTTTGACATTCATAACTCTTGTCATGCACACTCGTCTGTTCTTAAGGCTCCTGAGAACACCCTCCACTAGTACACGATCAATTTGATCATGGAAGGTGTATCGTGGCCTTCCACGACTTCTGCATCCATCCACTTTTGCATTGTATATCTGTTTAGTCATTCTTTCATCATGCATTCTTTCCACATGCCCGAACCACCGGAGCATTCCTTTCCTTACCTTCACCCCGACACTCTCTGGGTATATTACGCTGGGTTATTTTGCTCTAGATTGGGAGAGCGCTCATAACCTGAAAATTGTGCTAGAAAAGTAGAAGCTCTCATATCCTCGAGATCCACCCTCTACTGGTTCGATTCGGGTTTTAGCATGTAGAGGAATAACGTACGGCGTGGATTCGATACCAGAGTAGATACTTTCTTACTTTTTTTATTTTTTTTTATTGCAGGAGTTCACCAGACAGGCAGACGGCTCGATTGATGGAAAGCGGTTACCATCACCTATGGACATTTGCAACACCAAAGGTGCTACAAATGCGCTGCTGCTCTCTTAAGGGAGACTGAAACCTGGTCACTAATGCCGGAACACAACTCAAGGTTGTTATGGCGACATACTTTAGACCAGGGGTGGTAGCCATCCAGTCGGGCAAATGTCCTACCACCTGGCTGTGGGTTGTTTTGTCGCCTCTTACGACAGGCCGCCCGGCCGCAGGAAATTGTATTCTTTCTCCCTTCCTGCACGGATAAACTTGGTTGTATATAAATAAAAGAAAGCTTGTAAGAAAGGATGAGCATACGGTGCTACATATAGTTATTTTTAGTTGAACTAAGTTGTGTGGTGCGTTAATGATAGTTACCTCGTTAGATGGGGTGACGCATCACTAGACGAGAGCGCATGGTACAGTCGCTGTGAGAGCTAAGCTCGACTGCTTGAGAGGGCAGTAAAAAATATGATGAAATGTTGCACTTGCTATGCAATTACTTGCTTAATTAATCTAACATTAAACTTAAAACTACGTGAAAATATGTAAAATCTAAGCATGTTCGTAGATGCATCTCCGAAAATTTTGGCTGTTTTCTGTATTGACAGATTTTGGCACGTACATGGACTACGCAGTTTTAACCTTGCTAATTATGTAGCGATAAACTGGTGTTTGCAAGAGATGAAAGGATGACAATGTGTAACATACAAATAGGAAATGAAAAACTAGAGCAAGTTAAAGAGTTTATATACCTAAAGTGCATATTTACAAGAGATAGAAAGCATGAGACTGATGTTGAAAGGAGAGTAATAGCAGATAATTAGGTAAAAGGAGCGCTTAACTCATTTATGAACAGCCGGAAGATATCCGTAAGGGCACGCCTGGCTGTCCATCACGGAGTGTTAGTAATAACGCTAATGTATGGCAGTGAAAGTTGAGTGTGGCAGAAGAAGCATGAAAGTAGGATAAACTCAGTTGATATAATAGCTTTGAGAAGAGTGGATAGTTTGACGGCTGTTTCTTGCGACAGCTTCGTTTTAGAAGCGAGCGTGGAGGACCGGTCACTGAGAGTCCCACACACCCTCGATGCAGGCCTTATGTCTGCATTTTGGCCCTTCCCCCGAAGGACCCGAGGATGGTGTCCAAAGGCTTTCCCCCTACGTTATCAAAAAAAAAGAGCTTTGAGAAGTATAAGTAAGGTTAATGTAAGTGATATTACAAGAAACAGTGTAATAAAGACACGTTGTGAATTAAAAGAGGACGTAGTGACACGAGTCGATAAAGAAACGCTAAGGTGGTTTGGGCATATATTGGGAATGAATGAAACCAGAATCACAAAACAAGTATATGACAGTAAAGTGAGTGGTAGAGTCGGTGTCGATCAACCGCGACGTACTCAATATGATCAAATCGAAGATATTTTGAAAAAGGTCATCTGAAAAGCACTTTAAATAAGCGTATATATATCAAGAGATTAATGAAAGTTGATGAAGCGAAAACACGTGTTTGTCAAGATCATAGCAAGTGGAAAGCCATCGTCTCTGCCTTTCTCTGCCTTGCCCTACACCAATGGGAAGCAGGTGTGACAATGTGTATGTAATTATGCAGCAATAAATTGTTCCACGTACGTGACGTAACTGTAGTCAAACGTTAATTGGTTCTTCAAGGAAGCCTTTTCTTTGATTCACCTCGACCATCATCTCACTCAGAAATGAGGGTAGATAGCATAATTAAATGGGCGATATTTCAGCAACTTTATTTATTCTAGACAAAGATCTAACAAAATATTAGCAAACTTACGCTGTTTGAGGATAAGATGCAATATATATACAATTTAGAGTGACAGTATTTGAAATTAATTCTGTTGAATGAAGCAATCGGTTATCGTATAACCATCTTGAACAAGGTTGCTTTTAGGAGACAGTTTAGGAAATATTCTAAGAATTACTAACTATTCTAAGTTTCTAAATACATCAATTAATTAATTTTATTTTGTCCGAAAGTATTATATGAAGCCAGTATCACAGAATCTAGTAGAAATATTGGTGGCCTCTTATATATATATATATATATATATATATATATATATATATATATATATATATATATATATATATATATATATACACATATACATACATACATATATATATATATATATATATATGTATATGTATATATATATTGATAGTGGAATAAACTAGTATATAGAAAGTAGTGACAGGAAATTTACGTAAATTATACAGCGATGATAATTTATAAGAAACTGAAAAACAAAATTACATTAAAATTTGAATAGTATGAATGCAGTATTCGATACAACTATATTTGTAATTACATAAATGTCTTTGACTTTTCTTTCTTTCTTCTATCTTTGACTATTCGTAGTCGTGAATTAAAAAGTCTAAATAAAATTGTTCTCATGTAATTATGATTTTGTTTATTGTTTTGGGCTGATTTTCCAATCATCAGATAAAACTTATCAGTCCAATGAATTATAAGCTGAGTTAATTCAAAAATGAATCTATTGTTTTATTCATGCAACTAACACGAATAATTTTTCCATGCTATAGAATAAACTACGAGTAAATTTTATCTGGGTGCTTGAAAAATAGGCTCTTAATTGATTAAAATTTAATGTTACTAGATGAATGCAGCGCACACCAGTCTACATGTGAATGCAAAGCAGAACTTTGAATTATCAATGAGTATGTAGTACGTGTCACTACAAAGTACGCTTGTGATGATTTTGAATGTTTAATGTGTGACCTGATGTTAATAATGTTTCATGACCTAATAAAAACTTAATTATAGTTTAACGTTATTAGGGAACTCAAAACATGTACTTTTATAGAAATATCTTTAAAATGATAGAGCAATACTGAAATCATTGCGGCGAGGAACACCTTATAAATTCTTCCTCCCCATCCTCGCCATCAAGAAAAGAATAAACTTTCAAAGGAAGAATGAGCAAAACAAGACACACATTCATCTTCTGTCAATGCTGTCACCGCAAAATAATATAGTTGGAACACAATATTAAAAAAAACCATTTTAATTTAATTTAAATAACTTTAATTCCCCTAAGCAAATCCTGATGTCTGTATACCTCCGGGGAAAGAGTGCAGTGTGGCGGTAGACTGGTGGCGAGGTAAGTCACTCTTCCCTTGCTTCTCCTTCCACGTTTATTACAACTCTTAGGGCCGTTTCGATCAGTGTGATAGCATGCTCTCGCAGAATATCGGCGCAAAACGGTCAGCCTTGACCTAATCGTGTTATCTGCAAGGAGTGACACTTCCAATAGCCCACTTCTCCCTTCCCTTATCTCGTTCATATCCCATTTCGCTAATCCGTTTCGCTATCCTCTCTCTTCTATCTCATTCCTTCAATCTGATTTCTTTTATTCCCATTTGCCTCTTATCCATCTCATTCTAAAGGTTTGCAACGCGTTGGCTACATCCCTGGTGTTGTAAACGACTATAGGCGACGGTAACCATTTTGATTTAGTTGAGCCGTCCGCCTATTTGCCAACTTCGCAATAATAAAATCTGACAGAGGTGAGTGACTGAGTGAATCTCCTGAGCTGCATCACGTTTCTTTAAAACTGGTGCTCAGTCATTCAACTTTGATTACAATATCACTGAATGCTCATTATTGTGTTACCAACAAAGCACTTGAAATCGAAAAAATCTTAGGAGATATAAATATATCTAAGAATAAAAAAAATGGTCGCTGCCAATAATGCCAATGCCAAAATGAATAAGGGAGATTCACCCGACTATTCCTTAATTTTTGATTTAGGGCCAATTTTTCAATCATCAGATAAAAGTTATCGAGTGAATAAATTAAACATACATACATACATACATATATAACTTCACGCCAGTTCCCTTGCGGGGTAGGCACGAACAACAGAGCGCCATTTAGGCCCATTCTTACACACCTCACTTGCTTCTTTGACATTCATAACTCTTGTCATGCACACTCGTCTGTTCTTAAGGCTCCTGACATCACCCTCCGCTAGTACACGATCAATTTGATCATGGAAGGTGTGTCGTGGCCTTCCACGACTTCTGCATCCATCCACTTTTGCATTGTATATCTGTTTAGTCATTCTTTCATCATGTATTCTTTCCACATGCCCGAGCCACCGGAGCATTCCTTTCCTTACCTTCACCCCGACACTCTCTTTCAGACCAACTCTCTTTCTTACTTCGGTATTACGAACGCGGTCCGCGAGCATCACTCCGCAGATTTTGCGCAGTGCTCGCATCTCGACCGCGTTTACTCTACTTTCATGCTCTCTCGTCCATACCCAACACTCGCTTCCATACGTGAGCGTAGGTACCAGCACCGCGTTGTGTATGGCGAGCTGGGCCTTCTGCCTAAATTAAACATGACTGGAAATTATTCAACTGTTTTATTTATGCAACTGTCATTTTTGATTTCCCCATATTTTGTTTTAATTCTATGGGTAACTTTTATCTGGTGATTAACAAATTAGCGCTTAGTAAATTTAAAAAAAAACATTGAACGTCTTAATATTAAAAACTTAAATTTTAAACTTATCGTCGTCGTCAGCCATTTGCAGTCCACTGCTGGACGTAGGCCTCCCCAAGACGGCGCCACTCATCCCTGTCCTCCGATTGCCTCAGCCAGCGCCTACCGGCGACCTTGCATAGGTCGTCGGTCCATCGGGCGGGAGGGCGTCCGACACTACGTTTACCGAGACGAGGTCTTTACTCCAGGACTCGTTTGCTCCATCGGCCATCGGTCCTGCGGCAGATGTGACCGGCCCACTGCCACTTCAACTTGCTAATTTTGCGAGCTATGTCGGTTACCTTGGTTCTCTTACGGATATCCTCATTTCTAATTTTATCCATAAGAGAAACACCCAACATAGCTCGCTCCATAGCCCGTTGAGCGACTTGGAACTTGTGGACCAATCCTGCCATAAGTGTCCATGTCTCGGCCCCGTAGGTCAGGACGGGGCCGAGACATTTAAACTTATATCAGTTATTAATTGGAAGACCCAAATTCATAAAATTTACGAAATTAAAAAGGATAAAGCCTAAATGGCACTCTGTTGTTCGTGCCTACCCCGCAAGGGAGCTGGCGTGAAGTTATGTATGTATGTATGTATGTAAAAAGGAGGTAATTAGGACCATCCACAAGTTACATCACATGTATTTCATGATTTTTTGCCCTTCCCTCGTCCTTGTAATAGCTGGTCACACACACACACACACACACACGCACACTTATATATACACACATACACACTGACACAGAGTAAAGCTTTGTTTTTGTTGTACATATTGAGAGTTTATTATAATGTTGTCACACGTAAAAAAGGTACTCAGTATCACCAATCAGATAATGTAAATACATACTTCATACACACGTATAATACGTAAACGAGCCTTTAAATAAAAAGTTATTACAAATTTAAGCGTTATTTAACTTAAATTTATCCAAATATATAGCTAGGTATTTTAAAAATGTCTATGAAGAATTTACGTTTGTGTATATGTGTGTGTGTTTTTATAAACTACTAATAATTATAATGACTTCATTATATTTTACTACATTTTTTTTATTGCAGCAGTTCAGCAGACAGGTAGACGGCCCACTTGCAAAGCGGTTACCATCGCCTATGCACATTTGCAACACCAAAGGTGCTACAAATGCGCTGTTGCTCTCTTAAGGGAGACTGGAACCTGGTCACTAATGCCGAAACACAACCAAAGGTTGTTATGGCGGCATACTCTAGACCAGGGGTGGTAGCCATCCAGTCTGGCAAATGCCCTACCACCTGGCAAAATTACATGATTTGTCTTACAGTTTTAAACTCTTGTTTGAGGCAGGTATTCGTGTTTATATTGGAAAAAATAAAATAGTTACAGTAGCTAAAACGCTTTGAACTATTTTTTAGCCTGTTTAATATTCTATCAACAGAGCAGGTTTGCGTATTCCCACATTTTATTGGGAACCGCTATTTGAATTATTGAAGTATTTTTTACAAATTTTATACGTAGTGTATAAGGTAGAATAATACAAGCTTTGTCAAAAAAAAATATTAAAATTTATACATGGCTGGTGGAAGTATTTGTATATCATTAAGGATTTTACTAAGTAAATGATTATAATAATATGTATGCTTCTGATATCTAATTTATTTTATTTTGTTAACATTCTTTTATTTCTGTATGTATACAATAAAAATAAATAAATTTGAATTGTTCGTTTATAATGTGAAAAACATATATTTGTTAAATGTCTGAAAGTAGGGATTATATACAGTACTTAGTATATCAAAAAAACATTTTATTTTCTCTTTGTCTGTCTGTTTCTTCCGGATAATCTATGAAACGGCTGGACCGATTTCGACGGGACTTTCAGTGGTAGATAGCTGATATTATGAGGAGTTACTTAGGCTACTTTTAATATTAGGGTTTCGCGAAAAAAAATCCGGCAGAGTCGCGGTGTACAAACTCTTTGCAGGTTGTTATGGTCGTTTGACTTTATATAGAAAAACACTGTGAAAAATGTAATGTCAATTGGTGAAAATATATTCGGGTGATATAATAATTCTTATTTTGGAGTTTTACTAGAATATATCGATCACACGATATAACCACTGTCCCTACGTCCACACGCGGGTAACAGCTAGAATAACGTGTTTAAATTTTTTGAATTGTTATGATTTAAACTAAAAAAAAGTTTACACGTCAATCTTTGTTATCAATATTTGTAATAACCATGTGTAGTTTAAATACAGTGAGACCAATTGACTTTGTTACCATCTTATGTATAACTATTACTTACTTACTTACCTGTACAAATAAAGGTTGATTAATTAATTCATTAATTCATTAATACTCGTTTTTAACAGACACTTAACAATATTTTTATGGAATAATTTTTACAACTAGCTCAACTACGTCGATACAGCAAATGAAAATCATGTGGATGTTTCTTAATGACTTTTTAATTAAATTAATATGTAGCGAGATATTAACTCCCAAATTTGTGAAACTTGTGCTCTCTAACTTTAAGCTTTTCATAACAGCCCACAAATGTCCCACTGCTGGGTGCGGGCTCGCATTATTGGTTATAATATAGACTTTAAAAATAATGGGTTCAGTATCTTTTTGAGATATGGATAAACATTTATCTAATTAATTATTTTTAAAATTGTAATAATAATAATAATAGTGTTACAACTTAGAGCCCGACAAAGACGAATTCCACGTACAGGTCTGTAAAAGCACATTTTATTACCTGTATGCATTTGAACTAATTGTAATCCTTTTATGATCGTCTTCTTTTGTTCACTTATTTATTGACATACATTTATAGTTATTGTGGAGAACAGCCTATTGTCCTATAGTACTCGCTCATTAGCATCATTAGCCAGGTGTTGCGGATTATAAGTACAAGCTAATTCTAGGAAATTATGTCGACGTTGCTGGGCGGGCACATTTGCATTTGCGAAGTATAAAACGATGGCCTGATTAGAGAGGGGGTCAGTTGAGCTAAAACTACTATCTAGGCGTGACGTGTATACATTCGAGAATCTAACGCGTTTTATTTAATTACGACCTTCTGCATTACGTTTGGATTTGTTGTGTTCGGTTATATTTGTACCTATGTTATACGTGTTTGTATAGTTCCAATAAACTCTATAATAATTCTAACGACATTTTAATTCGAGTCTCGCTAACTCGTAATAATAGTTTATATTCAGAGCTACTGAACGCTCTGAATATTTTCTGAATGTGAATAACATTTTTAACGATTCTATATGCCTCGTATAACTATTACGAATAAGCGGGGTTAAAGTACAAGTAAAACTTCAACGAACGATTTTGGACATAAAATTTTCAAATGTCGAATATCTGTGGGTGAAATAAACTCTACTGGCAACAACGAAACCAAGTTATGAAATCCGATTGTTCAATTGAACCTGTATACATTCGCAGGGCGTTTTCTCTAAAAGAAAAATTGCTTTTTTAAAGCAATTCAAAACCTCAACAACATGATAAAAACGAATCGAATAGCCGCCGACTGGGAGAGAATAGAATCCGCGAGATGCAATAACAATCATGGAAACAGATAGACCGGCTCGCTCAAGTTAGGGCTGGCTATATTGGAAAAACCGTCCGTGCAGGAACGGAGAAAGGATACATATATATATGGATATTTCCTGCGACCAGGCGGCGGTAAGAGGCAATAAAAACAACCCACAGCCAGGTAGTTAGGGTATTACTAGAGAATACTGGAAGGCTACCACCCCTAGTCTAAAGAATGCCGCCTAGGCGGCCTAGAGAATGCGTCGGCGCATTAATATTTGTATAGTTTTTGTACGAATATAAGTATTTATATTTAAGTTTCCCATTCCAATCCCTCCCAATACAATCCAACCATTTTTTTTTATATAGGAGAAATCCGCTTGAGGACCGTGAGCCGCGTGAGGGAGAAAGGTCGCGGCCCGTGTGTGGGATTCACTAGGTTGGAATGGCACTAGCACCCCACGTGTGACGTATGAGATACTATTGCCACGCCGGGGTTAGGGATACCCACTAAAACCCCTGTCCGATCCCAAGCGTCCTTTGTCCAGGCTGTAGGTTTGCTCGCACATTCACCACCAGCCCGGAGGGGATACAATCCAATCACTCCCAACTAAATCCAATGTATCCCAACAAGAGCCAACCTCAGCCAACATGACCCAAACAGCTTATGTTTATGTTTTTTAAGTTATATGTATATATATATATACACACATACATATATATTATATTATATATATATATATATATATATATATATATATATATAATATAGCGGAGTATTAAAAAAACACTGAGATTAAAACATTTTTAATATATAGCAGCATCAGTAAAAATATTCTAGATTTATAGCTCCCTCTTTCTTAAACCATGAAAGATGTTAAATTGAAAAATCCCGTGTTGTAACCTCTTTAAACAAGAGGATGCACTAGAGGTTGACCCTCGGCACAGCGGGGTAAACTTCAATAAGCTTATAAAAACAATTCGATTAAAAGTAAGATGCTTAAAACAGCAATAACATTTTGCGTAGTAATGTACATAGAACAAGAAGTAGACGTAATTTTTATTATACTAGAGTAACCGGGAGGTAATGGTCAAAACGTGCCTTGCACCCGGGTTTCAGTAATAATATTCTTTCTTAACTTTAACTGTTTTAGCCGTTATAGTTAAGCAAAGTAGGTTTCAGTTTCGAAATCGCTGATAATAATGAGAACGTTAAGTGCTTTCTTCATGTAAGGCCTCCTAGTATCCCGTGACTTGAAGGGAATATGAATAATAATATTCAGTAGTGAAACTTATAATTAAATTTTTGAACATATATTTGAATAATTCGAGGTGCAGTTCTGAAGAACTATCATAAATACTTACATATTAATAGAATTTAAGAAAACTGCAATGTTAGCAGCCCTTATCGAGGCCCTAGCACATGCAAAGGTACCGGTAAAACCTTTAGAAAACCATTGTATAGCCAGATTCTGATTGAATCCGCTCCACTGTTTTGATTCCGTAGCTGAAATACGGGCAACGTGACATGGATTTTAAATAAACCAAAAATTTTGGATTGATAAATCCGACTCTTTTTCAATCTATATCTACCAATATTATAAAGAGGAAAGATTTGTATTTGTGTATGTGTAACGAATAAACTAAAAAACTACTGGACCGATTTCAAAAAATATTTCACCATTTGAATTCTACATTATCTCTGAGTAATATAGGGTATAGGTATATTTATTACTTAACCAATTTTGAAAAAAAAATAAGTTCCTGTGGTACATTATGTATATTGTACCCTTTTTAAATGAATACATACATCTATAATATAGTATACCTGTTGGTGGTATTGAGTTTATACAATGAAATTAAAAATGAGAAAAATATCAGGGGGGTAATTCAGACATTTTCGGAAATTTCAAAAGTGCAACTCTTACAATTTTTACCTTTTTTTTATTACATGAGTTCAGCAGACAAGTAAATAGCCCACCTGTTAGAAAGCGGTTCCTATCACCTACAGACATTAACACCTAATCTGCTGTCGCTCTCTAAAGGTAGATTACACCCTGGTCATTAATGCCGGAACACAACTCAAGGTTGTTATAGCGGCATATTCTAGACCAGGGGGTGGCTATCCAGACGGGCAAATACCACCTGGCTGTGGGTTGTTTTGTCGCCTCTTACGACAGGGCGCCCGTCTACAGAAAATTGCATTCTTTCTCTGTTCCTGCACGAATGAAAATCTATCTGTCTAGCGGTTAGAGCGTTACGTGAAAACAACAACACAAAGTTAGCTTTCATCCGGGGTTAACATTCAGGATAATTTGAATCCCGCTAAAAGACGTCGTTTCCATGGGATAGACGAGTTTATCCAAACATAACGCTACGGTTGTACTTTTCTAGAGCCGCTGTTCAATTCACTAACAAATACGTCATCGTGGCAACGCAAACGAAGTTTCCCTGGCACTGCAAATGTTTCAAATAAAAGTAAAATACGTGAGTCCAGAAAAAGATAGGATAGTAGAACTAGATTCTGAAAGTTTAAAAGTATTCTTTTACATCGCATAAAAGGGTAAGTGCTCAAATAAAACACATTTCCCGGAACAAAGGTTTGCAGTTGAGCGAAGTGCTAAAAGTACTCGTTTCACTTCATAGTATAGCTTTCCAATGTACATTTAGAAGACTCTATTATTTGTTTTTTCAATGGTGAAAAACATCACATTACAATATGTAGGGACAGCAAAAACTACACTATGTATGTTACCGTAAAAATGTAATACCGTTAGATCTGAAAAAGAATTTATAATGTTTATGTTCCAGTGAGATATCATATAAAATATTTATAGGTTATACCAAAGCGAATTCATGCCTCATGTCAGTGACGTGGCAATAGTGCAAAATCGCTGTATCCAATCGAATATGATTAGATGAATTGATACACGTTGTTATGCGCAATATACATACAAGCATGTTACAATATAGACAAGCATGACTTATATTTTTATATTTTTAATTTAAATCATAAAGTCAACAAAATATTTATACTATTTATCCTATGTAGGTATATATTTTAATTTACAAATTAAATAGTTTTTAAATTAAACTCATTAAAATATTCGGGTCGTTTTAGCATTACACCAAAGGGAAGGTTTGCATGAAAATCAGCGTTGTGTCGGATATTATATCGACACAATAGTAAACTGAGTGCAAAAGTTGTTTGCTGAAAATGCGGCGTACACATTCTCAAAATGTTTTTATTTTTAAGATACAATGTTAGCAATGTAAGTACATAGATATTTCTTTAAATATTTTCTTTCTTTCTTTATCTGCGCGTGAGATGCGTTCCATTGCATGCCATTTTACAATTGGACGATTTCACGTAGATAAATTTTAATGTACCGAAAAATAATGAGTTAAATTGTAAGCAGTATGTTACGATTTACGGTTCACAATATTTTGACAGTTTACAATCACACGAGATAGATTATAATTTAACAATATTGACAATTTGACGCTGACATATACATAATTACACGCTTAAAAAACAAAAAAATATCTTAAAATTTGCATTTGGTTGAGAAGATAGATAGGCGTTTGAAGTTTTGGCTTATTACATGTTTTTCTTTGTTTGTTAATATATTACTAATCAAACTAACTTCCAGTTGATGAATGGCCTTTAACTTTAGTTGAACGTGTAAGGATTTATATTCAAATAAAATAATGAAGTCCATTTGTTGACAATACTAAAAAAGTAATTTAAAATAATGTTATAAAAGTAAACCAATTCTTAAAACAATTTAAACTAAACTACACTAAGTTGAAATACTCCGGCACTTCAATGAGTCTTATTTGACAAAAAACGAAATAAGTATCAAATAAATTCACTTCACAAATAAAACCATATGAGAAATGAATCTCACCTATATGGTTGCTTCACTCATCGCAGTAGATAGTAAAAAAGAGGGACAATCCTTTATTTCGCCAACCAACTGTAAAATTGCGCGGCAGTTGGAGCGAATTCATTATTTATGATAAGTTCATACAATTTATAATGTAATCTCCAAACTCATGCTTTTCGAGCTATTTCCTTATATACCTTGCTGATGGATCAGAAAAAATCGACGGCAAAGAAAGGAGGTAGTCTAATTAATCTCTGTACATAAGCTCATTAAAAATTAAATAATTATTAAAGTATTTAAGAAATTGTGTGGTGATGTAAGTAATGTAATATAATCAACTAGCTGTCGCGACAGACGTTGTTCTGCCCTGAAGAAATAAAATTTAGAACCCGATTCCAGCGCTACCTACCGGGTCCAAATGTAAGCTACCCTATCTTTCAAGTCGGATTAAACTGCACACGGTGTGCAAATTTGATTAAAATCTGTCAAGTAGTTTAGGAGTCCATCGCGGACAAACAACGTGACACTTAATTTATATATATTAAGATTATTAGACTTAATAATAGTAGCAATAAATATATATATATATATATATATATATATAATAAAATCAATTAAATTTAAAAAACCAAAATCAAATAAAATTACCGCGCTTAAAACCGTTAAAACGTCGCGAAAACTTAAGAAAATATTAAATTTAAAAGTTGTTCAGAAATGTAATTAAATTTAAAAGTGTTTTTTTTTTTGGTTTTGAATGTCAAACTTCTGATGTTCGTCCCGTCGTTCAGAAATCAACGTTTTTTATTTATTGATTCTGAGGCGGTACGAAGTTTGTGGGGTCAACTAGTATATATATATAAGTATAATATATACAACATCATAGAAGAACTGTGTCGCCGTGTAAAACATTGTAAAGGGATCCGGTGAGTTCCCTTTGTGTCCTTCCTATTTCAGTACATTAATTTTGCTCAAGATTTTATTATATTTAAATTAAACCAAAGCGTAAACATGGATTAAGTGTGTAATAAAAATGCAAAAAAATCTATGACAAAAGGACAACTGTTAAACTTAAAGGTGATAATGATAACAAAAAGGAGATCTATAGTCTACTCGAGTGTGTAAATGATGGTAAGAAGATTTTCCAAATTTATAATAGGATCACGCAACCATGAATGAAAAAAACCCATGCATGATAAAAGCAAATAATGTGTTTTGGGAAATTAAAAACATCAAGAATTAGAGATAAATTCGAAACAGTAGCTAAATTTTTTAGGATCAGAAAACTACTTGACTTTAAAACATCTGACTACTGCTAGAGTATCACATTTTAAACAGAAATATTTTGACACCTTTAGCCAAAGGCAGTCCAAAGGTGGGGAACACCAATGAATACAGATGATATTAATTCAACTAAAACAAAGAGTAAGCGTGTACACAGGCCTCTGCGATTAGCAAAAGAAGCGCTTATGTTTGAACATCCAAGGTTGGTAAGACGTTTCAGTAGAGCAGTTAGGATGCTGAAATGATCTAAATGACATTACGCACACGACGCACATTCGTCGGGCGCGGACTGTGTTAAAACTTTTTAAAATGTCTTCATTTTCAAAATTTTAAATGCATAATGCCATGATATTATTTTATGTTCTGTGTCACTTGAAAGGAATATTCTTCAAAGTATATGTTTATGTAGAAGCGAATTATATTTATTACGATTTCGCTGTGAAGTATTTACATTATAAGATAATCCACAACAATGTGTATTGGGATCAACACTGAATTTTTGTGAACAAGATAATCCAGTGATGGTCGAACGTCTCAAACATTTAGACCGCGCATTTCGTTTTTGGCAATATCCTTGCAGTAGTATAATCATTGCATATCTTCTTCAAAACAGAACATTACACGTGTAACAGCTTTGACGCATAATTAAAGTGCTCCTCGTGCTCCATTTCCCCAATGCATAAACTCAGTGAATCATAAATGACGTATTAACAGTGGGTTACAGGATTGTGAATCATTGGAATTCGTTGCGGGCAAATTGTCGCGTGAACTATCATCAGTGAGAAATTTATTAGAAGAATGAATTTAAACAATAAAGAAGACGGCTAATTTCTTCTACTTTAGTCATTTATGCTATAAATAGAAACTATAAAGAGAATAGTTAAATGAATATATAACAAGTTGAGGGTACTTGTTGAACACTTCTTTAAATATTAATTCGTTGTGGAATGTAAAGATTTTAATTATTAAAGAAAACTACCCGTGCGTAATACAATGACGAATATGTTCATGAATGTTCTAAATTCAAACATTTAGTGTATTTGGTGGCCAGTACTACGCCACACCAAACAAATAAATACTGTTTGTTGGAGATTTCAACAGTACTACATGGGTCAAACACAAAAATGGAAGATAAAGTGTTCAAATTCCATATATACATTATTTGTTCATGTATTTTTTTATATAAGATTAAGTTGTGGGGTATGTTAGTTAGATTTGATAGTCTTTGGTATTTTAACAAATACATTATTTTTTAATGCTCTCGTTTAAACCAAAATGTCTCCTACTGTAGATTGTTCGGATACTGAATACCTCAGTTTGATAGACGTTGAAACATATAAAAAATTAAACAACTTTTCATATAACAATCAATGTTTGCGAATCAAAACATACTGTTCCAAGATTTGTAGTTCTCTCCTGTGCACTTGTAAAACTTTTTTGTGTTTGACCTCTATATACGATAACGTGCTGCAGAGCGGTGTTCATAGAAAAAGAAGTAGTTATGATTTATGACTTATATGTATGACGTTCAAAAAAGTACTCCAATGGAACTTAATTTGAATGAAACTTAAAGAAAGTTTTGAATTTCACTTTAGTAAAATAACTAAAAACAAAAATCTTTTTCGGACAAGTTAGGCATTTCGATAGTCGATTTATATATAAAAGTTCTTTTAAAATAAGACGCCTAAGTACGCTATTTATAAGTACTTACTTATACGTAATCTAAAGTGTCTCTCGATTTTCGAGTAGAAATATTGTTTTTGAGTATAAACAACTTATTTTCTTTTAGGTACCATTAGCACCATCACTCGCATAAAGCTTTAGCTTTTATCATCCTTCTACATTATAATACACAAATTTAACTACCATTATCTATATACTCACAGACAACAACGTAGAAAATTTCCCTTTAAAACATTTTCAGCATTGTTACTGAACAATACATCCTAGCTATAAAGTTATAATATAAAGCTCTATACCGTAGCGATGTCACAGTATATATAGGTTTTGCAAAATGTGCAGTAGGTAAAAGTGGGACTATCGCCCCAGAACTACCTCTATGAAAATGAATATTTATTACTTCAATCATTATGGCATTGCAGCTGTTGTGGGGAAAGTGCTGTGGTTGCAAGATTATTATTTAATAAAAGAAAAGCACATTTTTGTTTATAATATTCATAATTACTAAGCATCACGAAAAAAATGTTGTTTGTTTGCTTTGATTTTAAGAACTTCTAGATTATTTTTTTTTTTTTCATTAGATATCACGTTTGTTGAGGAAGCTTCTATTAGATGGAGTATATTACGATACGTTTTAAAGGACAAAGTATGGTAAGTCTATAGATGTTTGATACACAAATTTTAAGTAGCACAGTGATGGAGTATCGAGAGGGAAGGCATACTTACCTCTACTGCAACCCAGGTACGTAGATGTTGAAATAATATTTTTTTAATAAAAATAACCTCACTTATTTTATCACTAATATTGCACTTATGTCATACATAGATCCAAAGTTGAACAGTCCTTTGAAAGTCCAAAATAAAACCAGTAATTTACAGAAAAAGAACTAAAAAAACAGCGTAAGTCGTCAAAAAATGAAGAATACAACACAACAGAGCACATTTACGTACATTATAAGAGCAACCATGAAAATATTCAAAATGACGAGCAGTAAAGACGAAATTATAAATAATGTAAATAAAATAAATAGTAAGTAAATGGTTATGGCCCGGCGGGCCATATATATACCTCGCCGGGCGCTGCCGCGACCGCGCGCTTAACTCGCTCAGCTCGTGAGCTTTGGTCTGTAGTTAACCTAACCTAAATCACTGTTCTAGTCACTGGTCGTGACCTTTCACCACCCATCATAATAATATTACTGAAAAATAATGGTTACGCTATGTTTACCTAAAATTAATATTCTAAGAACTCCTGACCACAAGGGTTGCAGAAAGGGTAATTATACCTTCCCCCATCCACTCCGCCCACCCACTACTTAAAATTCATGTACCGAATATCTGAGTAGCAGCCCAATTTATTGTTGCTAATTATTGCTAAGGATCGAATTGTGAATATTAGGAATTGCCATGTATATTGCTGCGCGTCTTAGTTGCGTGGTCGCAAATTTTGTATATGTTTTTATTTAATTTAATTGAAAGACAATGTTAAACAAACTGAATACGGGTGAAACCGGGTAGAATATATTACTGGTACATTTTATAGATTACCAAGGTCAATTTTATCTCCAGGAACATTGTGAACCTACTGATATTACACTTTAAACTGTAATCATGTGCCCGAGTCGTAAGTTAACAAACCGTGGGTGGCCAGTGGGCAAAAACACAATACTGTTTGTCAAAACACTATGATATATCGGGCAGCTTGTCTCTGTGCAACTCGGACTTTCCAACCAGTTACGATATCAAATACAATTTTACGCTGTACGGATTTGTTACGCGTTTCAGTTTCACAACAGAAAACTAACAGCTAATATGTTTTGTTTGTTTGTATGATTGAATTTCCAATCATGCATAGGCTTAAAAGAATTCACTATTTTGTTTCCTCCTACAAATTGGCCTCAGGCTTCACTGACTTGCTCATAATCAACTTATACAAATGACATATCAAATTTAAAACCAGTAATGTTGGTACTTTCGGCTATAAGCGCATTTAAACAAATTTACTTCAAAAATATAATCTGAGAGTCTTCAAACTACAATTGAATTATTGTCTATTTTATTTTTCTTAATTATATGTATTGTGTAATATCTATATCACACAAGCCCGGGTTGTCTGGAAGAGATCGCTCTAAAGCAATAAGGCCGCCCTTTGTTCCTGCCTTGACACGAGATGACTGTAAACTTTATGTGTATGTGGTGAACAATAAAGTATTTTCTATCTATCTATCTATCTTGAATAAGTATCTTCTAGATAAGTATAGTTTTAGACAGCATCACCACTATAATGTCTGGTAAGACAGTGATAAAAGGTAAAACTATAAAAAACACGAGGTTTGATATACTTTTTTTATATAGGGGAAATCAGTTTGAGGACCGTGAGCCGCGCGAGGGTGAAAGGCCGCACGTGAGTGGGCTTCGCCAGGACAGGGTGGCACTAGCCCTCACGTGTGAAGTGCCATAGCCACGCGGTTAGGGATACCCACTAAAACCACTGTCCGATCCTCGAGCGTCCTTCGTCCGGGCTGTAGGCTCGCTCGCGCATTCACCTCTAGCCCAGACGGACGACGGCCGGCCCCTTTGCGGGCTGGCCTTACCATGGATTAGCCGGAGATCTGGGTCTCTCCGGCTACCTCGAGCTCACCTCGAGGTGAGAGTGCGTCCTCTCCGGCCTTTATGAGCTTTGATATACTACAGTTACTGACAGTAACTAACCCTAATAATTATTTTTACTTATTCTTATGTCTTTATTTCGTGGAAATCATTAGACCTTTATTACGAAAATCTCGATTTGTAATCAAACACTCTCAGTTTTAATCGAAATGATAATTTTGAAATAACCATTTCTTCAAATAAATTTATTGTAAATTCTACCTTATCTTAGGGAGCAAAGGAATAAATTTCAAAATTATTTCTCCAAATGACTTATAAATGGCCGTTTCCAGCCTGTTTTAATTTTATGGACCCTTAAATTTCCCGTTATAGGAAATAATGTATTTTTAAAAATGAATTACAGTTCAATTTGAATTTTTGCTCAGAGCTTCGCTGAGCCAGTTGATGTTTAGTATTTCGTATTAATATTTAAAATTTGTTCACTTTCAGTGATTACCCTTTTCACGGAATTTGTTGTAGTGATATTTAATTAAATATTAAATTTATAATCTGTGAACTCGAATGAACTGTGAGCGTGGCAGTCCACGCGCAAAGGCGTAATTCCGTTAAGGTGCGTAATGTTTTGTTTTCATCATTTGGTCACGGATCCCGTTAAATCCCGACTGCGTTCGGAGCATTCACTCCGACGCCCAGGGTCCGCTTTCCTAGTTTTTCTACTCCACTTTGCGCTGTCTTCTGCATCCCCCGTTTTGAGACCATTGGTACGCATGTCATCCTTCACAACGTCAAATGGATCCATAAAAAGCATTTGTTCGAAATACCCCGTATCAAGGCCCGAGCCAATAAGGATCTTCTAGGTAAGCGTTCTGCATCCTAGACCACGTCATCACTCAATAGTAGATGAGACAATGGTCAAACGCGGATTTATACTTATTGTTATCCGTGCAGAAACGGAGAAAGAATACAATTTCTTGCGGCCGGGTGGCCTGTCGTAAGAGGCGACAAAACTACCCACAGCCAGGTGGTTGAGTCTGGTCTAGAGTATACCTCCATAACAACCTTGAGTTGTGTTCCGGCATTAGTGGCCAGGTTCCAGTATCCTTTAAGAGAGCAGCAGCGCATTTGTAGCATCTTTGGGAAACGTTCACAGGCCATCGCCTGTGAACATGGTTACCACCTGGAAAGTGGTTACCATCGTAACCACTTTCCATTATGTAGGCCGTCTGCTTTATGCAATAAAAAAATACTAGGCAGTTTCTGTTACTGTTATATTTAAATTAGGTATTAAGTATCTTTCTGTAAATATTAGTTTTTATACTTAAAATGTAATTGTTTTGTCCTGTTCTGTGAGCTCTACTACCTCAATGTTTTCATAAACTTCAACTCGATTGTTTAAAAGTTAGATAGGGGAAAAATTTACATGACTTGCAAAGATAATAGCTCCCAACCTAACTACTTCAATAAACTTCAACGATCTAACGTAGCCAGCCTTCTAAGAACCTTACCCATTGACTTCGATAACCTAGGCTGAGTATACTACTGTTCGCGCCAAGACCGCAACGTCTAAGGCACAACACTAATAGTCACAGCACTATCAGCCCGAAAGCCGCGTCCCGTCAGTATCAAATATACCGCGACGAAGTGCGCACACGCCGGTTCACGTGACAAACAAATATATCAAGTGCAGTGTTAAATACCAGCTCTCACCAATCATCAAAAGTCTTCACCATCACCAACAACCAATTAAGTTCTCTTTGTTCCCACCCACAAGGTGTCGGCGACACCAACTACTTATAGTCTTAAGGGATTATAAGTAGAATACAATATAAGTTTCCTTCATTGTACTAAATTATAGTTATAATGTACCTATTATCAACTAATTATTATAATAATTTTGTAAATTCTCACTTCAATAAGAAATTAATTAAAATCATCCCTAGAATTTCCCAAATGTATATACTAACATAGAAGAAGAATAACGATACGAGACGAATAACAATCGTCCAATAAAAATCGTAACTCTTAACACACTCTGCATTCACAGTTGGCGCCACCAGTCCATTCGTTTTTATAGCAAATGTCAATTAAAACTGGGACCGCCGTGTCTCCCGGTAAGACTTCATAAATCCTTTCTTCTTTTGTTTGCATTTCGTTGCACATTCTTAGAAGCCATTTCAAACACTAGTGCGCATGTTGCTAAGCTATTTTACAAATATATATATGGTTGGTCAGTCGGGACTAAGTTAGTTGAGTTTCAACTGTGATCGAGCTATAAAATATAATAAATACGTATAATATAAATATAACAAATACATAATTATGTTGTAAATATAATACAATTAAATAACTACTGAATGGATAATACAAGTATTAAATTTCTGAATAAAAATTGCCTTATATATAGACCTATAACAAACATAAGTGAAAGTGTAGGGAGGAGCTGAGGAGCAGTGCGTCACCCATATTTATCATTCATGTATGGACGTGCTTTTTCTTCTATACTTCGATTAGAAATTGTCCCATGCTTCTTTTTTTATAACTTAACACAGTCCGTTTATCAATAAATTCAGCGCCGCCGCAATAAAATCTTTCAATCGACTTTTTATTATTTAAAAGTTATATTTTTATCTTAATCAGTCATAAATTGAAAGTACTAAGTAGCTTTTCAATTTCATAAATTTCATGAACATCACGTGATCAGTGGAACAACCATTCAACCCTCATTTACTTGAATGGCAGCCAACTTTAACGTGTATTTGTTTCACGATTTTACTATACTTTTTCTATGGCTTTTATATATAATTTTACAAATAAATGGACAAACGGATATAATGAACACATTCGTAAAAACTTCCTTTCATTTCTGCTAAAGTAGCTACGGGAAACTAAAATATATGATGATATGTTACTATAACATTCTATCTAATATATACTTATATAGATATATCATTATCTAATCTTCTTAATATATAAATAAATGTTGATCAATTAATTTTTGACTCATTGATTTTTCAGGTGATTAGAAGGCCTGCAGTACCTGCAGTATATCCTCCACGCTTGTCTAAGGCGGCTTGGAAGATTTGACACATCGTTTATCTCGATGTGCAAGTTGCATCACGATGTTTTCCTTCATCGTTGTTAGCACCTGCTAATTGTAACAATAATCACATTAAGTCAGAATTGAACCAGCGCCCTTTGAGTTTGGGACGCGTGCGTTAGCCATTATGCTACCACGACGATACCACCACTGGGTTACCTGAGTAATGTTCGTAATGATAATTTGCTCGACGAGGACGTATACTTAGAAGGGCCACGTGACTTGAAACCTTATATTGTCTTTCTTGGGAAACAAAGAAAAACGTGTAAAGCCAATGAAAGTTATATCGAAATCGAAGAAAAAGTACATAATAGCAGCAACGATGTCGAAGCAACTTGGGTTAAGTTTCGTAATATTTGTGTTTATGAGAATTTATTTGGGAAGTTCACAAAAAAGAAACTTTGCAAATATTGTAACTCATAAGGATATCTAGGAACATGAAGCTGTTAAGAGTTCTACTAAACTAAATACCAAGAATTGCGTTCATGCATAAAAATTGAATTCTAAGATATAAGTGGACTTTGTTTGTATCGTTTATGAAAATTGTTCCAGGAAAGGAGTTACCATTAAGTGGAGTGTATTCCTGGAACACAATATCTCTATTGAAGTGAAACTTCTATATAGACGGGGGGGTCTTAGGATTTTTCTGTCACGAAGCGAGCGGCAGGAGCAGGAGCGGCATAAATTTAGACTAGACGTGGTGAGAGGCGGCATAATTTTAGAATAGACTATGGATGCATTTTTTTTGTTCCGAATCGAATTTAGTTTTTTTGTTTGATAAATTAGTTATTTTGGTTCTTGTGTGTGACATTAATTTTGTTGTTGAGGTGTATGTATGTTACAAATAACTTATTATATTAATTTATTCTAGTTTTGATACTAAACTTATACTATTGTAGAGTGTATCTGTTACAAGCTGGTGTTGTGAGGAAGTGCATGTGCAGTGTGGGCCTTATATTATTAGTTATATATATTGTCCTATCTAGTGCCATGTGTGTTGTTTTTTCTTTTCTGTGCCTGGGTTATTAATTTTTAGGCTCTTTGTGTGTCTTGGTTTGTTTGTGAAGTGTGCGTGTAATGAAATGCTGTGGTATTGCGCGTTGGTTTGAGTTTGTGTATAAGTTTTGTTGTTAGTTAAAGTTGTTTAAAATAAAATATTAAATTAATTAAAATGTACCTAACCTAACCAAATCATAATTTGCAGTAAACCTGCGAAAAATCGAAATGTGTGCTGGGACACAGTACCACTGGCAAGTTGCCACTTGTACGTTGCCATTCGTTTTTCCACTTATCCGTTGAAGTTTCACTTCCACTATGTGTCCCAGCACACATTTCGATTTTTTTGTTTAAATATATAATCATTGTAGAAGAACATATGCTGCATAGTGTGTCACCAGTTACTTAAAACTTCAGTCGAAAACTCAAAGTCGAAAGAAAGTAAATGTTCTTCAAGAACAAATTTAACATCTTGAATGTGGATTTTTAACATAAGTACTGTTCTAAATAAAACACCGACCTGTTTAAAATCACATTAAAAATTGAAACGCGATTATTTAAACAATACATTTTATAACGCTTCTTGATAGTCCTTGAAATCGTGATCCCAATCCTCATAGCAAGATTTACGAGCATCCGTCCCGGCACAGCATCCATTTTGTTAAAACCTACTCACGTGCGACATGCAAAAGCACTCGGCCTCAACAAAACTCTAAAATGTGTTCAAACTACTCATCGCAGGGACATTTTCGTTACCCCACTTTGTAATTAAAATATACGCTAGGTCGTAAACGCGAGTCTGTTGGCGGTAGTGGCGTTGTGAAATATTTAATGTTTCGGGTAGATTGAAGTTATATTACAATATAATTTTCAAAATGTTTTCTCCCTAACTTCGTATTAGTGATGCGCGATGACAAAGTAATCGAGTCAATTCTTCTAATGTGCCGATTATAATCAACTATTTTCATGCGTAATATCATCAACATCAGTGCAGGACTTTGTAACTACATTTAATGGTGAAATTATTTTTTCGTCAAAATTGTTACAATTATATAATAAATACTTGTTAATAGTTTGACGACAAAAATAATTTCACCAAAAAATGTTGTTACCAAATCCAGCACTGACGGCAGCCATGTCGTTATTATCGGACATGCTGATGAATTGACGCGACGTACGCGTACTAGTCACGACTGTTCTCTGCGGGTCAGCCGGCAAGTCGAATAAGTTGAATGTAAATAATTAAAAATATATGAATTCGACGATCCAGTCGATTGTTGACTTGATTGTTGTATTACATTGATTGCGATTTTTTCGACTCTTTAAACATTCCTGAATTGACGATTGCTCTATCATTTCTAATGATATTTTATGATATGATGAATTACGCATAGACTTCGGTGTACCCAATTTTTTACGGGAACTGACAGAATACCGGCTACGCTTCTACAAGACGGGTCGTTGGTTTTGAAACAGTGGTTATTTGAATAGGAAGCCTTCATCACTATATTTACCTTCACCATGAGCATAGTAATTATAACGACATTACGACGTAAATCTGCTTATGTGGTGCATGCTTTCCGGCCAAGATTCGAACTCACATAATTTAAAATCGGCGCAAGTGCATTCATCATTAAGGTATCACTATCTGTGTCTTTTGTCTCGTCGTCGTCGTCTCTGTGCTATTATGTCGCAATTATTTCTTAAAGAATTGCTCTCAAAACTAACTATTCATGACTTGGACTATACTTAATATCTTATTCCAAGGAAATCCTAACTTCTCATCTAAACCATTTTCCTCGTCTTGTGAAATGTCGAGTAAAACACTTTTATCATAATCAAGAATCTCAGTCATGAAGCAACCGACAAGAGGATCATTGCGGAAGATAAAAAGTTATGTCGCTCGGCGTTATTTTTTCATAATTTCATGGACTGTCGTATATTTTGTTACGCAATAAATTAATAACACCGACTTGGTTGGAGACGTCGCGTGGGATTTCACTCTGCCTCTACAAAATAATTATGCCGTGTCTCCGGGCTCGCAAAATAATTAATAGCACTAATAAATCTTAAACTTTTGTCGAGTTTGGTTACTTACTGCATTTATTATTTCGAGTGTCATACCAAATTTCAAAGTGGTTAGACGCTTCTTAGTCACAACTTAAGAGTTTATTTTATATGTTCTCTATAGTTGCGTGCATGCCGCCTACTACTTCAAGTAGCGGTCTGTAATAAACGCTGTAGACTGCGTCCTACATGAAAATGTATTATAGTAGTCTATTTCAAACGCCTTTTTTATGTCGCTGGGGAAACGCATTTACGCATTCCCTTAGACCTGGGAGGATGTCTATGAGGGCTATATGAGGCTCCAGCGTCCCTCTGTATCTCTGTGAGGTATCACAGGATTTGCCTTAGGCCGCGACATCTCGACGCAACCCGTCACTGTGAGGTGCCCAAAACACCATATTTCCCTAGGCGTGGTTCATTAAGAAGGTCCTGACCATCCTCGGTACCACTACGTCAGTGAGCGTAACAGCTCTTCAGGCCCCCTGTTCGCTGTCTGCGACAAGGATGTCTGTCTCAGATGCCTGAAGTATATGCTGCCAACCTCTAATGAGGGTTTGGAACTGGCCACTGGTTGTTATGGCGGCACACTTTGGACCAGAGAATCTAAAGCGGTCACGTTCGCAGATTTGTATGACGAACATGACAAATACCAAAATAAAGTGCAATTTTATATTCTGTTTTACAGTGTATCTGGACACATATCAATTTCATTACGCGATTCACTAAAGGTGGCCGCTTTGGGTCCTCAGATTTGGTAGTTATCCAAGCGGGCAACGTCCTACCAGCTAGCTGTTAGTTGTTTTGTCGCTTCTTATGAAAAACTAGGCCCCAGGAATAAGTATTCTTTCTCCATTCGTGCACGGATAAAAAGTGTTGCCAGCCTTGAAGAAATTTTATGTCATATTTAACATAATGTTGCGAATCGATAATAATTCTTTATTACTCCTTCGAATTTAAATATTCTCATAGATAAGGTTATAATAAAGACATCATAAATCCTTGCTTTGTTTGTTTGCATTTCGTTGGACTTTCTTAGAAGTCAAAAGCATATAGCAATATATTAGAAAACTTCAATATTGTGTTCAAAACTCAAATTTATAAAGGCTCACCTGAGTTAAAAATGACCCATCCGATGTAGTTGATAAATTGCTATCGGCCGGTATCGAACTAATTGGCGTACACCCCATATCACATGACCGGTTAGTTAGTCGGTGACGAATTATAGTTGCTATAATACTTTATTGAAAATTTGTCAATAACTACAGCTTCACACGCGGCATTTTTCATATGTAGGTAGCATTCGTATCCTACGAAAATTATTCCATCTTTGAACAGGACTTGTTTACTTACATCCTTGACACAGGAAACTAACTGCAAGAGTGTCTGTGTGTGTGCGTGTGTGAAATACATGGTAGTGTGTGTAATGTTTTTTAATGTATTTTTATAACGTTCGCGCAATTTTCGTAAAAAAGGGGTATTAATACAATGTTAAAACAGCCGGTCTTCGCCCGAGATCTCTAAGGCCGTCGTAACGCCGTAACACACAAAAAACAATTTGATATTATGTTTGTATATATGATTTGGTATTCTATTAATTTAAACTTAGTTCTGAATTGTATTTATATATTTTACAATTGCACAGACTTTTTATTATATTAGATTTATAGCGAATTTTATATTGTTTTTGTTAGACGTAAGTTATACTAATATATAAAGCTGAAGAGTTTGTTTGTTTGAACGCGCTAATCTCAGGAACTGGTTTGATTTGAAAAATACTTTCAGTGTTAGATAACCCCTTTATCAAGGAAGGCTATATATAAGTGGTATCATTACGCTAAGACCAAAATTTTTTTTTACTATTCCACGCGGATGAAGCGTATAATATAAGACGTTTGTAAAGATATTATGTAATGATGTAATGAGGTTTTAATTAAATAAGGAGTTGCGTTCATCGCAAACAATATACATATATAGTAATATTCTTTTAATTTCAACAAAACAAGTCCAGATTATCACTCTTTATTAAGTAAAATCAACCTTCAACGAAAATTTAATCCATGAGATTAATTCATTACAGAATTAATTAAAAATACATATAAATCAGCTTAATCAAATAGATACGAGGAGATTATCCAATATTTAATTAGTCGCAATTTCAACCTATACTTTGAATAAAATTGTCAACCGAATTTCGGGCTTGTTTAGGGGTGTTTTTGAAGTAAAATTTTCTTTAGGCCCGTTAGGCACTTTAGGGATGGGACCAGCTTGAGTCACTCGAGTCAATTGAGAAAAGAGTTAGGAAGCTGATAGGCGGTAAGAGGCTATTCGATAAGAGGCAGAGTCCCTAATTTGTCGGTAATTGATACACGTCGGCGAGTGTACAGCGGAATTGCACGAATTAATTCCCCCCTCGCCTTTTACCACCGGATAATTAGACATACGAGCTCACAACATCGATATATGATAGAAATACCTACCAATCCGACGCTAGCAAGCTTGTTACGTTCGTTCGCATCTCACTTTTGACCTTTCGCAGCAAAAGGAGCCTTAAATTGCAAAGTTGGCAAAGAGGCAGACGGCCCACCCATAATAGAAAGCGGTTACAGTCACGAAGACGTTTTACATACATACATACATGACTTCACGCCAGTTCCCTTGCGGGGTAGGCACGAACAACAGAGCGCCATTTAGGCTTATTCTTACACACCTCACTTGCTTCTTTGACATTCATAAGACGTTTTCATTTATCATATTCCGAAAGTACGCCTGGAGTTGCCTGATGACACGGACGAAAACAGTGCTTTCGTATTCTGTGAAACGATTTGCCCTGCTGTCAAAATATTTAAAAATTATGATATGTGAGCGTGATAGGTACTTAAATTCTGTAAATATCATAAAAATGTAAACATTGATGAAACTTGAAATTGGGATCTAGTGGTCGCGTCTTCGGGTACAGTACTTAACTCGAAACGCCTTCTGAATCCCCGATAAGATCGTGACAAAACTTGTGATACCCCCGATAAAATATATGTACCTTTCAAGTGACTAATAATTGAACAATATTCCTATCTAATAATAAAACTACGTTTTAACGGTTTTAAGCGCGGTAATTTTATTTGATTTTGGTTTTTCCGACGTTTCGGCCACTTTTCAGTGGCCGTGATCACGGAAGACAAAGATGTCAAGTGTCAACGAGTATTGTTAAAGTTTTATTTAGCCTACCGCCAACTTATTAATTTTAACTATTTAATTTTAATTTTGTTTATGGTTATTATTTAATCTATGGGAGCCTAATCTAATTTACTACCGCTTCGCAACATGTTATGGCTTGAAGAGAAGAAGCGGCGCAAGAAACTCTTCAGCAAACATGCCTAGCTCTAATAATTTTATATAATATTAAAATGGGTGGAAGGAAAAATAAAAGTAATTATCAGTCAAGTTGGTTTGTGTTCCGTTGTACGCAGAAAGAGCTCACAGTGTCTTGAGGTCTGGCAGCTGGTTTTTGCTGGGTTTGGGTCTTAATAGTTTTGATAATTGGATCCCAAACAGGTGGTACTTGCCAACCATCTTCTCTATTGAAATTTGGGTGTTTTTTGATTTCAATAGCCTCACGCATCATTCTAGGTATGAAACGATTCTCTTTCGCGAGAATTTGTGGGTTATCGAATCTGATGTAGTGGTTGGGTTTATCCAGCGTGTGTTCACTGATCGCAGACTTCGTAGACCTTGTGTGTTTCATGTCAGCAATGTGTTCTTTTACTCGTGTTTTTATGCTCCTCTTTGTTTGCCCAATGTATGACAATCCACACTCACAATCAAGCTTGTAAACCCCTGCATCCTGGAGTGGGATATTGCATTTCACAGGTCTCAGAAATTGGGTAATCTTTTTCTGCGGCTTGAAATATGTTTTGTTTTTAAAACCGTTAAAACGTAGTTTTATTATGTATACAAGTCGCGAAAGCTTAAGAAAATATTAATATTCCTATCTAATATAAAAATCTTGTTTCATTGCTGAAGAGTAATGATGAGACAGAGGAGGATGTAAGGAGAAGAATAATTGTTGAGTTACTAAAACGACTAATATGGAGACAGGTTTGGTGTAATATGTGACAAACTAATACCACTCGAACCAGAAGGCCAGATATGTAAAAGTGTAATACGCCCGTTCATGTTATACGGGCCCGAACCTTGGGCCACTAAAGTCCTAGTCCAGAAACGTCTCCAACAAGCTGAAATGACTATGGTGAGATGGATGTGTGCTGTTACAAGAATAGATATGGTGAGAAATGAATACATACGGGGATCTTTGAAATTTGCACCCGTTACTGAGAAATTGAGAGGAAGAACGTTCAGGTGGGCATGTAATGAGGAGAGATGAAAATCACGTGACAAAAATAATGTTAACTTGGAAGCTTGATGACTACAAATGTAAAAAGGTAGACCAAAAAAGAGAGGGATGGACTATATATACACACTCTTCATCCTATTATAATAATTTTTTACCGTGCAGGCTGTCAAACTTTGGAATAATTATGCTGCCTCTTACTGTCAGAGAGGCCAAATCCTTACCAACGTTTAGGAATTTGCTCAGAAAACACAATATATCCACAAATAGGTACGTCTGATTAACAGAATATAATCATGCTAACACATTTATTATAATAGCTTATGTATTATTGTATATATATGACTATGTATTATGTATGTATTTGTATATTTATTTCTCAATTAGTTTGAGTATGTATCTATTGCCTTTTTCCTGCACCACCTAGATCGCATGATTTAAATTTCTTACATTTAGGTTGCCTGGAAGAGATCACTTTGAGCGATAAGGCCTCCTATTGTATTTATTGCCTAGAAAATATTGTAAATATGGTCGTGTTTGTAATTGTACAATATATTTTGGTGTGCAATAAAGTGTTCTCTCTCTCTCTCTCTCTCTCTCTCTCTCTCTCTATATATATATATATATATATATATATATATATATATATATATATATATATATATATATATATGTATATATATATATATATAGTATTTTGATATCAAACCTCAACAACAACAACCGAAATTATAAAGACATTTGTCATCTAGTCTTAGACTCCTAAAAATGTTCAAGTATCAATAACAAACCTTTTAAAATATAAGACTATATTAATTTCTACCCATGTCGTCATCCAGCCAGATAAAGAAAGGTCAACACCTGGAACAAAAGGTACGAAACAATTTGTCTTTTTAGTATCAAGTAAAAATACAGAATTCTAAGATTCTTATGAAATAAAATTTCTTCGTATCGCGCTTCTTTACATAGTTTTTTTTTAATTAATTTCTATTAAAGTGTATTGTTCAATTGTTTCAAAAGAAATGAAATGAAATCCGTGAACGAATTGACAAATGAATTTTATACGTGCAGAAACGGAGAAAGAATACAATTTCCTGCGGCCTGGCGGCTTGTCGTAAGAGGCGACAAAACAACCCACAGCCAGGTAGGGTAATTGCACGTCTGGATGGCTACTACCTCTGGTCTAGAGCATGCCGCTATAATAACTTTGAGTTGTATTACGGCATTAGTAACCAGGTCCCAGTTTCCTTTAAACGAGCAGCAGCGCATTTAGACTACCTGTTACAAATGTCCATAGGCGATGGTAACCGCTTTCCAACAGGTGGACCGTCTACCTGTCTGCTAAACTCATACAATCAAAAAAGTGAAATATCTATATATTTATTCTTGCATAAAAAGCGATACAAATGTTACTCTTAAAATGAAAGCTATTCCGCGTCGAACAAAAAAAAATCACGTAAATCGGATCATAAATCTCGGAGTAATCGGTGAACATACATAAAAAAAAAGATCCCGACGAACTGAAAACCTTCTCCCTTTTTTGTTAAAAAAATAGCCCAGTACATTTTAACATAGTTTATTAGTAAGTTTGATGGTAAATGTTCCTTTAACGTTCCTATTTATTTCTTGCATATGCAATTATTGTATTGTTAACAACATTTAGTAGATGTGCAGATTTTACCTCAACATCTGGATATAAAAAAATACTACAAACATATTATTTACAAAAAAAAACTTGTGTGTGTATGTATCTATAAAGAAACCTAAGTAAGTTTTTATGTAAGTAGAAAAAAAATATTTTATAACCGAGTCACCAAGGCGCGCCTACTAAAAAAATTGTGTGTCTGCAGTTCACATGTAGTAGAAGTGAGAAAGTGTGACAAGGGTGGGAGGGATTCTGAGTTTCGTGACGTCACGTTTCATATATTATATCGTTATAACACACTTAAGCTTTAAAACACGAAATTTTAAGTATTAACGAAAAACTTCAAAATATTTCTAACTCTATCTGTATGAACATATTGTTTAAATTATTAAATATATTGTATTATATCTCAGTCTCTCGTAAGCTTAGTCCTATAGATTATTATTATTTTTTTATTGCAGGAGTTCAGCAGACAGACAGACGGCCCTTTGATGAAAAGCGGTTAACATCGCTTATGGACATTTGCAACACAAAAGGTGCTACAAATGCGCTGCTGTTCTCTTAAGGGGGGAGACTGGAACCTGGTCACTAATGACGGAACACAACTCAAGGTTGTTATGGCGGCATACTGTAGACCACCTGGCTGTGGGTTGTTTAGTCGCCTCTTACGACAGGTCGCTCGGCCGCAGGAAATTGTATTCTTTCTCCGTTCCTGCACGGATAAAATTATGTATCTAACTCTTTGTAGTGTCGCTTATTCGTTTCATAGAGTTTCAAATTACAACGATTCTTAAAAAGTTTCACTTCAAAAAGTTTACCAAATTTAATTTGCGTTTAATACTATGTACATTTGATGTGCTTAATTGTAGAAGTTTGTTCACATCCAATGGCAAACAAAATTTGAATAATGCGTTAAACATTCAGTGTTACGACCGTTAATGGATATTTGTAATGTATATTTATTTACATATTCTCTACATTCATCTTTGTAATAAGATTTACTTTGAAATATTGTTACTAAAGTGTATTTGTTTGGAATGTGATTATATTTATGAAGAAACGGGACGACAGGTTTTTACAACGTCTGTAACAGCAAGAGGTAGAGGTTAAATGATACTTCAGATGGCAGAGTGTAGTATTCACTGTCGATTACTGATATGTAGTGAAGTAATTTATTTTGGTAAACTAAACTAAAATTAAACTTTAACTACAAATATTAACAAGTCGTACAATATATAGCACAATGTGTGAGCGGGACGGATGATGTGCGAGCGAGATAGAGCAACTATTAATATGTGCGCTCCCGCGTTGTGCTAGCCGGTAGTTCGCTGTCCGCTGCGATGAGTAGACGTATTGCAATTCCCATATGTAAGTCAGAAATTTAAAGTTATAAGCCTGATTTAGGTTTTATTAGTTAAATAATTAATTCGGGGATCCGTACTTATCGTCGTTGGGACAGACATTTGCTTGACCGACAACATATTACTAAATCATTATAAAAGATTCAAGCTTTTAATCAGGCAATTAACAGGTCGTTCTCGCAGATTTATAATGATGAACAACACAAGTATCAAAATAAAGTGAAGCTTTATGCTGTGTCATAACTATCAATATCTCTAGAGACACGTGTTCACTAAGCTATTCTCCAAAGGCGACCGCTTTAGGCCCTCTGAACTGTAATGATTCTATCTATCTATAATATTATAACATTCTAAACATGCTGTGTCTGCACAATGAAGCTATTTAAAAAAAAACTGAGACTGGACTATATAAATAATGGAAAACACGATGCATTTTTTTACATTTCTTCTCCGCTTGTTGTTTTGTCTGTTTGTTCGGGATTCACGTAAAAACTACTGGACCGATTTCGATGCGGTTTTCAGTGATGGACGGTTAATTATTAGACTTAAACTGTACGCTACTTTTTATCCTGGGAATCCCGCGGGAATTTTCCCAGCAGCGGTTTGTATCGTGTGCATAAAAATTAGCTAATTCTAAAACAATTTTCACTAAAACGATCGCATACATTCTTTTATTAAATATTGTGCCCCGGTGATACCGCGGAAACCTCAAGTCAGGCGTGGATGAAGTCGCGGGTATATCCTAGTACAGGAATATAATCAATCTTGCACGTTACGGTAGTAAGTGCACCTGATCGTTCGATTGCATATGGAGCTAAGGTTGATGGATGAAAGTATTGCTACCGGTCTCAATTTAAATTTCTTGTAAATTGAGTAAAGTTTTAAATAAGCCAGCTATCGTAATATTTCAATGGGCTTCAATACATTCACGGCCAGTACAGATGTTTTGAACAAGGCTCAGGTAAAAAGCACTTATAACCAACGTGTATGTATGAAGAGATGAATCAAAGTAGATGAGGCAAAAGATGTTGATGTGGTAGAGCCATTATGGAATCATGATCATGATTACAGCTCTTAGGGACGGCTTGATCGGTGTGATACCATGCTCTCACAGAATATCGACGTGAAACGGTTAGTCTTGAGGTAATCGTATTTCGTGCGATGCGTAAGAGTTCTGATGGCCCACCCCCCTGTTCCATTCCCCGTATCCTATTAATCCTGTTTGATCCTTTTAACCCATGCGGTATCGCTTGTGTAACTGTGAGTATCACTGGCGTAAGTTAAAGACTAGTCAACGTGAAATAAATGATGCATTGGCACCAAAGTAAACAGCTTTTAGCAGTATAGCTTTTGGTAATAATTTAAGATACAACTGGGGTATTCATCGAGGGCCGTATCCTAATATGTAAGTAACCCTTGTTTAATTATCCAGCAAGCTTTCTTATGTTAAAGAGAAGTAGTAAAATGAGAATATCTTAGATTTAAGATTGTGTTATAGATACCTTATAATAACGTATTACATCATAAACACACACACACACCCACACACACACACACACACACACACACACACACACACACACACACACACACACACACACACACACACACACACACACACACACACACACACACACAAAACACAAATGTAAATATATGTGTGTGTATATATATGTGTATATATGTATATATATGTAAATATGTATATATATATATATATATATGTATATGTATATATGTGTGTGTATGTATATGTGTATATATAAAAGTTCTGACAAAATAAAATAATTGAGGGGAGAGGACAAGAGAAAACAATTGCTATTTTCATATAAAATCTACAAGATTTCGATTTTTTTTTTACGAGAATAAAAGTACAAGTTTACAGCAAAACTGAGTGCTAACCTCATTTCGCAAATTGCGGCACATATTTTCATTGTTATTGTTATTATTATAAATTATTGTTAATTGTCGCATTTTTAGAAATATTTTTTTTTTTATAATCGTAAAAAAATTTGAAGAAATAGCTACGTAGATATTTACATTGCTTACATGTATAGCATATCTGGAGAACTTTGTTCACCGCGTTTTCGGCAAACAAGATTTGCACTCAGCTTATTGCTGTGACGTGATTATATGCATGGCTTGGAACCGGTTTAAAATTAACCGGTTTTAATCGTTTATACCGATTTAGTCAACTATTTATCTATGCTTTGATGTACAATAAAGAGGTATCTATCTACCTACCTCATTCGGAGTGTAAACCTTAAAGAGAGTATTATATAAATCTGAATTAACCGGTTTAATCTGCGAGAAGAAGTATCATTCTATCTCTTTCGAAATATGTTTGTGTGTGACTCAAAACTTGTTATACCACATAACTGCGCTTTGGCAGTGTGTGGCAAGAACTGGTGAAAATCGTTCGAAACTGGTTTATTCAACAAAATCTATTTAAAGAAATTTGGTTCCCAAAAACTGTTTAGAGCTTAAAGTGAGAATAAAACCGCAATGAAAAGTTTCTATGAATTTAGGCTGTATCCACTTCCACTCCGGTTTTCAAGCCTTAATTATAGGCGACACAATGCCGATTTACAATGTAAACTTGAATCTCAGTTGACTATCGCTTACCCTATTGAACTGTTGTTAAAGCTCCTATTACCACAAAAGTTTGAATATGGGGTGCGTATGAAACAAATTTTCGTTGCTAATTACTGGTAATATATAATACCAAAAATCTTCAGGATAATTATGAGAAGTAACGTGGTATTTTGTAATTTTTCTAAAATTATTATAAGTTAAGAAAAAATCATCAAATCAACTCCAAATTATTGACATGAAACCATTGTACTCCTGAAAATTTATCAAAACCGGATAAAAAAAATTGTATCTTTATAAAAGGGAATAAATATTTTGGTTTTATTTTTTTTACTTTATTTTATTCACATTAAAATAATAATGCATCTGAAAAACGACCGCGTCTATAGAATTTCCGCTATCCTCCGAAAAATTAGTACAAAAAAAATCCTCAAGGAGTTTGGTGTTGATACAAGCCTTAATTTAGTAGATCACATATTCCGGTTAAGGTATAAAAATAGCAAAAGCTGTTAGGCGAACTCCGATCGCTCTTCTCGTGGGTTTCGTGCAGTATCAATTATAATATCATTCAATTATAGATCGTGGTCTGCTGGTTTGATTTTTAAACCCGTCTGATATTATAAATAAGTGAAAATTCCAAAACGAGAATACAGTTCCCGTGATTTAACTTTTTATATACGCCTTCTTTTTCGGGTTACGGTAAAGCTATTTTTGCCATTTAATTTTGTAAGAAAGAAAGATAGAAAATACATATTCAAATGCAACACACAAGACAAACAAAAATTTAGAAATGAGGTTGGCAATTAACTGACAGTGTAAACCAGCCAAAATATAGTCTGACACAAGTTAGGCAATCGGCGGACACACCATTGCCCATCAACCTGCTGACTTCGCAACGATCAGTCATCGTGTCAGCGAATAATTAGTATTAAGTTATAATAGTCGTGGAAGGCCACGACACACCTTCAATGATCAAATTGATCGTGTACTAGCAGAAGGTGATATCAGGAGCCTTAAGAACAGACGAGCGTACATGACAAGAGTTATAAATGTCAAAGAAGCAAGTGAGGTGTGTAAGAATAAGCCTAAATAGCGCTCTGTTGTTCGTGCCTACCCCGTAAGGGAACTGGCGTGAAGTTATGTATGTAAGTTATAATAGTGTTTATATAATTTTAATTGTAATTAATTAAGTTAGTCTTGTAAGAACTGTCGTATAATCAACTTGTCTTTTAAAATTGTTTCTTGTAATGCCTTCGTGCCACCCTACTTATCTCACAGCAGACTATATTTTGACACAGCAAAATACTGTCGGTCTTATTCATATTGGGTTAGAGTAAGTTTTGAAGGCTCGTTTATGGCTCTTGATGAATAGAGGGGATAGGATATTGAATCGGAATACATGGATGGGATAAAGAAGGTTGGATAGGGAATGATATTGAGGAATCAGACAAAAGGAATGATTTAGAGGAGGTGGGTTATTGGATCGGATTACATGGGAGGAATACTACTACTACTATATACTAGGGTATGAGTTAGAGGAAGAACTAATTGAGCCATCTGAACTCTTATTCATCGCACAAAACCAGCCAATTGTGGCTCAAAGCTAACCGTTTGACGGCGACATTCCATGAGAGCATGGTATCATACCGATCGAGCCGACCCTAAGAGCTGTAATCAAGATCATGATTCCAGCATGGCTCTACGATGTATATTTTTTTAATTTCTTTGCTATTATTTTTCAATTTTATTAACTTCTATTCTAAGCTCAGAGTTACACCTGTAAGATTTGCTCGCGTAAACCTCTAAGGTTAACCGCTTATTACTATTCTCAATATCGCACTTATCCTATCACAGTTAAGCTTAGATGCTGCTAAATCTTGATGCACGATTAGTCTTATGCTTACGCGAGGAGCAATACCAAACTCAGATGTAAGTGCTGAAGTAATAAAATTCTATATCGTTTGTGACTTAGCGTTTTTAATCTATATTTATTGAATTATGATTTTTAAACCTCTAATTACTAACACGATATTTAAACATACTACCATAGATATAATAGATATATAGTATAATATAGGACTTTTCTCATGCGCATTGTGGGGATTTGGAATGAGCTGCCTGCGGAGGTTTTGCCACAGCGCTGCGATATGGGATTTTCAAATAGGGTGTTATAAAATGTCTTTGACGTCGGCAGCGCGTTGACGTGATCTCTGGTGTTGCAATTGTCCATAGGCGACGGTAATCGCCTTTCATTAGGTGGGCCGTTTGCCCGTTGTACTCCAGATGGTAGGGTGCCAGGTGGTAGGGTACTTGCTCGACTGGATGACGACCACCCCTGGACTAGAGTATGCTGCCATAACAACCTTGTGTTGTGTTCCGGCATTAGTGACCAGGTTCTAGTCTCCCTTAAGAGAGCAGCAGCGCATTTGTAGCACCTTTGGTGTTACAGATGTCCATAGGCGATGGTAACCGCATTCTATCAAGTGGGCCGTCGGCCTGTCTGCTGAACTCCTGCAATGAAAAACAAATAAAAAAAAGATACAAAAATAGGTACCAAATTGATCTATTGATTCCCTTTTAAAAACCACACTGCAGTTAATAAACTCACAAGTTTCTTACTCATATGTATTAGCAATTTTAACTCCACCTCGGTTGTTAAAGGTTACTTAGGTAATAAGAAGCACCTAAAAATAACAGCATGAAAACTTCATACTAACTTTGGCACCTAATCAAAATTTTAACGAAATTACCAAACAAAACAAGCCCGTAACGTGTGAAGTTTGAATCTTATTAATGGCGCAAACATTAACGGCTGGAACTTTCTTATCAGTGTTTCGGTCCACATTAATCATCCCAAAGGAGGAACTTCGACTGATTTCGCCGCAGATCGTTGTTTCGATACCAATAAGGGAGTCTTCATATTCCTTTGCAACTTATGATAAGGAACTTTTAAAGGCTATCTGAATTAATGAATTATTTTAATGTAAGATTTGAGGACGCTGATATAAGGCTAGAATTTTTAACATCAACATTTTATAACAAGTAAGATAATTAAGCACCTTACTTGTTATGAGATATTGATATTTTAAAATCATAAACCTTAATATTTTGACATTGTGTTAGAATATAACGTTTTAGTATTATTGTTATTTTTTATTGCAGGAGTTCAGCAGACAGGCAGACGGCCTACTGGATAGAAAGCGGTTACCATCGTCTATGGACATTTGCAACACCAAAGGTGCTACAAATGCGCTGCTGCTCTCTTAAGTGAGTCTGGAACCTGTTTACTAATGCCGGAACACAACTCAAAGTTGTTATAGCGGCATGCTCTAGACCAGGGGTGGTAGCCATCCAGTCGGGCAAATGCCCTACCACCTGGCTGTGGGTTGTTTAGTCGCCTCTTACGAGAGGCCGCCTGGCCGCAGGAAATTGTATTCTTTCTCCGTTCCTGCACGGATAAGACGGATAGTATTCGGATTGCCATATAAAAACCATATTTTTACGTAGTTCCATTTTACGTCCCGGCGGTTCCCTTTCCGTACAAACTCTATTGTTTATCGTTATAATATTTTTCAGTTAAATTAATCTATCATTTATTATTATTTATTTTGTGGAATCTTTGAAGAATTTATGTTTTGACTTAACATAGAAATCATTAATTGAATTGGTATTGTAATGTCAATCGAATGAAAAAATATGTAATACATTCAATTTCTAAACAATTGAATGTATCCTTATCCTTTTATTCATGCAGGAACGGAGAAAGAATACAATTTCCTGCGGCCAGGCGGCCTGTCGTAAGAGGCCACAAAACAACCCACAGCCAGGTGGTAGGGCATTTGCCCAACTGGATGGCTATCACCCCTGGTCTAAAGGATGTCGCTATAACAACTTTGAGTTGTGCTCCGGCATTAGTGACTAGGTTCCAGTCTCCCTTAAGAGAGCAGCAGCGCATTTGTAGCACCTTTAGTGTTGCAAATGTCCATAGGCGATGGTAACCGCTTTCCATCAAGTGGCCCGTCTGCCTGTCTAATGAACTCCTGCAATAAAAAATAAAAATAAAAAAGAAACGTATTACATATTTTTTTTTTTTATTTAGAGCAACATTAAATTTGACTAAAGAATGACTAAACAGATATACAATGCAAAAGTGGATGGATGCAGAAGTCGTGGAAGGCCACGACACACCTTCCATGATCAAAATGATCGTGTACTAGTAGAAGGTGATGTCAGGAGCCTTAAGAACAGACGAGCTTGCATGACAAGAGTTATGAATGTCAAAGAGGCAAGTGAGGTGTGTAAGAATAAGCCTAAATGGCACTCTGTTGTTCGTGCCTACTCCGCAAGGGAATGGCGTGAAGTTATGTATGTATGTATGTAACATTAAATTAAGATACTAATTTTCCATTGCGAGTTCATAATCACACCTAATAAGCCAATTTCAATTCTCACTGTCAACCTCTTTTAACAATCGATAACTGTCGGCGCACGATTAGCCTGAAGAGGTACATACTGGTCCAGCCGGGTTGAAATCATTACCTCGCGCCGGTGTGTACGCGCAATATTAACATTAGTCTATGAGAAACACTTGTAGTCTACGGCCAACTGCCAATATTCCGGGTTAAAGAACTTTATTTCTCATACAAGAATTTTTACAATTCACTTAAACTATGAGAACATTTATAATATAAGTTGTTAAAAATAAGTTATAATTTGCAACGAGATAGAAAGCACAAATACTAAAATTTGCAGGTAGTTTCGGTTTATTTTATTTTTTGTACATACAAGTCACAAGTTGATTCGAACCAAAAGAAACAAAGATATAGATTTCGTGGAACTGGCTTTGTGCAACTTATTATCTTTATTTATTTTAACTTTTATAGTGTAATTATTTTTATATGAGTAATGTGTTATATAATCATATTTGCAGTATGTATTGTATTGCGAGAAATTTATGTTTAATGTTAGTAGTTTAAAAATTTTTGTAACACGTAATTTTTTAGGCATTTTTTAAACACTTTTATTGATTTTGCTTCTTTAATAGTTTTTGGAAGTTGGTTATATGTTTGAGCTCCTTCAAATAATATGCTACTTTTACCGTAATTCGTTCTGGGTGCCGGGAGTACTAAGTTATTACTTACTTTACTTTACTTCTTAGAAGATTTTTTTGTATTTCGTGTCTTTTGATAAATTTTATTTCGGAATGAACTTTTTTGTTTAAGATTTTATAAATTAATGTACATATGTTTAGAGTATACTGTTGTTTAATATTCAATATTTTGGCGTTTTTGTAAATTTCATCTGTAAGTGTAGTCAAAATTAAATAATGCTTTTATTAGTTTATTTTGTGTTACTTGTAATCGTTGAAGATTTGTTTTAGGTAAGGAGCCCCAAATTTCTATCAGGTAATCAATATGCGGCTTAACCAGACTGTTGTAAATTGTATAACGTACTTGCCGCTTGCTTGTATATTCGAAATCTTCTACTGAACGAAAAACGAACCTTTATACGCGCAACCAAGATTTTTTTAAAAATTGAAAATTATTATAATATACGCAATATTTAGACAAAAGTTGCTTCCTTGAAGACTTTCTATGCTTCAATAACAGTTTACAAAAAGGTTTCATTTTTGTAGAATACTACATCAAATTTCTACCCTGTGATGATTATGCACTTTGAATTTCTGGTTGCTCCAGACGTGTTATTTTAGAAGAAATGAAGTCAATTTTTCACTGTCCAAGCAGCTTTTGTCTTTTCAAAAAAGAGCAGTGTACTATAGATTTAGAATAATATAATTACTAGAGGTCCCATTGTCAATTTAAACTATCCAGGAACCCACTCAAACACACACACAAAATTTCATAAAAATCGATAAAGTCATTTTTAAGTTATGCGCGTACATATATTTCTACGTTTTGTTTATATTGATAATAATAAAATTATTCAAGTACAGTTAGCAGTCTTAAATAGTTTCTTCTAATAGTTTAGATAGTTTCTTCGCAAAATCCTTTAGATCGAGTTTTAGAACAAGACGTCTAAATTAATTTACATCAATGGCGCTCAAAAATGAAAAATGTTGAATTTAAGTGTATTGAGGTATACTCTTATTATTTCCAAAAAAAAAGTAGACTAACCTATGAACTCTCTATTTTAAATAAACCTTATAAAAAGTAAAAGGCAGATGGAGGAGATGCACAGTATCAAATATCTAATATATAAATATATGCAAAAATAATAAAAGTTAAATACAGATATATATGTCGGGTTTTTAAAATAGGTGCATTAGCCCCAGAGCTAGCGTCACTGGACTCATAACTGGGTTTTTGCAAATAATAAACCACGAAAATATTATTTAAACACAATCCATTACAAAATCACAATTGTTACAAAATAATGATCAAACAATCATTAAAGAATAGTATTATTTTTATTGTACAAAAATGCTACATAAAATCAAGCACATGAATATACAAGTACAATCGGCGGTCTTATCGCCCAAGGCGATTTCTTCCAGACAACCTTTGTATGGAGTATAAGTAGGACAACAAAAGTCGGTAGTTGCTAAACCAGCACTAGTACAAGAATTTAATTTATTAATAAATAAATAGTAGTCTGTAACGTAATTTAATTATTATAAACAATAATACATAATTATGTACCTACTACAATACACTTTATATATATACATACATAAATACACATATTATATTATATACTTACAAGTAAACAATAAAAATATAGCTTCAGATAGTAATCTTTAACTAATCTGTTAAAAGAAGGTAATAATGATCATGTCTGCTTAATGTTTAGTGGTAGTGCATTTCAGAGTTGAATGGCCTGGACGATAAAATACTTGTTCTGTTGACAGGCGTTTTCAGTTTCAAATTCTCTGATAATCTAAACAATCTCGAATTATAAGTAGGTAGTAAATTAATAAGTGAATACTGACAAGAATTCATTGCTATCTATTCAATTCACAACACAGAATAAAGCTTAAATAATTATAGCTAGACACAGTAAATAATGAAATGAACACTCACAAAATCAAGAGACAGTGTCTTTGCGGCCGCCATTTCGTATTTAAGAAATGTCGTCACAAAGTTAACACCTGTTACTTTTATTCATTATTTAAATATTTGGTCAGTCGACTTGTTGTTGCTTATAAATCATGAAATGAATTTACCGCTTCTAAATTCATTTCATGATATTTATATTTAAGCAATAATAAGTGGACTCACTGAATAATTTATCAATGAATCAAAGTAACACGTGGTGATGACATTTACTTAAAACAAAGTGGCGGTCGAAAAAACAGTGTCCCTTGACACTTGGAATAGACAGGTCAGATTTGAAGTCTTGTGAGTATTATTTTAAATATTTACTCTGTCTACCTATAATTGTTTAAGCTTTGTTCTGTGTTGAGAATTTAATAGATAGTCAGAGTACTTGATATTAGTATTATTTGTTTGATTGTTTGGGCATTATTTTGTAACAACTGTCATTTTGTACCACATTTTTTTTATAATACCGTAAATAATTCAATACAATGAAAGAAAACTTAACTTATTTATACTCTATTCTATTCATAGACTATAAGTAGAATACTGAGCCTAGATCACGGTCTTCTATGGGTAAGTTGTCCAAAAGGCTGGCTACGATTCCTCACTGGATCGCCATACTAATCCGGTTCCCGAGGCAGGCACCAGACAGATTGTGTTTAAATAATATTTTTGTAATATTTGCAAAAACCCAATTATACGATCAGTGACGTTAGCTCTAGGGCTAGCGCATCTATTTTAAACACTTGATTCCGCCTTTAATTCCAAAATCAGAAGTGGGATGTATCCACTCTGCTCGACCATTAATTTCACATAATGGAATTGAACTAACTATTCTGCGAACGGATTGCTATCGGGTATTTCGGGCAATTCATTATACCCTCAATTATTGTCTTATTTTTGGTAAATTCATTTTTCATTCTATTTGAAAGAAATACTGAACAGTGTACTAAATTAAGCAAACATTGTGTTCTTACCGTAATGAGCGCGTGCATTTTTCTCATTGTCGTTTTTCCTGTAAACAAAAAGTGCCCCGAGAAATGCTAGTTCATTGCAAGGAAGTTTACTTTTTTTTTTTTTTATTGCAGGAGTTCAGCAGACAGACAGACGGCCCACTTGGTGGAAAGCGGTTACCATCGCCTATGGACATTTGCAACACCAAAGGTGCTACAAATGCGCTGCTGCTCTCTTAAAGGAGACTGGAACCTGGCCACTAATGCCGGAACACAACACAAGGTTGTTATGGCGGCATACTCTAGACCAGGGGTGGTCGCCATCCAGTCGAGCAAATACTCTACCACCTGGCTGTGGGTTGTTTAGTCACCTCTTACGACAGGCCGCCGGGCCGCAGGAAATTGTATTCTTTCTCCGTTCCTGCACGGATAATGCACTGCACTTAAATCTATTAGAAAACGTGAATGACCTGCTTTAAATTAATTAATTTACATTGGAAACGATGTATGAATAATTATTTCTGTGTGTTGGCGCAGGCGGGAGCGGGGATAAAAGAGATGGAAAGGACTTACAGGATAGGTCGCCGCACCAGACACGCTACGAACGATGCGGGCTTCGCAGCGGCAGCCACTTTTTCCTTGTGATCCTTAACATCTTGCGGTTCCTTTGACTAGTGGACCAGCTGGAATGTTACAGCGTGCACCTTCCAGCATGCTGGTTGATGTAAGCGGGTGTAAAACGCGGCGAGATTTATGCAGAAGCAGCGTCGCGTTCAGTGGTCGGACGTAGACTTTATCACATTACATAGTGACAAATGCAGCGAAAGAAAACAAGGAAACAAAGAGGCGGTGACCAAATAGGTCGGCGTTAACACTGTGATTAGTTAAAATAGGAGATAGGGTAAAAACGCTTTTTAATGCGTCTTATATTTTATTTGTCAATTCAATCCTTTTGGTTCTGTACTTGTAAACTACTGTGATTTCCGAATTATTTATAGGCCAGACAATTACTTCATATTCAAGACTGCTTCAATACCTTTATATAAGTTAACTTTTTTTTAATTATTCAATTCGGACATTCCATTAGAAAAATATCACGAGTTTAAAAATGTAAGTATTAGAAAAAAGTTGCATGGTCGCCGCGCACCCTAATCGGTTAAATGGGCTTGTGCGATATAGGCGTCACTGCGGTACGGGCAGTACGGGAGGGGAAATTTTTTTAATTTGCTTAGTAGGTACTTAAACTCAACAAAAAATAAAGAGGTAAAGTTTGTGAATTTGTGACGTTGTAGGGGGTAATCTCTGGATCTATTAAACCGATTCTGAAAATTCTTTCACCAATGGAAAGCTATATTATTCCTGAGTGACATAGGGTAGATTTAATTGTGATTTTTTTTTATTGCAGGAGTTCAGCAGACAGGCAGACGGCCCACTTGATGGAAAGCGGTTATCATCGCCTATGGACAGTTGCAACACCAAAGGTGCTACAAATGCGCTGCTGCTCTCTTAAGGGAGACTGGAATCTAGTGACTAATGCCGAAACACAACTCAATGTTGTTATGGCGGCATACTCTAGACCAGGGGTGGTCGCCATCCAGTCCAGGCCGCAGGAAATTGTATTCTTTCTCCGTTTCTGCATGGATAAGATTAATAATAAGTATTTTTTTAATTTTTTTGATGCCCAGCGAAGGGGGACGGTTCAGCTAGTTTTCATTAAATGTGACTACACTATATGAAAAAAATGTGCATATTTATTTTTATATTGTTATTGTGGGAATATTAAACTAATTTTCGAATTTTATAGGATAGTTGATAACTTGCTTATTGGAACTTTTATCGTTTAATACTAATGCAACAAGTTAATATTATTTTAATTGTACTAATTTTGTTTCTGAAAAAAAATACAAGTATCGATGCAATCAAGTTGCCAGGCAAAATGCCTGTGAACAGATACCTATCTCATAGAAATAATTTATGTTTTCAGATCTATTTCTGGCGCAGAGCACACATGATCCCGCGGAGTGGCAGTTCGGCGCAAGCTTATAAATTAATTATTAAATTAACAGAAAAATGATATTCCAAATTTTCCTATTTAAAATTAAATATCCAGAGCTAGTTAAGATAAAATAATTAATTAATTGTAATAACATTTATATTTTAAAGAAGATATATGTTGGTTTGCTGTTCTGTTTGTCATTGCAACTTGTAATATTGGTAGCTAATGTTCAAACGACAATATAATTAAAAAAACCGACTTCAAAAACTAAAAAGTATAAAATAACTTATTTCTAAAGCTATTATTATTAATATATATTAACTAAAACATCTTAAAGTCGGTGCTTAGTAATTAAAAAAAAAATATAGTAATTTTTATGTTTTACTTTGCACCGACTTCAAGATGTTTTAGATAAGATATATTAATAATAATAGCTTTAGAAATAAGTTATTTTATACTTTTTAGTATTTTAGTTTTTGAAGTCGGTTTTTTTAAACGAAGTTTTTTTATTTTATTTGTTACTTTTTAGTGTCTAGCTATGTACGGGTAGACCTATGTAAGGTGCCGCGCTCCTTAAAAAATATAGGTCCCAAGAAACGGGAACAAAAAAATGTTCATAAAATGAAAACTACTAGGCCAAACTATGTTAAATTTTTAGAGGACCAAATGGTAACTATTCCGCATCAAACTAAATAAGAATCACGTAAATCGGATCATAAATCTCAGCGTAATCGGTGTACATATGGAACGGAATGGAAAAATTTTCATAAAAAATGTTCCTAAAATAAAAACTACTCAGCCAAAGTATGTCAAATTTTTAGGGGACCAAATGGAAGCTATTTCGCGTCGAACAAAATAAGAATCACGTAAATCGGATCATAAATCTCAGCGTAATCGGTGTACATATGGAACGGAATGGAAAATTTTTCATAAAAAATGTTCCTAAAATAAAAACTACTAGGCCAAAGTGTGTCAAATTTTTAGGGGACCAAATGGAAGCTATTTCGCGTCGAACAAAATAAGAATCACGTAAATCGGATTATAAATCTCAGAGTAATCGGTGAACATACATAAAAAAAATAAAAAGAAAGATCCCGACGAATTGAGAACCTCCTCCTGTTTTTTAAGTTGGTTAAAAATAATAATTATCTCTCGCTCTCTGTGTGTCTGTTTGGACTAGTGTGTTTGCCTGTGCAACAACAGACTCAAAAGAGCTCCAAACAAGAACCCTGACTATATTAGGGTGGACGCCTGGCCTGCATGGCCTTAATATAAGTAAAAAGAACTTACACTTTACTCGTATGTACTTTTTATCAACTGCTTCGTATATATCATCGGTTTTTTTATCTTCGCTTCGTTGTTGTTGTACAGTTTGAAATTGAAAATACCTTTAGAATTGCATTTCCATGTTTCCTCAAAAGGAACGTCTGATTTTATATGAGCAAGATATGAACTGCCTTAATAATATAATAATATTTTTTGCTACCATTCGTAAAGGTAATTAGGACAGGATACAGTTTAATAAAGCATTTAACTATTTTAGTCCGTGGAAGTTTCACGATCAATAGATGTAAGATTTCATGAATGTTGTAAATATATTTAACTTATAATAATAATAATAACAACTCAATAATAATGGACTCAACGATCATCGTACCGATAGTGGTGTCTGTTAACGGTCTAATAGCGCAGAGCCTCGACCGACACCTAGCGACGCTCTCGGGTGAAGGGTTAGATGCAGAAGGCGGTTCTCCTGAGCACGGCACGCATTGTGAGGAAGTTCCTGTCTCTGGAGCCTTAACCACCGGTAGCTTGGAGCCTAGGCCCCGCTGCCGACGGACGTCATCTTTTTATATTTTTTTAATATGTGTTTATTTTTTATGTATATATGTATTAAAAAAACATAAAAAATAATATAAATAAATATATGTGAAATAATAATAATAATTCATTTATTTCAGAAATTGAGTATTTCCATATTAGACAGTTATTTACAAAGTAGTGTTAACAGCATTTTTTTTTTCACGTGGTACCTATTATTGTACTATTTACGGGTAGTTGTGCTTAATAATCGGATGTAAAAGCGGACGGGTGTGGTGGCGGAACATCATTCTCACTTCGACTGTGGTCGGATGCAAACGTCATAGTAGCTAATTATTGCGCAAGAATCATAACTTAATTAATTGTACATTAGAATGACATTCTTCGTTCAGAATTCAAATAAAGATGCACAATAGACAGATAGACAGACAGACAGACAGACACACAGACAAAAATTCTAAAAAATGACAAAATTATCCCACTTGTTTTTTCTCAAATTTTTAAAAGTAATGTACGATCTCGAACAGTTTACAGATTTATTATAGTACTAGCTGTCCCGGCAGACGTTGTTCTGCCCTGAAGAAATAAAACTTAGAATCCGATTCCAGCGCCACCTACCGGGTCGAAATGTAAGCTATCCTATCTTTCAAGTCGGATCCAACTGCACACGGTGTGCAAATTTGATTAAAATCGGTCAAGTAGTTTAGGAGTCCATCGCGGACAAACAACGTGACACGTAATTTATATATATTAAGATCCCTATTAATATTATAAATGCGAAAGTAACTCTGCCTGCCTGCCTGCCTGCCTGCCTGCCTGCCTGCCTGCCTGCCTGCCTGCCTGCCTGCCTGCCTGCCTGCCTGCCTGCCTGCCTGCCTGCCTGCCTGCCTGCCTGCCTGCCTGCCTGCCTGCCTGCCTGCCTGCCTGCCTGCCTGCCTGCCTGCCTGCCTGCCTGCCTGCCTGCCTGCCTGCCTGCCTGCCTGCCTGCCTGCCTGCCTGCCTGCCTGCCTGCCTGCCTGCCTGCCTGCCTGCCTGCCTGCCTGCCTGCCTCGCTGCCTGCCTGCCTGCCTGCCTGCCTGCCTGCCTGCCTGCCTGCCTGCCTGCCTGGCTGCCTGCCTGCCTGCCTGCCTGCCTGCCTGCCTGCCTGCCTGCCTGCCTGCCTGCCTGCCTGCCTGCCTGCCTGCCTGCCTGCCTGCCTGCCTGCCTGCCTGCCTGCCTGCCTGCCTGCCTGCCTGCCTGCCTGCCTGCCTGCCTGCCTGCCTGCCTGCCTGCCTGCCTGCCTGCCTGCCTGCCTGCCTGCCTGCTGCCTGCCTGCCTGCCTGCCTGCCTGCCTGCCTGCCTGCCTGCCTGCCTCCCTGCCTGCCTGCCTGCCTGCCTGCCGGCCTGCCTGCCTGCCTGCCTGCCTGCCTGCCTGCCTGCCTGCCTGCCTGCCTGCCTGCCTGCCTGCCTGCCTGCCTGCCTGCCTGCCTGCCTGCCTGCCTGCCTGCCTGCCTGCCTGCCTGCCTGCCTGCCTGCCTGCCTGCCTGCCTGCTGCCTGCCTGCCTGCCTGCCTGCCTGCCTGCCTGCCTGCCTGCCTGCCTGCCTGCCTGCCTGCCTGCCTGCCTGCCTGCCTGCCTGCCTGCCTGGCTGCCTGCGTGCGTCGGTGCCTGCCTGGCTGGCTGCCTCCCTGCCTGGCTGCCTGCCTGCCTGCCTGCCTGCCCGCCCGTCTGCCCGCCTGCTCCGCTCCGTCTGCCCGCCCGCCCTGCCCGCCCGTTCGTCTGCTCCGCCTGCCCGCCCGCCTGCCTGCCTGCCTGGCCCGCTCCGCTCCGTCTCCCTGCCCGCCTGCCCGCCCGCCCGCCTGCCCGCCCGCCCGCCCGCTCCGCTGCCGCCTGCCCCCTGCCCGCCTGCCCGCCCGCCCGCCCGTCTGCCTGCCCGCCCTGCCCGCCTGCCCGCCCGCCTGCCCGCCCGCCCTGCCCGCCCTGCCCGCCCGCCCGTCCGCCCGCCCGCCCGACCGCCCGCCCGTCCGCCCGCCCGCCCGCCCGTCCGCCCGCCCGCCTCCGCCCGCCCGCCCGCCTGCCCGCCTGCCCGCCCGCCCGCCCGCCCTGCCCGCCCGCCCGCTCCTGCCTGCCCGCCTCGCCTCGCCTGCCCGCCGCTCCGCCCGCCCGCCCGCTCCGCCCGCCTGCCTGCCTGCCTGCCTGCCTGCCTGCCTCCCTGCCTGCCTGCCTGCCTGCGTGCCTGCCTGCCTGGCTGCCTGCCTGCCTGCCTGCCTGCCTGCCTGCCTGCCTGCCTGCCTGCCTGCCTGCCTGCCTGCCTGCCTGCCTGCCTGCCTGCCTGCCTGCCTGCCTGCCTGCCTGCCTGCCTGCCTGCCTGCCTGCCTGCCTGCCTGCCTGCCTGCCTGTCTGTCTGTCTGTCTGTCTGTCTGTCTGTCTGTCTGTCTGTCTGTCTGTCTGTCTGTTCCGTTTTCACGTAAAAACTACTGGACCGATTTGGCTGAAACTCAGTATATATATATTTTCGATGCCGAGAATGAACATAGGATACTTTTTATCCCGGAAAATGGGATAGTTTCCGGGATAAAAGTATATTTGTCTCTCTGTTTGTTATCCTTTTATGGAAAGACTATTGGACCGATTTGGCTGATACTCGGTACATATGTAATTTTAATACCGAGGGTGGCCAAGGGATACTTTTCATCCGGCAGTTTTGGTAGTTGTGGTAGTTTTGCTATTTTCGGTAGTTTATGCTGGTAGTTTTGGTAGTTTCGGTTGTTTTGGTAGTTGTGGTAGTTTTGTTTTCTAGATTTGGCAGTTTCGGTAGATTTGGTAGTTTCGGTAGATTTGGTAGATTTGGTAGTTGTGGTAGTTTTGGTAGTTGTGGTAGTTTTGGTTTGTAGATTTGGTAGTTTCGGTAGTTGTGGTAGTTTTGGTAGGTAGTAGTGGTAGTATTGGTAGTTGTGGTAGTTTTGGTAGTTGTGGTAGTTTTGATTGGTAGATTTAGTAATTGTGGTAGTTTAGGTAGTTGTGGTAGTTTTGATTGGTAGATTTGGTAATTGTAGTAGTTTAGATAGTTGTGGTAGTTTTGATTGGTGGATTTGATAGTTTGGGGGGTAGATTTGGTAGTTGTGGTAGTTTTGGTAGTAGTGGTAGTATTGGTAGTTATGGTAGTTTTGGTTTGTAGATTTGGTAGTTATAGTAGTTTTCGTTGGTAGATTCGGTTATTTTGGTAGTTGTGGTAGTTTTGATAGTTGTGGTAGTTTTGGTTGGTCGATTTGGTATATTCGGTTGTTTTGGTAGTTGCGGTAGTTTTGATAGTTGTGTTAGTTTTGGTAGTTGTGGTAGTTTTGGTAGTTGTGGTAGTTTTGATAGTTGTGGTAGTTTTGATAGTTGTGGTAGTTTTGGTTGGTCGATTTGGTTTATTCGGTTGTTTTGGTAGTTGCGGTACTTTTGATACTTGTGGTAGTTTTGTTTGGTTGATTTGGTATATTCGGTTGTTTTGGTAGTTGCGGTAGTTTTGATAGTTGTGGTAGTTTTGGTAGTTGTGGTAGTTTTGATAGTTGTGGTAGTTTTGATAGTTGTGGTAGTTTTGGTAGTTGTGGTAGTTTTGGTAGTTGTGGTAGTTTTGTTAGTTGTGGTGATTTTGGTAGTTGTGGTAGTTTTGATTGGTAGATTTGGTAATTGTGGTAGTTTTGGTAGTTGTGGTAGTTTTGATTGGTAGATTTGGTAATTGTGGTAGTTTTGGTAGTTGTGGTAGTTTTGATAGTTGTGGTAGTTTTGGTAGTTGTGGTAGTTTTGTTAGTTTTGATTGGTAGATTTGGTTATTGTGGTAGTTGTGGTAGTTTTGATTGGTAGATTTGGTAATTGTGGTAGTTTAGGTAGTTGTGGTAGTTTTGGTTGGTGGATTTCGTAGTTTTGGTTGGTAGATTTGGTAGTTTCGGCAGTTTTAGTATGTTTGGTAGTTTTGGTCGTTTGTGTAGTTTACACAATATTTATTTATATAAATAGAACTAGAACGGGTTGAAATAAGGTATTAAAGTTTGTATGGGGAACCAATCATTTATCAAGTTTATAGATACAAAATTCACAATCTTTAAAAAAATGCGACTTTCGCTCGATCTGTCTGTCTGAATACCAAAAATGGACATAGATTCTATTCATCCCGGTAGATAGGATAGTTTTCGACATAAAATGAAGTAAATCTTCCGAGGGCAAATAGCACCAACATAAAAATACAATACAATATATCCTGTATTAACGCCTGCTCTTAAAACAAGAGGTACGCACTAGAGTTTGACGCGCGGCGGAGCCGCGGGTTAAACTCTAGTAGATTATAAATTAAAGAAATATACACGTTATTTTGAGCATAAAGCGCTTCATTGAAGACTTCCTACGCTTCACCTATCATTAATTTGGATAATTATTAGAAGTTTCTAATTTATACTACTATTCATCTCTACCAAACTTGAAGGGCTACTGACTCTTTCAAACATAAATGAGGACTTCAATTTAATAACTTGTATAAAATTATTTATCAATCGTCCGTCCTAATTTGAATGGAACGAGGAAAATTTTAATTAAGTACTTATTACTCACCCACTTAAACGTATAGCAATCAAAGTAATTATATTGTTAGCTTCTTTAGAAAAAAAAAGATATTTGACAATATTAGCTACAGTAAAGAAGAAAACTATAATTAATACATACCCGGGACATCGGCGCTTTTTTTGCCTCGTCCCACACTAACCACCTGCCCGGATCATTTTTTTTAACACGAGCAACTTACCAAAATTGTTTTATTGTTTATGCAAACTCAGTAACTTAGGCTCGGATAACTATGCCAGCGCTTTAAATTGACTTTATAATAGGTCTTTGAAATTGCTTTTCTGCAGTACTGACCATTTCAAATCAAAATAAGTTTTGATTGGCTAAGAATTCTAATTTCAAATTAATTTTATTTCAAAAAGTAGAAATTCTTTTTTCAAAATTAGTCATTTGTTTATTGATTAGCGTTATGTTTTCATCGCATTTGAATATTTTTCGTAGTAATGATACAATCCGAGTACCGTCGTGGCAGCAACGCGGCACAAACGGCACACAACATCAACAACGTTTACGGAGCGAACACTACAAACGAACGCATCACCTGTTATTGATTTGCCCGCTTCTATTTTCGAAATTTCGACCTGAAAAATAAACCTTGTAGTGGTCTGAAAACTTTTGACAACAACGATGAATTAAGCGTGATTGTGGAAGCTGATGATACCCAATCTACGGCTGAATAAATAGCAGCTTTCGACATCGGCGTCAAACAATATTGGTCCATTTCTGTCTAATTAGCAAAGTAAAAAAGCTTGATAAATGGAGGTCCCACGCACTCAACGATTACCAGCGTGAAGTACGCATCGAGACGTGCCTGCACTGCTCAACAGGCAAACGAACGAAGGAATTTTTAATCACATTGTTACCTGCGATGAAAATGCATTCTATTTAACAATTGCAAGCGTTCAGCAAGTTGATTAGATCCTCGTTCAGCAGCTAAACAATTCCCTAAATGAAAACTTACCCCTAGAAAAGTGATCCTTACAGTTAAATGGTCTAGCGCCGGTGTGATTCATCATAGCTTCTTACCAAAGGGAACTATCGTGAACTAAACATAATGCTGGAGAAGTTTACGAGTCCCCAATCAGCTTTGGTCAAACGCTCGTCTCCACTGCTCCTGCACGGCAACGCGCGACATCACACTGCACAGCAAACTGTTTCCAAGTTACAAGAGCTGGAATTGGAAGCTCTCCATCATCCGCTGTACTCACAGGACTTTACGTGTACAGACTAGTATATATTTTTTTATCCAGAATTTGGATAACTTCTTGGCGGGAAAAGAATTCAAGAGCCTTTTAAAAATTTGTTGCCTCCCGTCCAGATGATTTCTTCAAGAAGGGCATCAAAATCTTGCCACTACGTTGGCAAAGAAGCATCGATTGCATGGGTGATTACTTTGATTCATAGAAATAAAAAATATAGAATAAAAATTACGTCAACTTATTTAATAGAAAAATGGCAATTTCATAGGTAAAGACCTAATATTGCGCTGTGATGTAGCAAAATGCTATACGCGAGAGTTGTAAAGTACGCAGGACCCGAGTTCGGTGTACACTGGCCTTTAGCGCAGTTCCATAGACTCTGACGATCATGAGTTATAATTCAAATAATGAAAGAACTAATGAGTCTGCTGACCGGTGTGTTTGTATTACTTTGTGACACGCTGTCCTACTTTACACGAAATCAGAATTGGGCCTATTATTGAAATTGAAATACGTTTAAACTGTAATTGTTATTTAATTAAAGTCTAAGTTTAAAATTTTACTGTTAATCAGCGAAAACCGCATCGAAATTGGTCCAGAGTTTTTACTTGAATCCCGTAAAAACAGACAAACCAACAAACAAACAAACTGACAAGAAATCAAAAAAAAATTGCATCGTGTTCTCCATCGTTTGAATTGCTGTAGTTGTTTTTTTTAAATAGCTTCAATATATAGGCACAGTATTTGTATGGATAAGGTGCCTATCTATAGAAGACGGTGACCTACGCTCAGGATTCTATTTATAGTCTTGAGGGACTATAGGTAGATTTTTTTTATTGCTGAAGCACAGCAGGCAGGCTGACGCTCCAACCGTCGCCTAGCGATATTAGCAACAACAGAGGTGCTGCCAATGTACCGTTGACTTCAAAGGTAAAACTCGAACCTGGCCACTGATTCCGGAATACAATCAAAGTTATTACGGCGGCATACTCTGGACCACAGATGATAGCTAACCAGTCGGGCAAATGCCCTACTACCTGGCTGTGGCTTGTTTTGTCGACTCTTACGACACACGGCCCGGCCGCATGTATTTCTATTCTTTCTCCGTTCCTGCAGGGTGGGATCAAAGCAAAAATACAATATAAGTAAGTAATTTTTTTTCTATTGTATTAATTTCTATTGTCTTGTCATCTCAAACTTTATATTCAACATATATAATCTACCTATATAAAGATAATACAGCATTGTAACTTAAGTATGCACCATTTTACTCTACGGCAAGTATTTCTCCGGTATTTGACAACTACTCCGGTAGGGAAATGAAGTTGAGATTTTATTGCTTGCAAGATCGTTCTGGTACTTGTGAAGAGATGAATTTTAGCCATTCATTATGCGTTACAAGGGTTGATTTTGATTACCACTGGTTTATCGTAAGCGACATTTGTATTTAAATAGTTTTTTTTAGTTGCAAATAGTATTTTAATATTTCCAAGTTTTGGTAAACTAGACCCTAGTGAACGAAAATTTTAGAAAGAAAGAAAGAAAATAATTTCATTTAGGACAAATTATATAAATACAGTAAGCATAATTGCTAACAAATTTAAAACTAGTGTCATACAATCTTGTCCCAAAAGGGGCATCAGACTCAGCATAATGCCGGTCGGTTAAAACCAGCGCTGATCTTCCGCTGTGCCCATGAGGTATCGTCACGGTAGACATTACATCATTGTAATAGCATAAAATTAGAATCTTAAACTATATACATATACATACATACATACTTGTATATATATATATATATATATATATATATATATATATATATATATATATATATATATATATATATATATATATATATATATATATATATATATATATATACACATACATACATAGTACATACACAATAGATAGAAATAGGGAAAAGTGTTATAGATACGTTCTTAAAAAATTTAAATAAATAAACTGAAACGAAATTACAATTAAATTAAGTTAAATACCACTTGTATCGTGTTTTAAGTCGCGTTGTGAATGTTGGTGCTCTTTTAAATATATCTTTAATTTAGTTCTGAAACCATTACGACATTGCAAATTTCGAATAGGTGGTGGAATATTATTCCAGCACCTTGATGCTGCGTAACGAAAACTCCCGCGGAAGCCGGCTGTATAATAGCGCTCAGAAATCAGTTGTATCGCACACGTTCTGGAATTGACCATTCTACGGCTTGATACCCAGGAGAGCTTCTCATATAAGTAACGTGGGGTTTTGTACTTAATGACCCCGAAGAGAAGACACGCTAGGTGTAGCTTGCGACGGTGGAGCATTTGGGGGATTAGACAGTTGTACTTGCTAGGGTAAGATATTGCACAAGATTTAGTCTAAGTTTCACACATGGCAAATGAGCATTAATAATATACATACATACATACATAACTTCACGCCAGTTCCCTTGCGGGGTAGGCACGAACAACAGAGCGCCATTTAGGCCGATTCATATTAATAATATGATTCTGCTAAAGTGGCCCTTTTAACTGAGTTGGTTGCCTATACCCAGAATGATCACTGTGTGTTATATTTTCGTTGTCAGATGAGCCTGTGGTGAAAATATAATGATTTTTAATATAAAATTGTAAATTAATACTCTTGTAGTTGCTTCAAGTAACAAGGTGACCCGCTTACATCCATTACCTGTAATAACTTTTGCTTCGGTCCCAATACGAGTATAAATAAATAAGAGGTGTGTAACAATTTTTTTATTGCATGGATTCAGCAGAGACGCAGACGGCCCACCTGATGGAAAGTGGTTACTATCGCCTATAGACATTTGTATCACCAACGATGCTATACCAATGTGCTGGAACTCTATAAAGGGGGTCTGGAATCTGAACATTAATGCCGGAACATAACTCAAAGGCATACTGTAGACCAGGGGTGATTGCCATCCAGACGAGCAAATACCTGGCTGTGGGTTTTTTCGTCGCCTCTTACAACAAGCCGCCCGGCCGCAGGAGTTGTTCTTTCTTCATCCCTGCACGGTTAAGATAAATTTTATTTAGGGTTCGTTAGTCAATTTATCAAAAATGGGACCTTTGTATAATTTTAATTATATCAATCTGTCTTTGTATGTTGCAGTCTTAGAAATTAGGGGATGTAACTACAGTGTTGTATGCAACGGAGGCGTGCCAGCCCGATGGACCGATGACCTGTGCAAGGTCGCCGGCAGGCGCTGGATGAGAAAATCAGGGGACAGGGATGAGTGGCGCTCTCTTGGAGAGGCCTACGTCCAGTAGTGGACTACGAATGTCTGACGACGACGACCTATGGTTGTAATTTGGTAGAATGGTGTATGCTATATTCAGGATGTATGAAATTGTGAATAAACTAAAAATTATGGACGACTGTCATACATCTCTTGTGCACCGTGGGGATTTAGAAGAGCTTTCAGCTGAAGTGTTCTAACAGCACTACGACATGGGTGTTTTTTTAAATGGCTGTTATAAAATTTCGGCGAGTCTAGCAGGATATTGGTGATATCTCTGGTGTTAACATACAAAAAGAAAAAATGTAAGAAACAAAAGACTACACTTTTACAATTTTATAATATTGTTACGACCTAGGTGCCGACAAAGACAAATTCACACCTGCATACCTGTAGAAACACATTTTATTACCTTTTCGGGATTTGGACTTCTTTTGTTTAAAATTTTTGATTTAAAAAAACAGCCCTTTGTATATCTTAATCTTTTACGGCCTATTGTTGTATCGTGATCACTGCCAGGTGTCTCGGATTTAAAAGTACAAACTGATTCTAAGAAATTCGGTCCACGCGGCTGGGCAAACATATTGCATCTGTGCAGTATAAAACAATGACCCAATGGAGAAATGAAGCAGCCAAGCAATAACCAAGAGCAAATCAAGACTTGTGTATGTGTGCATTACGTTTGGACTTGTTTCGTTCGGTTATATTTGTACCTGTGTTATACGTATTTGTATAGATTTAATAAACTCTATAATAATTCCAACGGTATTTTAATTCAAATCCTACAACTCGTAACAATATCATAGATATAGAACAACGAATTGTAAGAAAAATTGTAACAAACTCAAAGCCTACGTAATAATTTTAAACTAGCACTTACTACACCACATTACACTCAGAGAAGAAGTCTCAAACACACATTTATCGCGGAAAAACGATTTCCATCCCCCTTATTTCCAATCGATTGGCTCCTTTATTAGCTCTGGGGGAACATTTTTCACCGGCACTGAACGGCGAGATCTAAGAAATAACTTAAACAAGTTTATTTGAACACGTTGTATAAGTTAATTGCGGCTTAAATTGACTGTATAATATAAATCAATTATTCATATTGTTACGACTTGCAGGACTCGAATTAAAATGCCATTGGAATTATTATAGAGTTTATTAGAACTATACAAACACGTATAACACAGATGCAAATATAACCGAACACAACAAGTCCAAACGTAATACAGAAGGTCGTAATTCAATAACACGTGCAAAGTCCGTCACTAAATAGATTACCGAATGTACACTAGTCTTGCCTTAATCGTGGTTCTCGCTCGACTGCCTCGTCCCTCAATCGAGGCGTTGGTTTATACTGCACAGATGCAATATGTCTGCCCGGCCGCTTGGATCGAATTTCCTAGAATCAGTTTGTACTTTACACCTAGCTAATGACTGCTATAACAGATTACAATAGACAATGGGCTGATTTCTAATCACAAATTTTAAACACAAAGTAAACAAAAGAAGTCCAAATGCCGAAAGGTAATAAAATGTGTTTCTACAGATGTGCAGATGTGAATTTGTTTTTGTCGGGGTCTAGGTCGTAATAATATATAATGTTATTTTCTTAATTTTTTTCCTAATAAAATAAAGACCAAACGGTTGCTCTGAAAATAGTTTAAGTTTTTATTAAACACAATACGGTGTACACTGTTCTTGTAGGTAATTTTGCAATTGTGAAATTCGCCTGAAAAGAGAAACAACATTCGAAGTAATTAATTCACAATTTTAAAAATAATGTTACGCTTTTTAAAGTCTTTGTTTTTTTTTTAACTATAGCTTCAACGCCTTTAGCATAATTTATTTTGCTAATTTCAAAGTAATAAAAGACAGGTGCTTTATTCAATACAAATCAGCAAATAAGATTTTGATCGGTGATTTGTACGAATTTTTGCAAATCTATGGACAACACAAACACAAAGTTAAACTACCTACATTAAACATAGATGTTATTAAGCATTAAAAACTTACACAGGGCATACACAAAATTACTATGAACTAATGTTAATAAAAAGTTTACATTGATGGGGCGGGGGCAGTTATGTGGAAGGATGTCATAAAGGGGAATGGAAAGTTTCGGACAGTTAAAAAATATGTGATGAAATTCATTGTTCTTACTGCAAAATATATGTACACAGTAACATCAAATTGACATTTGACATAATAGATAATCAGCGCGTTCCATTAGTAGCTCACAACGAGCACGCCCCGTTCCACCTGTTTACTGGTGTACAATTACAGTCGTACAATACGTTGCGTTACAATTGTAAACTCAAGTGGAACCAATTATTCGATCCACCTCTTGACATGGGTTGTTGTGAGCGCTGCGTGAGCAAAAATCATGACGTCATTAGTGACGTTTTCGCGGCGACCATAACGACCGTGATCGCTATGGGGAACGGCTGAAGGAGCATTTTGGACGTTGTGAGCTACAAGAGGAACGCACCCATTGTGTATTTAGCGCGTTCCAATAATAGCTCGCAACGCCGAAAATGATCCGTTAGCCATTTCACAAGGCGACCGCGGTCGTTGTGGACATGTCGAAAACGTCGCTGATGACGTCATCATTTTCGATCACACAATGCTCACAACGACCCATGTCAAGAGGTGAGTCGAATAATAGAATCAAATACGTGAGCGTGGTCGTTGTGAGCCTTTTGTGGAACGTAGCCAAAATCAATTATGGGCGGCAAATTTAAATTGAATGAAGTTTTTCTTTATTTAAACAAATATCAAATGTACTTGAAGATGAACATCATAGATTAGTTTATGCATAGGTACTTGTTGTGTGTGTAGTACGTTGTTACATATATCTTCTTGTAATCTTAGACGAATCAAATAGGTAGCCCGAGCTGTTAGAGTGATGCCGGCTAAAGGAAGCCGAACGCGCCGCAGTGTGTAACCAGAACTTAAAATTAATAATAGAATTAATACAAATGAAGGTAGTGTTCAGTGGACAGGCGCTACCAACTTATATACTACATAAGTTTACGCACGCAAATAACAATAAAAAAATATAAACAGAAAACTTAAAATCAGTCTCATCTTTTTACAATTTGGGCCCAAGAACGTATGAAAGCGTATTAATTTTAAATTGCATTAACCGACTTTAAATGCGGAGTTCAAGTAATGAGTTTACCAAGAATAGTCATATAAAAGGTAGACCGTTCCCTTTCCTTGGCAACGTATATTAAATAATGATAGCTTTCATAACATAAAACGCGTTATCAGTTAGAAAGGCTGTCTTAAATGCTGCGACGCACCCTGTGTCACGCAACGCCACGCGTTTGACCTGAAGCATTGTACTCACTTTAAAGGTAAGGTATTAACTAATATACGGGGTTATTGGTAACACGACGTATACTATGCCACATGTTCTTGTAGGGTTGAAAGGCGATATTATTTTCTGAATTTGTATTTTTAGCACTAGAATACATTTTAATATCACAAATTTAAAGTAAACCCTAAGAAAACTTCAATAGATAGATAGATAACACAGCAACACAATAATGAACTTAAAGACTAAAATTAGGTCTAATTTGGCGGGCGGTCTTCTCGCTAAAAAGCTATCTCTTCCAGACAACTCCAAGAATGAATTGAGATGATAATGGCGATGAAGGTGTACGTAACATATAGTACGAACTACTTACATTTTAATAATCCCTATTAATATTATAAATGCGAAAGTAACTCTGTCTGTCTGTCTGTCTGTCTGTCTGTCTGTCTGTCTGTCTGTCTGTCTGTCTGTCTGTCTGTCTGTTCCGTTTTCACGTAAAAACTACTGGCCCGATTTGGCTGAAACTCAGTATATATATATTTTCGATGCCGAGAATGAACATAGGATACTTTTTATCCCGGAAAATGGGATAGTTTCCGGGATAAAAGTATATTTGTCTCTCTGTTTGTTATCCTTTTACGGAAAGACTTTTGGACCGTTTTGGCTGATACTCGGTACATATGTAATTTGAATACCGAGGATGGACATGGGATATTTTTCATCCCGGATAATGGGATAGATTTATGTAAAGATTATCCCAAAAGTGGGACAGGCTTTGGTTGGTTTGTGATTTGCTATTTTCATCATTTTGGTTATTTTGCCCTTTTGACCTTTTGCCCTTTTGCCCTTGGGCCCGTTTGCCCTTTTGCCATTTTGACTTTTGCCCTTTTGCCCTTTTGCCCTTCTGCCCTTCTGCTCTTAAGCCCTTAAGCCCTTTTGCACTTTTGCCCTTTTGCCCTTTTGCCCTTTTGCCCGTTTGCCCTTTTGCCCTTTTGCCCTTTTGCCCTTTTGCCCTTTTGCCCTTTTGCCCTTTTGCCCTTTTGCCCTTTTGCCCTTTTGCCCTTGGGCCCGTTTGCCCTTTTGCCCTTTTGACTTTTGCCCTTTTGCCCATTTGACCTTTTGCCCTTTTGCCCTTTTGCCCTTCTGCCCTTCTGTTCTTAAACCCTTAAGCCCTTTTGCGCTTTTCGCGCTTTTGCCCTTTTGTCCTTTTGCCCTTTTGCCCTTTTGCCCTTTTGCCCTCTTGCCCTCTTGCCCTTTTGCCCTTTTGCCCTCTTGCCCTCTTGCCCTTTTGCCCTTTTGCCCTTTTGCCCTCTTGCCCTCTTGCCCTTTTGCCCTTTTGCCCTCTTGCCCTCTTGCCCTTTTGCCCTTTTGCCCTCTTGCCCTCTTGCCCTTTTGCCCTCTTGCCCTCTTGCCCTCTTGCCCTTTTGCCCTCTTGCCCTCTTGCCCTTTTGCCCTCTTGCCCTCTTGCCCTCTTGCCCTTTTGCCCTTTTGCCCTTTTGCCCTTTTGCCCTTTTGCCCTTTTGCCCTTTTGCCCTTTTGCCCTTTTGCCCTTTTGCCCTTTTGCCCTTTTGCCCTTTTGCCCTTTTGCCCTTTTGCCCTTTTGCCCTTTTGCCCTTTTGCCCTTTTGCCCTTTTGCCCTTTTGCCCTTTTGCCCTTTTGCCCTTTTGCCCTTTTGCCCTTTTGCCCTTTTGCCCTTTTGCCCTTTTGCCCTTTTGCCCTTTTGCCCTTTTGCCCTTTTGCCCTTTTGCCCTTTTGCCCTTTTGCCCTTTTGCCCTTTTGCCCTTTTGCCCTTTTGCCCTTTTGCCCTTTTGCCCTTTTGCCCTTTTGCCCTTTTGCCCTTTTGCCCTTTTGCCCTTTTGCCCTTTTGCCCTTTTGCCCTTTTGCCCTTTTGCCCTTTTGCCCTTTTGCCCTTTTGCCCTTTTGCCCTTTTGCCCTTTTGCCCTTTTGCCCTTTTGCCCTTTTGCCCTTTTGCCCTTTTGCCCTTTTGCCCTTTTGCCCTTTTGCCCTTTTGCCCTTTTGCCCTTTTGCCCTTTTGCCCTTTTGCCCTTTTGCCCTTTTGCCCTTTTGCCCTTTTGCCCTTTTGCCCTTTTGCCCTTTTGCCCTTTTGCCCTTTTGCCCTTTTGCCCTTTTGCCCTTTTGCCCTTTTGCCCTTTTGCCGTTTTGCCCTTTTGCCCTTTTGCCCTTTTGCCCTTTTGCCCTTTTGCCCTTTTGCCCTTTTGCCCTTTTGCCCTTTTGCCCTTTTGCCCTTTTGCCCTTTTGCCCTTTTGCCCTTTTGCCCTTTTGCCCTTTTGCCCTTTTGCCCTTTTGCCCTTTTGCCCTTTTGCCCTTTTGCCCTTTTGCCCTTTTGCCCTTTTGCCCTTTTGCCCTTTTTGTCCATGTTGCTCTTTTTGTCGTTTTTGCTGATGTTGTCCCTTTTGTCATTTTTGTAGTTTTCATTGACGGGGGATAGATAAATAAAACTAGGACTGTTTGTAATAGAGGATGAAAGTTTGGATGAGACCAATCATTTCTCAAGTTCATAGACATAAAAATGCATCGTCTATAAAAATGCGACAGTAACTCGATATGTCTTTCTGTTAAGTTTTCGGAAAACACTGGGAATACTGGATCGTTTTTATTGTAATTTTGTTTAAATGTAGTTTTAATGCCGAAAATAGACATATATACTCATGCCAAGAGATCGGCATGAGAATATATCAAGCATCGAGTTTGCGATATAAAATGAAGTGAATTTTTCGGGGGCAAATGGCATTAACATAAAAATGGTGTACATTGTAACCTGTATTAACGCCTGCTCTTTAAACAAGAAGCAGGAACTAGAGGTTAACCCGCGGTGCAGCCGCGGGGTAAACTCTAGTAAATACATAAATGATCGATGTTCGAAATATAAAAATACAATGTAATAGTTGTGTTACTTATTACAACAACAACAATACTCTTTATTGTATAGCAACATAAAAACAGTAAGTAGTACAATGGATGGCCTTATTGCTTAAAGCAATCTCTTCCAGGCAACCATTGGATGGACAAAGAACTTATTCATAACAATTTGTTGGCGTGTAGCTTCAGATTAAACTAATAATAATATATCTATACTAATATTATAAAGCTGACGAGTTTGTTTGTTTTATTTAAACGCGCTAATCTCAAGAACCGCTGATCCGATTTGAAAAATTCTTTCAGTGTTGAATAGTAAATTTATCGAGAAAGGCTATAGGCTATATTATATTTTCAAAAAAATTAGGAATCCTTACTAAAAGTCCAATAATGTAACCCAAGGTGTAAAAAAATGACCCGAAAAAATCCTTACACGGCGTGCGCTGCGAAAACTATTGATTATAGAACAAAACAATGTACTACCACTTTGCAGAACATATAATTGTCTACAAAAAATATTGCATAACCATATGTCTAACTATTGTAGTTATCTCACAATAAGTGTTTTCTTTTATTTTTTTAAATAATTAAAATGCCGTCGCTTCAAAAACTTTATTTTGTAGCTTGGTATTAATCCTTATCAAAGTCAATTACTCCATATTCAAGACGAATTCAATACCTTTCTAGAACTTTTTGAATTATTCAATTAAAATGTAAGTATTAGTGTTGTAGCCAAATATACTAATATATTGTTTGATTGAACGCGCTAATCTCAGGAACTACTTACTGATCTGATTTGAAAAATTCTTGCAGTGTTGGATAGCCCATTTCTCTGAGGAAGGCTATATATCATCACGCTAAGACCAAGAGGAGCGGAGCACCAATGAAGAATGTTTCAAAATCTGAGGGTTTTGAAAGCAAATTCCACGCGGACAACGCCGCGGGCATAGCTAGTATAATATAATAGTTACTATAATAAGGTAACTATTTTCTACACATGCAATGTATATAAATTTAATTGTTCTATGCAAATATGTCTTTCCATACAAAGGTAGTCTGGAAGAGATCGTGAAATCAAAAATCATTTTATCGGTAGCATTGTTACACGTCAATTGTTTGTATAATTGAAATGTATGTCATAAACTCATCATACGTGTAAAAGCTGTCGATTAATCAATTCTTGATCTGTATTTTTAACAAATTGACAGATGGTGAGTCTATTGTATTTATCGGGAGTCTATTGTGGCTACAAGAGAATCACAACGACCACGTTCACGACCGCAATTTTTCCCGTTCCACTTGCTTGCCGGGGTCACAATAATAAACTCAAGTGGAACGGTTAATCGACCCACCTCTTGACATGGGTCGTCGTGAGCGTTGAGTGAGCGAAAATCAAAACGTCATTAGTGACGGTTTCGCCACGACCATAACGACCGTGGTCGCCATCGGGAACAGGACGAAGCATTTTGGGTGTAGCGAGATACTAAAGGAACGCGCCCTATATATCATCGGTCCCATGTTTCAATCTGCCTAACTTCCCAAGATTGCATTTATGTGCCTCATATCATTCCTATGGCGAGTGAAGTGCGAATGCACGTCACTATGTTTGGCATAGAAATGCGCATTGAGTCGCGCATACTATCCGCAAGATTTAACTTGAGACCTGAGCGAAATGCTCACTCCCCTCCCGACCCCCGCCTTGTTACCGCTCTCGCCTTCGACACGTCAGTAACTCGCGTTTACGTCCATCCTTACGAAGTCTGAAGTTAACACTTGTGGGTTGTACACGGCGACCTAGTACATTAGTATAAAAGGGTAAGTACCTAATTGTTTAAAGAGCAGTCGTGTCGATTCCTTGCTACATGCACGCACTTTTTTTTATTTATTTTTTTATTGCAGGAGTCCAGCAGATACGCCGACGGCCCACTTGATGAAAAGCGGTTACCATCGCCTATGGGCATTTGGAACACCAAAGGACTGGAACCTGACACTATTACGCGCATGGCATGTTAATAACTATAAGATCTCCTACTGTAGGTATAACACATTTTATTTTTGTTAAATCTATCTTTTAACTTTTGTAAAATATAGTAAATCATATTCATTCAGTCAAGAAGCGAAAGTTTTTGCTATATTTATAAACAGAGGAACATATAAAAGAAAATTATATACACTGCAAGGAAATAACGGTAACATTTGAAGAGGCTGTTAATACTTATAGGGGAGCTTGAGAGAGGCACCCCTCTAATTTCCACAGCGTAATCTTATTTAAATTACGCATTATGATGTAATTTTGAATTCGCGTGTTACAAGACGATAAGCTAAAATCAACATTCCTCTCTTAGCTTCTCTTAATGCAAAACTTTAACACAATTACAAAAGTTACACCAATATTATACTTAGCCAGTTTAAAGAGTCAATAATTTAAGAAGTTTGCTGTTAAATGAAAACGTTTAACCTCTGGAAGATTTCATGGATAGTCATTACAAGAATAAAGGGCCTGAATTATTGTCTCGATTAGTAAAGGGTTGATAAATAATTCAATTCAATTATTTTTAATTGTAGTATAGGTTTGCGTTTGACCACAATTTTGCCCTATGTGGAGCGAAGATGTGGTCTAGGATGAAGCACGTTTACCTAGAAGGTCCCTATTTACACGAGACTTGAAGACACCCAGGTTATAAGTATCGGGAAAAAGACTCAGGCAATAAGTTCAGTTTTATTGCCGAGTTCAGCAAACAAGCCGACGGCCCACCTAATGGGAAGCAGTTACTATTACCTATAGATATTTGTTACATCAAAGATGCTGCAAATGCGGTGCCGCTCTCTTCAGGAAGACTGGACCCTGACCACTAATGCCAGAACACAGCTCTAGGTTGTTATGGCGGCATACTCTAGACCAGGGGTTGTAGCCGTCTCTTTCATCTCCCACACGACTGTGGGTTATTTTGTCCCCTCTTACGACAGGCTGCCCGGCCGCAGGAAATTGTATTCTTTCTCCGTTCCAGCAGGGATATCACAATGATGTTGATGATGGATGAATAATTTCAACAATGAATAGGTCAAGAGTATGAAGACCACGCATAATACCGGGTTCTGTAGAGGTGATAGACGTCCACTGTTTTGTTTCTCTAAAGAACCTTATAAGGAATTCAATACTTAATATGCCCCATATGCTAAAATCTATTTAACAGATGTTGTTTAAACTATTTTTGTGAAAATTTGTTAAAAATATTTTTTACGTAAGTCGTGGTAGCGTAATGGCTAGTGCACGCGTCCCAAACTCAAATGATGTGGGTTCGTATGCTAGCCGGAATGCTTTCACCACTTAGGCAGTTTTCTGACCTAATGTGCATATTGTAACAATTACCACGTACTAACAACGGTGAAGGAAAACATCGTGATGTAACCTGCATGTCAAGATAACCGATATGTCAAACCTGCCAAGCTGCCTTGGACAAGCGTGGTAGGTATACTGTCCGTTCCCCTATAGTGGGAAGCCCAAGCCCAACAGTGAGTCATTTATGGGCTGTTACTATTTAGCTAAAAAGTTAGAGGTAGCCGGCACAATCTGTGTGGTTAGAAATAAATAAATCTTTCCACCGATTGGCGTAAGCAAAATTATTATGTGTTGTCGTTACGTCTTTATATACAGAACTATGAACAAAAAAACATTCGGATAAAAATAACAATTACATACAAAACAGACACACAGACGGACTGATGGATGTGACGACTTCGGAACTGAAAAACATTTTTTGTAATGTATGTAATTGTAATGTACTATCTGTGCCCGCGATTTCGTACGCCTCGAATTTTTTTCGAACAACGCTAAAAAGAAAAAAAAACATCAGCTATCTGCCAGTGAAAGTTCCGTCAAAGTCGGTCCAGCCGTTTGAAAGATTAGCAGGAACATCCTGACGGACAGAGGCAAAAGAAATTAAATGGTTTTTTTTATGTAAGTACCGTATGTACTTTCATATGTATTTCATAAAACTGTTATTTTGATATTACAAACAGACACTTCAGTTTTATTTATAATTTCGTAAGCGTCGAATTTTTTTTTCGCGCAACGCTAAAAAGAAAAAACGTCAGCTATCTGCTAGTGAAAGTTTCGTCAAAATCGGTCCAGCGTTTGAAAGATTAGCAGAAACATCCTGACGGACAGAAGCAAGGAAATTTAAATGGTTTTTTTTTATATAAGTACGGTATGTACTTTCATATGTATTTCATAAAACTGTTATTTTTATATTACAAACAGACACTTCAGTTTTATTTATATATAGATAGATGAATTTCACGCGGGTACAAAATGAAATAGACAGCTGAAATTCATTCAAATATATAAATTTTGATTTTCTACCTTCTTTTTCACAACCTTGAGAATACTATATCTATGTATTTATTTATTTATTTAATTTATTTGGGAAACATACAATAATTATAATTCTTACAATATAAAACACATAACTTAATACACATATCAAGTAAGTTTCCACTAAAAAAAATATTCTTATTACGCATTTAGCTCATACAACTATAAGAAAATTATAATAAATTTGATGCAATATTGGAAAATTAGATATAAAATAAAAAAAGGGAATTAAATAATACAATACAACACAAAACAAAAACTACAATTTGTCTATTTATCTATATCATTCTTAAGTCACAATTATCATGTCATAAAAAAAAAATCGTGATACACGTTAAAAATAAAAGTCATAATATATGTATAAACTTTCGATAACCGTAGCCTACTTTTTATGATGAACATAGGATAATTGTCAATCGTCAGCCAAGTAGTTCCAACCCTACACCACGGGGCGTGTCGTTATACTATGTCATTCAACACATAACGTAACCTATAAATTAAAAGAAAAACGTCGGAATAGTAATTAATAACAAATTCAAAGTAACGCATAATAACAAACATATAAATGTGTAGTTTGCGTGACACATTTAATCAGTACATACATTTAATTATAAACATAAGGGTATTGTACATAACAATCAATCATATTTGTCTGGACACAGTCAATGTAAATTAACGGAGTCACTGTACTGTATTTTGTATATGAGAGGGGGGGGGGGGGGTTAGTATCTAATAGACTGTTCATTATTGCCTTCAATTTTGATATTGACAACTTTAAAAAAGATTTCACACGTGACTTTTTTAACTGCTTATTTGTTAATAAAACTACGTTTTAACGGTTTTAAGCGCGGTAATTTTATTTGATTTTGGTTTTTTCCGACGTTTCGGCCACTTTTCAGTGGCCGTGATCACGGAAGACAAAGATGTCAAGTGTCAACGAGTATTGTTAAAGTTTTATTTAGCCTACCGCCAACTTATTAATTTTAATTATTTAATTTTTAATTTTGTTTATGGTTATTATTTAATCTATGGGAGCCTAATCTAATTTACTACCGCTTCGCAACATGTTCTCTTCAAGCCATAACATGTTGCGAAGCGGTAGTAAATTAGATTAGGCTCCCATAGATTAAATAATAACCATAAACAAAATTAAAAATTAAATAATTAAAATTAATAAGTTGGCGGTAGGCTAAATAAAACTTTAACAATACTCGTTGACATTTGACATCTTTGTCTTCCGTGATCACGGCCACTGAAAAGTGGCCGAAACGTCGGAAAAAACCAAAATCAAATAAAATTACCGCGCTTAAAACCGTTAAAACGTAGTTTTATTATGTATACAAGTCGCGAAAACTTAAGAAAATATTATGCTTATTTGTTATTTGATATTTTTTCTTAGACTATGGAGTATTTTCAAGGACAAATTTGTATTTAAAGTACAAAATTTTGTTGTGTATATATTATAGTCAAACATCGAAGCTCTGGCGCTCCTAGGTTTGACTAGTCAAACCTCAGGTCTGACATAAACTTTTAGTCAAAGTCCAAATAAATTACGTTTTTCTGCCTTTGACTAACGAATTTTTGTCTAACCTAGGAGAGACTAATTTATACAGTCATTATACTGGTAACAAGTGCAGTACGAATCGACGTTAGACCTAGTCTGCCTTAGTCGCTTCTAGGATCGACTAGGCAAAGCCTGAAACAGATTATTTTACGTTCGATGTATGACTAAACATTTAGGTACTTCTAGGTTTGACTGAAAATACTTTAGTCAAAGGCCGAAATTAGAATTTATTTCGGGTTTTGTCGAAAGGCCTTTATTACGCCTAGGATAAACTAGTAATTCCGGAAAGAGACTGCATACCTTTGAATATAATATATATAAATAACTAATAGAAATACAAACTATATACAATATTTGCAATTTTTACCATTCAACTAAAAAAATAAAAAGCAGTTACAAAGTCACTTATCAACCCCTTTTTAACGATTAGGTTTTAGTTATATTATATATCTCTTATCTATAGTAATTGAAAATCAGAAATGAACCAATGCTATTTCGGGTTAGCGAAACGTTATTTTTCTTAGTTTATTTATTTAAATTAAATTAAGTTTTCATTTATTAATTTATGACATTTAATTTATGACGTCAATGTAAAAAGTTAAAAATAAATCAACAATTGATGTATAATTCTGTTCGGGGTATTTATATTACAATTTTAATGTTTTATATATAAGATACAACATAGATCCCTTAAAAATATATAGAATTTTTTAAAAATCCAGGTTGACAGCGGTGTGATTTTTGACTTTGTGAATAGTGTCCATATATCTATCTCAATGTAACACCCGCTTTATAATATTGCTGTATATCTATTGCATTATAACTATTAATTTATTTCATATTTAAAGTTTATGCGGAGAAAATATTTGTAATAATTTTCTAAAATGTATTTTATTTAACACATCTATATCTATATATATAAAAGAAAGTCGTGTTAGTTACATTTATTTATAACTCAAGAACGGCTGTACCGATTTGGCTGAAAATTGGTAGGGAGGTAGGTTAGAACCAGGACACGGACTTAGGATACTTTTTATCCCGTTGGAACTGGTAGGTGGCGCTGAGATCGGGTTCTAGAATCCTCCTAATCACCTGGACCGATTTTGGTGATTTTGTTTTTGTGTGTTTGAGTGGGTTCCCGGATGGTTTAGATTCGCAAATAGAACTGGTAGGTGGCGCTGAGATCGGGTTCTAGAATACTCATAATCACCTGGACCGATTTTGGTGATTTTATTTTTGTGTGTTTCAGTGGGTCCCCGGATTTTAAGCGCGGCATTTTAATCATTTGATTTTTATTTCTACGTTTCGGCCACTTTTCAGTAGCCGTGATCACGGAAGATAAAAATCTTGACACTTGACATATTTGTCTTTCGTGATCAAGGCTACTGAATAGTAAATAAAATGCTGCGCTTGTAATCGTATAAAAAGTAGTTTTAATCATATGTTCTACTGTCTATTATAAATACGACGGTATGGCTGACTGATCGCATATAATGTAATTTGTAGCAATATCCTACACTTTATAAAGTTACGATAAACTTTCGTACTAAGGGCTTTGGGGGAACTGAAAAGAATGCCCATAGTACGTAACTTTAAAAAACGTCATTTAAAAAATAAAATCTTACGAGAAAATTACTTAGATAAAGATAAATATATCGTAAATTTAATTAAAATGTCACTTTTAAAATAGTAAGAAGCATTAATTTAGTTCTGTATAAATAAAATTTATATCCAATTCATAGGTCAACTGACAAGATATATAACGTACTATGGCATGTTTCATCCACCATCGTATTTGAGATAGACAGTACTCGCAAAAACTTAAGAAAATACTATGTTGTATTTTATTCGAATATTTTACAAAGTAAAATACCCGAACTGGCTCGTAACATACCAACATAGTTATTAGTAAAATCTCTCCCAGATCTACGTTCCGGTATAATAGCAGGAGCTCGAGAAAAATGTAGGAAATGTTGAAAGCTTCCGATTGCTCAGCTCAGACCGGAGAATGGCTGCAATCTGAGTGAGTGCTCAGGCGGGCTCACTGCTCATATTGGCGCCCAATGACTGCTACGACTTACTCGCTCATAGAGCTACTCGTCTCAATGCGAATTACATTTATAAGCCTTTAAATTTGCAAGGAAAAAACTGGTAATTTATTAGAAACTTTCATAAAGTTTAAATAAGTATATTGTAGTACTAATTATTTCTTATTATAAAATAACAGATAATAAGAACAAAGTATTTTCTCATTAATAGAGACAATACCAAAAGTATTAATGGATCTTAGTATGAATATTTTTAGTGAATTTGGGTTACGTGTTTGTTTCAGACGAGTAAAAGTACATACATACATAACTTCACGCCTGTTCCCTTGCGGGGTAGGCACGAACAACAGAGCGCCATTTAGGCTTATTTTTACACACCTCACTTGCTTCTTTGACATTCATAACATTCATAACATAACGAGTAAAAGTATGGACTAAAATAGGCATCCTTTCGCCGACTTCACTGTGAGAATTCGGGGCTTGGTCTGTATTGTAAAATGGAACGCATTGTCTTATTAAGATGTCAATGTGAAAATAAAATAAAGTTCTCCTACAGCAAAATGGCGAACGATGAATTATGTGGTTTTATTTGGTAGTCCTAAAACAACTATTTTAAGTAAAATATACTATCTTATAGTTTAATAGCGTGCCTCTCAACAGTCTGCGTCTGAGGTGTTTATGTATAAATTATTATTAAACTCTTTAAATTACATTGTAATGTTAATATGGTAGTCTCAAAATACCATAAACAAAAAAAGAATACAAGTAATAGAATATTCTTTATTGCACACAAGAAAATAATACACACCAGTTAACAATCATATAACTAGTACAATCGGCGGTCTTAAAGCTAACAGCAATTTCTTCCAGACAACCTTCTGGAGATAATTTTACATTTCTAATAATGGGTCGGTATTCAGTGCGCCTAGTTTGAAATATATACAATCATATATATACATATATTAACAGTAAATAAAACAACACATACATATTTATATACAAATAACAAAAACATATCGCGCTTTATATAATTATCCGAGCAAAAATTAACACTACCGTCAACATTGCCATGAATTTTATTATAGGCGCTAGTAGAATTAATTTTATTGTAACGTTTTACATACATACATACATAACTTCACGCCAGTTCCCTTGCGGGGTAGGCACGAATAACAGACGTTTTACATTTGTAACGTTTTAAAAGTGTTATTTTTAAAATTATTATTAATGTTTAAAAGTATATTTTTCAAAAGAGAATTTATGAATTAGAAAAGAGTTGCTTAAATATTTCTTAAAATTAAAAAAATCTAACATACATAAACCTAAAATTAAGATTAAACTGACGATAACATTTATCATGAATCGATAACCTCTTCTTTTATTAATGTCAGTTAATACATCAGCGCATTTAATTCTGGCGATTAAGAAATAAAACAATAGTTTACTTTAAGAAAATAATTAAGCAAATGACCCTTAAAATTCATTATGAAGCAACTGTCTGTTTTACAAAGAAAAAAGTGATTAAATGAAAAGACACAGGAGAAGAGGGTGACTTTCGTTAATTACTTGAAAATAATTGTGAGGATAAATGACGCTTAAGGTTAAGATTCTAATTAGAAAGTAAATACAACCTAGCATGGTAAAATTATATTATTATTTTAATTTTCTTATGAACCGGCAGATAGACACTCATACACATCGTAGGTATATTCTCAGGCTAAGCAAATTAAATATGCTATGTTACAAACATATTTTTTTAAATTATTGGAACAATAAACAGCTACATTATTAAAATTGAATACAAAGTTATAACTTAAAATATTAAGTAATAATGCAGCCCACAGTGCTGTCCACAGGTTAAAATAGAAATATATATATTTTTTTTAGGTAAGGTAAGGAAAGGAATGCTCCGGTGGTTCGGGCATGTGGAAAGAATGCATGATGAAAGAATGACTAAACAGATATACAATGCAAAAGTGGATGGATGCAGAAGTCGTGGAAGGCCACGACACACCTTCCATGATCAAATTGATTGTGTACTAGCAGAAGGTGATGTCAGGAGCCTTAAGAACAGACGAGCTTGCATGACAAGAGTTATGAATGTCAAAGAGGCAAGTGAGGTGTGTAAGAATAAGCCTAAATGGCACTCTGTTGTTCGTGCCTACCCCGCAAGGCAACTGGCGTGAAGTTACGTATGTATATTTTTTTTTTATTGCAGGAGTTCTGCAGACAGGCAGACGGCCCACTTGATGGCAAGCGGTTACCATCGCCTATGGACATTTGCAACAACAAAGGTTCTACAATTGCTCTTAAGGGAGACTGGAACCTGGTCACTAATGCCGGAACACAACTCAAGGTTATTACGACGACATACTTTAGACCAGGGGTGGTAGTCATCCAGTCGGGCAAATGCCCTACCAGGTGGCAAATTATTAAAGGGATTTTGTAACTACGTGAAATCGCAAAGCTTAGTATTACGAGTAAATAACAATGGAGACTTTTAAGGCGGATTCCAAATATACAAATCGGAGTAATTAGCGGAAGTTTATTTATGAAATTTACTGTATCGGAAATCGAACACGAAACTTTCCGGTTTCAGTGAATCACAGACACAGGCCATTGTTTTTATAAACTGACGAGTCCCGGGTGAAATCCCCTTTGCGTATTATTGGCCAGAAGCCGGTAGTCCTATATTATCTCAAAAATATTTTCATTTTAAATGACTTTTTGATAACAATAATAAACATTAATCAATAGTTAAATTGTTTATTAAAAAATGAGTTTATTTATGAAAAAAATTGTGTGTGTGTGTGTGCAGTTCACACGTAGTAAAAGTGAAACAAAGTGTGACAAGGGGTAGGAGGGAGTCCAAATTTCATAACGTCATATTTCATATATTATATCGTTATATATATGTCAAAGAAGCAAGTGAGGTGTGTAAGAATAAGCCTGAATGGCGCTCTGTTGTTCGTGCTTACCCCGCAAGGGAACTGGCGAGAAGTTATGTATGTATATAATTATAATATATTTAAGCTTTAAAACACGAAATTTGAAGTATTAACGAAAAACTTCAAAACATTTCCAACTCTATCTTTATGAGCATAATGTTTAAATTATTAAATATAAGGTATTCTATCTCATTCTCTCATAGGCGTAGTCCTAAAGATTTATATGTTTATCTCTTTATAGTGTCGTTATTTTGTTTCATCGAGTTTCAAATCACAACGACTTATAAAGAAGTTTCACTTTAAAAAAGTTGTTGTAGATTAATGGCTAGCGCACGCGTCCCAAATTAAAAGGGCGCAGGTTCGAATCCTGGACGGAAAACATGGCAATATTATATCCGACCCGACAGAAATCGTGGCTGAACGTTCAGTAAATATGTAGTCGCCGACAGTTTTATCGGGTCACCATAATGTGAACTGCGCTACTGAAATACATATGGACGTAGTTATGCGAAAACGTTCCAACCCACAAGTCACTCAGATATTGAGATACAGTGACTAGTATACCTTTTTTGACACCTTACATTATTCTAGAAAAAAAATTCCAGTCTTCATGTAATATTTCTTTATTTATATTTCTTACTGTATGTTCCAACCCACAAGTTTTGCCAATCAAATCGTTTAATTGAGAATAAAATGTATTTATCCGTCTGAAACGGTTTTATTAAATATGATTCTTAATTAATATTTTTATACAATGATTCAATAATCTTGAAACATTTTAGCGAATCCAGGTAATGTATGTTTTTCCTGGAAAAAATGATCCTATGTGTTTGGAACGTTTTAGCTAAATAACAAAAGTGATGCATAAACGATTCAATAATTTTGGAACGTTTTAAAAAACCTATGTAATGTATATTTTTCTTGTAAATAATGATCCAATGTATTTGGAACGTTTTAGCTAAATAACAAAAGTGATGCATAAACGATTCAATAATTTTGGAACGTTTTAAAAAACCTATGTAATGTATATTTTTCTTGTAAATAATGATCCAATGTATTTGGAACGTTTTAGCTAAATAACAAAAGTGATGCATAAACGATTCAATAATTTTGGAACGTTTTAAAAAACCTATGTAATGTATATTTTTCTTGGAAATAATGATCCAATGTATTTGGAATGTTTTAGCTAAATAACAAAAGTGATGCATAACCAATTCAAAATGTGTGAAACCTTCTGATTTTTAGCATTAAATAATTCGTTTTAATATTAATAATATTTTATAGAACGATAAACATTTCTTACTAATTACATTATTTCGAACTACGCAAGTGAGCGCTTTTGTGAATGGTTACCTACTTGTGCAAGCGAGACAAACTATGACTTTACGTCTTTCCTGTGATTCTGTACTTAAATCAAAATCATTACGTACTGTACTGTCGTCGTGTCGCGAGGTGTTTTGTTTCGAATTTAACTCGTTGTGTTTTGTTTAAGAAAAGTGTGTAAGGTTATTCATTTGTAGTCTTCGGTGTTCTATTACAATCTGGTGTGATATAAATATTTACAATGGAAGCCGAAGAAAACGTGAGTTTTACATGTTTATTGAAATACATATATATTATGAAAGTTATTTTGTTTACTGGTTCTTTACTGTAAGTTTTGCTTCTTTAGTCCTATAATCGTTTTCTAAATTTGTTACAGACTCTTTCCATAGAAAATTTATTAGCTAGAAGACGGCAATTAACCGATCTCGGAAAAAAACTAATCACTCAAGGTCAAAATGAAGTAGCGACTACAGGCCTACAAACTAATTATTGTAAGTAATAAAATGTAGCTACAGTCTTATTATCCATTTAAGTCCGTATTAGTAATTGTATAATAATATAATATTATGTGTATAATATTAATGTTAAAATGTTGGTGAAATGCACTTTTTTTTATCAGGTGACTCCAATCCCTATACTCCAAATTCAAACGCGCAGCCTTCGATTTCTCCACCTGCATTTTCTCCACTTACTCCACTAATTCCAACAAATGAAAAATGTCATGAAAACAAATTACAAGGTAAGATGAGCCTTCACTTATACCTACAAAATGAAATGATCTGTTAGCTACACCTTGCAATATCAGCAAATAACACCCTAATTTTATAGAGTACCTAACATATGCCGATCACTCGAATAATTTTTGATATGAAGCTCATTGTGTAACGTGTTTCAACGTGTCTTCGCGAATATTAGTAAATGTTATTTTAGAATATATCACGCAATGAACTTTTAATCGAGATAATTCGACTGATCGACATTATCATTAGCACACAATTAGGATGCAGGTCAGGCACGCAGATATTGCAAGATGCAGTTATCTAGGTTGTATTACGAGGATACTCCTCTCATGCGTCTCGATGCTTTATAATAATTTATGTAAGAAGCAAAAACGTGATTGTTATAAATATTATGCTGGAGTGATTGGTTTGACATTAGGTTCGGTAATAGGTAAATAATGTGAAGAGTTATGTTGTTTCAGATCACTTACTGTCGATAAACAACGGAACACCAGCGTCATCACCTCTTCCATCAATGTCGCCAGAAACTCAAGAGCTCTTTGATATCTTAATCGAGGACGAGAAAAATAATAATATTATTGAGGAAACTGACCTTTCAAAACATGAAAACGCACCTGAATATTCTGAGAGTGATGACAGTGTAAGGGATCCTAATTTTATCATACCTAACAGAGTAATAAACATAGAAGATTCAGAAACCTCTTGTTCATCTTTTGGTGATAATCAAGATAAAAATGAGAATTCAACATCCATTAAAGATCCATCCAATAACAACGAAATAATATTAGGGACACATTTAGATAACACTATAACTAATGAAGAATTAACAACACCAATATCGCTTATAACTGCAGACGAAGAAATAAACGAAGTTAAAGAAAATGTACGATCTGACTTGGGAACTGTAAGGCCGAAAAGAGGACGTAAGCGAGTTAATTCTCAGCTTAGATCTGAAAGAAAATACAATAAATATAATAATTTGGAATATACAACAACTAAAAATAAAAAAGTAAAACCTAAAGTTTTCATCGACTATAAATGTACATGTTTAAAAAATTGTGCTAGCTTGATTACAGTAGAGAAAAGAAAAGAAGAATTTGAAAATTTTGTTGGCTTAGGGTCCTACAATGCTCAATTATTATACATAGGATCGTGTATCAAGGAACAAAATAAAAAACGAAGCTACACCATGACTGATGTTCCTGCTGAAAAAAAAAAGCCGAAACAATTCCATCGCATCTATTCCATAACTGGCGTAAACGTATGCCGTGACATGTTTTTAAATACTTTCCATATCACGACTCAAAGAGTCACTGTAAGTCTGAAAAAACTTAGACATGGTGGGCCGATAAAGGATGGTAGGGGAGTTAATAGAGGAGGTATGAATAAATTATCGGATGAGAACTATAGTTTTATCGTTGAGACTATTAATAAACTTCCAAAATATGAATCCCATTACAGAAGGGAAATTAACAACGGCGCTTTATATTTACAACCGGGGATGACATTAGCCAAAATTTATGATATATATCGGCAAGAGTACGCAGAAAAGTATGGTGAAGAACGTAAGTGCGCTTCCTTGGAGTCTGTGAAAAAAATTTTTTACTCTAAATATAACCTGAAGTGTAAAACATTAAAGAAAGACACTTGCAATAAGTGTGACATGTTTGCCGTAAAAATTCAGAATGCCAAAAGCCTAGAAGAAAAAGAGCAAGCTAAAGCAGAGAAGATACAACATATACAAAGGGCTGAAAATTTGAGGAACCAGATGAACTGCGATTTTAAAGAAGCACAAAACTTACCTAATGTCGAGTGCTTAACGTTTGATTTAGAAAAGACATTACCATTACCTCGCATACCGACGAATGTGGCATTCTATAAAAGGCAATTGTGGTTCTATAATAGTGGTATCCACAGTGCATCTGATGACACTGGGCATTGTTATGTTTGGGTAGAGGGAGAAGCAGGACGAGGTGCGCAGGAAGTAGGTTCGTGTCTTAAAAAGTATATAGAAGTGAAACTGAGTCCCACTGTTGAAAATCTTATTCTATGGAGCGATAGCTGTGGTGGTCAGAACCGCAATATTAAAATTGTTCTTATGATGAAAGCGATCTTAAACTCTCATCAAACTTTAAGAACAATATCATTTCGATTTCTTGAGTCGGGACATACGTTTTTACCGAATGATACAGATTTTTCAAAAATCGAAACGGCTCTTAAACATCATCAACGTGTATATACAGCTGAAGAATATATAAATATTATTAAAAATAGTAAAAAAAGAAAACCTCTTCAAGTTTACAAAATGCAGAAAACTGACTTTTATAGCACAGAAAAATTGGAAAAAAACATAATGAATAGAAAAAAATTTAATGATAAAAGTAAAGTTAATTGGTTACATACAAAAGAAATAAAAATTGAAAAAGATAAAATGTTTTCCATTTTTATGAGGTCAGCATTAGAAGAAGACTATAAGGAGTTGAATATAGAAAAAAAAATTAAAGGGGAAACACGCCAAATAAATCAAAATTATTTCTGTCTGTTGTGGCCTGATGGCAAACCTATTGCTCCACCGAAATTAAGTGATTTGCAGTCAATGTATCAATATATTCCTGATGATTGTCTCCAATTTTATAAAACTTTAACAAGTTCGGAGGACATCATCGATGATGTCGATGGATTTGGCGGAGAACCAGACTTCGACGTACAAGTTGATAACATACCCGATGACGATATTGAGTTAACCGAACAATATGATTGACCTTTATAAATAAACAAATTATTTCCTAATATATTTGTCTTTTTAATTTCATGTTTACTTTAAACTTATTTAATTTTATAAAAATATATAAAATATACTTTTTGGAACATTTTTGCAAAATGAATAGAAATGAGGATTCATACAAAAAGTAGTTTAGCAAAAATGTTCCAATACCATTTCCCCTAATTACTTACCATTTTAACGTAAATATAATTAAAATGGTACATGATTATGTAATGATTATATTTTACTACGCGTATGCCTATTTTGTTCGTCTGTACAAGTTAGTGCAAAAAAGTGTACCACGGAAATAAATTGCGTTTTTCTCAAATTTTAATTACTGTGGAATGGAACGTTTTCGCATAACTACGTCCATATGCGAATATGCATCCGAGACCTTGTCCGACCGACATCCGACCTAGTAGATCCGGTAAAACTGTCGGTCCGACCTAATCTGATTTAATCTTTTATCCGTGCAGGAACGGAGAAAGAATACAATTTTCTGCGGCCGGGTGGCCTGTCGTAAGAGGCGACTTAATAACCCACAGCCAGGTGGTAGGGCATTTGCCCGACTGGATGGCTACCACCCCTGGTCTAAAGTATGTCGCCATAACAACCTTGAGTTGTGTTCCGGCATTAGTGACCAGGTTCCAGTTTCCCTTAAGAGAGCAGCAGCGCATTTGTAGCAACTTTGGTGTTGCAAATGTCCATAGGCAATGGTAACCGTTTTCCATCAAGTGGGCCGTCTGCCTGTCTGCTGATCTCCTGCAATAAAAAAAAATCTGAAACCACTCTCAGGCAATTTTTTTATGTGCATATGATTATTGTTACAATCACCACGTGATAAAATATGTAGTCCAGATCGCTGTCGGTGGGGAGCGTTCCCAAAAAGCTGACCGCATTCCCACTTGGAATGTATACATATACTTCTATCTGTGCAGGAACAGAGAAAGAATGCAACTTCCTGCGTTGTGGAGGCCTGTCGTAAGAGGCGACACAACAACCCACAGCCAGGTGGTAAGGCATTTGCCTGACTGGATGGCTACCACCACTGATCCAAAGTATGTCGCTATAACAACCTTGAATTGTGTTCTGGCATTAATGGCCATGTTCCAGTCTCCCCTAAGAGAGCAGCAGCGCATTTGTAGCACTTTTGGTGTTGCAAATGTTCATAGGTGATGGTAACCGCTTTCCATCAAGTGGGCCGTCTGCCAGTCTGCTGGACTACTGCAATAAAAAAAATACTAGCGATAATATTAGCCATGATCTCAAAAAGGTTTATACAAAATGGAATTAATATTATGAAAGTTATTTGAACATCGTAACTATATTTCGTAGTAAAATTATTCTGTTTACGTTTTCCATCATATGGTTATAAATAAAGTTTTAGTTATGAAGGTTTTACGATATCCATTATATTCATTTACCCGAGTTGGTATATTAGTATTTATGGCGTACTTTTGCGATATATTCTATTTGTTTGTTTATAGCAAATGTTTTGAACAGCTTTAGGCATTTTTGGTAGGGCATATTAAAGTCTAGAATAAAATAAATGTTGTTACTAATAACTGCCCTTTTCATCGTAAAAGTTAATATAAACACTCGTCAAAGTTTTCTCGACATTATAATATTATACTAGTGGTCACCCGTTTTCGAAATTCGACCATAATAATGAATGTCAAAGACTATATATACTTCGGAGTTTTTGGCGGAAACTGAAAGGAGACGTCGTGCTGTGCAGTTTTATTTTCTAAAAATGTGTAAAATTACTCTAAAATGAACAATAGTTGTAGGATATTGATAGTTTTTGAGTAGTAATTATGTGTTTTGTGAGAAATGTGAACTGTATAGTCAAATGTGGCCTTTTGAGTTTTCACAAGAACTCCGTTGAATGGCGTTAGTTGTAGCCTACAATACAACTGCGCGACTATTATACGAAGACTTAAACATCAGAATTGGCTGTATGGACTAGATACCTTTGCCTGCCTTTGTGGCGAATACAACTACTACTACTACTATATATACTTCTCTAATTACAGATTTCGCCAAGGCTACACTGTTAATTTGACGTGAACAATAATCAAAAGAGCATTTATGCGTGCGTGTGTCAAATACATGGTAGGGTATTTTTTTTATTTTATTGATTTAATGTATTTTTCATCATTTAGAAAAAAATATTAGCATTCGTCGCTTCTTCTCTATATAAACTATAATTGTGCGAAATTTCATACTCCTCCTATACGGTTCCTGTCTCTGGAGCCCTAACCACCGATAGTTTGAACCCTAGGCTTCGTTGCCAATGAATATAGATTTTGTATTTTTTTCATTAACATTATTTTTATAATAATATTTTGAAAGGTACTCTTTATGACACTGAACTCCTCCTAAACGATTGGACCGATTTCGAATAAATTTTTGCATGTGTGTTTGAGTGGGATTCTGGAATGATTTAGTTTCACAATTGTATCCGGTAGGTGGCACTGCAATCAGGTTTCTATTTTTTCAGATCACGCAAAGTCTGGCGGGTCCGCTGGAATATCTATAAAACCATATTTATTATCTATACGTATAATATATACACGTTTTATTTAACCAATGCAAGATTTGTAAATTAAATTTATTTAATTGAAATAAAGTCACACGCAAATGACACTATCATTAGTGGATTTTAAATTAATTACTGCGAGTTTTACATTAATAACAGTGTTATATAAAAATGGTTCATAATTAAGCAAATTGATTCCCCAGACGGGAATCCATTAGTCCCTTAACAAATGAAATGGAAAACGTCCCTTCACACTACACCAGTCAATGCAGTGTGATCTTTCTACTGCACACGACAGTCGTTAATATTAATGTGAATGTGTGAATTCAATTTAGGGAATCTCTTAGATAAGTATGCTCCGTTGTAGATCGCGTCATCACTCATCTTCAGATGAAACTGTGGTCAAACTATAAATTTATATGAACATAAATGTATTGTGTTACGAGAATGGATAAGGTTTTTTTATTGTTAGAGTACAGCATATAGTATAGTATACTAGCTGTCCCGGCAGACGTTGTTCTGCTCTGAAGAAATAAAATTTAGAACCCGATTCCAGCGCCACCTACCGGGTCCACATGTAGGCTATCCTATCTTTCAAGTCGGATCAAACTGCACACGGTGTGCAAATTTGATTAAAATCGGTCAAGTAGTTTAGGAGTCCATCGCGGACAAACAACGTGACGCGTAATTTATATATATTAAGATTTAAATGCAGTAACTATTATTCTAGCAATATAATATGATAATGTAATAAAATATTTTGGTATGATTATTATGTTTTGTACTTAATGAAAATTAAGTACACTAACTTTATTTACAATAAATACAATTTATAATAAAATAATTTTTAATATCAATTTTTGTTGGGGGCTAAGAAGACGTGATTAATAAATACACGAGAGGCTTACGTTGTTACGAGATATATTTTCAAGTGGAACTTCAACGGTGGCAGAAACAACTTAAGACAGCCACGCATTCCAATATTAAATTCAAATTTAACATATACAAAAAGTTTGTATTTCCATCAATTTTATGTCATTTATAGCATGAAAATATTTTAGAAACTTTTAAATACAATAATATTTAAGGTATGGAAAAGCGGGATCTTCTGATACAAGTAAATTTTGCTTAAAAGAAGATTCCAGCAACTGTCTACAAATTGCGCATGTGTTTTCTCAGCTCTCATTTTCAGCAGACAAGCTGACGACCCAACTGCGAAGGAAAGTGGTTACCGTCGCCTACGAACATTTGTAAAACTAAAGGTGCTGTAGATATGCTGCCGGACTCATAGATGGGACTGGAACCTGGTCACTAAAGCTGGAACACAACCCAAGGTTGTCACGGCGGCATGGTCTACATCAGGAGTGGTGGACATTCAGACGGCGGCAAATACCCTACCACATAGCTATGGGTTGTTTTGCCTCCCTCTTACGACAGGCAGCCCGGCAGTAGGAATTAGTGTTCTATTCTTTCTCCATTGCTTCACGGGTGAGAAACGAGTATATTTCACCTTTGACTAGATTGATTGACAGCGAGAAGATATGCAATAGGATAGATGAATGTCAAATGAATTGAAACGAGACGACCTTATTGTTTGAATGTATAAAATTATGACGTCTTTAATTTGTACATAAGTCAAATAGCTCATTAATAAATTATTGTTATTAATTCAAATGTATATTCAATTATTCTTTTTTAGACATATATGTATAAAAATACATATTAAAAATATATAAAAAATGACGTTCACCGGCAGCGGGGCTTAAGGTCCAGCCTTCCGGTGGTTAGGGCTCTAGAGACAGGAATCTCCTCACAATGCGTGCCGTGCTTCGAAGAACCGTCTTCTGCATCTGGTCTTTCACCCATTTACCAAGCGATAGCCTCTCTAGATTGTTATTATTGTTGTTAAAACAGTAATAAAATATTTGTTATCATTATATATTAAAATTCATGTGACAATTTAGATGTATGTTAGAATTAATTATAAGATGTATCATCTCCACAATTTAGGAAGGACGAAATTCAATGTTACAACATTAAAGTGAAATAGGACGATTAAAAAACTTAACGAGTAAAGTACATGATAGGTCAAAAAATTTTGACTTTGTTTTTTTTCTTTACAGACATGGAAATATAGTATTAACTTGAAATTTAAAATTTTCGTACTTTTGATAACTGAGAAAATAATGGCCTAGATAGTATGAAAATTTTTCATCTAAATTAAATTAACTTTCAAATTTAAAGATAATACATAATAATAACACGAGCTGAATCTGCAAGCCCATCAGGCAAAAACATGTGTACTTAAATATAACTACTGTAACACCTTTTAAACCATGTTTTATGCAAGTAAATAAACTTGAATTTGAATAGGCTACTTGACAGTAAAATCAATCAAAACACTTATTATCGTCTTACAAAATGCGAAATCGACCTAGATTTTGTACGGGAACAGCAAATAGCGTAATAGCTTAAACGAGTCGAACAATGTATCAATTATTGCTTAAACTGTTAATGAATTTTGTTCTTCGATTAAACAACAAAGTTGAACGATTAAGAATTACTATAGTTATTTAGCACTCAATATTTTTAAGTATTGTCGTATATAGTATAAGTTCGTCCTGTAATTTATTAATCACTTACGAAAACTTTTAACGAGAAAACTTAAAGTTTTATAAGGTACAACCTCTTAGAATCAAAAAATTTTTGGTTTTGGTAGTTAAGAGTTTTGATAAAGTCCATTCAGCACTATTATTAAATATTTTTAATTGAGTTCAACAAATAAGTTTTGAAATGGCTCAAGTATATTTTTCCAAACTTTGTATAATGAAGTATGAATTTGTGTGATAAGGGGTGGTAGGATCCTAAAATTTCATGACATCACTCACATTTTAAGATCTAATAAAATTTAAGCTTCAAAACACAATTAACGAAATACTTCAAAATATATCCAACTATATATATGAGAATAGTGCTTAAATTATTAAAAAAAAAAATGGAAACAAAACTAAATTACGGAACTGCTTTTTTAATGTAGAATAGAATATAATAGAATACATAACACTTTATTACTCACCAAATATACAATTTAAAAAATTACGATATTATCATGATAGAAACAATAGGCGGCCTTATCGCTTAAAGCAATCTCTTCCAGGCAACCTAACATAAGGAATAGTTTAACCTAATCTGGCGATGTAGGTGGTGCAGGTTATTATGTAGATCATAAACCAACATACTTAAACTACACATTTTATAAATTAAGTACAACAGACATATTTATAATATATATATATATATAATTTGCCGGGACCTGAGTTGTAAAAATATTAATATATATATATATATATATATATATATATATATATATATATATATATATATATATATATATATATATATATATATATATATATATATATATATATATATATATATTAATATTTTTACAACTCAGGTCCCGGCAAATTATACTCATTTCTGGCCGCTTGCGGCCGACTCATTAGCCAGGTGTTTCGTATTATGTCGACTACGATATGCGCCCATTGCATTTGTGCAGAATAAAACGATGGCCTGATTGAAGGAGGGAGCAGTCAAGCGAGAACCACGATCAAGGCGAGACGCGTGTACATAACGAGAATCTAATAGTGACAGACTTTGCGCGTTTTATTGAATTACGACCTTCTGCATTACGTTTGGATTCGTTGTGTTCGGTTATGTTTGTACCTGTGTTATACGTGTTTGTATTGTTCTAATAAACTCTATAATAATTCTAACGGCATTTTAATTCGAGTCCTGCAACTCGTAACAATATTATATATTTATTAGTCTTTAGTATGTGTATAAGAATTAGGCATAATTATTTAAGAAAAAGTAATTTAATTTAATAATTCCCTGATGTAAAATTGCGAAATACGTGATGTGACACTAGGGATGGAGGAGTCTTACGAATGTGACCAGATGTGACAAGGACGAAGAGGCGTCAAAAATCATGAAATACGTGTGACGTAATTTGTGGACGGCCCCTAATTAGACAAAGGTTTGTGTAAACCAATCTTATCGTACATTATTTAATTGGAAACACTCGTTCTTTAATTAAATATATCTAGTTAAGGACGATCATCAAAACTAATAACAGGATGTGTGTCTATTATTTTTCTTCGACAGAAGTACATTATGTCTTATAAAGCTCATTAAGACTTCGTCAATAAATACATGGCAACAGTAAAGAAAATATCATGAGAAAACACATTGAAATTATTGAAGTGTAATAAATCTACTAATCTGCTTCAATGTTTTGATAGTTGATTATCTTTTAACAACTTTTTTAACAAAAGCAAGTGATAACAAAAAGAATATTATTCATATAAAATATGTTTATTTCAGATGGAAAAAAAGAAAAAGATAAAAAAGTGTTGTTTTTCTGACAATGTTCCATGTATTAATCTGGTATTTTTTTAATTTATGCTTACATCTATCTCCATCTATCCATATATATATATATATATATATATATATATATATATATATATATATATATGAAACTCGTGTTAGTTGCACTATTTATAACTCAAGAACGGCTGTACTGATTTTATTGAAAATTGGTTGGGAGGTAGCTTAGAACCAGGAGACGGACATAGAATACTTTTCATCCCGTTGGATCCGGTAGGTGGCGCTGAGGTCGGATTATAGAACCTTCCTACTCACCTGGACCGATTTTGGTGATTTTGTTTTTGTGTATTTGAGTAGGTTCCCGGACGGTTTACATACGCAATTAGAACTGGTGGGTGGCGCTGAGATCGGGTTCTAGAATTCTCCTAATCACCTGGAGCGATTTTGGTGATTTTGTTTGTTTGAGTGGGTACCCGGATGGTTTAGATTCGCAATTAGAACCGGTAGGTGGCTCTGGGGTCTGCCGGGACCGCTAGTATGTATATAAAACATAGTCGTGTTAGTTACACCCTTTATAACTCAAGAACGGCTGGACCAATTTTTATGAGTTTTGTGTTTTTGGAATTATCTTCGCCCGGAATAGGATAATAAGTATTAGAATATGATATTCATCGATAATAAAAAAAATAATTAAAAAAACATCAGTCTAGCCATTCATTTGTTATGATCTTTCCCGGCCGATTTCGGCAATGGTAACTGCATTTAAACTCATTTTTAATTGCCTGATTTAGGTGAATTACTTTTGTGTGTGTTCAAGTGGGTCCCGGGATGGTTTAGATTAACGACTGGACCCGGTAAGTGGCGCCGCTGAACATCTCTTTAATGGTGGGATAATTTTTTTGTGTTTCTTCAGGTTCATTCGAGAATGGTTTAGATTAACAATTGGTCCCGGTTGATGGCGCTGCAATCGGTTCCTAGATTTTATTTTTTAAGGGCAAGACAACGTCTGCCGGGTACAGCTAGTAATATTATAAAATTGTAAAAGTGTAGTTTTTAGTTTCTTAATTTTTTTGTGTTTGTCTGTTTGTTTGAGATTCACATAGAAATTAAGGGGCTGATTTCAATGCGGTTTTCGCTGATCGATAGTAAATATATGGACTTAAAATATGCAGCATTTTACACCTTGAGAATCCTACGAGAATTTTTTTTGGGAGATTATTTTTTTGGAGATATACCTGGTGTAGGTTTAGTGCTACCTTCTTCGCTTCATTCTTAAAGTTTCGAAGGGTTCGAATACTCACACCTGTGGCCTCACTACCGCGACCTAACGCACGCTCAACGGGTGTAATAGGCGACCCATTTTGTTTTTCTTTCTCGAAAAACCCTAAGAACTTTTAAAATAATATCACGTTCTCCACCACGATACACTTACTCTTTACTCATTTTGATAAAAAAATAACAAACAACGAAAACAAATAACTAACAAAAAAAAACAAATAAAACTTAACAAAACAACAATGAATTATTAATTCGCGAAAGCAAAACATTACACGTGCGTTGCTAGCGGTACCGACTTCAAGATTTAGATTTTTTTTTATTATTTTATCTCTTAATAAACTAAATAAATTCTTAGTCAAAAATCTTTATTAAGTTATTTCATATTTTTAGTTTTTGAAGTCGGTTTTTTTAAACGAAGTTTTTTTTTTATTTGTTACTTTTTAGGCCTACGAAAGGTGCCGCGCGCCTTAAAAAATATAGGTCCCAAGAAACGGGAACGGAAAAATTTCATAAAAAAATGTTCATAAAATGAAAACTACTGTACCTAACTATATTAAATCTTTAGGGGACCAAATGGCAACTATTCCGCTTCAAACTAAAGAAGAATCACGTAAATCGGATCATAACTCTCAGCGTAATCGGTGTACATACATAAAAAAATCATTCAAATTGAGAACCGCCTTTTTGAAGTTGATTAAAAAATGCTTCAATTCATTTAACGCGTTTGTTTATATAGGCTCCGTCTATACTTTTATTTGCTCTGAGACAGGCAGATACAAAAATACTTTCAATTTTCTACTCGTAACAGAGTGAAGTAATATGAGATAAGGTTGGCATGAAGTTATAGAGGCAAAAAGGGTCGCACGTATTGAAAGTACAAATCTGTTGAAGTTATAGGTCTGGAAAAATCCAACGGATACCTTTAGCTCTGACCTTCCGAGGAGTCTTGAAGTAAGTTTTTTATATATCTTCGTTAGTCTATTAAATTGGATTTCTTTGGGCTTTGACTGTAAGTCTGTGACGTTGTTCAACGTATAATATACTAGACATGTTCACATGGTTTCGCTCGTATAAACTGCGGTTTTGTATTTCAAGGATAGCACTGGCCCACAAACATATACTGGTCTTATGTATTTTGATGTGCTAAATTCGAAACTCTCAGGTCAATTTGGTCCATACACTCACAAAATTTTGAGGGTGTATGGAGGAGTGAGGATCAAAAGTAAAGACCACTTTAGATTTATGAAACGTCTTTAGAATCGTTTTGATTTCAAATTTGATGAAACGAAAAAGTGACACTAAAAAGTGATAAACACATAAATCTATAGAACTAAGCCTACGAGAGAACGAGATAGAATACATTATATTTAATAATTTAAACACTATGCCCATACAGATAGCTTGAGTATAATAGTTGAAAATAATGTGAACTTTTTCGTTAATACTTCAAATTTCGTGTTTTATAGTTTAAATATATTATAACGATCAGGGCGTTCCACTAGTAGTTCACAACGCCCAAAACGCTCAGTTAGCCGTACCTCAAAGCGACCGCGATCGTTTTGATCGTGGCGAAAACGTCACTAATGACGTCATCGTTTTCGATCACACAACGCTCACAAAGACCCATGTCAATAGATGGGTCGAATAGCCGTTCCACTTGGGTTTACGATTGTTACGCCATGAAGCAAGTGGAACGGAAAAACTCTCGCTCGTGAACGTGGTCGTTGTGAGTCCCTAATATAGCCATTATAATATATGAAATGTGACGTCACGAAATTTAGAATCCCTCCCATCCCTTGTCACACTTTGTTTCATTTTTACTGCGTGTGAACTGCACACACACATACAATTATTTTGTTGCAGATATTTTTTCATGCAATTTGTACACCATTTCGGCGAAACATGGTCATACTCAAAATGTTTTGAACACCGAGTATCCAGTCATATTTTTTATTTACTAGAAAGTAATGTATCTGTTCCATTTTAATCTGTGATACAGGTAAAAGTGTTGCATGACCAATTCAAAACTCAAGGAAACAATAAAAATACATTTTGAAATAAATTTAAAATTATACGAGCGCTCAAAATTATGAATTTATTCCCAACTGAATTCAGTTTTAATGTCGGAACACTGGAGAAAATTATAATGAAGTATTATTTTACAGTCGTTAATAAAATTTCACGATTGAAAATAAAGATTGAGGTTTTAAGCAATATTCTGCTTTATTATTAAGAAGATAAAGCTTTTATTAAATCCAGCAAATATACAAGAAGCGAAATATCACTTAGTGGTGGTACTTTTATTGAGTCACGTTAATAAGCTGTGGTGCGATAGAAAATTAGAATTTGTGAGATAGATGACGAATAACAAAATTCTTATCTTGTCATTGTTATGGTCTCTCCATATTCTTGCGTGAATACAACGAGGAACGTGAATGTGGAACGAGTATGCGCGATCATTCGTCTCGCGGAAATGTGAAGCGCCTCTTATTAAATTTATGTACGTAATCTACTGTAATATACTAAATCTAGAGATCTAATCTCGATAATCTAATCTAATGAATTTAAAATTGAGAAAAAATCAGGGGGGTCAATCGGACAACGGCCGCCCCAATTCGCTATTACAGTGTCCTCAGACTTGACGACCACTGGCGTGATAATAACTGTTTTTTCATACAAAAACAACCGTTATGACGCCAGTAGTCGACCATGATGAAAATAATGTAATAGCAGAAATACGGCCCCGCAGATTTCGAAAATACTGTTTCTTTGTTAAAGATTCATGTGAAAACTATTAAACGGATTTAAATGAAATACAACATAAAACTAGTTATATCCCGATTCAACACTTGGATTTTAATCCTGATAAATTCCGTTATTTCCGGAATAGACGAATATGGCAAAAAACATGAGTTGTGATTTCTTAATAAACACATAATCGTCAACGCGCACGAAGTTTTGCTATCATATGCTAGTATAATATAAAAACCTGACAATCACACTGAAGTAGAATTATAATGTTGTTAGGTTTCCGTAAAGGTTCTTGAGCTTATAAACCTCATATAACTGTTATGAATAATGAAGTTAATACTTCGTTTACATTCTTGCTATATATGACCGCTCTTTAAATATGTGACCACAGCCTAACGGTCATTATAAAGCCGCTTTGAAACGAAACGGGCGTGTATCCCGAAGTCATATTGCGAATAATCTGGACTGATATAAGTAAATCCAAATTACCTTTGAAACTTCAGCAGGTGTTCTCGAATTGTTTAAGTTTTGGAGATTTCTTTTTACGCTATCTCAGTAAGTGACACATGCATCTTCTGTACCAATAACATTGTAGAAGTGTGAAAATCTGGGGCTTAAATATAAATGCGAAATTTAATCATAAATTATCATTTTTAGAATTTGTGTTTGTCAAATCTTCTAAGAATTAGTCTAGAGTAGGCCCCCAAAACGGCTTAAAAATGTCAATGTAATGTTAGATATTAATTAGTTGCTAGTGATTGAAAAAAATATTTGATCTTAAATTTATATTTATTAATGTTTCCCTCATCCTGGCCCGGAGATGATATGCGTAAATACATTCCTCGAGAGTTATTTAAAAAAAGGATATAATATGTCTCCTGAAGTGAGAATGTTAACTATAATTCTTAGATGGTTTAAAACTAATTTAACGAAGGTGGACTAAGCATGCTAGCAACACATTAAAATTGCATCGTTGTTATTCTCGTTGCCATGACTCCTCTTCCTCGGGAACAGTACTTTTTTCTGAAACGTACCCTATGTCTTGTTCTATACCTCTGACAACTTGTATGCAGTTTTTGTGACGATCTGTTACTTAATTATATTAATTAAAGTGTTAAAGTTTCACAAACAAATAAACTCATATTCTCATCTCCAATCTATAATATAATATTGTTACGAGTTAGTGGTACTCGAATTAAAATGCCGTTAGAATTATTATAGAGTTTATTAGAACTATACAAACACGTATAACACAGGTACAAATATAACCGAACACAACAAATCCAAACATAATGCAGACGGTCACAATTCAATAAAACGCGCAAAGTCCGTCACTATTAGATTCCCGAATGTACACACGTCAGGCCGTATCATAGTTGTAGCTCAACTGACAACTCTCTCAATCAGGTCGTCGTTTTATACTTCACAAATGCAAATGTGCCCGCCCGACAACGGCGATACAATTTCCTACAATTAGCTTGTAATTGTAATCCGCAACACCTGGCTAATGATGCAGCCTGCAAGTGGCCGTAAACGAGTACAATAAAACAATAGGCTGTTCTCAACAATAACTAAAAATGCATGCCAATAAATAAGTGAACAAAAGCAAACAATCATAAAAGGACTACAAGTAGTTCAAATGCCGACAGGTAATAAAATGTGCCTTTACATATCTATACGTGGAACTTGTCTTTGTCAGGGCCTAAGTTGTAACAATATTACAACATTGTAAAAGAAAGTAAAGACTTCTCGTTGTTTGATTTTTAGATTTTTTATGTATTATATGTTTGTTCGAGATTCACATGAAAACTACTGAGCCGATTTCAATGCAGTTTTCGCTAATCGATAGGAAATTTCTGGATTTCAAACCTGTAGTATTTTATATTCCGACAGTCTCGCGGAAATTTTGTTGGTAGCGGTTTAAAGTGGCCGAGTTGAAAATTGTTATATCCCAACGCAATAATCACTGATCGATGGCAAGTTTTCTGTCATAACATTTGTTTTACCTTTGATTTTAAATATTGATAATATAATAAAAAAGATATGTTACTTGTCGAACGTGGATGATGTCGCGAGCAAATGCTAGTCAGGGTGAGCAAAGCCAGCCTTAACACTGTCCCACAATCTATGCATTTTTGTGGTACACTTTACTGAGAAACTATCACACATACAAATTTGGGCTGTGACATAGCAATTTCAATTTATATTAGATAAATAAAACAATACTTACAAAATAACATAAATCTATAAGTAAAAAATTGACTCCAAATAGCTGTAGGCGGGGAGCGTACCCAAAATGCTGGCCGCATTTCCGCGTTGGGTGGCTATGCTGATACATTGCCCTAGGTGCAATCCAGCCTTTTGGTCACGGACGCGTTGAGAGGTCTCGATAGAGGTGATGAGCTCCAGGCCCCCACGCCCCAGGGAATCGACTCCGAAAACCACAAATACGTACCCACTACCAATGGACACATATTTGTGACATTCCAGGGCCTCCTGGTGTGCTAGAAATAAATTTCAATTTATTTGTAGATGTGTTATCTATTATAAAAATATTATTAGATATAATAATTTTGATTGATTAGAATTTTATTGTATTCCTAAGGCTATCTGTCAAAAATTATAAAACCAATAAGACATGTGTAATATCAACTGGACTGTTACTACTAAGGCCATCTTTTCGACAACTAAAGAACTAATATCATACATCGATATTAGTTCTTTAGTTTTCGTATCATATAAACAGAATGTTTTTACTAGGTAAATTATTATAAGGTTGAAAGCTTCGCGAGCCCTCCTAAAGCGCCGGTTTTTGCTAGTTTATAATATTAATTAGGATATCCTTTTCTTATTTAAAAATAAAACCCATTTATATAATAGAAAATACACACATAAATATATTCATCGAGTCGGACACAAATGAAATTCGAAATAAAGATAATTTACCGAGCTACCTTTGATTTCCTATGGTTCCCATTGAGAAAAATTATATTCAACCGCTCACAAAGTTTTGAAATATTTCCCTTTGTGAAAAATAAAATTGTTTTTGCTGAATACCAATTAAGGGCAAAGGTATGCTTAGTGCTTCCAAAATGAGATTTCTTTACTCGTATCAAAGAAATATTTCGACTACTTCACGATTCGTTTGATAGAGAAGTATTTTACTATTTTTGCGAAGAAAGCTTTCAGTTTTTAATTTTAATTTGTTACGTATATCTGTGTGGAAATTAAGGTTTTAGATGCCCAGTGTAATATTTGTTTTCAAAGTAACTGCGAAGGTGGTAGTTATTAAAAAAAATGTGCTGAAGGAAATTACGTAGGTAGGTTACTCTTTATTGTTCAGTAACGGAAAGAAAATGTTCGTAACCTTAAAGTCGACTTTTGCTAGGACGAGTACAAGGAATAATATTATTAACATTTTTATAAATTTTACATTTGTAAAATATAGAAACGAAAAAAAAAATATCATTACGCTTAACATAATATAAATTTTAAAAGGTCGGTTATAATTTTTTTTAATGTACTAGCATTACTTTACATTTTTTAGAGCGAGTAATGCACTAGTAAATAATAAAAAAAAACAAATTTCGAACTAAAACTTTCAGAAACTTACTATTTTTTTGGTCTATAAAATTATACCGTAACGAGAAAAATAAAATAAAAAAGAAAAAGTTTTTGAAGATTTTTGATATCTTTAAAAATTTGGAGCGACCTCTTAATATATTTTTTTGAGCTGTCCTTTGGAGGGAGTTCTTAATACATCAAAAACTAACATTTTTCACTCGAGCCTCAAAAAAAAAACAGTCGGTTTTTTGCGCCACCCTAAGATATATAACTCACATTATATAATTAAGTCGCTTATAGTACATAAAATTGTGTTGGGTTTAAGGCCTGGTTTCATTATTAACTCGTATATGACACTTACATAAAGTAACCATTCTCCCAGAGCAGCGCTAAAAATCAGGCAACCCAAAACCCTTTAACTAACCCTAAAATGAATATGGAGGACGTGTTCATTATTTCTCTCGTAGTATCTATGGTCACTGCCGTCCCAGTTTTAATATTTAAGGATTTATAGTCCCAGCGGTGACATTCATTTCGCCGTCTCGGCGTACACTCGAGGCCGAGCGGTCGTCCGATTAAAATTGAGTTTAATTTATTCAGATGTATGGCTACTGCGAGTTTATATTTAAATGAGAACTTTTCGGGACGGAAGCAGACGTTTTCAATAACAATAGCCTGATTTCGAAAGCTTATGATATTTTGTGTAGTGAATTCAAAACATCCGTTCACTTTAAGTATATTCTCATTTTAGTATGCACCTATATTGTGGAGCACTGTAGCCCACGGGTAAGTTGCTGATTATACTCTATGGTTATGGACTGTATGAGAGAGATATGAACTGGATCTCTACACTAGAAAAGCAGAAGCTCCACCAACCTTGAGATCCGCCCTCTCCTGGCTTGGTTCAGGTTTCACACAGGACTAGGACAGGCACTAAATTCCACTTTGGAGCTATCACTTTGTACAAAGTCTAAATATGGTAAATGTTCTTGGCACGGCCAGTAATTACATTGAATTCAGAGAATTTGGTCAAAAACAAGGATGAGCGCACGGCGCAGTGTCTCCAGTCAAAACATTAATAGCTAGTGTCCAAAATGGCTGCCCTTACCCTGCTCTGCATTGGCTGTCGCCTAACACAGAAAGAGGGTAGACAGCAAAATTAATGGAGCGATGTTCTACCTACTTCATACTAGGCAAGGACCGAACATATATTTTACAGCTTTTACAATGTTGACGAATTTTTGCGTAGCGAAAGGGGTGTGTAGTATTAGCAGCCTTTAAGCTAAAGAATCTACTGACAGTATTTAGCATCCCTATATATAATCATTTCATTGCTTTTAAAATATTGTGATGTTCTTCTTTCGGTTTTTAAATTGTTCTGAACATTCTGCTTTTCTATTTAATCTACTTTATCTTCAAAACGTATAATGATTTTGAACTGCGCGTTCTTGATTACCCTGGAACTATCATTCCAAAGACAGCTTCTTTGTTATCAAACGTATCCGTTGGTATCGTTCCCGGTCTTGCAAATATTCATAGGCCACTGATCACTTTCTAACAGGTGTGTGTGCCCACATCAAAGAATTATACAAAAAAATTGAAGTTGATCATGTTCGAGTTTAGCCGACTTTAACAATATTATTTCCAATTACGAATTTACAATAAATATCAATTAAAAAAAAATATAAGTACATGTATTATTGTTGGGATAATATTGAGAAATCTATAATATTTTAAAATTCTAAACATGCCGTGTCTGTACATTGAAGCTATTTAAAAAAACCCAACAGGAATACACTATATAAACGATTAGATTCCTTGTCTGTTTGGTTGGGATTCACGTAATAACTACTAGGCCGATTTCGATGCGATTTTTGCTGATCAACAGCTTATTCTTAGAATTAAACTTTGCGCTACTTTTTATGCGAGGAATCCCTCGGAATTTTTTCTGGGAATGATTTCAAATAGCCAAATAAAAAAAAACGAATTCCAATGTGATTTTTTACTGATCGATAGCAAATCTAATGTAATGATCTGTGATATTTTTGTTCCCGGGAATCTCGCGGGAATATTCCCTGGAGCGGTTTGTATTTGTTCGAGTGCGTAAAAATTATCTTACTCCTACACAGTTTTCACTAAAACGATAGCTTAAATGATTTTTAAAATTCTGCGGTATTTTCTATCTCAGGAATCCCGCGGGAATTTCAAATCATGCTTAGATGAAGTCGCGGGCATATCCTGGTATTATTTAAAATTGTAATGTCAGTAAATATTGAGAAACGATTTACACCTACACTTGTCTCAAAGTGTACACAAGTAAACAAAGTACCTGTGACGTAACCAAGTAGTGTCCCTTTGGAAGATAAAACAACATTTTGGCAAGTATATTAAATACGACCTCCAACTGACCCACGGTATTGTACCCAAAGATTCCCCTTATGTCCCATTCTCATATTTGCTCCGGGGATTTTCCTTTTTTATTACAATAGGTACATTTTTACGGCTTGGCAGTTGAAGGGTTGCTTTGATTAATTTATTCCTTATAGAGGTTTGTTATTTTGGAACAAGGGTAATCTTATACTTGAAAGAGGTTGAAAACGCTCGCTTTTTCAGGAAATAGGATGAGCACGAGCTATTATTAGGCTTTTCTTCATTGAAGTTCAGGTGAGAATTTTTAACATAAAGAGACGTTATATTAACGTGGGTTTCACGTGTGGTCTCACTCATGTAAATATCGGCTTGTGGATTAAACATATACGTAGAGAGCTCTGCGCATTTATACAAATATATAAAGCTGAAGAGTTTGTTTACTTGAATACGCTAAACTCAGGAACTACTAGTCTGATTTGAAAAATTCTTTCAGTGTTAAATAGCCCATTTATCGAGAAAGACTATATATCATCACGATAAGACCAATAATAGGAGCGGAGAACCAATAAAGCATGTTTCAAAATCGGGTTTTTTTTAAAGCTTCTGCTGCGTAAACGATTAACCTTTCGCAAAAATCATGTGTGACAGAATTGTTCCCCTTTAAAAGTTCTAAAAAAAGGTCTGCGACAACATATGTCTATCTTTTAAGGTTGGCTCACTATAACCGTGCGTTTTTATCCGTGCAGGAACGGAGAAAGAATACAATTTCCTGCGGCCGGACGGCCTGTCGTAAGAGGCGACTTAATAACCCACAGCCAGGTGGTAGGGCATTTGTCCGACTGGATGGCTACCACACCTGGTCTAAAGTATGTCGCCATAACAACCTTGAGTTGTGTTCCGGCATTAGTGACCAGGTTCCAGTTTCCCTTAAGAGAGCAGCAGCGCATTTGCAGCAACTTGGTATTGCAAATGTCCATAGGCGATGGAAACCGCTTTCCATCAAGTGGGCCGTCTGCCTGTCTGCTGATCTCCTGCAATAAAAAAAAATAAAAAAACCTTTTTTATACTAACCAAATTTGTTCTAAAATAATGCATTATTTGCGAAGGTGTTTTTATAAACATGATATTAATCCTTATTCAAATAAATACGTTATTCATCACAAGTATTTAATTTAAAACAAAATTGCCATTTACATCATTCGATTTCAATGAATATCTTAGGAGATATCGCAGTTTTAAAATAACATCGCAGCAAAATAATGATCAAATACTGCGGGCGCATTTATGATGTGCAAGGGCGGCGGGCAGTCATTACGATTTAAAAATATTTTCACCTTCTACGTAAACGAAGTCGCAGGCAGAAGCTAGTATTACTATATTCGGGGGTCTTACAGCCGTAATTTCAATAACTAGATTACAGGGGTAAATGAGGATAAGCTTTGATGATAATCCATAGATGACAAAAAAAAGCTAAATAATGTACATGTGCATTTTTGAAGAGGACCACTATGGCCAAATTAGAAACTATGATACAGCGAGAAACACTCAATGCCCTGATGCCGATTTTGATAAAAATTAAAGCGGTATCATTCGATTTATGAAAAATTAATTACCATCGTCAGGAATTGACCCGACTGATATTGAAAAAAGCACGTACTGTATTATTACACCACAACACAGTGTAGCTTGTAAAATTGATATCTGTAAAGGAATATCAAAATTTTAAACTAAGGGAAAGAGTTGAATTTTTAATGAACTGCAGTTTGAGAACTCACTACAATCTGTCAAAAACCATTACCTTAGTTTATAATAAATTATTTTTTTCTATTCTTCTTAACTTTGTTGTTTACTGTCCACATTGTACTGTTCCTTTTTTATTTCACTCCTTTTTAATTTAATTATACCTAGACATAAGTTATTAAAAGTATCCTCTAAGTCTGGTTGCCTGGAAGAGATCGCTTTAAACGATAAGGCCGCCTTTTTGTCTCGCCGTAAAATTACTGTAATTATTCATTTTGTATTTTTTTTATTTTTGTGAATAATAAAGTGTTTTCTATTCTATTCTATTCTATGAGTCAACGTGTTCCGCATAAACTATTGATAATTTTAACTAATATTACCATTATTTTTTTAACTTAAACCAAACGGACTTTAAAATAAAAAGCAAAAAATAAATATGTTCTACAATATCTTGAAGTCGGTGCCAAGTAAAACATTAAAAAAAAAAACAAGAACAAAATTACAAAATGCACTGACTTCAAGATGTCTTACTTTTAGTTTGATGTCGGTTATGTTTTTGTTAACAAATAATATGTTCTACTTTTTAGTTGCTTGAATAGCTTTAGAAATAATATTTTAAGCGCCTGTAGAAATTGTATTACTGGCATGCGTATACAAGATACGAATCTTTAGAAGAGTGTAGGCGCTCGGCGCTCTTCAACAAACGTTGCTCTCGATTTCCTTGGGCTCCCCACTCATCAGATCCTGACTTGGTGAGAATGGAACTATCTCAAGGGTACTCTTTCGGATAAAGATAAAAAAAAAATCGGTTTACAATTGACCGAGAACCGTGTAACAAATATACAATTGAATTAAGAACCTCCCCCTTTTAAGTCGGTTAAAAATAAAACTTCACAGTAAATTATTACCCTTCAAGTTTACGCTGAAGTTAGGTGTACATTTGTACAATGTCATTCGTATCAGACGTACAGACAAGCAATACAGCATCATCGACTAAGCTTCATGCTTCGTGCCTTTATCAATTTATTCTTTGGTCGCAGTTTAAAAGCAGATGACATCTGTAGCCGGTCACTGTAAATTCTTTATAAATGTTACAAAACGATCTAATCGTCAAGGACTGTGTTACAATTTGTTCAAAGGAATTCCTTTAAAACATCAATTAAACGTTATTAACCAAGTGATCATTGAAGACATCTGATGTGATGGCATTCTTCTATTTGTTTGCTATAAAGAAGTTTAGACTTAGTGCTATTGTGATAAAGTGTGTTTTGGAATATAGACAATGTTTAGTGATTAATAATCTTAATTAGCTTGTAACTGATATAAGTCAATGGATCTAAGATGAAAATTATATAATTATCAAGTAAGTAAATATAATTTTGTGTTCTTGGTTATTAAGTATGTCGATAATATAGGTGGAGGTGGGTATGCATATTCTGATCAGGAGGTTCCATTACTTCGTAGTCTGAGGAGAGCAAAAACCACTGTGTTCATACAATCTCTAATATTCAACTAAACTAGCAAAAAGCGGTGCTTTAGAAGGGCTCGCGAAGTTATATACCTAGAGATAATTTATTAATTACTGATTATTTATTCGTGCTATCGAAAAAAATCCTGCGTATTTTTAATTAAACAACATTCTGTTTACATGCTTACATCGATATTAGTTCTTTAATTTTCGAACAGATGGCGTTAGTAGTAAAATTTTAAATGATATTGCACAGACAGATGTATTGGTTTTATAATTTTCGACAGATGGCGTTGGGAATTTTTTTAATGTTTATAAAATAATATTTTATTGATAGATAGCACATCTAAATTAATTTAAATTACTATATCAAAGCCCAAATATGAAAGTGTGATAGTTTCTCAATAAAGTGTACCACAAAAATGCATAGTTTGTAGGATAGTGTTGATGACGACTTACAATATTGCAAGTGCGTACAATGATTTAATTATCCAATCTGCAACAGCACTCCACCGGACACGTAATGCACGGGTAAGAAATAAACGAATTCTCTTCACAAAAACTAATCATAACGCATTCTCTGTGACATATTATAAAGCACACCATCGCCCGGAGTCGTGTTAGAGTGACATTGACAACCGACAGATAAACATTGCCGTTTTAAAAAAATAATATGTAATCCGATAGTAGAAGAGACGCTGAAGATCGACCTTCACCCATCTGATAACCAGATGAGACATGTTTTTTATCAATTTATATTGATTTCTAAACACGCCTATAGCTTGCCAATCGAGAAGTGTTCATGGCTATGAAGGGTGAGCCCCGATAGGGTGGAGGAGCGCGATGGAATGCTCCTCCGTTTTAAGGAAGATCTTCCAGCGAGGCTAATGTTGTTCTTCGCAGGCCTAGGCCCGTCAGTTATAATTGAAATTTTGTATATATTCTTTGTATGTTTCGGGAAACGTTTGTAACATCAATTATTGCACAGCGCCATCTATTGGCTTGTAAGAATTCCACTACAGCTATTTTTAATAAATTAATTTTAATCAGTTTTTTACGTAACCTTCACTCTTTTGATAACTGAACGAATTTAGTTTCAACTGATAGTTTTTAACACAGATAATATGCCTTCTTAGGCTTGCCTACCTATTTCTGTTCATGGCTACCTGGCAAGCAGGTATAGATAGGTCAATATAGGTAGTTATCTATATTGACCTACCTATCTATACCGTTTTATTACTCAATAAAAATTGGTATCATAAGAAACATAATTTAATTACAAAAAATAACCGTATAGGCTTGCCTGCAAAAAACCGTTCATGAAATATTATTGCCATGCTTTGAAAACTTCAAAAATAGCCATGAAACTGGCAAGCGTGGAAAGCGTGTTTACAAATCTGTATAATTTGATAAAAATATATCTCATCTGGTTATCAGATGGGCGAAGGTCGATCTTCAGCGTCTCTTAGTATACGATTATCGCCTAAAATACAATTTTGTAGAATTATTATATCGACGTGATTTTAGGTATTTACATATAATTATGAACAATTAATTAATATTTTTTCACGTATATTTGAATAATACAATAAAGATAATAATATCTTAAAATTAAATATAGATGCGCGTTGACAAAAGCAGGTAAGTTTTATAATACCTAGTTTCTCTGTTGCTAAATATAATTTTATAATTATATAGTAAATTCCAATACAAAAGCTTTATTTAAAATTCCTATGGAACCCTAAAAAGGTTCACCCTACCTAATGAAACCGTGACAAATTGATGCAGTTTCATTAGAAGAAGAAACCCCACATGTTACCATGGGAACGTAATCTCTTAAAGGGCTGTTAAAAAGATTAATAGAAAGGCAAGTCGGTCATTGGTTCGTATTTAGTACTCTCAAGGGCTGTGTGCAGCTATCCTCTTGTCCTTTTCCATAACAGACTGACGATAGAGCTAGAAGATTCCCAGAAAAAATTGTCGCTCACAAAGTAATCAGTTAATTTAAAATTTGCACGCATAGTATTAGGATAAATCAAAACATTAATTACCTTTCCCAACATAATGTGTTATTATACATTGACGCTTGCCTCCTTTTTATAGTCGAGTATGCGGTTACCAATCATCACGCAACTAGAATAACGTCACTATTAGACTACCCTTTTTCTTGAAAATACTCGTAACAATTTAATATAAAACAAAGGTTATGGTGTTTGAAAGAGAAGAAACCAGAACGAATGCAAGGATAATGGTCGATGATGTTATGCTGGAGCAAGTGAATGAGTTTGTATATCTTGGATGTGCTTTTAGCAGGGATGGAAGGTACACCACTGATATAGAAAGAAGAGTGAATTTGGGGAATAGTTTAAATGGAGCGTTAGGTAAACTTCTAGGCGCTAAGAACCTCAGCCAGAAGGCCCAGCTCGCCGTACACAACGCGGTGCTGGTACCTACGCTCACGTATGGAAGCGAGAGTTGGGTATGGAAGAAAGAGCATGAAAGTAGAGTAAACGCGGTCGAGATGCGAGCACTGCGCAAAATCTGCGGAGTGACGCTCGCGGACCGCGTTCGTAATACCGAAGTAAGAAAGAGAGTTGGTCTGAAAGAGAGTGTCGGGGTGAAGGTAAGGAAAGGAATGCTCCGGTGGTTCGGGCATGTGGAAAGAATGCATGATGAAAGAATGACTAAACAGATATACAATGCAAAAGTGGATGGATGCAGAAGTCGTGGAAGGCCACGACACACCTTCCATGATCAAATTGATCGTGTACTAGCAGAAGGTGATGTCAGGAGCCTTAAGAACAGACGAGCTTGCATGACAAGAGTTATGAATGTCAAAGAGGCAAGTGAGGTGTGTAAGAATAAGCCTAAATGGCACTCTGTTGTTCGTGCCTACCCCGCGAGGGAACTGGCGTGAAGTTATGTATGTATGTATGTATGTAATTTAATATAAAGTACATTGTTTTTTATAATATTAAACAATGTGTTCGCAACACCAACAAATTTTGAGTTTGTCACATAAATTTTATCATGTAATAAAATGGTGTAAATTAAAATAAATTAATTAAATATCTCTCGTTCCTCATATACAACACCAAAAAATTTTGACTTTGTCACATAAATTTTCTCTTACTAATAAGATGATGTTAATAAAAATAAATTAATATTATGTCTCAAGTAATCCAATTTCTATCCTTTGTTTACTAATTTTGATCGACCTATGTCCCGATCGCAATGAATTCCTTTATTAGTCATATCAGAGATAGTTGTCAGCTATCCCTCTGCAACATTTTTAGTGCTAGCGTTTTCTTTTGCGCGTTTGCTCCTTCTTCATTACTCTAATATACATATGAAGTTAACAGTTACGCGCGATTAGGTATTGCGCAAGGCTGTTTAATGGATATTGGTACTTAAAGGCTTAGCCCTTTTCTGGGCCGGAGAAAATTAAACTTTTACGACCAGTAATGTAAAGGTCGCCATTATTGAGCCTTATTATAATCAGTTTAAAAACCTTGGCGACTGCGATGTAATTAGGCACAATGTTGATAAAGAATTAAGGTAGAAAACCAAATATGTTGTAGATATTTTAAATATAAAATTATTCAAAATTAAAATACGATTATGGTATTGTTAACTCCAAAATTACTTTTACTTAAAAACTTGCTCTCAGTTTATTTTTAATCTAACAGGGAGAGATTGCTTAGTGGTGGTAGTGAGTTGGAATCATAGCCAGGAGGCATCTGCATTATAAGACAATTTTCTGATCTAAAGTGCATATTATTACATGACGACAAAGATGAATGCACACCTGCCTGCCATAAAACCTGGTTTATTACCTTTCCCCGCATTTGGACTTCTTTTGTTTACTTTGTGTTTAAAATTTGTAATAAAAAAAGCATTATATTGTTATTGTACTTGTTTTATGGCAGTCATTAGGCAGGTGTGTCGAACTAATTCTTATAATTTATTGTTTGGGTCGAGGCATATTTTATTTGTACAGAATAAAAGGAATGCCCGAACGGAGGGGTGAGGCAGTCTAGCGGGAACCACAATCAAAGCAAGACGTGTACATTCGATAAGCTATATAGTGACGGACTTTGCGCGTGTTATTGAATCGTGCAGGTTATACTGGTTTTGTCCAGTTATATTTGTACCTGTGTTATACGTGTTTGTATAGTTCTAATAAATTCTATAGTAATTCCAAAGGCATTTTAATTCGAGTCCCACACTCTTAATAATATTATTACAATTTATACATACTAATGATGAAAAAATGTTATCAAAATCTGTATTTTGAGATTTGTAAAATCCAAACTTGAATAAACGGCATGGTAAGATTTTCCTTCTCATTAATTTGATTCTATTAGTGGGACAATTATGGACTGGTATTATGGAAAGTTACAGAACTGGATAATGCTTTTAGTTTAATATCAGACTTTATAAGAACTGAAGTAAATAAAAAATAAGCAGGATTAATCTATTGTCAAACTGCAACTACTAAGGCGTAATTAGTGATTTGTTAATTAAAGGTTAAATAATTAGGTTAAAAGAAGTGCAATTATCTATAAAGTAACTTAAAACAAAAGCAGATAATTATTTTTAATACTCAATATTTTAAAAATGAAGTTGGCATTTTGTTAGACAATAAAGTATTTACTTTAAAATTAGGATGGTCAAACACAATTTTTACAACTGTGTAATAGGTATTAGACAGTTCTAAAAAGTAGGGTAGAATGAAAGCATTATGCGTAGGGCGGTGTACATATTAACATAATTGAAAAAAACTCGTTATGGTACTTCAAGATCTGGCTTACGATGGCTAACAGAATTATATACTCAAATACCCTCAGTTATATATAAAGCGTCTAGTTTATATTAAATTTTACGCAATTTCACTGCATTATTATGTAGCTACATACAATATATCCCTTTTTGTAAATTTTCATTACAATTCAAGCAGCATCTAAGAAAAAAAGGCTGTGAGATACACAAATAGATGAAGAGACGGGCGGACATGACGGTTGTATAAGGGTATTTTGTTTGCCTCAATGTCTGTGGAACCAAAAAAATAACAAATATATTATTCACTCTAAGAACTGATCAGCTTTGAATTCTAAGGTAGAGGGAACACAATATTTCATTCACTTAAGAATTGCCTGAAAATTCACCGACAAAAAAATAGTGTGGAATAGCAGAACGTGAGAAAAACTTTAAGATTTACACGCGCTTCGGATAATACTGTTTTTCATATAAGGTAATTTGGTGTCTAGTCATGATAGGATTTTGTGTCTGAGACGCGCGTTGTTATTTTATTGAGCAACTGGCAGAGGTAGACGGCTCACCTTTTTTTATGGAGGGGAGGTCAGATAGAGGACCATCAGCCACGAATTGGGGAAAACCGCGGCCGAGGTGTGGGACTCGCCAAGTCGGTGTGGCATTAGCACTTTACGTATTGCTACGCCACGGTCAGGGCTAGGGCATTTGCCCGACTGGTTGACCACCCCTGATCTAGAGCATGTCGCCATAACAACCATGAGTTGTGTTCCGGCATTAGTGTCCAGGTTCCAGGCTTCCTTAAGAGAGCAGCAGCATATTTGTAGCACCTTTGGTCTGCCTGTCTACTGAACTCCTGAAATAAAAAAGGGATACCCACTAAAACCCGTGCCATTATTCGCCTTATGCCAGGGCTTCTCATCTTCTCCGCTAGCCCTGGGAGGCGGTGGCTCAACGGCCTCATCCATTGCCGAGTTACTTCTTTTTGTCCCTCGGCCAGATAGCCTACCAATTTTAATGTGGTTACCGGCGTTTATTTTCAACACAAGGGGCAGAGCTAACACGTTTCTAACTGTTAGGGGGGATGGTGTAGATCATTGGGTAGGTAAAGAGGACAGGATATTTGGGAGAGCATAAAGGGGAATATAGCGGGATGGAATAGAGGAAAGGGATACAAGGAGGAGAAAGTGGGCCATTGGAACTCTTACTCATCGTACGAAACACGATTAACATTACTGCTACACGCATTGAATTGCTCTGTGTGTATGTATGTATGTCGTTGCTTTATTTTTCCTTTTTTTATATCTTTTTCAATTTCATAAAATATTAAAAAAGAGATAATAAAAGACTTTCAATTTGTAATTGATTTAAGTTTTCAAAAAATATGTTTTAAATTATAATAACATAAATATAATATATATTCCCAAGCACAGTAAATTACGCTTGTACTGTGAAATAATATATAACAGACCAATCTGGGTCCGATCCCAAACACCCAGACCGTAGTAGGCAAATAATGGAAAATTCGATTTCGACATTTACCATGCCAGGAATCGAACTCGGATCGAATATTTGGAATCTGGAACATAGAATATAGAAATACATGTACTAATTAAAGCAAAACATCCCGTTAACAGAACATGTTGTTTTTTTACATAAATACTTCTCAACATAAGTATTTATTTTATTTGTCTAGAAAAAGGAGTTTATGTATATTACGATCAAACTGACAACTTTATCTGGTCGTATGTCTCTAACACGTATAAAACAAAGTACTTACACGTATATATTCTCCCAATTTAGAGCTGAGTCATTCTATCGAGCCATAAACATCGCGCGTGCATCGAGTACCTATTGTAAGAATTTTGTTATTCTAGGTACTTTATTGAAAATCTAGAAAAACATGATAAAATCCACCTTTGTCTGCGCGGGTGTAACCCTAGTTTATTTAGAGGGCAAGTATTCACACAGGTTACATTGCGTTAAATTGGCGCTTTTCAGTCTCGGAAAATTTACTTAAATTTATCCTAGAAACTATTGCATTTTCCGGGATGAAAAATATTTCATGTCCGTTCTCGATATTGAGAGTAGATAGATATATATATAAGATATTTTCCAATATTTTCAGGATTAGGACGACACAGTCAGTCAAACACAATTGACTTTCTTTGTAAGAAGAGAAATGTTATTATTAACAATGTCTGTTCCTAATCACAATTATAATACTTTAACAATGGAATTAATATTATAAATTATTGTTTTCTCTTAACAATCACGAGATGCTTTATAAGTTATCCTTTTCATAGCTCGCAAACTTCATCTGCCAATTCACTGTGCGTTCAAAGACGTTTGATGCGCGGGAAAGTTCAAATTAAAGAAAATAATATTTTTTCTTTACATAAATATATACCAAATTTCAGCAAAAACAGTCTCGTAGTTTTTCCATGAACGCTTAACAGACACATAGAGTTAGTTTCACGTTTATAATATTAAGTATGGATATGCCATTATGCAATAGTATAGTGAAACTGAAAATGCAAAACCGTAGGATCGGTCCTCATACATATATTTATAATGGATGTCATCTATCTATCTATACTATAATACATCTGTAAATGGTCCGAGTTTGTACATTGCGTTTAAAAATGTGAAAAAAATCAGGGGGCTATTAGGACCAGGACAAACCAAAAATACAATTTTCAGAATTTTTGTCTGTCTGTCTGTTTGTTAGAGCATCACGCGAAAACTACAGATAGCTTGTATCCCAAATCAACACTTAGGATACGTTTTATCTCGATAGAAGACGTCGTTTACTTGGAATAGACTGATTATCAAAATAGATGGCGCCCCAATTGCGATGTAAACAACCATCGCTGTAATTCAATAACAAATACGTTGTCAGGTTGCCTACATGTCATTCATTACGTGTTAGGTAGTTCAAATCAGGTTGGCTGTTTCTTCTTATATTTTGCTGTGCAGTTATCTACACTATATTGACTTACTTTCTTTGTAATTGTAGTGAATTCAATAAGAAACTTAAGCATTAAAGGTTTATATTATATAGGTTGGGGAAAAAGTCTCACAGACAGACCTCACACATCTTTAGCCACTCAGCAAAAATTACGAGAGTTTGGCGGGGAGGTGTTAATGCATCCGCCGTATAGTCCTGACCTTGCACCTTCAGATTTTCACCTGTTTCGGTCTCTGCAGAATTCCTTAGGCAGTGTCAGGTTAACATCACGAGAGGACTGCCAAAACCACTTGGCGCAGTTTTTTGATCAGAAGCCCCAAAATTTTTAAAGCAATGGGATCACGTCCCTACCTACAAGATGGCAAAAAGTTATCCAACAAAATGGCACCTACATACTTTAGTCAAATGTAAATAAACTTTATAAAAAAACCCTTTGAATTTTTATATAAAAAGCGAAGAAACTTTTTCCCCAACCTAATATATAAAACACCTAATATGATAATGAATAAAATGTACTGGGCCAATTCTTATGGTTCCGTCACCAAATAACAAAAACAAGGGACTTTTGTGACCGGAATCTTCCGTTGTGCGCACCTACCAAGCACTTCTCCAATTTCTTTAAAAAATAAAATGATACAGCAAACTATTGTTACGACCTAGACGCCGACAAAAGTGGATTCACACCTGCATACCTAAAAACACACTTTGTTACCTTTCGGCATTTTGACTTCTTTTGTTTACTTTGTGTTTAAAATATAACGATAGCGATAACCACGAGCGAATCAAGACGTATGTACTACATTCGGTAATCTATTTAGTGACGGACTTTACGCGTTTTATGGAATTAAGATCTTCTGCATTACGTTTGGCTTTGTTGTGTTCGGTTATATTTGTACCTGAGTTATACGTGTTTTTATAGGTCTAATAAAAACTATAATAATTCGAACGGCATTTTAATTCGAGTCCTTCGACTCGTAACACTATTACTCACCAAGTCTGCACCAAATACTCAATGGCGGTATTATAGGCTGATATTATTTTGTTATGGAGTAGTTTATATGCTAAAACTAGCCGATAAATTTTTGCACGCATCGCCCAAAGAAAACGTTATGGCTATTAATAAATTTTCCCACGACAGATGTTTCTTGTGGGCGGTTATTGGATCCTCCACAATATAATATGCGGGGATTCATTTTCACATATTGTCAGACTAACGCTTTACTATGGATATGACCGCAGTTTCCTTGTGATATGTGTAGAATATTATTTATTACAAGCTGTGTCCGTGACTTCGTCCGCGTGGAAATTTTTTCATAGAACCTTAATTTTAAAAGTAGCCTTAGTTACTTCTTGTTACATCAGCTTATGCCAGTAAAAGTCCCGTCAAAATCGGTCCAACAGTTTCAGAGATTAGCTGGAACAAATGGTTGTAATTCTTTTTTGCGAAATTCTTAAAAAAGCCTAAGTTACTCCTTATAACATTAGCTATCTGCCAGTGAAAATCCCGTCGAAATTAGTTCACCCGTTTCAAAGATTAGCCGGAACATTCAGACAGACAGACAGACAAAAATTGCATTTTCGGTATCTCCTCGTTCGAATTGTCTCCCCTGATTTTTTATATATTTTTATTTGGACACTAGGAGATGCCCGCGACTTAGTCCACGCTTGATTTGAAATTCCCGCGGGATTCCCGGGATACAAAGTACTGCAGCTATCGTTTTAGTGAAAACTGTGTCGGAATAAGCTAATTTTTATGCACTTGAACTACAAATCGCTCCCGGGAAAATTCCCGCGGGATTCCCAGACTAAAAAGTAGCGCAGATTTTAGGTCTAAGAATTTGCTGCCGATCATCGAAAATGAAAAGAAATCTAAAAAGTTTCATCATGTTCTCTATCGTTTATATGTACAGACACGGTATATTTAGAATTTTATAATATTATAGATTACAAACAGACACTTCGATTTTATTTATCTGTATAGACGTTAGACACCAGTAGTGGTCCACAGTCATTATTGAGCATGCAATAATAAATACATTCTTCAATCAAATCAATTAACTGAACTGAATCAATTTGGTTGAAGGGCACGGAACTGAAAGGTCACAACCTATTCAATGACATTGAATGTCTCAAGTCTATGTTTATATATGTCATCGTCTATTTGTAAGTACCGTTAGATTATAATCTACCTCGCGAGAATGTAAACTGTCGAAATATTGTGAACCGTAACATACTGTTACAATTTAACGCATTAGTTTTTAGTAGGTTCTAATCTATCGATGTGAAATCGTCAAATTGTGAAATGGCATGCGATGGAACGTACCTCGCGTGCTGATTGGTTGGTCTTACGTTGGGTCGTTCTGTGTAATCTACCGAAAAATAATACGTCAAATTTTAACCATATATTACGGTTCGCAATATTTTGACAGTTTACAATCACGCGAGATAGATTACAATCTAACAGTATTTACAATTTGAGGGTGACATATACACTGTGTTGATTCATCCAAATTGAAAGACAGAACTGAAGCGTCTAATACTGGCTTAATTTACGAGAATGAATATAAAACGAATACTTAAGATGTTTTTTCATATATTGCAAATTAAGATATTGAGAGTGCTGACAAACGTATTTTTAGAAATTTATGCTATATTAATATTTATCGATTTTTAAAACATATATAAAAAATATATAATAATTATTTTAATATATCTTGGTAACGATTGATTAAAACTGTAATCAGTTCTCGAGAAAATAACATTCTGAAATTATTTCAGGGCATGTGTAGGAAAATTAATAAGAACAGCATAACGTAAAATGAACACAAGTGTTTGCTAACTCGAAAAACGTGTAAATATAAAAAATATAATATGAATTACAAGGGCGTGTAATGTGACTTCGCATAAACTTCGGACCGGTATTCCAAGAAAACTGTCCCATTTTCCAAGCTATAATGTATATCATGATTCCACTATCTGACACCAAGTTTTAGGAAAATTAATTCGAAGTTAATATCTTGTATCCATGCCGTTACGATTTCATGGTATGAAAACAAAATCAGCAAAGGGCGTGTAAGTTGTCGGATGCGTGGACTGTATTCAATAAAACATCCGTCTTTCGATAGACTGTATTTTACATTATGTAATTACAACAACTAGTGGTTGCCCAGTGGTCGAAATTCGATCATAATTAATTAAAATTATAAGTTTGAACATTATTAAGGTTCTGTTGTCAAAGACTATATATATATATATATATATATATATATATATATATATATATATATATATATATATATATATATATATATTTTTATCCGTGCAGGAACGGAGAAAGAATACAATTTCCTGCGGCCGGGCGGCCTGTCGTAAGAGGCGACAAAACAACCCACAGCCAGGTGGTACGGCATTTGCCCGACTGGATGGCTACCGCCCCTGGTCTAAAGTATGTCGCCAGAACAACCTTGAGTTGTGTTCCGGCATTAGTGACCAGGTTCCAGTTTCCCTTAAGAGAGCAGCAGCGCATTTGCAGCAACTTGGTGTTGCAAATGTCCATAGGCGATGGTAACCGCTTTCCATCAAGTGGGCCGTCTGCCTGTCTGCTGATCTCGTGCAATAAAAAAATAAATATATATATATATATATATATATATATATATAGACAAATTCCACGTATAGTCTGTAAAAGCACATTTTATTACCTGTTGGCATTTGAACTAATTGTAGTTCTTTAGTAACCGTTTTCTTTTGTTCACTTATTTATTGGCATACGTTTGTAGGTTATTGTGGAGAACACCCTATTGTTGTGTCGTACTCGCTCATTAGCATCATTAGCCAGGTGTTGCGGATTACGATACAAGCTAATTCTAGGAAACTGTGACGATCATTTGTGAAGTATAACCCGACGGCCTGATTGAGAGAGGAGTCAGTTGAGCGAGAACCACGATCAAGGCGTGACGTGTGTACATTCGGGAATCTAATGACGACGGACTTTGCGCGTTTTATTTTGAATTACGACCTTCTGCATTGCGTTTGGATTTGTTGTGTTCGGTTATATTTTTACCTGTGATACGTGTTTGTATAGTTCTGATAAACTCTATAATAATTCCAACGGCATTTTAAATCGAGTCTCGCAACTCGTAACAATATAATGATAATTAGTTCTACTGATTCTAAACGGCACGTTATATAAATCAACACGAGATATCACTAGAATCCCTGTTGACACAGATCTGTAGTGCATCTGCGGGCCGATTTGAACACTTCCTCTCCGCTAATCTATATAGATAACTAAAATTGAAGTGTCTGTTTGTAAAGCCCAAATAAAAACATGAAAAAAAATCGGAGAGGATAATTTGGACCAGGAAATTTCAAAAATGCAATTTTTAGAATTTTTTTCTGTCTGGGTGTTCCAGCTAATCTCTGAAACAACTGGACTGATTTTGACGGGACTTTCACTGTCAGATAGCTGATCCTATAAGAAGTAACTTAGCTACTATTCAAATTAGGATTCTGCGAAAATAAATCTACGCGAGTGAAGTCACGAGCACAGCGAGCACTATACAAGGTGCAAGGAAGGTCGGTGCATATAATGTTGGCACAGTATACTACTCATGAATTTACAAGAATAAAATGACATAGAGTAGAGAATCTTATTCAAAATAATTTTCGTTGTATTTTTTATTTAGAGGGAGGACTAATTTTTTCAACATTTCAATTGAATATTTCCATCGAATATCATATCTCTAAAAAAAGGTTTTTTAATATAAGCTTTTAAGATCCTGGATATCATGTAGCAGCAGAGTGCTAGCCAAGATAATTAAAACGAACCCAAACACAACGAGTCTATCTTGTTTAGTACAGAAGTTCCTATGACCACCTCCCGACTCCATCATCAGATTATCTCCATGGTACCATATTATTGCATTGTCACGCGATATAAAAAATGCGTACAAAATTTCAGCTCAATCGTAAACCGGGAAGTTGGTCAAATTTAACTTGCAAGATTCCACCAGAACTTACATACATACATAGGTACATCTATTGCAAGTTAAATAAAAGCTTGTAAAAAAAGTTATTACGAAATACTATTATAATTTTAAAATATGTCTAACGATACCCCACAAGACTATATATACGGTAAAAAATTCGTCCCTTAGTTGCATGTATAAAAAAACAACCCTTAACTTTTTTTTGTATATCACTACATCACTCTACGAGTATACTGACAAATTCAATGCCTGCCAAAATGTTATCCATAGAAATCCAAGATTGATACATATATATATACAGACGGACAGACTGACAAATGGAGGGATGGACATTATAATTTAGCAAAAAGCTACAAATACTAAAACGTAGACAATATTTTTGTAGAAAAAAGAAATCAAACGAAAAACTCATTAAAAATAAGTTCCTAGCATAAAAATAAATCAGGTACAAATCGCACAGATTCAATATTGTTTGCTCACAAAATAACCCATCAGGTTTGACCGAGTGGAAATTTTGATTTGCCATAATAGGATATAAAAGTATCTAACGAAATACATTGTACCAATATGCAATAAAAGGTTTTATATTATTTATTTATTCATTTAGGCATACATTATTGTGTTACATTACAAATCATTTAATATAGTTGTAATCTGTGGACCCATTAAAGGAGTGTACAGCATTTACAATTCAAATTTCGTCAATATAGTAATAATTTAATTAATAAATCTCAACAATACATAGTCGCAATTAGAATCGCAAGTACAAATATAGTTAAACGTAAATGAATAAACAATATTGTCAAAATGAATAAAGTAAAGCAAAGTAAATGCAAAAAGAAATAAATTAAAAATAGATATATAACAAAGTACAAGTGGAAATATGAACGGCCTATCAATTATAATAATAATAATAAACATTAAATTTGTCACGGGGCCTCTAAGTGTTGGCCTTCCCATGACGATAACCTCGTGAAGAAAGAAAAAGAAAAATTAAGTAAATACTTGGATCTTGCCCACGAGGTTACGGCTATGTGGCGTCTGGAGTCAACGAGCATTGTGCCGATAGTTGTTACCGTCAATGGTCTTATAGCGAAAAGCCTCGACCTTCATCTAGAGAGGCTTTCGCTGGGAAGCTGGGTGAAGGGCCAGATACAGAAGGCAGCACTCTTGGACACGGCACGAATTGTGAGGAGGTTCCTGTCTCTGGAGCCATAACCAACGGTAGTTTGGACCCCAGGCCCCGCTGGCGATGAGATGCAAGATTTTATATTTTTTTATTAAATATGTATTTTATTTTTGATATATTTTTATAAAAGAATAATGTTATCTATTTTTTTATAAAAAAATATCTTTACATGTATAATTTAAAAAAATGTAAAATTTTTGAGAATAAATAAATACAGTATAATAATAAACATTAAATTTGTCACGGGGCCTCTATACAAACATATTAATAATAATAATCATTTATTTCGAATCAATTCATATCTTCAATTCATAGCTTGGTTAGTAAAATCACATAGAACAGAAATACTTAAAATTAGTGTTAGTAGAAAATATAGCCTAAAGTTTTGTAACAATCATAGTACTGGCTTTACATTTGCCAGCATAACAATTGAGAGCGGGCACATCAAATCTGTCAGCCAGCACTTTTAGGATGTGTTAGAGCTGGCCCGAATCCTGCAGAGCAACGAGGCAGCTATTTTCCTAACAACAACGTAATAAACGTCAACTGGTGCTTCAGCGAACATACCTGATGCGCTACAGAACCTGGGCAGCCCCATCAACATCCTAAAACCATTATTGTAATGGTCGGGCCATTATAGCAGGTATATGTTTTTCTATATAGAATCCTAAGGTAATCGAGGCCTTGACCTAATAACATACCAGTAATGTAAATTAAGGTGTTAGTAGGGAGTGAGTTATTACTAGGTAACGAAAAAAAGTACAAAATTAGATGTTTGTGTACTTTATTTGTAGAAGAATGTGACCCGTCATCGGTAATCTACTTTTTTATAGCTGGAGTACAGTAGACGTTACAACAACCCACGTGATGGATAGCCGTTACCGTCGCTTATGGACGTTTGTGACACCAGAGATGTCACCAGCGCGTTACCGGCTTCGGAGAAATTTTATGACACCCATTTTAAAAAGCTCCATAACGTAGCGCTGTGAGAAAACCTCAGCTGGGAGCTCATTCCAAATCACTAGCAAGAGAAACGTTCTTTTGAAACGTTGCGTACATGAGCGAATATGAGCAGTTGTCGAATCATAGTCATAAACCGTTTTATTGATGAAATTTCATTGCAAGTTCTTGAAATCCATGTGTTTCAAATTAAACCTGACCAGTTCTAGAATTCAAATGAGGGGTATACATATTGCTAGAAGGGTCCATGTCTATTTTGCGAATATATAAGGCCGGCCCATTAAGACAAAGTTAGTTGAGTTTCAACTGTGATGGAGGAGCAACTAAGTGTACTTTCGGAACAAGAATCTCACATCGACGGACTTTGCGCATTTTGTGTTATTACGATTTTCTACCTTATCGTTTGGATTTGTTTTATTTGTGTGTGTACTTGTAATAAAATTTCTGTACATTCGTTTGACGTTTAATTTCAAATCGCACAAATTCGTAACAATACTTCAAAAGTGTTACTACTATTAGTGTGAGTAATAATAATTTTACTTTTAATATAATTTCCTCGACTTGATATTACGAGCACGGAGCGCATATTACATGACAAAATATCGGTCCAGTTGTTCGTTTCTATAACTGTCGGTCGCCGTAATCAAAAGTTTTCATATAAACAGCATTCGCGTGAACCCAAACCCTGTATTGGACCCAGATGGGACTTAATAAATAAGTTTGTATCATAAAAACTGGCAACACCAACGAAATATTCCGTGTTCCATTATTAATTGTGATTGCTATTTGTATTTTACACCAAAATTAATGGGTTTTTTTTTTCATTTTATACATATACTAGAGTTTACCCCGCGGCTACGCCACGGGTCAAACTTTGGTACGTGCTTCTTGTGTAAAGAGCAGGCGTTAATACAAGTTACATTGTATAACATTTTTATATTAGTACTAGTTGCCCGCGGAAGCTTAACTTCATTTTGTATCGCAAACTATCCCACCTCCCGGTAAACTGTCCCATCTCGGTATTACATACATACATACATACATAACTTCACGCCAGTTCCCTTGCGGGGTAGGCACGAACAACAGAGCGCCATTTAGGCCCATTCTTACACACCTCACTTGCTTCTTTGACATTCATAACTCTTGTCATGAATGTCAAAGAAGTAATGTCATCTCGGTATTAAAACTACATAATTGTACAAAATTACAGCAAAACCGATCCAGTAGTCCTAGTAGTTTATCCATGAACGTGTTTTTTTAGATGATAAATTTTACATCTGTATAAACTTGATAAATGATGGGTCTCCGATACTAACTTTCATGTCAATTGCCTTTCATGCCTTTCAAGTCGTTCTAGTTTTATTTATCTATCTTCCGTCTACGTATCTGTAAACTACAAAATGACAATAATGACTAAACTGACAAAAATGACCAAAGTGGCTGAAATGACCAAAATGACAAAAAAAGACCGGAATGTCCAAACTATCCAAAATGTCCAAAACGTAAAAAATGACAAAAATTATCAAAATGTTCAAAATGCCCAAAATGACCAAAACGTCCAATATATCCAAAATTACCAAAATGTTCAAAATGACCAGAATCACAAAAATTACCAAAATGACAAAAATGTCCAAAACGGCCAAAATCGCAAATCACAAAAAAAACCAAAACCCACCCACTTTCTGGGATAAACTTTACATAAGTCCAATTCAAAATCTATCACCTTATCCAGGATAAAAAGTAGTCCTCCCTCGGTATTAAAATTCCATATGTACCGAATTTCAGCCAAATCTGTCCAGTAGTTTTTCCGTGAAAGCATAACAAACAGAGAGAGAAATATATTTTTTATCCCGGAAACTACCCAATTTTTCAGGTTAAAAAGTATCCTATGTTCATACTCGGCATCGAAAATATATATATACTGAGTTTCAGCCAATTCGTTCCAGTAATTTTTCCATGAAAACGGAACAGACAGACGGACAGATAAAGTTACTTTCGCATTTATAATATTAAAAAGGGATTAAGGGGAAGACACTTTTTCATGTGTTTCTTATTAATATCAAATACATTACACTTCATTTTGTCGTGACAGTTTTACAACACTAATTCAAAAAGTTTGGTCCTTTTGAGTCTTCTTACTAAGTCTGTGCTGTCCAGGAGCTGGATGTCCTCGACATTCACAATTATCCGTGCAAGAACGGAGAAAGGCGACAAAACAACCCACAGCCACTTGGTAAGGTATTTGCCTGTCTGAATGGTTACCACTCCTGGTCTAGAGTATGCCGTGTTAATAACCTAGAGTTGTGTTCAGATAATAGAGGCTAGGTTCCAGTCTGCCTTTAAAGGGCGGCAGCACATTAGTGGCTTGGTGTTACAAATGTCCATAGGCGTTGGTAACCGCTTTGCATCGAGTGAGACGTCTGACGTCAGCTGACCACATACAATAAACAAATGATTGAATAAATAAATAATTTCACATTTTTTTCATTGTGACTTTTCCATATAAAACGCCAATTTCATATGTAAGGGCCTAATATTAACTTCAAACGCTTACAAGGCTTCAATGTAATAACCAAACGTTACTAGAAAATTCTGTTCGAATGTAATATAACAGAGAACTGTTTATCACATAATATACGGCGACTATAATATATTATAGAGTCACATACAATATCCAAACTGTGAACAGTCATCTCGTTGGTAACAGTTCGACTCGTATTTGAGCAAGCGTAATATTCTGTGTACCGGCAGATGTCCTTACTATCAGTTATTTTGCTTAGATATTGCTGTTTTGCTTGTACGTTGGTTTCACGAACATATTGCTTAGGGTCGACGTACTCCCGAAATTGCTTTATGACTTTCGTATATCAGTTTGTATTTTGTTGTTTTTACTTCTTTTTTAGGGTTCCGTAGTGAAATAGAACTATATTAATGGCACGTTTGCCTAGTTTTTGTTTTGATTTGTTCTAACCGTGCAAAAATGGAGAAGGAATACTACTTTCTGCGGCTGCGGCCTTTTTATTACATGTATTCAGCAGACAGGCAGACGGGCCATCTGATGGAAAGCGGTTACCAACGTCTATGGAAATTTGCATTACCAATATTGCTATCGATGTGCTGCCGCTCTCTAAAGGGAGACTGGAACCTGGCCACTAATACCGAAACATAAGTCGAGGTTGTTATGGCAGCATACTCTAAACCAGAGTTAGTAGCCTTCCATACGGGCAAATACCTTACCACCTGAGAAGCCGTAAGAGGTGGCAAAACTGAAACTAGCTATATGGAACTAAAACTTGTCTAATACAAAAGAAAGTTCTACCAAGTACATATTATTTCCACTTCACAATACGAATAAAGACTGAAAGACGGCCGTTGTAGTACACGAGTTCTCCTTTGTTTCTCATTTATAGTGGCAGTACATTTTGTATTGCATGTCTTTCATAATGCCTGTAACGGACTGCGCTACAGTCTGTGTACACTTGTTTGCAAGAAAAATAACACACATAATTATTCTTTTTTGAAGTAAAACTTCTTTAGTATCGTTGTGATTTGAAACTCGATGAAACGAAAAAAAAGCGACACTAAAAAGAGATATTTAATTATTTAAACACTATGCTCATAAATATTTTGAAGTTTTGAATTTCATAAATTAAATTGAAACTAGAGCATTTGTTTCCTATTTTAGTTATTATAAGGCTTTCGTGTCATTTGTTCAAAGTGAAAAGGTGGAATCTGAATATGTGTTATACATAATATATCTTAAATATGTAATGTCTGAAATGTAATATTTTATTTTATGCATTAAAATACAAAATAATTTTTGAGCTTGGTAAAAATATTATAAAAATTACAAACCTATAATTATAATAATATTCCTGATACTCTATATTTATCTCATTGCCTCGTAGGCTACTTTTCTGAAGTTTCACTTCTGCCGTGTGTGAATTGCACACATTTTATTATTATATATTTGAAATTTCATCTTATGTACTTTCTTAGTTATCAGGTATAATGAATAGTTGGGGTGATAATCTTAACTAATCTGTTTTTGCTAACGTAGTTAGTAATTGTAGTATAAGCACATCTTTTTCCTATTATAACTTATTCATATAGCGTAAGTATTAGGTATTCACAGCCATCGTACATAATTAAAAGATGTTTACTTGCGTAACTAAGTTCTAAATCGACCGCAAATAAAGTTTTAAATATAAATAATATCATAGCGTTTTCTTAGTTTTTCGCGACAGTTTCATTTAATTGGAATTAGTAGTAAAAAAGCAGTTAAAACGCAATACTACCGTAAAGAGATTTTTTTGGGCGTTTGTGCATGAAAGGAGAGAAATTTATGATTAGAGCTTTTCAGTTCTATCTAATAAACGATTTTTGTTTTTTGTAGTCGTTCGTCTGTCCATCTGTCTATGTACATCTGTATATATAGTAGCCATTATTTTCAGAAAATGCTGGGTCCATATAAATTTAATATTTCCAAAAGCAATGGTTGTGACATACATAGGTAGAGCGTAGACAAAAAAAAACGGACAGAATCGATAGATCGACGATGAAAGTGAAGATATTACTAAGTTTTCTTTATATTGCTTATATCAAAATAGCTATGGGTTCCTAAAAATATTATTAATTTATCAATCTGTATACAAAAAATATTATTAATTTACCTAGATTATAAATACGAATATATATTACTACAGTATTATTCTCTAGAGACCACGGGCCATAAAACGGCCCGGACTTCTGGAGGGCTTGCGTGGGGCCATGGGAAGGCCAACACGTAGAGGCCCCTTGACAAATTGAATGTAAATGTGGCGTGACATTGACCGGCGATTATCCCTGTCTACGCCATAATGACAAAATCTACCCAAGACAAGCCCCGGCCAGTGTAGAACTATTGTGGGAAATGAGAACAAAAAGTACCGGGCTATTGGGGTGAACTGCTAAGGGTCTGGGAATATGAAGACTATGGCCTCTCTCTACCCTTCCCAGCATGGAAAAATGGGCAGACATTGAATCGCCATTCCCCATGTGGGCCCCTAAAAATGTCATAGAAGACAGGGGCAACATGAATGAGAATAGCTATAGGGTGTAGAGAGATGGACTGGGCTGCAGGTTCACCGAAGCTACTTCTGACGTTATGCCATTTATCACTCCCACCCTTGGAGCTTGAGTTTTAGCTCTAGCAATCTCCACTCCACAATAATATTATTATTGTTGCTACTTATTTAACTATGCAACTATTGTATAATTTAATGACCAATAAAATTTGATTGAATTTGAAAATAAATTTCATACTTTTGTAAAAATAGCTCTCATAATTAAAAGGATAGAGATGACAGAAAGACGCATTCGTCAGCGATGAATAACTTGAAATCTCAAGATAACAAAGTTACGTTAATTTACATAAGTTTCACAAAAGTTCATCCAATTCATCAGATAGTGAATAAAATAACACAGAACTTTATTACTTTACTTTATTATTACTTTATTTAATAAAAACACTATTCTTTAACTTGATTAAAACCGGACAGGTTATGTGTAACAACATCTGTTCATTAGAGGTTTATCTAATTCTATTTTTTGGAAACAAAGTAAATGAGCAATGTTTTATGTAGATGAAATAATAAGTATGTGATTAAAAATAATTCATTTGGTTGTTCTAAATTTGAAATTCATATCTGATAGAAATAAGTTTTATATCTTCTGTGTTCATTAATCATCTCTATTTTCTAATACAGATTACAGTTTACATCTTTTTTTATTGCATGAGTTCAGCAGACAGGTAGACGGGATACCTGATCGAAAACGATTACCGTCACCTATGGACATTTGTAACACCAATTTAAGGCTGGGAAAGAAAAATTAAAAGAAAATAGTATATTATTACAAGAGAGGTGAAAGTAACATATTTAGGCATGAGATGGTTTGGCACATGAGCGTAGCGAGGGTGCTAATAATTCGTATGCCTAAATACATCTTTCGCCCGAGGTCCTAACACTGCTTTTCATTTCGAATATGAGGAAAGTAAATAAAAATTAATTAGTTAAATAAACAACTACTACTTTTATAAAAGCAGGCGTTAAATCCATATCTTAATCTGATGAAACATCATCACGTACGTCACATATGAAGCGTCAAATATATTTTTTCTGTGGCATTCTACCAGCCAGTATTTTTTTGTCACTGATCACAGTAAATATTTTGCTCTATGTAAATTAAATAATAATTTAGTGAAAAGTAATTTATAAGTAAAATGATGTTACAAAATTGTTGATATTTTTTAATTACAATTTATGCCGCGATTTAATAGTGGCTGTATTAAAAGTTGGGACATGAGTCGTGTTGGAATCTCCAACAAAGACTTTTAATTAATTTGGTATGGCATGGTACTGGCTTCCAAACATACTATATGTTTGAATTTGGAACATAGATGTTCTTTTATTTTTTATCTATATTTTTTACCTCCGTTATTATTAAAATCGTCATTGTATTACGCACGTGTAGTTTTCTTTAATAATTAAAATCTTTACATTCCACAACGAATTAATATTTAAAGAAGTGTTCAACTAGTCGCCTGTATTATTTATGGCTCGCGTAGTTTGCAAATTTTTTTGACAGCAGGGAGAATCGTTTCCCAGGGACGCAAAGTGCTGTTTATCTCTGAGATTAAGCAACTCCAAGCGCACTTTCACAATATAGCAACCGCAAAATTACCTAATTTATATAATAATTATGTATAATATAATATCAAGTACCGATGAAAGTAATCATTTCTTATTATTGTTACGAATTCGTTCGTTTTTATTTGTTTTTAGCTGTAAGAGAATAACGTTTTTGTTTGACGTGGAGCTAATATAGTTACGTTATATATAAATTATTTACCATCGTCGTCCAGCGTATCATTTCGAAATTCTCTCAATTCATACATTGCCTAACAATGTTTAAATATTGTATCAAGTAAACAAAAGTGTTTGATCGCCTTTTATTTTTGCACTCGCGTGTATTACATGCCCTACTTATGGAAGTGTCAGTTCAGAATCCATCCGCATACACTTTTGTATTGTTTTAAGTTTTGATTAAAAACTATAGGCCGTTTGCTGTCCAGTTTTTTGTTTCAATACTTTGAGTTTCTCAATTTTAGTTCCTAAATTGTTTGTTTTATAAACGGTAAGCTAGTTCTGTAGATACACTGTATTTTATGACATACGTAATCATAGACAAACTTACTTGAGAGCGTGTATCAAAAATACTTCATTTACCGGAATATCATCTTATGCGTCATTTGATAACTATTGAATTAGAATATTGGTAATGTAAAGAATTTGTATGCAACTAATATATTTTCAATTCTTCAAAAATAATAATATCATTGAAAAATTTAAAAACAGAACGCCAACTCTGCCAATGAGGGGTCACTTTTTAAAGTACTACAATTATATTTCTTTTTAATTGTGGATTTTACGAGCGCCGCTATTAATTAAATGTGACCCAATTAATTTGGCCAGACGTGACTTAACAAAATTCACGTATATTTTTATTCTGGTTTAGTAATACTTTCTCTTATTTTATAAATAATACGACATTTTCTTATTCAACTAAAGCTAAAACTAAGAAGTTTATAACTATTACAATAAAAGAGAACTTAACTTAGTTATAATCAAATTACGTTGTAACGGATTTCAGCGCGGTAATTTATTTGAATTTTATTATTCCATAGTAGTTTTATCATGTATTCTAGTTGCGAAAACTTGAGAAAATATTACCTTAGTTATGTTGTATTCTACCTTTATAGTTAGAGATTATTCTCCCAAGACTAAAAGTAGAATACTGAGCCTAGGTCACCGTCTTCTACGGATAAGGTGCCTAGAAGGCTGGCTAAGTTTCCTCGCTGGATCGCCATACTAATCCGTTGTCCGAGGTAAACACTCTCTGATCACCTGAATAATTGACAAATCATTTTGATAGCATAAATAAATACATATCCATATTGATAGGCAAATATGTGAATTTGTTTTTACTGTTACGAGTTGCGAGACTCGAATTAAAATGCCGTTGGAATTATTATAGAGTTTATTAGAACTATAGAAACACATATAATACAGGCACAAATATAACCGAACACAACAAATCCAAACGTAATCCAGAAGGTCGTAATTCAATAAAACGCGCAAAGTCCGTCACTATTAGATTCCCGATTGTACACACGTCACGCCTTGATCGTGGTTGTCGCTGAACTGCCCCCTCTCCCCATCAGGCCGTCATTTTATACCTCAAAAATGTGCCCGTATCGTAGTCGACGTAATCCGCAATACCTGGCTAATGATTCAGCCGCAAGCGGCCATGAACGAATCCAATCGAACAATAAACTGTTCTCTAGAATCGTCTGCCAATAAATATCTAAGCAAAAGAAGACGATCATAAAAGAATTAAAATTAGTTTAAATGCCGACAGGTAATAAAATGTGTTTTTACAGATTAGGAGTGGAATTTGTTTTAGTCGGAACCTAAGTTTTAACATTAAGTTTATTTTTTATTAAATTTAATATGACATATAAATATTTACTTATTTATCTATCGTAATATATGTTAATTTAAAATGCTTGTTATCACAAACATATTATAATGTTGATAAATATATTTATTTACGTAATTTCGTATATACGTATACATTGGTCTAAATGTGTCTAGATTTATGTATGTATTAAATTTATAAATTAGTGTATGTTCTTTTAAGCTAGGTTGCCTGGAAGACATCGCTTTTAGCGATAAAGCCGCCTGTTGTTTTGCAAAGAAGTATTGTAACTATGCATTTTTTTAAATTGTTTATTTTGGTGAATAATAAAGCGTTATCTAATGTAATCTATGGCAAGCCTTTGGTGTGGGATGCGACTTGCGTAGACACGTTGGCCGCATCCCATTTACCAAACACGTCTAGATCTGCCGGTTCAGCCGCGGAAACAACCGAATCACTCAAGCCTCAGTTAGAGTTATATGTTTGTGCCGTTTGCTGTCGAGACGCTTGGACCGTGGGGTCCTGAGGCCATGAGCCTCTACCAAAAATTATCGAAACGACTCATTGACTCTTCAAGTGATCAGAGGACTGGTGCTTGCCTCGGCCAACGGATCAGTATGGCGATCCAGCGAGGAAACGTAGCCAGCCTTCTGGGCACCTTACCCATAGAAGACGGTGATCTAGGCTCAGTATTCGACTTATAGTCTTGAGAGACTATGAGTAGAATACAATACAAATAAGTTAAGTTTTCTTGCATTGTATTAGATTTTATGAAATTAAATCTAATCTATATAATATACTAAGTAAGCATAATAAAATTTTAAAGACAGAAAATTGTCATAAAAGCTTTTCCATGTCGGAAAATAAGAATCTGAAAATGTTACCTAATTTATTATTTATGTCCATCAACATGAAGCAGTATAATTCTATGCCTGGGTGTTGATCTGACTTCTCTCTCTTTCTTGTTTTTTATTATTATAATAGTGTTACAAGTTTACGTTTGACCATGATCAAGCCACATATAATATATAAGTCTCCTTCACTGTCACTTCTATCCGTGCAGGAACGGAGAAAGAATGCAATTTCTTGCGGTCTGTCGTAAGAGGCGACAAAACAACCCACAACCAGGTGGGAGGATGTTCGCTCGCCTGGATGGCTACCACCCCTGGTCTAGAGTATGCGGCCGTATTTTTTTTTATAGCAGGAATTCAGCAGACAGGCAGACGGCCTACTTGATGGAAAGCGGATACTATCGCCTATAGATATTTGCAACACCAAAGGTGCTACAAATGCGCTGCTCCTCTCTTAAGGGAGACTGAAACCTGGTCACTAATGCCGGAACACAACTCAAGGTTATTATGGTGACATACTTTAGACCAGGGGTGGTAGCCATCCAGTCGGGGAAATGCCCTACCTCCTGGCTGTGGGTTATTTTGTCGCCTCTTACGACAGGCCGCCCGGCTACAGGAAATTGTATTCTTTCTCCGTTTCTGCACAAATAAAACAGCATCTTTGGTGTTGCAAATGTCTATAGGTGATGGTAACCGCTTTCCATCAGGTGAGCCGTTTGCCTCTGCTGAACTCATGTAATAAAAAAAACTCTACTAATTTTATTACTAATATTTGTTATAATATTGTTTTCTAGCCACATATTGAGCGGAAACATTTTATTGTCTAGGGTGGAGCACGTTTACCTAGAAGGCAACTATTTATAGAACACTTGAAATCACCCAGGCTGTAATTATCGGGAAAAACAGACTCCGGCAATGAATTCCGGTCTTTTGCGACGCGCATAATAAAGGTGGATGCGAAGCGCTTTATTTCTATAGAACTATCACTATGAAACGGGTTCTAAGTCGCCCCGAACATGTCTAACTTGCGGTGCGGCTAAAAAATATATAGATTCTCTGTGGTGCTGAGGGCGTAACTTCAATTAGGTTCACTATAGAAAAAATATGAATATATATTTAAGATGTACTGTTAGAGTCCCGTGTTATACTTTGTTTTTTTCTTTTTTTGTCCAGGGGAAATCCGTTTGAGGACTAAGTCGCGACAGGCACAGAAGCCTAGGGGGATGTTCGCGACCCGTGTGAGTGTGGGATTCGCCAGATCGGGGGTGGCACTAGAGTGCCCGGTCAGAACCGGTGCCACACTATTGCCACTCCCCAGTTAGGGATACCCACTAAAACCCCTGGGTGTTCCGTCCTGCGCCTTATATCAGACCTACGTGAATGCGGGCTTCCCAATTCCGCGTGCCCTGGCAGGCGTGGGCCCTCTCACTGGGCCTCTTTCTATGCCAGGGGACGTCCCCCGGCTACTGCTAGGTCTAGTCCGTGCGTGGGGCGGTCTGTAACGCGCCCCACGGGAAGAAGGATGAGCGCGGGCGGAACACTCGCGCTCTCATCTCGACGGCATATGCGGGTGAGTGAGAACCCCTATACCCCTAGGGGCCCCACCCGCGCCGCCCGCTTACGGCGGCCGAAGGTCACTATTCGACCTCCGGCGTCGGCGCGTCCTCCTTTGGCGGGAGCGGAGCAGGCAATTAACACAAACTCCTTCGCAAACATGACTTGCTCGCAGAAGGAGGATCCGTGTTATAACTACCTTAATATGTGGTTACTTTGACCTAATGCCGTACAACACCAACGCAAACAAAGAATTTATTTTTTAAATGGCAACAGGGCTCAATAGACCTCGTACCGCTACAATGTTAGTTTTAGTACAAGGTCTAAAACGCCCCGTACTGTAATAATGAAAAACACAGGTAAATCAGTGCCGCTGTGAACGTAACAGATGGTGTATCCACCATATGCCGCACACTAGTACGTTTGGTTGTCCGATGGTGTTGGCCTCACTTTCACTTCACCTCATCCACTTATCTACCTTACTGAGCTATACCTTGCTACAATTTTATTCTCCTTTGAAAAGTAATGTATCTTTTTAAAACTATGTGTATTTTTTTTTAAAGAGCCTGAAATAATAATTAACATAAATAATTATGATGAAAAAAAAATTTTTTAGCTACACGGTTTACTGGGGAGTTTATTGCCGCTTCTTCTCCTTTGAACACATTGCGAAGCGGTGTACATAAAATAGGAAGTAGATTTAATTTTGATTTACACGTATGACCTTGAAAAAGTGTTCTCCAGTGGAACTTATTTTGATTAAAAAAAAATTAATTTGAATACAGTTACCATTAGCACTCGGTTTATCTATATTTAGATGTACATATAGGTATAGCATATAGAACGTGCTGATAATATAATGAATATTCAAGAGAAACACTGTGACGCGGCATAAATTTCCACGTTCCGCGTAGCAACGCTCATGAAATAGTTTGTACATACTGTAATTGATTCTGTTAAGTAAACTATATTAAAATACACACTGAAAATGTAGACATCATTATAGTCAGATTGTCAAGCGAGTGTTGTAATTTATGTTTCTTATATATTGTTACTTAATTATACGAGTTTAAAGAGATATATACAATATTTATTTGTATATATATTCTATTCTATTTATTTTTCTATTTGCAGGAACGGTAAAAGATTACAATTTCCTGTGGCCGGGTAGCCTGTCGTAAGAGGCAACAAAACAACGCACAGCCAGGTGGTGGGTATTTGCCCAACTGGGTGGCTACCATCCCTGGTCTAGAATATGCCGGCATAACAACTTTGAGTTGTATTTCAGCTTTAGTGGCCTGGTTCCTGTCTCCCTTTAGAGAGCGGCAGCACATTGGTACCACCTTTGAAGTACCAAATGTCCATAGGCGATGGTAACCGCTTTCCATCAGGTGGGTCGTCTGCCTGTCTGCTGAACTCATGCAATAAAATAATCTATAGAGGGCTAGTTTTATTTTTTTGTATTGTACTGCATACGTTTCTCTTATTATTATTATCTACTAAAATGCTTTAGTAGTTTTCATAGCTACCTAATTTTAAATTTTATTATGGCAACAATAAATCATTTTGACCCGCATCTTTTTAATCGTGCACCACCATTTCGAATTATTTATTTTTTATTCAAAAGGCCATATTTCTTTATAATTTGCAGTTATAATACTTTCCTGTATTTACAAACGAATTAGAAAAGGGTTTAGGAAAAAAGTTGCCATGAGATATTTTTAATATTACTATTAAAAAAAAGGAAAAATAGGTTTTTTTAAAAACTCTAAAAATACTTAAGTTAAAAGGTGAAAATTTGGGTGAATTATTTTTATTTGGTAACAAAACGATCCCCATAGTAAAAGTAGAAAACGCCGCGGGGGCAGTTTTTACTTAAAAACCCGGCTATACCGTTTAGTTCTTAAAGAAAACGTACTACTTACGTTAGAATCATTTGAAAAGAGTATTTATTTTTCTCTAATTTAAGTGTATGGGATTATACATGTATTGTAGGAATGTTAAAGACGTGTTGAATGTGTATCGAAACATAAATTTAGAGTGAGTTATGAGTGATTGAAGATTTGATTTGGGAGTGAACGATGGATAGTCGTCTGTTAAGAGCGTGTAGGGTGGTTGGGTGCGTGTGTTTATTTTTTAAGGTGTTTCTAAGGTGTATAAAGTTAAAAAAAAAATTAAGTGTTTATTCGGAGACGATTTGTTTTAATTTGAGCGAGCCGATATCTAAGCACCTTGCGTCACCCCTACATGTATATACAAACTAATATAGGATTAAAAACTTAAAAATAAAAACAAAAAAATTATTAAACTAAAAAATCTATAAATATAAATTAATCTACAAAATCTCGGCCCAGACAAATGTCAACGTAGAACGTTCCCAAAAGACTGGCTTTTTATATATAGTGTATTATCCATGGACTAGCCGCATTGCCTCTTTGGGTACCATCAGCGTGTTGCCCTCCGGTGTTGAAGAATTATAGGAGCATTTTTACCTTCATTGTCTAAATATGTCACAGAGCAACTTAAAAATGTGAGGTAAGATGGCTTTCATGTTCATTATCTTTCGCCCACTGTGTTATATCTATATTTTTTTGGTGTGTGGGTACGGTTTAGTATTGCTATTTTAAGACTAACGATGTAGGCGTAAGGCGAGTCTATGATTAAAATAGGCTGTACCGGCGGGAGTTTAGGTGTTCATAAAAATCCACCCAACAATCTGTCATAATTTGCACTGATATAACCTACCTTTGTGAGTAAATAATTTGTGTATTACCAAGTTTGTTAGGCTTCACAGGGTTTCTTGAAATAGCTTCGAACTTTCTAGGATTCGCCAGAAAGGTTATCTATTTTTATACAATATTAGTTGTGCCAGTGAAACTTCTTTAGCGTAGCGTTTAATTGGAAAAAAATGAAACTTCATCTATTTGACTTTATTTTTCTAACTCGCGAGAATAGTACTTTTTCTGCGTATCTATATGTACATACATATTTATACTAGTATTATAAAGCTGAAGAGTTTGTTTGTTTGTATAAACGCGCTAATCTCAGGAACCGCTGGTCCGATTTAAAAAAATATTTCAGTGTTGAATAGTAGTAGTAGTTCATTTATCGAGGAAGGCTATAGGCTATATTATATTTTCGAAAAAAATTAGGGATCCTTACTTAAAATCCAATAATGTAACCCAAGGTGTAAAAAAATGACCCGAAAAAATCCTTACACGGCGTGCGCTGCGAAAACTATGGATTATAGAACAAAATAATGTACTACCACTTTGCAGAACATATAATTGTCTACAAAAAATATCGCATAACCATATGTCTAACTATTGTAGTTATATCACATGTAATTAATATGCCGTCGTTTAAAATACTCTTTATTTTGTACCTTGGTATCAAACCTTATCAAAATAAATTACTCCATATTCAAGAAAAATTTAATACCTTTCTAGAACTTTTTGAATTATTCAATTCGGACGTTTCATTCAAAAGATATCACGATATTTAAAATATAAGTATTAGTGTTGTAGCCAAATATACTAATATTGTTTGATTGAACGCGCTAATCTCAGGAACTACTGGTCTGATTTGAAAAATTCTTTCAGTGTTGGATAGCCCATTTATCGAGGAAGGCTATAGGCTATATATCATCACGCTAAGACCAATAGGAGCGGAGCACCAATGAAGAATGTTTCAAAATCGGAGGGTATTGAAAGCAAATTCCACGCGGACGACGTCGCGGGCACAGCTAGATATATATATGTATTCACATCCTTTTCTGCACCTCTGACAAAGTGTATGCAGTATTTCATGATGATTAATCGAGTAGCTGTGTGTAAGGCGTGAGAAACTAACAAACTCACATGTTAGTTAAAGTGTCTGTAACTAAATTTCTTTTTTTTTTATAATTAGCAAACCAACACTCATAATGTATATCCCCAAATTAAGCAAGTTACGCTTGTATTGTGGGTTATATACAACGGACTATACTGGGGCTGATCCCAGATACCCAGACCATAGTAAATAACGGACAAAATTCGTTTCCGAACTTTACCATACTAGGAATCGAGCCCTGAACCTTTTTTGCGTTGTAATGAGCTAAGCCGGCAAAGGCTATCTCGCTCAACCACAGAAGCCGTCTTTATCTCTACTTCATTGTCTTGGGAATAAACCGATTATCGTGAAATTTCATACATGAGTACTTCGAACACGTTGTGAACATGTATACCATTTATTCCCATACGCAGGATATTTACAGCTATATACAAATTCATATTTTATACTATTGATGTCGCGTAATAACGCCTATTAAAATAAAAGAAATTGTTAACAACTCGCGGCATGACTTTATTAACTTTCCTTATTTTGTTATTGCGTGTAATAGCTTCAATCAGACTTTTCTCTCGAGCAGTATAGTAATAAACACAGCGAAATAAGGTGAAGGCTTCATGATAAAATTATAAATTATTATTTTCTGAGATAAGAGATTCTACGTATATTCCGTTCGGGTTAGAGAAGTTTTTTTTTATTCCAACAACGTTATTAATGCCAGATTATAAATCAAGCGCTCTTTTTGTTATTATTTATATCTTTGGGGGTATTGTTATGTTGCCTGTTTCTTTGTATTGATATTGTTTTTAACCGACTTCAAAAAAAGGAGGAGGTTCTCAATTCGTCGGGTTTTTTTTATGTATGTTCACCGATTACTCCGAGATTTATGATCTGATTTACGTGATTTTTTCTTGTTCGACGCGGAATAGCTTCCATTTGGTCCCAAAAATTTGACATAGCTTGGCCCAGTAGTTTTCATTTTACGAACATTTTTTTGATCCTGTTTCTTGGGACCTATATTTTTTAAGGAGCGCGGCACCTTTCGTAGGTCTACCCATACATAGCTAGACACTAAAAAGTAACAAATAAAAAAAAACCTCGTATAAAAAAACCGACTTCAAAAACTAAAAAGTATAAAATAACTTATTTCTAAAGCTATTATTATTAATATATATTATCTAAAACATCTTGAAGTCGGTGCAAAGCAAAACATAAAAATTACTATATTTTTTTGAAAATTACTAAGCACCGACTTTAAGATGTTTTAGATAATATGTATTAATAATAATAGCTTTAGAAATAAGTAATTTGATAGTTTTTTAGGTTTTGAAGTCGGTTTTTTTTTTGTAGTTGTTAAATTCGCGTGTGTTTTTCTTGAGTTTCCCGAGTAAAATAAAAATTATGTAAATTTTCGTTTCTGTCTGTTTTCGTCATTTGGCTACGGAACTATAAACATATTTAATTGAAAATGCCCTGTTACATCTTCTTCTGCCAATCTATGTCCATTGCTGCACGTAGGCCTCCCCGAGTATGCGCCACGTATCCTGGTCATCATAATAATATCACGTTGCCAGTGTCAGTTGGTTACATTGGCAGCCTCCCGTAATCCGGAGATTCCTAGCACCGTCCTCCCCGCAGTTACCATGACCGCTGCCGTAGCCGGGACTAGCGGGGCCGCCAGGAACTGTGGGCCATGGTCTATATGTGCGTTTCATAATTGGGGGAAATGCCATAGTCACCACGCTTGGCTTGCGGGCTGGTGACCGCAGTACCGGCATACTCGCATCGAAGACGCTGCTGATCGACTCCGATCAGGGGATTTATGTCAACAGGATTTTTGTTGATAGTTATGCCGCCATGGATCGGTCATCAGAGCTTTGTTAGTTGCAAGGATTACCGCAGGCAGGTGAGGTTGACAATTGGGTTGCTAGATGAATTTCGCACACCCCTTAACCCCCCCCCCCTCCCTGTTACGTCACGTACATGTAATAATTTATTACTACATAATTAGCAAAGATGAAGCTGAGTAGTCCATGTACGTGCCAAAATCTTTCGGAGATGTATCTACGAATATGTTTAGGTTGTACACAGTTTCACGTAGCAGTTAATATTTCTATATAAATAGTCTTAAGTTTAATATTAAATTAAAAAGCAATAATTACATAGAGAGTATAACACTCGTCGTCTTATTTTGTACTCCCCACCAGCGGTTGAGCCTAACTCCCGCGGCGATGTGTCCCCATGAGGGTGACGCATCACTGGCGATAACATCATCGACGGGACTGGACGGGACTGGATAACATCATCGACGCACCACACATATAATAATATATATTATAATTAAAAATATCTTTAGAAATAAGTTATTTTATACTTTTTAGTTTTTGAAGTCGGTTTTTTTAAACGAAGTTTTTTTTATTTGTTACTTTTAGTGTCTAGCTATGGGTAATGCTACGAAAGGTGCCGCGCGCCTTAGAAAATATAGGCCCCAAGAAACGGAAACGGAAAAGTTCATAAAAAAATGTTCATAAAATAAAAACTACTGGGCCAAACTATGTTAAATTCTTAGAGGACCAAATGGCAACTCTTCCGCATCAAACTAAAGAAGAATCACGTAAAACGGACCATAAATCTCAGCGTAATCGGTGTACATACGGAACGGAATGGAATTTTTTTTAATAAAAAATGTTCATAAAATGAAAACTGGGCCAAACTATGTTAAATTTTTAGGGGACTAAATGGAAACTATTCCACATCGAACTAACAATCACGCAAATCAATCATAAATCTCAGCGTAACCGATGTACATACATAAAAAAAATACCAATCAAGTTGAGAACCTCCTCCTTTTGGAAGTCGGTTAAAAATAAACCCTCACAGTCCCATATCTCAAAAACTACCCACAATATTTTATTTAAATTATTCATAGTAGTAAAGTATTTTAGAAGCTTAATTGTTTTAAGTATTTTCAACTCAAAAAAAATCCCAAGATAAAAAGTAGCGCCGAGTTCAATTCTAAGAAATAGCTGTCGATCAGCGAAAACTATATCAAAATCAGCTCAATAATTTTTACTTGAATCTCGAAGAAACAGAAAAAAAAAGTAAAAAAATGCATCGTGTTCTTCATAGTTTATATAGTCTATTCCAGTTGTTTTTTTTTAAATAGCTTCAATGTACACACGGCAAGTGCAGAATTTTATAATATTATAGAAACACGTATATCTAACGCCTAATTGGGAAATATGAACTGTTTTGTTCTCAACTTGTTAAAATTAGTAGCAATTAATCAAGCTCATTAAACTACTATTTAACGGTACGATGAGCAGTTTGTGAAACATGCATCATACATTATATAAATTTTATTTACACTATACATTATTAACAAATCTGTTAATAAAGGTCTATATTTATTTAGATTCGGTGGTTCGGGCATGTGGAAAGAATGCATGATGAAAGAATGACTAAACAGATATACAATGCAAAAGTGGATGGATGCAGAAGTCGTGGAAGGCCACGACACACCTTCCATGATCAAATTGATCGTGTACCAGCAGAAGGTGATGTCAGGAGCCTTAAGAACAGACGAGCGTGCATGACAAGAGTTATGAATGTCAAAGAAGCAAGTGAGGTGTGTAAGAATAAGCCTAAATGGCGCTCTGTTGTTCGTACCTACCCCGCAAGGGAACTGGCGTGAAGTTATGTATGTATGTATATTTATTTAATGTATTCATTAAACAGCATATTTATACAAGACATCAAATACAAAAAAAAATATATATACAATTCAACACTACGCGGCCTTATTATAGGAGAAATTACATTTCAAAGCAAAAATTGCATTTTTTTTATTACAAGAGTTCAGGAAACAGGCAGACGGCCCACTTAATGGAAAGTGGTTACCATCGTCTATGGACATTTGCAACACCACAGGCTCTACAAATGCGCTGCTGCTCTCTTAAAGGATACCGGAACTGAATGTACTAATGTATGTCAAAAAATAATAGTAATAATAATATCATTCATAACCCGCTGAACTTCTGCAATAAAAAAAAATCAGTAGCCGTGGTCGCGGAAGACAAAGATGATCATTTTAATTATTTAGATTTTGTTTGTGGTTATTATTTACTCTATGGGAGCCTAATATAATTTACCACCGCTTTGAAACTCTTCAGCAAACATGCCTAGCTCTAATAATTTTATATAATATTAAAATGGGTGGGAGGAAAAATAAAAATAAATTATCAATTAAAACTATATAATTAAAATGAACAACTTGGCGGTAGGCTAAATAAAACTTTAACAATACTCATTGACACTTGACATCTTTGTCTTCCATGATCACGGCAACTGAAAAGTGGTCGAAACGTCGGAATAATAAAAATCAAATAAATTACGGCGCTTAAAATCGTTAAAACGTAGTTTTATTGTGTATACTAGTTGCGAAAACTTAAGAAAATATTATTAAATTAAATAAAATCCTTAAAATTATTGTTATCATGATAATAATCTCTGCTCTTTCATATTCTTTCAATAAGCTGAGGTCGGCACAATACGATTTTTCCTCCATACATCTCCATTCTGACATACGTTCTCTGTCACACCACAAATCATCATATTGTTACGAGTGCGGGACTCGAATTAAAACTGCCGTTGGAATTACTATGCAATTTATTAGAACTATATAAACACGTATAACACAGGTATAAACATAACTGAACACAATCAGTTCAAACGCGCGATTCGATAACACGCGCAAAGTGCGACACTATATAGGTTATCGAATGTACAAGTCTCGACTTGATCGTGTTTCTCGCTAAACTGACCCCTCTCTTCACCCTGCCGTCGTTTTATACTTCACAAATACAAGTGTATGCCCGCCCGTATCGTCGACTTAATTTCCTAGAAATCGTAATCTTCACACCTCACTAATTATGAGTGCAAACGGCCATAAACGAGTACAATAGGCTGTTGTCCACAATAACCAATAAATAAGTAAACAAAAGAAGACAATCATAAAGATATTACAATTGGTTCAAATGCCGACAGGTAATAGCGTGCTTCGTAGAATTTGTCTATATCGGGGGGCTAAGTTGTAACAATATAATATTTGAACACCCGCTGTGTTGTAAGAAAAGAATTTTAGAATTTATTGTTAAGGTGGGGCCTCATCTGATATGTTACAGTCGTAGGCCGTCTCACACAGATGTGGCCATGGGTCTAATGCGTTATTTGTGAAAAAATATTGTCTTTAATTGTTAATGACGTTTTATATTGACAGATAACATATGCATAAACAGTAAAATGGCTATTCGTTAATGGCGTAATTTTATATTTATAAATAAGACACTTTGGCCACAGTCATTAACTTTAACATTACCCTAGATGAGTATATATCTTGAAACGTATCATTTACTCAAGTTCATAACCAGGGCTATGCATATTTATCTAAGTATACGTATACTATAAGCTTGCATCAACAATTTGACATATTCTGCTGGTATCAGGAATGTCGACATAATTGGTTCTCGAAACGCTTGAATGGCCTAACAAGCTTTGATACTATAGTTGCCAAGAGCTAGTACGATGTCCTTAAATAATTAGTGCGATAGAAATGGTATATTTTCAAGATGAATACAAAAATTTAAATAAAATTTTTGAATAAAAATTGTAATGATAATGTTGCAACTCTGGTCCTGACAAAAACAAAATTCACCTGTATATCTGAAACAAAGCACATTTATTACCCGTCGGCATTTGAACTAATAACGTTTAAATTCTTTTATGGTCGTCTTCTTCCGTTTATTTTGTGTTTAAAATTTGTGATTAGAAAACAGCCAAACCAACTGGAACTCAGTGCCCGAAATCGTAAGAAAGGCGAAAACACTATAAAATTTTCAAAAAACTTGTAAGAGAATATTATCTCAGACTTTAATAAATATTTAAATAACATGTAAATTAACTTATTATACACGATTAGAAGGTGGTAGCGGGAGCAAGCCGTAATGTGTGGTAACACACCGATCGAGCAGCTATAAAATATAAGAAAGCTATAAGATAATGATTCCAGCGTGGTTAACCACATAGGTTAATGAAATATATGTATATTGATTTTTTATAAAAACGTGCATAAAAATACAAATTCAATAACAATAATATTTCAAACTTAACCAAAATGAGGCCTTTGGGATATCTCAAAACAGCCGAACAAAAAGCTTAGCCGATTCCCCGGACATATTTGCAAGGGGAGATGGTACGAAATGATATCTTCGGAAAGGAGCAATGTTTCCTATCGCAGGATTTCCATAAGCGGTGTTTACAGCACCGTTTCACAGGATCAACAGTCAAATCTCTGTCGAGGATACCATATCTTAGGCGTCCCTACGTGATCTGATTTACATAATAGGACCGTTCGGCCTTCCCCTATGTAAATATTGAGTATTTTTCTTATCTTGTCTCGGTAGGTATTAAGTGTAAAAGGATGATTGATACGAATCGAATCTGTTATGATTTATGAGCGTTGGAGTTCTCAAAGGCTTAATGTTTTCTGTATAGCGTGCTTGTGTCATCACTTGTAACAAATTGTGTTCTCCTGGTACATCTATCTATTCGGTTGCAAAATCTATGATGACTTTCAAAATGACAAGATTCTCTGTATTAAAAACTACCTATATTTAATAAAATTAAAGAATACAATGCAAGAACACTTAACTTGTTTGTATTGTATTCTACTCATAGTCCCTCAAGACTATAAGTAGAATACTGAGCCCAGATCACCGTCTTCTATGGGTAAGGTGCCCAGAAGGCTGGCAACGTTTCCTCGCTGGATCGCCATACTGATCCGTTGGCCGAGGTAAGCACCAGCCCTCTGATCACCCGAAGAGTCAATGAGTCGTTTCGATAAATTTTGGTAGAGGCTCATGGCCTCAGGACCCCACGGTCCAAGCGTCTCGACAGCAAACGGCACAAACATATAACTCTCACAGAGGGTTGCATATTTGCGCCGCTTGACTGACTCGGCTGTTTCCGCCGCTGAACCGGCCGATTTAAACGTGTTTGGTAAATGAGATGCGGCCAGCGTGTCTACGCAAGTCTAAGATTCTCTTAGATCAGATTTGCTGGCGCAAAATACTATTTTGAAGTATTTTTCCTGATATATAAAAAAATATTTTTTATCTCGACCAGATCAATAAGGTTTATAGCGTTTATGAAGTTTTAGTACTCTTAATTACGAGTAGTTGTTGCTTCTAGACACGTGCTTAGACAGCTAGGAAAAATCAAATGTTTTACTTATCATACCTTCTATTCATAGAGTTCACTTATAAAATATACTTATTTTTTCTCCGTAAACCATCCTAAACTATAGGTAAACCTAATAAACTGTGTCGGCACAAATAAAAAAAATTATATCGACCAGATAAATTAGTTTGAAATGCATCAGTTCCAAAGTCTCTGGTAATACTAAAGATGTTCTTAGTTTATGAATATTTTTTCATGTTTTTATAAATAGAACGTTTCATTGTACCTAATTAATTCTCAAAACGTCTCATTGGCTCTTCGTGTGATTAGAGAGTTGACTCCTACCTCGGACAACGGATTAGTAAGGCAATCCAGCAAAATATCGTAGCTAGCCTTCTGGGAACCTTACCCATTGACTTCTACAACGTAGGCACAGTATTCTACTTATAGTCTTAAGGGATTATAGGAAGAATACAATATAAATTACGTTTCTTCCATTGCATTATTTTATATTTTTTTTATTACATGTGTTCAGTAGACAGGTGGACGACCCACTGGTGGAAAGCAATTACCATTGCTTATAAGCATTCGCAACACCAGAGGTACTACAAATGCGCTGCTCCTCTCTGAACGGAGACTGAAACCTGGTCACTAATGCCGGAACACAGCTATAGCTTGTTATGGCGGCATACTCTAGACCAGTGGTGGTAGCCATCCAGTTGGGCAAATACCCTACCACCTGGCTGTGGGTTATTATGTCGCCTCTTACGACAGGCCGCCCGGCCGCAGGAAATTGTATTCTTTCTCCGTTCCTGCACGTAGAAAGTTTAAACTTCTCATTTATACTTACAACTAAAACAAACCGGTAAGTTTTTTTTTTTATTTCAGGAGATCAGCAGTCAGGCAGACGGCCCATTTGATGGAAAACGGTTACCATCGTCTATGGAAATTTGCAACACTAAAGGTGCTATAAATGCGCTGCTGCTCTCTTAAAGGAGACTGGAACCTGGTCACTAATGCCGGAACACAACTCAAGGTTATTATGGCGACATACTTTAGACCAGGTGTGGCAGCCATCCAGTCGGGCAAATGCCCTACCACCTGGCTGTGGGTTGTTAAGTCACCTCTTACGACAGGCCGCCCGGCCGCAGGAAATATTTTATTTTCGTATATTTAAAAATGTGTAGGTATTATTAAGTAGTATCACATGGATGGTACGCGGATGATACACGGATACTGCCTGGATACTACGGGCACTAAACTCGCTATGCACGGGTATGATACGCTCTTGATACCTTGTAGTGGGCCTAGTAGACCGTATCGTATTTTTCACCAAGCCTGATACGTTCATAGCACGGTCATGGTGTGATCCAGTGCAGTAGGCAGAGACCTCAAAGCAAACCCTTCCATGAATTATATTAATATTTATATTATATGCTACCTATAAACCCTAAAAATCGATGTAGAATACTGAGCCTAGGTCCCCATCTTCTATGGCTTAGGTGTCCAGAAGTCTGGTTACATTACCTCGGTGGTTGTCATACTAAACCGCTTTCCTATGTAGGCAGGTACCAGCCTTCTGGTCACCAGTCTAATAGCGTTTTGAGAGCTATATGTAGAGGCTCATGGTCTTAGGACACCAGACCACAGTTTACTCAGTTAAAATAATGTTGGCTTTAATATAGTTTTATTTTAATACCAATAATACTCATTCCATTTTCTTTACTAGCGCATGACATGACCTTTGTATAATCTGTACTATATAATAAGTCTGTAAACGGTTCGAGTTTGTACAGTACGTTTAAAAATGTGAAAAAAATCATGGGGGCTAATTCTGACCAGCAGATTTCGAAAATGAAATTTTTCGGATTTTTGTCTGTCTGCCTGTTTGTTAGAGCATCACGTCAAAACTACTGAACGGATTTTAATGAAATTCGAAACGGAGCTAACTTATATTACGGGGCGTAACTTAGGATACTTTTAATCCCGATAGACGAAAATATCCAAAAAGATGGCGCTGCAATCGCATCTTTTTTGGAAACTACTGAAAGTATATGAATGAAACTCGACATAATGCTGGTTTATAAACCGAATCAACATTTAGGATACGTTTTGTCCCCGTAAAAGACGTCGTTTACCTGGAATAGACAGATTAGCAAAATAGGTGACGCTACAATCGCGTTTTTTCAATTCACTAGTAAATACTTACGTGGTCATAAACAACACGTCATTCATTATATTACTTCACATCAGGTTGGTTTCGCATCATTTGTATGTTTCGCTGCGCAGTTGTGTTGACTATATGGACTTAGTTTCTTTGTTATTGTAGTGAGTTTAACAAGAAACAGTAAGGTTTAGGTCTAAAAATCACAGAATCTATCCTACTTTAACCAAATATGTTATTTAGAATAATAATATCCCATCAGAAATCATTAATCATATTACATATATTTTTTTTATTGCATGAGCTCAGCAGGCAGGCAGACGGCCCACTTGATGGAAAGCGGTTACCATCGCCTATGGACATTTGGAACACCAAAGGTGCTACAAATGCGCTGCTGCTCTCTTAAGGGAGACTGGAACCTGGTCATTAATGCCGGAACACCACACAAGGTTGTTATGGCGGCATACTCTAGATCAGGAGTGGTAGCCATCCAGTCGGGCAAATACCGTACCACCTGGCTGTGGGTTGTTTTGTCGTCTCTTACGACAGGCAGTCCGGCCGCAGGAAATTGTATTCTCTCTCCGTTCCTGCACGGATAGAATTTTTAGTTTAACATCCATAGTAGTATATAGTATTTAGTTCCTTTACCTGTTATTATACATTCTTTAAAACATAACAGTTCAATTTTAGCTTAAGCCACTATTCTTCTGAGATAATGTTATAGTTATTAACTGTTTCACGCAGATGTAGCGATGAGTTTAATGACTTATTTGTGATGTAATATTATAGTAGTAATTGGTTATGACGTCAAATATTGACTGATAATGTATGTATACAATAATATAGCTATATTTTTTAGGCGATTTTCACCATCAGTTAGATAATTACATTAAGGTTTATATCTGTCTTTCAATATATAAATTTAAAATAGACAAGATGTGCTAATACAAGTTTAAACAAAGTAATTAAAAAAAAATAATTATAAATTAATATAAACTAAAATTAAACTACAATATAAATATAACTAGACTTACAAAATAACAAACTATAAGTAAAAAATAGACTCCAGGTCGCTGTCGGCGGGGAGAGTGCCCAAAATACTGGCCGCATTTCCACGTTGGATGGCTACGCTGATGCGTTGCCCTAGGTGCAGGCCAGCCTTTTGGTCACGCGAGACCTCAATTAGACGCGTTGTGAGGTCTCGATAGAGGTGATGAGCGCCAGGCCCCCACGGCCCCAGAGTTTCAACCCCGAAAGCCACAAATATGTACCCATTACTGATGGACCCATATTTGCGGCGTTTCAGGGCCTCCTGGTTTGCGGCAGCGGCCAGCGGCCAATATATATTTTTATATATATAAAAAACCGAATTAAGTTTTTATGTAAGTAACTTAGAGTTATTACCTAGGGTTTTCCACGCAGCCCAACCGCGGGGAAAATGCTAGTTCAAAATAAATCTCATTATTATTTAATGTATAGACGTCTGAAAGCTAATATCTTTGATAAAACAAATGTATATTTTTTTTAAAACGACATTGGCTATGTGTACTTTTGACCTGAACTTGTGTCGCTTTCAGTTGATTGGTTTTATTGAATTTCAATTTTGAGTTACGTATTTTATCAACAAAATGTATTAACTTAATTGACATAATATGATAGGTATATGCAATAGTTTTTAGAAATTTGATTAAGCTAAAGGTATTCTTTTAAAAAAAGGTATTTTTTTATTTTTGACGGCCTCTGTGGCTGAGCGGGCTAAGGCATTGCCGGCGTACCTCACTGCAACGCAGAGGCTCCGAGTTCGATTCCTGGTATAGTAAATTTCGGAAACGTATTTTCTCCGTTACTTATGGTCTGGGTGTCTGGGATCGGCCCCAGAGTAGTCTGTTGTATATTACCTATAACACAAGCGTAACTTGCTTAATTTGGGGATAAACAATATGTGTGTTTGTCTGCCGATTATTATTATTATTATTTATTCTTGGTAAAAACAATAGGCGGCCTGGCCTTATTACCGTACTCAAAAACATGTCTTTCAGGCAACTTAGGCAGAATAATTTAACCTAATCTGGCGATATAGGTGGTACCGATTATTAGATAGAACCTAAAAAACACATACAAAGACTTAAATAATTATATTTGAATGATATTGGTTTGAATATTAACAAGTTTTATTCCATAGGTCAGTTTTGAAATAATTTATTTTCTTTTTATTTTTTAATTTAATTTATAGAATGTAAAGTATTTACTAGCAAGCATTATAGCGATCTATATGTGGAAACAATTAAATGGTTATAGATATTTAGTAGTATGTACTTAGTTATAAATTGTTTGTTTTCCGAATAAAATATTTGTCGTATCGTCTGAATAATAAGATTTAGTTTTTGACTCGCTTCATCCTACTAATATTATAAACGCGAAAGTTTGTAACAATGGATGTATGTTTGTTACTCTTTCACGCCAAAACTAACTAATGGATTTTAATGAAACTTTACAATAATACAAGCTGTATTATTGTAAAAATTAACACAGCAGAATAACACATAGGCTATAAATTATAAAGATATAATATGAATGGTGATTTTCCATCACCACGCGGGTGAAACCGCGGGGCGCAGCTAGTCTAAAAATAAAATCTAATTAATAAAAGGAGTGATATAGAATAATAATTATAGCATCACCGAGGGCATCGTTTCTCATCTTAGGGGTCGCGTTTGTTATTAAAAGGGGTGGCAGTCTGCTAAAAAAACTATATACAAATCAATCAAACGTATAAACCACTAATCACTGCAGAGGATAGTTACATTATTGTAATGTTAATTAAAAAAATAAACGCTAATAATAAAACTATACTATAAATAAAAACAAGGAAAAGTGGACAAGGAAAATGTCAGAATGGATACCTAGAGAGGCTAAAAGGAAAAGGGGGAGACCAAATAAGAGATGGGAAGACATATTTAAGGAAATATGCGGCCCACATTGGACAAGACTGGCAAGAAATAGAGCTGAATGGAGAAAATTGGGGGAGGCCTACGCCGCTGAGACTTCCATAGATAAACAATAATGTATTAATTATTTTTTTTTAAAAAGGACATAGATTTTATTGATTTTATTAATTTGATATATTTTAAAAAGAAGAAAAATTATGTAACAATTTATGAATTTAATTATGTTTGTAATATGACGGCAGAATAAAGGCTTTTTTATTTTATTTTTATTTTATTTTATTATAAACAAAAACATCTAGGAGTCGGGGCCAAGTAACTAATAGTAATTTTTGTTTTACTTGACACCAACTTCTAGATGTTGTAGAAAGAAGTCGGTTAAATATTTATTTTTTAGTTTTTAGTGTGAAGTTGGTTTTGTTTTTTTATAATATTTTTACTTTTTAATAGCGCAAATACTTCAATAGTTTTAGAAATAATATATTAAGCATCTGTAGAAACCGTACAACTGGCACGCGTAAACAAATTTGCCATCTCACTCTTCGGTGTATATGCTCTTCAACAAGGGTTCCTCTCGATTTGTTTATTGCTGAAGCACAGCAGATAGGCTGACGGCCCAACTGTGATGGAAAGTGGTTACCGTGGAGATTAACAATACTGGAGGTGCTGCCAATGTGCTGCCGGTCTTGAAGAAGAAACTGGAACCTGGCCACTGATGCCGAAACACAAATCAAAGTTGTTATGGCGGCATACTCTAGACCAGGGGTGGTAGCCAACCAGTCGGGCAAATGCTCCACCTGGCTGTGGGTTGTTTTGTCGCCTCCTACGACGTCCGGCCGCAGGAATTAGTAGTTTTCCGTTCCTGCACGGAGAGATTTTTGTACGATTTCCTTGCGATACACAAATCAGATCCTGATTTGGTGACCATGGGACTACCTCAGGAGTATACAGTTACGAGCAGAGGAAACAATTTGAAAATTGGTTTACAATTGACGGAGATATCTTGTTACGAAAAAATTGGCTAATAATTTTCGTGAGTTTCCTAAATTCTTTGGAATCCACAGATCACATCCTGCTATTGTGACGATGGGACCAATTCGGGAGTATAACCTTTCGATCAAAAGAAAAATTATGAAAATCGGTCTACAATTGACAGAGAAATCGGGTAACGCACATACAAAACAACATACAAACAGATTGAGAACCTTCTCTTTTTTGAAGTCGATTAAAAATAAACAGATATGTACAAATCAAACGTATACTTAATTAACAAATTATTCATTTATCCGTGCAGGAACGGAGAAAGAATACAATTTCCTGCGGCCGGGCGGCCTATCGTAAGAGGCGACATAATAACCCACAGCCAGGTGATAGGGTATTTGCCCGACTGGATGGTTACCACCCCTGGTCTAGAGTATGCCGCCATAACAACTTTGAGTTGTGTTCCGGCATTAGTGACTAGGTTCCAGTCTCCCTTAAGAGTACAGCAGCGTATTTGTAAGCACCTTTGGTGTTGCAAATGTCCATAGGCGATGGTAACCGCTTTCCATCAAGTGGGCGTCTGCCTGTCTGTTGAACTCCTGCAATAAAAAAAATATATATATATATATATATATATATATATATTACCTACAACTTCATAATGAAGGGGTCGCAAGACTTTTCTACTTAAGTTTTGGTTTTTTCGTGGGTCACAACATAAAATCATTGAGAAGCAACGATCTATGTTAGCTCCCCTAGCATTTCAAAGTTACATCTTTAGCCTTAATATTTTTCTTTCATATTTCAGTATAAAGCATAACTTCAATTATTTCAATATAATAATAAAGAAATGAATTCATTAACAAATATTTGCTTCATAGAATCTTATTCAACAAAGAGAAATTTTATAAAGAATCTCATAAAACATAATTTTAATATTATTAAGAAAACACTTCAATCCGAAAAAAAGCAATAACAGACCATTAAGGCAATTTGATAACATTAATGCTGACAACATTAGGGTATATTGTAGACACAATTGTTTTTTATTAGCTTACATTACGTTTTTGATGGACGTGGATAATTTCGTTTTATTTAATTTCTGTCGTTCTTAAAATTATTGTCATTCGCGAACATGTTTTTTATAAAATGTACTTTAATGATTTTTATAATACAGCTTTTATTATTTTTCATATTATTATTTTCGTAACTAGTATGAAGGGAGTGTCCCGTGTAGGGTGGAGGAGCGAGATGGAATGCTCCTCTGTCTCAAAGGAAGATCTTCCAGCGAGGATGTTGTTATACCTTGTGTGGTGGAACACTTACAAGCCAATAGATGGCGTTGTACAATAATAGATGTCACAAACGTTTCCCAAAACATACAAAGTAGAAGTGTGTAACTCCTGAGTGATTAACTCAATAGATATATATCCGACAAGAAGAGTGATTAGATCTGTGTATCACTTGATTTCAAAATGTGTCTTTATATCTTTAACTCTTTAGTTCATTCCTGTTCCACGCGATGATTATAGATCCGAATGAGAAGAAACTAGAAAGAAAAGAGAAAGAATGATTAGCTCGCGCACTGCGCATGCATAGTAGTGAACGAGGAAACCGAATATAATAGCAAGCCAAAATAAATCGTAACATCATAGTTTTATGGTGTAATTTTGTTTTAATGTAATTAATTTCATTTCATTCACTCATTTCATTTCATTTTTTTCCACTATTTGTTTATGTTTTTTTCACATCAGTTTATCAGTATATCACTCACAGATAATAACTCATCTTGTCTGCAATTGAAACTGACACTATTCACTGTAAAGATAAAGAATTAAAGATATAAAAGAGTGATATATATCTTTGTATCAAAAAGATATATATCACTCTTTTTTTCTTGGTGAGTGATTTTTCCCATGACTAATACAAAGAATATATACAAATTTTCAAAACAGCCTCGCTGGAAGATCTTCCTTTGAGACGGAGGAACATTCCATCTCGCTCCTCTAACCGTTAGGGTTACTACACTCGCAGGCCAAGACCCATCTATTAATGCTCGAAATTTGTATATATTCTTCGTACATTTCGGGAATCGTTTGCGACCTCAACTATTGTACAGCGCCATCTATTGGCTTGTAAGTGTTCCACTACAAGTACACATAGTTAACACTACATTTTAACGATTTTAAGCGTGGAATTTTATTTGATTTTATTTCGACGTTTCTACCACTTTTCAGTAGCGGTAATCACGAAAGTGAAAGACAAAGTGTAAACTCCAACGTATTAATAGTAATTTATGATACTATTACGGTAAGTTTGTTTTTACAAACGGGTAGACGGATGTAAGCTCGAGACAAAGTCGAGGGCTTACCATAGTTTCGAGTTTATAAAAACCAACTGTGTGTGTGCCATACAACGTATTGCAACGTATTTGCGAGAAAACAGTACAATAGGTAATGAAACAAACATAAATAACAGTGGAAATATGGCAACAATCTTTGACGTTTCTAGTATAAAAATGGCGCGCAAATGCCGTCACTTACGTGTGGTGAAAATTAGAACTACATCTTTCATCTCATTTTTTCTATAGTATTAGAGTGAGACAAATGTATTGGATCAAAAGCGCTTTCAAGGAGGTTCGATTATTCAGCTTAAGGTTGCCTGTCCATTAAAGCGGAGCGGAGAAACGGAGAAATATTAACCAATAGGATTGCATAAAAATTGCGTCAATGGACAGGCAGCCTATTCTATTGGTTACTATTTCTCTGTTTCTCAGCTCCGCAACCTCGCTCCGCTTCAATGAACAGGCACCTTATTTATTCTCAAACGTGAAACTCCTTCGTGGAATTCTTCTATATTTTTGTATCTAAGTACCTATTTATATATGGAGGTGGCAAACATCGAGTATTGCGGCAACTGGTACCACGTCTATTGTTTTCAGTAACGCCACAATGACTGGCAACGGAACAAAATTCATACAGCTTAACCAACATGTATACAGTAATAATGAAGTAACAAGTGCTTAATTTTTAGATAGTTATCTTTACTTTATATACTAATTATCTTATAATTGTTTTCTATTTTTTATTATTATTCGTGTAGTTGTTTCAAGCGAAACACTTAATTCTTAATTGAGCAGAGCAGTGCCGGTACTACGTCGCCTCTATCGGACTTGACCTCTCGATTCCAGCCGTAATTCGCATCATGGGCGGAAGCCCCCCGGAAGGGACGCCGTCTCCTTCTTCTGTGAGTAAGTTACGCCTGCAAAATAAAAGGTGGAGTGGGAGCGTGACCGTACGTCCTTGCTCCGTTCCCGCCAAAGGAGGACGCGTCGGCACCGGAGGGCGTCCTTAGACTTTCTGTCGCTCTGCGCCGGCGACACGGGGCCCTGGGGAAAACTTTCTCATTCGCCGTTCTGCCTTCGAGACGGGGGCGCACCTACTCTCCCATGGGGAGCGTTACAGAGCACCGGTACCGGAGACAAAATGTAGTTCCCCGGCAATGGAAGAAGCCGAAGGGTCACCGCCTGCCAGGGACAGTGAACAGGGTAAGCCATGTACCTGTAGCCCTAGTATATGAGGAAGGAAGGAAGGAACACCGAGGGGTTTTAGTAGGTATCCCTAACCGCGGGGCGGTAATAGCACTTCACACTGACCGCGATATTCCTGCTCACGCGGCTGATGGTCCTCAAACAAATTTCCCCTTAGTAATAAAAAGGCAAGCAGATTTAAAAAATAAAAAAAAAAAATTCTAGGGTTTCACAGGTAAATTATAAAAACAAAGTGTATATTCGTCATCTGTACCTAACCCTTCAATGCACGTGGTTCGACCTAAACTTGACCAATTATTTTACTTTATTTCCATCATTTTATTTTTCACACCCCGCTTTACAATTTCTGACAGGGTTATACAGGGTTCTGTATAACAGCTTAAAAAATTAAAGTCCGATTTAATCTTTTTAGAGTTACGTAACTTAATTATTAAAAAAAAATAGTATATGTGTGCAGTTCACACGCAATAAAAGTGAAACTTCAGAGAATATACTCATTGATAATTCTGCTCTAACTTATCTATATCTACTTATATATACATATAATAAAACTGTAGAGGTCGAATTTCTGTACAATGAAAAAAATATACTAAAAACCGAGTCAGGGGGATGTAAGAAGTGAAATAGAACTAATTTAGATTTTTTTCAAATTTTTGTTTCTCTGTTTGTCTGTCTGTTTGTACGGGCTAATCTCCGAAACGACGGGACTGATTTCAATGAAATTTTGTATGGTGGTAGCTCATATCCCTGGTCAACATATAGGATACTTTTAATCCCGAAAAATTAAAGCGTTTAATAGTGTGACAATTAAAAATGCATGCATGATGAAAGAATGACTAAACAGATATACAATGCAAAAGTGGATGGATGCAGAAGACGTGGAAGGCCACGACACACCTTCCATGATCAATTGATCGTGTACTAGCAGAAGGTGATGTCAGGAGCCTTAAGAACAGACGAGCGTGCATGGCAAGAGTTATGAATGTCAAAGAAGCAAGTGAGGTATGTAAGAATAAGCCTGAATGGCGCTCTGTTGTTCATGCCTAAACCGCAAGGCAACTGGCGTGAAGTTATGTATGTATGTATGTATAGTTAAAAATATATAATTACTTAAACAGTCGTGACGCGGACAAAGTCGCGGGCATCAGCTAGTATTACTATAAATATAATTTCTTTAGCCTACATCCATCAATACATTACAATTTAAAAAAATTCAATCTAAATAATTACTCTTTAAATCACTAGCATTAAGTTCAAATTCAATGCACTGTTACGCAAAATTTCCTTTGATCTATGTATAAAAGAATATCTGCCTTAAGTATATACAGACTGAGCTAAAATTTATTTAAATTGATAATTAATACTAACGGATAAAGAGAAATGTGTTTTATTTCGATTTAAATAAGGTAGATTTTTATGTGTTTATCTCTTTTTAGTGTCACTTTTCCGTTTCATCGATTTTCAAATCACAACGTTTCTAAAGAAGTTTCACTTCAAAAATCATATTCATCACATCTACCTAACCATTTAGTGCACGTGGTTGGAATTACAACTGACCATTTATTTTATTTTATTTCAGTCAATGACTTAACATAGGTTAATGGTCTTAAAATGTTCAACTCGAATTCAATCATGAATTAATTCAAATATTCTTTAAAAAGATTCACGATCCGAGCAGAACTCAAACAGAAACATCGGACATGAACAAATGAAAAGAAAATGGATAAGATTAATTAATGTTAAATTAAAACAGTCGGGATTTTAATCCGAAAGCCCTGTTAATGCCGGAGAAAATATCCATTCCTCTTCAAAACAAATTAGTTGAGTTAACATTCTTAACTAACGAAAGTTGAATCTCATAAAGCGTTTCTCGCGAAATATAATTTGTTTTCACGATGAAAAGTCACTTGTGCGGAATTATTTTGGAAAATGATGGCAAGAACATGGTGAGAAGGGGCCGAGGATATTAACTGACGGGTAATCGTTCTCGTAAACTTTGGCTATACGAATGGTTGGCGTGTTAAGAGACTTGATAAATTGATGACGATGTTTTGTTTTTATTGTATGCATGGGTTGTCGATACAATCTGACGCAGATATTATCTTTTAAGACATATCATTTTAATGTATTTAGTGTTATACAACTTAAGGTGTAATAAGATATAAAGACTTAACATCCATATAAATATTTGTAAGATCATAGGTCACATACGGGGATATTAGTGACCTTATTTTGACCAACTATTGTCAACATACTTCTACGTGTATCTCTGGAAATAAAGATTGAACTATTCATTAATTCATTGAATTTGAACATTGAAAGATTGAAAGAAGATGTAATAACAAGAGTTGAAAAAGAAATTAGTAAAAATACTAAGCAACCCACAGCCAGATGGTAGGGTATTTGCTCGACTGGATGGCGACCACCCCTGGTCTAGAGTATGCCGCCATAACAACCTTGTGTTGTGTTACGGCATTAGTGACCAGGTTAGTCACCTTTAAGAGAGCAGCAGCGCATTTGTAGCACCTTTGGTGTTGCAAATGTCCATAGGCGATGGTAACCGCTTTCCACCAAGTGGGCCGTCTGCCCGTCTGCTGAACTCCTGCAATAAAAAAATAAAAAAAATTTGAAAATGTTAGGTAACCTAACACTAGAGACTAATATTATGTACTTAATGCTTATTAAGTAATTTTAGCCCTCCACGCCTTCCATCACGTTAAGCTTAGGCGTCCTATTTATACAACGTGTCTGGCGTAACCTCAATAAAACATATTATGAATAGGCCCCCACACATTATCACTAATGAGCACGCGCTCTGGATTTTATGTTTATCAACCGTGATATAGCATAACATATACAGATGGTGTATTCAGTAAAAACTAATGAAATAGGTGCACGCATACTATGCAGGAGCGGAAAAATAATACAATTTCCTGCGGCCTGTCGTAACAGACGACAAAACAATCTACAACCAGGTGGTAGGTATTTGCCTGTCAGGTTAGGTACCACCCCTTGTATAGAGTGAATTGTGTTCCGGTATTAATGGCTAGGTCCCAGTCTCCCTTTAGGCAGTGGCAGCACATAACATACCATGGCAGGTACCTAAACACACTTCGTCCTTTGTAGGAAACTCTTTTGCCGTATAGGCTGTTTGCCTGTGGAACTCCCTCTCCTTGAAAATCAGACAAGCTACATCCATTGGTACATTCAAGCACTTGATCACTGACCATTATTTGTCCGCTAAATAAAATGTGTTGCAGTAAATGGAATTCTATTATTATCCGCATGTAAGTATATGTAATTTATATTATTTTAATCTATTTAATTATGTATGTCTTTATTAGTTTATTATTGTATTTTTTTTTTCTTTAATTATGATTGAATTAGTTTCAATTTAGTTAAGCCACCAAATATTATTTAATTTTTCTTGTAATATCTCCTTAGACACCGGGTTGCCTGGAAGAGATCGCTATAAGCGATAAGGCCGCCCATTGTTCTAATTTAAATGTGTTTGTAATAAATATCTAGGTTTAAGTTATGGTGAACAATAAAGAGTTTTCATTTATTCATTCATTCACTTTTGGAACACCTTTGGTGTTACAAATGCCCATAGGCGATGGTAACTGCTTTTCATTAGGTGGGCCGTCTGCCTGAAAAATATATATCAAGGGCTTCATTACAAATGGGTGTATATGCAAAAATGCCATTTTTTTATTGTTTACTAAAATCTATGAAATGTTACAATTTAGAAAGTCTTATCAGTATGCAAGTGTACCTAAATAGAAGGGTATTCCAAATTTCAGCCTTATACAATCAACTAGCTTTGTTTTATTCACAATTTTGTCCCTTGTGTAAAACTGCGTGAATTATGAAGCCCTCGATATACTTACATTCATATCTTTAGAGCTCGGTTGTCGTCACACAATCGTAGTCCACTGTTGGACGTAAGTCTCCATCCGTGCCACATACACCAATCCTCCGCCTGTCTCATCCAGCGCCTACCGGCGACCTTACGCATATTTGGCGCAGTGAAATGAAATGAAAAGTATGTAAAAAGGAATATTACATAAATATAACTAGCTGCCCTAGCAAAGTTCGTACCGCCTCAGAACGGTAGGAGTAGTTTCTAAGGGAAAGCGAAATGGTTGTTTTTACTATATTTGAAGCATTTTTTTTACATTTACTCACCTTTTAAATCTTCCCTGGACTTCCACAAATAATTCAAAACCGAAATTAGTCAAATCAGTCCCACCGTTCTCGAGTTTTGGCGAGAGTAACGAACAGCAATTGATTTTTATATATATAGATTGGTTTATTCCCTAAAAATTGTATTAAATCTATTGAGCCTTTCCGGAACATACACGAAACTGTCAGACAGATTGACAGACAAACATTCTAAAAACGGTCATTAGGCGCAGCATTGTATAAACAACGTCGTAACTATTGGCATTTATTTTAAAAATTGTTTTTTTTTTAATAACAAAGAAACACTTATATTTTATTATTATAGAAAAAATATTTTTTAGTTTTTTAACTTAGCTTCACTTGCATTTTTGGATTCGGTGATGAAAGAAAAGTATGAAGAATATAAAAACGGTGAGTTTGAAAAGTCCTTAAATGTCACAAGACTAGATAGTTCTTCTCTCACTTGTCAATTTCCAATTTTGATCACACTTAAATATAACAGATATAAAGAAGACCTGCAAATGTCATGAGTATTCACTTTAATTGCGTGCTTTTAATAGTCATTGAAGCGCGGACGGACTGTTCAAATGTCACATTCAGCTTGAGGGAGGTGCATTCCAAAGAAGAGCTGGAACACGCCGGCTTTTCTACACGACAAAGATATAGAATCTAACTAGATATATATAATATAATTATTTAACATTTAGAAAATAGTGTATATTATAGGTATAGTGATAATACTATCACTAATGCTGTATAAATTGATAATGCTAAATGTATTTTTAGTAATTTAGAATCTCCTGCTTTTGAAAGTTGGTTAAAAATGGTATGGTAAGTAATATTATTCGAGTTAGGTTACTACTCGCGCTATCCGTGCAGGAACGGAGAAAGAATACAATTTCCTGCGGCCGGGCGGCCTGTCGTAAGAGGCGACTTAATAATCCACAGCCAGGTGGTAGGGCATTTGCCCCACTGGATGGCTACCACCCCTGGTCTAAAGTAGGTCGTCATAACAACCTTGAGTTATGTTCCGGCATTAGGGACCAGGTTCCAGTCTCCCTTAAGAGAGCAGCAACGCATTTGTAGCAACTTTGGTGTTGCAAATGTCCATGGCGATGGTAACTGCTTTCCATCAAGTGGGCCGTCTGCCTGTCTGCTGATCTCCTGCAATAAAAAAATATATCCATTTTCGTCGCCACTATTCTGCTGATTACCTGATAAGTGGGCATTATGAAAACGAAGGATTACAAGGCTCTTCTATTTTATCCTAATACGTTTAGTGGTAGATAAATAAGTTCTAGCTCGCACGTAGAAATTGCATAAAAATACGGTACCGTGATAATACAAATGTAAGTACTTACAGATAAACGCAAATGATTGCAATCGTGCATGACTCCAATAAATAATCATTTCAATATTTACTTCAATACATTTTTGAGCATATGAAAATACAGACTGGTTTCAATTGTTTACCATCATGATCCTCCTATCAATGATAAATGTTTGCTTCAAAAATATCAAAAAATGTAACTATATTTTGCAGTCGCATAACGTAATTGTTTTTATTATTATTATATTATTTATTTAATTTACGTCACTTCTAGATTAAATATAAGTCTTTGTTGGCTGCATATTCCGGCTGGAGCTAGGAAATGCAAAATGAGTTGCAAGTGACAGTCCTACCCGCAACGGATGCTTCTAAAAGATGCCCTAGTGCATTTTGTACCTAAGATATTGTGGAATACTGAAAAAGACAGGTTTATTTGATAACACGAGTGAGCACTTACATCTGATTGTGTTAAACTTGGTTCTTTCTACAAGTGCATTTATGTCTTATTAAGATTACTATTAGCCACCTTCAATCTAAGTATATTGTTATGAGTGTGGGACTCGAATTAAAATGCTGTTGGAATTACCATAGAATTTATTAAAACTATACAAACACGTATAACATAGGTACAAATATAACTAAACACTACTAGTACAAACTGTACGATTCAATAACACGCGCAAAGTCCATTACTACATCGCTTGTCGAATGTACGTCTTACTCGTATCATAATCCTCGCTCGACTGCCTCACCCCTCCGTTCGGACATTGTTTTGTAGTAAACTGTACAATACACAATGGAAGCTCGTGGGCTGGGTTCTTCCAAGAAAACGTAATTTGCACACCTGCGAACGGCCAAAAAAATTAAAAACAATAACAATAAGGATTAGTTCAACACTAATGACGGCCATAAAACAAGTAGAAAAACAATAGCATATGTTTCTTAATTACAAATTCTAAACACAAAGTAAAGAAAATAATTCCTAAATCCGGGAAGGCAATAAGCTGCGCTTTTACGACCGGCAGCTGTGCGCATTTCTTTGCCGGTATGTAACAATATATTACATTCATAGCTTTCGGCACTTAACAACTTGTATATTTTTGTTTAATTTAATAGTAACAGTGTAAGGTAAACAGTGTTCATCTTTACGTAGTTTTTACATTGCAATTTTAAACCTTCTGTATGGTTCATCGTACAGCGTTTTGATGACGCTGCGGCCTACTTTAGGCTACTTTAATATTATAAAATTAGTATAAACAATGCTCACAAATACTTTGTAATTGAGTTGCTATCAAGTCGGTACGAGTTGCTATTAGTCGTAACATACGACTTACACTACCGTTAAGTTGAACCCAGGGATCAGCATCCAAGATCTAATAGTACGAGAATAAATCCCTGAAAGCAACAAGGTGTATTTTCTTCACTGTACTATTAGAAAGCTCCAGCACTCCACCACTACAACCAAGAGCAAGTGTATAAACTGTAAACCTTCATTATAATCTAATTATTGTACTTGGACTTATATATGAAACCTCGGTGATTCTTAAATAAATAAATACCTATTAAAATGTAAAAAATTCTTTTTAGGATTTCGTAGCAATTTGAGACAAAAATGCAACACAACCAACAATAAAACTTACACTGTACACACATACTCACACCAACGCGCAATACCACCACATTGCATTACACGCACACGTCACAAACAAACTAAGACACACAAAGAGCCAAACAAATAATAACCCAGATACAGAAACGAAAAAACAACACACATGGCACTAGATAGGTTAATAATATAGATAGATATATTGTTAAGTAAAAAAAACCACGGCGCAACATTTATATATAACTAGCTGTCCCGGTAGACGTTGTTCTGTCCTGAAAAAATAAAATTTAGAACCCGATTCCAGCGTCACCTACTGGGTCCAAATGTAAGCTATCCTATCTTTCAAGTCGGATCAAACTGCACACGGTGTGCAAATTTGATTAAAATCGTCAAGTAGTTTAGGAGTCCATCGCGGACAAACAACGTGACACGTAATTTATGTATATTAAGATAAAATAGATAAAAAACAACATATTGTTACGATCTAGACGCCGACAAAAACAAATTCACACCTGCATACCTGTAGAAATACATTTTATTACCTTTCGGCATTGTGACTTCTTTTGTTTACTTTGTGTTTAAAATTTGCGATTAGAAAACAGCCCATCGTGTATTGTAATCTTTTATGGCAGTCATTAGTCAGGTGTGTCGGATTTAAAGTACAAACTGATTCTAGGAAATTTAGTCCACGCGGCCGGGCAGACGTATTGCATCTGTGCAGTATAAACCAATGCCTCGATTGAAGGACGAGGCAGTCGATCGATAACCACGAGCGAAAAAAGACGTGTGTACTACAATCGGGAATCTTTTTACGAATTACGAATTTCTCCATTACGTTTCGAGTTGTTGTGTTCGGTTATATTTGTACCTGTATTATACGTGTTTGTATAGTTCTAATAAACTCTATAATAATTCCAACGGAATTTTAATTCGAGTCCTGCAACTCGTAACAACATATACAAAATATCTTAATAAAAAAAAATATACCACAGACATAAGGCACACATTGTACATAAACTTCACAACACCAACATCTAACAGATACACTCTACATTAGCATAAGTTTAGTATTCTAAAAATAGAATAATTTAATATAACTAAACTAACTGCGGCTCAACGACCCAAAATGAGTCCTGGCCTCGGAAATGAGAATAATTTAATATAATAAGTTATTTTTTAAGTTACACTACAACACAGACATACATTTAAAAAATGTCACACACAACAACAACAAAAAAATAATAAGTATGCATAATTTCAAAACTTTCCTCAATTAAATTTGTATAAAAAGGTGCGGAACTAGAGTCCGCAGAATTGTTTTATTTAAAAAAAAAATAATACCCGGGAATGTTTTTTGTAATCGGTCCATATTAGTCAATAAGTGGCAAAACATGAACTTCTAAAGTCTTAATTTATATAATAATATTTAAAAAATATTTACAACGAAAATTTGTTTGAACAAAATTTATTGACTAGTTTTTGAGATGAAGTAGGCATTTTGGATGATATGCTTTCTTGACGATGAAGACTGAGTATCAAAATAAAAAAAAAACAGTGAACATCTGTCGCTTCTACTGAATTCTTCGTTGTGCAAAGACTGACACGTACATAGTCGATTTAATGTAATGTAATGTGAACTATATTTTCTTGAAATAAAAGTTAAAATCAAAAATTTAAACAGTGCTAACCAGTCTCACCGTTGGCTGAGAAATAGAAGATTTATGCGTGAAAAAGTGGTTTTATGCGAACATGTAGCCACTGGGGGGCTCTTCATCACGTAGAGGTGTCACGGGGAACGTGCCAAGCTCGCGTCTCCAATGTGTACACCATAATGAATATGAATGTGCAGTATGAAAACTCCACATATAGATTTTTATAAAAGTACGAGTGATTTCTCGCAGTGTATCAGGCGTTTACTTACTTGAATTTGTATCCATTCCTTTTCTAAGTAACTACTGTTATGGCCAGCCACACAGCCGCTCAGGAAAAGCTCTAGCTCAAAAATGTTTTGTTTTGGGGAAATATTTTTGGATCAGGAAAATTCGAGCCGAGCATTAAAATTTAACTAGCGGCTACGTCGTGAGTCAAACGTGCTTCAATTTTAATTATATAGTAATTTAAAAAGCAAAAACAAGTATACATAAATCTTTTTAGAAAAAATCTCTAATTGATGGTGAAAACCGCTTAAAAATCCGTTGCGTAGTTTACGACGAATATACATACAGACAGACAGGCGCGGAAAACGACTATGAATGATAATGACGTCGGTTTGGATATCATATTACACTTATGATAAATATTTATTCAATTGGGGAAATGTCTAAAACTCAATCTGGAAACCTAGATTGTTAGTTAAGACATAATCTGTTATCTCCAGCTCATAATGGCCAATCAATGACGTTAGTATAACGTGGCGGAAAAATATAATATGAATGTTTATCGTGTTCATTGCATGAAAAAATCTAGAATTTGACAGCCTTGCATTTTTATAATGAAAGCGAACAAAATGCACATTCGCTCACTTTTTTAATTAACAGGCATTATGGAATAAACAAACGTTTTATTAGAAAATCTCCATAGTATTGAATTTGGACTTACATCGTGTTTTTATTAATCGCACGATATATGAGATTAGTTCGTAGAAATCACGAAGTCAAATTATTAAAATTCAACTGTCTAGCCATGCCACCTCCGCGAGGCCCCGGTCGAAGAGGAAGGCCTACGAAATGCTGGCTTGACGTTGTGAAGGCTGACATGCGTACCAATGGACTCAAAACGAAAGACGTTAAAGACCGCGCGACGTGGATTCGAAAAAGTAGGAAAGCGGACCCTGGGCATCGGAGCGAACGCTCCGAACGCAATCAATATTTAACGCTCGGATGATGATGTTGATGGAAATAATATTTTTAAGCGACTATAGAAATTATACAACTGACACGCGTATAAAAAATTACCATCTCATTCTTCGGTGTATACGCTCTTCAACAAGGGTTGCTCTGGATTCTTTTGCGATCCACAAATCAGATCCAGACTTAGTGATTATAGGATCACCTCGGGAGTATAGACTTACGTGTAAAGAAAAAAATTGAAAATCGTTTTAGAATTCTCGAGGATATCGTGTTACGAATAAGTTTGTTATCAGTTTTCGTGAGTTTATCTAATTACTTGGAATCCACTCCTCATTTTTAAACTCGGTTAAAAAGTAAAAAGATTGGACATTTTCGGAATAGTTGGAAGAAGATACATAATAAAAGTGCTAGTATATTAGTCATATACATGTTTTATATGTTACCGGTCAAATCATTGCCGACCAAATTCTTGGAAAGTACCCGCGTTTTTTAACATAAAGCTACAGACCAAAAAGGTCCAAGCGACTTTTATAATAAAACTTCGTTAGTGCTCGTCATAAAACGTAGTGTGACGCCACAAATCCCAAGGGGTGTAAACACGAAACTCATTCCGTTCTCCCGGATCATCGCTGTGCTACATTTTTCTAAGAAATGTTAGATAAATTGCCGCTATGATACGATGGAAACGGCCAGGATAACGTAACGAGGTTGAGCAATGCTGAATGCAGTTTGACAGACTACATGATGACCAAGTAAACCTAGACTATATAAACTAATAAACCTTTATAGTGATATTACTGATCTACATGCAAATTCATATTACAAATTTCGTCGAATTATTGCATCTTAAACTTCTTTATATTTTATATGTTTGGAATTTAATAAAGCCTTATTTTTTTCTTCTTTAAATTAAGTATATTAATTTATTTTTAAATATTTAGTTTAATTTATAATTTTGTTAATTTGAGTCACATTATATTAATTTTAAGTTAAAAATTTAGTAACAAATTCGATTTTCTTTCTCTTTATTTTTTTTCGGGATTTTTATCTACGTGGACTTGTCAATAGGCACCACTAAATAACTGCCGATTTTAATTGATACTAATTACATACTATATTATAATTTGTGTAGTTAATTTATTTTGATAACAGAACCTTATAAATAATCGAATACATTAAAACAAACCTTATTTGTATTGTCCCTCAAGACTATAAGTAGAATACCGAGTCTAGGCTCAGTATTACCGTCTTCTATGGGTAAGGTACCCGGAAGGCTGGCTACGTTTCCCCGTTGGATCGCCATACTGATCCGTTGCCCGTTGTAAGCACTAGCTTTCTGATCACCTGAAAAGTCAAGAGTCAATTTGATAAATTTTGGTAGAGGCTTATAATTTTCCATACTACAAAATATTAAATTGCATGTAGTGTTTGCCTAGAAGTAATTACTGCATTTGTCATATTTCTTTTTATAAAGATATATACGTATGTGTATTTTGTACTACGTCCGAGATTTCTGCTTAACCACTTTCCCTTCCTCCTATCTCATTCCTACCTATTCCAATATCATATTTTTCCTGTCTGATCCTCCTGCCCTATCTCCTTGTACCATCCTTCCTATCTCATCCCTTCTCTCCTTTCCTAAAGGCTGGCAACACGTTGGGTTCGCATCTGGCTTTGCAAACGTCTAGTAGGCGTATGCGACGGTAAGCACTTCCCAGTACGTGACTATCTGTCTGTGTGCCAGTTACGCAATAAGAAATAAAAAGGATTAGGTAAAAGGACGAAATGGAAAATAATAAAAGAATAGAGAAAAAGATGACGTCCCAACATTTAAAGGTATCTTAACTAACATCTAAGGTGCCATGTCAAGTAAAACAACCTCATTTTAACATTAATATGCTTCTCATATGTTCTATCAGGAACTTGCTACTTTTGGATGTTTTTTTTATATAGAATTTTTACAAGTAGTGAAAAATTTAATAAAATCTAGATAGAGTTATAAACATAATAAATTTGGAATGTAGTCAAGTTTGTTTGATGAATTTCAAAAGAGAAAAAATCAAGGAGGCTTATTCGGATCAACATATTCCAAAAATACAACGTATAGAATCTCTATCGGTCTGTTAAAGCATCACGCAAAAACTGCGGAATAGATTTGAGTGCAACTCGGAAGAGAGACAGATTATATCCCGAATCAATACTTAGGATACTTTTCATCCCCATAAATTTCTTTGTTTCTATAGAAAAGAATGATGGTGGTCACGTTTTTTTGGTGTCAGCCTTTTCAATTTGCTACCAACTACGTCGTCAAATCAAAGCAACTAAGTCTCATTGGCAGATGTTCAATATCCAAAATAGGGTTTTTCTTTTTATTAAAAACTCTACAGACTCTAGTTCCGTACCCTTTTTTTACAATTAAATTTAAGAAGAAGTTCAGAAGTCATACGTGGTACGTGGTAGCGTAATGGCTAGCGCACGCGTTCCAAGCTCAAAGGGCGCGGGTTCGATCCTGGCCGGAGTGCATTCACCGCTTAGGCAGTTTTCTGAGCTAATGTGCATATTGTTACAAATACCACGTGCTAATAACGGTGAAGGGAAACACCGTGATGCAACCTGCACATCGAGATAACCGATGTATGATGATATGATGGGGGGGGGGGGGCTGAGCCCAGCAGTGGGAAATTTATGGGTTGATATTATAAGAAGTTGTACACGCTTATTTGTTACTTTGTTATTGTGTGTGACATTTAATGAATGTATGTGTTGTGGTGTACTTTAAGAATAAGTTATTATATTAATTTATTCTAATTTTAATACTAAACTTACACTAATGTAGAGTGTATCTGTTACATGCTGGTGTTGTGAGGAAGTGCAACATGCAGTGTATACCTTATGTCTATACCTATATATGTTATCCTAACTAGTGCCAAAATAGGGTTTAAGTATAAAGACTTTTTCTCTTCAAATTTCAATTAAAACCCTTATTTGAACCGTTTCAAAAAGGTTTCAAGAACATTTATAGATATATAGCTTTGAAGAGATAATTTGCATAGAAAAGGACAAAATAGCGTAGCGTACGTTCAGAACTATTTCTTTGAACTGTTTCTTGGTCGCACAATTCTTGGAAAATTCGTTTGAAAACTTTCTCCTTGAATCTGTGATGAAGCTGAGCGTTCACACAACTTCAATATTGGAAAATGAAAATATTTCTCATTTCGCTATTTTTTGTTTGCTCTTTTATCACGGTGCACGGTTGTTGAGTATTAACATTATAGCTGTATACAGAAGAATTATTGTTCATATAGATTGCTTTATGAACTTTCTGAGAAATTAATGGATTTTTATTCATTAAAAAAATTAACTTAAAAAAGGTTCATATTAAAATCAGACATAGACAACAATTTATTTTACAAGAAAATTATCAGGACAGCTTTTAGCGTATAGTTTGAACAAACCGTAAAAACTACAAGAATACAGTACATAAGATAAAAATTCAAATATTATTTACAGTACCTTGGTTTAAAGTATGTCGCCGTAATAACCTTGAGTTGTGTTCCGGCATTAGTGACCAGGTTCCAGCCAGTTTAAGAGAGCAACAGCGCATTTGTAGCACCTTTGGTGTTGCAAGTGTCCATAGGCGATGGTAACCGCTTTCCATCAAGTGGGCCGTCTGCCTGTCTGTTGAACTCCCACAATAAAATGAAAAAAAGTACAAGTGTTATGATGTATTTGAGAAAACTCAATTTGGTTATACGTACAAAAATCCTAACAGACGTCCGACTCGTTTGGAAGTCAAGTGAGAAGTGAAAGTACGACACTGTTGCCTCTTTTATAATCGAGCGTTCCACAACAGTTCTTAAATTTTATTAGACTATTCAGTTTATGTGGGTAGATTGGATCACAACTACTAAAATGTACTTCAAGCTTCAAATAAAAATCATTGCAGGGCCATACATTATACGTGTTAAATTTAGTTTTTGAATTTTTATTCTTATATGTAAGTAATATAAGTACATAGCTATTTCTTCGAAAAAAGTATTTTTGTTTGTTTCTTTCTTTATATATTCCAAATTGCTGTTAAATTTTATATAGTTCTTGAAAACATCTTTATTATTTCCTAGCACGAGTTCATTCCAAACTCACACAACTATATTATTCTCCATCGGTAAAAAGTTGAATGAATGAACACATTTATTGCACATACATAAAAGTACAATTTGCGGTCTTGTCGCCACAGGCGATCTCCTCCAGACTACCACAAATACAGATCAGGTCTCTAGAATATTTAATTCGCTTAAAATAAAGATCACGGCCCCAATTCTGCTACTAAAATATTGTCAAATCAGTCGACCACTGGCGTCATAATAGTTGTTTTTCTAAGAAAAAACAGTGATTCGCCATTTTGATTTTATTGTAATAGCAAAATTGGGGCTCTGGAAAGAACTTCCTCTCGAGATTTGTCCTGTACATTTGGACAAATGTGTGTGTGTGTATAGTGTTGTGAGCGTGTGTGTATGTTGGTAGATAATAATATTCTGATATATAAGGCTGATTTACATATACGATATTATATAATAACTTTTCAGTTTTTTAGTAATGATGTTGCATAAGCCACATAGTCCTTCCTTTCTGCACGAAGCTAGAAAGTACGATGAACTATTATCCGTTGCATGCGATCGATTTAACGTGATAATTGCTGTGGAAACTTTATTGACGCTAGTCAATTACGGCTAATAGCTTAATCGAAGGATCCATTAAAAATATTTGTGTTTCTAGAAAAGCTCGATTAGATATCATATTTTAATTGTTTAATTCTATTTTTGGTCTAACAGCTATGATTATAATATTATTAAGGAAAAGCTGATAAGCCTCTGTTGGAGAGGGTATGAATATTTGTATTAATTAAAAAATAAAGGTTTTCTGTATTATAGTCTATTATTATGAAAGACTTTTCTTTCATATTTCCTGCGGCCGGGCGGCCTGTCGCAAGAGGCGACAAAACAACCCACATCCAGGTGGTAGGGCATTTGCCCGACTGGGTGGCTACCACGCCTGGTCTAAAGTATGTCGCCATAACAACCTTGAGTTGTGTTCCGGCATTAGTGACCAGGTTCCAGTCTCCCTTAAGAGAGCAGCAGCGCATTTGTGACACCTTTGGTGTTGCAAATGTCCATAGGCGATGGTAACCACTTTTCATCAAGTGGGCCGTCTGCCTGTCTGCTGAACTCCTGCAATAAAAAAAAAATTAAAGATAATATATTTAAATTATTCGAATTAAAACTACAATAGAATAAACCCTTTTTTGTCGTGAACAGCCTCCATAGATGGAAAAATAACAACTTTTTTTTTGTATTTTAAAGTTTTTGGAGGTAATTTGAAGGGATGTGTAATTTTTTTTTAATAAATCATGAACTTCGTGGTAACTACCGCGAACTATGAAAGATTTCATAGAGATGACAAACGTCCCTGCTTTCTTTATTTGGCAAAGGGACCATAAAAAATAACATAACAATGGGGAGTGTTTTGAGGAGCTGTTTAATTTTGTACCAACGTAGCCATTACCACCACACTGCTCGCCGGCGACTGGGAGTTCATCCAAACTTCCTTGACACCTGGAAGTAATCCACTGTACGTGGCGCTCGCTCCTTTATGCCATACGCGAGCAAGCTGTGGAATCAGCTCCCTGCCGCGGTTTTCCCAAACCGCTACGATATAGGGCTCTTCAAAAAGGGCGTCAACAGATATTTAAAGTCTCAACGAGGTAGCCAACGTTTCGGCTCCCTTAGTGTTGCAGATGTCCATGGGCGACGGTAGCCATTTGCAATCAAGTGGACCCGTCTGTCAGTTTGCCTATAAGCAAACATAAATAAAAAACAAATATATTCTATACTTAGTGTGCCAGTGAAACTTCGTCTGCGTTGTTATGATAATGTCTTTATAAGTGAATTATAACAGTGGCACCGATAAAATGTGTCCGCATCTTTGTTTTGGCTATATTTGTCGGAATAAAAAGTATCTTAAGTGTTGACTCAGAATATAAGCTAATTCTGTGAAAAGTTTCATTTAACTCCGTTCATTAGTTTACACGTGATTCTCTAACAGGCAGACAAAAATAAAAGTTAAATTTTCGGAATGTACTGATCCTAAATAGCCCACTGAATTTTTCTCTTTTTTATATTCATTATACATACGTGTTTCTCTTATGGATAAAATTAGAAATGAGGACATCCGTAAGAGAACGAAGGTAACTGACATAGCTCGCAAAATTAGCAAGTTGAAGTGGCAGTGGGCCGGTCACGTCTGTCGCAGGACCGACGGCCGATGGAGCAAACGAGTCCTGGAGTGGAGACCACGTCTCGGCAAACGTAGCGTAGGACGCCCGCCAGCCCGGTGGTCTGACGACCTGCGCAAGATCGCCGGCAGGGGCTGGATGAGGAAGACGGGAAACCGGGATATGTGGCGCGTACTTGGGGAGGCCTACGTCCAGCAGTGGACTGAAAGTGGCTGAAGAAGAAGAAGATACATACACGGCACTCGTTACAGATTTATTATTATCGATAGATAAAAATAGATTTCAAAAACTACTCTTAATTGAAACCAATTTTCTTTGTAAGTCCCAAAGTAAAGTAAGTAGTTGTTTTATTTTAAAGAAATCTCACAAATTTGACATAAACTTAAAGCTAAGTGAAAACACACAAACATAATGTCGCACTAACGTTAACTGTAAGCCATTTGAAGTAATAACATCGCGAGTTAAGTACACACATGTATTACTTAGTTCTTTCTTTAGCCAATGGGCCCATTGGGTGTTCTTAGAAGTTCCAGACAACATTTTTATAACGAGCTAGAACTTAGTATTAGAGCAGAATAATTGTTTAATGAATTATTTAATCTTGGAATAAATATGATTATATATCTGACGTGGTAGAGCCAAGCTGGAATCATCAGCTTGATTAAAGCTCTTAGGGCCGTCTCGATCGATGTGATACCACGTTCTCATAGAATATTGGCGTGAAACGTTTGTCCTTGAACTAATCATTGTTCGTGCAATGACTAAGAGTTCCAAAGGCCGACTTCCCCCCGCCTCTATCCCATCTTCCCTATCCCATGTTCCCTATCCCATCTTCCTTATCTCAAATTTCCTATCCCTTTTTCTTTATCCCACCTTCTTAAATTTTATTAGATTATCCAGTTTATGTGGGTACATTGGATCACAAGTACTAAAATGTGCTTCAAACGTCAAATAAATCCCATTTTCCCTATCCTATCTTCTCTATCTCATGTTCTCTGTCCCATCTTTCCTATCCCATCTTCCCTATCCCATCTTCTTATCTCATGTTCTCTATCCCATCTTCGCTAACACTTTTTCCTATTCCATGAATGTGACCCCGTCCAGTCACGTATATTTCCAGAGCTTTATAAAGTTACGGAACAAAATGATGAACCATTATGAAGATATGTGAAATTGACCCATTATCCTCTAACAACAATATTAAGACACGCGCCGCCCTAATTTATTATCCAAACACTCACTTCGCCGACATAGGAATGTACTTGCGGATAGGTGTCATTTGGGACATAATAAATTTCAATTTCGCGTAATGGACTCGGCTTCCTAAAACAGTGCAGTTTCATTGTGTTAGCATATATTAGAACAATCATGAGCATACCGAATTCTAAGATGATAAGGTTTTTAAAATAAACCCATCTGCCGTGTCAGTTCATATATGAATTGCTAACCAAATAAAAACTTTTTAAAGTATTTAATCGAAAATACCCCTCAGCTACGCAAAGCAATAGGCAATATCGTTGTTATTTATTATATCCATATACTGTAAGGGTTAATGCCCGTAGATGTGCACCAGGGAGCTGTCCTTAGCCCGTTTCTGTTCAGCGTGATACTAGACGAAGTGTCAGAGATGCGCATGAGCAACCTCCATGGTTGCTCATGTACGCCGACGATATCGCGCTGGCAGATTCGGACAGGGAGCGCCTGGTGCAACGCGTAAATGCGTGGAAGAGGTCGCTAGAGAACGGCGGTCTGAAACTAAATGTGGCGAAGACTGAGTACTTGACCTGCAACACTACAGATCCCACATCCGTGCGCATAGGCGAAGATACGGTCGAGCGCACGGATCAGTTTAAGTACTTAGGATCTGTACTTAATGCATCCGGGGATATCGACCACGACGTCAAGGCCCGTATCACAGCAGCTTGGGCCAAGTGGCGTGAGGTGACAGGTGTCATTTGTGACCCCAAAATGCCGGTTAAATTAAAAGGACAGGTCTATAAATCCATCATTAGACCTGTCCTTTTGTATGGCAGTGAAGCGTGGCCTGTACTTGAGCGACACAAGCAAGAACTGCGTGTCACGGAGATGAATATACTGCGATGGATGTGTGGAGTGATACGGAAAGACCGAGTCAGGAACTCCCGCATCCGCGGCAGTCTTCATGTCCGTGACATAGCAGACAAATTGCAAGAGTATCGCTTACGTTGGTACGGCCACGTTTTACGGAGACCGGCTAATTATGTGGGGAACAAATGTCTAGCCATGCCGCCTCCGCCAGGTCCCGGTCGAAGGGGAAGGCTCAAGAAATGTTGGCTTGACGTTGTGAAGGATGACATGCGTACCAATGGTCTCAAAACGGGGGATGCTGAAGACCGCGCGAAGTGGAGTAGAAAAAGTAGGAAAGCGGACCCTGGGCGTCGGAGTGAACGCTCCGAACGCAACCGGGAATTATCGCTCGGATGATGATGACTGTAAGGGTTAATGCTTCCCTGTAAGGGTTAATGCTTCCCTGTAACACTTTATTATGCCTTGGTTTCTGCTACCCGTGCGCAGAATGTTTGCCGATAGCCAAATGATGTCACACATCAATGGTCAGTAGGGTTGACAAAAAAGGTTACATAAATAGTTTATTTATTTATTTCATTTCTGTGGGAAACATACAATAATTAATATTCTTAAATATAAAACACAAAATTAAGACATACATATATCAATTAAGTTTCCACTAAAAAATAATTTGTATAATTATACGAAAATAACATAAAATTTCTATTTAATTTAAACGAGATCAATATTGAACAAAATTAGTTGTAGCAATAACTTTATTATTTTTATTTATTATTGTATATACTTTACATGAGTATATACATTTTACAATAATAGTAAGTAGTCATCGGCAAACCTGCGCGCGGCGTATATATTCATGTCTTCTGACTTTGAACTATACAAGATATCCAAAATACACAAAAATTTAAGAGTAAAATTGAAGAACGATTTTTTTTTTATTAGGAACTACAACACAAATGAGAACACATTACACTAGCATGAGTAAATAAATGTACAATATAAAATGCAGTAAATAGAAAAAAACGAAACAAGTGTATAAATTGGTTCTACATGTATGCATGGTATAAATTGGTCCTTGCTTAGCATGTTGCTGGTTGGGCTAACCAACGATGATCTTCCGCTAAAGCTATTAAAGTGACATACACAGACACGGAAGCAAATAAAATACAAAGTGAACAGTAAGGATTAGAATAGAAAAAAAATGATTTTTTTTCATTGCCTGAAGCAGGCAAAGAGGCGGACGGCCCACTTGATGGATTGCTGCTTTGACATAAAAATCCATTGAAATCGGTCAAACCTTTACAAAGCCTGTTTGAGATAGAGAGATATTTTACACAGCCTAAGAGACAGATGCATGGTGTGAATTGCAATTTTCACTTATTTTGAAATCACAATAGATTCCTCAATTATATTAGTATACTAGGGGCCCCGGCAGAGGTTGTCCTGCTCTGAAAAAATAAAAATCTAGGACCCGATCTCAGCGCCACCTACCGGTTCTAATTGCAAATCTAAACCATCCGGGAACCCACCCAAACTCACAAAAACATAATCACCAAAATCGCTCCAGGTGATTAGAAGGATTCTAGAACCCAATCTCAGCGCCACCTACCGGTTCTAATTGTGAATGTAAACCATCTGAGGACCCACTCAAACACATAAAAACAAAATCACCAAAATCGGTCTAGGTAATTAGGAGGATTCTAGAACCCGCTCTCAGCGCCACCTACCGGTTCTAATTGCAAATCTAAACCATCCGGGAACCCACCCAAACACACAAAAACATAATCACCAAAATCGCTCCAGGTGATTAGAAGGATTCTAGAACCCAATCTCAGCGCCACCTACCGGTTCTAATTGTGAATCTAAACCATCCGAGGACCCTCAAACACACAAAAACAAAATCACCAAAATCGGTCCAGGTAATTAAGAGGATTCTAGAAGCCGATCTCAGCGCCACCTACCGGTTCTAATTGCAAATGTAAACCATCCGGGAACCCACCCAAACACACAAAAACATAATCACCAAAATCGCTCCAGGTGATTAGAAGGATTCTAGAACCCGATCTCAGCGCCACCTACCGGTTCAAAATGTTAATCTAAACCATCCGAGAACCCACTCAAACACACAAAAACCAAATCACCAAAATCGGTCCAAGTGATTAGGAGGATTCTAAAACCCGATCTCAGCACCACCTACCGGTTCTAATTGCGAATCTAAACCATCCGGGGACCCACTCAAACACACAAAAACAAAATCACCACACTCGCTCCAGGTGATTAGGAGGATTCTAGAACCCGATCTCAGCGCCACCTACCGGTTCCAACGGAATGAGAAGTATCCTATGTCCGTCTCCTGGTTCTAAGCTACCTCCCCACCAATTTTCAGCCAAATCGGTACAGCGGTTTTTGAGTTATAAATAGTGTAACTAACACGACTTTCTTTTATATACGTGGATATCAAAATAGTGCCAGTAAAATACTACAAAATTTCTGTTAATATACTTTTCAACACACTTGCTCATAAAGTGGCTCTATGGTCACCGCAATTAGGCACAGAATGACACCCATTATCAAACTGTGAGTAAAAAACATTATAACTCACTAGTGAGTTATAGATTTTTTTTTTTAATTTTATTGGTTGAGTTGCTTTGTTCTTAAAAAAGTTTTTATTCAAAAAAATAAAGATCGTGTTCTATAGAACAAATAAATTAATGTTCCTATTGCTTGCTCATTTCATGCAACTTCTTATTTAAATAGATAATTTTAACTCGTACGTGTTTAATAAATAAAACTTTCACTCATATATAACTTTTTTTTATCTACTAAATAAAATGTGTTTTTGTTGTTATTTTATTCACAAGTGTGTTGAAAAACGTCGTATGATACACGTGTGTATTGATGATTACCGTCCTCGGCTCTCTTAAGACCCTCGCCTACGGCTCGAGTCTCAATGGCGCCTCAGCGGTAATCACCAATGTTACACACTAGTACCATAATGTACTATTAATTAACGAATGTGGTCCCAAAATGATGCCACGTAGTATAGAAGTTTGAATCATAGATTAATTAAATACAGCATTACTCACCTGTGCCGCACTCCATGCAATGCAGATGGGACATCTTGCCATTTTGGCCATTAATGTCTAACGTACAATGTCTGCAATCGCTTAAATTGTTAAAGAGTCCAGTAGACAACGTACTAAAGCAAGTCAAATAAATCAGATAAGTGCTCGCTAGTGCACAAACAATGTAATGGTCGGTAGATGTAATAAACTTGCACTGCTATTGTCATTGGCGCAATGAAATCGTACAAAAGTATTTAATATATAATATCGTATAACTTAAAAACTAATCAACGTACCTTATTCAAACTAATTTTCGTTCAAAGTATTTTTGAAGCTCTATAAAATTATTTTTTCTATAATTACATTTTTTATATCCGTGGTTGGCGGGAATACATTGATATCTCGACATATATCTTTTTTTTAAATTCGTTTAGACGCTTCCTACGCCTGTGTTTTTATACAAAAAAAATTGACAGTCCGAAATATTCATAACTTTTTAAGATTTTTCATTACTAGTCATTACTTTTCATTACGATTTATCATTACTAGTCAAACTTTAAAATTGTGCCCCTGTAAAATTGACATTAGAACATGTCAACATATTCACGCCAGCCCCAGATATATGTGGGAATGATGTATCTTGAACGCATGATGTGATGAATGTAAGACGATATTTCTGAACGAACCCATAGTGTGAAAGAGATGACGAGTAAAAGAGAGAATAAAAGATTCGAATGCACGACGTACGCACGACGAAAGACGCTCTAATTTATATTTTAAAATATTGTACGTTGATATTAAAATGAATACCAAATAAACACACGCGCATATCGCCAGTAACGCAAACTCGTAGTGTTGTTTTACTTGCGAGCCCACCGTCCCACATATATATAAGTTTTATCTATCTTTAAGCGTAATTGCACGTTTCACTAACCTATTTAGTGGAAAAATTTACGCATTTCTAGTATATTATAGACGTCTTTATTCTTAGGTATTTTATCCTTATTCGTAATAATTCATCTAAATTACACTTTAAATCACTACAGCATTAAGTTCCAAATTCAATGCACAATTACGCACAATTTCCTTTGATCTACATATAAAAGAATATCTGCCTTAAGTGTATACTGATAGAGCTGAAATTCATTTGAAATCTTTTAAATTTATTTAAAGTGAAAATTATACCAACGGATAAAGAGAAATGTGCTTTATTCAAATTAAATAAGGTTGAATTTTATGTGTTTATCTCTTTTTAGTGTCGCTTTTTTTCGTTTCGTCGAGTTTCAAATCAGAACGATTCTAAAGAAGTTTCGCTTCAAAATTATAGAGACGAATAAGCAGATTGCATGCCGTATACAGATCCCGTAAAATAGATATGGCAACGCTGCGCGGCGGTTGTTAAGCTTAATCCACAATGAAATAGAGCGTACAGTGGCTACGTGTAAAGGAAATTGAATTTATTAAAGTGGAATGCCGTATCTATGAGATTACTAGTATAATAAAGACTGTTGTTGAAATGATTTACAAAACAATTCGTTTCAACTTAAATATGTGAAAAAACTTGAAAATATTTGGCGGTGGTTGTGTCGAGTCACGCATCGATCGCATCAGGAACTCTTGCATTCGCGGCAATTTACACGTCCGTGATATAGCAACTTGCAAGAGAGTCTTGCAGTTTTTGCAAATTTACAAAGCCTTGCCGCCTTAGCCAGGTTCTGATAGAACGGGTAGACCTAAGAAATGCGATTTTTTTTCCGTATAGGAACGGAGAAATAATATATTTTCCTGCGGCCGGACGGCCTTTCGTAAGACGAGACAAAACAATCCACAGCCAGATGGTAGAGTATGCTGCCATAACAAATTTGAGTTGTGTTCTAGCATTAGTGGCCAGGTTCCAGTCTCCCTTTAGAGAGCAGCAGCGCATTTTTAGCACTTTTGGTGTTGCAAATGTACATAGGTAGTAACCACTTTCCCTCAGAAAGGCCGTTTGCTTATGCTGCTGAACTCATGCAATTTAAAAAAAGCTGGCTTGCATACCAATAGTCTGAAAACCGGGATGCTGAAGATCTCGCGAAGTGGAGAAGAATAAGTATGAAAGTGGACTCCAGGGTTCAAAGCGAATTTTCCTATTGCAACTGAGTTTTAACGCTCGTATGATGATGATAATACGCACTTGCACAGAAATATCGTGTTAAAAACCATCGGATACACGATGTTGCAAAAAATTTTTGGGAAGATTTTGGGGTAGTTATTTTTTTTTATGCGATGTAAAAATTCGAGCTTAGCACTAAAATGTATCTAATAATGATAAAGGTTTAGATGACATGTAACCTCTGTCATAATAAATTCATCAAATTAGAGAAAATTCTAAAACTCTGGAGGATCTGGAGATCCTGCAGAAAATTCGCCTATGTTTGATGGAAATAGCAAGTTATATGAGGAATAAAAGCCTTGTTGTAATAGGGAGCTTAGATGTTACGCGCTCCCAATTCGGTCCTCGCGGAGTACATTGTACCCCGCGTTGACGAAAGAACATGCGCCCTGTATTATACTGGATAGTAACCAATTACTGTATAGTTTTTTTTTGAACTTTATGGCTTGGCAGCTAGGCCTCTAGGCCAGATCTTAGATTCAATGTAGTTTCTTCATTTTCTTAAACCTATGTGTAGCACAGCTGAACTGTAGGTTATCAGCTAGTGCCATCAACGGAGTTCTTGTGACAACTCAAAAGGCTACATTTGACTTTACAGTTCACATTTCTCACAAAACACATAATTACTAATCAAAAACTATCAATATCCTACACCTATTGTTCATTTTAGAATAATTTTACACATTTTTAGAAAATAAAACTGCACAGCACAACGTCCCCTTTCAGTTCCCGCCAAAAACTCTTACTGTATAGTTTAATCATGAATTTCATAGCTTATACCTGACAGATAAAGCACGTACATTTGCGAAGTTAGTTATTCATAAAACTTGTAACAAAATCAATGACACTATCCATCTTGATAACTTTATATACTTGTAGTATTTTATAAAGGATTAGTCTGAAACTTAGAAACTTGTCAGACTTTACTTAAGAATACTGTCTGAATTTATTACAACGAAAAAACTAAATCATGACGAATAATTTTATGTATAAGCGCTCGTGTATTCACCACGTTGCTATTCTGTAATTTTTTGTGTATGTGCGAACGAAGTCCGCCCTCCCATAACGTCGTCCCACCGCTTATGCCTGCTTGATAACTGTCTACGACAACGTGTCGCGAGATGGCACAAAACCATTATTTAAATGGCAACACTAAAAGGTTGTGCAATTTATAATCCTTAGACTGGTAACACCTACAAGGGTCACGCAAACTATATTTGTAAGAGTGGTAACACCATAAAAAATAAAGTCTTCTTGAATCCGTGTCGACATTTTCTCCAACAACCTAAATTCGCATATGTCTGTTTAATCGCTAAACCAAGCTCCGAATAATTGAAGCAAACAATAACAAAACTGCACCGGCGGCGGCACGATAGTGGCCTGTTGACGACGCGGCGGCCCGGTAGCTGTGTCGTGTATAGTGTACAAGTGGACTACTGGATAGGTTTCGATAATAACCGAATGTTTGAGAGAACCTAGATGAATGAAGTGATTATTATAAAATTTGATTTCATTTTATAAATATGAATTTTAAAAATATATGTTTCCCTCTTTGCTTCAAGATTCTGTTTATTATCTTCAACATTCCAATTTTTTTTAACTTTCAAAAAACATTTGTATCGTAATGAATAACTTTTTCTTTCAATCTATTACCAAACAAAAAGTGATTTTTCGAACTTGTGCTATTGAAGTAAAGAGGCTATGTATACCTACCTATATTTACATAACATATTGAATATGCACGTATAACTTTATAAAAGCAGTTGACATTACAATTGGTGTTAACTAAAGAAGCCATGGGTTGTAATTAAGCGTAAAATAGACGGGTGTTTAATCTTACCTAATTGGGAGCACCTTTTATACCGTTATAATGCTTTAAATTGTTAATTTAGACGCATTACTAGAAGTGTTTATTGCGCAGCTGTAATCCTATTAACTGTTAATTATTTGTTAAATAAATAAAATTTAGGAATAAATATCACTATCAAGTCAATCAAATGCGAGGTGACAATTTTTCAAAAAATAGGTCGTCTTTTATTGCTCCAAAGCTTCACAGTTGTTCAATCGTCAAACTTGTTTTAAAACTTACAACGTTATTCATAAAAAATTGTTAAGTTCTAAACATTAGTTAACTAAGCAACCAATTAAGCTTTAAACATTATTTAAAACTTTCTTATGCATAAACAAGAATGTTACATTGCTTAACTAAATCCTACTTAACATTTTTACCCTAGCAACTTTTTGTTAGAATTTGGTAGTACATCGGCGGTACGAGCAATCTTCTTATCAAAAATCAAAATTAAAAAAAGAGTCTGTCTTTGTTGGCTGACGCACTACATATTCGGCACATAAGAGTGTTATTTATAATTGAAGCTAGGTTGACGATCATTGTGATTTTATTTTCATATTTTTTTTAATATTTCATCGTGGGGTCCAACAACCTATATTTATGCCCACCTTAGCACTAGGGCGCTGAATTTTTTTTTATTGCAGGAGATCAGCAGACAGGCAGACGCCCCACTTTATGGTAAGCGGTTACCATCGCCTATGGACCTTTGCAACACCAAAGGTGCTACAAATGCGCTGCTGCTCTCTTAAAGGAGACTGGAACCTAGTCACTAATGCCGGAACACAACTCAAAGTTGTTATGACGACATACCTTAGACCAGGGGTGGTAGCCATCCAGTTGGGCAAATGCCCTACCATCTGGCTGTGGGTTGTTTTTTCGCCTCTTACGACAGGCCGCCCGGCCGCAGAAAATTGTATTCTTTCATCGTTCCTGCACGGATAAAAAATTCGTATATATTTAATACATCTTGCTCCATATTGTGTAAATTGTCGCCGAAAACAAGAAATTCCATTTTATGTCCCAATCTTCACAAAATCAAACACCAATGTCAAAAATAACAATAGTTTCGTCCGCCATTTTGTTACTTAAGAAAGTTTAACAGTGGGGTGAGGTTGTTTAATCTGACAGCTAGTTTAAATAGGTTATTAAGTGTAAATAGTGTTTATGAATACAATATTCTTTAAATAACTGTTTAAAGTATGACTTAAAAATTAATCAACGTTTATGAATAATGCTGTTACTGTTTATAAATAAGATTTGTGTGTTTGTGTTGATCATGACAATTTTTTAGTGAATTGTACTTTTTCTGATGCCCCAAGAACTTGTTTGGCGTCAGTCAAGACCCTATTTTTTTGAGGCTGTTGCTAATTGATTGATGATTTCATAACTCAAATATTGATAAATACGTGATATCTGAAAATCAAAATTATTTATTTGTAGTAAACATGGCGATGTAAGATGTTAATAGAAATTTCAATTGGTACATGTTTCACCTCATAAGGCATATATTTTTATATATTACAGTAACTAAATTATTTTTAGCTTTTATTACTTTTATATCTAATATATATAAATTACGTGTCACGTTGTTTGTCCGCGATGGACTCCTAAACTACTTGACCGATTTTAATCAAATTTGCACACCGTGTGATGTTTGGTCCGACTTGAAAGATAGGATAGCTTACATTTGGACCCAGTAGGTGGCGCTGGAATAGGGTTCTAAATTTCATTTCTTCAGGGCAGAACAACGTCTGCCGGGGCAGCTAGTAATATATAAATTAAATTAAACTATGAAAGAGAAACCTAAAATTAAAAACTGGAACTAAATAGTAAAAAAGAGGGCATGATTACAGATAGAATATTGGTCCCAAACCACTGTCACTTACCGGGAACGTTCCCAAAAGGCTGGCGGCGTTACCACGTTGAATAGCAATACTAAGCCTTTGAGCAAAATAGACGCCAGCCTTTTGGTCGCGTGAGAAGTCTATTAAACGGTCAGCGACATCTCGATAAAGTTTTAGAGCGTTAGGACCCCACGGACCCAGAGTTTCCACCGTCCGATAGCGGCGTACTTGCGGTGCTTGAGGGCACTCAAGTACGCCGCAAGTAAGTTCTGTTCGGCTGCAGCAGAACCGGCGGTAGCGGACGTACTTGGAAGATGGAACGCCGCCAGAGTTTCAACGCAAGTAGCATCCCACACTAAGGGGCGGCCCGTCTTCCAAGGTACTGACGTCATCCCTTCCGGTCTCGTACCACCGTACCCCGGCGGTGACAACAGTAAATTATTGAATGCATTTATTATATTTGAGAAAGAAAAGGAGGAAATGTAAAAATTCTAACAGAAGCTTGTAATAATTCAAATCGAAAGCTTTAAATCAATCAGAGGAATTACTTGTAGTTCATTCTTGGCAAATCTTATTTCCAATTTCGACGTCCATTTACTATCTTCAATTTCAAACAAATCCTTTAGTAGCCAATTTCATAAATTGCCTTCCTTTAAGCCCACCCGTGCATAAAACTATTTATCAAACAGAGTATCGTAAGATATTTTCACGTTTACTTCGAGTTCATTTTAATTAGAAAAGTTCCCCAATTAACAGAAGCCCTCCCCGCGTCACCTCTCACCGCCCGGTGCTGCTAAATTGGAATTGTTTAATTTGACCGCTCTGCATTCTAGCGTGTATATCGTTAATCTTTGCCATTCTGACGTTTACGTGTAGTACGGGTTACGATATAAAACAGTTGCATTACTGTTCTTTTACATTATGCCGACTTCCATGGTAGCAAGCAGGGCAGTGACGAGGGAAGTGGGCAGTACGACCAATCGTTCAAAGTACACCCTGTGTACCAGTAGATCACTTTATTCTTATATTACTTATATACTATTACTGACTAAATTAAATAATAATATTTATATGTGAGTCTCAATAAAATACATATAGATTAAGTCTACTTAATGTCCGCCTCTTTCGTCGAATTGCGGCATAGACCTCTAAAAATGTTTTATTTTATAATAACTATTTTATATGTTGTCTGTGCCGCCTTTGGCTAATAAACGTTTTCTTGAGTTTTTGGCGGGAACTGAAAGGATTCTTTGTGCTGTGCAGTTTTATTTTATAAAAATGTGTAAAATTACTCTAAAATGAACAATAGTTGTAGGATATTGATAGTTTTTGAGTAGTAATTATGTGTTTTGTGAGAAATGTGAACTGTATAGACAAATGTGGCCTTTTGAGTTGTCACAAGAACTCCGTTGATTGGCACTAGCTGATTACCTACAGTTCAGCTGTGCTACACATAGGCTTAAGAAAATGAAGAAACTATATTGTAAACTAAGATCTGGCTTAAAGGCCTAGCTGCCAAGCCATAAACTTAAATAAAATAAATAAACGTTTTCTTTCAAATAAATTCTGTTTACATAGCTGACCACTACCCTCGCCATTTGTCACTTTGCCATGACATCGCGTATAATATTGTTACGAGTTGCAGGACTCGAATTAAAATGCCGTTGGAATTACTATAGAATTTATTAGAGCTATACAAACACGTATAACACAGGTACAAATATAACTGAACACAATCAGTCCAAATATAATGCACGATCCAATAACACGCGCAAAGTACGTCACTAAATAGATCATCGAATGTACACAAGTCTTGCCTCGCGGCTGGTTATCGCTCGACTGTCGATCTCTCCATTGGGGCATTGCTTTATACTGCACACATACAATATGTCTCTCGACCGCGTAGGCCGAATTTCTTAGAATCAGTTCGACACACCTGGCTAATGACTGCCATAAAAGATTACAATATACAATGGGCTGTTTTTCTAATTACAAATTTTAAAAACAAAGTAAACAAAAAAAGTCCAAATGCGGGGAGGTAATAAAGTGTGCTGTTGTGGTATGCAGGTGTTAATCCACTTTTGTCGGTTGTAACAACATTTACGATGCATTACAATAGAGTAGATGACATTCAAATCAATTTCGAAACTGTCATTTTATGGAACATGTTGACCTTGTCGTGGAACACATAAGGCATTAGATGGCGCTGTGCAATAATTGAAAACGCAAACCATTCCCTACACAAAGAATATATACAAATTTCCAAGAACAATAATTAAACTTAGGCTTCTTTTCTTCTTTTAACCGTGACTTCACAATTACAAAAACAGACACCAGCAAAAGTATATTAAGATGATCATCACTTAATAAAAACGTAACTCCGAAGGCTTCTAAATTCCAAATGACTATATGTCGCCACACATTCTGCTTACACGTCTTAACGTTTTCTTTGAACATACATATCTTAAACTAACTTATTTAAAAAATTAAAATGTTTCTTCTAGACTTCTAGAGAATAATTAATGTTCTGTGCCGTCATCTAGTCATGTAGGATTCAATAGCTTTTCAAAGTTACATATATTTTTACAAACTGCTGTCAGCCTTTGTTTTCTTCTTCCACGGAAATTTCTGAGACCTCTTAATTTAAATTAAAACACAATCAATTTATAGCGAACTAGGTTTCTCCCAGAAAACCTTGGCAAACCTTATTTTATTTTAAGAGCAAGTAAGTCATGTTACGTTACATACATTTTTTGTCTAGGCACTTTTTGCCATAGGAAAATTTACTTAATATTATCCCGGAAAATATTCCATTTACCGGGATAAACAGTATCCTATCTCCATTCTCGGTGTTGAATCTATATATGTATCAAATTTTAGCAAAACCTGTACTGTGGTTTTTCTGTGGCAGCGTACTAGTGAGGTAACTGTAGCTTTCATAATATTCATAGATATAGAGTATTTCGTAATGTTTACAAAGGCAGATAAACATTACTAAGGAAAACTAAAACATTGAAACAAAGAAAAATACATTGAATAAATAACACGTTCGCTTTCATCGAAACGTACATACTTACGTAAGAACAAATAAAAAATGAGTCCCGAAGCACTATCAGGCGGAAAATGTTCCCAAAAGACTGTTCTAGTGGCCATGTTACTCGGTAACGATAATGTGTCGTGCCGAAAATAGGCTCCCCTTTGTTGTTTGTTTATTTTTATCAATACACTTACATATTGAAAAAAGTGAGCACCTTATTAATATTTTATTTGTCTTCGATATTTTCTTTTAGTTGATTACATAAATTATTTTTCCTCGATCAAAGTTTTCTGGAAGAGATCGGTTTAAGCGATAAGGCTGCTTTTTAGTTAATTTAATTGTAACCTACTTTTTAAGAACCTAGTTGTAAATATCTGAGCGGAATGTAGTTATAAGTAGACTAGAAATAAAAATTCCTGACTTAGCGATATGTATGCACCTTTAACAATTTTATTATATTAGGTTGGGGAAAAAGTTTCTTCGCATTTTATATAAAAATTCAAAAGGTTTTTTTGTAAAGTTTATTTACATTTGACTAAAGTATGTAGATGCCATTTTGTTGGATAACTTTTTTGCCATCTCGTAGGTAGGGACGTGAACCCATTGCTATAAAAATTTTGGGGCTTCTGATCAAAAAACTACGACAAGTGGTTTTGGCAGTCCTCTCGTGATGTTAACCTGACACCGAAACAGGTGAAAATCTGAAGGCACAAGGTCAGGACTCTACGGCGGATGCATAACACCTCCCAGCCAAACTCTCGTAATTTTTGCTGAGTGGCTAAAGATGTGTGAGGTCTAGCGTTATCATGGTGAAAAACCACACCCCTTCTGTTGATTAATTCCGGCCGCTTTCTCTCAACTTTTTGCTTTAATCTCATCAGTTGTTCGCAGTACAGTTCAGAATCGATGGTCCTGCCTGGCGGTAACAGCTCATATTGAATAATGCCCTTCCAATCCCACCATACATACAGCATCACCTCGTTGTGAGTTAACCCGGGTTAACCGGCTTCTTCAAAAATGGTTCGGTTTCATTACGTCGTAATAAAGAATCACAAATCAGTACACGGTTCATTAGGTTTCTTTCAGTAAGCTCATGAGGCACCCAAATATCGGGCTTTTTTGTGTACCCAGCTTTTTTCAAATGCGCCAAAACCGTTTTTTGGTCAACTCCCAGTTCTCCAGCTACATCGTAACTACTAATATGCCGATGTTGCTCCACTTTTTCAAAAATGGCATAAATTTTGTCCGTAACAGGGCGACCAGAGCAACGTGCATCTTTGATATGAAAATTTCCGGATTGAAAACGCTTATACCAAATTTGCGCTACTCTCACAGATACTGCATTAGGTCCATAAACATCACAATTTTTTTTTGCGGCTTGTGTTGCATTTTTACCTTTTTTGTAGTAAAATTTTAAAATATATCGAATTTCTTCATTAGATTCACTCATTTTAACAATAAGAAAAACAAATGAAAATCACACATTTTCGTAATTTGAATTTGGAATTGTCTTCTTTAAAATTAAAACTTTTTAATAATGATATCAAAACCAGCCAGATACAAATGGTATAGCCAAAGAGATCTTATTACAAGTTCATACATACTATATGCGAAAATACTTTTTCCCCAACCTATAATATTTTTTTTGTTGATTGGAAACTAGCAACTTGGATTATATTCATATTTAAAAATATTACAACGTAATTTATACAAATAATATAAAGTAATGTAAGGAGGGCGCCATGAGCACTAGTTTTATCTATGGTGATCAATAAGGTGGTTTTCATACATTCATTCATACAGTCACTAGCTTCTTCCACGTAATTTAAGTTGTTGGAACTATGATGGATATAAATATCATGGAAAGTATCCCAATTAAATCTCTAGGTATTATTCTCTGTATGAACTGTGTGGGGTGAGATATTAGGACTCAATTTTTATAATAGTTATGTATATACTTCGTAGTAATTTTGGCAAAAGCGAATTCTTATGAAACTATCATAATTATAAGTCTGTTCATCAGTTTTTTTGCCAATTTAACCTTAAAAGTATGCTATGGAGAATTCTGAAGAAAATCAAGATTTGAAAAAAAAATCCTAAGAAAATGGTTTTTATTATACCCGTGGATATTTTTTTTATATATTAAATATTTTCGATTAAATACTTTTTATGGTTTACGCAACCTTAAATAGTACGAATGCCAAATGACGAAAACAGTGGCACGGCATTTGTCACATTAACTGCACCTTTCATACTTCCTAAACTGCCATGTACTTCTCCGAATTAATTCTCAACTAGCTGCTCCATGCCCACTTCGCTGGGTGTCATTAAAAAATACACATGGAGCCACGCGCACACGCACGCACGCATGTCAAGGTTTAATTAAGCTTTGTAACCTTTAATTAATTCATAAACGCGGAAACCACTCGCAGTGCCTCGAACGAGGATGTGCGCAATTCTTGCGTAGAATGCTATTGCTGTTACATATTTGACAGGCGTTTCCATGCCCACTTCACCAGGGGCAATTAAGAAATTTAAAAATATTATTGATCACAACCACATATAGCCTGTATAACAGCAACAATGTAGCTTTCGACTGATGAAAAAAATTTCAAAATCTGTTCAGTATTACTGAAGATTATCCCGAACATCTAACACAGAGAAAATTACGAACTACATACATACACACATACATAACTTCACGCCAGTTCCCTTGCGGGGTAGGCACGAACAACAGAGCGCCATTTAGGCCCATTCTTACACACCTCACTTGCTTCTTTGACATTCATAACTCTTGTCATGCACACTCGTCTGTTCTTAAGGCTCCTGACATCACCCTCCGCTAGTACACGATCAATTTGATCATGGAAGGTGTGTCGTGGCCTTCCACGACTTCTGCATCCATCCACTTTTGCATTGTATATCTGTTTAGTCATTCTTTCCACATGCCCGAACCACCGGAGCATTCCTTTCCTTACCTTCACCCCGACACTCTCTTTCAGACCAACTCTCTTTCTTACTTCGGTATTACGAACGCGGTCCGCGAGCGTCACTCCGCAGATTTTGCGCAGTGCTCGCATCTCAACCGCGTTTACTCTACTTTCATGCTCTCTCTTCCATACCCAACTCTCGCTTCCATACGTGAGCGTAGGTACCAGCACCGCGTTGTGTATGGCGAGCTGGGCCTATGACAAACTAAACATATTACGAACTAAATATGTTTAAATTGAAGTTTTCAGTAAGAAAAAGTACAGTGTATAAAAAACGTAATCAAAGAAACCTAGTATAATAGTTTCAAAAGAAAATGCAGATAAACTCCGTATCCGCCATTATTTACTTATGCTTGAAGGAAATGGCAGGGCTATAACAGTTAGACCAGGTAATAATGACCCAACTAATAGATATCTTGTAATTGAAACACTCACGCGAAACGCAAATGGATTTGGGCTACCATGAAAATCGTGTTTTAAGTTACGCCTTTTCTGCCGTGTCTTAGAAGATTATAATATAATTCTTTCTTTAATTTTTCTCCCAATCATGTCATCAGGCAATCACAGTCCACTGCTGAGCGTAAGCCTCCCCGAGTCGGCGTCACTCATCCCAGTCTGCCTTTCTCATGCAGCCCCTACCTTACGTAAGTCATCCATCCGCCGCGCTGGATGGCGTATTACTCTACGTTTACCGAGACGCAGTCTCTGTTCAAGGACTTGTCTGCTCCATCGGCCATTGGTACTGTGACAGACGTTTCCGAACACTTCAACTTGATAATTTTGCGAGCTATGTCGGTTACCTTGGTTCTCTTACGGATATCCTCGCTGATAATCCTAATTCTTAGACATTTACAAATACTTAATTCTAGTCTGGACTACAAGTCGTGCACAGTAATATTTAAAAAATACCCTACTAATACACACACACACGTTTTAGTTCATATATAATTTAAATTTACATTACTCACATATTTTACATACATTAGTGGCGGCCACTATATTTTAAGTTGTAGATGAGGGGCCAAGCGTCCCATAATAACAGGATTTTTTTCCTAGTTCCCGACTTTTCCACCTATAGTTAAGAATTTTTTTTCTTTATTCTTATGTTTTGTATGAAGGCAAAAAAATAAATAGAAATGTCAACTTTATTCACTTATAACATTTTGCTTTGAACATAATAATCTTAATATATATAAATCTCGTGTCACAATGTTTGTCCTCAATGGACTCCTAAACTACTTGACCGATTTTAATCAAATTTGCACACCGTGTGCAGTTTGATCCGACTTGAAAGATAGGATAGCTAACATTTGGACCCGGTAGGTGGCGCTGGAATCGGGTTCTAAATTTTATTAGTTCAGGGCAGAACAACGTCTGCCGGGACAGCTAGTAATAATTATAAAATAAAATGTCATTATTAGCATATCCTTTGTGTTTGTTTAATAGTTCTATTTTCGAACTACCCCCATCTATTTTTTCAGTTTATACAAATTAACGTTGTAATAATGTGGTACATTAAAAAGTTGATTACAGAATATAAAGGAGTGCTCGCGATTTCCTTGAAATAAATACGCTCATTTTGAGGTAATTTATACCTTTCAGTGTAGATTATCACGCAGGTCATCTGAGATAAGGCTCTGTTATTGGGGAATGAGGGGTCAAGGTTTAGGAAGGAAACTAAGTAATTCACAAGTTATGTTTAGTATTGTCACAGATTTTCGAGTTTTTTTAAGCGTAAGTTTAATTGTTAGGCAGCTTATTATTTGGACTTGACCGTTAAATATAGTTTGTTTTTGTAATGTTGCCAGGTGGTAGGGCATTTGCCCGACTGGATGGCTACCACCCCTGGTCTAAAGTATGTCGCCATAACAACCTTGAGTTGTGTTCCGACATTAGTGACCAGGTTCCAGTCTCCCTTAAAAGAGGAGCAGCGCATTTGTAGCACTTTTGGTGTTGCAAATGTCCATAGGCGATGGTAGCCGCTTTCGGTCAAGTGGGCCGTCTGCCTGTCTGCTGAAATCATACAATAAAAAAATAATATTTGTATTAGGTTCATAATTAGTGTACGGGCTAGCAACAGCCGTATATTGAAATGTCAGCGGTTTACGCCGTCACGTGCATTTTAACATATTGATGCAAAACGGTTCTTGCAGGTGTTTTATTATCCCTTGGAATTTGACTGATCTATTGTCCGTGTTAATCTCTTTGTTTAAACCATAAAACTTATAAATTAAGAATTCAATGGAATGGTGGGCATATTGCTGGGAGGCCATGTCTAGTTTTCAGAAGGATAGGGTCGGACAGTCGAGCAAGGAGGCATTCGTCTTTCGACTGCAATAGAAGCGTTACCTAGTGTACTTCCGGAGTGAGTATCTTAAAACGACGGACCGTGCGCGATTAATGTGAGTACGATTTTTTGTTTTAAGGTTTAGTTTTGTTGTATTCATTTATACTTGTGAGGACTGTGAATTACGTGTGTGTACTTCTAATAAACTTTGTGATAATTCTAACGGCATTTTGAATTTATATCCCACAAATTCGTAACAATATCATTCGCATCAGTACTCGTTTAAAACCCCGATCATGACATACGCGAGTGTGGTATTCGGCCATGCCAAGCCTGCCCTATTAAATAAACTGCAAATCGTGCAGAATAAATTAATGCGCAGAGCCGTCGGTGCTCCCCTCTATATGCGTAACGTCGACCTCCACCGCGATCTGGAGCTTCCCTCCATCAAAAACTACATTACGTCGCTCTCGCGTAAGTATTTCGATCTCGCGCCGCATCATCGAAATCCGCTCGTCGTGTCCGCGTCCGATTATAAGCCTCGTCGAAAGGCTCTCGTACGACGACCGCGTAACGTCCTTACGGACAGGGTCGACGTTATCACAAAACGGCTAGCCCGGATCAGCCCGCCCGCGGTTAGTACGGCAGGCTGGCAGGCACGGACAGACAGACACAGACGGCGGCGTCTCAGGCGCCGCCAATCAAGATCTCTCCACGTCCCTGCGAGGGACGTTAGGAGACATAGCCCCCCCACAGGATAGACTAGGCGTGTTGCTGGGAAGTTTCTTTCGCCGTTTCTTCTCTCCCAGCCCTCACACGTTACGAAACGGCAGTAAGATAGCGTAGGCCGCCGCGAACCGCCGATCCCGGCCCGCCGGGATCCTTCCCCTCGGGCTTTATATTACCCGTCGCCCGTTCTCAATTAGTGCTTTGTGTCGCCCTATGGTGGGCATCATTAATTTCATCCCCCTCTCATGGCAACAGTCCAGCCGAGGTAAAACTCCTTAGGGAGCTCCCTCGAGCAAGTTGCCCCCCCGGGCTCGAGCGCCTTCGCTTCGCGAAGGCACTCGCCCCAAAAACCCCGGTAAAGTTGTAAGGTCTTCGGACCAACAACATAAAGTCAAGTCCAATAAAAAAAAATCGTTTAAAACCGTACTCGGTTCATCAGCAAAACAGCCACTGATCCTAGCACAATATTAAGCGTAATCATTTCATTAGCATAACTTTAGTAATAAACAATTTACATCTACAAACTTTTACCATTTACATCCTATGTAGGAAAACCTCCCACAAATAGTTTGCGAAAATATGACCATGAATTTCGTATGCGGATAAAGTGGACTCATGTTCGGTTTCCCAAGAATATTCACTTTCTACGTATATATTATGTAAACCCTATTTTTTAACCGAATTTAAAAAAGGAGGAAGTTCTTAATTCATCGTAAAAATGTCTTTTTTTGTATAATGTGTTTAGCCATACCTTTTTTATCTGAACCAATTTTAATGATTCTTTTTGCGTTAAATGCAGCGACGCTCCAAATGGGCTCAAATCAATTTTATTGCTATTGGACTTTGGGATCCGAAGACACAGCAGAAAAGTTTTCTAGCAAAAAAACCGACTTCAAGAGTAACTATAAAGCGTCAAATAAATGTTTTCAAGAACATCTCATAGTCGGTGTATTTTGCAAATTTCGACTTCAAGATGTGGATTTTTTTTATTTTAACATTTTTAATTACTCTTGAAGTCGGTTTATTTTTTGCTAGAAAACTTATATGTAATTAATTGAGTAAGAAACTTCGGCAAACGACTTGCTACATTCACATAATAAAGAAGTGTAATACCAATTCGTGATTTCTTGGAATCAAAATTTCCTTTCCTTTGCCAGACTTTGCTTTAAAAGGCCTCCGCAACTTAATTAACTAATATTAATTAGTATGAAGTAAAACATTATGTTATAACATGTTTTACACTGAGTAGGTTTTTGTCCAATGCCCACTGTACACGTTTGGCAAAGATGTTGAACCAAACTGTTGGGCCACTTCCGACAGGCACTTAGTTTTCTCGTTAGCGGCCAATACTGATTTTCCAACCAACTAGTATTTTCTTAAGTTTTCGCATCTAATACACGTAATAAAAACACGCTTTATTTAATTAAAAGTTTTGCGAGTATTCTATGATAAGTTTTAATAGTTACCTTTTCAGGAATATACAGTTAAATGGATTTTAATGAAATTTGCTTTTTTTTATTGCTGGAGTACAGCAGACAGGCAGACGGCCCACTTGATGGAAAACTGTTACCATCGCCTATGGAAATTTGCAACACCAAAGACGCTACAAATGCGCTGCTGCTCTCTTAAGGGAGACTGGCACCTGGTCACTAATGCCGGAACACAACTCGAGGTTGCTATGGCGGCATACTCTATACCAGGGGTGGTAGTATTCGTATGGGACAATCCAATTTTTTGCCTACCAAATTCTTGCGGAATTCCTCAAGTTTGGAAATAATGCAGAACCTTCAATTAATAGCGATTGGCATGAGCATCCTTAATTTTTAATGTATCTAAAGCTCGTTCGTGTCTGTCTGTCTAGAAAAATAATTATAACTAAAAGAAAAGTCATTCGATAAAATGCTAGCTTTGGCTGTAATTCTGGCATATTATGTATATAAAATTGTACCTATTAACGTTGGAGAATTGATGTCGTGGTAGCGTAATGGCTAGCGCACGCGTCCCAGACTCAGAGGGCGCGGGTTCGATCCTGGCCGGATCTGACTTTCTGATCTAATGTGCATATTGTTACAATTACCACGTGCTAACAACGGTGAAGGTAAACATCGTGATGCAACCTGCACATCGAGATAACCGATGTGTCAAACCTGCCAAGCCGCCTTGGACAAGCGTGGCGGGTATACTGTCCGTTCCCCTATAATGGGAGGCCTGAGCCCAGCAGTGGGACAAGTATGGGCTGCTATTATTATTTTATTAACGTTGGAGAAAAAACATCATGAAGGTCAACGATGTGTGGAAGTCACCGTCCATTCTCTTGGAATAGGGAAAGAAGGCAAATTAGGAATAAGCCAAGACATATTATTGTGGATAAATATAAATTAACATATAACTCTGAGTGAATTTATATTCTTGAACTTTATATTTTCATAAGCTAAGCAAATGTTCGAACATTTCATACACTTGTAGTTTGTAGAGTCGAGTTAACGAAAATAAGCTATGCATCTTGCCAGCGAAAATAAATTCTCGTCTGTTTACCACTTTAGTAAAACAAACTAAACTAAGAAATACAATGTTAGAACTTTGTTATTATAGAGAAGCAAGCAATATAGTGGAAAGAGGAAGCTTATTTTAACTTGAAAATACTTAGCCGTTAGACATTTGCTAAATTTTAGCAAGCTATCAGTAATTTTCTGATATCTTAAAGTTTTTTAATATTGTTATTAGGGAGAATAACTAATTTGTTGAAGAAAAAAGTCATAATTTTTATAGAAAGATAGTAGTAGTAGTATTAATTCTTTCAATGTTGGGGTCTCAAAAGTTTAGACGTCCACTTTTACTCAACCAAATGTCTAAGCTAAACTGTCGAGCAATACCAAAATTCCAAATTTTGCCATTGATTATGTATCGTGCGAAATTTAATGAAGAATTGTACTGAAAAGTATTTTTTTATAAAAAATATATTTGATTATTTACATATTTTTTTTAAATGCCTCGTCTACTGGGGGTAATAACTATTGTAAGTGTACAGAATTATGATACAGGGTGTTTTTCCAAAAAAGGTGTCGTAAAATACCTTCGAAGGTGATAGAACGCAACAAATGTCCATAACCACTTTTTAGCAAGTGGGCGACCAGTCTATCTATTGTATCCCAGCAATAATAGTTATTTGTGGTACTACTGTGGCAAGTTGGTTTTTAGAAACGAGTAGACGAATGTAAGCCCAAGATAAGGTCGAGGGCTTACCATAGTCACGAGTTTGTTAAAACCAATAACTGCACGTGTGTTATACAACGTTATTCAACACATGTGTGAGAAAACCGTACAATAGGTAACAAAACAAACATAAATATCAGTCCAAAAGTCGCAACAATATTTGAAATTTCTAATATGAAAATAGCGCGTATTTGTAAATAGCGCTACGTACGCGTGGTCAAATTTAGAACTACATCTTTCGCTTCAATTTTAGAATAGAATAGAATAGAATAAACATTTATTGTATAAACTGTCACAATCATAAAATTACAAAGTTGTTCGAGTTTTTTGTTGGAACGACAGTTTGTCCTTTCGGACGTACAATACAGGCGATTGTAATGGTGCCTGGCCATTTTCTATATAGTATTAAAGTAGATAAATGTATTGATCAAAAACACTTCCAAAGAGGTTCGATTACTTATCACATCTATTCTCGTAATGTGAAACTCTTTGGTGAAATTCTTATTTTACCACACGGTGTGCAATAAAATTGATATTTAGGTGAGAGTACCTATTTTACCGCACGTTCCACTGCATGATGCGTAATTTTAAACTTCGAACAATTTATACAGGCTTTGTAAATACATTTAATGAGCAAATGTGTTAAAAAAAATGACCTTGTTCATGAAGAAAACAAAAAAACATGGTTTTTATTTCGCACTTGTTTATTCATCAGAAAGAGAATTCCTTGTTTTCCTAATAAGGTTTTATAAGAGCATCTTCGGTCTCTATGGAGCATATAAATTATATCTCATTAAAATCAGTTCTCACAACTCAAATAAGCTCATTTCCACATTTATTACGTAATAAGCTTACTCATGCGAATTGTAGTTTGTAAAGTTCCATATTATTATATAATTATATAAATTTGCTCTTTACAGAATACGTGTATCATGTGTTTAACTCATTAGAACTATTTTCTACTTTTAACTTTCACATAAAAGTCAATGAAAGGAGAATAAATACCCACAATAACTTATACATACAATATATAAACAAAATGAATTCTTATAAAAGTCCCAACTATTGTGCGTGAGCCTATTCAAGAAAGAACTGTGATGTCCAAATACAGTTTGTCGCACTTCACACATCAGGAATCTCGATGAGCAGATTTCCAAAAGCTTTTCTTGTTTTACAACACATGGTTATTGCCACAATATGCGCATCTTATGTTAAAGGCATTCCATATTCTCGCAAGAACATTGCGATAACGCCAGAAAAGTGCGTGGAACGAGAATGTGGAACTCCCATTAGAAAAACTTCCTAAACAATACATGCTCCTGAATCAAGAATTGTACTTTTGTCGTTGCTTGCAATGATGTCGTAGCTACAGACGCTATAATCACGACCCCAAGCTTAATAATACATTTTTGTATTTATTTATTTATCAAGAATATTGCAAAATGTTTTTCTTTTTGGTAACTGGAAATGAAATATTTGTTATGTAAATGCGTGTGGCAAGCAGACTGTATTTAAATATAGAATGGAATATTATTTATTGTACAAAAATGCTACATAAAATCAAGAACATCAATATACAAGTACAATCAGCGATCTTATCGCCCATGGCGATTTCTTCCATACAACCTTTGGATGGAGTATAAGTAGGACAACAAAAGTCGGTAGTTGCTAAACCAGAACTAGTACAATAATTAAGTTTAATTAATTAATAGATAGTTATATATACGATAATTTAATTATTATAAATAATAATACATAATTATGTACCTACTACAATACACATTCAATATATGTACATACATAAATACACATTTTATATTATATACTTACAAAAGTAAACAATAACATTATAGCTTGAGGTAAGTAATCTTTTACTAATCTGTTAAAAGAAGGTAATGATCGTGTCTGCTTGATGTTTAGTGGTAGTTCATTCTAGAGTTGAATGGCCTGGATGATAAAAGGCTTGTTGTAAAATCTTGTGCTGTTGACAGATGTTCTGTTGTTAAATATAGAGATTGAATTAAAAAAAATATTTTAAGATATCAATACGTACTATATTTCCCTTGATGGTTTGAAATACAACAACAACAACAACAACAATACTCTTTATTGTAACCAACTTAAAACAGTAACACATATATACATATCTTAATATTAGGAAGTAGTACAATGGGCGGCCTTATTGCTTAAAGCAATCTCTTCCAGGCAACCTTTGGATGGACAAGGATCTTAAGCACGATAAATTGTTGGCGTGCAGCTTAAGACTATACTAATGAAAATATATATAATATAATGTACAATAATATACTTATATATATATATATATACACAATAAAAAAACATATATACATACACACACAAACACACACACAAACACAAACACACACACACACACACACACACACACACACACACACGCGCGCGCGCGCGCGCGCGCGCGCACACACACACACACACATACATATATATATATATATATATATATATACATATGTATATATACATATACATACATATGTATATATACATATACATACACAACAAATAATACATATTATGCAGTTAGATAGTGCTCCCTCACAAGTCTGTTGAAACTATGAATCGATTTAGCAGAGCGCACCTCTGCCGGCAATGCGTTCCAAAGATGCACGGCACAAACAGAGAACGATCGTGCGTAAATCTCCGTGGTATGTAAAGGTGTCCTCAGCCGCAACTTCTCTGATGATCTCAGGGATCTTGAATCACTGTGGAAGAATTGGAAGCATTCTTTAAGATAGGACGGAGTACGAGAATCAAACAATACGTTATAAAGAAGAGACAGAACATGAGCATTACGGCGAAGTCGAATTGGTAGCCACTTGAGCTTTTTACGATATTCGGATATATGATCATATTTTCGTAACCCAAATATGAATCGTATACAGAAATTTTGGAGTCGCTCAAGTTTATCTAATTGGCTTTGGTTAAGATCGAGATAGCTGACGTCACCATAATCAAGTATTGGGAGAAGGAGGGATTGCGCAAGCGCTACTTTAGTGGTGTACGGTAGAAAATATTGTAGACGACGTAAAGAAGCAGCTGATGCAAATATTTTCTGGCTTATTTTTTGTATCTGAGGGCCCCAGGATAGTGATTTGTCTAAATAAATTCCTAGATTTTTTACTTCATTGCTTATGGGGATCACAGCCCCTCCAAACATGACTGGTGACAACAAAGACCAGTTAACCCTGGAAATCATTTTATTACTCCCAATGATGATGGTTTGAGTTTTGTTAGGGTTAACACTTAGTCCATGATCCATACTCCAGTCAGATATTCGTTCTAGGTCATTATTAGTTATAAGTATCGCATCATTCAAAGTATGAATGGGTGCGCTAGTGTAAATTTGGAGATCATCTGCGTAAAGGTGGTAGGAGCTCTGAAGTTGTTCGGAGATAGAATTTATAAAAATCGAGAAAAGTAGAGGAGATAATAACATTATAACATTATAGAATAAAACAAAAAGAAAACTCAAAGAATCAAATCATATAAAAAGAATATGTCCAATGAGTCGTCATCTCGGTATCAGACGGATCGAGCAAATTTAATCAATTTGATTGAAAAATACAGAACTGAAAAGACACTGTAACGTAGTAATTTTCAATTATAGTCGTCACTATCGCATATTTAAATTCCCGCTATTGAAGCATAGAATTTAGCTACTATTCGTTCACTGGATGGATGCCTCGTACACAACGTTCAACCATTAGACGGTATTCAATGACATTGAATAATTCAAATTTATGTTTTTATGATTCCTTTTTGTTGATTCATCCAATTCCAAATTGAAGGACAGGGATAAACCGTCCAATATTGGATTTAGCAAAATTGCCTACTAAAGTTCTTTCTCTATATACTCCAAGTAAAATAAACAGCGCTTCTAACGTAGGATAATAAACAAAATTCCAGCCGCTCCTTAATACATTCCTAAGATATTGCTACTCGGTTTCAGTTCACACATTTTCCCAGAGGAAGGCATACCACTCCAGACTTGCGAAACGATGCACAGCGAATGAATTCACGATGCATAATTTCGCTCAAGTAATGTTCCGTTCATAGTCTAGTAGGGTTCTCCCGCGGCTTCGCTGGGGTGGTTTTAACCCTAGTTTATTTTGAGAGTTAACTTTCACACGGGTTACATTGCATTAAATTTTTATCCAGGCGCTATTCGCCCCTAGCAAATTTAAGTAATTTTATTTAGGAAATTGTCCCATTTATGTGATAAAAAGTATCCTATGTCCATTCTTGGTATAGAGAGTATATACATAGCAAATTTCAGGAAAATCATAATCATACATACACACACAGACGGAGTTACTTTTGCCAATCTTTAAATGGCTGCCGATAAATAGTCCAAAAATGTTGTGAAAACTGCTGAATTGTGCTTCAAAACCGTTCCTCGGAGTACTAACAGCATCCCGGTCGACTAATGTGGTGGTTGTGCTAAGCAAGGACGCCTGAATCCGGCCGAAATCCCTACATAGTTCCAATGACGGTATGCGTACATTTTTCCTACTTGATTCACTAGAATTTTCGAGGCGGCATCAGGTGTAACAGAGAATCAGGATTTGTTCCGGTTAAGTATCTGCTACTCCTCCTTTGTTTTTGAAACTTAAGCCGTAATCTTCAAATAGTCATAGTAGTAAGAGGTCTACTATTTGGTTTCAGTATGCTGTATTTTATATATAACACCATAAACGTTATAAGATGGCGCATTCTCTCGCAGAAAGGAAGCAGAATGCTAGAGTGCCAGCACGCGTGCATCCGAGCCAATGCACATAAAACAAATTCTTATTGCGTAACATCGTCCTCTATGTTGACTCCACAAGTTTCGTTTTCAATGGACATTTATATAAAAAATATTTCAGAGTACGGGACTCGAATTAAAATGCCGTTGGAATTACTATAGAATTTATTAGAACTAGACAAACACGTCTAACACAGGCACAAATATAACCGGACGCAATAAGTCCAAATGTAATGCACAATTCAATAACACGCGCAAAGTCCGTCACTAAAATGTACACACGTCTTGCCTCGCTCGTGTTATCGCTTTGACTGCCTCCTCTATCCATCCTGCCGTCGTTTTATACTTCACAAATACAAGTATGCCCGCCCGTATCATCGAGTTAATTTCCTAGAAATCGTAATCTGCACACCTGACTAATTATGCGTGCAAACGGCCATAAACGAGTACAGTAGGCTGTTCTCCACAATAACCAATAAATAAGTAAACAAAAGAAGACAATCATAAAGATATTACAATTGGTTCAAATGCCGACAGGTAATAGCGTGCTTCGTGGAATTTGTTTTTGTCGGAGGGCTAAGTTTACAACTTAGTATATTAGATTTTGATAAATAGATATATTGACTACTTTTCAGCAGACGAGATCGTGATATGACTCAGATGTCAACATATAATTATTTAGACAACGTACTCTCATACGCACGCACATATATACACACGAACACGTAGGTATGTATATATACATATTTATGTCAATACGTGTATATACATACATCCACAGGCGCGTCGGTGCGAGAGGTCAAACTTATTTTCACAATAGTTTAATTTATGTAGCAGCCATAAGAAAGATATATTTGCATTGATCTTGGTAGGTTTACAATAAATTCGAATAAAATATTCATATAAAAGAGCGAGTGTTAAAATACTGTTACGAGTTGCAGGACTCGAATTAAAATGCCGTTGGAATTATTATAGAGTTTATTAGAACTACACAAACACGTAGAACACAGGTACAAATATAACCGAACACAACAAGTCCAAACGTAATGCAGAAGGTCGTGATACAGTAACACGCGCAAAGTCCGTCACTAAATAGATCACTGAATGTACACAAGTCTCGCCTTGATCGTGTTTCTCGCTCGACTGTCTCCTCCCTCCATCGAGGCATTGCTTTATACTGCACAGATGCAATATGTCTGCCAGGCCGCGTGGAACAAATTTCCTAGAATCAGTTTGTACTTTAAATCCGACACATCTGTCTAATAACTGCCATAAAAGATTACAATACACAATGGGCGGTTTTCTAATCACAAATTTTAAACATAAAGTAAACAAAAGAAGTCCAAATGCTGAAAGGCAATAAAATGTGTTTCTACAGGTATGCAGGTGTGAATTAGTCTTTGTCGGCGTCTAGGTCGTAACAATACTTTGCTATATTCTTATTTTTAATATAATTTTAATTATTATTTAAACAGTAATAAATACGCTATTTGATTCCTTTAAGATATGATGTCATAACTTGCTATGCTCAAACAAAATCTAGATAGCTTCTGCGTATTATCAGATGGAATCTCAGTTGATCTGACAATAAACTAACTTTTATTTTTTATTTTATCCAAAATAAATATATACAATAACTAAAATGTGATTTACTGAATGCAGTGATACACTGTTAAACAGATTTCTCTTGAATGCCGTTAACTATGATAGTCTTCACCGTTCATTACCAAGCGTTTGGATTACTGGGCCGAAAAGGATTTAACCTGGCTTAAATCCAAAGGGTTTGGGGATGCAGTGCGGTTGATGCAAACGAGCCGAATGGTTTTTATTTAAAGGATGCAACTCACTGAAAATACATGTTAGCTTTTATTTGCAATAATTTCCAATTCTATTGGCAATATATAGAATGTTTTTTATTTTAAAATTTAAAAGTTTATTTATTTGATGTGTCTGTGGTAATCTGAATTTGCAATAAAATTATTATAGGTATATGATGGTTGAAGTCTAATGTCATTTTTTTCGTTATATGTCACTATCGATTTATCATAATGTTACGTTAGAAACATCTATGAAATACTAGTGGTCGCCCAGTGGTCGAAATTCGACTATAATTAATTTAAATGATAAATTTTGAACATTATTAAGGTTCTGTTGTCAGAGACTATATATACTTCTATAATCACAGATTTTGCCAAGGCTGCACTGTTAATTTGACTTCTACCATAAACAAAAGAGTATATAAGCGTGTGTGTGTCAAATACATGGTAGTGTGTGTAATGTTTCTTTTATTGATTTAATATATTTCTTATACATTATTTAAAAAAATATTAGCATTCTGCACTCCTTCTGTATATAAACTATTAGTGTGCGAAATTTCATACTCCACCGTCCGCGCAATTTTCGTAAAAAGGGGTACAAAGTTTTTGCTTCGCGTATTAATATATAAGTAATGCTTACTGACGTAATATTATTAGATTGATAGAACTATAACCCCCGTACCAAGGTTTATCAGCCCTTTAAAAATGAAATTCAAAAAGTATTTCTCGTAATCGCATTAGGGCAACTATCAAAGTCCCTTTTAACGAGCTGTTAAACCTCACACTTGTTATGAATAAGGGATTTAATTGTGATACACCGTTTAAATACGAAATTTAATAGAAACTTTGAAAAATGTCTTGATGATATTTAAATATATATTTTAAATATCATCCGAAAGTTTTAGTAGTGTTTTTCAATATCAAAAAGCATTCTTATGTCATGTGTAGAAATGTACGACTCAAGGACTTTATTAAGGTTATGTTTTTATTATCGCTCTTTCCAGGTTACTGACATTCCTAATGGTCTAATAACAGGTGGTTTCATATAACTAAAGTAATTACTTATATATTTTATTCTACCTGAATCCAAGCAAAGTCTATATTTTCAATTAATGAATGAATGAATGAAACTAGCGGTCCGGTGCGGTTTCACCCGCGCTCTGTCCCGCTCCCGTAGTATATAGCGTCATGCTATATAGCCTATAACATTCCCTGTTAACGTAGCTTTCCAGCAGTAAAAGATTTTTTTAAATCGGTTTAGTAGATCCAGAGATTACCCCCTACAACGTCACAAACTCAGAAACTTTACCTCTTTATAATATTAGTATAGATTTAAACTTTGTACTTAAAAACTAGGTACAATGAATAAATATTGAACAAAGGGTGACCTTATCGCTTAAAGTGATCTCTTTCAGACAATCCCCTATGTCTCTCATGAAAGCATTGTCACCCTAGATCCAACTATCTCGAACCTTTCGTGCGGTGCTGTTATTAGTTCTCCGACTATATTATCGGGAATATTGAGAAGTTTTGCTCATAATTAATGTGAAAGTAGCACGACATACTGTACCAAGCATTCGGTAATAGTTGGCAGTAATTCAAAATATCGATTTTATGGTGACCTCAAGAACTGTCTTGATAACAAACTGCAGCCAAAACTTTATTAAGTATTTTTCTAAAGTAGTTTATTTCGTCTTCTTACTTGGAAACGAATCTTTATTTGTTTTACAATGACATCTTCTAGGTTATCCTGAAACTATTTAACCATTGTAAAACAGCCATGCTGGAATCTTGCCTTGGTTATAGCTCTTATAGCCCGCTCCATTGGTGTGATACCACCCGCTCTGAGAATATCGGTGGCAAATGCTAATCGTGTTTTGTACGGTGAGAGTACTGATGCCCCATATTCTCTTCTTCCATATCACACCTTCCTATCCTTTTTACTTACTATCGCCCCCGTCTTATGTCATGCTCTCTGTCTCATTAGAATTCGATTCATGCGGCCGCCGAATTTACCCGTCGGGATGGCTACCATCCTTGGTCTAGAGTATGCCGCCATAACAACCTTAGGTGGTATTTCAGCATTAGTGGCCAGGTTCCAGTCTCCCTTAAGAGAGCAGCAGCGCATTTGTAGCACATTTGATATTGCAAATGCCCATAATGGGCCATCTGCCTGTCTGCTGATCTCATGCAATAAAAAAATGAATGTCATGACAACGGCTCAACGCTATGTTTGCTTTTTCTTTACCAGAAGAAATCCGGTTGAGGACCATCAAGCATGCAAGGGGTAAAGTCGCGGCCGGTGTGTGGGCTTAGTTTTGTCGGAGTGGCACTAGAGATTCTATTTCCACGCCTCGGTTTGGGATACCCACTAAACCCCTGGCAGATCCTTAAACGGCCCTTGTCCGGGCTGTAGGGTCGCTTGCGCATTTACCTCCAACCTGGACGGACGACGGCCGGCTCCTTTATGAACTGCTCTACGTTCTACGGTTCTCCGGCTAGGTGAGAAGTGAGAAGGACCGCGCGGATCATTGCGAGACCGTTTTCTCCGGCCTTTGTATGCAGGGTATCCAGTGATAGTTTGTTTCCTCCCATGTCCCATCCTGATAGCTGTTGACGCGCTGGCTCCACCTCTGCTATTGCAAACGTCTACAGACGACAGTAACCAATATCCATTAAGAGAGTCGTCTGCTCCTTGCCAGCTCCACCAAAAAAAAAAGATAAATGCTGAACTGGTGATATTTAAACAAAGTATCTTTATTGTAATGGGTAAAAAGGCACTTAAGCTGATTGTAAGGAGATTTGCGATCCTTTTTATTTGAAAGGTCACTTGAACAATGTACTTACCTGATTCATTTCACCTGACGTTAAGAAATTAAAAATATACCGAGCCGTTTACTTTAGTTGCTTCCGAAATAGCTAATTAGGCATAATTAGTTTTGTTCACTTGAGAATGAAAATGAACGTTAAACTACAAGATGGATGTGTAAAAATGTAAAGGTAGACCAAAAAAGATGTGAATGGATTGTGTAAAGGATGATATGATGATTTGTGGTGTGACAGAAGATGTATGTCAGATTAGAGGAGTGTGGAAGGAAAGAACGTATTGTGCCGACCCCTAATAATAAGTATACGGTGAAAGAAACGAGAGAGAGTTTTGTTCACTTCAGCCTTAGATGAAATAAAAGTATAGACGTGGACTACGAGAGAAAAAGCGTCAATCTCATGACCGGTACCTATATCTTAGCGACCGTTCATTTGCCTTAATATCGGTTAAAATTGGTCATTCGCCCGCTGTCGTTCGTCGCGCGCGCACGTCTCCCGTTCCGCCTCGGCAGTTCGTTATTCGTGTTCGTTGTGTTCGTTCGTTCACCCGGTCGATCTGTGTTTTTTCTGTGACAGTGCAGTGAAAAGTGCGTCATCAGGTGGTTTTTCCACCAAATCGTTCGTCCCCCTCAGGGACAATGGACGGCGTGGAGCCCTCTCCGTCGCTGTTGGAGGGTTTGCTGTCGTTTTTACAACAGCAATTCCCTCAAGCACTCGACCAATTTTTGAGGACTCCGGAGTCCCAATCAATGGCGTCCGTTGTTATCTCGGAACTTAATTCCGAGAAACCTGTGTCCCGCGAGTCACACGTGCAAAGGGCCCCCGCGCAGGGCCCCCTCCCCGCGCCCGCATCTGCCGCGACCATCGCATTCCCCGCGACCCCCGCCGCCGCGCATGCCGCAGACCACCTGCGCTCTGCCGCAGCGCCCGCGCCCCCCGCGTCCGTACCCGCCGTGTTACCGGTGCGCCCGCCGCCCGCACCCCCGCTCAACGACGCCCACCGTGTGGCACCAAAGTCACGCGCCTCGTTTTCTCGCGGTCCCGCACCGGGAAAACCGCGTTCGAGCTCTGCGAGTTCGACGACATCGCGTTCGCGTTCGCCCATCCACCGCGTAATCGATTCTCGTCGAGAAATCGACTTAACTCCTGAAGGTTCGCAATACCTCAAGGTTGTCCCTCTTTCACCGGCCGATGAAATTACCCCCATGGATGTCGCGCCTCCCGCGAATATCCCCTTAGACCGCGAAGACGATGACGGTTTCATAACCGTCAATCGTAGTAAAAAACGTAAGACCCAGAGGGAGGTCCCCCCCAACCCCGCCCCCACTGCGGGCACAAAACCGACAGTGGCACCTTCCAGCCGCCCTGGGCCACCTTCACAGCGCCCGCCGCCACCCCTGATCATCCGCGAGAAAGCCCATTGGCTTCAACTCGCTAAGGAACTGCCAGGTAAGGCAATCTCCATAAAAGAGGCCCGTGATACCCAACACGGCATCAAAGTTATGGTCACATCTTCAAGTGACCACCGCGCCCTAACTACTCTCTTATGTGACCGTAAAATCGGTTACTACACTTACGCCCTGCCAGAAGAAAAACGCCTTCGGGCTGTAATTCGCGGACTTCCTCAGGAAATTGAAAGTTCCTACATTCTAGAGGACCTTAAGTCCCAAGCCCTACCAGTGCACGAAGTGCACCGTATGCACAGAGGCGACGCCACAAAGTCGCCTCTAAACCTAGTATTGGTTGTCCTCGACCTCTCCCCAGAGGGGAAAAAGATCTTCGAACTTGAGAAGGTCTGTGGTCTCTCTGGCCTTCGTGTGGAACGTCCACACGAAAAACATACACTACGGCAGTGTCATCGCTGCCAACTTTATGGGCACTCTGCCCTTCATTGTCAATCCCGTCCCAGGTGCGTCAAGTGCCTGGGCGACCACGGGACCTCGGAGTGCACTCGCACCCGGGACTCCCCGGAACCACCCAGCTGCATCCTCTGCGGCCAAGCGGGTCACCCCGCTAACTACAGAGGCTGCCCTGCCGCCCCCCGACCAAAACGTAAGGTCGGAAAGGGCAATGCCCAAAAAGGCACTAGAAAAGTGCCGAACAAACCCGAATTCGTGGCGGCCCCCCCTCCAGTGGTAAACCACTGGACGGGTCTTCCCACGACGGAAGCGTTTCCTCCGCTGAGGACCCGTGCCCCAGTGATAGCCGGCCTACCCTCGGCCACCCTCTCCCCCGCTCCCATTTCTAAGGCACCTTCTGGGCCATCGGCCCACCACTCTATAGCGGAGGACTTAGCTTTGGCGACTAAATTCGCCAAGAACTTGCCCTTCGACCTGGAAGAGGTCCAACTCTTGGCTCGGAAACTGAGACAAGTTTCAGAGTCAACTCAACCCTCCCTCCGGGATCAACTCGTGATCGAAATGGATCACGCGTACCTCCTCCAAATACTTAGATCGTTGTAACTAAACAACCTAGTACAAATTATTGTTACCGGTAACAAATGGCGCATGTAGGTAGAAATAAACCACGCTCATTGACTCTGGCGACTTATAACGCCAACGGCCTTCGAAACCAGCGCGACTTGGTCCATGACTTCCTGGTTACCAATCAAGTAGATATACTACTAGTACAGGAGACCTTCCTGAAACCGAGTAATAGAGATCCAAAGATCTCTAACTATCGGATCACTAGACATGACAGGGTAGGCCGTGGTGGCGGCACCCTGATCTATTTCAGAAGATCCCTACACTGCATGCCTGTAGTCACCCCCCCACTAGAAGGTATGGAGGTATCCGCCTGCAGACTAGCAATGACTGGCCACCAACCTCTAGTCATAGTTTCAGCATACCTCGCATGCCAAAAAACCCTCATTAAGAAAGACCTAGAAACCCTATTCAACTTAGGCCCGGCTGTTATTATAGCCGGAGATCTGAATTGCAAACACGAGCAGTGGAATTGCAATACCACTAACCCCAATGGCAGAGCCCTAATAAATATATCAGACAATCTTTTGTTTGATATACTAACTCCCATGACCCCCACAAGATACCCCCCCAACCGCGACTGGGGGACCCCAAACACTCTCGACCTAGCATTACTGAGGGGCGTAACCCTTCAGTTCCATTCGATCGAAACGATGGACGATATCGACTCGGACCATCGTCCGGTTATCCTCAGATTAGGACCACAGACAGACCAGACATCTGAAACTAGGACCTCTGTGGATTGGTTGAGACTTGAGACCCTCCTCAAGGCAACCAGCTCACAAGACCTGGACCGCATCCCGGACCACATCGTGTCCCGCCAAGACACAGAGACGGCAATCGAGGCCCTCACCAGCCACCTTCAATCCGCAGTGCGGAACTCGTCCAGGCAGGTGCCAGTGGAGGATGACCGCCACTTATGCCTGCCGGACGAGGTGAGGGTACTGCTGAGGGAAAAGAGAGCTGCCTCCAGAGCTCATGACAGATATCCCACCGAGGATAACAGAATCCGACTCCGCGAACTAGAGCGCGAGGTCAAACTACGTATCCGGGAAGTCAGGGAACAACGTTGGGACAGAACGTTGAGGGATATCGAACCAACTCACCAGGCGTACTGGAAGCTGGCTAGAGCTCTCAAATCAGACACCCTTACTGTCATACCCGCGCTAGAAAGAGCCGACAACACCGAGGCGTTCGATGACGAGGAGAAGGCCGAGTGCCTTGCTCAGAGTCTAGAGCTTCAATGCTCCCCCACTACGCAAAACGTCGACCAGTCACACCTGACGGATGTGGACTCCGAGGTCGAACGTAGATCCTCCTTACCAGCGGAAACCACACTCGATCCGGTCACGATCGAAGAAGTGCAAGATCTGATCAAGTCCCTCAAACCGCGAAAAGCTCCAGGGATCGATGGCATTAACAATCGCGTCTTAAAACTCCTCCCCGCCCACCTAATTATAATCCTGGTGAGCATCTTCAATGCTGCCATAACAAATTGCTCCTTCCCCGCGATCTGGAAGGAGGCAGATGTCATTGGTATTCACAAGCCGGGAAAACCGGCTAATAAACCGTCTAGCTACCGTCCAATCAGCCTACTGAGCGCACTCAGCAAGCTTTATGAGAGAGTCATCCTCTCACGACTTAGAGATTTTGCCTTCAGCAAACATCTATTACCCGATGAGCAATTTGGCTTCCGTGCCAGACACTCATGCGTACAACAGGTGCACCGCATCACGGAGCACATACTATCTCACTTTGCCCATCGCCCCCGCCCTATAGGAACAGCCGCACTGTTCCTAGATGTAGCAAAAGCCTTCGACAAGGTCTGGCACAACGGCTTGATTTACAAGTTGTACCAGTTCGGTGTGCCAGACAGACTCGTGCTCATCTTGCGAGACTTCCTCCTAGGCCGAAGCTTCCGTTTTCGAGTGGAGGGAACGCGCTCGTCCCCTCACCCACTCACAGCCGGTGTACCACAGGGCTCGGCCCTGTCCCCACTACTTTTCACGCTGTACACCAGCGACATCCCAAAAACTCCAGATGTAGAGTTGGCCCTCTTCGCGGATGACACCGCACTCTATACATCAGATCAGAACCGACAAATGGCTTGCGTCCGGCTGCAGGCAGCTGTCACAGAGCTAGGCGAATGGTTTCGCAAATGGAGGATAGAGGTAAACCCGGAGAAAAGCGCAGCAATGTTCTTTTCCCCGGGCACGCTTCGCTCCCCTAAACGCGCTAGCCTTCGCCTAAAAACCATTTCGCTCTACGAACAACAAATTCCCTGGGCAAAGTATACCAAATACCTGGGTGTCACCCTAGATCGGAACTTGCGCTTCAACGAGCATATCACTATAATCCGGAATAGAGCGCGATTTGTGATGGGTCGTTTAGCACCCATGATAGACAAACGAAGCAAAATGTCCCTCAGACACAAGCTTACTTTGTATAAAACATGCATCCGCCCGATCATGACATACGCGAGTGTGGTATTCGGCCATGCCAAGCCTGCCCTTTTAGATAAATTGCAAATCGTGCAGAACAAATTCATGCGCAGAGCCGTCGGTGCTCCCCTCTATATGCGTAACGTCGACCTCCACCGCGATCTGGAGCTTCCCTCCATCAAAAACTACATTACGTCGCTCTCGCGTAAGTATTTCGATCTCGCGCCGCACCATCGAAATCCGCTCGTCGTGTCCGCGTCCGATTATAAGCCTCGGCGAAAGGCTCTCGTGCGACGACCGCGTAACGTCCTCACGGACAGGGTCGACGTTATCACAAAACGGCTGGCCCGGATCAGCCCGCCCGCGGTTAGGACGGCAGGCTGGCAGGCACGGACAGACAGACACAGACGGCGGCGTCTCAGGCGCCGCCAATCAAGATCTCTCCACGTCCCTGCGAGGGACGCTAGGAGACATAGCTCCCCCACAGGATAGACTAGGCGTGTTGCTGGGAAGTTTCTTTCGCCGTTTCTTCTCTCCCAGCCATAACACGTTGCGAAACGGCAGTAAGATAGCGTAGGCCGCCGCAAACCACCGATCCCGGCCCGCCGGAATCCTTCCCCTCGGGCTTTATATTACCCGTCGCCCGTTCTCAATTAGTGCTTTGTGTCGCCCTATGGTGGGCATCATTAAATTCATCCCCCTCTCATGGCAACAGTCCAGCCGAGGTAAAACTCCTTAGGGAGCTCCCTCGAGCAGGTTGCCCCTCCGGGCTCGAGCGCTTTCGCTTCGCGAAGGCACTTGCCCCCAAAACCCCGGTAAAGTTGTAAGGTCTTCGGACCAACAACATAAAGTCAAGTCCAATAAAAAAAAAAAACGGTTAAAATTTGACATAGGTAAACTCCATACAAATAATGTCAAAATTCAACCGATGGTAGAACAAGATGAATGAATAGTAAGTGAAGAGTGAAATATTTTTTAAACGTGAATGAAGTGTTAATTTTTTTAACAAAAACAATACCGACTTAAAGAAGTCGGTTTTTTTTAATACTTTTTAGTTGCGAAAATACTTCAATAGCTTTAGAAATAATATATTAAGCACTTGTAGAAATTGTACAACTGGCGCGCATATACAAATTTGCCATCTCACTCTTCGGTGTATCTGCTCTTCAACAAGGGTTGCTCTCGATTCCCTTGCGATCCACAAATCAGATCCTGACTTGGTGACTATGGGACCATCTCGGGAGTTAAAAAACAAAAAAAAATTGAAAATCGGTTCATAATTGACGAAAAAACCGCGTAACATGTGTAGACACAAAAAATTAAGCGTCTGTAGAAAGTGTAATAGTGGCACGCATATATTTATAAGCTTTTTTTGTAAAAATGTAGGCTCTCGGCGTTTTTTAATATGAGTTACTCTCGATTTCTCTGAGATCCACTCAATGTATTCTCAACTGGTAACCATGGAACCGCCTCAGAAGTATACATACTTACGAGTAAAAAAAATCAAAATCGTTACAGATTTGACGAAAAAGTCGCGTATAATGCATATAAAAAAATAAGCACCTATAGAAAATGTAATAGCTACACGCATATATAAGCTTTTTTCCAAGAATTTAGGCGCAAGGGGTTCTTTAATAAATAATGATTATTCTCGAGTTCCCTGGAATCCGCACACTAAATCCTGACTTGGTGACAATGGGACCAATTCGGGAGTTTTTGATTAAACCTTTTGATAAAAAAAATCTTGAAAATCGGTTTAGAATTGATGGAGAAATGGAGTAACGAACATACAAAAAAAACATTCAGATGAATTGTAAATCTCCTCCTTTTAAAAGTTGATTAAAACAATACATTTAATTTAAAAAAAAATTACAATACAATAGGTGGTATTATCGCTATTAGCGATTTCTTTCATACAATCTGTGTATGGACAAGAAGGTAGGTAAGAACAGCGATATGTTGCATAATTGTCCGTATATTGAATTTAGTATCTTATAATAAATAAACTTACGCACTTTAGTGCGGAACTTTACGAAGTATACACGTGGTTTGTGTCGATGTGGTTAGTATTAATGTAATTTAATTCGATTTAATACTGCGTTCTCGCAACGCACTGCGGTGCGATCGGCTTCCTATGCTAAGATCAAAATTCTCTAGCCGGTTTCACTTTGAAAGCCCAAGACTCCGTCTTTCTATTAATGGTCTAAGGGATCATCAAATAAACTCGTTACAACTTAAAAATAATAAATCCCACCGCTTACGTGACTGACATCTTAAAAATTCAAGACTGCTATAAGCCATTATTTACATACATACATACATACATACATAACTTCACGCCAGTTCCCTCGCGGGGTAGGCACTGTAACGGATCCACTATGCTTATGAATTTTATTTTTAAATTATAATTCATTAAAGTTGTACTTATATAATAAAAACTTTTGTACTCTAAAGAAAACAAGTAAGAAGCATTAAAAGTAGAAAAATCAGAACTAATACTTTGTATGATTGTATTGAAAATTAATTTACAATTTTTTATACACTTTAAAACATAGTCAACGAATAGAGAAATGACGATAGGAATTTACAGGGTCTAAGAAATTAATCATTATTGAGTATAAGCTGATCCGAATCTTATAGTAACACAGTTAAGACACATATTTGAAATTGCAGTATAAATCGATTGATCGATAATTTCTCAATCATATTTAACTAACACTCTTAAACTAAGGCTAATTAGGTCTAATTTACAAATAATGCGTAAACAATCACGGATCGCTGAAAGGGGCGGTGCAAATATTGAAAGAACACCCTTTATTGGAAGTGGTGGTGGCAGGATTTTTGACAATAAAAGCCTGAGAAACAGTCGTTTTGGAAACAGAAATCAGACAGAAATCGAGAGGGAGAGCGCGGAATCGGGGGAGAAATCGGGAGGAATCGGGAGAATCGGGATAGTAAATCGGGAAGAATCGGGAGACTTTCAACGAGGTCTCACGAAGGTTCTTGTATAGACTTTTACACAGACTTTTGGGGAAACTCTGACAGATTTTCAGACAGACTTATACAGGGCCTCTCGTGAAGAATTCTAGACAGTCTTTCGAAGCGTGAAATCGCGAGTTTTGCTTGAAGATTTGACAGTTGTGTTATCTTTCGTTCAGAGGTCGAAACCTCGCTGTCAAGTCTGAGATCCATCGGGTTCTTAATATTGGATCACGCGGTCGAAATATAGCTCCGGGCACGCCGATGAGCTACGCGAACGAAGTTGTAGTCACTAGATTAGTACCAGTTTAGAGTCAATTCGACAAATTAATTAATAATCTTGTGATAAATCATTTTCTATAATAAAATTATATAAACGTCAAAGTTTTAGAAATTAGTATTCCGAAGTGTTAGTCCGATCTGTGCGGAGATCGATAGGTTAGAAGTGGTTCCAGTTAGGCGCATTGCAGCCATCGATATCCTGAAATAATAGTAGCGGTTACGTGAGTAATAGAGTCCCCGTTTAATGACGAGGACTAGCATGTTAGTCGTATTGCTTATAGTTGTTTGCTTTTAGCAGCCTATAGGTGGCTGAATAGCGTTCGTCCGGAATCCACGAAGTTTTGTACTAAGCAAGATTTTTCAATTAAAATTCAGGTTGAGTAATGTACGTAATTTTTATATTAATCCAAAATAGTCGAGTAACTGTTTATTAGGTGTATTAAAATATATTTTATAATGATTTTTTTTAATCTGAGTAATTCTACGTTTAAGCAATATGATTGAATATTTCATATAAAATTATATCTAATTCATTATATGATCTGTTGGACATCATAATGTTGACAAAACTTAATGAATTATTAATCAATTACTAATAGGTATCTCGTATTTTTATACAAAATCACAGCGGTAAATAACGTTGACTATTTATTTAAAGCACTATAATCAGATATACGTATTTCAAACATCTTTGATTGAACTATATCTTTGAAGTCGTTGAATTCAAACTTCTCGATTATAATATTGGTTCTCTTACTTTAAATAAGTCTATGGGGCGCCATTAATAAAGCGATAAATACCGAGTTATTGGTCTTTGTTTCCTGACGAAATCGTTTGATATCATACGAATTATAGTATACAGTTGTAGTAGTTTTAATAGCGGTTATATAATACTTATTCTGATAGCGAGTTCCCTACCTTTAAAGCAAAGGTTGAGAATGCGACTAGATTAACGATTAATTGATGTTGTTTAATACATCATATAAATGTTTAATATTTATTATATCAACAACTATATAAATGAAGTTTACGTTACAATTCTTATACTTTACACAGATATCTTTTGTTCTATACAAAATATAATATACACGTATATATCAACGTAAAGTAGTTGTAACTTATCATTTATAATAATCTTCAACGAGATAATGTGTTTACATTTGTGGTAGATCCATGCCAGTTTAAATTGGATCAGGGTTAAAAGCCTATACATATTTATTCTATTCTTGACTTACAAGTTCTTGTCTAGTCATTTCTACCTTATGAATTGTTTTGTTTGGCAATTATTCCTTCAAATGCAATGCAGTGCTTGGCAAAATGGACGGATAGCTCGATTAGTTCTTGAGATTTGTACATCGTAGCTATAGTACATGATTCTTGCCTCCCTGGGTACGATATTTATTATCGTGACATACTCATTCGACAGTTTGTGTTTTACACATAGGTCGTTCGCAAACGTCGATTAGACAAATGCGGCGGAATGGTTTGTTACCGGGAAGTGCCTCGAGTCAGTGCTCTAACTGTCTTGTCTGCTTAAGTAAACGGCTCTTGTTGTCCGGTCTAGTTTGACTTGGACTGTTTTTAGGAAGAAATGACTCACCAATGAACTATTAAATTCAGTTCGGCATTGAATGCCTGCCTTTCTGTGTTGATTATCAGTGGAATTGACTCTGATCTAAATGACTGTTTATGGTTATTTATCTCAAATTAAAACACTTAAAAGGTAAGGTTATGCCAATGGTATCATGTTATACCCTTCCTATCCTCATACCTGGGAATGAGCCAATATTTTATATTGTAATTAAATTATATAATACTTGTGTTCGTCAGCCGTGTATCTGCTTGAGCGCTATTATAGCTTACTTGTCTAACTATGGTCGATGATTCTTTAATAGATAGTTGGCCTAGACACAGTAACTCGCAGTGCACGTTCGAAATATCCGAACCGTCTGATATGTTCACAATGTATTTTTGAAAGTTGCATTTTGGCACTTTCAACAAATTATTGTTAGTCATTTAAATGCTGATATGGAATGTTTGGTTAAAACGCTCGTCTACGTGGCCTATATCTCAAATCAATGCATGCGTGACTAGTAAGTGCTTCCCACCTGAGTGCTATATTACCAATTACTCGGCGTCAAAATTCTATTTACAGAAAGACAGCCTATTTATTCTAGATAGCCTCATGGGACAGTATTATGATACTGAGTACCGAAAGGACGCTATGTATTTTTGTGAGTTACTTCGGCACTCTCAAAACCCAATTCTGGCCTTACACACACACACACATTAATCGAACTGGATTATCGGCCTAAATGACTCACATAATATTTAAAGGATATAATTTTGGGATTGGTTCATCAACTAGTTCCTTTCTAATCCTGAAGGTATAATAAAAAGTGATTGTGAGGGATCACTTCTTGACCCGGGTGGAAGGCATTTTGGGTTTATTATACCTTTTTATTAAATCTTCATTGATTAAATCCCTCTCCAAACTCCATAATTATATAATCTATTATACTATTTACATACTCATTAAACTCCTAGTTCATAATCACTAAAATCACACAAACGCCTTATACACGTAATATTCTAATATCAAAACCTAATCAATTAAATTCATATTAATAATGTATTTATATATTGAAATACATAGGTATATGATGGTATTCAGCAGCGGTCTATTCTGTTCATCCTAGTCTCGTTATAGGTAACTAACGACAGGCAGTCGTTTTATAAATGAATAGATAATTACAAGTCGTTAATTATACTGGGTATGATAAAACAACTTCTGAACTTTTAGATGATTTGCTTGTCCAGACAAATTTCCATAGAACTGAGCTACTACAATTAATATACACACAACGTAGGATACCTTCCACTAGACATATTATCACAGCCAACCTAAACTAAAGAAATTCTATATTAGATTTCTTTGTAAATTTTAATTCAAGGGCGAAAAATTTGAGAGTATATAGACTCTCTGCTCTTATGTATATATTCTATTATATACATCTTCCTAGATCTCTTATGGGGTTTAGAGATCAGGCCACCTTCATTTATTCCTGAGAGGGGTAGTTACAGCACGAACAACAGAGTGCCATTTAGGCATTATTTAAATATATCAAAAACAATTTTCGGTAAACTATAAAATTTAAAAATACAATTAACTGTTTACTGTATATATTACCTAAGACTCGGCTTAAAAGCCTAATTGCCATGCCATAAATATAAAGAAAAACTCGTTACAACAGTACAATAATCTACCGTTAATAAATGCAAATCTAACTCAAGCATTACGTGAATATCGAAAATGCCAAATGCATTAACTCAAAGAATACTTACTCAAAGCCAAACATCACCAGTAGTTTTATTACCCCTTTTATTTTTGAAATCGGATATTTTTCAAAGTAGCGGCTCAGTGCCGCTTTTTCTATTTTTACGACTGTAAAAACGCAATACGAATGTTAAACGTTTGCAATGTCTTTGACATTCAAATGTCGTTCGTCTTTTTTGTATACCATCGTGAAATGCATCTGAATTGGGTTGTAAAAATATGTATCGGATTCCAATTGAGTACGACTTGTCGTTTTATTTTCTTTCATTGCTTTAAGGGTTATACGGGTGTATATTTTGTTTAGATTACTTTTTCACGTTATGCATACATACATACATAACTTCACGCCAGTTCCCTTGCGGGGTAGGCACGAACAACAGAGCGCCATTTAGGCTTATTCTTACACACCTCACTTGCTTCTTTGACATTCATAACTCTTGTCATGCACGCTCGTCGATTCATAAGGCTCCTGACATCACCTTCTGCTAGTACACGATCAATTTGATCATGGAAGGTGTGTCGTGGCCTTCCACGACTACTGCATCCATCCACTTTTGCATTGTATATCTATTTAGTCATTCCTTCATCATGCATTCTTTCCACATGCCCGAACCACCGGAGCATTCCTGTCCTTACCTTTACCCCGATACTCTTTTTCAGACCAACTCTCTTTTTTACTTCAGATTTTGTAGATTTCCAACAGTAAAAGAATTTTTAAAATGGGTTTAGTAGATCTAGAGATTACCCCCCTACAACGTCGCAAACTTTACCTCTTTATAATATGAAGTATAGATGATGCAGACTGAAACTTCAGTTTTATTTATTGGTACAGATGCCTGGCTTAGATATTACACTTTGTTAGGTATGTAAAAAAATCATATAAATAATACATGTGGAGCCGTTGAGAGACCACCGTTAGGAAGGCTCCAATGGCTCCAAACCCCGCCACCGACGGGTAGTTGTCCGTTGACTAAAGGCCGGGGCAAAGAGGCTTTCCTGGAAGCCCCAATCTCCTCGTCGCATCAAATGGCCAAGAGGAAGAAGAACATCAACAATACATGTGAAATGGGTTCAAATAAATGTAATCAAATAAAACAGAATGCCGACTGAAAATCTATAGTGAATATAATTTAACTCGAAGTAAGTACCAACTGAATAAGCAATTTAATCGATTGAAAGGTAAACGAATTGGTCGGTGCCGAGCACTTGGCAGCACTCGATTAACTACCAACAATAATAGAGCTATATAATTTTCTAGCAATTGTAGGTTTCTGTTTAACTCAATTATCTTTATCTAGAGCAGAGATTTATTTATTTGTGTGCTATTAACTTAAATAGACTATTTTAATTATGGTCATGACGTTAAATAAATTTTTGTCTTAGTGATTTTGTGGTAATGAAAAATTAATTAATTATTGTCATTAATTCTTTATTTGCAACCCGTATATCATGTACAAAAATTTCCACGTCTCAGGTGTGACACCTTTTTTGAAAAAATAAACACTCCCATATCAGACACGTATAATGATGATCTACTTTTTGAAGTGAAACTTATTTAGAACGTAGTGATTTGAAACTCGATGAAACGAAAAAGCGACACTAAAAAGAGATAATAAAATTATAGGACTAAGCCTGCAAGAGAATGAGATACGAGTTTTACATTGTGCAACATAGACTAGAGACTCAATAAGACCGATTATTAAACATAGGTCCACTAGGGACCGAAATAAATTTGATAATAATATTTTTAGATTAAATCACTGAAAGTTATACTTAAGAAGTTATTTTGAATTATAATATGTTGACGGATGTAGGCTAAAGGAATTATATTTATATTAATAAAAGTTAGAGAAGAATTATCTGTGAGTATATTATCTGAAGTTTCACATCTACTGCGTGTGAACTGCACAAACACAAGCATTTTTTTTTATAGGTGGAGTATAGCAGTCAGATTCACAGCCCATCCGGTGGAAAGCGGTTACCGTCGCCTATGGGCGTTTGGGACACAAGAGATGTCACCAACGCGCTGTTGACTTCGAATATTTTTTTACTAGACGAACTATTTTCAGTAATCTCTACGTACGTGCACGATATTTGAGGTATTTTACTTGACCTTTCTTCTAAATATCTCTGATTTGATCATAATGTACTCACAGTACGTCTAGGATTAATACGATTTCTTTGTATAATATAACATACATACATACATAACTTCACGCCAGTTCCCTTGCGGGGTAGGCACGAACAACCGAGCGCCATTTAGGCTTATTCTTACACACCTCACTTGCCTCTTTGACATTCATAACTCTTGTCATGCACGCTCGTCTGTTCTTAAAGCTCCCGACATCACCTTCTGCTAGTACACGATCAATTTGAACATGGAAGGTGTGTCGTGGCCTTCCACGACTTCTGCATCCATCGACTTTTGCGTTGTATATCTGTTTAGTCATTCTTTCATCATGCATTCTTTCCACATGCCCGAACCACCGGAGCATTCCTTTCCTTACCTACCGTATAATATAACATATAGCTAATTTAGTTTAGATTAGTGTTCTGATTAGAAAAAACATATTACGTCATGCTAGGAGAGAGATAATACTTTATTGCACACCGAATTATGCAATTACAAAAACAGACCATATTTACAATACTTTCTAGGCGATATAATAGGCGGCCTTATCGCTCAAAGCGATCTCTTTTAGGCAACCTAAATAAATAAAAAATTGAATCAGGCGATGTAGGTTGTTGTTGACACAGAGTTGACATAATAAATTGCAAAACAATTTCTTAGATCGGTACGGTCACGTTTTAAGAAGAACGGTAAACTACGTGAGGGTAAATTCCTACCTAAGCTGCCTCCAACGGGTCTTAATACAGGTTTACGGTAAGAATACTAGGAACATAATCGCCCAGTAAATTATCATTATATATAATACTAGAGGCCCCGACAGACTTTGTCCTGCTCTGAAAAAATAAAAATATAGGTCCCGATCCCAGCGCCACCTACCGGTTCCAATTGTGAATTTAAACCATCCGGGGACCCACTCAAACACACAGAAACAAAATCACCAAAATCGGTCCAGGTGTTTAGGAGGATTCTAGAACCCGATCTCAGAATCACCTATCGGTTCTAATTGCGAATCTAAACCATCCGGGAACCCACTCAACACACAAAAACAAAATCACCACAATCGCTCCAGGTGATTAGGAGGATTCTAGAACCCGATCTCAACGCTACCTACCGGTTCCAACGGGTTAAAAAGTATCTTATATCCGTCTCCTGGTTCTAAGCTACCTCCCCACCAATTTTCAGCCAAAACGATACAGCTGTTCTTGAGTTATAAATAGTATTAAATTTTTCTTTGTTAATTATAAGCTACTACAATCAAGACATTTATAAATAATCTAATACAATAAAAGAAAACTTATCTTATTTGTATTGTATTCTACTCATAGTTCCTCAAGACTATAAGTAGAATACTGAGCCTAGATCACCGTCTTCTGTAGGTAAGGTGCCCAGAAGTTTGGCTACGTTTCCTCACTGGATCGTCATATTGATCCGTTGCCCGAGGTAAGCACCAGCCTTCTGATCACCTGAAGAGTCAATGAGTCGTTTTGATAAATTTTGGCCTCGGGACCCTACGGTCCAAGCGTCTCAACCGCAAACGGCACAAACATACAACTCTCACTGAGGGTTGCATATTTGCGCCGCTTGAGTGATTCAGCTGTTCCGTTGCCGAACCGGCTGAGACGTGTTTGGTAAATGGGATGCGGTCAACGTATCTACGCAGGTCGCACCCCACACCAAAGGCTTGCTACGCTGCCAGGGTAATAGAGTCATTCCGTCCGGACGCCTACCATCGTCACGTGCAATACCGTTCGGCTCCAATAAAGCCGGCACGTTAGATTATTAAATTATCTTATATATTACTACTAGAGTTTACCCCGCGGCTGCGCCGCGGGTCAACCTCTAGTGCGTATCTCTTGTTTAGAAAGCAAGTGGTACAGGTTACATTGTATAAAATTTGTATGTATTTGCCCCCGAAAGATTCACTTCATTTTATATCGCAAACTATACCACCCCCGTCTATATGTAAACTACATAAATGACAAAAATGACAAAATAGATAACATGGTCCAAGTGGACCAAGTGGACCCAGTGGACCAACTGGACCCAGTGGACCCAGTGGACCAAGTGGACCCAGTAGGCCCAGTGGACGAAATGGACAAAATCACAAAACCTGTCCTAGTTTCCGGGATAAACTTTACATAAATCTATCCCAAAATGTATCCCATTATCCGGGATAAAAAGTATCCCTTGGGCACTCTCGGTATTCAAATTATATATGTACCGAGTTTCAGCCAAATCGGTCCAATAGTCTTTCCATAAAAGGATAACAAACAAAAAGACAAATATATTTTTATCCCGGAAACTATCCCATTTTTCGGGATAAAAAATATCCTATGTTCATTCTCGGTATCGAAAATATATATATACTGAGTTTCAGCCAAATCGGTCCAGTAGTTTTTCCGTGAAAACGGAACAGACAGACAGACAGACAGACAGACAGACAGACAGACAGACAGAGTTACTTTCGCATTTATAATATTAATAATAGGGATAGGGATTTATTAATTAATAAACTAAATTATTTATAGTGCTGGTTTAGCAACTACCAATTTTTATTGTCTTTCTCATACTCCATCCAAAGGTTGTGTGGAAGAAATCTCCATGAGCGATAAGACCGCCGATTGTATTTGTTCTTGATTCTATGTAGCATTTTTTTACAATGAAGTATATTCTGTTCTGTTCTATTATAGATTATTTGATTCAGAAAATATTCTAAATCCTGCAGGACCAGATAGCGCTATTCTATCTGTTTATTCTACTTTTGTTTCTGAAGTTTTATTATTTAAAACATATTTTCTAGAGCAAGTAGGACAAACATTATAAAGAAACTTATGACCGGTTCCTATATGTTACTATTCATTCACCTTGCCACACCATCGGTTGAATTTTGATAACCGATAGTAAGGTAAATGAACGGTTAATAACATATTGAAACGGGCCACTAAGGAGCTACGTAAATGGAGTAGCATTAACTCTTACACCATAATATCATTAAAATACGCTCTTTGATGTACACCGATAATTTTCATAATATTTGTACTAATTAGGCAAATAAGACTTCAATCTTAATATATCACTCCGTAGGCACTTTATTGAAAATTTAATTAAGATCCCTCGGCAAAGACGTAACGCAGTTAGTTTGGAGTAGCATGAATATGAATATTGTCAATATTAAGTTAGGCTTAGTTCATCAGTTGTTAGAAATACAAGAGAGAGGCCTGCGAAGTCAGGGAACACTTCTGTTAGCTTTCGGTACTAGGTATAACATGCTATAGTTTGACATATATCTATCTTTACTACAATAAATATTATGTAAATGCTTGGAGTTTGTACAATGCGTTTAAAAATTTTAAAAAAATCAAAGGGACTAATTCGGACCAGCAGATTCCGAAAACACAACTTTTAGAATTGTTGTCTGTCTGTTAGAGCATCACGCGAAAACTACTGAACGGATTTAAATGAAACTCGACACAGAGCTAGCTTACATCCCGGGGCGTAACTTAGGATACTTTTCATCCCAACAAATGACGTCATTTTCGTGGAATAGATGAAAATAACGAAAAAGATGGCGCTGCGATCGCATCTTTTTTGGAAACTACTGAATGTATATTAATGAAATTCGACATAGTGCTGACTTATAACCCAAGTTAAGTTATAACACATTGTATGCCGATAAAGGACATCGTTTCATTAAGATAAACGGATTAGCAAAATAGGTGGGGCTGCAATCACATTTTTTCAATTCACGAAAAAATACTTACGTTGTCATAAAGAACATGTCATTCATAACATTACTTCAAATCCGGTTGGCTTCGACTTACATCGCTGGGTAGTTGTGTAGACTATATGGATTTAGTTTCTTTTGTTATTATAGTGAATCTAACAAGAAGAGTAAATTATTTTTTTATGTAAGTAACATAGAGTTACTAACTAGTGTTTTTACGCGGCATAGCCGCGGGGAAACAGTTCGCTCACTGAACTAGTTCACCTTAATATTATTGTTAGTTATATTCGATAATTAGAATTTTTCAAACTTCTTTGTAAGCAATCGCATCACTATTCCTAATAGTAACTCGTTCTTGAAACTACACAAGACTATCAGATCGCTGGCGTGTTGAGCGCTAACCGAGTGAACTTGTAGACCGACTAACGTTTAGCAATAGTGAAACGTTTCTTTTATAGTACAGTATAGGGAACCGTTTCCTAATAGTACATGGTTTATGAACTATACAAGACGTAAGTTGAGCAGTAAAAATCAATACTTTCATTATACTTAACTAGAATTATGAGAATGACTTTGTATTACGCTTCAGAAGTACTATATGGATACCAAAATAGATGATTCTCTTATATTTTACTCTGATAATGTCCGACAAAGTCAGTACATAACCGTTATTCCTAAATATGTTGAGCCCAAAACTATTAAATTTTACTTTCACTTCCCTGTAATGCTATTGATAAATAACTATTTTGGAAGGTAAGGAGCCTCTCTGATACAAAATAGATAGTCGATAGGTTTCAGACTAGTGTTGTTGTAGACTTCGATTAAACTATCGAAGCAATACACTATCTGACAGATATTCAAATAAGACCAGTATTTTTTAGAAGTGAAACTTCTATATAAACGGCGGGGTCTTAGGATTTTTCTGTCACGAAAAAGCGTTACGGCCGCATGGAGGAGCGGCATAAATTTAGACTAGACGTGGTGAGAGGCGGCATAATTTTACAGTATACTATTGATGCGTTTTTTGATTCCGCATCGAATTCAGTTTTTTTGTTTGATAAAATAAAATATGTTTAAATAAAAAATGCATTCATTAAAATGTACCTAACCTAACCAAATCATAATTTGCAGTAAGCCTGCGAAAAATCGAAATGTGTGCTGGGACACATAGTAGAAGTGAAACTTCAACTGACAAGTGGAAAAACGAATGGCAACAAAATTTAAACTTGAAATTTTACGGGCTGATTGTTAACGTACTTGTTCAATTCGAAAACCTGCCGGTAAAACTTCAAGTTAAAATTGTTGCGATTCGTTTTGCCACTTGTCCGTTGAAGTTTCACTTCTACTATGTGCCCCAGCACACATTTTTTTTATATTTGCTTGTAGGCTGACAAACGATTGGATACTGATTTGGTAACAATGAGACCACTCAGGAGTATACTTTTTTGAAATAAAGAAAAAAAAATTAAAAAATTCCTCAATTGACGGAGAAATCACGTAATAAAAAATATATAAAAAAACATAATCGAATCGAAAACCTCCTTTTGAAAGTTGATTAAATACTATAATCAAATCGTGTATAATTTGTGTTTGATATTATATCAGAAACATGAATTCTTTAACAAGCTCTGTTGCAAAACAGGCAATAACATTTAATTGGCAACACTACAGCACAGTACTTGAGTACTTCATTCGAAACTTTTATAGAATCGGCACAAAATTTGGCATGAAACAAAAAGAGCCCTTTGTCAAAAGTGAAGTGCTCTTGAAAAAAGTCGTTACGGACATCAAAAGAACTTAAATGACAATTAATCCTATTTACTCTGAAAAAGAAGCCTTTTGAGATAGCCTTTTATGTTTTATGTAATATTGCTGCTATGTTCATTTAATTCTAATTGTTTACTTTGATTATAGTAACAGTTTTTGACGCTTTAAATAAGAGGTTGGGGAAAAATAAATGCATTATTATACGTGAACTTCCAAACCTTAATTAATACTATTACGAGTGCGGGGCTCGAATTAAAAATGCCGTTGGAATTACTATAGAATTTATTAGAACTATTCAAACACGTATAACACAGGTACAAATATAACTGGACAAAACCAGTACAAACTGGACGATTCAATAACACGCGCAAAGTCTGTCACTATATAGCTTATCGAATGTACACACGTCTTGCTCGCATTGTAATCGTCGCTTGACTGCCTCACCGCTCCGTTCGGGCATTGTTTTATACTAAACTATATAATACAATACTTGACCGCGTGGACTGAATTTTCCAAGAACCACACCTGGCTAACGACCATCATAAAGGATTACAATACATAATAGACCGTTTTTTAATTACAAATGTTAAACACAAAATAAACAAAAGAAGTCCAAATACGGTAATAATCTGTGCTTTATGGCAGGCAGGTGTGCATTCACTTTTGTCGGCATGTAACAATATGTTTCGGATGGTCCGAATTGGGTCAATTATAGACCCCTCGGTTCAAAAATTTATTGTCTTTTTAAAAGTAGCGTCATAATTCGTTTCTTATAGTAGTGTAGTGGTACACTTATTGTTACTTGCTGTACAATAATTGAGGTCGCAAACGATTCCCGAAACGTATAAAGAATATATATAAAATTTCCAATAGTAATAGATGGGGCCTGGGCCTGCAAGGAACAACAGTAGCCTCGCTGGAAGATCCTCCTTTGAGACGAAGGAGTATTCTATCTCGCTCCTCCACCCTATACGGGGCACTCTCTTCAGTAATCTTGGTCCCTATTGGCGAAAAACTTGAATTCCTATTAATCAATGTTCACAATCTTCTCTTCATGTCAATTTCTTACTAGTAAGGTAGGTGGCGCTGAAATCGGATTCTATAATTCTCCTAATCACCTGGACCGATTTTGGTGATTTAGTTTTTGTGTATTTGAGTGGGTCCCGGGTGGTTTAAATCCACAATTGGAACCGGTAGGTGGAGCTGGGAGCGGATCCTAGATTTTTATTTTTTCAGTGCAGGACAACGTCTGCCGGAGCCGCTAGTTTAAAATATTAAAATAACATCTCATTTAAAAATATGGTAACTCACAAGGAGGGAAAGTTTGCGCATTATTTCGAGTTAAAAAACGAGTGACAAGGAAATTGCGTCGCCGAATTTAATATCAAGTTTTCGTCTTTCTTTATTTCATCACGTCCCTACAACGAGCTATTACCGCGAGTGAGAGTCTTTAAAATTTAATTTTCAAAATGTTTACTGCGAAATAATTTCATTACCGCAGACGGCGGCCACTGAGCGATTATAATGAGTAATGTTCCTAAGGTTTCCTTTGCTGTTAAAGGATATTCGTGTGATTGTAATCAAACATCCTCTTTAACTGTCCCTTATAGCCTGTCTCCTTATATGATATCCTTCCTACTAAAATCCCAAAATCCTAATCTCAAAACCCTACTTGCTCATATAACCAACCAACTTATTTTTTATTTTATTTGTGTTGCTTACAAGGGGTGGTAAACTGGACATGGGAACAAGTTTTTGATATTTTTATTTTTTTGTTTCCCCCATTTTCAAATCACTAATATTTTTCTTTCTATACCTTAGTTTTTTAACACCTGACCACTGGCAATAATGGTGGTTCGATAAAGAGAGCAACGAGCTAGTTGCCAACTAAATAAAAAAGGTGAAGTGAAAGGATTTTGGAGGTTTTCAGGTAGAAATGAAATACTGTTGTGTGTTTGAATTGCAGTTCAGGAATGCCTATTTATTTTGTAAAAATGCCGATTAATATTGTATAATATACATAGCACACATTTAGCTGCGAAACGAAATATCAGATATAATAATAATAAGCGCACTCGCGCGATTACACGTGCTGAGGCGAGGTGTGCGCGGAGGGAACGCGGGGGCTGACGAGGCGTGCGCGCTTGCCGATTATTTGCGAAAGGCTGCCGTGGTGATCGGACGTCTGCGGCTATAGGATGTTTGTCGTTAAACTATTCATGCGATGTTGTTTTTTTTTAATGTGAAGCTGGCGAAAGTAATTACCGTTACTTACAGACGTTTGCAACACCAGGAGCAAAGACGCGGCGTTGCCAGCCTTTGAGATGTGATAAGAGGGATGGAATAAAGGTACAATCCGTGCAGGAACGGAGAAAGAATACAATTTCCTGCGGCCAGGCGGCCTGTCGTAAGACGCGACAAAACAACCCACAGCCAGGTGGTAGGGTATTTGCCCGACTGGATGGCGACTATCCCTGGTCTAGAGTATGCCGCCATAACAACCTTGTGTTGTGTTCCGGCATTAGTGACCAGGTTCCAGTCTCCCGTAAGAGAGCAGCAGCGCATTTGTAGTACCTTTGGTGTTACAAATGTCCATAGGCGATAGTAACCGCTTTCCATCAAGTGGGCCGTCTGCCTGTCAGCTGAACTCCTTCAATAATAATAATAAAAAAAAACATAAAGAGATAATTATTGACTGATTTATTTATATCGACACGACTTCTGCATCCATCCACTTTTGCATTGTATATCTGTTTAGTCATTCTTTCATCATGCATTCTTTCCACATGCCCGAACCACTGGAGCATTCCTTTCCTTACCTTCACCCCGACACTCTCTTTCAAACCAACTCTCTTTCTTACTTCGGTATTACGAACGCGGTCCACGAGCGTCACTCTGCAGATTTTGCGCAGTGCTCGCATCTCGACCGCGTTTACTCTACTTTCATGCTCTCTCTTCCATACCCAACTCTCGCTTCCATACGCGAGCGTAGGTACAAATTAATAATAATAATTAATAAGTTTTCTTCGCTGTATTCGTTTATAATTTATGTATATTTTCATGTTAACTAATTAAAGATTCCATGAAAGATATTCAAGAAGATCTCATTTACTCTATGAGAATATTAATCATTAAGTGTAATTACAAAAGTAACCGAATGCCAAAAGCTCATCACTATTTCGTGTTTTGTAATAAGCGTACGAAAAACCAAACTTCACTTAATTTCTCATCCCAATTTCACTTGCTTACGGGAAAATAGATCTTTGTAGGGCTGCAAATGGAAAATTGGAGGTGAGAAATTGTGAAGAAAATTAATGGTGGAAACAAAGTAATATATTTCCTAACGTACTTTATCTGCGTTGCTTGTGGTCTGCAGATTCTTTGGAATGAAAGATTGTTAACTCCGTTTTCCATTTCGAATGTAGCATAAATTATGTTTTATGAGTTTCTTGCGGTGCTTCTTCTCCTTGAACAGCTACTACCAGACCGTCATTGCTTTGGAGAATTTAAAAGGTATGATTTGGGTATTCATTGGGTCAAAATATTTAATGTAATGTTACGAGTTGTAGGACTCGGATTAAATGCTGTTAGAATTTCTATAGAGTGTATTAGAACTATATAAACACGTATAACACAGGTACAAATATAATAACACGCGCAAAGTCCGTTACTAAATAGATTACCGAATGTAGTACACGCGTCTTGCTCTGCTTGTGCTTATCGCTCGACTGCCTCACCGTCCGTTCGGGCATTGCTTTATACTGTACAAATACAATATGTCTCGACACAATACTCGACCGTGTCGACTGAATTTCCAAGAATCACACCTGATAAATGACTATCATAAAGATTACAATACACTGGCTGTTTTTTTTCTAATTACAATTTTTAAACACAAAAGTAAACAAAAGATGTCCATATGCGGGAAGGTAATAAACTGTAGATGGGAATTGGTCTTTGTCGGTTGTAACAGTATGTAGCGACTTACCATAATGACATCGTCCACATAGAGGTATGCGAGGTATTTTATATAAGCTTTCGGTTACAACAGTCTTCTATTTGGTGTGGATCTGCAGGACTGGTGTATCATCTGTGTATTTATGAATATTCAAGCTTTATAATAATCTACATGCAAATAGACACAAGGCGGAAGCCAGACCTAAGTAACAAATGCTCCTGTCAAATTGCGTGGGTCTTTTGGGTCAAACAAAGCAGTTCTTTTAGTAGCACAAAACGGCACATTTCATTAAGAATGTTACTTTTTCAACGTAATTCAAAACTTTTGCTTGAAGACAATCAATATTTTAACATGAAATAAAAATAAAATTATAGACCAAAACCTTTTACTCTAAGAATCTCGGCTAGTAATTCTAAAAAAAAAAACTAGGAGAAGTTTATTACGATGTGTAGGTTGTATGCAAGTTCAAATAATAAAAGCGATGGTGTTGATTTTCGATCAATTCCAACTCCATTTAAAACCAATCACAACAGTCAAATATATACACATGTACGGTTTAGGATGCGGAATTTGGAAAACGCCAAACGCACAACCACTTAACTTGATTGCTGTACTGCGGGAACCCTTCGATTGTGGATTGTAAATCGCAGTCACTGGCACGATTTTTTGATTGGCTATAGGATTAGCTTGTGACGAGGGGGGAAGAGTCAGCTCCTCTTCCTTAGCCTCAGAATAGGTTTAGGTGGGTCAATAAACTATACAAGACAATTATGTAGTATATTTAGTCTATTCCGTGATAAACGGTGGACTTCTATGCGCAAAAGGGTACACAGGCCTGTCGAAGTCTTGGAAGATCTTCGAGTCAAGTAGTTCCACAACTCTAATATAATAATATCTCCAGAATGTGTAGAATTCTCAACAGTAGCAGTGATGTTACTGACATTCACTTTGACTCCAAAAATTAATTTTATAAAAAGATTCGTTTAGCCCAACAAGACACTAATTAGACATAGACTGACGGACAGACTAATTTCATTACCTTACACATTTTTGTTATATTTATTACTAGAATTTAAGTAAATAACAGGGAAGAAATTAAATTGCAAGCTGTGTTCACCTATAATTAGTTTTTACATCGCATTGTAAACCTTAGTCATAAGTCTAGTAACTGATCAAATGTACAAAACTGTTGGTGATCCTTATTAAAATAAAATAAAATAAAAATAATATAAGCTCGATCAGTAATTGTCCGCGTCTGATATATGTTGGTTTGGTTGTATAGGTTTTCATAGGCAAAGTAAGGGTAAGGGTAACCTTGGTCCTGGAATTAGATAACAAAGAATAGTTAGGTTTGACACAGTGTTCTTCGCTAGAAAATTAAATCAGCTTAATTTATTATATTTAGTTTTTATTAGTAGAACAGTTACATATTACACCTATGTATAGGAACTCGCCCCAGCGAGAACACGTAGTTAATTTAATAACGTTAAGGAAGTTTTGGAACGTATGGAATAATAATATTTATAAAAGAATTATGATCAGCTGATATTTTTGAATTTCGAGCGAGAACCAAACTTAACCGCCGTCACAGTTTTTTTTTAAACTCTCTTGAGAGGGACATAGTTTAACATTAGTACTGTCATTGGCTATGTTTATGTTTTTTTTAATAATGCAAGTGCAATGTTACAAGCTAATTGAATAGTTTGGAAAACACTTGAAATGGACGAAAAAAACAGGAAGGTCAATGCGGCGCGTGCGGTGTAGAAAGTTCCACTGACCGTCCGCGTGAGGGCAGCATCGGCGTCGATAGCTCACACGGGGTGGCAATAATTTTACTAAAATTGGTAGTTATGAAATACGCGGAAAAATTGATTGTACCATAATATGGAACAACACACTAAAATTTTTTGTTCCAAAAACATTGCTACCCACGCGCTTCTTATTTAAGGCAACATGACGCGCGTCTACAAAACAAGGTGTTACTTATTACTTTGTTTGTAAATTAAACTTATATAATATACTCATTTTTCATTCGCAATGTGACCTATGAAAGACGAATGTCAGATTAATAATAATAAATTTATCTTCAACCTTATAAAATAATAATTTTCTTGTCGCTTGTTTAATTTAAAATAGGTAACACGTTCGTAGCGGTATAGATTAGGTTCAGTATTAGATTTAATTTGTATACTTTGTTTATAAACTTTTGAATTTGGAAAATTGTGAACAATAACTCTCTGATATGAGACTTTACCATTAATGCTTGTATTTAATGTCTATTTAGAGCGCCTCTCTTAAGTAGCCCAACGCCTTTAAATCCATATCCGGAAAACTAGACTATTTGTAGACATAAAAAAAATCAGCGGGTAAGCTTTTGTGTTACCTACGTTTTTTTTAATTTTTTTATTGCAGGAGTTCAGCAGACAAGCAGATGGCCCACTTTATGGAAAGCGGTTACCATCGCCTATGGAAATTTGCAACACCAAAGGTGCTACAAATGCGCTGCTGCTCTCTTAAAGAAGACTGGAACCTGGTCACTAATGCCGGAACATAACACAAGGTTGTTATGGCGGCATACTCTAGACCAGGGGTGGTCGCCATCCAGTCGAGCAAATACCCTGCCACCTGGCTGTGGATTGTTTAGTTGCCTCTTACGACAGGCCGCCAGGCCGCAGGAAATTATATTCTTTCTCCATTCCTGCACGGATTAAACCTGCCTACCTACTGTATAAACTTAACATTTACCACTATTTAGATTTATAGACTGCACGATTGCAATCATTAAAAATCTATCTATCCTTGTCAAGAGTTGCCTGAAAGGGATAGTTTTTAGCGATTAGGCCGCCAGTTCTGCTATCTTATGTACTTCTCTACTTCTATTTGTCTCTGCTTTAATTTACAATAAAGAGTTATCTATCTAAACTAATCAAAGCAGATGGATACCGTTTCATACATTCTTGGGCCTAGATTTTAAAAATATGACAGTGATTTTAAGATTTATTTTTGAAGTGAAACTTCTATATAGACCGGGGGTCTTTGGATTTTTCTGTCACGAAAAAGCGTTACGGCCACGTGGAAGAGCGGCATAAATTTAGACTAGACGTGGTAAGAGGCGGCATAATTGTAGAATGGATGCGTTTTTTGATTCCAGATCGAATTCAGTTTTTTTTTGGTTTGATAAAATAAAATATGTTTAAATAAAAAATGCATTCATTAAAATGTATCTAACCTAACCAAATCATAATTTGCAGTAAACCTGCGAAAAATCGAAATGTGTGCTGGGACACATAGTAGAAGTAAAACTTCAACGGACAAGTGGATAAGCGAATGGCAACGGACAAGTGGCAAAAGGAAACACAACAAAATTTTAACTTGAAGTTTTACGGGCAGGTTTTCAAATTGGACAAGTACATTAACAATCTGCCCGTAAAACTTCAAGTTAAAATTTTGTTGCGATTCGTTTTGCCACTTGTCCGTTGCCATTCGTTTTTCCACTTGTCCGTTGAAGTTTCACTTTTACTATGTGTCCCACACATTTCGATTTTTATTATATTAATATTTTTATACCTTTTGTGGGTTTATTTATTTCGAATGAATGTGTGATAACGACTACTAAAAAGAGGCCAAAACTTCGGATAAAAAATCAAAAAAATCAAACAAAACACCGGTTCAAAATTGTTAAAACCTAGTTATATTTCGAATGAATTAATCGTGTGGTGTAATCATGTGCTGCAAGAGTTTTTATTATGCATTCAAGTAAATTGATTATGGTAATGTAGCACTTATTTTATTTGTGGTCTTATTTTTAAGATTTCTCGTCGTTTAATATGTTCTACAAATATTTTTACCCGTTTCAAATGTCACCAACGCAAAATAATAGAATAAAAACTTAACAACTAGAATTTTTTTACAACCAACAAAAATAATATTATAACAAAGTAACTGAGTACAGAAATGACGAGCGAAATACGTGTAAATTTATTGAGGCTACGAACGGTACTAGGAGGTAAGCGGAGTCTAGGTGATGTGCAGACAGAAAGGCAGCATTCCAAGCGTTCGTCTAGTTTCGTTGGTCGTGTAGTAAATCCAATAGTTTATAATAAAATTGCTGTAATGTATACGTATAACTAGACAAGATAGGTTATTTAAAATACGGATGGGCGGATAATTTAGATTTGTTCTAGTTATCTTTAGTGTAGATGTAAATTTTGCTTGAATAAACATACATACATATAAAGCAAGTTCTAATTCATACAAAAGTCTAAAAATTAGGCAAATAGCAAATACTTGATTTATAAATTGTTGGATTCAGAATACAGTAAAGGATGCCTACATCTTAAAATGGATTTTTATGATTTTAAAAACAATTAAAATACGAAGCTAACAAAACAACCCTACCCAAAACAACGAAGTCAACCATTCGAAAATCGCAGTTATTTATTATTAGGCAATTTGTATCTCTATTATTCGGGGGAAATCGTGATTTTGATGATACAGTGGGTTTCCCAAATGCTCTGATTGCTTTCATATTATTCGGCTATTTGGCAAAATGGGTCGGCTCGATAACTCAGTAGACCAGAATTGAATGCAAATTAGAATGAAATATATTGAGTTTTTTTTAATAGGTTTTTCGTCGTAAGCACATATTTCCAAACTAATAGTTATTATATTATATTACATGCCGTCGAAGATAAACGCACAGCTGCCTGTCGTAAAACGTAGTTTATTGCCACCGAATTTAGGAATTCTTTTGTTTACTTTGTGTTTAGAATTTGTAATTAAGAAAAACATGCTATTGTTTTTCTACTTCTTTTATGGCCGTCATTAGTTTCGAACTAATCCTTATTGTCATTGTTTTCGACTTTGTTAGCCGTTCGCAGATGTGAAAATTACATTTTCTTGGAAGAACCCAGCCCACGCAATCGATTGTGTATTGTACAGTTTACTATAAAACAATGCCGGAACGGAGGGGTGCGGGAGTCGAGCGACGATTACGATACAAGCAAGACGTGTACATTCGACAAGCGATATAGTGACGGACTTCGCGCGTGTTATTGATCGTGCAGATTGTAAATAGTAGTGTCTAGTTTTATTTGTACCTATTTTATACGTATTTGTATAGTTCTAATAAACTCTATAGTAATTCCAACGGCATTTTAATTCGAGTTCCACACTCGTAACAATATATAATATAGGCTTTATCGTATGATTTTTCTAAATTTGACTAATGATGTTCTACGTGATTAGAAAAAAAATTTAACCCTCAACTACTGGATAATCGGCAGCTCCAAATTTTTATCTTTTTGTACACATAATAAAAGTACGTTTTAATGATAAAGCGCGGTATTTTATTTTATTATTATTCCGACGATTCAGACATTTTTCACTAGCAGAAAGAAGACAAAGATGTCAACTGTCAATGAGTAATGTTAAAATGATTAATGTTTTTCACGATTTCACAAAATAATTTTGAAGCGGATAAACAGATAACACTTTGCTGTCAAATTTTGTAAATAACTAGCTGTCCCGGCAGACGTTGTCCTGCCCTGAAAAAATAAAATCTAGGCCCCGATTCTAGTGCCACCTACCGGTTTCAATTGTGAATCTAAACCATCCGGGGACCCACTTAAACACACAAAAACAAAATCATGAAAATTGGCTCAGGAGATTAGGAGGATCCTAGAACCCGAGTCCAGCGCCACCTACCAGTACCAGTTGTAAATCGAAACCATCCGGGGACCCACGCAAATACACACAAAAAGATTAATCAAAATGGGTAAAGTAGTTCTCAAGTTATGTGCGTACATACATTTCTACGATTATTTTTTTATATAAAGAGATAAATATTAGCAGGCCAAGCAGATATTAACCTGCTTAAAAAAATAAAATTTTCAACCCGGTTGCAACGTCACCTACCGGGTCTAATTGTGAGCTTAAACCATCTCGGGACCCCCACTTGAACATACACAACAAAAATAAAAATCGGTCCAACCGTTTAAAGAAATAAAGAAAAAAAATATTTAGAACTACATACAAACCAAAACATACTTATAAATAAGAAAATACAACTAGGAAATGAAGTCTAAATCGATCCTAACGCAGTATGATGCTGTTTGACTCAATCACCGCTCGTCTTCCGCTACGGCCGTTACAGCGACCCACAGATAGACGAAACAAAAAACAAAGAAAATATGACGAGTACTATTGGAAAGCAAATAGTGATGTAAAAATTAATACCACGCAGCGAATTTATAAACAAAAACATAATAGAATAAGGAACGTAAAGCTTAAAAACTGTAAAAATATATTTTTTTTATATTTCATCTCTTAGTCTGTTGGTTTGTGTCAAATATGCTCCAAATAGAAAACATCTTGACGGCCTCTGTGGTTGAGCGGGCTAAGCCTTTGCCGGCCTACCTCACTGCAACGCAGAGGCTCCGGATTTGATTCCTGGTATACTAAATTTCGAAAACGTATTTTCTCCGTTATTTACTATGCTCTGGGTGTCTGGGATCGGCCCCAGAGTAGTCCGTTGTATATTATCCATAACACAAGCGTAACTTGCTTAATTTGGGGATATACAATGTGTTTGTCTGCCGATTATTATTATTATTATTATCTGAACTTTAAATGATCATGGATAAAAAGGTTAAAGAGGCAGTAAAAATTAAAGTAGGTTAGGCAGATCCTGCACATGAAACCATCATCTTTATATGGCATTAGTATCATGTACATGTTCCGCCTAGGAAGAGGAGGAACTCCTCCTATACGAAGGAGGAGGATTCGTTTCAGAGAAGTTCAGTGACATACAATTGAACAGAAGTATTATATATACTTTTGCCAGGTGGTAGGGTATTTGCTCGACTGGATTGCTACCACCCATGGTCTAAAGTCTGTCGCCATAATAACCTTGTTTTGTGTTCCGGCATTAGTGACCAGGTTCCAGTCTCCCTTAAGAAAGCAGCAGCGCATTTGTAGCACCTTTGGTGTTACAAATGTCCATAGGCGATGGTAACCGCTTTCCATCAAGTGGGCCGTCTGCCTGTCTGCTGAACTCCTGCAATAAAAAAATAAAATAATACAAAAATGGGCTCTAACTGAATCATAGACAGTGCCGGACAGATACGACGATTTTATAAGAGGTACATTTCTGCCAAAATGGTTACAGAGTGCCAAGGGTACGACGTAGTGAAACTACAGAATATGCAAATCATGTAAACGCAAATTAGAAAGAAGTTACTTTACGTAATATACCTTATGAGAAAATGGCTCAACTCGACTTTTTACCTTAACGCCAGTGTAGGCAATACAGCCATAAAATTTTCCAGCTGGCAGCTCAAACTAATGTACTTAATTCTCAACTTTATTACACTGAATATAAGGTGGAAAATTAGCGAATTAATTAACGACCCATTTAATTATTTAATAATGAACCTTTGACATGTTCTAGCTTCAGACGACGGGCGTAATAGATTCAGTACAGTTTTAAGTTGTAACATGAAGATTTTATCGCTATAATATTATACAAGTTAAGCTTCTGAATTTCTTATTAAAAACAAATTGATTCTGGTCTAAAACGGCTTTATATACGACTGCCTAAATAAGAATGATGATTTAATAAAAATAAAAACTAATTCACCGTAAACCTATATGTCACAGGGAAATAATGAAAACCGGAATTTGAAAACATCCCTTAAAGAAATGATCAATTCACGAGAGATGTTAGAATCACAACTCTGTGGGACGTATTCCCAAAATAAAGTATGTGATTTGATTAAATCCCTGTATTTAGCAAACCATGCATAATCAAATGTAGAGTAAGAAACGCAGTAACGTGCTAGTCCGCAGTGATACTGATAACCGTCATTTAAATACATATCAATAAATAAATGGTGACCAATCTCTTCTGGAACTCGCCAGCATCTACCGCGGCACGCTCGCTTTGCTCGTTCGGCTCGTGCGCTTTCGTCTGAAGCTAACCTAACCTAACTCATAGTTCTGATCACCAGTCGCGACCTTCGACCGCCCCTCATGATTTCTACGTTACTGTGTTGTCACGTCAGAAGCACGATTCTGACCGACACGGTCGCCATAGCGGAGCAGTGAGATAAAGGGAAGTGGAAACAAGCGAAACATATACTGAGTCCTGACTAGTTCATTTCATCATTTCACGAAAACAGTTCAGGGATTTGATCAAATCACCAACTTTCTTCAGGAAAATCACCCACAGAGTTGTGATTGTAACATCTCGAGTGAATTAATCATCTCCTTTAGGGATTTAATCATAACCCGTTTTTTGTCATTTCACTGCGACATATACATAACTTGGTAGAAGAATACTACTAATAACTAACTATCTGTATACCTTACCTTTTTGCTGTAACACCGTTTAGTATTTTGCAAGTACTGATGTTAATACTTTTAGATAAAAAAATTAACAAAATATTGGACATTTAGACCTTGTCAGGGCCGAAATCAGCAAAAAAAAAAATACGACACAGCAAATATTTTTTGGCTCAAAAATGTTCAGAATTATTAATAATACGTACTAAATGTTGTACATTTGTTCTCAAAGATATACGAGCGAGTGAACAAAGAGGCATGGCCGGCTCGTAATTCAAAGTCATACATCACAACAATATGTAAAATGGGCAAGCTGTGGTGACTTTGAGAGGGCTTTACCGTTTATATGGGTGTTTTCGCGGTGTTTGTGGACGTATATTTTTGAAACGTCGCTGAAGCAATGGTCATTCTCTATTTTTTATTTATTATATTTATGAAAAAACAAAGGTACGATCATTGTTTTTTCATGCCAATATGACATCCTATTGTTTTCTTGGAACTATTTAAAAACTTAAACTTTTATTTAAGAAATTACGAATGTCGTGTGTGCCATGGAAGATGGGACGCCCCTTAGTACGGGACGCAACTTATTTTGATACTTTAGGGACTTCCCATCCCCCAGTCACAGCTGTGACAGGCGGGGCTGCTGCCGCACACAACGAGGCCCTGAAGCGCCGCAAATATGTATCCATTGGTAATGGGTACATATTTGTGGCTTTCAGGGTTGAAACCTTGCGGCCGTGGGGGCGTGGAGCTCATCACCTCTATCGAGACCTTTCAACGCGAGGTCTGAGGTCTTGCGTGACAAAAAGGCTGGCTTGCACCTACGACAACGCATCAGCGTTGTCATCACGTGGAAAGACGGCCAGCATTTTGGACACGCTCCCCGCTGTCAGCGACCTGGGGTCTATTTTTTACTAATAGATTGTTATTTTGTAAGTACAGTTATATTTATAGTATAGTTTAATTTTAATATATTTAGAACTTGGTTTATTTTAAATTTTTATATATATTTTTGTTGAGAAGTTACGTACTGATTTATTTATTTTCATATATAGATTTGATTCAAGCAAGGTTTCATACATTCAAGTAGAATTTATTTTAATCGACTTCAAAAATGATGAGGTTCACAATTCGTCATGTAAGCATATTTTAGGTTGTTTCATCGAGTTTCAAATCACAAAAATTCTAAAAAAGTCTTACTTCAAAAAGTACACTTAAATACAATCTTAAGTTATTTCAAGTATAGTAAATATAACCACTCAGCTTCAACTTAGGTATAGTCGTGTGTAATCTGGTGTTATGTCTGTTTTACGGCTGCTAAGTAATTGTTAAGTCAAGTACTCCTGCCTTGATCATAGAGCAGAAACTTACTAAACAAGTATTAATAGGTATAATAATAGTCTTGTAAATCTTTGCACTCATGAAAGACATGTTATTTTACAAATTTCAGAATTGTATGATATAAACTAGATATAAAGTACGTATGTGTATTATTGGTTTGGATGCTAACATATCCTTATTTTAATTCACTAACATGGATTTGAAGCTTTTTAGAACTAATTGTATTCATAGCGTGTTTTGATAGTTGAATTATCATTTGTCACGGACTTCAGAAACCCGCAAATATAATATTTTATATGTTCAATGTTCATAGACATTTTCTTCACAATAAATGATTATTTCCTTTCTTCACAATATGTGATTACGGGATACTTTTACTACTCAATCCTAATAACCCTTATAATCTTCTTATAACTACTGTGAGTAAGGGAGTTAGCATTTAATTTGATAATAAAATATATATAATCTATATAATCTATACTAATATTATAAAGAGGTAAAGTTTGTGAGTTTGTGGCGTTGTAGGGGGTAATCTCTGGATCTACTTAACCGATTTTAAAAGTAATTTTACTGTTGGAAAGCTACTTTAACAGGGAGTGTCATAGGCTATATAACATGACGCTATATACCACGGGAGCGGGACAGGGCGCGAGTGAAACCACGCCGTGCCGCTAGTACCGAATAAGAAAGAAATAAAAAATGAAAGCTATTTCATTTAGGATAAATTACATTAAGTTATATATTATAATCTTCTTTAAACTACTATTAATAAGGGAGTTAGCATTTAAATTGATAATAAAATATACATAACTAGCTGCGCCCGCGGTTTCGCCCGTGTGGTGGTGGAAAATCGTTATATTTTTGATAATTCACACTATATCTTTATAAATAATAGCCTATGTGTTATTCTGATGTGTAAGCTATATTACTGTAAAGTATTATCAAAATCCATTCAGTAGTTTTTTCGTGAAAGAGTAACAAACATACATCCATTCTTACAAACTTTCGCGTTTATAACATTTATTATTATTATATAAAAGAGATATAGAGATACCGAATAAGAAAGAAAGAAAAAAAAAATTTATTTAGGATAAATTATATTAAAATATTTTTTATAAAAAACTTAAATAAAATCCTATAAAGGGCATCAGTGTCAGCATAATGCTGATCTGTTTAAACCAGCGCTGATCTTCCTCTGAGCGCTTAGAATGAACTAGAACCGATTTTTGGGAGACAGCCTCATCTATACATATAATAAACCTGTAGAGGTCGAATTTCTGTACAATGAAAAAAATGCTAAAAACCGAGTTGGGGAATGTAAGAAGTGAAATAGAACTAATTTAGTTTTTTTTTCTAATTCTTTTTTTTTCTGTTTGTCTGTCTGTTTGTACCACCTAATCTCCGAAACGACTGGACCGATTTAAATGAAATTTTGTACGGTGGTAGCTTATATCCCTGGTCAACATATAGGATACTTTTGATCCCGAAAAATTAAAGAGTTCCCGTGTGATAGTTAAAAAACCGCATCATGCGGACTTAGTCGCGGGCACCAGCTAGTCTAACACTAAAAACAAAAACTTTTTTAGACCTACTGTGTTACGGCTATAAACATAACTAGTGCGGTTTTATGAATAATTTATTATATCGTCACATACGAGTATACCATGTCAAGCGAATTTAGACACAAAACCGCTCAAACCAGTTGTCGCGACGCGGTTAACCTACTGAAAGTTTATAATCTACTTACTTCGAAGGTAGACGCATTATTTAGTGAGTGAGTCTAATTTATTATTTAGTCCACACAGGTTTATCCATGAATGAATACCGATTGAAAGCCGACCGCTGGGCTTATACGTAGGTAATGAGGTTCACTCAATCGAAAGAAACCTCCTTCAGGAAAGTAGTATTTTTTTTTGTAACAAGTAACATTTATAATAATAATAATGCCATAAATGTCCCACTGCTGGGCTCGGGCCTCCCACTATAGGGGAACGGA